>OY754944.1:4683011-6162907 GCA_963576515.1 Cryptocephalus primarius
CCCTTCTCGCGCACGAGTAACTATATACGTTAATCGACCATCCCTCTCTTTTTCCCTCTATTTCGTTTTAAAATTTAGATTTCTAGTCGCACACCCTGCTGCCTGTGGCAATATTTCTCTCTTTTTAAAAAATACGGTACAACAATCCACACAATTTTTTCGAAATATTTAAATCAGCTGGAATCGCAAACATTTGTCATATTTCAGTTATCATAAACCAATTGTATATTTGCACAGTGTAACGAAATAGAGTAAGAATTGTTCAATATATAATAAGTTTAAGAACATTTGTATTGTAATGAATTCTCCCTTACTTATCGCCCATCGAACCTTCTGGAATATTCTCGATGACTCTACGAACAAGACGGCGCCGCCCGGTTGCGAGAATTGCTTGTTTGCTCTAGCAAAATCAAAAGCAAAGCAAGCAAAAGGAAAGAACCACCTTTAGAATATAAAAAGGCGACCGAGAGTTAACCGAGTCAGTCGAACGCACAGCTGTTCATGTGAGTCGACGAACACGTCGTAAAAAACACGCTCGAATATAAATCTACCTTTAATTGAATTAGAATATCCGTATAGTGTTAGCGGTAGTTAAATAAATTACGATATAATTAGTCATAGTTAGTGTTATCAATTATAAGAACCCACGAACGTAACAGTATACTTTTTTTGAATATTTCTTGTTTACTTTATTTTGTAAATCATTGATACATACAGATATAAATAGTTTTACGAATATATTCGAGAATGTACAGGGTGATTCTCAATATATGAGACAAACTTTAGGAACTAATTCCTGGGGTTATAAAAGTTCATAAGAATACATGTCCAAAATCGCTTAGTTCTAAAGTTATACAATCTTTAATAGTAAATTAATGTAATTAATGTTTTTATTATAACTTAACAAAATAATTTGTAACTAAAGTAGAAAATTAACTTATAAGGTTGATAATGACCGCCCCAACTGCAATACAAGGTTATATCTTCCGTTATATTGACTGGCGAGTCCGTTCTAATATAACAGAGGTATTTCAAATTGTTTAATTTGAGGTAACCTTAGAGAAAAAAGTCCAAACAATTGAAGTCTGGAGACAGAAGAGGCCACGTTTGTGGACCTCCTCTTCCCATCCACCGATCTGGACACGTATTGTCCAAAAACTCGCGAGAAATTTAACTAAAATGCGCTGGAGCACCGTCTTGCATAAATTTGTAATCTTAGTTGCAACGGAACTAAGCAGTGGTAGTTCCTCTTTAAGAAAACTGCGGTATACCTCGCAATTTACCTACTTACATTTTACGCCCTATTAAGTGATCTCCAACAATTCCGGCCCACACATCGACAGAGAATTGATGTTAATGACGGGCCTTCACTATTTCATACGGATTTTCTTCGGCCCATGTGTGATTATTATGAAAATTAATAATCGCGTTTCTAGAGAAAGTAGCCTCGCCGGTGAAGAATATTTGTGCCAAATAGTTAGGCTTTTGTGCGATTTTGTGTTGCATCTATTGACAAAAAGCCAGTCTTTACGGAAAATCTGCTAGCAAAAGTGCCTGCACCCGTTGAATGTGATATGGATACAACAGTTGCATACAAACGCAATTTTTCTGGTGCTTGTAGTAGGATTTCATTTAGTACCATTTCTTCAACTTGTGGAGTTCTCACTGTAGATGACACTGCCGTGTGTTCTTTAAAACTTCCAGTTTCATTAAGACGTTGGTGAAGACGGGTAAATATTGAATGACGCGGGTCGGGACGCGATACGGTTCTTGTATCGTTCTTCATAATGACGTCTAGCAGCACACGATTTTCCATTGGCAAGACCGTAAACGAAAGGCAGATCACACACCTCAGCATTCGTGTAATTGATCTTAGAAAACAGAAACTGGCAATAAACTGAATGAATACTCTGACAACTATTGACAAATATTGAAATGATAAATAAATAATTCCCTCTTTACCAAATTGTTTTTGAAGAATCAACTGTGGTTCATATATAAACCATATCGTGTTAGTCATAGTTCATAATTTATTATTAAACATTCAATAACGTTAACACCAAACCGTTATGGACATATATTTATATGAAGTTTTATGATTGAAATAACCTCAGGAATCAGCTTCTAAAATTTGTCGCATATATTGAGAATCACCCTGTATATTTTTTTAAATTTTGAGTGGTTTTATTATCTTCATAAATCATAATTCATTATTGATTCTAAAAAAATCATATTTCTCTTCTACACTTCTGCTACCACAGATACTGTCATAATTTCTTTTCCATGTATAATCAAAACGACCCTTAGGTAAGGGAATTTCCACGTATCTGATACGTATTTAAGGTTTGTACTGCAAAGCTTTCATACTCCAGAAAAGGTCCAGGTTTCCTAAGGTCCATTTTCTAGCTTCATCCCCTATATCGTCGTACATTTTTTTACCCTAAAATTTTCCAGTCCAGAAATAGGAGCTGATCCTTTACTTTACTTTGTACCACTCCCGCATTTTCCGCAGTAATTCATACTTTCAACTTTTTATTTTTCCACCTTTAATTAAAAGCGAAAATGTTCCAAATTGAAATATCACTTTATTCGGCTGTAGGGGATTTATTTTGCAAATGACTGGAATTTATCAAGGATATAAATATAAAGTACGTTGATTTGCGTTCGTCGAAATGGAGCGGATGCCCTTGGGGATGGCTCCCAGCATTTAAATTACCACAAAAAATAATTTTAATTTTAACGGAATTAATTGTTTGAGTTAACATCTTTTTACAGGTACAGATAAAAATTTATAAAAGTATTGTATGTTTGTTACTCTTTGATGAAGAATGCCCAGCTCAAACCATGGCTCACGTGTGTTATTGAATGACTGGGACGAGTTTCATTTTTAACATGTTCTTTCACTTGTATTGCGAAATTAATCTGTAACATTTCGCATTGTTTAACTTAAGGGTGTGGAATCTTTTTTTTTGTACAGGCGATATGAGAAAAAGTATGATGAACCACAGGCTAAAACAAAAACAATTGATAATAATAGCATTTAAACAAGAAGGTAGAGAGGAATAGATATGGTGTGGTGTACAAAGAGTTCATATATCATTATATATCCGTCAATTAATGCGGGACCATTTACCGCTATGTCAATTATCGTGGGACAATTCACTGCAACGACAAGTCATCACACCACAAAAAAGAAATGATATCCATGTTAATTTACAAGTTACACTTCGCTCCATGCTCTATGCATTTTCATAATATAATCTAGCAAAGTTATTTCAGGGGCACATCCATTTTCGTCAATTGCGCTAATTATTTTCTTGACTAATCTTTTTCTTATCTTTCTCTCTCTATCTCTCTCTATCTATCTCTTTGACTAATCTTTTTTAAATTGGTTGTCTATTTGCTTGAACCAACCTTCTTATACCGAACTGGTCATCGAAACCATCTTGTTTATATTTATAAATAATCGGCAGTGATTTTATTCCTTTGAAACATTGTGGCTGCTTGAATTTTCTAATTTCACATACTTTTCATTTTTCTGTACCAGACATGTTAGCAGCCACCGTTACAATTATTCTCTGTACACCCTTTTTTCCATCATGGCAATTTTCATTTATAAAAGCTAATGTTTTATGTCACAAACATTTAAAGAACAATCCGGTTTTATCGGCATTAAAAATCGTCTTCAGAATAATCTTTCAATGAGTGTGGGAGGATTTCACTGCATGACCTTTCACAATTTTCTTCTGAAAAACGCACTTTCTCTATCTCAAGTTCAATGAACAAGTCAATTTCGTGATTTGAAGTTATTAAATCATCTTGCAGTTCCTTAAAAATTGTAATAGGCAAGTTGCGATACAGGTAGAGTAAACAGAATTCCAAATCTTGCTGCGATATTTTCCTTTTCTCCTCTCTCATCTTGACTTCGCGAATAGTTTAACTTTATTGATACTAAAGTAAGCGTTTTATACGATTTTCTTTTTTTTAGATTCCTCCATTTAAAAGAATTTTTAGTATACCAAAACTTTCATGTAGGGCGTACCGAATACTACACTTAATTTATTTTTTTTGAAAAGAGAACCTTTCCTTTTATAGTAAGTACATAATTAACATTTGTGCCCGTTCTGCTGATTAGGATATCTACGCCATCGTTAGTGGGAGTTATTCTGTAATTTTTGAACTATAAATACAAAATTATAAACCTCCTGAAAAATTTATTTATTAAAACTTCTGGTGGTCGACAGTTTTGAGGCTTTCTCAAGACCTAAAACTACAAGGAAAATGGTACAAGGAAGTATAGTTCTGGTCCTAGATAACAATATATGAGACAAAAATGAAAATAAAAATAAAAAAAGGAAACAATTGTGTCAGCAAATTGTGAACTATCACACATAAAGAATAGTAATATTTAAATTATACGGTATACAAATAAGTTTCCGCCGTTTTCAAGAGATGGCTCCATCGACAAGATTACTTTGAAATCATCAGATGTAAGATGCCATATAGAAAGTTTAAACACCTGGCAACAACATAACCTTAAAATACTATTATCTTTATACTGGTAGTATACATTTTTTTTGTTCGAAAATGTCGAGTTTTTTACCAAATAAGCGTCATTTGCGGGAAGTTTTGATTTATTTATTTCATTTAGAGAAATCTGCTGCTGAGGCGTATCGTTCTCTTGTAGAAGTTTACGGTGATGTTGCTGTAAGTGAAAGAAGTTGTCGTCAATGGTTTCAAAAGTTTAAAAACGGCAAGTTTCACGTGGAAGATGAAGAACGCGAAGGAAGGTCGGTCAAGTTTGAAGACGCTGAGTTAGAGGCATTATTGGACCAAGACTCATGCCAAACTGAAGAGCAGCTCGCAGAAAGCTTGGGTGTGACTCAGCAAGCGATTTCACACCGTCTCGAGGCCATTGGTATGGTTCAAAAGCAAGGAAATGGGTTCCGCATGAATTGAAGCCCAGAGACGTCGAGCGCCGTCTTTTCACGTGCGAACAACTTCTCCAAAGACAATGTGGAAAGAGTTTTTTGCATCGAATAGTGACGAGGGATGAAAAGTGGATCCACTACGACAACCCAAAGTGTAGGAAATCGTAGGATAAGCCCGGCCATGTACCAACTTCACGGTGAAACCGAATGTTTATGGCAAGAAGTGAATGTTGTGCATTTGGTGGGATCAGCTCGGAGTAATCTATTACGAACTACTCCAGCCTAAGGAAACTATCACTGGAGAACGTTGTCAACAGCAACTGTTGCAATTGAGCAGAGAATTGAAGCTTAAACGGCCCGAATATGCCAAAAGACATGACAAAGTGATTGTTCAGCAAGACAACGCTCGGCCACATGTTGCAAAAGTTGTCAACGATACTTTGGAAGGTTTACAATGGGATGTCTTATCCCACCCGTCGTATTCACCAGACATTGTTCCTTTGGACACGCTCTGGAAAAGCAACACTTTACTTCTTACGAAGAAGCCAAAAATTGGGTCGATTCATGGATAGTCTCAAAAGATGGAGAGTTTTTTCGACGTGGCATCCGAATGCTGTCAGAAAGTTGGCAAAAAGTAGTAGCTAATGAACACAATATTTTGTATAAAATTTAACGTACATTTTTTTATAATCAATTGACAACTTTTTTTAAAAAACGGCGGAAACTTATTTGTATCACCAATATTTAATGCCACAAGCAAAGAACAAAAAACAAAGTTTTATCGAAATACAAGTAACAAAGGTGAAAAATATGGTTTTTTGAAAATAATTATTTAATACAACATACCTACGCAAGTAGTGTGATAAATGTGAACTCTATGTGGAAAACAATCGGTTATTTGGATTTCTCGAATCAATCTTCCCATACAAGTCCTTATTCAGGATAAGTCGCTAAATTATCACAGGAATGTTTCTTAACAATTTTATTTCACTCGGTTGTATGTAGAAACAGTGTAGAGTAAAACGTTTAAAAGTCATAACAACGTGTTGAAGTGAAAAGTTATTTGTTTTGGTGAATTTTTTCCTTTGTTTTTTAGTTTATATATAATCACCCAGAATTTTATATTATTGAAGCATCCATTCCGTTTTCTAAAATGTGATTTACGTCTCTATATGTGCGTAAATATACCAAAGTATCAAAAAGGCAATAGTAGCAAACCGTTGTTATACTGAGTAGGTAAATTGTAATCCTTAATGAATGACGACTAAAAAATTAGGGGCCGTGCGTTGATGAGTCTATTACTATGTTGCTTAATGATTATATAAAAATAGTTGAGTAGTTGATGATAAAAAATTGTAAACTTTTGAAAATCGGTCTGTGTGTTTATTACATTAAGGGTGAAATTAATATGGAAAGCTTCCAGAACTATTATTTTAACTCACCAGCGGCTACAAGGACCTAATGCCAATGATACCAATGATAAGGACAAATGGGATAGTGCCATAATTCATTTACTTGTGACTGAGACCCCAGCAATAGAAATAAGACGCGTATCTAGTTTTTCATATTTTGTTCGTAACATTGAGAACATCTCATTCTACTAACCCTATTTATACGTAATTTTAATTTGTTTCCAACGAGTTAATGATAATTTTTTTCCCGTCCAGAAAGTGACTCATCTGCATCTGTAACCAATAAACAGTGGTAGGGAACTAGTAAGAGAATCTGGATGATCTATAATTATATATATATATATATGCAAATGTGAATTTGATATGAATTTTGCATAATTTCCGCCCAACTTATGTCTACATTTAATAACTGGACAGATCAGATGATGACGTTTTGGTCGAAATCGTTCACAATGTTTTCGGATCAATTTAAAAACAAAAATCAAATTTCTCGTGGTTCGAACTTGGAGATTTAACTCCTCCGTTAAGAGAAACGGAAGTTCGTAGAATGAAACAATCTCCTGATTGTAAAATTTGTCTTTTATTACTTCTGATTAAATTCGGTGTTGTAGTTGTGTCCCGAAGTTTTTCTTCGCGCTTAATCAGAAACTAGGCATGAACGAGTTAATTAACTTGTCACGATATCTCGTCCCTATAATGGAACTTCATTACCAAACATTACCGGTTCCCGAACAAAAACGTCGCCGCCAAGCCAGACACGATTGCCTTTGACTCTCCGATGTCACGAGCAGAATTTATCAAAGTTAAGGTCCCAAAAAACGGATGAAGAGGAGATGGAACTTGGTAAGAGCGGGAGAGAGATAGGGAATGGCCTGACAAAAACCGTGTCAACGATAAACCCACCTCTGGAACACAATTACGAAATTTCGTTAAATACCCGCCTGAAGGATGCTGCTTGTGCGTGGAAAGAGGGGAGTTGCAAATGACATCTTGACCTCTGGACGCTGAAACAAATGGCCCGACCCAGGAAAACCTTATCCGGATAACGTTTAACGCTCGTTTTAGCCAAAGCGATTCGGTAATTTACAAAGAAGAGGGACTGCATTTTTTTATCCATGGTTCAAAACCGTCTTTAAAGCGTAGTATTTATGCGACAGTAACTTTTATCGAGAAGGCATTAAATCACGAAATAAACTTCCACAGGATTATGCTAGGATGAAGATTGATTCCCGGCATGCTCAAGCATTCTATCTCACTGATAAAACAGGCGTTTATCCCTGATTTATTCTCCGAAAATTTATCGTATCAGTTTCACTAAAACGTTGTGTTTTTGATAACATATATGTACAGCCATGCACACCCGAATTAAATGACGTACTCGTACATTCTACGTAAGATCGCTGAATATTTGTGGGTCAAAGACCATTGATTGATTATGCAGATCAATTACTTTCCTGTATTTTTAGTTGTGGTTCTTATCTTCAGTGAACAATGGAAGTGTTTTTAGAAGGAAATTGTTTTGGTTTTCTTGAAACTAGGATGGACGACACCACTTCAATTTTTTTTGAAATTTTCATGAAATACCGTAAAAGCGTTCCAATAGAAATAGTTTCTGGTGAGCAAATTGCCTAATTTAAAAAAAACCTGTTTGGTGGATGCGTTGATGAAATTTCATAAAGGTTTATAATAAGTGGTAAATTTACCAATTACATTTCTTATCTGACTGACCTTTTTGTTATATAATCATAAAGTTAAAAAATGAAGCAGACACAAAGCCAACATTGGTAAATAATTAAATACCCCAGAATCAGAGGGTTTTTATGTATATGACGTAACTAGATTATAAGCTGGCATTATTTTAATTTTAAATTCATAACAAATGTAACATATAGTGTGTTTCAATTCCAAAATATACTCACTACTAATGTCAACTAAACGTGCAATCAATATACTAACATTACACTATATTAGAATTAACGTGTTTACATGTAAATATTAGTAAATACTAACTTCATAACCGTCCTATTTTTACTTTGGTTTTGGCTTTAACATATGTCACTTTGATTTCAATCAGGTGTAGGTAAGGTTACGTCAGTTATAAAACCAGACAATTCAAATTTTTTTGGATATTTCTAATATTCCAAAAAAGTTTCATAAAAGCATGAAGGGTAAAACTAAAGCTCGAAACGAAGGTGAATGTTTATAACGGACCCCCTACAGCACCGGCAGTATAATCGCTACTAACATACATGGCGATTGGCACTCAGCAATCTTTTCCCATTTCCTTTTCAGCGAAAATGCATATTTTGGTTAATATTTGTATTCCAAACCACGACACCTCACCACAGAACCATCATTTACCCAATAATTTTACAAACAAAACGTGACAATATGGCACTCAGCAATGTTTACCTTTACATTAAAACCTTAAAACTCTTCTTGTAGATGAACTTTCAACAGAAACAGCGTTGTAAGTCTTTCCCGATTGGCTAACTAACGTAAACACAACTTTAACTAAGCAATTCCCGTCGAGTGTTGCTCGTTTGGGAAAATAACATTCCGTCCACTTCAACTAAAATGCGTCGTCCGCAACACAAATTCACAATTACGTCTGAAAATCTGCAATCCATATTACGCCATTAGAGTATAAAACTTCACCTCTCTTCCAGTGCAACTGAATATTTGTGCAATTAGTGCTTTTCCCTGCCTTCTTGCGTACCATTCAAAAACCAGGACACACTTTTCCGTCTCTTCTGTTGTTATCCCACCCAACACTCATTTTTATTCCACTGTCCCGCCCTTCTTCTTTGCACGGGAATGGCTCCTGTAACCCTACCATTCACGTTTCTGCTACATATATTACCCAAATCGAGTAAGAGCTGTTCTGAACATTTACCGAAACGAATTTTAAACGATGACCTAAAGTTGCACAAAAGTAGGTTTATGTCCGTCCAGAAACAGATAACAACCGAAGTGCCTGGCGCTGTTCTTGTTTTGCGGTAATTGTTACCAACAATATCAATTCAGGTGTGGCGTGGCGTCCCTCTAAACGTCAGAAAAATTTACGGTCCAAACAGACGGCTCCTGTATAATAGCCGAACGTAAACTTTTACAATTCCATCGGCGTAAAAGTTTGAAGCACCGCATAAGTGGATAGTCCGAGATCGTTCTAGGAAATATATACATCTATGTGTGTGTATGTGCATTTTCTGCATGGAGATGTTGCTTTCTCTCCTTTTGTCCGGAAAATACTGCACTTCCGCGAAAGCGCAGGGAAGAAGAACGTTCCTGATAAGAGTTCCTGATGTTCGAAGTTAATAATTTCGATAAAAATCTCTCGGAAGGTTTCATTTCTATAGTTTTAATGTTTCTTTCCTCATTCCAGGTTCTCCGTTTAGTAACCATCCAATCCCGAGGTTCATATCCAGGGGAGATACGTTCAAGGTTGTTACGGGAGACACCGTCGAGTTACCTTGCGAAATACAAAATTTGGGTATGTACTGCATAGTATTAAAATCTAATAAACGATGTACCTATATACGGTCTAAACACGATTAAATACAATTTAAAATCGAAAAACACTCTCGATATTATTGGAGCTATAATCCTGACTTTCACAAATTGGAACAAACAGTTATTTAATCACAATATACTTGTAATGTTGTTTTATATAGCAAAATGTATAAAAAGTACAATAGAGTGCTTATAATGAAGTGCTTATAGTTTTCGGATGCAGGTGGGGACCATTGGGTGTTGTGGTAAAGTTTGATCGAAAACGCTTTCCCGTTTGTTTTGTTAAAGTTCTGACAAGGTTTCGTTAGAGATGTGATGATTGGGATTTGCAATCTCACGGTGAGTAATGCGTGTTGGTGGTGGCTTCGAGGAAAGTGCTGTAGTACTACAGGGTTTCATATTGATTATTCTAAATAAAACACTGTACACCTTTTTTCCATCAGGCACAGTGGGATGTGCCTCTGTCCTTCCTATCCTGTAGTAGATAGATTTATGTTCTCGGCCCATTCTAACACTCTGTCGTTTGCAAGTGCTGCGAAGTACTACATATATGAGGCTATATTGAGTATATTCAATAATCGCATAGAACTGGTCTAAATATTATTTATTTAGACGAAATGTTTTTATTTATTAATTTATTAAGATATAACACGAGCATAAATAAATTCAATACGTTTATTTATCTTTCATGTTAACGTACGACGTATTCTTCGGATGTTTTTTGAGCCTTGTGTTCATCCGAGGACCTTTACAAATTTGTATGAAGATAGAGGTGGTTGTTCAGAGTTGAATTTTGAATGCGTCATTTCAGCCAAAGGTTGCTTTTCACACGTAATGGATTTACCTATTGTGTTGTAATTTGACAAGTATAAACTTCTATACTTCTCTTCTTATACCGGGATATAATAGATAAAAGGACCTACAAAAATGAAATAGTGTGGATTTTCAAAAAAAAAAAAAATTGATAACTGAGCAACAGCTTGAGCGTTGATTGGATTCATATGTATTGGGGACACTAAATGTGCTGTAACTACAAAAGCATAACTTTCTACACATCTCTCTTTATATCACAAGCTAAACGAACAAGTGCTTACAATACTGATATAGAGAAAGTTTCTAAAATAATGTCAATAACAGCCGTAGATTTGATAAGATTCACAAGTTATGGAGTTGCTTAATGTGCTGTAGTTGGAATTGGAGTTGCTACAAGTACAACTTTCTACACCATTTTTTCCATAACAGAGAATAGAGGACATAAGGGCATACAAAACTGATATAGTTAGAATTCCCAAAAATGTCACTAACTGACCTATTGCGATAGTTTCGATTACATTCGCATATAATAGAGTTGCTTAATGGCTGAATTAATTGTATTAGTGCTAATTGAAATTTCTTTAACGAGATCAAGGACAAACGGGTCTATAAAACTGATATAGTGATAATTTTCAAAGAAGTCACAAGAAAAATTATTTATAGGAAAAAAGGTGTCGGCCCTCTGTGAAGTCCATTAATGTAACAGCTTATAACGAATTCGGTTAGACTCGCGGTAGTTTAATTCAAAAAATACTTCATGCGAAACCGAGATTCCTGAACGGAGATTTTTCCTTAAAATCGAATTTTCTTGTGATATTTCACTTTAGGCCTAAAGGCGAGAAATTTTGAAACATTCCGTATAATTCAAAGCCTTGAGTAGTATTTTTCATGGAAGTAGTTATTTCGGAGTAGTTTATATATGATTTTAATAAAATCAATAACTGAGCTATTGCATTTGCGTTGAACTGATTTACATATAATAGAGTTGATTATTGCGCTGTAACTCCGGAAATAAACTTTGTTCTTATAGTAGACGTTAGAAAGGATGAAGTTAAATTATGAAAATAACGGACACACAGACAAGTTGTTTTCACAGTGCTTTTATCCGGAGATTCATTAAGAAGGGAAGTGTAGAAAGTTATACTTATGGAGTTACAGCACATTTAGTGTCTCCAATACGTATGAATCCAGTCGATGCTCGGGCAGTAACTCAGTTATTGATATTTTTTGGAAATTTTCTCTATATCAATTCAGTAGGCTCTTTCATCCATTACCTCCTGGTATAAGAAAAGAAGTGTTCAAGGTGACAGCACATTAAGTAACTCCATTACAGCAACCTTTGGCGGAAATGACTCCCGTTACAAATTCGACGTTGGAAATACGCCGCTATCTCTTCACACACATCCTTTATACCTTTATTTGAGGATCATTTTGAATCCTTTATTATTGGGATATTCTCTTTTACGTTCAGTCGCCAAATGCGTATGCTATTTAGCGCCGTGAGTTATCATTTTGTCCGAGGTACTCCCTATTAATTCTCGGCTACGTTATATCCCTGGGTAACATGATAGAATAACTATGAATATATTTTTTGTAAAAACATAGTGCAAAAATATTTGCAAAAGTTGAAAGGTGACGCGTAATAGTTTGCATATATTTAAGTTATCAATAGAAACGCTGGGGTGATATGAGCAACCTTGTCACAAGGTTTTCGTGTTATTGTCGGTGTCACGATTTCGATAAAGAGGCTGTTACTTGTTGATATTAGCGCAAATCTCGATATCGGTATAAGGAGATGGGATTATGTTAACGGGTTGCTCAGGCGCCAGATTTCAGGGCTCAGAGGAATGCTAAGGGTCTGTGAAAATGAAACAGGAATTCGAAAAATAAAGTAATCTTTAAAGGAATAAAAAGTAAAAGAGACAAGAGAGGGAGAGAGAGAGAGAGAGAGAGAGAGAGAGAGAGAGAGAGAGAGAGAGAGAGAAAGTAAGAAAAGGGAAAACTCGAAAAGTACCTACTATAGTTCTTACTAATTGGAAAGTATTTATCTAATACCTGTGACCTAGAGAGAAATATAGTACAATTAAACTGTGACTGCCTAAGTAAGATAGTAAACCAAGAAGGTGGATGCTAGCAATAATGGGTGGCAACTAAATTGAATGATATTAACAAAAGGAGTATTTTTCGGTCGAAAATTGTGCGATTTTATTAGTTGTGACTAATAAACAAATGGCTACGACCTAATATGTATGGTGCGGTCGGAAAATGCACGATCTTAATCCCAGAAAGTAGAAAAATTGGTCTTTTTATTGGAGATGAATTGTAATTGTTGTGTATTGTAATTGGTCAATTAGGCTCCTACGAGTACAGTGAGGACTGAAACTGCGTGACCTTAATTCACGAAAGTCGGAAAATTAATACTTTTATCGGAGATGCTTAATGATGGAGGTGTATTTTTAGATATTTTACGTCTTCTTTATAGTCAATTTCGGTCTCTCATACGATGACTTTTCTTCCAGATTGTTCTTTCATTGTTCGCTTTCCTACGTGTATGGCTTGTGTTTTTCCGGATTGATCCTAAGGAAAATTTATATCTGAAGATCCTGGGCAGTAAATTGGGTATTTTAAAAGTTTATGCTAGCTGGTGGCGTTTTGAGTAATTATCCTGTTTCAGTACAATTGACTTTTTTTGGATGTGTTGAAATTTTTAGTTTCCCATCTGTTATTCACCCGTCTCACAATTATTAAATAATGGTAAAGTGGTTCGAATGTGCTTAAGAGTGTGAAAAAAAACTTAATTTCAACCTTACTTTGTTCATTTTGGTGAGAATACGAAAGGCACTTTGTCATTTTAACATTGTATTACATTTTAAGAACGAACCTACAGATTGGAATTAGGGAACTCAATATGTGGATCGAACACAAAAAAGAGAGGTTTTACACATTACCCCTCTGAAATTTTGAAAACAGGATATAATTTTATTTTTAAAAGCAAATTTCCCAAGTTATGATCGATGTCATCGTCGAAACTTCCACAAGGATGATGCGCTTAAGAAAATAAAATAAGCTCGATGTCTCTAAAAAATAAAGATGAGAGGTAATGAAATATAAATGTCCAGATTTTACTATAATTGAAACCCTTTATGCATTGCTATATCTACTTTATATTCAATTATATTTCCATATGCATTCTGTGCTTTAGACTTTTAGATTAAGACTCTAAGTAGGTAGACAAATCATTCTCCTCTTCATTGTACAAAACAAAAATAAATGAAGATATATTTTATATAAAGAATATTCTAGATACTTTTCCAAGCTTCAAATTGCGATGTACGAGTAATGCCAGAGATTTGCTTTTTTCTTTGCTTTGAAATCCACTTGGAGGAAATTAATATTATCGATTCATACCATTTACTGCTCTCTAGGACGAATTCTAATTGAAAATCACGATATTATCGAACTGACAAAATAACCTACACAAACAAATGGCCAGACTAGAAACTGGACCTTGGGACATATTTTTAATGTAGATTGACTACTCAGCCCAGCGTATTTGATTTGGTTTGAATTCAACAAGTGACTCTATACCATTACATCGTTTAAAGAAATTATGTGTAAAAACGTTTACATGCGGCAAGAATTTATACAATATCTATCAGATTAATAAAATGTTTATACTAGGGAGTGCTGCATTTTGGTAGAAAATTCTTCTTTGGCAGTTAAAGCTTGATGAAGTTTCTTTACTAACGACAATAGCATTAGGTAGGTATGTAATTAACACTAACATATAATTTACTTTTTAGAGAAAATTGATCGGAAACAACTAAAAATTTATGTTTCTTAAATGTGAAAATTGAAAATTAATACACTGACCAGTAAAACTGAAAAATATGTTGGAGTGATAATTATGGGACGTTAGATTTCCAAAAGAAAAATAAGACTGTGTATAAGTATTACTTCATTATTTATTCAGAATTTGATTTTTGTTCTTTACTAGTTAGATGCAGCTTTAAAAATTATTTTAAAAATATCATCATAATCTTGAAAATAAATTTGCGAATATTTAAACTTACTCAGTTAGATTAACTACGGTACCGGAAACTAGCAATAAACAGCACATCACAACTCTACTTGATTTCCCAAGTCCCCTTAGATCTGAAATTTCTCTTCCTGGAACGATCCACTACCCTCTAATCTCAATCGTTCAATCGTCGATTACATTGAAGTACAAACTTCATTCTTGTAATCTCTGAGAGTTATTGATGTAGAACTGGAGTCCACCGCAAAATTCACTCTCTATCTCACTCCGTTCCCCAGTCTCTCGGTTTAGATTGTATGTGTATGTGTAAGGGAGGGCATATCCCGTCAGTCGCGTTTCAATTAAAGTTGGAACTGAATTCGGGGCTAGTTTGCAGTGAACTAGACTTGGAAATTACTTTGGATTGTACTGGAATTAATAAAGGTTGTAAACTAGTGGAGCACAAGCGGGCGGATCCAGTACGCATCGGGTAGCTAAATGTTTTATTTTTCGAGTAATATGTGTAGAATTTTATTCAGTTTATAACGTGGGAGTTCCCCATGGGCGGCGATAGGGTTACTTTCAGGGAAGTGCATCTGCATCTACACATTAAATTATTAACTAATAAGATATCATTTATAACAGTGCATTTTTAGGTAGGTATCCAAAACTTCAAACATTCAAGGTGTTGAAAAAATTTGGATAACTATACGTTGTGCATTTCTATTCAAAGGATAAATTTAATGTTTACAAGTTTGTATCTTTATCGTTTTCTGGCATTTTTCCTCATGGGAGATTGTGTAAGCTCCCACTTCTCGGCGTCTATGGAGTTCTCACTTCTTGCAGTTGACGTTTCACTTGAAACGTGGAGACTCCACAATTATTTCTTCATTGGAGCAGTCACTATACCGTGTTTCGTTTCAACGCAAAGTAATATTAATGACGTTTCCGTCAAAAGACGATATTTTTCATGTAGCGGGGGAAAAAGTTTCGCGATTATCGTAAGCAGTCCTTGAATTTTCACCTGTTTTTTAATAATTTTGTAGGGAGCACCCGGTATGAGCGGTGTCAGAACAAAAGGCCCGAAGAAGAGGAAGAAAAAGTAGATGAAGAAATCCGACGCTTAAGCGATCGGATATCGAAATGTCAGTGGCGTTTCGCGCTTTCGACAGAAAGTTCCGAATGATGCATAATGTTTTAATTATGAGTAGTATATTTCACTGTAATAATTGTTACGCAGCATTTTCTTCCCACGTTATCCAGGCTTGGACTGGCGTTTGTTAAAATGGCGTGGCTAAAACGTTGCCTGCTTATTGGAGTTCGTCAATATCAATTATATATTAACAATACAATATAACAAAATACAAAATTAAAATTATAAGTTATTGTATTTTGAAATTCGTTAATAATTATACTAATAATAATCATTTAAAATTCAGAGGAGTTGCCATCGTTATTTATTGTGATAATCAGGGGTTCTGTTATTCTGTCAATAAAATTATCAAGTTCCCAAAGTTTTACCACTTCTTTTGTGGTATAATCTACAGTTTGTTTTCCAATTTTTGGAGGTTACACTCTTCATTTCATTTGATAACAGTACTTTTACATCTTTCAAGGTAAAAGTTGTGTTGTATCTTGCAACATGTCCTTTCACTTGGGCCCATATCAATTCGATTGAATTTAGTTGACGGTAGAAGTCTAACAATCGTCATGCCTCGATGTCGTGCCATTTCATCTACAACATATTATTTGTATTTCGATCTTATACAATTAACAATGAATAGTAGTTCCGTGTCGACCATATCAGTGTCAGTGAATTGATTCAGCATTATTTTTTTATCTAACTAGTTAAGTATGTCAGCTTTTTTTCTACAATGTAGTAGGTGCCTTCTTGACTTGTCTAGAATGATAACTCGCGTTATCTATCACAATTATACTTCCTACTGGTATAAGGCCTAACATTTGTACAAAGTATTCTTCAAATACATCTGCATTCATATTTTCGTGATAATCGCTGGTTTTTTGAGAAACAAAAGTAAAAAGTCCACTTTCAACCTGTTTCCTGTTTCATTGCTAATATGTGTAATAATGATCTTTTTCTCTTTTCAACTAGGTGACTTCAAGCCTGTAGACTAACTTCCTACACGTGCTTGACGAGCACTTTCAATATTTTTGTCACATCATTTTCTTGCAACGGTATGCCCAGCATTAACCTATATTTCATCTAAATAATATATTTTTTTATTTCCTTGCCTAGATTGTTTAATCTATCGTAAAATATTGCCGTCTCTACAAAATGATTTTATCGTTATCAGTTAAAACGGAGTTTTTTTTGTTACCTATTTCCGAAGAAAAATTAATTTCTTTTAACGTTTTCCATAGTGTTTTCTTCGACATAGTAGGAAAGTCATCATCATCATTAGTTAATTGTAGAATTTTGTCTAATGTTGGGATTTTGTTTCTAAAGAAAAGATATGAACCTTTCGTGTTAACGAATTAATGTCTATATATTCCAGCAATTACAAACAGACTGATTTTTCTTCATTTACCAATTATTTCGTCACCTGCCCTTTGTTAATTGTCTCTTACAACGAATTAGAGATAAACTGCAATGATATTTAGCTACTGAATGATTCCTTATCCTACGTAACAAGCCTTAAAGCCAGCAATAATAATCTCCCACAGTCTAGCCCCTACACTCTACAGTCTACACCATCATCCGAGTTCTCGGTAATCGAAAAATCAATAATATATCAAAATAATAGAAATCGTTGCAAGTGATTAATAAAGGGATTAATAAGAAATATTTCATATTTCAAACAACATTTTGTTTATAGACTACGATAGAGAAGTAAACCTGACTGGCCCAACTGGTCTAGTAAATTTTTTTTCTCACTAGTAAATCTCACTTGTAGCAACTTTCTTTGACTCTACAATGCAGGGACTATATAACGTTAATGTAAACGAAATGTAATTCAATGAAATTTTTGGCTAACCCAATTTCTTCCCAGCCAAGTGAAGTTCGTTATAAAATACGAGAATTTCGGCCCGATTTGAGGAAACAAATTCAGTATATTTAGCATGATAAAAGATCCTATCTAAATAAATTTTATCTAAATGAGGAATTAAAAACTCTTTTAAAATGTTTTTCTCGCCGAGGCAAAATGGGGTCGCTCAGTTTTTAGAACCAAGAGAACTGGAAACGAATGCAAATAACGAAATTTTAAATGGTAACTTTTTGGGTATTGGAAATCGCGGTAATAGATAATTCGTATTTCATCCCTACAAAAATATGGAGTTTGTAGGCAACAATTTACTTACTACATTTATTACGACGCTTATGTTCTAATGATGATAAAAAAGACATTGTTGCTGCTGTACTTGTTTTCAGGATCTCATTGAGAAGTAGTGCACATTCTCAAAAGTTTAAAAGTGACAACTTTAACTCCACTACAACTTTTCGAAGTTTATGTTATTTAGCTGTATCGTCCGCATATGTGATAGATTCTTCGTGAACGATAACAAATCATTTATGTAGAGAATACTATAAATAGCAAAGGTCCTAAAATTGATCCTTGGGGGACTCCTACATTGACAAGGACTGATTGCCTGTCTTTTGAGTAACTTTTAATAACATTCAAGGAAATGCCTCTTATGCCCATCGTATATAATTTATTTAGGAGAATTTCATGATCAACTGAATCGAAAGCTTTGGAGTATTCTAAAAAATAACTACATTTGGTTTACTGCAGCTGAGGTTGTTGTAGATAATACTACTTAAAATAGTTATGGCATCATCTACTTTGTTTTTTAGAAAACCAATCTGCCTGTTACTAATTAATTTATATTTCATTGTAAATTGTACAATCTAGAGAAAATCACCTTTTCAAAAACTTTAGCTAAATTTGACATCAATGCTAGAGGTCTGTAGTTGTTGACTTGGTTTTTTGAACGATTTTTATAAGCTGGACAAATTTCCTCATATTTGAATTGCTTAGGGCAAGTACCTTCTAATATTGCTTTGTTTATAATATGTGATAGCAGAGCTTATATATAAGGAGCTAAAAGTTTTAGAGTATATGCGTGGATACTATCATATCCTCCAGCTTTATTTTTCAATTGTGTAATAATACTCATAATTTCTGCTTCCTTTGTTGGAGATACGAAGAAAGTGTTTGGATTTAATTGTATGTCTAGTAATTTATAAAGTTGTTAGGAGAAACTACATCCATACTTGGTCTTGAAATTATTGAACTAAAGAATTCATTAAAATAGTTTGCTTTACATAAGTCATCATTATTTAGGGTGTTATTTATCATAATACTATTGATCCGATTAAGTTTTAATTTAATATGTATATTTCTAATTCTGGTATAGTATACAACATACTTTGTATATTGTCTTGCCAAACCCGGAGTTCGTAATATTTGTATGACACACTAATTGTAGGTCATTGTAAATTCGTACTTGTGATGATCTCATATTATTTGTTTCATTCTCGAAATCAATTTTTGTCGGGAGGCTAGTATCATATAAATTAGAGTTCACCAAACTCGCGAAAACATAAGTATATAAAATTCAATCTTTGGGTACGTTTTGTGAGAATTCAGTGCGAGTTTAACGATAATGTTATGAGTTCAAAAGAATCGACTAAATTCATAAAACTGGAAACTTACTTTGAAATTGCGAGAGTTTTCAGAATTGAAAATACCTCATAACTTTCTTGCATGTAAAACTACACGTACAAAGTATTTCGTGCCAGAAAGGAACCGATTACTATTTGTTTTTCGTTCACGTCGCGCTATTACTTAAATCGGGTAATAACTAAACTTTTATTTCGTTCCTTTGCTAAAAAATTTAAAATTCCGACTCCTCCGAAGAAATTAAACCGAATTTATTTTTCCGGGTCGGTCGCACGATGGAAATTTCCACGTCGCCATTCGCTGTAGGAAAAACTCACACGTTTTCCGATTCTCCCGACCAAACGTTTTCGTCTCATCGGAATCGAATCGCGCACGAATTAACTGAATTGTTTTATAGTCGGATTCGTTCAGATTATATTGCGTATTTCGACGAAATCGGGGCGAATTTCGGTACGGTTCGCGAATCGGAGAGTTTAGAGAATTTATTATTACCGTCCACTTTGATCGGCAGCGATCATTATCGCGTTAATCGATTTGCAGTGTTATTGCGGTTGGAGAGGGATATTTGGGCGAACGGATTAATGGCTATACATGTTTTCATTAAAAACTCACACAACATAAACATACTTTCGATTCGAATGCAGTCGTAATATAATTATATTAATTGGAACAGTCCATGTTGAAATGAAACTTTAGTTTATGGCTTGAAAAAAAAAACAGTCAAAACTAATACCAACTTTTTGAGCAAAAAAAAGTGTGAATTATCAAAATTCCATTGGGGAATGATGACGATGGACCATAAGGCCAGGGCACGTAAGCCCTTCTTACCACTTTCCTACTCTGAAGAACTTAAAGAACTTAAGAAAGAAAACTTGCGAAATAACAAAGAAAGCAAAAGGGAACTTCTTTTATTACCTAAACAATAGTGTCGTGAGGTGCCATGTCTATTAATTGCTTCGTGTTAGAAAAACAAGCGATGTATTCACGGTTAGATTGTTATGTTTGATTTGCAAAATTAGAAAAATGCGATCTTGATCCTTTGTGATAACTGGACCTGAGTTTAAATTGTTCGGATATTTCCGTTGTTGCCGATATTTATGGATATGGATAATATTTAAAATGAACTATGAGCTATATATACTCATATTTTAAGCTTTTTACAAAAAAGTTCCTTAGAATTTTCTTCGAAAATGAGTTTCAATGTAAGAATACCTGATGTTTTATTTTGAATTAGGAGTGGAAATGATAAAATAAAAGCAGAAGGAAGAATTTTTTCCATTTTTTCATTTAAAAAATTGTAGCAAAACAAAAAAGGATTCGAAATTAAAAATAATGCTAATATACGGTATATACGCCGATACAGACGGAAAAATAAATGATTTAAAAAATACGTTTTTAAGTCAATAAATATACAGTATCTCACGAAATTGGCATTTTACTTAAAATTCGAGCCTCATTCATATCTCATAGTCTCTTATTTGAAAACATCTATCAATGGAATAATACAATATTTATCGTATTTGTTGAACAGAGAATCGTCATTACCCTTTCCACATTTTGTTCTTGTGGTTGTTTATAATTGACAAAATGACGTTGAAAAATCACCTGCAACGAAATTTTTATCCCATCAATATTTGTACTATATCAGTATTTGTATTGATGACATGATAACTGTATGTCACCCCAATTTACGCAAAATTTTAACAAGATTTCACCGGCAATACAGATAACATTTGTTGAAGCTGACATTTTTGGTGCATATTTCTACCTGCCTTGAAATTTCTCCATTTTCATTGCAAATATATGCTACGATTTGTCAACCTAATTAACTTACATTCAGTGCTCGTCCAAGCTTAAGTTGAATATATAAATTTTGCGAATGAGACTGTCAGAAAACTATAATCCAAACAATTAATTCTACAAATAAGAAAACAGTGTTCATTTATTAATGGTAATTTGCAGATGTACTGTACGATTTATTAAATTTCATGTAGGAGTTAGATTTACCTAACTACTTAAATTATTACCACATAACTTTTTATCGGCATAAATGAGACATCATACTTAAAGAAAAAGTTATAGGCTATGACTGTATTTACTTGTAAATAACAAGTTTACATATTCACTTCGTCATCCATCGTCTCATCCAACAACCTTTTTCTCAAAAAGTTGTAGCATTACAGCTACAGAATGCTGCCGTTTGTGTGAGTGATAGAATAATAAAAGTTTCTTTGATTAGATTTTGGATATTTTCAAATTTTTTTGGGTGAGCTGTGCATTTGTTGTAATTTTTTTGACCTATTTTTCAAAAATCTAAGACAAAACGTTATAACATATATATATATATATATATATATATATATATATATATATATATATATATATATATATATATATATATATAGTCCTTTTCGAAAACTCTAACAGCCGAATTTACAGAATATAATTAGGAATGCCTAGTGGTTACACAAAAAAATGTTTGCTGGAAATATTGGAATTAAAGTTTTACCGAAGTTAAAGGGTAATGTGTAACAATGAGAGTATTAACATTCTAAAAAATCTCAAATATATTTATAGGCCAATATAATAGGGATAATATGGATACAAAATCAGACGTTTTACTTAAGTTCAAATATGCTCCTGTTACTTCTGTAAACGCGGAGCGGACCTGTTCAAATTTCCAGTATATGTTGACAGACAGGAGATAACTGTTCTTCTTTAATAATTTTGAAAAACGCCCAATTTTAGATATTTTTTCCAAAAAAAAAAATTCTAATACGGAACGAAAGTTATTGTAATTGACTTACATATAACTTGTTATTCCATTTCATTATTCCTTATTATATATTTTCCCACACTATATTCTTAAGTTGTTATTATTAAAAGCAAGTCGATGTACAAAATTTGTATTTTTAAGGTACTACTACTAAGGAACATTCCTTGAAGATTCTTTTCACTGTTGTCATAAATAATATAGGTAAAATTCACGCAAAAATACCTCTTCAGCTTTAAACTGGGCAAAGCTGTGAATTTTTGAAGAAGTGTCCATTTTAACGGTTTTTTCACGTTTCTTTTGAAGGTCTTTTATTCCCTTACAAATCGTCTGTTCAACGTATGGCATTTCCGTCAATAATTTTCACGCTGTGATTGAAAAATGGAAAAACGACCTATTTTTTAAAATTTTTGTTTAAAAAAAAGCACAGATTTGTCTAGATTTTGGGTTTTTATCATCTTTGATCCATTTTAAACAGAGTTTTTTGGTCCGCCTGCTGTTAAACTTTATCTACCAAAACAGTTTTCTTTTGCTTTATAAACTGGGCTAATAAGTTAAAACGCTAAGGCTAATAAGCATGGCCAGGACTGAGCCCTGAGGAAAACCATTTTTAGAAGTATACGACTTACTGGTTAGCTTTACCATGTTACTGTTTGAAATAACGAATTTTTAAAATGTTTTCTACCAGATTCGTCATTTTATTACAGGGTATGACTATTTTCAATCGAAGCATAAAGGCGTCAAGACGCATGGTAAAATTGGCTGCACTTATATCTATGAAATCCGCTTAGGTTTTCATCCCCTATTAAAATCCTGCTTCAATAAAAAAAGTAAGAGCCAATACCTACTTGCAGTAACTTCTGCCGCTTCTAAATCCAGCTTGACTTGGTGGAATCACCCTGTGTATGAGATCGCATATTTTGTTGTATATTATTCGTTCAAGAATTTTGTAACACACTTTGAAAAATGCAATTGGGAGATAGCTTGTGGGGTCTTTACTAGATATTCCTGGTTTTAATGTGGCAAACGTGTGATCAATTCTGAATTGTTAAGGAACACATCCGGTGCTGAGTATATCATTATAGAACTGTTGAAGCCACTTGAGTGCCACTGAGTGCTTTATAAGCTCCGGTAAAACTCCATCTGCCTAGCAGTTTTCTTATTTTGAGAGGGTTTGTTGCTTTCCGTAATTCCCTTTCTGAAATATTGGCGTCTTCTTTTGGTTTTTTTGGTAGTTTCTTTAAGTTCCTTTTTTCAACATTTTCTGCTTGTTATGTGTAAAGCTATTTGGGATGGGCATACATCTGCTTTGGATTTGGTTTTAAGAGCAGCAGCTCCTAGTCGTCGGAGAAGAGTCTATACTTTTCTACTACTGCTAGTAAAGTCTAATCCCATATTTGTATCTCTCGTGGTAGTGGTAGTAGTCTCTTCAGTAGTTCTTTTCGTAGGCTTAGATCTTTTGTACTTGTACATACTTTGTATAAGTTCTCAGTGTTTTAGCTTCATCATGGAATTTACTCTTTCTTATAGTCACGAGGTATGTGTCGTTTCGCTGCTGTTATCACAATACGGAATGTTTGGGTGGGGTTCTTTGGTATACGACTATCAGTTTGCCTTGCGAAGGTGCCACATAGACTTTTGGACTGATCGAATTAGTGAGAGTTAGATTCCAATGTTTAAGAGGACAGGACGATGTTGTGAGTGCCGAAAACGGCAAGTACTACTGTATTATGTGGAAGAGAAACTTTCAGTGAATCAATAGTCAGTAAGCAGGAATCGTTTCACTATCCCATCTTGCTGATTTGGCCATCAAATCATTGCCATCAAAAGCCAAATAAAGCTCATTTTTTTCGATTCTGGGTGAACCATCTTGGAGGTTGTCTATACGTCGCAAAGCATATAAAATCTGTTGCATTTTTAAAACGACACTTCGAGCAATATTTCGATCAATCTTTAAAGGATATGCTGATTTTAAATTATTCCGTAAATTATATTCCTATTTTATTGAATCTCTTTCGGAATTTCGGGTACAACTCACCCCTTCAATGCATTTTATTGACATCAAGTGAAACGTTCAAATTCGAACATGCACAGGTAATACGTTGAAAAATGAAGACGTCAGTTGTCGCCGTCGGTCTTCTATTCGTACAGAAAATCTCGACGTTAGGTTAATGTAGTGAATAAAACCGTATTTCCATTTTGCACGCCTGATTTCGTACAAAGGAGAAACCTGGTTAAGTCTATCTCTTCATCCCGCTTTCTCTTTCTAAATAATACGATTCTGGATACAAAAGATATTTTCCCATTTCGATGATGCCTAAATTCGATTTGGTCCGTGTTCACTTTGGACGAGAAGGTCGAGCATTGCATATATCGGACGCAAAAAAATAAGGGGAAAAGGGTGCCAAGTCTCGTCGGTTCGAAGGGGGTGAGACTTTTTAAGAATAAATACAATTACTAATACAACGATCGTATTAACTACACGGTGGCCGAACAGTGAATAATAGTGTTTTTAATTATATAATCTTAACTATTTTAATGTTAACTTAAACTTAATAATTACTTATTATGTTAATTATTAATAATTAATAACTTAATTTTAATGTTAATAACTTTTGTAATGTTAAAAGATACACCTATTATTCCAAATCTTTTAGCAGTAAAGTAACCCCTAAAGTGAAATAATTTCAATATTTTTACAAATAATGTATTGCATTGCAAAGATCAGCAGATATATGGAAACCTGGTTTACACGCCCCGTGTATGAGTAACGCCGTTTGCATAATTTACATTTTTTTATCACCAGTGAAAGCCGTAAATTTTTTAAAAATAATTCGCAAAAACCACCTGTGCTCGTCACTGAAACGAGGGATCTTCTTCGTTCCCATCTTCCTTTTTTAATCTCCCGTCCCTTTCATACTAGCAGACCCAGAACGGCGTGAGATAGAATAGAATGGACGAATTAATCCAATGGATAAACAGACGGGGCTTCTACAATCGCTGAATTCGAGTTTTGAGTACACACTCGTACTTTCAGCTCGTGAGGATTATGGCGGAAATGACGACAGAGACAAAGGGATGGATAAAAGTGGAGTGAGCGATACGTGTACGCGATATTCTTACGGCAAATCTAAGTTTTCTTCTGTGTTTGTTAAAAATATCCCTCGTTTTTCTCCCATGATTCCTGTAATTTAATACTGAATATGTATATAGTGTAACGTACGGATCGTTATGTTCATGCCATATAACTGGTGGGACGCAAATAGAACAACTACCTCTTTTGTTAATTGTATTCTCCATTTTCGTCTGAATTAAGAAAACATTTACGTTATGAAATGGAATCATCACTAAATTATGCAAACATGACAAGTGAATGTCTGCATTAACTGTTTTGTTAACTCTGGCATTGTTAAAATAACTTCTAGACTATCTTAGGCTTCGAGTGTGTAGAAGCTTTAGAGTGTTTTCATACGTGGTAAAAGTAGCCGGTGTTGAACTTGACCAGGTCTTAAGCTTTGTGTATATGTCGTCCCTTCATGCAACCTTCGCAATAACCTATATTTCTATCGAAATAAGTCTAACTGAATATTCTTTATCTGATAACATTTATCTGATAACATTTGATTCTGCTTTGGTATAGCTTTCAAATAAACAACAGTCATATTGGAAAATTTTTGCCCTAATCGCTTCCTACCTAATACACTACCGTTCACAGAAAAACCCCATGACTAACTTTTCGGATGTTTTGGAAAAAAAATATTTTTTGTAACTGTTTTGTCTGGTAATTCTGCATTGCACTGTTTCCTTAAAATGAGAAATGTTAATGTCGTTTTATTGTCCAGCAATGTGAGTTGTATTGTTACAAAATATATTCTGACATTACTATTAGTATTTGCCAGCTGTTGCATTGTAATTTGTACATATTGCTTTCCATTTTCGAATTGTGAAAAATACTGGCGGTACAATTTACTGGTCTCTGAATTATATTGATTTCATCTTTTCAATACCTCAGCAATACTTGTGTCAATAGTAACACTAAAGCCTTGTAATTAAACACTAATATCAGAATCTGAATCCGCCCCCATACTTTTATAATCAGAAATAATAAATTAAAAATTTAAACTGATTATCAAATGGGGCGAAATTCATTTCTGGCTACCGGTTTAAAATATTTATAGCCAGTTAGGCATTGTTGTTTCGGTAAAATAAATAGGTTTAAATCGTTTGGTTGCTAGAAAGCGGCATTAATGATAAATTCCGATTGAGCGTGTCAAAATTCATAGAGATTTGAGGTTTTCAGGTTTTTTATTGAAGATAATGTTTTTGTGAATTTGACTTGTTTTTTGGACCTTTGACATTTGTTTTAGGAATGTTGATATCACTGTAAAATTCTGCTGGTCAAAATAAGTATAGGTGTACATCGGTCTAGTTAATAGATCCCAACCTTATTTTGGTAGGGTTCTTTAGATCGTATTTGTTAAAATTTATTTGAACATAAATCAAAGCGTCTCGTTTAAAAAAGACTAATAGTTGTTTATTACTCATAAGTAATATTGTTTCCATTTGAGAATATTTTTAGATTGGCTAAATCTTAAACCTGAAGTATTTCCTGAAACATTTTTATAATATTTATATATATTTTCAATATCAGAAATTTTATAGTAAAAACTGGCAGATTTTACCTATTTTGGTGCGTTAAGATTAGTCGACAATTTAATTAAATTCATTTTGGAAATAAAATTTTTAACGACGATAACTTTGATATTAAACCCTTTTAATGTCTCCTACCTGTAAATTAATTTTCACCTTAAATCGTTAGAAGCACCTCTTATTTCTTATTTTAATCCCAACTGCTAACTTAATCTCGCTCTATTCCTGAAACTCGTGGCAAATCTTTTCCACGGCCTCGGTCAGAAATTTAATTTTCTTGCCGGCATTCATCCGGTTACACTACACTTTTCAATCATTCCACGAATTGGCAGATCATGCCTCGATATGGCTTCGGTTCCTTTTCAAAATTCACAGATTAAAATGAATTTCCTTTAAGGAAACTACTAGACAGTGAACAAAAAAAGTAATCGAGGGATTTTAGTGTAAGGCAATCAGTTGCAGGTTTTAGGTTAAAATCGTTAATTTTGTGAATTCGGCAGTTTTGTAAAACGTAAATGTGAAGAAATTTTTTCGACACAATTAGCCTACCCATATTATTCAATTTATCACTAATCGAGCAATTTTTAGTATTTATTTTATTTTGGTTTTTTGCTGATATTTGCCAGTCAATCAGAATCAAATTTGTTAACAGGATAATTTGTCCTGAAGTCGCTTCTTCTTCATTAGTGATTGATTACTCTCTCCTGACAACCTATGGGAATTTCGAAAAGATAAGAGCCTTTAGCTCCTATAACTTTCATTTGTTCATGCCAGTGTTGTTGGATGCGCTTCTTGTGCTAAATTGATGACATTAATTGGAGTTTTTTGTCTTGTGGTAGACGTTGTAGATAGATGTAAAACTTTGGTGTAGGGACCAAAGTCCCTTTGTGTGGGTAAATAGGATCATAAAACAATGTGTTTCTTGGGTAATGAGTACAAATGATATATTTTGATTATATAAGTATGGGTTAGGTTAGGTTAGATTAAATTTTTGAAATATAACATGTTTTCTAAAGTTACGTTTGGTGGTAGGTGATTAGTTGTAAGTTAATTGTCAAAATAATTTACGTATTTACTATTTAATTCGATTTTTGCTTCTTTCCTGTTTTTTATAAATTGTGCGTTATGTTAGGACATAAGCATAAATATCCTTTTTATTGTTGTTGTCCCTTTGGGAATTGAGAAGTTTATTTTATTACATTTAATTTTGTCTGGATTCGGTTTAACACCTTGAGGGGTTATAATGTGGCCTTTATATGCCAATGGTTTACCAAAAAATCTTGATTTGACAAGTTGAACTTTAAATCTTGAGTCTGTAAATCTTTGAAATACGAATTATAATCATTCTATGTGCTTCTGAAGGGAAGTTGATAATATCATCTAAATAGAGCAGACATTTTTTATTTTGAATTCCGCAGATGATATTATCCATAGCACGGTGAAATGTTGCTGGAGCATATTTTAAATCAAAAGGCATTCTGAGAAATTCCTAATATCTATTTACAAAGTTAAAGAAAGTTTTTTACAAATCTAGCACCAACCACTTAGGCAGTGGTTAATCAAGGGCTATAAACTACTGCCTCCTTTCCTAATTTGTTTAAAAGGTGGTTAATAATATTAATATTAAGTCAGGGAAATTCGTAATCAATGGTTTTTTCATTCAGTTTTCTATAGTTAATAACGATTAACTTTCCGGAGGTGTCTAATTTCTTTAGGACGATTCAAATGGGGAATGATCTTGGTGACGTACTTGGTCGGAAAATATTTAAATCCAACATTCGTTTTATTTCGTTTTGCACTTCTTGCTTGTGAATATGAAATGTTATCAATATTTTTTCGTGTAAACTGGAATTTTATCTGATAATTTAATATTATGTTTCACTTTATTTCTGAAAGTTAAGGGACTATCTTCGTTATTCGAAATATCCGAAAATTGTTCATCTAATTTTAGAGTTTGGGTTCTTTTTTGTTGATTTGAAAAGTCATTGGTGTCGAAGTCAAGTACTGGATGAAAGATACTTTCATGTGGAAATTGTTTTAGCTAAATGAGATCTTGAGTTAAACAGATTTCATCACGTTGATCAGACCGCTGAGAGAATTACTTAGTAAGAAAATGATTCACTGATATACCAGTGATAAACCCAGCATATAAATAGTCAATGTTACTGTGAATTGAAACTAGAATCTGAATACAAGTAGGATGTTAAGAAGACCAAGGTACGATCGGGTTGTAACCCAAGTCAGAAATTCAACTTTGAGAAAATCGGTGACAAAACGATCCACTGGTACGCCAAGGGAACATTGGAAATGTACAATTTTCAGTGGTACTTAGAGCTACTAGAAGCTAGATATAGCGCAATATTGAGAAGTCCAAAGTTCGAGTTCCTAATTCCTGATACCATGACTTAGTAAGAAACTGATCCGCTAATATACCACGTTTAAGTTTAGGATAAAAAATGATTAGTAATCTTAGTGATACTAAAATCTGAATACAAGCTTGGATAATACAACGCTGAACGGTACCTAAAAATTCAAGTAGCCAGATATAGCGAAGTGTTAAGAAGAGCAAAGTTGAATTTGAACTGCAGGGCAAGTCAAATCTAACCTTATGAGAAAGTACTCTGCTGCACAGTTAAAATAATTTCAGAAAGGGAACACTCAAAGTTGGATTTTGTCTTTTGCGTTTCCGTTTTCCCTTTGTGCAATAATTACTTCTCCGTTTGATTGCGTTTTGTCTGTCATGGTTTACCGATATTTTACGTCATTAGATGTTGAACATGATTAAATGTATTCCACCAATGGACAGATCCCTTTTTCCCATCCTGGCAAAGGGTTGCATTATAAAAGTTTTTCCATAAGGTGAGCAAGTAAGAAATATATATATATATATATATATATATATATATATATATATAAATGGTTTATTTTGAGTTTTTTCCCTGTAACAATTAAAACATAGGGGGTGAATAAAGAAAAAACGAAATTTCAAGGGGCTGTCTACAGTTAGAGGTCGCTAAGGTACTCTGTTCTTTGTAGCCAGTAGTTCTGAACATTGAAGTCGGCAAACACTAGAATGCAGGTGTTTTCTTTAGTTTTTCATCGTTTAGTTTTTGTTTTTTCAGCAGCATTTTTGCATTATGCTATTTACTGTACGATTACCATAATTATAACATGGTCTGCCTTTACATTTATCTGTTTAGCACTTTTTAACACTGTATGGTGTTATTTTACATATAACATGTGGTCGTGATGTTTCTCCAATGTAAATTATTGCGCGAGGGCATGATGGCCTATATTTCCGTATTCAATACTGTTCAGACTTTGAATTTGTTACTTACTCTTATGATACCCTTATTGTCTCTTTGTCTCTGACAACCAAGGATAATATGCGACTCTATTTAGTAATTATTTGAGGTTGTACTTTATTTTGTTTTTGTTAGTCTTTACTTTCCTAAATTTATATTGTTATTTTGTTGAAGAAGTGTAAAGGATAACTGTTTTAAGTATTGCTTTTATGTCTTTATTTCTTTATGAAAATTTTCGGTGGATCAGGAAAAGTTTTCTGCTTGATCGTTGTTTGTATCTTTTCTTTCTATATACACTGGTGTTAAAATTGTTATTACTTTTTTCTATTAATAACTCCAGAAAAGGCAACTTGTTATTTTTTTCCGTTACTATGAAAAATTTTATAGTTGGTTCATTGAATTAAGATGATCTAAAAATTTATTTAAAATGTATGTACCATGTGGCCATATAACAAATATGAAGTATGTCCACCATATTTTTGGTTGTTGTGGTACATGAGTTTTTGATCTGAGATATTATGGCTTGTTCTTTCTTATTTACTGTAAAATCCCATGCCATAAGGTTTAAGTATTAACCATTATGAAAATTTTCTTCACCACTTTACAATTTTAATTGTTCATCCGATAAATTCTGTCCGCATAATTCGAATTTTGAACGCCGTCTTCCCGCTACGTCGATACATCCAGAGAATCAACATAATCGCATTATTCATAACCGTAACCTCCCTCCCTCCCGAACACCCTGACTGTTAACGAGCAAGCAAACTCACAGGAGATCTCGGGAGCAGGTGAGTTTACCTTCGTGCCTCCTGCCCCTGCTCCTGTTCCCGGGCTTCAAAGATGGCGGTCCCCTCTGATGTATGTATAACAAACATAACTGTTGCCTCCGACGGCGAATTTGCATACGATTATCACGTTCAGGTACGGCGTCGCTTAGAAATAGGCATTCTCTGGAAGTCGATAAGAAATAGGGCAAAGTGAACCAAAAACCTTCAAGCGTATAATGGATTTTACAAAGCCACAAAATTCGAACTTTGGGAGATTCGAAGCGAGATCAAACGATTGACGATTGAAACTGATGGACCCGAGATGATGCAAGATCCACTAATTCTGTTCTTCGAATTGTTTGTTTGTCGGATGTATACGTGAAGTTGTGGCTATCACAAAAGATATGTTACTACTAACTTTTGCAGTAATATTTAAAAAATTTCCTGTTTAATTTCCAGGAATATTAGAGGATTGATAATATCGATAAATCTGCACCAATATTTATTGGAAGTTTATGCCGCGGGCAGCAGCCACGGGGGGTCCGATTTCTCACCTAATTTCCATCCCCGTTGCGGTACATTTCAAAGGCATTACTCGAGCCGCTTGAAAGGTCCGTACTTATTCAATTTAAATTACATTCGTAAGGTTGAATTTTTCAAAAGATTAAAAAAAGGCAAATTGAATAGACTTATTTCAAGTAAAATTTTTGCATCAATTCAAAAACAAAAGAATATAAATTTATTGGTAAATCTTTGATTTTTCTTAAATTCGCACGTGCCAACTTCCTTACCAGGAAATATTGATATTTGAATTATGATTAATTAATGGTGTTAGAAAATGAAATTTTATGAAATTCAGACTGAACCATGGGAGTAAGCTCAAGAAATTAATAATTATTTTATTTCTGTTAAGGTTTAATTAATTCAATTATTTTTTAGTTTCCTTGGTATAGACTATGGTATATGGCAATTTATAAAATTATTATACTACGTGGGGGAAGTTTTGGTAAGAGACGTTGCTGAAATCAATTTTCGAATAATGAAGGCGTCATATCTTGACGGTAATCAAGGGAACAGTGCTGAATATTTTTCGCTGATAACAGCAAGCCTTCAGGGACCCAACCGTTTCCCGAACCGTAATGCAAAATTGTCACTCGTTTTTCTTTCGAAGAAGGAACTTTTAGTGTACATTGCCGAGAACAATCAGTCTAGCATTTTTCCACAGTGTCATGGGTATCGAACCAAGTTTCATCTAAATAAAATATTAACCGATTATCAGTTCTCTATATTGCTATATTGGTTAAGTATTCAATTCGCCATTGCCGAATGTGATTTGTTTCCATAACCGCTTGTCGTTTATCAATTTTTTTAAACGTAAAGCCCATATTTTTTATAAAACTTCGTAACGTTTTAGTCGAACACTCAATCATAGGGTACTGGGGCCCGGAGGGGGGAGCGGTAAGCAACGGTGTTATATTCGAGATATCCAATTATCCTAATGGGATAAATGGGTGGAGATAAAAACGCTATCGCAAAAATGCAATAAATAACGAGTGATTAATTAAATGTAATTGTGTCAATATAGCTGAAACGCAGTGATTATCGCCCAAGAAACAAAAACTTCTAAATCAAAACATTGTTGAATATTTAAATAAAAAAAATTCAACGAGTTAAATCGCATTAAATTATTATTATTAAAATTAACAGTCCAAAATATTTGAACACAAAGTTTTTGAAACCTAAAAAAATTCTGTTGCTTAACATTTTTGGATTTCCAGAATTTAGTTAATTTATAGTAAATAAATTAAATAATATCAAAGAAATTTATTCATACGACTTAATCCAAATTTAATTTTTTTAGGGCTAAGGTTTTTTAATCTGCTTTTTAATACTTTTAAGTTTCATCAAAAATTAAAATATTATAAGTAGTGCTAATAGTCGATTCCCCATGGCTGCCGCCCCGGCCATAAACTTCAAATAAGGTGCGGTACATCAGTTTTCATAACTAAGGGTTGAATAATATAGAAGTTGATATGCTGCAGCGCGATATAGTGGCGAGTTAACACAAACTAAATCGGATAGAAACCTCCATAAAAACAAACATATACGTACCAATTTTCATGGTATCCAGTCGGAACGGTTTCCATGTGTACTTGATATAATTCAGCATCCATTTTTATATATTGATGTATACACTCGCACACACTTATTGTATATACTCTTATATAATATAATGTGTTGGATATATATATATATATATATATATATATATATATATATGTTTGTATACACATAATTTAATTATAATTGGTCTATTAATTAATTAATATTACTTAATAGGCCAACAAATCAATACTAATTAATTAACTATTAATTAATTATAACAAAGAGAAATTAGTAATAAAATAATTATAACAAATAATTATTATTGGTTAATTATATTGGTTGATTAATATTAACATTTTAGTATTAATCTTGTGTATCGGGTAGCGTTTCAACTATGACATTTCGGCCGTGACGCAGTTTTCACGATTTTAATTTTCACAGCGCGGGAAAAGGAGTGTTCCACTGGAAAATTGTTAACGAATTTTAAATTTTGGGACTTATTTGAACGTTTTAAACTGCATTAAAATTATTTTAAACCTGATGTTTTCTCGAAATAAGAAATATTGTTGAGGATATGGTATGAGTAGTGTCTATGAATTATTTCAGCTCTTTTGATGATTACAGTCTTGTTAAATGTGCAGAAATTGTGATTGTTCGGCCATTCTTGGAAGTTTTTGTCACATATAATTTTCACGTTATTAAAAAAGCGATGTTAAAGGGCAAAAGAAAAGATCTTTAGCAGAACTATAGAAATCGTTACAAAATAATCAAAACTGAATATGTAGTCGAAACTTTTTTGTCATTTGTTAACGGTTTGCAATTATTACAACGAAGATATAGCTGTTTGCCTGTTTCTATGGTTGCACGAAATAATAGAGAGAAACATAACAGCGGCCCAACGTAACTTAATCGCAATTCAGAAAAACTCCCTGCTTACATAAATTGTATAAATCTTGTTTCGGATTTTTAAGCGATATGTTTTGAAATATGACGTAACATTACCTACAAAAAAGTATAGAAACCCGCGTGAAAGCGTTAATCCTCAATAGCAAAGCACCAGCTATAAAAAAACGATTGTTATCCAATGAAAAGAAGAAGAACATTATCATTTATCCCTTATGTCGTTCCCATATAAACGCTCGATCTTATTACCATAATCGCCTCATAGAAATTCACTAGCCAAAAACGATCCTCTTCCATGGGATTCCGAAATATAACGCGACCTCAGCGACACAAATCTATTCTCGCTCCCCTGTCCAAAAAGCCAATAAATGCACTACCCTTTTAAACGACTACATCGATTTCGACTATCAGTTCCATGGAAATTAACATGTAATAGAAAATGCCGATACGCCATTTAAGTCTCCCCTTCTGTTCGGCCTTTAAGGTTTTATGAGTAAGAAGGGGAGAGATTCGGTTCGGTGAATCTGGAAAAAACATTGAATCGCATTTGCTTATGGAGTCTTCTCTTGGTTGCCCTGTCAAGGGGAAATCGGATGATGATAAATTGCGGAAGGAAAATTGTTATTGAAAGGGTGAGTAGATTTTCGTAATGGACTTTTGTAGTTTTAGCGAATCAGCGACTTAAATCGGAGACACGGAAAGATTATTCTAAGATATTCTATTTTCCAGAACTTCTAGATCTCTATAATGACTTAAAGACTTCAAACTCGTACACCTTTTGGTGAATTTTTTTCTGTGTGTAAGAAAATTTAATTTTCCATAATACTCTCCAAATAAATGGTCACGGATTGATCCAAATATTATTCAACTAATATCCAACTAAGAATTGCTGTGGATAACATATTAACGTTTAATCTTCCAGAAAAATAGCATAAATTTCATGCAAGTATCAAAACTTTACTTACACATTAAAATTTTGATAAAGCTTGCTTGTTTGGCTTTGTTTAAATTCTATGAAATCGGGAAGTATTCTGTTAATATCAGAGTCAAATAAGACTTACTAACCGAGCAACAGAAAACACACACAAAAAAAGAATAACGACTAGTTACGGGACAACAAACAAAGAATAATTTGATAAACACTAAGGTTCTCTAATACAAATAGAGACGAATAATATACGGGTATTAAAATTTTCATTACCCTATATGTATGAGATTTACACGAATTTCGTTTTATCCTACGAACAGCACAGCCTAATCTCCGTCAATCATTAATTCTCTAAGTATCAGTGTCAATTAAAAATTATTCACTACAAATAATTTTCAAAATTTACCCTGGGTACTGGTGATTATCAACAGTTTCTAAAGCCTTTCTTCATTACATTTTATAATATTCAAATACGTATCGAGTAAATAAATATCTAAACTCAACATTTTTGAACATTTTACAGTTGAAAGTGGTACGATTATGTTTTATGGTTTCCCAAGGTTCGAATAAGTAAAGGCGTAAATTTGGTAGCTATCAGTGGCAAGAAAATTTAGTATAAGTAAACGGGATATTCCTAAAACATTCGCCTCCCACAATTTGAATTTTTGATTTTTTCAAAATATCTTTGGAGCGTTTTTGAAATAGATCCGATTTTCAGTTTAGCAAGGATAGAAAATTGCAAACTACTTTTTTAATATTGGTAGTAAACCAATAAAGTGACGTCTTCAAACTACATTCTATGTTTTTGTAAGTATACGACGCCTAGCAAATCCTTAAACTTTAGGAATGAAACATAAAATAGGTAATCCACTATGAGCATTAAACCTGAACTTTTAGGAGCAAATTTACAGTCCATTACTTAAGAAATACCCAAGGAGGCCTTGGTGGAGGAAAACTTGGTGGAACATCAGATAAGTTGTTCGATAGTTACAAAATCTTTTTGCCTCCGCCAAGGAGCACTTAAGAAGGTAAAAGTTCTGACTATAGCGTAAATCGTGAATAAGGAACCAGTGTATGGAGTATTATTTCTATTTCTATGGTTCTACGTTTGTGTCAAAGTGAAGTTATAAACTACAACAAATTGAAACTTACAATTCAACTAAGAAGAAGTCAATTTAAACCCTCAACCTTTTTTTTTTTGAAAGCACCTAAATCGTTCTTTTCAGATTCCCAAACATCTTTCGAAGATATTTCTGGTGTTTCTATGAACCCTATTAAAATTTCTTTTTGCATGTGTATTAGGATGTACAACTAGTGTTAGCAGATACCTTTTACATGTAACAACACATAATTTATAACAAATTCATATTGCAAATTTGATGTTAAACAAATAATTATATGGCATGGCACTCTATTATTTTCATATTTGACACGTACCCTACTTCTCTGAAATATTGTGTTACCATGAGTGGATCTTGGATACTCGGCGACAATATCTAATATTTGCATTCTTGGGCCACGTATCACCTGTAAATAATACTTTTTAAAGAATTTAATCAAACATTATTGAGAAAATATAAGTATCTGTAAATTAATGGAGAGAATTCTCCTTCTATTTCTGTATATTTCACCTACAGCACGTCCAGGATTTTTTATTGGGGTGTGGGTACTGTCTATATAAGATGTTACCCCAGGAAAGTTAGCAAATCGATTAAATTCATTCATAAAGCTTGTTAATAAAAGGGTCTTCTGGGAATTTTACGACATTCCTCATTTTTTCTGCTAATGACTCTGAAACCTTTTTTATTACTAGAGACACTGTAGATTGTGAAATTCCCCTTAGATCACCAGCAACAGTCTAAAATAAATATGAAATAGTAGAATATAGAAATAAACTTCAAAAATTTGAATAAAGCATAAGTAATCATTCTTCTTCTATATATAAATACATATATAGAAATGCAACTTGCCTGGAAATTTCCTGTACCATAGTATCGTCGACTAATTAATAATTGGGTCAGTGGAATCACTGGCAAACCTCTATTTTTGGGTTTATTTTAAGAGCATCATTTTAATCAGAGGCAAAATAATACGTACAGTTGTATTAGTAGAAAAGCGATACCTCCTTATAGACTCACGTTCACTATATAAATCTAACAGATTTTGCCCATTTCTCAAATACCGTTTAGGTAATCGATTTATATTATTAATAATCGATTGACGTACTCATAATAATCGTCATTCATCTTGAATCCACGTCTTGAAGTCGAACTTAACTATTAATATTTTCTAAGGGATACTCCAGGTAAGATCAAGCCCATCTCGGCGTCATCTCATCCTTAAGGCGTACTTAGTTGACTATAAAATACAAATGGCGCAGTAAGTGTGCTTTAAGGTTTGAGGAATTCTTAAGGCGCGATTATAAATTTGCCCGATAATATTCGGATAGTTTGATTGTATGTAATTTGTGGAAGTCTGCATTAAAAAACTTTGTTGGATGTTTTCCTAAAATTATTGCGGATATCATTTTTAAGCTTATAGAAAGGCATGTGTGTTATTGCCCGTTATGCGTAATGTTACTGGTGAATTAAGTAAAATGTGTGACATTCGAAAACGTCTCAATTTATCATGTGTGCCCTCGTAAACCAACTTCCCGCACTTCCCACACCAAAACTCCAGTTCGACGTTATCTCGTCGCGCCAGGCAGCTTATATCGCAACCCTTTTCAGGAGCAGAAAAAAGGAGAAATACAAAAAACTCACCTAATCGTCCCGTTCTCTCCCTCCCGACCCTTTCTTTCTTTGCGGCGGATTCTTCACACATGCGTGCACCTTGATTAGCGGCAGCTGTTAATATTTAAAAAGAGTATTACAATGACAAAAGGGAGGCAGATCTCGATAAGACCTCTGCCCTTTAGAAACATCTCTCCGCATTTCGCCGGCTGATTTAAGATAGGATTGTCCGAGGCATACTCAGAAAGTCGCGACAATCGATGGGTAGGTATCGCCCGCTCGGCAGTTTTTCAAGCAACGGAAAATTGATATGTCGCGGTGGAAAACTCAATACATGATGAACAATACAATTTTATCGAGGGAGACTCGTTCGGAACTAACCGAGGTTTATATTTTATTATTTGATTTTTAGGTTATGCTCGCATCGAGGTGTTGATTATTTATTATACCCTAGTGGGTATAAGATGGCATCGGTTCGGCTTAAAATTTACGCTTGCTTTAACAAGTAGCACTCGTTGCACCGCTATTTAAGCAGTAGACTTCTACGGTTTAAGAAAGTTTTAACCATATAGCGCAGTTTATAGAGTATTTATTGGTAAATGAAATTTAACAGGAGACGAACAAAAGAACCTTGTTTAAAATGGGCCAGAAAAAATTAAATCCCATAATTTACCCAAATCTGAGCTTTTGTGCTTTTTTTTTAAACAAAATTTTTAAAAAACAGGTCGTTTTTCCATTTTTTCACCATAGCGTGAAAATTATTGACGGAAATGCAATACGTTGTACAGACGATTTGTAGAGAATTGAGAGGCCTTCAAAATTAATCTTTCTAAAAGATGATCGGAGCATTTTTCACCAAGAAAACTTGGAAACCCCGTTAAAATGGACCCTTTTTCAAAAATTCACAGCTTTGCCCAGTTTAAAGCTGAAGCGCTAATTTTGCGTGAAATGTTAGGTTATTACGTCTACTTTAAGCATGCAAAAGATAGATGTTGTCGGATGAACATTTTTTGCACAATTACGTTATCAATAATATACACCAAAATTTTGCAAAATTCGGCCTATTAACTGAGATGGGCCGATTTAAATTTTTCAAACAGTTTTTAAAAGAGGACATCAAAACCTACTACTTGGCTATCTTCGACTTTCGAAGGAGGGAGAAATGCCAAAAATGGTGTGTCATCACTCAGCTCGAAACGCGAAATCGCGCGTTTCGCGCCATTTTCCCGGCCATTTCAATTCTTCTTAAAACAATCACGTCAAAAGATCTTGTTACTTAGTTTTTCTTTATAACAATGCAGTCCAATATAGATTTTAAGTTCTTTGTTTTTTCCATCCAAGTGTATTTATGCTATCTCCCACTACGCCCTTCCCTCTCTCTCTCTCTCTCTTTCTCTCTCTCTCTCTCTCTCTCTCTCTCTCCCTCTCTCTCTCTCTCTCTGTCTCTCTCTCTCTCATATTTCATCTAATGCTAGTTGTAGAAAAATTCTTCGCTTGTTTTATATCCATTCCTTCATTTTTTATAGCTATTATCACACCATCTTTGGCCGTTTTCGTTTTTACTTCTTCACTTCAGAAGCAAATTGATTTTCAAGTGATTCTATTGTTCCTAAGTGATTTCTCTTCCAACGTGGAAAATATAAAAAGGTAAGTTACGATTTACAAGATAATTAAGTATAGGGAATTTAAAGATTTTGAACAGACGAATCCCCTCATAAAGTGATGTTAAGAGTGTCGTCGTTTAAAATCGTGAAAAATCCAAACACCTACAAGAAAAACTTCTGTCCAAAAACGTAACCTCTCATCTCATGATGGAGAAATCACAAACATATGTATATATTGTGAATAAAAAATAATCCAATTAGCATAATGTGCAGCATACCAAGTTACAAAAATCTGATGGAACGTTACATGATACACTGATAGCACGGAGAGGCTAATGTCATATGCACTTCTCAAAATAAAAACTTTAAAATTATGAACATAAAGTAATTTCTCATAAAATAGAAAAAAAAATGAACTTTATGACTAATGAAAGTTTTTTTGTTTCACGAAATTCACTTAGAAGACCTGGTCATCAAGTTCTCCTAGTCGTGAAAATGTCCCAAATAAGAGACGAAACCTCAACCGATTCACGAACAAGAAACAACAACGAACCAGTGTCTATCTGACATTTTATTTCTGACAGGGTTATTTTAGACCTCCTCATTTGATTATATGAAAAAGCTTTGTTTCTAGCAATATTTAGATTGAAAATTCAACTCAATTGCCAGTTGAAGTGAACTCGTATGATTGCACGTTCATAATTGATAATTTTTACTTTCTCACATAATGTGTATAATGAGAAAGTTCAGGGTGGATTTTATGGATGTATTGAGATCCTTTGAAACAAAAAAACATGGTTTTGGAAAAATACCTATATGCGTGTATGCGCACTTTTTCTAAGAAACTGTGAAGAGTGAATAGCTGAAACTTTGTATTTCGGCTTGGCCACCTGACTTCAACCGATTTGGGTTAAAATCGGTTAAAAGCAAAGTCAGTTTTGTAGTGTATCGAAAACTGGTCCAACGTTTTTCTAACTTTCTATATTGAATCTATTGTTTATTGCCATACCCGCCATCGTGACTAAGTGACGTGAGTGATTGGAAAAATGCAAATTCGAAACTTTAAAAGAGCTGCTACAAGCAATGTTTATTTAAAGTATTATCCAGTATGTATTTGAAATAACTCCCCAAGAAATATTCAGTACTTGATTGTTAAACGTAATTTCTTTATGTTGTTCTAAAAACCTATTTCACATAGTTAGTTACATAATAATAATTTTTCGCTACAACTAACGAAACAACAATGGCCTGTTAAATAATCTCGGAAATTTATTAAAGCTGCTTGCCAGCGACATATATATTGAAGCGGTGGAAGCAATTAAGTTAGTGGTTGTTAATTGCCGGGACCAGAAAGCCTTTTGTGCATATAGAGAGTGGGAGAGAACGCCATTCCTGCTACTCCAGTTTACTGCAAACCTCCCCTCTATCTTGTCTCATCTCTCAGGTTTACGCTAGTTGGCGGTTTTAACTGCTACGATACCTATTTCGCTTGTGTTACGTGTCGGTGCGAATTACGCTGAGGTTTGGCATATACTATATAGAGAGGTTGCCGTTGTATTTGGGATAATATTGATAATAACAATCGTTGTTGTTATTATGGCTGTTTCAGATTACTTGAGTGCGCATTTAGTCTACGTCAGGCGCTTATAGTAACTGCCGCTAGCTTAGATAATATTTAGTAATTCATGTCAGGGTTGTGTCCGGGGAGGAAACAATTTTTATTTAGTAATTCTATAAATAAAATTGGCGTTGTTTCGCCATTTTACAACTTTTTTATATGAAGTACGGGCTCTTAGAAAATTCTCAAGTGTAAAGTGCCCCTTAGGGAGATTTTAGAAAAAAAGTTTTCAATGAATGTAATAGGTATCAAATCTGTAGAGCTTAGTTGTCTAACTTAGCTGTAGTAAAAGTCCAGTTGCGAAATATGCAATAAATCAATGAGTCTGTTTTTAAGAAAATTGAGAAAAACTGAAGAGGCTCAAGAGTAAAGTGTTCTTTTAGGTACTTATGCACTTTCACCTTTAGGTCCATATGATTGGGGTCAGCTAGTACTTGGTGGCAAGGCAGTATGGCTTGCAAACACATTGCCGAGATTTGGACGCTCCTACTAAATAATACCTACAGTTCACACGTGAAAACAGTCCAGCGCAATATTAGTGACAAGTGAAAGTGCGAGTGTGCGGGATACCAAGAACTTAGCAACTAATGCCGTCTAAATATGGCATGTTAGAAAGTTTCTAGAACCTATAAACACAACAACTATCCTATAACAAATAACGATCTATGCTATTTTTTAAAGGATTTGCAATTATCTTAAGGAATATGCGATAATATGTATAATGCTTCTAAATAGTTCTAACGCCTTCAAAGAAGTTTTGGAATTTCCACAATTACATTTTTAATGGTTGAGGAGTCTCTATGATGGCATTCATTGGAATTGTCTTAGGAACAAATTTGAAATGGCAGTCTTAAAGGGTCGAAAAGTATTGACGGAATCTGAAAAGTATTTAGAAACTTATAGCAATTTTTAAAGGTTGTTTTGAACAACTTTTGAGGAAGTTGAAATTGTATTTGAACAACTTGAAATGCGAAATATAATTTGTTACTCTCTTAGAGAATTCTGAACTATAGTTGCATATGTTTACTAAATTTTTAACATCCCCATATTTTTGGTATATTTACACATATATACATATATGGTTATGATTGTTTGTAGCATGTAGTTTGACGTAGCGTCCAGATTAATCGAGTTATTTGTAACATCTCATATTATGGCTATAAATATATTCATCCTGATTGGCAAAAATCTTTGGGTTAACGCTTAAAAATTCTTAATTAATTAAGAATGATAGAATGGAAATGCCCGAACCAGGACCAATTTCATTAGACGTAACCTAGAAAGTTTTCCACTGTCAATAAAAGTGAAGGTATGATAGATTTTAAGACTTGTAGCATTTGATACAAGAAAGAGCAGAAAGAAAAACGACAAATAAGACGAATAGTGACGTGTTATGTTCCACGGTTTGATCATGATAGACCGGTGTGGAGGTACTTGATTTCCAATGAAATGATTCATGGGCAGTAGCAATCTGGTCCAGATCCAACACTAAGTGATTTATATTCATTGGGGAGGTACGCTAACATCATGACAATCCTGACTTTGGAAACTGCTGCTCTGAACAGCTCTTTAGGTGACATTTTGAACCACTCTTACAGAGTCCGCAAGCAAGATATTCTTCTTTTCCGAGTAGATTTCTTGCCACATTCTTTCCCTGGATTATAAGGTAAAGAATTTCATATTTCGAACCCCGCATCATGTGATCCTGATAGACCAGATTTCTCGTTTTTAGCACCTTTAACATTTACAATTCTTGCCCCATTCTTCTCAACATTGTTTTAGGGTGTTGGTTTTGGTTAGGGTCCAAGTTTCTGCGCTGTAGTATAGCACTGGGAATACAAAACAACTCAGCATGCGTGTTCTAAGTGCTAGGCTCAGGTCGCGGCTACAGAGCATTTTTTCATTTTGATAAATGCTGCACAGGCTTTCCCTATACGGATCTTGATTTCGAAGCAGTAATCGTCGGCCTTTCGTGCTTAGATAGTTTTACTTCGTAAATCTCGCTATTTGTTATCCGTCTAGGTATAGGTGTTCTTGTGGGATATTGTTTCTTCTTATGACCATGCACTTTGTCTTCTTTTAGTACAACGTCAGACCAAAGTAAAAGACTGACAGTAACTATTCCGTTCAGCAATTCCTGTAGGCCATTAATGGTTTCAGCAAGTAGGACAGTGTCGTTCGCATAGCGCAACTTATTAATTGCCGTGTGTGACGGCTCTGGTGAACTCCAGGGTAGATGTTGAAAAGAATTGATCACAGCACACATTCTTGCCATACACCCCGTTTGATTTTTATCTAGTTAGTTAGTGCTTTTTGTACTCGTATTGTTGCTTTCTGGTGACAGTTGATAAATATGCTGATATCTCGTGGGTCCAAGTTTTCCTGTCTTAACACTTTTACTAGTTTGTTGTGCATCATATTATCAAACGCCTTGTTATAGCCTATAGCACTGACATCCAGGCAGCGTTGGATGAGGATATTGTACGCAAACAGCGCATTCTGTATACTATTTCCGTTTATAAAAGTAAACTGGATACCAAGATATTGTCTTCTGGTTTCTGATATACTCTGCGCTTTATAACTTTCAAGGATACTTTCAATGTGTGACTTATCAAGCTGATCCTGCATTTGTGCGAGTATTCATCACACACTCCTTTTTTAATACTTCTGTAGTTCGAACAGTAAATATTTCAAATATTCGTAGATATATTCTATCCGTGCTTAAAATATTCACAATTTCCTTTGAACAATTACATTTCCCTTTGAACAATTACACGTCTATTGAACTGTTATTTATTCAATCAGAGCTATTAAATGCGATAAAATGCAGGCTATGTGTTTGGGAATCCTCCGAATGATTGAATATGTGATACAAAATGATAGACCGAATAATACATACCTCTGATGAGAAATCAATAGAAAAATATTGGCGACATTAATTCAGGTGCACGACTCAAAAGGAAATAATCGCTTTGATCAGGTTAGAAACGAAAAATTGTTCGCACCTTCGAGTTACGGATTCGTGTTCGGACTTATTGTCTGTTAAAATTAGGGTTTGTTCGGTACGTTCCAGCTAAACATTGGTGTATAACTACAGTGGAATCTCGATAAGCCGAAGTGTCAAGGGACCAGAAAAAAATTCGGTTAATCGAATATTCAGATAATTGAATAATATGTAGAACTGGAGAAAAACAACTAATTCTGTAAGATAAATTGTTAATAATACATAATTCAATATTAGTAGCAGTCATAATATGCACAGTCATAATTATCACAAATATACATAAATTCAATAAATCAAAATTCATAAATGACAAAGTCAAACGTTATTTCTGAAAAAAAAAACCGGTTATTTTTAATTGAGTACAACTCGCTTTTGTTTTATTGCACAAATCATCAACAGAATTAATTGACCTAAATATATCATCGGGAACATCGCTGCTGGAATACAAATTTTCGGACATTTTCCGGAGATAATGCAGCCGTTTTCGCTGAAATTAAATGTGATTCATTATAAATGTCGCTCTCAGGATCATAATTTTCGTCCTCGTCTGAGTCTTCTTGGTTGAACATTTCTACAATTTCTGTATAATCAAGGCGTTCGGTAACAATTACATTTTCATCAACATTTACGAAATCGACAAATAAAATTTCTTTACAATTGAATTGGTCTTGTAACAAGGTTCTGGAGGTTCCTGCGATGTTTCAGCAGCGACAATAACATATGCATTCTCGCATGGTTTCTTAATAAAGCTTGCTTTTCGGAAACAATTAGAAATGGTTAATGGTTTCCAGGCTTTCTATATTTCCGTGATACCATCCAAAAGATTGATGTCGATTTGATCATCCCTTTCATCCAGAATTCTGATAATTTTCTGTACTACTCTTTGCCTGTAATGATGTTTTAAACTCTTTATTATTCCTTGGTCCATGGGTTGCAATCTTGAAGTCAAGTTGGGTGGCAAATGAACCACTTTTATTGGCTGGAGGTTATAAGAGAATTGTTTATCATGTGCTGAACAATTATCAACGAATAATAAAAAAATCTTTTTCTCTCGATGAAATTTGTTGTCAATCTTTCTTAACCTGTTTTCATAGATTAAACTTGTCAGCCACACTCTCTTGTTATTCTTCTAAATCACTGATAATGATTTTATTCCTTTAAAAGAGCGTGGATTTCGATATTTTCCAGTTACGAGCAATTTCAGTTTTTAGTGCCAGACATATTGGCAGCAACCAGAAGTGTAATTATTTGTATGTTCTTCTTTCCTCCTCTACAGTTTTCATGTTTAAAAGTGAGAGTTTTCTCTGTTAGGCATTTAAGAAATAATCCTGTCTCATCAGCGTTAAAAATATTGTCCTCCGAATATTCCTTTAATAAATTCGATTGGATTTCATGGCAATATGTTTCATAGTCCTCTTCACAAACTGATGCACTTTCTCCATTTATCACTTTCTGTAACTATTCGTTGCGTTCCTTGATATTGTTGAGCCAACCGATGTTTCCTTTAAAGTTGTTATATTCTAGTTTTGAAGCAAACGTTACAGCTTTTTCTCGGAGGAATGTACCTAGAAAGTGAGAAAATACTCTTATGGACACATCGCAATTTTATTAACTACTGTGTTTTTCCGAAAAACGCGTTGTTCGAGTGTTATGTTGTCAAATCCATGACAAATTGATTCCAATAGGTTCTATATTCTAATAATTTAAATTAAATATAGAGGTAATGAAACAATTGAAACTCGTAAACTTACTTGATGATCTCGCATATTTTTTGTCCATTGAATCATGGCTTTTTCCACTTTCGGTACGCTAGACATGTTCATCCGTTTTCTGTCTGGTTGAAAGTCAGTTTCCACAGTAGAAGATAAAATTGCTTCTTTATTTTTCATTTTGGCTGATAATGTATTTGGTGGAATTCAAAAATTTGACGCGATATCTTTCTTCTTTTTGTTACCGCTTTCCACTTCACGAACAGTTTTTATTTTAGTTTCTAAAGTTGCCGGTTGATGAGGAGGTTTTTTGGCACGTTCCATATTATTCCCGCACTAACACAATCTGTACACCACCAAAACTGCATTCAAAATGATCACAACGACGTTCACCCCCCTTTGTTTTAAAACTTTCAAATTCTCAAAATACATACAATAATAATCCTCATTTTTGCTGGAAACTCCCTAAACCAATTTTGCGCAGAACTAAATGTAAAATCCTTACCTATCCCGCGTGCAGGATTTTAATTCCTCTTAAAGGGATTATAGGCATATTAAGTTGAAGCAGAGGTAAATTTTTATTGTATTCGTTTACCATTTTCTTCTACGAAAATACCGGAAACTTCGGTTTAACGAGATGGTAATGGTATTTTGGGACAGTGAAAGCAATTCGTATTATCAAAATCTTGGGTTTATCGAATTGTAAATATTCGGTTAATCGAATAAATTTAGCATAAGTGGTCAATAAGAATGGCTGGTACCGAAAAAAACTTCGTGTTATCAAAAATACGATCATTCGGTTCATCGAGATTCCACTGTAGTTCAAAAACACCTGAAAATGGTAATGTAATCCTTTCAGTTTTTGAAACACAAACTGAAAATTCGAATTGGCACCACCTTAAACGTAATTCTTGACACTTTCTGGGTTAATACCAGCGTTCTGAACTACTTCATTCAACAAGAACAATTAAATACGTGACAACATGGTACTGTCTACTTTACCTACTTTAGTTGCAGATTTTCTATTTAATTGGTTGGATAATACTTAGGAGAGAAAGTCGTGAGTTCAAAAGAATTAAAAGCAGTATATTATTTAAAATGCTTTATTTCAGTTAAAATAATTACGAATTTAATACAGGTGTTTTTGGAAAGAAAAACAACATGCTAGCAAACAAGAAGCTATATATGTTTACAATTTTTGTTCTTAGCGTTAGACTTAATCGGAAATGTGTAAATAAATTTGTACGGTAGAGTTCCGAAAACGAATGTTTTGTGTACGTATATTCTAGGGGATCAAAAGAGGGAATACGTAACGGACGAGGAAGTGGCGACAGCGCGGAGACGCGAGTCCGGTCAAGAGAAAAAAGTCAGTCGAAGCGAATCGTTGAGTGTGTAAACAACGAGGTGTATACGATATTCATAGTGACAACATTGCGTTTGTTTAGCGGTGAGTACCGACTGATATTGATTTGACGAATGTCACACAACGATCCAATTTACATCAAACTTACATACTCTGATCTAAACAACGACCTCATATACGGCTACACCACATAACGCTCACACTTACGAATTCTGGTCTAAGCAATGATATTATACATTGACAAGACTACCCAACGATACAGGTCCTATTCAATGGGCCCACGGTCTTACCCAACGATACAGGTCCCATACAACGGACCCACGGTCTTAACTGACCCAACGATACAGGTCCTATACAATGGACCCACGGTCTTACCCAACGATACAGGTCCCATACAACCGACCCATGGTCTTAATGACCCAATGACTGTTTACTGACTTATCAAGTACGACCTAACATACAGTTCGTCACTCAAGGTTTGCTCAATGGCCCTATACTAAACGAGAGCAATAATTAATCGATACATATACCTTTCACACTTTTACACTTTCATATATAGGGAGAAACTCATGTATTTTACTTTGATAGTTTTTGTTTAATTTGTGTAATTTAAGGTTATTTGTAATTAATGCATTTCATGATACAGGGGGTTTTTTCCTGGTTGGTCTCTGTACTGGCCAGGTTTTCCTCCTGGGGCCAATAAAGTCATGTATGAGCCCCAAACCGGCAGTTTTATTAATTCCAATTTTATTTATTCCTTTATAATATTACAGTAAACGTTAAAAACACGGGATCTCGGCACATTGACGAGGTTCCGACGAAACAAAATTGATTACTTTTCGTGAATGGAAATGTTTTAAATTGTAATCATTGAGAATATTGGATGATGTTAAAGGAAAGCAGAAATTTTTATTTTACTTTCAAACTCTTATATGCGGAGATAATCATGCGGAGATAATCAAAATGTAAATGAATATTAACATTACGGACAAATGAAAGATAGAAGCGGAATGTGCGAAATCGTACCAATCGCAGTTTGAAATTTACAAGCCGATTTATCGATTTATGATAGCTAATAGATTCGTGCAACTTAATAAAGGCGGTTCTATAAGGGTTTTACGTGCCACGGGGAATCTATGCGACAACTAAAGGCAGAAAGCGAGGGGCAAGCAATGTAACAAGTGGTGGAGTTTACTCTACATAAGCGTTCGGTGTGATATTTTACGTTAACTGGGTGTTCTAAACCGGCGCTAAACAACATGTCGCCGAAATAGCAGCGGTCTAACATGGGAAAAGGAAAACGGCCCTCGGCTTTACGTTCGCGGTTTTGTCTAGGCAAAACTACGATGACGATTCGCCAAAGTAGTAATGGTTTGATATGAAGTTCGTAAAGTGTAGCGACCAGAGGGAATAAGGAAGTCAAGCTCCTTCAGGTCCAGCCGTATTCAGACCGATATGAACAATTATGATTCGCCACATGCCATAACCGTCGACACTCTGGCAGCTAAGAAGTAGAACGGTTTACCCCCTAAGGAAGCATGTACGGGTCTGATGCAGTAGAGAATTTTTATCTTCGAGAGTCTCGTGGGTTAGGAACTAACGACTTACCTCTGCGTGTTTACCTGGGCTACGAAATACATTGTCCATGATAGGAAATATAGTCAGTGTTTTCCACCATCTAATGAATGTTCGGTGAATTATAATACTTCACTTACGATTTAGTAATCTCGGCTATGCCATCTATACAAGAGAAAGACTAACTAACTAAGGAAGAAAATTACTAATGAGCGTAATAGCTCTAGTGGCAGGACCAATTTTGGCAATTTCACTCTTCCACCCGCAGTACACAACCCAGGAGGTTTACCACTGAATTTCAGCGCCTTACATTGGTTTCCTGATCGTCATGGAATGCCACTAGCTCCAGGTTGACAGCAGCGTGGCCATACTATGTCTACACGTTTAAGGCTTATAGGCGTGGTTATGTATAAGCTCGTACCAAATTGATCTGATAATTTTAACACGAGTAAATTATTTCTTAATATAGAAATGTACTAAAGAATTGTAGAAACCAACATTCAACACAAATAAGGTACTACAATTACTACAAGTAAAATAAAGTACATCTTTTTATTCGATATTTTTGATTTACAGTAATTGTCACAAGTGCACTTAGTGCAATTGGTAACCTACCGTAAACAGTCAAACATACATATTAAGAAACATTTATCACTGGGATTTTCATGTTCGATACGTTACTCATTGAAGCTTCTACAGTTACATTTCCTTTATCATCAGTTTCTAGGATAACCCGCCAAATATTACTCACCGTAATGGTGAAACCAAACTCCCTTTCATTCATTGATTGTATTATTTCGCTTTTATTGCGCAGCTGTTCGAATTTCAGATATTATTATTTGACTGGTAGGCATACTTACAATTTCACAAAAATCTTTGAAGCACTTTTAATACATTCCTTTGACGATGACAAGTTAGAATAATATTTTAGTAACCCACTGATGCCATTACCAGACCCCTTATCCAGGTTCAGTTGCATGCAATATCCATTTCGCTTCTACGAAATTAAAACTATACCTGATGTAACTGGTAGTACCATCAGATAGTATGTTAATATTAATGTTTCTAATTTTCTGTTAGTTTCTTGTACTCACGTGTTATCAATTTCAGAGTTGCGAAAGCAAACGTTGTAGAATGTTTCCTGTCGTCATTCACTATGCCAAAACTCGCAGTAATTTTTCTGACACAGCACACCGAGTTAAAATTTTTATGTATATTAGTTGAATGATGACCTTGAACGGTATTTTTGTGGATTATGGCACAGTTTTCTGAAAAACCTGCTTGTGGAATAAAACCATTTTTACCTAAAAGCCCATTTTGTTTTTATAATTTAATTTTACATTGCCGGAGTTTTCGATTCGTCCATGTTTGCTCATTGCATCTATGCAAATCTGCAGCTCTTTGAGATATACGTTAATTGTGAAATTCTCCATGAGATAATTTTCTCTGATCATATGATCCTCGCAATTTTTACATTCGTCATTTATGAAAGTATAGGAGTGTGTACATAACTCATGTGGTACATAAGTCTAGCAATGATCATTGTGTTCGCGATTTTTGCTTGGTATAGAGATAGCTAATTTGACTTTGAAAAACAGCCAAAATCGGTTAAAATCGAAGGTGGAAGGTGGTTGAACAAACCTGTTCCAGTTTTGTTCATTTCTCGTAGAAACGTTTCAAGCAATTTGAATTTTGAACGGCCAGATGAAAGCTGATATAAGTCCATGCATTTAAGAAACTGTTACGATACGATAATTTGATCCAAAATAATGGCAATTTGAAGAAATTGAGCATTTTAATTTACGGCATAAAGGTATCCCGACGTAAATTTTGAGAAGGCGCCACAGAACTAGAAAAAATATTTAGGAATACGAAAAAATCCGAGTTTTATGAATTTCGAAATAGATCAACATCCCAATGTTTGCAAAAACCAACACAGTCAATCCATTCGCTTATTGAATCGTCAGCCCTTAACAATCAAATCTGTTACTGTTATGCGTTTTTGTGTACATACGAATCTATTTTCAGAGTTCTATTCTATTTTTGCACACTTTGAGTCTCATCATCCAGTATACATTAATAAATCTTTGTTATTGTATGAATTCTTGACATTTAACATTTAATATTGTGAATATAAACTTAGTAAAAGCATGGAGGGAGAACACCATAGGACAAAGGCTGAAATAATATTTGAATGGACGTCCTGACCCTAATTCCTAGCATGTAACAACCTGCCTAATTTGTGTGGGTAGTTTAATTTCTAAGTGGGTACAGAAGAATTAGTTATTACGTTACATGATTAAAAGGTAATTCCTGATTACTTAGTACCCTACAATGTGCTATAGACGTTAAACTTTAGTTTCTTTCGTTCCACTATCTTATTTATTGTGCTATAAAGTTACGTGAATGTACTGGAGCGGAAAGTTTGTAGATAACGTATATATACATATTTTATAGGCTTAGAACCTAAAGAAGGTTGTAAAAGTAGGCTTATTTTTATTAATATTTTCCTGTAAGTTCAAGTGCTAAGAAAAACTTAATCTCTTCACTTTTACTATATGTCAGGCCTTCAGATACACGGTGGATATAAGACAACGATGTAGTGATATCTATAATTTCTTTTAGCAAGTGGTGTATGCAGTGAATTTAATTTTATCGAAACGAACAGTCACATATCTTTTTGAAAATTGATAAATCAGATTTTAATGACTTTTTGGACAATGTATAGAAATGTCTACGGGTTACAAAGTTGTTCAAATAACTCTAACATTTTTTAAAATTCGATTTGGAAAATCGAAATTTCTTCTGCAGTTTGTTTTGAATTGAATTTTAGCTGTAACAAAACGAATGACACTGTTATTAATTCCATCTATTGTTTCTTTTGTTTCTGCATTAAAAGATAAATATTCGTAAAAAAATTAGTATTTCCGTTTAAAAAACAATCGATGACGTCATATGTCGAGTTTGGTACACCCTATACGACATTTTCTTACATCAAAAAGTGGGCAATTCACCGTCTTCGATTTACTGAATTTATTCCAATTACGCCAGGAGGGACCCTCATTTTAACCCTTGCACTTCGATCTTTCGACGCCACTCAAAGGGCTACCTGTCCTTCACGGATGCTGCGACAAAAGGGCACTAGGTGCCTGCACGGATCTTTTTTTCCTCTCCCTCGAACTTGCGTCACCTGTTTTCCTATAAAATTATTGTAATCGGATCCTTTTATCCCGCGGTGAAAGTGTGACGAAATATAAAAAAAATTATACAAGTGGTGGGTGAAAGGTTGGGTACTTCTTTTCAATAGAGGCGCACGGTTGAAATAAGATCGATTTAATTACCGATAATTTAGGTAACAAAGTAGAGACGAGTTTTGTACTTTGAGTGTTAAGGTTTTCTAGCGTATAATGTTAGTAAATCGTATTGAGAGTGTACCATAGTTTTCCCATTGGGCCCAGTTTTGTATGTCACATATTTATTGTTCTTTAAATGATTGAAATATTCTTCAACATACTGGTCGACTTCGTGGGATGGAACTCTAGCAATACTCGGATTAACAACAGTCATTAAGTCTAAAAAAGAATTAAAAATTGAACGAAATTCATCGCATTACTCCAATTATTTACTTATAAATTCTGCCTCTTCTGATTTATACACGTAAACGTCGCTTTTAAGCGTAACGTCGATGAATCCTGCGTTTTCCGATTTTTCCTTGTAAGTATCGATGGTATACCTATCCTTGTAATAAGGGGAGATCCATTCCGCGTTACCATATTTACCCCACCTGGGATCTTTTGACAATTTGTCGTGCAGTTCGTCGTTTGGAGTTTGCGCTAGGAAAACGGAGAAAAGCTGCCCGCCGGATTTTAGTAGCTCGAAAATGTTCTTCAATGCACGACTAACAAAAAAGGAAATTTTAGTAAATTCAAAATTAAATCATACACCTTACTCAGTATTCTGGACCCAATGGAGCGTGTAAAAGCTGAACACGTGATCGAAACCACCTGCTAAATCGTCCGGTACGCAATCTGTGTTTACGTCGAATGTCTGAAAAGTCATACCTTTGTTCACTAGAGTCTGATTGGTTTTGGCGTATTCGATCATTTCAGGCGACCTATCGGTTCCTACGAATCTATCGATGTTGTCCGGTAAAATCGGTACCAAATTTTTCTCCGCGTTTTTCCCGTCACCGATGCCCAGTTCGAAAATTGAAGGGTTATCCCTCCATTTTATTAAATTTTTGTACTTATCGAGGGCATATTGTGTACCAGAAATAGAGCAGTTGTTGTTTTTGGCGAACAGTTTGGCCAGGAACATTTTTATATTCTTAGTTCTTAAGCTATTACGGATATGATCTATGGTTCGTATACGACGTTACATTTAGACTGAACTGATCTGCATAGGGATTAGGTTAAAAAATGCTTAAGAATGGGGCCTTGGAGATAACGTAAGGTCAATAGTACATGTTTATGAATTAAGCGAGTTTTATCAACTATTAATGAGATTGTTAAATTGACCCGTGTGGTCACTATTTCCATTTAATTCTAAAGGCAATTATAATGACAAGTGCATTTTTCACCGTTTTTAATGTAAATTGTATCCAATAGAATGCTCAAACATTTGAAAGAAAAAGCTACAGGATTTTCCAAACACCAAGCATCCTATTCACACTACATTCGCAGCTCTTCACTAAAGAAAGCTAATGAAGGAAAACCTAGATTTTTCAAATTTCATGTCGAAAATATGCAGCGCAAGGGGGCACTATCTCCCATTGGTGAATGCGTTATAGTTAAGTACAAATATTCATTGCACATGAGCTACCCTTTGCAATATTTATATTAATTATGTGGGGAGTTTTGGATTTCACTATTCTAGAAAGTTCTCAATGAATCACTTAAATTCTGGAAAGTTAATTAATATTTTCAAGACTCCTGAGTGACTTCTAGTGATTTCTGTATGGCAATTACATGAGAAATTCGTGAATTTGTACTGAAATTCACTCATTCGACGCAGATAAATTAGCTTAGATAACGTATAGTGCTACTAAACACTTGTCACTTGTCGAGTCGCGTGAACGAAGGCCGTAAGTGCTTAGTAGCATATTGGAAGGGCGAGTAAACCCAAGTAGTGTCTAATTTAAGGCTACTATCAACTAATATCCACGTCATGTGAATAGCTCAGTGATAAGTGAAAGTACGAGTGCGAGCTACTAAGTGCTTAGTAGCTAAGCACTTCTACGCAAAGTTTCTAAGTGCCATGGAACCTTCCTATTGCAAACAACGTATTTTTACTGCGAAAATCTCCGTAGCAGCAAATGGGCAGAAAGAGAAAGAGAGAGAGAGAGTGAGTGTGAGAGAGAGAGAGAGAGAGAGAGAGAGAGAGAGAGAGAGAACGGGTAACTCAATACTTTTCGCATTTGCAATAAAACCATTGTGAAATCTTAACTATAGACGGGAGCGGAATGGAAAACCTCGGTGAAAAAAACAAACAATTAATAGAAAGCAGTTCCGATGAATGACGGTCGGGGGCAGGCGTTTTCCGACTTCGCCATTCTCGTCGAATGAATGGAGCAATCATAAAATTAATTAAAATTTCATATTTGTAGCGAGCGAAAGCATTGCCGTGACGGGACTTTTAATGGTGGGCTTAAGAGGGAAAAGGGGACAAATTCCCGGACTTGAGCAATTCGACGGCTTATTTGCCTACGAGGCTTTCTAGTTTACTGCTCGTGTTAATAACCGGAGGCAGTAATATTCTCGACGACATTCCCGTCTGGATTAGTTGGAAATTTAGAATTTATAATCTCAGTTTTGCATAGATTGTAATTTGTGTACAGATATTTAATTTGGAGCTAATGAAAAATTGAGTAATAACTAGTAAGTACGTTGTAGCTACTACAAACCGTCTGGACTACAAGTAGAAAAAAATTCAACTTTTAAAAACACCTATAAAGAAAGGAGTTCACTTATTTAAAAAATAGGCAAGGAATTGTTTATGAATTGATAAAATCAAATAAATGTATAAATGTATCAAGTACAAAACTATTTATTTCAAAAGTCCCGTTATAAATTGATGAGATAACAGTTTGTTATCGTTTCTCTAATCTAAATTTTAGATTTTAGATCTAAAATTTAGATTCTAAAACATCTCATTACCCCCAGTTCCTGTTGTAAATACACTTATAACATTAGTTATATTATAACACAATCTATAATGACATTGAGTATAGACAGCAAAATGAATCAGCTTTTATTGTAGACCGCCGAGGGCGCCGAGGACGCCTATGCGGCATGTGCCGCCAATAGATTATCATGGTGTCTTCTTCTTTTAAAAAAAATCTTTTTTATCTATCTATCTTTATACTCTTTATAATCTTTTATTATCTATCTTTAAAAATATGGAATATGGAATAACCTTTGTAACAAATGCATTCATAATGAAATCAAATTTTTTATCATCAAAAAAATGATATGCACCAGAACGGCATTTTAATGCTCTTGTTTAATATACTTCACTCGATAGGTTTGCAATAACGATATGGCCTTAAAATATGAAATGATATATTTTATATGTAACTAATTAATAAGATTTAATAATTACACATCTATAGAGTGAGGTGTCAGTATAATTACCTTAAAAAATGTGGTTCTGATACATATGAAAATAAGCATGTTTTAATTTTGTTATTGTTGCATTTATTTCAATGAAACTATACATTTTTTCCGAGAAATACACACCTAACATACCTTATACAAAATTGAACCGGACACTGATTGTGGGCATGCGCCATAAAAAAGCCGACGACAGTGGTCGAGGATAAAGAGGGTATTTTTTGTCACTATCTATGTTATTATAGCTTGAAATGCCCTTTACCCCTATACCATGGTATTTACCATTTTTAACGTAATTTTTTCTATATAGGTAAAGTAACCTTAATTTGTTTCTAAGAACGCAAATACATTAAAGCAATTTATTTTGTCAATTTTGAAACAACGTTTCAAATCCGATTTTATTGGATATAAATTCAGTATACTGTTAAAAAATGTTAACCAAAATTGCGCAACTAACATGAAGTATGGAGTGCATCGAGATAATGTAGTAACGTCTGATTGCACCACTTCGGTTTGACATTTAAGCTTGGTTTAAAAAGTAAAGTTTATTGCGCTTCTGTTTAAGCGACGCTTAAAAATTGCTAATTTACTCGCTACTTACGCAGTAGATTTCTATGGGTTAAGAACGGTTTAACATTAAGTGACAGATGTCATTCACAAAATTTGGACGCAAAACACTAGAGGCCCAGAAAGGATACCACAACCGTTGTCTTATGTCAAGAACGATTTAACTTAACATAATTTAATAAGTTTTGTCATTTTTGATTGTTATTATTGCGTTATTTTTCTATTTTTATAAACTATGAATTTATAATAAAAATTTTGTACAACATGAAGGCGCAATAGCTTGGAAAAAATGGCTGACACAGGACAGAGACCAGAAACATAGCCATTGACACCGTGGAGAAGTTTTAATGCAAAACACCCACATGATGTACAAAAAAAACTTTACGTTTCGCGACGTACATAAGTGCTAGCCCGTGCAATGACACAAAATAAAACTGAGCTTAACGTTAGGCGGGGTTTAGTAAAGCCGAAAGTTAAGCCGAACCGGTGCAATCGGGCTTAAGCGTTCTTTTTATTTATTTAATATAAAATATGCATTAAATATACAGGTTCAAGGTATTTTTAAATCTAGATGCAATGCTTTTTTTTCGACATAAACTCAAAATTGACTAACTTAGGGAATTAAATATATTTATTCCTAGAAATTAACTAAAATCCTGCCTGTTTTATCGGCGAGAAACAGCACTGTTTTTTCAGTTGGCTAAAATCCACAAATTTCATATACAATGGAACCCCTTTAAAGTGGACACCTACAGAAACCAATGTTTCGTCCACATTCGAGAGGGGTCCACATCAGGGGAGTCCTAAAGAGAGGATAAAAATTTTGATTTTGAGATGATAGGTATTGAATAATAAAGCATTCTTATAAAATGAAACATATTTATAGCACATATGAAGAACAAAAACTTACAATATAAGTTAAATGAAACAGTACTTTGTATTAGGTCCTAAAAAAATCGGTAATTTCTGTTGCACGTTTGCTAAATTGGGATGCTTTAAATGTATTTAAAAATTATTTACCAACTCAAACTTTTAGACGTAATTTTTTTCACAAACAAAATTTCTTACAAGAACGTCATCAACAATACTGTGGAAGGCTGACATAGAAGTTTCGAGGGTCAGGTTTCAAACGGTTTTTGAAAAATTTGCTTAGACCGGATTGAGAGAGGACCAGGGAAAAACTAACGCGATTTTAGTGATTAAACTCAGGCTTAGCTCGGAACTGTCAGTAAATGAGTTTATTGCAGCCATATTAATTAGTTCTATCTCCATGATAATTGCACGTTACTTTTCTTACATATGTAGATATACTATAAAACCGACTGTTACGTACTCAACATTATACACTGTCCATTCAAATAGGCAAAATATGCAGAAATCTAGAAAAATGAAAGTAAGCATTTTGATAATAATCCAGCTTTTCACCATGACCAACGTCGTTGTCTCATGTTTCATTCTTTTTCAAAAATTCCAAAATATTTAGAAGGTTGCATGTTCGTTTATAGATATACTATAAAACCAATTGTTACTTACTTGTTTCCTCTAGAAAAATAAAATTAGCAGTCTATCGAGAATAAGAAACTACCTACCATACCTACTTAGAAATACATCTACTATTTAAATATGCCAAATATGCAGAAAATATGAAAAAATGAAAGTACTCATTTTGATGATAATCCAACCTTTGGCCATGACCAATGTCGTCGTCTCCTATTTCATTCTTTTTAGAGAAAAATTTCAAAATGTTTAGAAGGTTGCATATATATTTAACTAAATGTTTTTCCGATCCTGGGCAATCGTGGTCGAGGATTTGGTACACGACAAAATCAAGAAATGTTATGTACCTGTACCTGCTTCAGCTTTGTGAAGAATGCACCTGGTTTTGAATTCGTGTTAAATCGAGAAAATTATCTAAGAATTTATTTAGTGCTCCTTGCAAACCTTTTTTAGTTATTACCTATATTTTCATAGGCAATCTGATGTACCTAATTAAAAATGGCTGGAATATTTCATCTATCAATAAATAATTAGAAAGCACAAAAAATTGTACGTTCTCAATTAGAAATGAATATACTTCAATTATTTATAGCCGAAAGGCGTTTTAAATATGCCTGTATATTGTATCTACAGACGTTGAATTGCTTTTTCTCAATGGTAACATATTTTCATTCAGAAGTCATACTTTTCGCTTTGCTAATTAATTTTTTTTGTTTTATATTTTAATCCAAAGTAACAACATTATTCAATACGGTAATTTAGAGGTATTAAGAAAAAACTGATTAGACCTAATTGTCTACGTTTCTTGTCTATTTTCCATGTTTGTAGAGACCTAATTTCTGCTTATATTAAAAATTTTTAGTTCCTAAATTCCTGGTCTCTATGTGGGCTGCGGCACCATTAACAATATATCAAAACTTTAGGACTTCGATATTAACTATTTTGGAAGAGGAACAAGTCTGTCTTTGCTCTTCCTAGCTTTTCTATGTCCGTGGAACGTCCATTATGTCTTTATTAATAGAAATCCATTTCGTAGCGTAAGCTGGATGCTAATTGGTCAATAATGATTCGATATACAAGTAGATATGTAGTCTATAACATATTTTCACGAACACGAGACTTGGACCACCATAAACAAAAAACAATTAATTAGACCACGGTCAGGTACAAGGTGATCCGTGCCGTACTTCTACCAACGAAAACGAGAGTGCTTATGAAAATGACACGCATTACAAGAGTAAAGGTCGCAAAACAGCGTTAAATATAAATAGAAGGAGTAAAGTAGTGGAGAGAACCAGTTGGGTCCAGATGTGTAGACTAGGACAAGTGCTGTCCACGGGGCCGCCCGGAAGAGGGCCGTCCCTTAAGGGACCGCCCGGACGGACGGTCGAAGAGGAGAGTATAAAGAGTATCCGGCCTGAGACTGTGGTCCGTCGTCGAAAGGTCCAGAGAAGAGCCTACCAACCGCCCTACCAAGATGCCCTCCGCCACCTCAATTGTTATGGAAGTCAGATGGTCCGGACGACAGTCGATCTTGTAAGTCTCCTCTCTCGCCTCTCACGCTCCAGTCCTTGGAATTCGCTGTGCCTCATTTTCTTCTTTTATTTCATTTCTTTTGTTTGTTGCCTTGACTTTAGGTTCTCCGCCCCTTGCGAGAAATAAAGCCTTTTCGCCTTTTTTCGTTTTAAACCTGTCGCTTTAACAGCAAGCTCTACCCCCGTAGCTACTAACCCCTTACCTCACGCGGCTGTGACACAGGGTAAAGACGTCTCGGCTCGTGACCATATTTTAAAATAAATATCCGACATCAATTGATGTTCAAGCTGTAGCATAAAATTGACTTTCATCTGACTTATAAATTGGCCAAGAAAGCTTAAATAAACCTGACACGAATGTTTAGTAATGTGCTATATGGGTATGTATTGGGATCAAAACCATGTACTCATTTTTACTCAGACATTCCTTTTTCAATATATTGTTCGCTTTTTTCAGATGTATTTTAAAATTTTATTGAAAGTGCTCTTTGGTCAGTTTTAAAATTTCCTTACTAATCTATCCTGTTTGATATTTCATTGACTACGTTGTGACTGTTTTTTGATAACTCGTAGTAAGTACCAAATTTAATAGTTTCCGTCCATTAAAGAAATTTTGTATTCCTTCGTATTACAGTAACCACGCGCGTTGGAACTCATATCGATCATGTTTCATTGAATCGTAACTCTCGCTTTTAAAAGTTTGGCCGAACAAACCTCGATTCAGATTTATCACTTAATCCCTTCGTGACATTTCAAAAGCGACCAACTTTCATACGTAGACCCACACAAACACACAAAGACCCTCGAAACAATACCCGTAAAGGAGAATTGTTAACAACAGTACGGCGTTAAAAGGGCTAACGATCTCCCGCCTTGAGAGCAATCCAAGACGGCTGCCCCCTTACGTAAAAGCCTTTTTGATACGGCTGCAAAACTATATTCCACTTCACTTTACGACAGGGCCGATTTTTTTCCTGAGCGCCGCTACATAAAAATTGGAAAAGTTCGGCCCTTTCGTGGGGCGCTTACGAGGCGAAAAAGGTCGCGCCATATCGAATGTGCGAGAGATTTCTCCAATTAGCACGAAAGGGGGAGTCGTAATACCCGAAATAAAATTTCTTTTGTTACAAGGGACGGGAACAACGAATGAGGGAAGAAATATGGCAAGAGTGATCGACCTTGTGCCACAATTTTAATAAAATTAACCCTATCCGTTCCGTTTAAATTTTTCGTTGAAATCATTGCTGTACACTGATACTATAGGTTTTAGAGGATTAATTGGAAGTAGCGAAAACTACTTCAGACAAAATTAATGAATTATTTACTGAATACTGAGTAGTACTGTGTAATTTGTGGGATGTTACAAAAAAATAATTATACAAACGAACTTTAAAATAATTAAGTTGTGCTGCTAGTACTAATAAATTTATTTATATTTTAGACTAATACTGAATTTAATTTATAATATTTCTAGAAAGTCGCTTAATGGTCCCAGGGATATGCGGAATTTCACTTTCTTTTATAATTCGTAACATTTGAGAGATTGACTATAACTCAGTACGGCTTTATGACGAGTGTATCACACAATCGTGAGCCTTTGAGAATCCTCCAAACCGAAGCATTTTCTTTGAAGGGTTTTAAAGAGTCGCAATTCTTTTATTAAAAACATTTTTGATTATTAAGCTGATGTTTTCTGAACTGCTTAATGAAACAGTTACAACGAGATAATATTACGTTGTCCGACAAATTTTTTAAACAACACTCATTGTCCGACGCAGTGAAAGTACGTTTTTGTGTATAAATAACCTTTAGTGATTAATAACCAAGTAGACAAAAAATGAAGTATGTAAAGCGGCTTATTTTATGATCAGTGAAGTAATTCTCCGACAAAAATACAAAAATCTTAAGCAATATTAGTAGTTTGAAAATAAATAGATATAATTATTCCATGTTTCAATATTGAGGAATATTAAAGTACCCCTTGATTAAGGATTAATATGGAAAAATGTTGACTGAAGTCAACAAGGAGAGCAGTTATTTCTAATTGATTACTTTAAATTCAAGTGTTTATCTGCAACCAGCAAGACCGTGAATATTTTAGAGTTGTACCAATCGCCTATGTCCAGAAAAGTTCTATACTTTGCCAAATAAATAGTTAATATCTGAACAACATATTCCTCACCACCATTAAAAGGTACCAAAAAGCTACAGATCTTATTAAGCTGCCTTCAAAATCCATTCGCTAAGAATAGGATTGTAATACAATATTGACAGATTCTTAACAGTTTAATATACTGTTAAAACAATATATATATATATATATATATATATATATATATATATATATATATGAAATTTGAGAATGTTTTATACAGTTTTATATCTGTACGAATAAATCAGTGTTCAGAATGATTTAATATGTGTCTGATTTCTTTTCAATCTTTCTTTTGAAAGGAGAGCACAATAAATAATTTGCACTTAATCTTAGAATTTTTTGCGTCACACTATTGACAGACGTAATTATAATAAATCGAAAGAGAGAAATTGCGGCAACACTGGCGATTGAGGGTAAACAAATATATGTTTCTTTTGCTAGGATTATATAATTAAACAGGTCGGATGACGCTATAAGAATTAATAGATTTGTATTACCTCTACCACCAAGAATTTCATTTGAGAAAAATTCCATTCGCTTGCAATTTTGAAAACAAGTATGCAAAATTGTTAAAAGAAAAGAACGATGAAATTTGCTTTTTCAAAAAAAGTTAAATCTTTAAATGATCAATAATATTTCAAAGCAAAACGTTAATGGATAATTGATTTAGATGCCCTTAGTGAATAACATTGAATAACACAAACGCGATAGAGGTTTTCTACCACTATTTATCGCAAAGAATTTATTGGTCTATTGTCTAGATCTAGGATTGAAATTATGTACTGTTATATAAACCTCTTAACTGCTCTTAACTGTGTATAGACTGTAATATAAATTAAAAAAATTCTTAAACGTTTTTGACAGGATGACACATTGTTGCAAATTGCAAGCTTTCCTTGTAATTTAAATATTAATTGTTGTGACGGACGGCAAACTTCCCCAAATTTGTATTTGTTGATTTGTAGATTTGTAGAGTTGTATATTTTTCTCTATTGTATGTTGTTAAAATGCATTGTACGTGAGGAATCGTCCTTTTAACGGGCAATTAGACCCTCATTTATTGATAATAAATGCGAGAGGATTTCGAAAGGTATTATCCTTCTTAGAATATCACAAGGACGGTTCCTCACAAGGGTAAGCCGGGAATTTCCAGAGGGCATCGTCGCGCATCTGTCACTCATTGGTCGAGCCTTGGACATTATGAGAATCGTGACCAATGAGAGGGCAGAAATTTGTAGATCAAGACGAGATCCCCCTCTTCTCGCCCCCTTTTCATGTGGAGGACGAGAAAAATTCCGTCCAGAAAATTCAATCGATAGCTACATCCGATGAAAACAACATCGTTTATTTTTTCTTCTTATTTTGTAAATAGTTGTGAAGAAGTGTAAATATAGTGTTTATAGTTGGACATCAGTCTACTTAAACTCACAAAACAAACACGAGGCAAATTATCGAAAATTTGTCTTCGATTTCTTTCACACATAGTTTATCAAATTTAAAATTCCAACGCCGGCTCAGGACTTTATGCTATATATTCTGTTTTAGCGTTATAAATGTTTATTAGAAAATCGCTCTGACAGGTCGAAAGTCTAACGGTACTTTTTATTGAGGTTCAATTATCCCTCTCTATATCATCTACTTTGACGCGGACGTTTAACTTCGAGATTCACAGATGTTTTTAAGGAATGTTCGCCAAGTACATTGTTACGATAGACAATTACTCTTTTTTCTCTCCTACAACAAAGCATTTACTGCTTCGTTGTAGGGAAAGAGGATTTACCCATCTGTCTCGCTTGGGACGCAGTTTTTTTGCAATTGCTAAACGATGGTAACGAAAGGTAGTTCGAAACAGCATCTGTTTTGACCGTTATAACAAAATGTTTGATGGTGCCGTTTCGAACCTCCACAATATCTTTTTCAGTTTTTGAGAAAATCGCAAAAATATTGTCGATTTTTCGCAAATATCATCCTACTTGCTTGGGGTTGCCCTGATTGAAACATACACATTCGAAATCCTGAGGGTCGAACACACATTTGCGCCCAGGTATGATCGACATAGGGAAAAATCGTGATCAAGTCTTAATTCAGTGGCCTACTGCTCCGCAAGAGACGGATCGTATGAATCTCCTCATCGGTAATGCCCATACAGTTTCTCGAAGGGGATCTATTCCTATGACATCATACGGATTGGTATGGTACAATAGCCATCGATGTCGGTAATCCGAATGCTGCATATATGTACATTGGACGATACTACCACAAACTAAACCGTCCAATGTGTACAATGTGAACGTGCATATGCTTACATACAACGCCAGTACTCATATAACGATCAGTGCTGGCAAAATAAACTTTACTTTACATACTTACTTGAAGACTTTACAGACTTTACTTAGACTTTACATAAATACAAACGAATACTCGGAAGGTTTGGCGGATGCCCATTGGAATGGTGTTCCGCCATAAGTGGGTGTTCCATATCAAGTTGTATTTCCAATCCCTGGACCAAATTTATCCGTATCAACATAGTTTGAAAACCTGGTATTGAGTTTTACTAAAAACTTTTACGAAAGGTTTGAAAAATTTAAAAAAAAAACGTGATTCAAACACGTTACATTTAGATTATACTTACAATCGAGATCGCAGAAAAAATGCTAATATAATAAAGGGTATTTCACTTGATACCTAGTGACGGTATTATTATTGTGATGAACACCACCAATTATTTAGGGTTAATATATATTCCTTAATTTAGTGATTGACAACTATTAAAGTCTGTTTTCTAACATTTTAATATACTCTGGTAAATTTTGTTGTGCCAAATTTCTAAGTCAGAGCTTACATAATTATAACGCTTGATACGGAGTGTGTCGTTCACATTTTCACAATTATTTTCCTTCTATATAATATTGCCAGTTCTATAAAAAATTTTCTAATATATTGAGGGTATAGTTTTTCATTTAAATTTATAATTTTGTAACATTACATGTAGTATGTTTGACGAAGTCAAAAAATATAAGGCTGCGTTTCCCATTAAAGTTCATTTAATCAGCCATGGTAATAAAATGATTATATATATATATATATATATATATATATATATATATATATATATATATATATATATATATATATATACGTGTCTAATATAACGAACCTTGTAAATACGATAGATGGTGCATTTTTTAAATGATCCTAATCAAATACGGCACAAAAATAGTATGGGTTAAGTTAAGCTTCTCGATTAAGTTCGTTAACGAGCTAAATTGGCCTAGTAAAAACAAAATGGCGACCTGTACTATTAAATAAAAATTTGAATTTATTTTTTTTGATGCAGAAGTCTTATTAAACTTTTGTATAGACCTTAAAATATCCTATAACTCTTGTAGTTCACGTTTTTTACGTAAGTAACGTATAAGTTGTTTACGAAAATTTAAAAATTATATTTCTGTATTACGAGTATATATAGCAGAACCAAAAAGCTACTGCTACAGCTACTGTTTAAAACATAACCGCTTTATCGACATGTTCATAATTATAACGTTATAACTTTCTACTGTGGTGCATGAAATAAGCCTCTGACGGGCAGGATTATTTAATAATTATTCACTTTATATTGTACAACAGAAACGAAACCCGCGACTGAAATATGTTATCAATTTGTACCGAAGAGATGAAGAGCAGCTATTCACGAGAATCTAAACAAAATTCCATGCCAGGAAGAAAATTGCCGTCGTCATCATCAAAATCCACAAGGCTTCCCCAACTCGCACAGAAGGAAAGTCGTTATTTCATTCAACTTCGTTATTTCTTCTACTATACCCATTTCCCTCTTGCTCTCCCTTACATAACTTCTGGATCGGAGAATGAACTTCGTCGTTACATAAAAAGGCGACCTTTCAATACGGTATAACTCGATTTAATTTCTTCTCTTTCTCTCTAATGAGGTCACCAGATTGGGAACCGTTTCGGGGATGAACTGTCTTTTTTATCGGGCTGCCAACTTCTCTGCTCGAGTGGGGGATCAGCCGAAAGGAAATTATGGTTAAGTGCTCTATAAAAATGGAATTATATGGAGGGAAGTAAATTGAGCGAGGGGTTGTTCTTTTTACAATGTAATGCATAAAGGCCCTGGTTCACAGATCTGCTTTTTGGAGAAATTGTTTCGGTTTATCTTGAGAGAATCTATTAAAGAAACACCAAACGATAGAGAATAATTTTAATCCACTACTTAAGGGAACAATGAGAGTTTCATTCTGGAAAATTTCCCCTCAACGAGTTTTATTTCCTTAAGTCAAAAAGTTTTGTTTTTCAAAATGTGTTTTGTATGAATCAAGCTAGTGAATACCGATGAGCACCTTATTGTAGGACCGCTTAATGGCTGACAATTTACATTGCAAAATACTCACATTCTAATTAACAAAATAGTTGTGTTAAAACCATTACATATTTTAACTTGATTCATTAGGGGATTATGTTATATTCTTAGAACTGTCTATAACGGAAAATATGCGACATGTTTGCACCTTCATATTTAAAAACCAAAGGGACAATTAAACATTTTTTGCAATAACGAATAAATTATTGAATCAGGTTTAACACTTCTAGGCTCATTATGTAGAAATATACAAAAAACATTTGCTGTAAAATCAACATTTTTGGCTATGGCTCGAAAAAATAAACCGTCGATACTGTTTAGCTCCAAGAGTAAACTGGCTTTTGATAACGTTGCTCTGCAATTCTATTTGGACATTTTTTTAATGAAACCTTTCTTTTAACTTAATTAGTTATTTGGTTATTTGATTACTCGATTTCTGTATTTTTGTTAGATAATTTTATACTTTGGTTGGACAATTTTTATAATGCTAGAATTTTAGCATCTGTATAATCCTATATGTCGCTGGATCATAACAATTATTAACATTCATTAACACTTGTGTGCTCGCCGAAAAGTTGAAAACATATTGGGAATTGACATTAGAAGCGTTTGTTATTAATGTCGAGGTGGCTATAATTAGAACTATAATCAAACAATAGGGATAAACCAAGATAGTTGCAACAGAGGTAAAATATCATTATAATTTATAATTGTCATAATAATTTTTAATAGTAATTCAAAGAAGGGAATTATGATGTCATAAACGAGAAAACTGGAGCATAAAAGAATTGAGATTAAATAAATTAATTAGTACACTTTGTTTGCTCACTTAACGAAGATAGAGTTAATGTGGTTCTCCCAACTCTATCTCTCTTAACTGTTCGGCAGATTTACGTCTTGCGTATCTATCTGTGCAGAATTATGCCCTGCGGATTTAGGTTTACTCGTACAAGAACTTTGCTGTAGAACAAGCTTCAAGAGCTTCTACTACAAACATCAAATACATCTTTTTAGGAATTTTATTAATTCTGAGAAGCTAATGTTTGAACTAGAAACCAAAATTCTATCAAAGTTTCTGTCTGCAACGTTACATTTTTAGGGCAAAAAATGTACAAAACTTCTAAGTAGGTACTAGTGTCATACGGCCTTAAAGACATATGTTTGCAGCAGCTTTGTGGAGCGTGGTTTTATAGAGTAGAGTTGTTCTCTGCATTTGCTCTGTGTCACTATATATTTTATAGTGTGTACGGTAGTGTAGAAGAGTTATTCGAGGGAGTTTCATAATTCTAGTGGTTAATTATTGTATCGCCCCTTTTGTCATAACTCCAACAGAATGGCGACCATGGCAGGTCGAACATCCACTCAGCAAGAAAGTCGGATAGAAATGGGGTCTCAGATTCTAAAGTGCCTACTGCCTTAATGGTACGAGCATTCAGGGTGCCCGTGAGAGGTAACACAACAATCGGATATAATTATTTCATTTGACTTCGGCATAGGCTGCATGTGCAAAAGCATTTGTATGCTTTTGGTGGCGAGAAGGAATGCAAAACAGATAAAGCAAAAAATCCAGTAAACCATACACAAAATTACAAAAACCGAAATTTAGGACTTCCGACAAGTATTGGCCACACTGTATGCAAAACATTTAGTTGAATAAGGGACTTTCGGGACCTACCGGCAACTACGTCTTCCATACACGAGCTGGCAGGTGCAGAAAGCAAAAAATAGTTCATTTATAGTAGAACGAAACTTAACATACCCAAGGAATGTATTATAGTGAGGAAAGTTACAACTCTACGATATCAGACAGAACGTCAAGACATTTAAATGTGGCGAAAAGAGATTGGGCTGCACTATATATTCTTATCAGCATATACAACACTGCAGATTACTGTTGACGGACAAAACAAGGAATTGCGTTGAAATGGATGGTTCAACTTTGCAGGTGCTTAGAAATAAACACATGTTTGAACAGAAGATGAGGAAGAATTGTCTATAGGTTTACTCAGTTGTAGGTGGCAGTGACTTGGCCGTGTGACAACTATGTTTTTGAGAAGGAAACGTTATTTACTGATTCTAAAGCTGGTGTAATTAACTAATTAAATAGTGATTATTAGTTTGAATTCTGATGGTAAATATGATAAATATGATAAAATCTTCGTATATGTATTTGATTAATAAGTTATTAACTGTTTATTTTATTGAAAATAAATTATATATGGTATGAACATGGAGCTGGCCAACTCCCCTTTGATGTAATCTAACTCTGCTAACCTCTGGTCACAGTAGAAATGGTGTCTACTAATAGAGGGAATAGCCAGATAGAAAAATAAATATTTAGATGGTCCTGAGCATTGAAACCTAAACTACAATTTGCTAAGGGGAATGGTCGTTCAGAGAGAAAATTCTTAATGAACAACTCTAAATATTTATATTATAATTATTTACATATTGAAAAATCTAACTCAGTTATTCACAAAAGCTGTTTAGCTTCAAATCAGAAAATCAATTTGCAAATATTCACATTATGTACAAAAGCGCGTATACTAGCACGGCTGTTCACACAAAACCCTTCTCCACATCAATCCTCCGGGGACTTTCTGGAGTATGTTGCTTACTAATTAAGTTCGTTAACAATAATAAAATATTCATGTTAATAATAAACAAAATACGTCCATTGTAAAATCAGAATAGAGAGGAGAAGCAAATCGTTAGTACCGACTTATAGCGGCAACTATACAAAGCTCACATGTCATACTTCCGTATATTATAGGGTATAGAGCCAATAACTCACAAATTGCAATTTCGAGGTTCTTGTAGTAAATGAGCGATGATTGTTTATTCGTAAGTGTCTAATAATTTATAAATTTTCAAGGGTTTCTGAACATTTATGAAGCAGGCGCAAAACAAATTAGAAATATATTTACTACTTTGACTTTCTTTTTGAAAAATATCTTTTCTTTTTACCTAAACTTGGATTTTAAAATGATTTTAACCTGAAACGAATTACTTCGCGCTTTTTTTTAATTGATTGGGTTAGCATTATTATGGTGGCTACTATAACTGCCGTATTTTAAAAATTGGTTCACATATTTAATAAGTAGTTTTTTAATAAAAAAATATGTCCGCCATAGGATAGCTGGCAAAAGTGAAACGTAGCAAAAACGAGCAAAAAAGGAATGCATATCTTTTAAATTCAAATTTGTAGTGCATATTAGCTGACGTGTGAATCAAGATATGAGTAATCAGAACGGGCGAATGGCAAAAATGATTCCTTTGACCTCCTTGAGAGTAGCAATGTTGCTAAACTGGGACATAAAGTTTATTCAAAACCTACCATATGTACAGGTATTTACACAGATCACCCAACCAATCACCACACAGGAGAGAAGAAATGTATAGTCAAGACATAAATAAACCGAGCGGCGTGCATTTGTCAATTCCAGTACCCCAAAGAACAAATTCAGTACTTGAAAGAAGCACTGCAAGTGAATATGGCAACACGATTTAGGAATTCAGGAGAGCACTATACACAAATAAAATACAGGGAACCCGAAACAGTGAATAGTGGAAGGAAGTTGTATGGCTACTTTGTATGAAAAATGTAATGATGCAGGAATGCGAAAGAGAGGACTAAACACAATTTTTCGACCCATCCTGAAAAATTCAAGAAACTTCGGAGTACTGAAGATCGATGAGACCACTCAAGAACCGGAAAAGTATGCAGAATCAAATGTTCAAGTGCACAAGTATATATCGGAACCACAATAAGTCGGTGTACAAAAGAATTAAGGAACACCAAAGAAACTGGCGACTGTGAGGAACATACACTACCACGCACCTACAAGGAAAATGGCCATCATAAAGTACTTTTTGAGGACACTCGAAATGCTACACTTGCTACCACGAGAAGCAATAGAAATATAGAAGATATGAGATTAATATATAAGAAAAGAGGAAAGCTCAAAAATAAATAATATCTAGATAGCTACATTAAAAGAACGGAAACAGAAAAACAGCCGGAGATCTATTAGTTGAAAAAAAACCTAATTATTCCAGACAATGGAATCAAAACTATTAGCTACTCAAACACTATCAGACCCATTAGTCGGAAAAACAAGACCATCAATACACACAGTGAACACAAAATCATTAGCCACATCGAATCACTACGGTCAAAAACAATCCCTTTCAGGTAAACATGAAATTCTAGAAGACACAGAACAGATTGAATAAAATAAACAGAGCAATCAAACATTTGAAGCAGTTGCGGACGCACATCCCAGAAGAATAATGTCACACCGCCTCTCAAGGAGCCTACCGCACCTGTAGATGAAACATTAGGCATTAATACTTGGGCCACGGCCTACAGCCCCGAAATCAACCTTCATATTAGAAGAGATGTTAGAATTTATGATAACAGTAAATTATTAGTGTTATTTGTTGAATTTTCTCCTTAAATGGGCAAGTGTTTGCCCACGAACTCTATTTCCATTATTATTTTTTGCTTTTGAAATTTGGTTCTTATTCCGTTACCTTTTCTTCTTACGACTTGAAAAATTAGGATCAGTAACAATTAATGAATAATGTAAGTACCAAATTGTATCTACCGATTTTTTAAATACAACTTTCAAAGAAAATGTACTACGTCCCTACTTCAACTAGAACGAAACCGTTATATGACAGCAATTCAACTTTAGCGAACTTTATTGTCAATCTAATCGAGACCGAAATAACTCCTCGAGCAACTTTCCATCCCTTTTATCGTCTTTATCAAGGCGAATCGACTCTCCCTCGCCCCACCCCCGTGCCGCGTCTCGGAGGAAGTAAGTGAAGGAAAAAACTCGAAAAGGAGCCAAACCGAGTAAGCGGAGTAAATCAACGCAACAGGTCGTCGTTCTTTAAGTCCCTCTTGTCGGTTTTTCTTTCAGTAGATCTATTACGGTTTGGTGCTCCGAGCGACGTGCTGCTCCCATCTTATGATATAAATAACGTAATGCAATTCAAGATGGAGAGGATAGATAGTGTTGAAGTTCACTGGATCCAAGTTGTTTTGTTGTGAGCAGCGTTTAATTGCAGTGTAGTTCACTTTTACCGTAATCTCGAGAAAATAAATGTAAATGGTGTAGATTTTTTGTTCAAGGAAATTTCTAATCGTTTTAAATAAATGGCGCCACAAGTTTTCTGGTTGATGATCCTAAAAATATTGTATATATAGTTCGTTTCTGCATTTGTCCCAACAATTACATTTGGGTCATTATTAATACAACTATTTCATCATACTTATTACCTAAGTTGTATAAATTTTGACGTTGTTTCTGGTAGAAGAAAATCTCATCATTTTTTACTTTAAATGAGTAAATAAGTTGCATCGATTAATGAACAGGACGCCCTTTGGACGTCTTCATTAGATTCAAATTAATTCAAAGATTCATTAGATTCATTAGATTCAAATCATTAAATTCAAACGGGGCCATCTAATGACTTGTCTCATCTAATGGCTAATGGCACTTGTCTTAAGCCCAAGTTAAGATCATACATGTAGGTCCCCATTTGATCTGCACAGGACGTTACATGGACGTCCATACCACGTCCTATAGATATCTAGTGCAAGTTAAGATAAGATACATATAGGACGTTACATGTACGTTCATATTAGGTCAAATAATGGTAGTGATTTGAACAGTTTTATTAACTTTCTAATTATTTCATTTTATTAAATGAAATACAATCGGTTTCAATTAAGGAATTTAACGATTCATACAAATTCGCTCCAAAATGTAACATTGAAATCTTTAATTATTACATAGTAATTGGATGACTAACAAAGCATTCATATATGTAAAAACCAGATGGCCTGGAAAGTCGGAAAGACCTATTTCATTTATTTAAAATAAAGTGTGTGTGTAAAAAACTCAAGTCGAATAGTGTGATCGTGTGGTTATAACAAGTTCAAAAACACACTATACGTGTGCGCCAGTGATCAATCCTAGTCCTCTCTAAAGATTATTTTGAATACCCTGATCACTAAATATCCTTAAGTTGGTTGAAGTTGTCGAGATTTATTCTAGCTGTCACTTATCTGAGTATTCTTACGGTCCGCTCTGATCCAAATAGAATTATTTTGAGAGTGTTGGAAAGGACTAGAAGCACGAGAGAAGTTCGACCCTTAAAATTCAAAATAAATCCATTATCACAACTTTTCAACTATGAGGCGTTGCACAAAATAATAAAAATAATGAACAGACATATAGGAAGTTGATTTACGCTAATGACAAATATTACTCTCTATCTTTCTCAGCATAAAATATATTAAACAATTTAATATTGACGCCAGTACTTGGAAGTAATACTTGAACGTTAAACCGTCATTTACCAATTTGAAAAGGTACCTAATATTCGCTCTCCTGATGTCTCCCTGCTCTTTCGGACGCGATATGGGGTTCTTCACGTTTACAGGAATCTGCTAGGTCCGTGGGGGTGATTCGTCCTAGATATGGACTGGGGTGGGAGTTCTGCTGGTGTGGAGGCGCCATAGGTGCCGGTCACATACGGGACTCAACCTGGTGTGTGGGACGTGGACGATGTCGCTCAGAGCTTGAGGATCTCCAAGGAGTACGAAAGGTTTGGAATACTTTTACACCACATCATTCTTACTATTACGGCAAAAGAGAGAAATTCGGGTCGAAGATGGAGGGATAAGAACGACAAGTGTACTGGCTTATTGTTTGAACGGAGAGAGATCTGGATGAAAAGAGAGAACATTTCATTTCATTGGCCGGTTTATATACGAATCTCGCTAAGGTAATCGAAAAGTCGTGAATAAGAACTGCTAGGCATTAAATTTCCCTAACGACTAGACTCTTTCGCCAATGAGGAGACAGTGTGTTGATATAAGGTTTTTAATTTTTGAAGGTTCAAGCGGTTGTCTATCCAGAGTATACTATTCACATATAGAGTCATTTAAGGTCCGTGTAAAACTTGATGGCCTCTATCCTATAGAGACAATACATTACTAAAATACCGAACATACCGTTTCCTAGTGAACCCATTAAGGATTTTTCACCGAATAGGACCATTATTGAAGCTCAACACACTAAAATAGGTGTTAGAGAAGAATCATCGAGCATTGTTCTCCTTGCTACGTCCACTTAATGGATATGTTTTCGGTTATGTCGTTTTTTACTCCAACCTGAAGTCTCCTGACTTCAAAAAATTATGGAATTTCTTAACACCCGTAAAAAATTTCAATCAATCAGATCAGAACCAAAAAGAAATACTTTTTTTTTCGAATTGTACAGGTCCCTGTTTTGTTTTTACTGTACCGATTTACTTTACCGAGCTTGACCGAGATATTTACTCAAACTATTTTTGTAAGGAGTATCATTTGAATGTGTTCATCTATCATGCTAACAAGTTTCGTTATATTCCATAGTCTCGTCATGTGACTTATTGCAATAGTCTATTTCTGCAATAGATATAAGCTTAAAAAAGAAGGAGGCAGGGAATTTCTTTTAACTCGTTAATATTTTCGAAGGAATGACTTTCGAAAGCATTTGTAGGCAATAACCCTACTAATTTTCGGATTCCATAAAGGTCAATTTTTTTTAAAGCTTGGTTGTGTTGCAGGTATATGTACTCGTAAAGGTTGTTGATGGGATATCCGTTTAGCATAATATAAATTTGTATTCATAACTAGTCAGTGTTTATTTTATTTCTGGCTGGGCTTTCGTGAAATATGTTAGCCCCCTTGTTAAAAGGTACGTATTACATTTAATATTTGTTATGATATAAAATTTAAAGCTCATTTAAATACTACCTATCATATTCATTATATATTTCAGAATGGCGAAACATACTTTCGTGTGGGCATCCTACAAAGATGTTGAGCATGTAACAGCATTGAATTAAGGACCTAAAATGGATTTATTCCGGATATTTAATAGACTCCCAGAATATCTTAATTCTGGACAACTAATGGATATTCTAAGATCCTATTCCGGACATAGTTTGGTCTAGATATGGATACAAAGCGGACTTATTCTAGACGACTAATGGTTATTTTTAGGTCATATTATGGATACAAAATCTAGAGATAAATGTGATAGATATAGATAAATATACCTAAAATGAATCTATCCTGGACGTCGATAGATGTTTTCAAACCTTATCCTGGATGTATCGTGACCCAAATAAGGATATAACATGGATCTATTCTCAATGTCTTTTGAAGGTCCAGGCCTGAACACGTTATGGACGACCAGATCTGTAAATTTTAATCGTCCTGTGGGCTCCATTGGACGTCCAGTGTAGAAAACTGAAATTCAATCAACGGTTGCTTTGGACCTAACTGGACGTCCATTAGACGTCCATTGGCTGTACAAGTGTTACTGGCGACTATATCATTTGAAGTATTAATCAGTGTATTAGGGAAGTTAGAAATTTTTTACAGCATGTATATACTGTATATTACCGGAATAAAACATTCACATCAAAGTTTTGCACCCTAGATTTTAATATCCGACTGTACATGTAAATGCACTGTACTGTGTAAATATACATTATTAAACATATCTAGTTTTTTTAGTTAAACTGTTCTTTGGATGATTGCAGGAGTTTTGCATACAATTTTCTATAAACTGAATAATTGAAGAAAAAAAGTTCAAAAGACAGCTTTTACAATTAGTTTTCTTCCAGTTTAGAAATTTGTTACGTACATTATCCAGGAAATCTTCTGCTCTATCCCGCGGGTCAGTTTCCTCTTGTACTCCATGGGAGTAAACTATTTCATGTGCTGGTTTTTCTTTCTTCTCTAAATAATCCTTCAAAGGCTCTATAAGTTCTAAACTAGATAGGTTCACTTTGATTGAGTCTTAATTATGAGGAAATTAAAATAGACGGCTGAGCCGGTTGCTGAATTTCCATAGTAACTAGCTCCCGAATATATTTTCCTCTCTCCTGTTTCCTCTCTTCCTTTCTCTTTCAACTACACAGACAGGCTTACACTTTGTAATTTGAAGCATTAATTTGCATATAAATTGGTGGGATATACCGGAATATCAGGCATTAATTTCAGAAAAATCTCACGAACCCCCCTTCTGTCTCTATAGTGTAATGAAACACTAACCACACACCGGGTGGACACCGACAACTTTCAATTCTGAAATTTTAAAGGGAAATGGGTATTGAGTAATACATTATTTTAAAGGGCGACAAGTTCCCTTTTCCAAGACACCTATTTTTCAAATTAGTATCAGTCCTTCGAGAAAAGTAACGTCAGAAATTTCGAAATAGCTCAACTACTTACCGAAGATTTTACTCTATTAAATGTTGAAAATGTCCATCATTAACCTCCAGGCAGTAATAGCTACGTTGCTCAAAATGTTCTTTGATATTTTGTAACACTACAGGGGTAATTTGGTTGCGTTCGTTGATGATGTGTGTCGCAAATCTTCTAATGATTTAAGCGGTATAGCATAGATTATTACCTTTAAATGCCCGATAACAAAATGTCCAGCGGTGATAAATCCGGTGAACGTGCTTGTCCGGTGAATGTGCTCCAAAGCATCACTCAGGTAAAGTGTCTCCTTGATGCCCGTAAGAATTTCCTTAAGGGCATCGCGTAATATGAAGGGACACTGTCTAATTGAAAGATTAGGTTCTCTTCACTGTTTAGGGTTTTAACGGTCATCCTCGTTTACATATATTTCGCTATTTAAATTTTCCGAAAAGGAAGATCCGACAATATGATCGCAGAAAATTCTTGACCACACATTTAGCTTTTCAGTGTGGGTTGCTATCTGACCAATACCGACAGTTTGTCCTGTTGACTACGCCATTCAGAAAGAATGAACGTTCGTCGGAAAAACAGTTATCATCGTAGAATGGTTGAGAGAATTGATTATTTTATCCTTATTCTTTCTGTAGTATCTTCAATATCGCTGGTTACAAATACAAACGGAACAATTCCGTCTAGATTAATTCTTAATCAAGACGAAAATTAAAATAGTTCGTCGAGCATTTCGGAACTTCTGTTTCCCATTGCGGTCTACGTTACCTATACGTCGGAATTCCAATTTGCATATAAATTGACGTGGGCAGTTGGATCCGACTATGGCGTTATACTTTGACAATAAACACGAATTTACATTTCATAATGTTGAAAAAAGAGGATTAAAACGGTCAGCGTAGTTCGTTGCATGAAATTGTTATTATTTAACAGGAGCCGCAGCAGCTCGGGGATGAAAAATAAATACGATATCAGGATGGCGATGCGGTCGTTTTTCATATAAATTAGCGAATTAACGTCTGGTCATTATCGTGCGCTGGTTGTGGATGCAGTTGCCTGCAAGTTGAAAATTTCAGAGGGGCAATGTTTGCAAATTACACTAGAAATATTCATAGCAAAGCGAATTGCAATGTATTTTTAATTTAACTGATGCAGAATGTTCGTAAAAGGTTTTAAAATACCTACTTGATGAATGAAAAATGCAATTTGAAATTTATAATATTAATATATTAATTCGACGCGTCCCTTTTCGTATTAATCCGCCACCTGTATTGCAAATTATTTTTTCTTTTGAACTACAACCCTATACCATTTCCTAAAAATGCGTACTCATAAAGTACATAGTTTTTATACGAAAGATTTTTTGTGTTTATCGAAATTACTCAAGGATCGCTTTTATGATATACGCTGGAATAGCAGTAAAGTCACTAGAACTTTAGGTCTGTTACCCTTATAGTCCTTGGGGAAGGGATCAAAATGACCCATCCCCATTCATCCCAATGAACCCCCTTGTACCGAGGTTATACGGCCTTCCTAAAATTGATTAATCCAAAAGCCCAATTAGACTTGCGGTTTCATTCATAAATTCACTTATTTTAAATTATTACTACCTCGATGGTTGAACGACATTATGATAACTGTTTCAGATTTTAGTAATCCTAAAACTATCAAAAATTCCAAAGACCTTGTAGACCACATTAAAGATGTTTTTGTTGCGTCAAACTCCATTTGAACTCGCTTTGATGCAGAAAATCAATTTTTGAGTGTTCCCCCTGAAGAATGCATCAGTTTGATTAGGAATCTCGTATTCACAACAAATTGTGCAAATACACACGTATTGCACCTTTGTCTCTTCTTTGATACGGTCCTTAAATAAATTTATTTTGTTTTCACTGAACGATTCTATTCGCAATTAGCAGGCTCATAAGTATATCCGGATACTATAGGATCTAACATTTCCCCTCTTAGTAGAGATTTTTATGCACAGTATAGAAATGAACCTAAACAGAACTCCTTTAATAAAGTGGTCCTTGGGTACCGTTATGTTGGTTACATCTTATTATTGTTTAATGGTAGCATGGTCGAATTAAAGGACCTGTTATCACTTGAAAACAATTACAAATTAATTTCTTTACATTCCTATCCTTGACTAAAAATCTTTAATTCCAATCTTGGAGAAACGTCACGACCACGTGCTGTACATAAAAAAGAACATCAATACAATGCCAGGAAATGCACACAGCTAAATCAAAATTGGCAGAACATATTCTAAAAACTGATAATCATACGATCAAATGAGACAATGTCAAAATTCTGATGAAAGAGAAAAAATTGAAGAAAGTGTCTGCATTCTAATTAACAATAAGATCGAAATCACTAGATGTTCCAACAAAATGGACAACGTCTGGAATCCTATGCACCATAAGATGATAATGTGACGATTTCTCTCGCCCTTTTATTGTCGTCAACGATGAGAATCAAAGATCGGATAGGTAGTCAACTTTAAAACTGGCGCTTGATATCTCGGTTTCTCGGTGTTACTGAGTTACGGAGTTTCCTTGGGCCCCAGTTTTTTAGACTTTGCTGTTTGTAGGTCCGGGTAAATTAAACTCAGGATAAATTCCAGAAAGTTCGTGAAAATAAACACAGAACTGAGAAAAATCTAGGTTGGTTATATTTATATATTTATATAAGAATGTTTCGGCAACAGTGTCAAACACAGACCAGGTAACTGCAGCGAGAAGAAAGAAAATTATCTTTATTTACAATAGGCTTGAAATAAAAACAATGGCCATCAGACTTAGCGTATGTGAAATAGATTAGCGGAAATATTAATACATTATTTACAAATTTACAGGTTGATTAATCGGAGCAAAAAACATTGCTAGATTACAATAATGGTGTAACTAAGCAGACTATTAGAATAACGTGCAAGCAAATACAAGATGTAGAGCCAAGATGCATTAAAGCGGAGGGTGGGAGTGCAATAAGCAAATGAGAAACTACCAAACTACTTATGATCGTCAAAATAGATGAGTTGCGGTTTTTAGTAAGCGAAAAGCAGCAAGGAAAATTTTGACGGTAATTGCGGATTGGTCGAGCGGAGGTTCGGAAAACTACTACGTTACGATCGGAAAAATTACGATGGGCAATGGTGACGATCCAAAAGGGTTAACGGGAGTCGAGCCTTTGAATGTACTTTACGTGGATCTCGATAGGCACTATCTGTCTGTATCAGTCAGGGCAATTTTGTAAGTATCTTCAGGATAAAATTCTGGCGGTCGATTACATACTCAATGTATTTTGCCTCTGACTGTGGTGTGATCAGCAAAACGCGAAATCATTTAAATGCTATTGCTCACAAGGCGATTGCCTCAACTCTTTCTCTATGAAAGGACGTAGGTGAATTTGTCTATCTTCGATTCATGAAAAATTAGCTTTGTTACAATAACAAGCGAACAATGTAAACCACATAAGTCAATGTCAAATCGCCATTAACATGTCTTCAAATCTGACTGCGTCAATTTATGCCAATGGTTTTCTAATTCTGATGATGGCAGTAGATATCGCTGCCAAAACGTGATAGAAACAAATAAGGTGTCAAGTTTTTTTAGGTAACTACAGTGCTGACTGTTAACTGAAAAATAGTAATCTATATCTGCAGCTAGCCCTTAGAAATTACACCAAAATTATCGCATTTTAAAGATGGAATTTTTCTAAGACGTTGAACATAAATATTAATATATTTTTAAATAATAAAAAATGTTTAATATACGGGAGAATGCTACCAATTTTTGTCATCAACAATGAATTATTTGAAAGATTTATAAAAAGTTCAAAGCAAATTTTCCCGAATACTGTTACAATAAACTGGAGAGCAATAATATGGAAAAAAATGTAAAGTTTACAAATTTCATCTCATCAGAGGAAAAAATTAAAGTTGAAAGGTTTATCAGTAAATTTACATTTACTTTAAAGCAATTACCATTTTAAGCTCTTTAAATATGCCAAGTTTTAAAATAAATATGTCTTTTACACGATATTAAAAAAAATCTAAGGGAAGGTGTTACCTACTAAGGGCATCATCACCAGAGGGAAGCATTTATGAAAGGTAAGGTTGTTTTTATTTGAATTGCAGAAAATCCACTTTAGTATGTTTTCCGTCTAACAGAACATTTCCTGGACATCCTCTGCATATTCAGAGCAAAATTACTGAAATACTAATATTATTGTTGGTTAAAATCAATGCAGGCCAATATTTTTCCAATAAAAAGCAATAACTAACTAACGTAATACAATTTCTACTATCCCTAAGCGAATTAAAATGTTTGGAAATTGCTAAAAATACGATAGTTATTATGTAATACTTATTATTATGTCCTGCATATATTCTTGTCGGAATTTAATGCAAGGATCTACGATTTTAATTTATTTTTTGAGATACAAGGATTGAAATTGATATACAAAACTTAACCATGTACGTAAGGAGCGAATTTACAAGTACTCATCATATTTTCATCTAATAGCATTAAATATTCTTAGGTTAAATTACCACGCTGAAATTTTTATATACTGCAAAAGAATTTTCAGTGTCTAAGAACAGAGTTTCCATGATCTGCATTTCCAGTAAATGTAGAACATTCAAAAGATGACAATTGTATAGGATTCGCCAATGGGTAAAGAGACTAGTATCCGAGATACTTGAGTCTGACTTATTGGAATGGTTCAGTTGCACCGATTGGTGACAGCGTTGGAAATGTAGTATGGAAATTAATCATTGAAAAAAGAATTATAATACAACCAATGATTGCCAACGCTCCTTAAGTCTTTAACTTAACTTCTATACCAAAGTCAATGTCACAACTTATCATAATTAGTTACCAGTTAAGTAAGCGGTACGTGCAGTTTCTACTGATTGGTCGCCTATATAAAACTTTGTGTTAGTGTGAAATATAGAATATTTGGACTATCCACATTTATACTGCCATCTTAGTCTTCGTGAGGTATGTAGTTATGGTCACCAGTTCTTTAATTTTTGAATGGAGCTATTTGTAGAATGCAAATAATTTGTTCACTACAATAGGCGTGTTGAGTAATACTGTCTAGTATTGAAAATATATTTTTTGATTTATAAGTTCTGCTAAATTGAATTTTGTACAGACGAATTGAAAAGTATTGCTTGTGAGTTATTAGTTACCAAACATTTTCTTTCAAACATCCTCGTTGGTAGACTGCGGTACCATATCTCCCCCGGTTCCCTTTGAGTTTACTTAAAGCTAGGTAGGTTACCGTTCTATTGTCCCATCCTTATATAAAAGAAAATTAATCTAGCATGTCCAACTACTCAGTAATGCTTCATTCAACAAGAATGAATCCTTGGATTACATTGCTATTTACGGGGAAGCTATTCACACAAATGACCTCCTCTCCCTTACCTCATTGCAAACTTGAGCCTCTTTCTATATTTTCCAGTAGTAGCTTTCCCAATTGAGATTAAGCTTCTAACATTGACTTAGAATTTCTACCCTTTCTGATAGGTGCATTTTGTGTCTCTGATGCCTTCACTTTCTTTCCGTTTACGACACTTTTTCTGTGTTGGAGGTCCCAAAATAATCGCTCTTCATCTTCCAAATTTCTTTTCCTCGAACGTATCGCTTTTAACGATCCAGAATGAAGCCCTTCGTACTGCTATGGTCGGAATATAACATATGGGACCACAGGACGATTGATTTTCCCATCATTATTCCCATTATTGTGGATATGTCATTATTCTTGTGGGACCCAACATCACTTTACTTTATCTTGTCCTGAACTTCAATTAGGTTATTGCTGATAATTGGTTGCTGATATGCAATTATTATGATACTAGATCATGTACGGTTTGTCGTATCACTATAAACTCTATAAGGAGTGCGAGACCAAATACATTTACACGATGCAATATTTTATAAAAGTGTAAAAATAGGTTTATAATTAATCGAATAAAGTAGTTTGGGAAAATTTTGCAAAACATTTTTATCCATTGGTTTACATTATGACGTTTAACGTGTTATAACTCGGTTAATAATAGACAGAAATTCAAAATACTTTTATTTTATTTTATTTATTTCTTGAAACATTTATTATTTTATACTTTTATTTCTTGTACTTTATTTTTGTGAAATAGTATATCTCCCGCTTCAATCCATATTTAAATTTTCCAAATTTTTGAGGGTGGCGGATGGACGCCATGAATTTCTATATGGCTTCGTTGAGGACGCAGATTGTGCCGTCTTCTAAATATTTGTAAGGCCGGAGACCCCCTTCACCGGTCATAGACGACTCAGGCGGGCAGCACCGGGACGGGAGTCATTGCATTCTTAATGATATGGCTCCTACAGAGTCTTACGGTTCCAACCCGACATCCCTTCAAACTGGGCTGGGTACTATGCCTGTCGATGCATGACCAACGGCCAAGGTTTGCTGTAAGCTGAATTAGGAGCTCTTTTCACCCCGTATCAAACCAAGTTCCTTTGACTATATTAATACTGAGTTAGAATAATAATGTGCCAAAAACTGAAGTGCTTAGATAATATCAAATAATTTTTTTATGAAGAAACTGAAAAGGTGAGAAGTTGAAAATCGCAGAGTGGTGAGAAAATTTGCCTGAAGTTTATGTACCCGTACATTTAATTATTTACCATTCATGTAGGATACATATATGGAACATGTAAGGCCAGGGGATTTATTATTCTCCCTAAAAAGGTATTAAAATATACAACTGATATTGATACAATAAATGTATCAAATTTGTACCTGGATAGTTGTCAAAATTAAGAAGGGTAGAATGTAACAGAAACGTTAGAAACTTAGATATTAGATTGACTTCCTTCATATATTTCTAATAAATTCAAAGGAGGAAGAATACGAAATACATTTCAAATAAATTTATATCAAATAAATTATTTTATAATATTATAGACATAATGTTAATACAATATGGTAATTGAAAATTTGTTTTACCAATAATCTAACGTTAGTCCTATCATGGACATCCAATCTCCCGTTTGGTGTATTCACATGGCATTATAATAGCCAACTTTTAAAGTTCATAAGTAGCTAAAATGTAAAAGTACTAAACAATAAATCATTCACGAAGACTGCGTAAATCTACATGTTTGTGAGCAATTTTAATGAATACGTTTCTAATAGTATTTTTCCGGATCCCATTCAGTTATGACCATGACGATAGTCGTAATTCCGCTACACCTCCCCAAGCCGTATCCCCATTCCCATCGTGAAATAAATTATTCCGGCGACACGTACACACACTGCGAACAAAAACTCCTAATTAAAATTCGCCTTTTTTTCCGAGGCAGCTTTCAATTAAAATTTCAATCAATCGCGAGTTCACGATAAAAATTTATAATTAAATATTGTTTCATTTCCGAGGTTCGATTACGGTTTTCGCAAATAATAGATGGAAACGTAACATTGCTAATAATTTATTTATAAATCTACGGATGCCGCAGCCGGAGCTGATGGAATTTAGCATATGTTTAATTAACCGCTACAAAGAGGGGTTCGGCTTATTGAATTAGGGGATACGCAATTAAAACGTATATGAATTAGAGGCAGTCAGGATTGGCTTACATTTGAAAGATAGATTTAATTTAACTTTCAATATGTATATCATTTTGATTTAAACATTCTCGTAAACGTTTCATATTTAAACGACGTAGGGTGGGCATGAGAATTGTGCCCTCGAATTAACTCGCATAACAAACTATAATCAAATTATAGTTTCAAATCAAGCAGGGATAACTGACTTAGTTAGTTTGCCTTACACATATTATCCCAAAAATAGGCACGTATAGAGTACTTTTAACTTTTAAAATGACGAAAAACACCTTCTGTTTTTCGACACAAATATCTTCATTTACTAGCATGGTGAGACAGAAGGCCCCATTCGACCCTCGACACGTATGAGTTTAATACTACTTTGTTCACTTTTAACCTTTGTTAGTGTTTCAACATAAATTGATTATTGAAGTCTCTAGGAAGCTGTAGGATTTTTATTTGTTTAAAAATATAAATTTTTGCTAAAGTTGTGTGTTCAAGCATAGCCTAAATCGAAATATTTAATTTTTCAACGCTTATTACCTTCAAATTATATACTTTTTGTATATGACATATATAGATTGTTTGTTTTGGACTCTGACAAAAATTAGTTGCACATAAAAAAATGTAAATGTTGACAAGTTGTTTAAATAATTATATTTCATCAAATTTTAAAAATTTTAATCAAGACGCGGTTTTGCCACCACCAGGGTAACTACCAAATTCGGGTTCTATGTGCCAAAATCTATAAGGAAAAATCTTGATTTGTTAATATTCATGCTGGTGCACACCGGAAGATATATAACTATATATATATATATATATATATATATATATATATATAAAACCATATCTACTGCAAAAGAAACATATGTTTAAACAACATACTGTAGTGTCATTGTTTCTATTCGGAATGAATAAAAATTTTACGATACTATCTCAGCTTCAAAATTGCATAAGAAAATTACACCTAAAATTAATATTATCCGAGATATAAGCAAATAACTTGAAAAAAAATCAAATTGTTAATAATAAATTGTACGCAAAATATTTGAGGTACTAACTTATACTTATTTTGTACTCACTTATAAACATTTTCTGAGTATTTGTGGTCTTTGATGCTTCTTTTCGTATTTTAAATGAACTATAGAGGGAAGGAATTTGTAGCGCTAGTAGTTTTTATTCAGTGGTCAGATTTTGTAAATATATTGTGAAAATACTAAGAAAATATTCTGTATAGAATCAGAGAAATTATTTGATTAAATCATCATACCTAGTTAATTAACTCGACCGAATATGGTGTTATTTTCACCCTTTGGTCAAGTACTTTTACTTTTTATATCGAGTAAGGCTGTCAGTTAAGATTATCTGTAATTTACCCTGATAGGCAGATTTACGCCCTGCCAATCTCTACAAGCTAAAGTCATATTACAACATGCGCGTTTTTATCCATAGGGTCCGTAATTTTATTGTTTACTCTCGGTTTAAAGACTAAACTGATCGTTACAAGTTTCCTCCCAGTTGAGAATTGACCAGTTGACTGCAAATCAGGTTGCTCATCTTCTATTTTAATTCCAATTGTGTTTACTTGTGAAAGATCGATGACGAGATTTCTTTCGTTGGTGTGATTACAATCAAGCATACTCAAAGCTAAAGCTTATTTGTTTTTAATCCGTTCCAGTGTTTATTTTGGGAAACGCAATTTCTCTATTTGGAATCCGCCGAAATCGGATTGGTTGCGCCTACCAACCATCAATTATTTACTTCGAGCAACGCGGACCACGCCATTAGCGGCTGTATGTGCGATGTCCTTCCTTTATCGGATACAAAGCATGGACTAGTGCATAACATTGATCAAACAACAAACAACGCTGGTACCTACCTACCTACCTACTTGAGCGTATTTGTAAATCATTTATCAGCTACACTGTTTGCTCCTGCCTTCGTGTGCTTGGCACGATGTAGGCCGGGATTCCGGATCGACCGATATCAGGTAATCGAAAGACAACCATCCATCCATAGAGATACATGTACAGGAAAAAGACAAATGAATCTCGGTCTGCTGTCTGTCTACTTCATGAATGCTAAAGCAACAAGCGGCTCAGAGGTTTGTTCTCTATCTACATGTCTATTCGGCTACGGATACGGATTCTGTCATTGAATATATGAGTCCTGTTCGTTTAACATTTCTCTTTATCATGGGTTCATTTCGAATTCCGCTTGTCTCTTTAAATCATCTGTTCACCCCTTTGTGGATTTCGTTTACCCATCCAGTGGAATTATTTTAATATTACATGATTTTGTTCATTTAAAGATATTTAATTTTAATTGTTATTTTAATACTGATATTAACATTAGAACCATTTTTAAACCTTTGTTTAGGTGAAAAGAAATGATAGTGACCAAAAGACAGCGGTTTAAAAAGTCGGAATCATTGTTTACACATTAATTAAATAGTAATAATTGTAAAAAAATTGGTTTTTTGGATGTATTAAAATAACAAGTAATAAAGGTACGAGTATTACACTTCTGCTTATACGCTTTTGAAAAAGGCTTCATTTTAGGCGAGCTACAAAATTTTTATATACAGTTTATTTAAATAATTTCAAAAAAATACCGTCGAAAATTAAAATTGCAATAAACAACGGAGAAACACATAATACATAAGTAATCTCGAAACTTGCATAAAAATATGGCTTTTGCTATCTTTAAGGATCTCTCAATATTTTGTTAAAAAGTATTAATTGGTTTATATGTTATTGCATTTGATTATTAAAAAGTGCTTTTTTTCAAACTAAAAAAGGCCGTTGCTGCTGTCATGTTAGGAATATGTATAAGGGCTCATTTTATTCATATTGATCTATATTTTCAAAATATGTAATTGAAAATTTGAATTTCAACGATACTCCCCCAAATACAGTTTGTAAAGTTGTCTAATTTGATTATAAAATTTTTCGTTAATACCATTGCAGGGTTAAAAAATATTTTAATTTAGTTTTGATATTCGTGTTGCTGGTAATGTTTCAGCCATTAAAAAAAAAGTTGCTCTAGGACCATTTTCAATCGAGTTAAGATTCCACCGATTCGGTCAAGACCTGTGTCCAATACAATTTTTATTGTCGACTAAATAAATGTATCTACATATAGTTTGTGATTATATAGTACCCGTTGCGGCTTTGTTGGCTTACTTATTTAAATGCTCCGTACGTCTTCTTTTCCTTTTTCGATTTTTTCTCTAAGCCATCGTAATTTCCTTCTTTACATCTTCGATTATACTTCACCAATATATTAGTTTTCCTTTTAAGATTCAATAAACAATGAACAACTCAAATCATTGTTAAATCTTTGACTATTTTGGAATCTGCTATCACACTGAAATAACGTAACTGTATCCACATGGGCGCTGTCGAATACTTTCAGTGTTCCCATGTTTTGTCCTCGCTGGGAAGTAACACACGCTATTCACCTGTCACACCTCACGCATATACTTAGTGGCAATTGAAAAGTAGCATTTTCCGCTTCTGGATCATTTTAGACCACTTCCCCACTCTCCCTCCTAAGATCGATGTTCTACGTGATGTCCTGGGGAAATTCTTGGTACAAACCTTACGTAGCCGAATTAGATTAGGACTTGCTAATGTAGTTGCATCGCCGAGAGTCGATCAAATGTCATCCTTCTTCCGCCTTCTCAGAAACTGAAATTTAGAGTTATCGCCTTTCTTTATGGGCTTATTAAACGGGTTATAAGAAGAAAGTGAGGCTATGAGTCAGTTTAAGTCATTTTTAGAGTGAGATGCACGTTTAAATGGTCAGATTTGTTTCTATTTATCCACCGATTGAACTGAACAAATACGAAATTTACGGGAATACATAACAGAAGAGCACATCGAAATTGGTTCAGCTGATTAGAAATTAGCACACACAAACATAGACAAGAGTCTGTTTACGATTTTATTATGGAAATATAGTATAAATACGAGTATAATAATGTAGACATATTTTGTTCAGTTTATCACCGTGCATAACATGCGTAGGGATGTATAAATTTTAATATAGGTACAATGTGGTTTTTTTAATTATTGCTACTAAAATAATTATGTACCTAATAAAATACTATTCCAATGTTTGCTTGGCCAAGACTTGTATCTTGGCTTTGATACTCCCGCATTACCTATAGCTGTCATCATTTATTTTCCTCCTCCACGAAAAAAAAGGTGGACGACTATGTTCATTACCCACTAAAGAGATTTTACTTTTTGAACGGGTTTGTAAGACAACTTCCCTTTGAAACTGCGATGAAAATATAAATAATACGCATCTGCCATACATAGTAAATTTATTGCTGGTTCCATTACTTAATCTTTTATTTTAATGTAAATTCTAGAAATCCCAAATTTGTTCTACTAAACAATTGATCGCATATTAAACTTCCCCTGGCAGTTCACTAAATCTGCAAATCCGAATATTTCCGCGTGAGCGAAGGCAAATACAAAAATCACGGACGCTGATAAATATAAAAACATCCATATCCGAATCTGACATTTCGAGTGTACATTCGTCTCCCTGGATCGATTCCCTGTAGTACAATCCCTACCCTTCAAATTAAATTTCTCTACAATGATAAATGACGCCAGGATTACCAGAATGGAAATCAGTCACGGTTCACTAGTCTGGTTCTTCGATGGATGGAGAGAGCTCTATTAATACGAGATAAATGTGGTAGAAAATCTTTAGACTTGATTATTTGAGCGTGAAGGTAAAACGTCTCTATAATTATTTCCTGGGATAATTCGACGGATGTACTCCTTACACTCCGGTGATTAACACAGGTTGACATTTAAAATGAATTAATTACAACCTTAATGACGCCTTCGGCTGTAAAGTGAAATCAGAACAGATTAACTTCACTGGACTATGATACGAATGTATTTAAAAAAATTGCAAGTATTTTACATCCCTACAATTTTAGAACAAAGAATTCGTGAGGTTCTCGTTTCGCATATTGCGTTTATAAAATAAGTACCTTAAAATTATTACCTGTAAGGGTAAAAGCAAGGAAATAAAGAGCTACAGGCATTTTGAACTGTTTCGTGACACACCTGATCGAAATCAGTGGTTCCCTATTCACTACCATCGTGGTAAAATGCATGTATCTCCAAACTGATTATCCTACCCACGATATGGACATTTTACAACCTTAATGTTTCGTCTAAAATAAGGAGGCAACCATCTTATGGAAGTTAGCTACTTGCGATTTTAAGTAGTGCATTAATGGATTGATAGCCCCACAATTAAATAGAATGTATGATAACACAAACTTCAAAGTTCTTATAGAAGGCTGCTAAAAATGATTCTTAAACATTTACATAATTTGGGCATTCGTTTGTACAAAGATAAACAAAAACTTTTTTCTCGATCTCTTAGCTCTAACCGGTAGAACTCTACCAACATCACGCAGTTCAGAGCTTAGGAACTATTTTGTCATGACGTTTGAATTATTCTGTTTAAATTTGATCCAACTAATATTCAAGAGGTTTCACCTCAAATAGCGTTCTTACTATTTCAACTTCGTGACTTTATGCATGTCTATACTTGACCTAATGTACTCTTGACATACAGCACGTTTCTTTCTAGTATCAGAAGGAAATATCCTACAAAATTTTGCGAAAATATGGGCATATTTATGCTTTCTTTTTTATATAAATATGCACTTCATTAATATATGTACACTTCACAATAAAAAATAACCTTTTTTTAAATGTTTATTTAAAAACAATTTTATTAAATGAAAATTACAATTACAATTTTATTGAATGTCAATTACAATTAATATACAATACAAAAACAAAATTTATTTTAATAGTTTTATATTAGGAGTTTACAATAATGTTTTTTAAAATTTTCCACAAGAAATGAATGTTTTTCGATCAGTAAATATATGTTTGTATAAAGAGAAACTTCTATCTACGTCCACTGATGTTCCAGGTGCATATTTTACATGACATAGTATATTATACAGTATGGCTGAATCATCTACTATTTCTCCTTGAAATAATTTTGAAATATCTTTTAATTATTGATATCCTCCATTTTTGTTTAAAACATTATTATATTTTTTGTATAATTTTTTCGATATTTCTTTATACTTTTCTAAGTTTTTCATAACCATTTTTCAAGGAACCAAGGAATTTGTTAAAAAACTAAGATTGAAATCTATATATACTAATTGTTGAGCAACTTCTTTATGTTGAAACAATGTTTGTGACTTTTTAACACACTCAGAATTACCTACAAATTCCAATATTACTTCTTTCATTCCTTCGACATAAATTGTATAGAAAGTAAGAGCATCTAGCCACGTTCTCCACCTAGTAATAAGGGTGTCAGGTGGTAAGGGTACATTTGGAAGTCTGTCTTTATACACTTGAATTCTAAGTCTAGCTTTTAAAAACATTTCCTTTACCTTTCAAATTAATTTGTTAACTAGTAGAAACTCATTCCTAATTGTCTCTGCTATTCTGTTAAGTCCATGAGCCAAACAAGTTATATGAATTAAGTTGGTATATTTTTTTAAATTTTGCTTGTTTTTATGGAGCTGCGTCTGATAAGAAAAGTACAATCTTTTCAGTACGAATAGTTCCGTGTACAAAAAATTTGCTAAACAATTCTGAATCAATCGATTAATTGTGTTATTATTTGTTTTATCTAGCTGCTTGGAGGACACAAGGAATGATTTACCAGGATCATTTTCACTAAGTATTCAAAGCATTAAATGTGCCATATATCGACCGCAAACGTCCGTGGTTTCATTAACAATAAAATATAAATATTATTTGTCAATTTACCCTTAATTTCTTATAATATGGGTCACTGCTTTCTGCTTATCTTGTTCAAAGTAGATGTAGTTCTTGAATAGTTGATATATGTTTAACTAATCTTAGAATATCACACAAAGTACTCTAATAAGATGTAAACACAGCGATTTATACAACGTTGTCATTGAAACCCTTGTGTTCAACTGTCAGACACAATGATCAACTAATCGACTTTTAAAGTTAACCACTCAGACGTGTTGTGTTTACGCAGAGTGCCTATCAAAAATGAACTTTCATATGACACAACTGGTGTAATCTATTAAAACTTTCATCGAACCATTTACATTGTTTTTACTGTGTTTTTGTATTCGGAATAGATGCAAATCATGAAAACTCTTAGTCCGAGTTATGATAGATAATCGTACAAAACTTTCTATTCTCAACACAAGTTATCTGAACGGTATGAGAAATTCTACCTACCTAATTTCGGATCATTGTATTGTCGCCGATATTCTCAAGGGTCCGTTGGTTAGGTTAGGTTAGGTTAGGTTAGGTTAGGTTACTACTCTAATAAGGTATAAACACAGCGATTTATACAATCTTGTCAATGAAACCCTTGTGTTCAACTGTCAGACACAATGAGCAACTAATCGACCTTTAAAGCTAACCACTCAGATGTGTTGTGTTTACGCAGGGAGCCTATCAAAAATGAAATTTCTTATGACACAACTGGTGTAATCTATTAAAACTTTCATCGAACCCGTAATATCTCACCTGCTTATATTTTGAGTACATTATTTTTACTGTGTTTTTGTATTCGGAATAGATACAAATCGTGGAAACTCTTAGTCCGAGTTATGATAGATAATCGCACAAACCTTTCTATTCTCTACACAGGTTAGCTGAACCGTATGAGAAATTCTACTCTGCACCCAATTTCGGACCATTGTATTGTCACCGTTATTCTCAAAGGTCTGTTGGTTATCGAAAAAGAGAAACGTCAGTGCTGTTAGCAAGGACTGATCATTTTTGATTAATAATTAAGCGCTTAGAAATAATAAATATACAAATACATTTCGTTAGTAAATAATTCATTTATTACAGCCTCTTTATATTACAATAACCATGGGAGACGTAACAGAGCTAAAATTTTGTTATGCACATATTTATTACCTATAGTGTACCTATTCTTATGGATACATCAATGCAAAATGAATAATTGTCTAGCAATAATACTTTAATTTAAGTAACTAAAAATTATGCAACTCTTCACTATCCTCCCTACATATGTACACATTTACACTGATAGCTTTATGGTTACTATATTTTAAATTTATACTATAACTACAAACTCTATACTATAACTTTACGCTAATTATACTTAGAATGGTACGTGTGCCAAACAGCTGAATCAGTCTACACATTTTATTAATCGTCTGACAATTCTTAAGGGCTAACATCCGTAGTACACAACTGAATTGTAATTGGATCTCTTATGGTGTCACAAAGGTAAGCAAGGTGCCACATTTTTTCCTCTCCCTTTTTATATGTTCTCCTCATTTTCCGGTTGTCTATTGTAATTCGTTAAATCGCTGCCATTAAAAGACATTGAATATCTTTTAATTTAAATATGGTAATTTTTCTACCTACATCACCCATTATTTGAGCCCAAATGATGTGTTTTATGTGTTGTGGATGGGGATGATGTGTTCGATGTGGTTAAATGCACATGTAAGGTGGTAGGTAACCGAAGTACCGGAATGTAATATTTTCTGTCATAACATCAACAACATATTTTTTAAAAACCTTTGTTAGTGACAGATAAAATTATTTTGTTAACATATGCTATTAAATTCAAGATTTTTTTTCGCTTGGTATTAAATCTATTTTTTACCATGAAGTAGTCGGCATTTGATGAGATATCCTGGTATGATATTTCATAGCCATGGAGGAATATCCAGCGATTGGGTCTGTGATTATATAATTAACTGAGTAGCTATCCAGTGATTATCATAACCCCGATTTCCCTAAATTTAGTCTCACCTACATACTAGGATTCACGAAGCAATGGAGTAATAAAAGTGAGGAAATTTCATCCATTCCTCAAAGGTTCGAAAATTATATATGTGGTTATGTTGAAGTAGCGAACCCCTGAATATTTTAAATTTTTAGGTAACATATTATATGTGTATATTTTTCCGGAAGTAGTATATCGAGAATTTACAAGATGAGGTTATATTAAACTTCTTGTGGAATAAGATACAAAAAATGCGAAGAGAGAGGCGTCCGATGATTTCCTACATATATACTTTTTTCATTTCTTATAATTTCTTTTGGTACGTATGTTTTGCCCTCGTTCTTTCACCATCTAAATCTTTTCCAATTGTCTTTTATCTCATTATATCACAGATAACTTTTGCTCTTGCGATAATGACTACAAATATCAACAGACCTGCCGTCAGCTCTTCTTGAGTTCCATCTCCAATATTACTGAATGTGTATAATTTATTTCAAATTACATTAGCTAGCTATCGGTTTCGTTTCAGTTGAAATACTTCTGAAAATATTGAAGATATTCAATTACTAGGAATTATAACGAATCAATATACGACAACAACGTCGGATTCCCCCCAAAAATAATTAGCCATAGAATGGTCGGCTTGATGGCGTATTTATCAGCGCGACCGCATTTGGACAGACCGGTAACTGCGTTAATCCATATCAACTCTTAATTGGATAAACCGAGACTACAGCCACTTGAATGGATCAATGACGCGGGGATCTACTCTAACTCGTCCCATGTACAATGGCTGTTATTGTTGAAAGCCTCCGGTATTGTTTTCCATGCGAAGATAATAGATTCTAGGTTTGCGAGAGTGTGCGGGTTGGGAAGTGACTAATTGAAAAGTTTTTGTCGTGCAGGAAAGAGGGAGATAGGGAGAGAGCTTTGTGCGACTTACGCAAGTCGAACAAAGACCGGAAGAAAATGATATAAATTAACTTGGAGTAGATGACAATAAATTGTTTCCAGTCTACTTCGGATGTATACGTCTCGCGTAATCCATTTTGTGACTAATTGATTGATTCCCGTGCAAAAATGAGAAATATTTTTAATTTAGACAGTTTAAAAATTTTTCAATCAGGTTTAAATTTAGAACTAACGACAATCATAAAAATTGGCGAGACAGGTCGAATTTTATTTCGAGGGGAACCATTTTGCATATATTTCAACTCTGTCGCTTCAACCCTTTAGCCAAGGTGAGGTCCACTCCTAAAATTTAAATAGAAAAAGGGATCATGTGCTTATTAAATTCTGAATTCGACGGTTTCTTGTTTTTTAAATCTGGTTTAGTAATTTTCGAAAAAATGAATAAAAGGTGTTAGATAAAAAAAAATGATAATTTAGAAGATCTCGAAGTCAATTTTTGCTTCGGTATTGTTTTTTCTGTATGCTTTAGTTGTTTTTGATCTTATTAAAGAAAAGTTTTTCACTTACTAGTGACAATTGTGAAGAATTATTTTTCGTGCTTAGGCTATCAGGACAATAATTATAATATTCCAAATATTCCAAACACCCTTCCTGTACATTTGAATCAAAAATAAATTATGTTAAACCTTGCAAAAGTCATTGTTACTGAATGTCTTCGTCATAACTATATATACAGGTGATTTACCACTACTTCAAATGAGGAAAAAGTCAGCATAGAAAAATCTTAATTATATAATACTGGTTTCATTAGAGTATGAGGAATCGCCTTCCTTCCAAACATTCACTTAATTCTCCGTAATTAAATACGTGACCTCTGATGGGCGCGTAAACAACAATTATCCTTAAACGAAACGATACCTTTATGAAACAGATTAAATCCTCCAAGGGATTAACCTAGTTACTCATTCGCCCCACTTTCTGGGGTCGTCAGTATCGTTAACTCCGGGGAAGGGATAAAATCCGTAAAATGTTTTTTACTCCAATGGTTTTTGCTCGCTTAAAAACGAATCCCGGTATTAAATAGAAATTTAAAAATTTCTGCCGTAGTAGAGTGGATAAAAGGGTTTGTCGCATTCACGTTTTTATTAATTTATGGAGGTACATATTCGTATTTCACTCGAATTGTATATGTGTCCATTCCGGACATAAATCTAGATTAAATATTAACTCCAGAGCTAAATGTCTAGTTCATATTTGAAGGTGTTCTAGAAGTGTTCCAGCAGCACCGTCCCAACACGTACGAGTAAGTAAGGGGAAAAGATATAATATTCACAAGTAATTCTTAAATTCTTATGCAGTACTATCAAAGTTGATAATTGGTACTATCAAAAAAGTACATCAGAAACACAGAAACGAATTCTGCTCACTCGTTAATAATTTAAAATGTATAAATTGTAATTTCAAACATTAGAATGCTTTCTGTATGTTCCTCACTCAGTTAACAAAAAAAAAAGATTTATGTTTAATACAACTAAGGGTTCTGAAAGTACTATTTATTTTATTATTCCACTTTCATTGTGGTACTTAAATCAATGATTAAGATAGTGTTGTGATTCTAAGCAAAAATTATATTGCCATAAATATCGCCATATATATATTTATTATAGAAGTGACAAAGAAAAATGTCCAAAGTTAAATGGCAGCAGAAAGCGAGATCAATACACTAGCAAAATGTAAAAGATATATAATCGTTTACAAATTGTACAAAACGATCATCAGTGTCATTATTCGATATGTTTGATGTACTATTTTCAAATAACGCTAACTTCACTGTTTTATGTTGAAATATTTTAATTTTATGTTTTTTATTTTTCAAATAAAATACAGACGAACACGCGACGAACTCAGGGGAGTTTAAAACGTCTAGAAATGCTAACTCAAATTCGAAAAATTGACCATATTTCTATCCTTATTACCACCACCTGTGCACTAGGAATGGTTTATAGTATATTTAGAATGGAATTGGAGCAGGACTGGAATGGAACTAGAAGTAATAAAGGCAAAAATAGAACATAAACCTGTTAAACATAAAAAATATTTCAACAACAGCAACGGGTGATATCATCTATCCATTATTGACAAAATAGCACATTATAACGCGTTTTCTAACCCTGAACATGCTACAAATCTAGAATATTTGTTGATTTTTTTAACCTTTCAATCTCAATTCTAACGTCCAAAGTTGCCTGTAAATGAAATATGGATATGCAGATAGAAAGTTTCTAAATGTTTTGAAGCATTTCACTTTAGTTTTAAATATGTGAGTGTCTACACAATGAAATACAAATTTCAGAGCGTCTTCTATAACCGCAAAAAAACTTTTGCGAAGGCGTCAAATTTTTGTAATTCTCCGAGAACCATGGAAAAAGTTTAGATTTTTCTAGGTGGTCTCAAGTTGGATCTAAAATCATTTTTCATTTTGATTTTAAACAGCAAAATGCCAGAAAAAGCTCCTAAAAGTTAATTATCGCAGCAACAGATCTTAGCGGCACATTTGGCACACCGTCACCGACTAATAATGAGCTCTAAAAATATTGTCAACGTAAAACGAAACAAACGTTGGTGATATTAATTTCTTTTCCTTTTTCCTAAATCTTCTTCCTAAATAACTTTTTTTTGAAGCAGTTGTTTATTTTCAGAAATCATTAAGATACAACTTACATCCTCGAGAACTCCAGTCACTTTTCAATAAGGGTACCAATTGATACGTCACAAAGTGTTAAAAGTTTGATTTAGCCATAGATTATACATTATTTAATAAATCTGCATTATTTTTCTAAATAGATTATTTTGGAAATGTTTATTGTATGAAATGGGAGAAATTTCTTTGAAAAGTGCAATTTTTCTTATGTATACGTATGGAATCAAACAAATATGGCAAAGTTCAATTGAAGTGTTCAATTATTCTCAAATATTTCATAGAACGTAGAATTGCATTTAGGACTTTATTGCGTACTAAGCGCATATGCCATCTTGGACTAAAAAATTTCTTTTGGAGAAGAAAGTTTTCTTTTAAAGTAGCATTAGTCGTTAAAGTGTCTTTTAATCCTTGCTACTGGGGTCATGAAATGTATATATGATAAATTAAATGTCACAAGAATATTTATAAACATCTGAATTGAATAAAGGGTAAGCGACAAGTTCATACAAATACCTGGGTTTCAGATATTTAATGACGATAGTGGGAGAGTTGAAGGTGTTAGTTTATATGTATATCCGTTACTCATTTACGTGCTATGTCGGCGTAATACATTTTAAATGTGAAATAGGCATGGAACACTTATGGTTATCAATAAGCTTCCGTCCAAATGAAACTATTCTAGTTAATGCGATTTATCGTTCTGCTATATGTAATGTCTCCAGTTATATAAATTACCTTGACAATTTATTCTCGTTAACTATGCCACAATTTAATTATATAATTATATTGGGCAATAAACAGCGATCAATTAATTGGCAGATCAATCATTCGCTGTCTTGAATTATGTGACTGTGTCCAATTAATAACAGAACCTAAACGTTTTACCCACCGTACTCACAACCTTTTGAGCATTATTTTTGCAAACAAAAGTAATTTAATGTTAAACAAAGGAACTATGGAGATTGACATTTAAAGTCATCTTGGACTATTCTGCACTTTTGATTTGGTATATATACACAAATTTGTAATGTAAATGAATTTAATACAACTCTATTTAATATCTCTCGGTATGAGCTATTGTAATTTCATAAAATAGAGGAAAAACCCTTATAGAAAATTTTTCACAGAACATAGCACATAGTTGTTGATATACACGCCCTCCACATTGCATGAAAGCTCACGTAAATTCCTGATATTCCTGATATGAGGAAAGCCATAAATAGCCCTGTCAAAATATCAAATCTAAAATAAACGAGTATGACTTTAAGTATTATAAGACCCTGCGTAATTTGGTGACAAGTGCAATCAGAAAGAAAAAATTCAGCTATGTTATTTTGTTCTAAAAATGTAAACATAATCAAGCTCTGGGAAACAACAAATAACATGAATATTAGTTCTTAAACCACAACTATAATCCTGCATTGCCTTAAAAACTCTAATAATTGGCAATAATAAAAACTCCAGGTCCAAACGCCTACATTCAGTCAACGTATGGGGCCATTGAAGATGAACCATCAGCATACCATGTAGTAATAGATCGTAAAAGTTCTAGTCAACCTTGCCTTTCAAAAATTAAAATTATATAAGTTCCTTCCTCGCTATCCGCTAAGAGAAAATTTTCGTTAATACCAGGTTCCACTTCGTAAATTGTGTATAATTCTGGTACTAATAACTGTTCCAGATTTACGGAATTTGCTGCAGCAGCTTCAATCAGATTATGTTTCCGTCTAATTAATTTTCTTAGTGCACAGTTGTTTATAAGGAGAGCTATTGCAGCCTGCGTTAATTTATCATACATTCATTAATCACCTTTAATAATAAAATGCCTAATTTATATCGCATTTGGTTTGTTCTCAGCGAGAGTCTAGAAAAGCAATTGCAAATGTGAAAGATTTCACATTTTTTTAATTTTGACATTTGAGTTATATGCTCTATTGCTTCATGAGCTATTGGAAGTCTAAAAACGCGGAAATTAATGGTGATTTTATTGTTGGTGATATTATTTGGTTTCATTAAACTTTGACTATTCGAAATTTGATGGAATTATTAGCAGAATTTAGTTCAGTGCATGAGTTTTTATAAAATGCGGTGGATATCAAAACCAATACATTTGAATATTCTAGCTGTAGTTAAAATTACTAAAAATATACCTTAATGCCCATATTTGGAAAAAAGTTAAATTTTGGGTTGTCCTTTCATTTAATTCTGTAGCCCGTTTTTTTTTAATTTAACCTTTATTTTTGGAACTTCTACTTTAATGGCCGTGAGTAATTAGTACTAAGTGTAATTGTTTAATTTTTTAATAATTTCGTCATTTAATCGCTCACAAGATTGCGCTGGAAACTAATAAAATGGCAATGACGGTACACAATCCTAAGAATAATTCGTACCCTTATATTACAGTAATATCCATCACGGGTTTATCAAATGCTAAACGCTATAAGCAACGAAATATTTAATTAATCATATAAAAAAATTGATGCTTCCCCTTTTTCAATTTTGAATGGACAGGAAAGCTCAAAAGAATAGGGAACGTTCATTATTTGTTTGTACTAGGCGTATCTCAATCAATGCGCAGGAGCATCTTGCAACATTGTCGCAACCTTAATAAATCTTACATAAACGACACTTCATACTGTGTGAGAAGTTAAGTAAAAACAGCTCAGCTGGGCTTCATTTCTCTAAATGTTAATCCGTATTATTATATTTACAGCGCAAAATAAAGGCAATTTATGATTGTTATTATTTAACTAGGTACATTTTTGCTTATTTTCTTTTATGTCAACTTCGATATCACTTTAATTGTGCACTTTATTAATCAACCGGTGATATTTTTTTGCGATTCATAATTCTGACTGATTAAAATTCCCTGACAGTAACTGAGTTCAACCGAATGTTAAATCAGCCTGGATGATATCCGGAAGAGGAAAACTTCGGCGACCGCCGATAAACACGATGATCATTTGAAAAAATACCTATTTTAGAAGATAACAGAAACAAAGGGAATCGGATCAGTCGAAAACCAAACGAGACCGTTTTTGTTTTTATACCAGACATCCCTCGGTACAACAAACCACTCGTCGGGGGAAAGTTGCACAGTCAGCAAATGCGAACTCTGAGCTACCCACTTTGAAAAAGTTTTACCGATTTATGTGGGAGAAAGCTGACTGGGTAATTTTCTCTCTACCCCCTATTTTTGCAACTCGTTATTTGGTGAACTCCAAAACTTTTTATTGGCAATTTAGAGCGGCGATTCGGCACAAAACTTAGTATTTCGCCATCTCCATCTCATTAGGGTAGACGTGTAATATGAAGATAAGGTCTCTCGGTGAATGACAATAAGAGAATATATGGAGAACTGCCTTCTGGCTATGCGCAATATAGCCACTCTATAAAATGTGTTCAGAATGAATTTATCATTGCCAGAGAATGAGACATTAAACTATTTTATATGCATTATACATGTAAACAATTTAAGTAATGTGTGCAGCGTACAAATGCATCTTTGCGCCTTCCCAGTTTTTTAGAATTGCGATTTTGTTCATACGTTGTAAAGTCACTGATATTATTTGTTGGATAAATATGTGAAGAAGTAAATTACATCCTCCATAATTGTAGATATACACAACATATTTAATTTCCTTTTAATAAACTAAGTAATAAAGTATTGAAGTTAACTATTTTAACCAAAATTCATTATTACTGTCAGTTTTCAAAATGTGCAGTAATTTTATATTCATACGATAACTGTAGGATTATATAAAATACTACTACTTTTACCATTTCTCTTCTGCACGGGGATAATTTTTAATCCTGCATTAACTAAGTATGGATTGATACTCTGTATGAGCATAGAGCTAATTAAATATTTAGACCAGCTCAAGAACTCAAGTGCAAAGTTCCAACTATTTTTACGTTTCAGGAGCCCTTGATTCGAAAAAACATATTTTTGGAGGTCGATATTTTCGAAACCGCCAAACTTATCGAGTACAAATATGAAATTAAGCTTTCTTCCTCCACTATTTCGTTTCTATACAGTGAGGTTAATTTGTTTTTAATTAACTGCGTTGGTTTCCAGGAAAATCTTGAGACAGGTCAATTTGAGAGGTTCTCTTGAAATGCCACATTTATGGGCATTAACGATGTTATTGTTTATTGATCTATTAAGTGCGAATATAAAACGTATTCAATTTTGAATGAATAATAATTTCTCTTTTGTTACCTACCATTTTAAAACTTTAAAAATGTACACTTGAGAAATTTCTGCCAGTTTTCCCTACTCCTATTTACATATTAACTATTCTGAATTAGAAGCACACATTTTCAGTTTATTCCTACCTTAGCTATCGTAATTCATTTTGCCGTTGTGGATACCAAGTAAATATGTGTACATATTTAGTACGTGGCATGAGGCATTGCTCCACATGCTCCCACAATACCAAGAGAATCGTACGTAGTCCATTAAATTTTTATTTTGCATATCAGGAAACCTTCCCCACCAGTTCCAGAGAGCCCCTTCCATAATTCATAAGTTTTATTCCTCAGTCGAGCGATTTGTTTTACCTTTTAGGTGAAACGTTGCAATTATGTCTCTTTTTTTTTTTTAAACGTAAGCATGTAAATTTCTTGACAATTTGAAAGGGAGCTCCGTGTTCTGTAGAGAATCGTTTCAAATAAAATTTATCCTGCGGGTAAAAATTAAACGAGGCGGTTGCTAGCACGAATACTAAGTTTTAGAGATAAAATGTGCGGCGGGGAGATTTGATGTCTTTTTTAACCTATGAAATGTTAGCTGTGTTTGATACGAAACCCACAGTACATATGACGCTAGGGATTTTAAGCATCGCTTGTACTGGGATTTATAGCAGGTATTTTCTCTAATAAACTTTTACGAATGAAGCACTATATTTTAGAAGAATAAGCGTGTCAACAGATTATTTCCATTTAATCTCACGATCATAGTCTGAGGCAATGTTATTATTAAGAATATATTGAAAATTATTTTGAACTGAGGAATAAAAATATTAAATTAAAAATTGTAGTTCTACTGGAATGCCAATAGAGATATTAACCATTAGTATTGCAAGTTTCTGCTAGTGTCTCTGTTATTAAAAAAAAACAACGTATCGACAACTTCATCGTTGATAAAACCATTACCGTAAGAAATAGATTTTTTTCACTATCGTCAGCAATATCAATAATTTAGATAGTATAGACTCATTAAAAATAAAACGTAATAATGCCTAATCATTGATTTATTACTTTCGAAATATTTAACAATATTGAAGTTTCTTATCCATATTTTATAGATTTTTCATCCTCTTCAAGTAGGTAGATAAAAACAATTAAGTCAATGATTTATAGACACATAGACAAATAATCATAGTTTATAAAGAGAAAATGAAAAACGAGAACCAAAAGGTAAGGTTCATTCAGATCTTCAATTCATTGTCATCTTCTGTTAAGCCCATAATTGTAACAAAAAAATTTAATGGCTTTTCTGGAAATCTTGGAGGAAATTCGGTATTTATACCGCACGAAGAAGAAATTCCACTCCAATAAACATCCGAGAGCAAAGGCTATTAATAACAGAAAATGATCCTTAATAGAAAACACTGGGGAGGAAATAAATCAAATCTACAATATAAGAACGGCTCCAATTTCCCATTAATTGAAGAAAATAACGGATACTCATAGCGGCATAGTAGCTGAAGGAGTCGACCAACCTGTGTTGTGGTTTCACTTAGCTGAACTATTTAATCCTTCCACATATCAAATCTATAAAAGGGATTGACATCCTTGAACTTTGTAGACTCGTATTTAATAGTTGATTTATTTTTGAAAGAATTGTGAACGAGTATTTCAGAGGAATATAGGATAATTTAGGAGTCTAAATCTAGATTAGACCTATATACAACCGTTTGGAGTAAAATGTTTTGATGTAGGTAATTCCTTCATATCTACAGTAGGATCATCTGCAAAAATTCAGAAAAATGTTGACGATTTGAATGTCAGATGTTTTACAACAGAGGTAATATTAAAACTATTTAATGGTTATATCCTGAAGGTAACTTGCAAGGTAAATGAAGAAAGCAGGGGAAGCAGTTGAAGTAGAGTTTGTAAATTATATAGTAACAGGATTAGTATAAATTGATGATCCAGAACCTCTTCTGGACGCCTAACTTGATATCTCTTACACATGCAAATAGAAACGGTAAGCGATTTGGGTGTTGGATTCACATTTTGTAGATTGCTCTTAAATTTTATAAGTATCTATATATTAAGTAATTTCAATAACAAAATTATACAAGACAGTGATAGCGTAATTTAAAATTACGTATTGCTTCTTTTTGCCAGAGTTCACGCCCTATCCCCCGCTATATGATCTCATGATAACACAATATTTCAGAGAAGTGGGGTTCATGTCAAGTATGAAAATAATGAAGTGCCAGGTCAACCTATAGTTATTTGTTTAACATCAAGTCTGCAATATGAATCTGTTATAAATTATGTGTTGCTACACGAAAAATGTTGGGCGACAATGGCTGTGCATGTAGAAGATATCTGCTAACACCAGTGGTACATGCTAATACACATGCAGAAAGAAATTATAATAGGGCTCATAGAAACACCAGAAATATATTCGAAAGATGTTTGGCCATTTGGAAAGAACAATTTGGGTGCCTAAAAAAGAGGGTTGAGGTTTAAATTTACTTTTCTTAGTTTAATTACCAGTTTTAATTTGTTGCAGTTTATAACCTCATTTTGACACGCTCGTAGAACCATAGAAATAGAAATAATATTCCATAGTTCTTTATTCACGATTTGTGCTGTTGTTATAACTTTTACCTTCTTAAATGCCCCTTGGCGGAGGCAAGAAATTTTGTAACTATCGAACAGCTAATCTGAGGTTCCACCAAATTTTTCTCCACCAAGGCCTCCTTGAGTATTCCTTAAGTGATGGACTACAAATTTGCCCCGTAGATGTGACAATGTAAATATATGTTAAGTAATTTGCTGGCAGTGCTGTTACTTTTCTAGAGCTTCAATCTGGAACGATCTGGTAGGAGGACATATGATGATATTCACGTTGTGTCGAGAATATCCGTACGATGGTGCGAAAGATATTTCATCTGGATGATTTATTTACATGACGAATGCTAGCGATTAGTTTTTACACAACAGCAATTTTATTGTCAGTTTTAAAGCAACTCTCGTATTGTAGCTTCCCCAATAGCAGTAAAATATGTCATTTTCCCTGCCCTTCATTCCTTATTTAATGAAAGTGGTCGGATGCGGTTACCCCCTCCCTAAAAAAAAACAAGAACACTTTATTTTTCTGTCTTTTTGTCTGTATCACTCTATTAGGAAATAAGACAGTTGTTATTTTAATTTCAACTCACGTTTAATTTCGCAATTTGTAGTTTCTCGGTAAAAAGCTCGATATGTACACACGCGTATCAATTAAAGCCTTTATATTTCGAATTCATAGCAACTAATTAAAACGTTAGCTTGTGTATAAGCTTCATCGGCAATACATTTACACTCCATCCTTCGGTGTTTTTCCCTCATTTTCCTAGGGAACCTTCCCCGTCGTGCCGGCCTGTAATCCATTAATTAACTAGAATTCTACTCTTAACTGGAAAGTCAATGATTAGTTCCCGGGAACCCCTCAAGCATTTATTAAAACCCCATCAAACGTTCCGGTTTCCAATCCGTGATTTGGTAACGCAGCCGCAGAAGCCTGTTCCGATCAGAAAGCGTTTCATTAAAACGACAACGGCTCATTACTCCGGCAATTAAGTTGACAATTGGGGTCGTTCTCGTCCTGCCGCAGTAGCGGATCCACAGGAAATCATCCTCGAACGGGGGGTTCTGCCTATCATTAATACTCATTCCTAAGAGGAAGTCATATTTGAGTAGTTGGGAACGGAGATACGAAGAACGTTTGTTTGGGAGACAACGTACCTCTGAAGTACGCTTAAGTATGAATTCACAAATATATGTGCGTAAGAAATTCATAAATTAATTTTCTACGTAAACATAAGGAACGCAACTATTCAATATTTTCCGCCTGCTCCGTTTTACCATTTAAGAATTTTCTTGACGCCGTGGTTATCTTGACACCTAATTTGACGGGCAATATCTGCAAGCTTTTAATTGAACACTAAAATTGAATATCTTAAGTGATTATTGTATGAAATCGTATTCACGAACAAATAATAAAATGTATCAACGTAATCTAATCGTACGTACGTAATCAACGTAATCAATAAAACGTAATCAACGTAATCTTATAATAGGGGCATTCCACGCCAACTCAGCAGGCGATCCCACGCGACCCTCTCAGATCTGGCTCAAAATTGGTACATCGATTAGTACTATCAAAAAATGAATATTCTGAAATTTTCAGCCCCCAAGACCTCTCCCTGTCACCAGGGGGCCAAAAACAAGTTTTGGGACTTAGTTTCACTTTCAGGTGTCTAAAATCGGTTTATCGTGCCTTGACGCGGTATTTTGGACTAAAAAAATGATCAAAAATACATGACAGATGCCAAATTTTCCGTAGAACACGATGCCTCCAACCGTTTTTCGATATCTTTCAAGGGCGACCTGAAAAGGGCGAAAAACTGCCCTCTGGTGAAAAATCTGATATCTCAAAAACGTACGCATGAAATTGGCAGAAAATTTACCAGAAGGCTGTTCGATTATTGCTCTTTCGAATGTACATAGGCGCGTGGTGATCATTATATGTAAAAAAAAGTTACACGCGTTTTACGCATTTTAGAGGGAATTTTCGGTGATTTTTTTCATTATAATCCATGCATTGGCCCTATTCAGTTGGATATTAGTTGGATTTTTTCTCTCTGAAGGTGTTTTCCTTCTTTCTTAGTCTTTACAAACACAGAAATTCCTCTCAGTGAGTTAAAAAAGCAAAAAAAAAATCATTTATTCATGAATTTTTCTTGAATTTTTGATTTTTGATCAAAGTCACATTTTTCCAGGTTTCTTTCATTATTCATGAAGGAAGACCGAATTCTATATTAAATATATATATATTTTATAAATATATAAAAAAAAATGTAAATTTCATCAAAAATCAAAAAAATTACGAAAAATTCATGGATAAATAATAATTTTTTCCTTTTCTAACCCACTGAGAGAAATTTCTGTGTTTGTAAGGACTGAGAAAGAAAGAAAACACCTTCTGAGAGAAAAAATCCAACTAATACCCAACTGAATAGAGTCAATGCATGGATTATAATGAAAAAAATCACCGAAAATTCCCTCTAAAATGCGTAAAACGCGTGTAACTTTTTTTTATATATAATGATCACTGCCCGCGTATAGACATTCGAAAGACCAACTATCAAAGAGTCTTTTCCTAAACTTTGAGACGATTTGAAGCGTACGTCTTGAAGCAATTCGATTTTTGAAAAAAAAGCAGTTTTTCGCGTTTTCTGAGCTCCCCTTGCTAGATATATCGACAAACGGACTACGGGATCGTGTTCTACGGGAAATTTGGCATCTCCTGTGTACTTTTGGTCATTTTTCACGTCAAAATACCTTGTTAGTGCGCCAAAAACCAATTTCGGGCACTTAGAGGTCAAAAAATGCCTGAAAACTTAAAAATGAGCCACAGGGCGCTGCGAGTGACCATTTGAGCTGAAAATTTAGGAACATGCTTTTTCAATGGTACTAATCGATGTACCAATTTTGAGCCAGATCTGAGAGGGTCGCGTGGGATCGACTGCTGAGTTGGCGTGGAATGCCCCAATTAAATTTCTAAACTTTTATAGTAGTAAGAAATTGTTAAGAATAAAAGAACCCTCGAAAAGTTTACACTTCCTCTGCATATTAAAAACCATTTCTGGGGGAAAGCTGTCTGGACCTGGAAACACTGCAACAATTGCAGCGACTTTTTCACCCGTTTCCGATTGGTTCGTGCACGATTCATGTCACTCTTTGTACACAACAGGAATATTATTATATTTTTTACAGCTAGATATATTAACTATAATTATGAATTAGTTGGTAGAATAGTTTACATATTGTTTGCCTGAAAAAATATAACTAATGGACGTCCACGAAAATCTATTTGATATCAATGTGATATACATCACGTATAGTTGTAAAGATTAAAATTAGCATCCATTCAGATCTGTATTCATTTGTATATTCACATATTCACCGTATGTCCACTAGATATCCGTGAAGGATATCTTCAAATGAACAAGACAGGACACATGTCACAGGACGAAGGAGATGGGATACGTAGCGGTTTGAAATTCGTGTAGTAGTGCGCGTTCGGAGTTTAATAAAAGAAATCACAGAAAGTTATTAATTTTTGTAGTCATTCATAGAAAAGTATTCATAATGACAATGCTTGAATATGTTTTTGTATGTTTTGTAAACGTAGACGGCTTTTCTTAAAACATATACTATTAGCAAGTAAACGGAAATCTTTTCAAAAGTGTCAATTTTGGAAACATTTCGATACTATGTGCATTGTGAAATTAGCACATATGACATTCTGTTTCAATTATCAACTTATTGTTTTTGTTATTTGTGTCGAATGGTCTTGCATCTCATAATATTGTACAAGTATATCAATAGTTAATATCCCTACGGTATAGCGTCCACAATAAAAACTAATAGTATTAGTCATTCTTATCTCCAAAATGGTATATATATTTTATATATACTTAAATGTGGATATTTGTGAATTTTTCTTCGGTGTATATATATATTTGTGCCTTTGATAAAAAATGTGTATATATTACAAAGAAACTCAACCTTATTCATTACGTTCCCGTCGTTATTTTAGAATCAAAAACATTTCCTATCATGTATGCTACTGGGGCGCCAGCTTCCAATTTTTTGCGTATTTTTGACTCTAATCGAACAAATTTATGAAAACAATTACCTTCATTATTATTCCCATATTTCACTACAAAATAGTAAATAGGGATCCAGTAAAGCCAATCTGAATGTTAAATAAAACCATTTTTATATATTTACTACAACCACAGAAGGCGAAAGAAAGATTACGCTGATGTTCCCTTCTCAACTACGAATAAAAGAGACTTCCTTTGAAAATCATCCTCGAAACTCCTCTGAAGATCTTTCAGCTTTGAAATGTCATCCGACCCCTACAATTAAAGTAATCTTCGATTTTGATTTTGAATTGAACCGTGAAACCCTGTTCCTATAATGCCGTTATTTTATTCATGAAACCGGCTTCTTTTGTTGTCGAGGACGTAGAGATGACGAGGCATTACATGCATGGGTCAGCGATTCTGAAACAGATTTCAGACAGATTGTTTTCGAAATGTGCGCGCAGCCTGCGTTTGAAATTTACCAGATTTTCAGGCGCGCTTTCCAGAAGTGACGTATATATTTCAGGGATTTTTTCGAAATCTGGAAGACAGCTAGAAATAGGTGAAATGACTTAAACTTAGATCCCGACTTACATACATTATACGTGCAATAAGAACTTAGCTGCAGTTACTCGCAGGCGAGAAATGGGAAAATTCGATGACTACAAGTAGCTCCTTGAATATCAAACGTAGACGAAATTAATATAGTAGTAAAACTTATTTGTTTTTGGAGTTATCGAAAGTTTGCTGTTGGTAAAGCACGAAGTGTGTATGAAAGTGTGTATATATACGTGTACAGTATAACCTGCGACATACCGGGTGACAATTTAAAAACTTTCAATCGGGTTTAAATTTAGAACTAACAACATTTATAAAAATTGGCGAGACTATTATTTCGAAGGGGAACCATTTTTGCGCATATTTTCAACTCAATCGCTTTAATCCTTTAGCCAGGGTGAGTTCCACTCCTAAAATTTAAATAGTGAAGAGGGGCCAAGTGATACCTTATTTCAAAGCTGATTAAATTCTGAATTTGGCGTTTTTGTATTTTAAATTTGGCTCTAATTAATTTTATTCGTTCGTAATTTTCGACAAAATGAACAAGAGGTATTCCTTGGATAAAAATATGAAGTGACAATTTAGAAGATTCCGAAGTTAATTTTTTACTTAGGTGTTGACTGTTTTATTTATTTTTAATCGTATTTATTTTTTGTAAAAATAGAGATATGGCTTTGAGAACGATAACAGTACAGTTCCAAGTATGGTTCGGTTAGGTTAGGATATACCAAACGATCGACGTAATCATTGTGTTACTTTGTCAAAAATCATTTCCAATTTTGTATTAATTCACATTAAGATGGTTTACAATATAGCAGAACGGGTTGAAATAATTTTTATCCATGGCACCCAAAATCGTTATTGACTTTCTCTTCATTCTCCTCAAGCCAAATGACGTTCTTTGATACTCTATTTCTTTACTATTGTCACTAATAAATTAACCTAGTCCAAATTGCTCCATTTTACCAAATAAAACCGCTCGCTCTTTACTAGACCATATAACAGTAAGAAAAATCGAGGAACGATAATATTCGCTTCTTCTGTTGGTACCTATCCGTTAGGGATATATATATACCCACTCCACGCAGTTTATATCGTTTCTCAGTCAAATTTGTACCACGTAATACCCAAGGTGAATATTGCTTAATATCTCTTTCGGTTCAAGATAAAGATTACAATTTACAAATTTTTCGAGTGTTGCTTTTTAAATATAAACAAAATTTAGATCAATAAAAAAGATTTGTTTCATGTTTGAAACTGTATTACCTAGCTATAATTTCGTTACTGCTTTGTTCAGCAATAGGGAAAAATATTGGGAAGGGTTTTCGTGGGTATTGAATACGATTTCATTAGAAATTCTTCATAATCCTGCACTTGGTGAATGTTTGTTTTTTCATCCCTTCTCAAGGGGTATGAGTGAAAAGATGAAGCTGAAAACGAGAAAATTGTGTGACAAATCCTATAACCAAATACCCCATAACAAAAGCAAGAGATACCAGTCAGCCTATTAAACCTCAAGTGTTTTTTTTTTAATAAAAAGTAAAAATATATAGAATTTAAAAAAATGGAAGTTGAAAATCAAAAGATCTGTTACTTTCTTTCATCTCAAACAATGTTTTTTTCCAAACGCTCGCCCACTGTTCACCCTTAGCGAGAGGGTACTTATTCAGTCTCGTTTTTATAAAAGAATATACTAGTTATCCCATAAAAACACATACAGAGTTGAAATAGAATGAATGGAAATCATTCTTATAGTATACAATAACAGAATGGTCGTTAGCGGGATCGTTAAAAATATTTTCCATCCCCTAATAAGCCTGGATTCCAAGGGGACCTTCCACCCGTCTGCTGTTTCTAGAGGTAAAATATTCCCATTTTGATACATAATCTTTGTAAACAAATTTAAATTCATTTTCTTCCATTTTTTTTGGAAAAATACCACTTTTCACCACTTATGAGAGGCTGGTACTTCAAGCATATGACATAAACGGTAAGAAAATATAATAGCATAGCTAAAGAAGTAAGAACACACAGTACTTGAGTAGTAAAGAAATTTTTTTGTTTCTACCCTACTTTGAATTATTTTAACAATATTTTCTACTTTGCACCCTGTATTCACCCTTTACGAGGGTTGGTGGCTAAAAAATAACATGGATATTATAAGGAACAGTTCATTCTACTTGTAGAGTAACTTTATTTCCGCTGAAAATTTCCGGCGATAATTTTTTCAATACCGTAGCTATCAACATTCTAAAAGTAGAATAAATGTTACTAGATTAATCATATAAAAACAATTATTAATTACAAACAAGTATTTTTGAAATAACATTTTTGTAATATTAAGGTCTTTCGTGAAGACTAATGCAAAACTGGTTGTCGAAATGATATTTAGGCCAACGAAAATCATTACAATTCCATTTGGCTTTTTGTCGGTTTTTCAGGTTTTTGCCTCCCATTTTCCCCTTTAGAATGAAGAGCGAGAGCGAGGAACCATTCATAGAGTGGAGAAGGTTTAGAAAAAGATTATTGGAATCCTTTCTAGGACCCACGAAAACCCTTAACAATTCTATTCGGAGATTTTTTTAGATTTTCAGTTTCTCAGTCCATTTTCGGCCCTAGAAAGGGCAATGATAACGAGACACCATCCATACCAGTTGAGGATTGTTGGTTACCCTCATAAACATCCTCTCATTGTTTGACCTCATGGTTTTCACCACTCATGAAAATCCTTTACAAAATTATTATAGAGCTCTTAGACTTAGACGCTTAGACTATTAATAAGCTCATAGAGCTTATTGTTGGTATTTGTGGAAAGTGAGAGTAGATAGAATTTTAGGGCATTTATGTGAATGTAAATTTTGCGAGAGGACTTAGTATTCTAAATACGGTATTAAGGGCATCTAACGAACGTGATTCTGCAATAAAAATTGAATGCGAAAATTTCTATTACTATATTGTCTATTACTACTTTTTTAAACTTCATATCGAAATATTAACACGTAATTCCAATAATTATATTGTCGTATAATTGAAATACTTAACGTAAAGGAACAATTTAAACATAAATACGAGTAGCGAATCTCTCACAATATCGCCGCATGGGGAGGATGCAGCTGGCATTAAGCTTTGTGACTAGCACAGCACGATTTATTTTCGACAGAAAATTATCTGATGCCCCTGTTTGAATTGTTTGCACGAAGTTTAAATTTAGTGGACTTATTTCATATTGTTCTCGGTATACAATGCTTTCTAAAAAACATGACACACATAACACGTTACTTAAAAATTCAAGATAATCTGGCATCCGCCACAGGAGCACAGCTCACAATTAAAGACTTGGAGGTGGCTGCTTTAACATTAACGAAACGTGCCATAACGCCAACCACCCTTATAAAATTTTTCTTCCCCAACAGCGATACCGTAACAAACGTTTTCGGGACTAGCTTCCCCGGAATCGAACTCCCGATTCCGCCATACTTCATTTATCTCCAGCAAATATTCCCCCTTAAAACTTCAAAAGGCGCAATTCCTGGAATTCGCCTCTGAGCATCCAAAACTTTTCTCATACGACTCAACTTTTTATCCCCGAAAATTTCCATTCAATCCGTCCTTTTCCTTCTTATTCATTTCGGGAGGGGGAGAAAGGGGCAATTCCGAGCGTTGTTCGCAAGTTTCTCTAACGGCCGTCATTATTTCTATTGACAGAGCGCGAAACTGAAAGTTTGTTATGTAAATGTCGGCGATGATGAAATTGTATTCCGGGAAATCTGGTGGTAGGCCAAGGGAAAGGACCGGCAAAAGCGGAAGATTCTATTTGCGGTTTCGTTGCGGGAAATACGATTGCTCTTTGCATGGAAGAAACAAGAATAGAGAGTTTTTGCATTTTACATAACGTCGGGCGCTATTAGCGTGTATCTTATTTTGACAGGAACGCATGCGCATTAAACATTTTCAATAGCGCTGTTGCTCAATGCGCATGCGTTCCTGTCAAAATAAGGTAAACGCTAATAGCGCCCGACGTTATGTGAAATGCAAAAACTCTCTAATATTGCATTACTTTATCTGCCGAATGGTAATTTATACCTATGATTTACCTGTAACGAATGTTGTTGTAATGAAATACACTAGGTTTTTCGTTGTTTTCTTATTAGTCCAGTCATATTTCGGATTGTGAGGAAGACGTGATATAACGTCTATTAAACTGTAATATCCATTTTAGCTTTCCTCTATCGGACTTTAATATTTTAAAAATTTGTTGTTAATTTGTGACATCAAAACTAATTCTGTTGCTCGTGTGGTGTTCTAAGAACACTAAATACAGAGTAGTAATATATTAAAATAGCCACCAACACGCCGATTAGGATTTTGTCCAGGTTGTTCTTTATATTTTCAAATTAAGGGTATACCCGCCTTTTTAGTGAGTAACTTTTTTAATGATCACTTTTATAAGATCATATGTGCGGACAACAATATGGCTTTAAGTGGCTATCAAAGTGGTTTGTGCCTAGGTTGAAAGACAGATGCAAAACTTCAATTTTCACATATTGTGAATATATGTTATATGCGATCCGATTCGCGGCACTTTATTATTAATAAAAATTAATGCTAAAATATTTTTTGCAATAAAACTTGCCGCCGTTTACGATTGAATTCAAATATATATATATATATATATATATATATATATATATATATATATATATATAATCTCTTATATATATAATCTCCGAGATCGCCATTATTTAATATTGAAATATAAAATTTAAAATATAAAGAACTAACATTCCCTGTTTTGTTGTAACCACATCAAATCACCGGTGCTTTAACCCGCATGTTAAATCAAAGATAGCCAATGGCAGTATTGTAACAATCAAATTATGACACTCCTGTTAAAACAGAAGGAACTGTCAATATTTTATGGTCAATGTTGGAAAGACAAATATGTTTGATGGCATATTTGACAGTTTCTTTTAGTACGAAATTTCAACACAAGTGCCTTTAGGTATACCATGAATTTAAATAAATTGTCGGTGTTGTAATAATTACATTACCTCATTTATATTTTTACAATACGTCTTAGATCAAATGGAAAGAGAATATCAATATGTAATGCCAAAATATTTTATTTAATATGTAAAGAAACAAAATTTGTTGTTTTGAAGTTATAAAACACTGGTGCCTAAACGTGCATGTTGAATCGAAAGAAGGCATTGATAGTGTTATAATGCTTAAATTACAACACTTCTGCCATGCCATGCATGCTTAAACACAAGAAGAGTGGCAATCAATATTTTAATGCCAATTTGGAACTATTAAAATATAAAGAAATAAAACTGTCACTTTTGTAATAATCAAATTTTAACGTGAGTTACTTTACTTATACTATGATTTTAAACAAATGATTTCCAATGTTATAATAATGACATTACGCTACTCCAGCCTTTACATTACGTGTTTAATCAAAGAGAAAGCGATTGCCAATATGTACATTACAAATCTTACATTTAAAATCTAAAGAAATAAAATTTCCTCTTCCCTACATGATAAATCAAAAGAAGCCATTGGCAGAGTTATAATGATAACATTGCGGTAATTCTGCCATGCGATATATGTTTAAGTAATCAAAAAAGAAGGAACTTTCAGTGTAGGTTTATCAAATTTGAAACGGTTAATGTAAAGTTACAAAATGCCTTTACTTGTACCATGAATTTGTAGAAACAAGCATGTGTTGTGATAATCACATTTCTCCACATGCCTCTACATACCCACAAATAATGTGAAAAGAACACGTAGACACGTGTTTCTGACTTTTGGTCTTCATGAGTGCGGTGCAACACTTTCTGGGGGTTTGGAACAATCGGTGGTACAATATTACTTTAAGTCAGTTCGAATTCAGATCCAGCAGTTCCACCACCTTAGCAAGCCTTAATACTGTCCAGTGCATTGCAGATGTTTTTGAGAGAAAACAATATCTGTGGGCTGTTCCTGTGACTTTTCAAAAGCATTTGATTGCGTCCTTCATAGATCGTTAATCAAGAAGCTACAGTCATTGAGATCGGATTCCAACAGAGTAACTATGTTACGTAACTACCTTGCAGATAATAAAACAGAAAACAGTATACAATAGGGAGATATCCTCGAGCGGGATGACAATGACTCAAGGTGTTCCTTAAAGGTCAATGGGTCAATATTTGTAACAATATTTTGCCATATATATATATATATATATATATATATATATATATATATATATATATATATATATATATATATATATATATATATATATATATCCCAGCGAGCAGCTGCGAGAGAATAGAAGTTCTCCTACTCGCTCTCTTTCTCTTGTTTAGTTGTATTACTTTTATTTTTCTTCTTAATAGGACATTTAGCATTACATTGCCAAGGTTACTTAACTTTGTGTTATTGGAGTGCACAGATTATCCTAGGTTAGGTTGGATTAGGTTATGTTTGTACCCCTTGATCACACAAATATGATATTCGGGATCCACAATTGCTTAGGACAGGTGATTTGTAGTGTTTGATTCTGTGTTTGACCTAGTGTTTTGATTTTAACCCTGGTTTTATTTAACCGACTTCCATACAGAGGTTAAACTCCGTTGATACAATGCAGCTAAGTCTTATATACTTGATAGCATTTCCACTGTTTTGCACACTGTGTGCTACCCTAATGTGGTAGCGATGTTTCGCAGGGTCGAAACATCCACAGACCGCCATTTGTCCTTATCAGCTGTACCAACATACGATAAACAAAAATTATTCATATGCATCGGTGCGAGGCATGCGATTCCGGTTGTTGCCAGGAGGATCGCGGATTTAAAAATGACAAATGATTGTTGCGGTTCGAGCCATAAATCATTGGAGCCGACTTTAACTTCACGTTCAAGAACAAAAGACCGGCTAATCAATCATATTAGCGGAGAATCGAACAATTTGTTACTTTGTATCCGGGTAATAAATCAGAAAACTTTTGTCACGTGACCGGCTTGATTTAAATTGTCTCCATCCTAAATCGAATGATCATTTTTCCACTAACCTAAACACGACTTGAGGCATGCAAAGTGTTTGTAATGAGATAGAGTCTTATAATAGTTAGCGGCAGGACGCGAACGGATGTGATTTTGACAATTAATGTGGCAACTAAACAAAGCCAATCGCATGGCAAGTTGGAGATGCTTATTTCGTGTGCCAGCGGATCCTCAAAAAAAATTTAAATCTAAATAAAGTAAAAGTGGTGGCTTTTAATATGGCGTCTACCAAGCTATGCCATTTCACCCAATACCTATTGGGCACCTATAAAGTTTAGTTCTGCTATGTAAATAATATGGAATTTTTAATTTTCCGCATGAAATTTTTGTGCGTTATATAAAAGAATGTTAAACACAAGTTATAGAAGATTTTAAGATCTATAGAAACACTTTATAAAACATCTGCATCAGAACGAAAGCAATACAACTATGAATTTTTATTCAACTTAACAGGCCGCCATTTTATTTTTACTAGTCAGATTCGGCCTATTAACGAACTTATCCGAAACATTTGCACAAACTATATTTTTACCAGGTTTACTTTGGATTGGTTAATAAATGCGCCCTCTATCCTATTTACAAATTTCGTATTGTAGATATGTGTATGGTCTATCCTTGAAAAAAAAGCAATAAGATTTAATAGACATGTTACCAACACACAAAGAACAAGAAACTGATCTATAGCCGTGACATATTTAAAGAAATATAAAAGATTGTTACTCATTTTGTAAATGAAATTTTATGACGAAATCTAAAATTTCTGCCTCATTTGTTTCTGTAGGAGTCCTGAGGGTCGAAAACATATTTGCGCCCAGGTTTGATCGACGGAGGAAAAACTCGAGGATCAAGCCTCCATTCAATGGCCGATGTTATTGACGCAGTATTATGGCGGTTACTTAATATCTAAATAATGAGTATGGTACGTCAATCACAAATGCTAAAACACTTAAACTTGGGACTCCAATAGGATTTAGCAAGGTAGAATTATCCAAACTTTCTCTTTATGACAGGGTGGAATGAAAGGAAGAAATTTATTGTGTCGATATTATTCTGACGTAATTCTGGAGGAGGCAGAAATTTTAAACTCTACACGAAAAAATTAAAAACACCGAATTTTACTTACCGAGGAGATGGACGAGGGGGTGAAATTTATGCAAGTGTTAGGTCTAACCTAATAGCTAGAAATTGGAAATTTGGTACGGTTATAGATTTGGCTTCCAGATGGTTCAGAAGAATACAATAATTCAATAGTTTTACTTTTTAAGGGCGTATAGAAAGGAGACAGGTTATTTCGATCCCCGAACGAAATCGGATACATCGCTTAGTAATTGAACAATTTAATATTGATTGAGTCGGGCTCGTCGCACCGGATTAGGCTTCCTCGAAAACAATTATCCTTAACAAATATTAATTTTGTCGATTCTGACAGAAAAATTCCGAATATCCGTCATTTGGGGTGCGGTGTAAAATTTTACTCGTGAACGCAAAACACAACGACGAATTTTGCGGATCCGCGACATGAATATTGAACGTGCCCTTTAACGGACAGCTTAAAATTCATGCAACGTTTCATAAACACTGGTCTTCGAGATAAATATGTATGATTCGATGCATAAATATTTGCTTTTAATTAAATTTCATCAAATCGTATTTTTACCCTGAAGTGCTTCAGTATTTATTTTCCGGATGTGTACCCGTGGGACTTTGTGTTTTACTTGCAGGCGGTATACAGTTTTACTGTGATAAAATAAATAACGTGTAATTTAATATGGCGTCGATATCAAATTTGATGACGATATCGACCAATAATAGTAGTTAATCTTTGAAGCTAATTAATGATTTATGAACCTCGATAGAAAAAAGGTAAAATTTACAAGGGCTCGGTCGAGTTAAATTACAGCAATTTATAAAACAAAATGCAGAACGGCAAGTTATACCTTTCAACTATCGCATAAATATTTTATGCAATATGATTCACCTGTTACCTCGAAAAAGCATGTCAAAAATTAACGTCTTTGACTTTGTGTCAGAATTCGACAATGTTATATATGTTATATGCCATGCCACCTGAAAACGTAAAATAATAATTAGAAGTATCTTAGTGCATAATGAACCATATACAGGGTTTCCCCGAAAGGTCTGTACAAAACTCTACTATAAATTCTTCATGTAAAAATAGATCAATTTGCTTTATCTTACCTTAGTACAAAAGTTGATAGATACGGTGGTACAGGGCGTCAAAGTTTTTATTTTATTTCCAATTTTCTTGCATATTTAATGAAAGAAACATCACAAACTCCCAAAAATTGGTATATGGGGGTATGTTAGGGTGACAAATTTAAATATAGCGACATAAACAATGTAAAGCTTTTTTGAGCGCAATACTGAGGTAAACAATTAATACCATACTAAAATATTGTACAGTGAAGGACAAAAAACAGGACGATTTAAATGAGAACTTATGTGACGCCCTCTACAACATACATAAAATATGATGCCATATTTAAATTTGTCACCCTAAAAAACCCCCATATACCAATTTATGTGAGTTTGTCTCACCTAACGAAAACGTGATAATGTGTAAAATATGAGACACCTATTTAATTTTTGCAGAAAGCATACACAGAGTCAACCTTTCAATATATCATCTAGTTGCTTATAGTACATCGACGAGAGGGCCCGTGGCAAATCAGAAATAGACATGCCCCTATAGAAGAAAAAGTTCCATAAGTAAAGAATTAACTTTATGAAACAGTAGAAGTAGGCGGGTGTCAAACTGGCCACATATTCACATAAAGAAACGCACATATCTTAACAAAAATTAGACTTGTATCGTATAAAATCACCAAAAAATGTATTTGTCGTTATCATTTGAATAATAGCGTACCAATCAATGATACTTTCCGAATAGAACTCTTTGTCTACCACCGAGGGTGGTGAAATATAGGAGTTCTTCCTCTTCAGAGTAGGTATAATCATTGCTTGTAGCTAACATGTTACAGGTATTACAACAGTAATACAAATTATTTTAGGGTCATCCCTCTAATAACATACCTTCCATTTTCTGTTAGTGTTGACATCACATCGTCCTAACGTCAAGTACTGCGGCCTTGCATGTAGATGATGAGAATTGAAATATATACAGGAAATGGGCAAAAAAAAATAAAAAAGCAAACGCAGCAAAAGAACTGATATAGTCTCTGATCTTTTCAATATCCTGCTTAGTGTTCAAGTGTGGCCAATACAAAAACAGGCAATAAACAAATTGACTCCATTGGACGTTGGAGGCGTTGTTGGAATTGTCCAAAGAATAAATGATAAACAAATGTTGCATGCTATCCTACTGAACACATGATTGAAAGGACTATTTTCCTGTCTAACGGGTGGACTGGGTCATCGGTTTACAAATCATTATAAATATACAGATCATCGTGGCCAATGAATGAACTTAATAAAAATGGAAAATAACGCCACAGGAATAATGACTTCTCACTAAAGGAAATGTCATAAAGGTCTGTTTTGTTATAATACTTTAGTAAAATTACAAACATATGATTTTCTGATGTACGCTTGACGTAGTAAGTACCTATTTGGAACTACCTTTTATTGCCTGGTGGAGCCTTCAATATAAAGTCATATACCTATTCAATTTTAATGTTCGAGATATGCATTACAATAACTAACATTTACTGCAATAAAACCTTGTACCACTGCAGCAAACAACATACAATTTTACCTACCTCCCTCCCTCCATCACCTCCCACCATTCTCTCCTTGTTCCCCTTTTCTTTCATTAAAACATCAAGAGCAGTTAACCGGTGGCGAAAAGCAGGTGAAATTACTTTCCACAGTCTTTTTCAGGCTTTTTCCCCGATATCCAGACGAGTCTCATTTGTAATCAGTCGCAGTAATTTTTCAAGCTGCAATTATTTTCATGAATAGGCCCCCGGGGAAACTCGCAACGGTAGAAGTGGGAAACGTCGCTGCTTCGAAAATAATATGAATGATTCCTGTAAACAACGAAAAATGGGTAATAAATGAAACTAAGATGAAGTGGATGTTACAGGATTTGTCGGACTTGTGGGGAAATTAATGGAAAAAAAATGAATTTCATGAAGGTTAGTAGCCCCGTTTATACAGTTTTTTTGGTTGATAAAATTTAACAGCAGACAGATCAAAAAACTTTGTTTAAAATGGATTAAAGTTTATCAAAACCCAAAATCTAGACTAATCTCAGCTTTTGCGTTTTTTTAAACAATGAAAATAAAAAAAAATAGGTGGCTTTTCACCATAGCGTCAAAATTATTGACCGAGATGAAATACGTTGTACAGACGATTTGTAGAGAATTAAAAGACCTTTAAAATGAGCGTTTCTAAAATGTGATCGGAGCATTTTTCATCGAAAAAATTTGAAAAAAACCGTAAAAATTGACCCTTTTTCAAAAATTCACAGCTTTGTCCAGTTTAACGCTAAAGCGCTAATTATGCCTGAAATGTTAGGTTATTATGTCTACTTTAAGCATGCAAAAGTTGGATGCTGCAGGATGAATAGTTTTTGCACTATTCCGTTATTAACAATATACAAACGAAACGAGGACATCAAAATATACAACCTGGCTATCTTTGATTTTCATTTACGTTTAGAGAAAAGTGTGAAAAATGACTGCCAGCATTGCACGAAACGTGCCATTTCGCATTTAGAGCTGAGTGGTGGGCGCTGTTTTATGCTGCTTGAAGCCGATGTTTTAAATACTAGTTTGTTAATGTGACTGCTAGTGATCAACCAAAATGATTTTCCGGTTTCATGGAATTATACAATTAGGTAAGTAAGTGATAAGGTAAATACATGCTTTTGCTGCTTTGCTTCTGTGACAATTGCCCCAATTTATTTATGAATTTTCTTGATCTGAATAGTAGACGATATGCTTTTCCGTAGATGCACTGTTCACATAAGTCTCTGTCTAGTCGAACCTTAATGCCCAAATCTTTATCAAGCATTTCTTTCACAAGCCTTTTGTTCCCACCTCTCGTGATATAGCTGCAAGTTTGAACTGTCTGCAAAAACAGCATTCAATGTATCTTATTGCCATTCTTATTAATATATCTAATATCTATTTTATACAGCGTTCCAAATGCTTCTCGAACACCGTATAGTATCATTATATCATTGACTTTTAGAGAGCAATTCGTAACTCCGAATTCAAACTTGCTATTTGTATTGTGATCATGAGCCGTTAGAACAGAGAGTAGATTTCTGGAGATAGTTGGCACATACCATACACCTTTCAAGGCTATAACTATATTTTTACCATTAATTTGTGAAATGAACTTAATGGTTCCTTTTCCAAGGGCTTGTAATTCTTCTTTCCAAGCTGAAGTAATTATACAGAGTTTTTCAAACTTGATAAACTCAGAAAAATAATCTGGACAATTTGTGACATGTTTTATTGATCCATTATCAATCCACCAATTCCACAATTGATCTAGGCAATACGATGTATATGCTTGGGTGCTTAAAATATTCAATTGTCATGTATTATTGTGATTGTCGCGGTGGTAAAATTGACTCGAACATGAAACAACAGTGAAAACTACCAACTTAACGGTGAAATAAACAAAGTTATTGGTCGAAAGGGCTATATGAGTATCCACAGACACGTAACAACGAACAACTGCCTAATAGAGGTAAAACGTGGATCTGCTCTACACGACTGTATGTAGTATATCGTGGGGCAATCGCGATTTACACTCTAACATAACAACAATTATGCATGGTCGAATTGAGATTTCCCATTGAATTGATAGTGGTCGCTGCGGATCAATAAGGGTTGATTTAGGGACGCGTAGCCTCCGGGCGGATTTGCATAATATTCGACTGCCACTCTATTCGCCTCATAACAAGCTCCTCTATTCTGCGGAATTCGTATTACTCGTGACAGTTGAGCGGAATTTCGCTGATGAAGATTTGCATATCGGAATTACGTTACTTTGATGTCTCTGACGAACTTAATGCGTAAAGGACGATTTACAATGGATAGGGACACTATTCAATTTAAGTGGGTACATATTATGTCCATATCTTATACAACCTATATTTTGTTACAAATTTGATTAGGGTTTTACGATACAGTAACGTGAGATTCTAGGGGTTTAAATACCTTTCCATTGATGTGTAAAAAAAATCATATCAATAGTAAATATAGTTAATATAGATTGGCGAGTCTAAATTTTTCAATTATCTAAATTCTCCAAGGCCCCTATTCTGTAGTATGGAAGCACTCACTTCGGTTTCCATTCCCGTGCCCTACTATTTTCTAGCGTCTGAATAGTGGACTGGTTAGCCCGTGTATGTGGATGCGGTTCTTTGTAAAATGGTGAAGATGTATTCTATATGAATAGGTACGCTTCCCTGGAATCACTTCGCACTTAAAACATTCTACTGCTTTGTACAGAAGGAATGGAAGTATATTAACGGTCCCCGAACAGCTAGAAGCTTTGAACTTATGCTTATATATAATACATTATATATATAATTATTTAAATGTAGCAGTAAATGTTGTATGGATGCATGTATATGTAAATACTCTATCCTAATAAATAGTTGTTATGGCACCTCAAGGAATAATATAGTTATAATATTGAAAATATAGGAAAGTTATATCAACTAATTTAGGTAATAAATAAATCATTATATCCGTTATTTAAAATAAATATACCTCAGTAGATATAAGATTTTTTTTTATTTTTAGACCTAGAAACGAGTGGCTGTAATTAAATGCCCCATATTTAAGGCGCACCTAGTATATTGTTGTTTTGTGATAATAAACATACTACTCTATTCGCCTGAGTTTTAATCTGAAGAAAATCCTCTTCTGTCTGCTAGATAAAAGTGAATGACAAAAATATCGTTTCCCAAGGAAATTTCCGTTTGTTCAATAACGACCTACTGTGCCCACTCGGTAGGTCCTTAAACGAAACCTCAACTGCCCCCATTCGAATTCCAAACAATTTCGGACCCATCGAACCTAAATCTCTGCTCTCGCCTTCCGCCGCCTTACCGAAAATTCATTTGGAGCGGTGGTTTACCCACCTCCGGATTAGGAATTCAACGGTAGCGCAGAATGGAAATGGGGGATGAGGTTTGCGCAACGGCTGTACAAACAAAGATACAACCCTATCGGATCGTTTGTGACTGCTGAGTTTGCTCTTTACACAGACCGGAAAAAAATTGCCTCGTACCGGTGTCAAGGACGTGTCGCAGGGGGAAATTGGATAATTAACTGTTAATAAGATGAGTGGTGGGAGTTCTCTCTCTTTTTTTGGGAGAATGGAGAAAGTTCGCAGAGGTAATTTGAGCTTTCCCACCGAGGAGAGTTTCACTCGAACGTTCCGCGGAAATTGAAAAGTAAATTACGCCTGAAAACTTAAAAAGCGAATGAAGTAAAACGGTGTTTTCTTCGATGTGGAAATTATTTGGTTACAAATTTGTTGATTTAGTTTTAACTTCTCGTACGTCGGGAAGGTAGTTGTTTTCAATAACACTTAATGTGCATATTCATAAAATTACACTATGATGTATAGATGTATTCTGTAAGAAAAGTATTACGCTTGTATTACGTAATAATCATAACGATTAGGTTATCTGAATGCGAAAGTACCATATAGTAGTTATTAAAAGTGTCCATTATGTTTCAAACGTCATTAAGTTTGTTCGAATACAATTTATTAAAACGGCAATAGAAGAAAGTAAGAGTGCCTAAATAAATCTCAATTTCATCACAATTACTTCAATGTTTTTGAAAAGCCAATAGTTATCGAATGAAAAGTTATGTTGATCGTAATGCTTGGAGCATCTAACATATGAGGTAGTATTCAGCAGGCAGAAAGAAAGAAATTGAGAGACATGAAGGGAGAACCTCTTATGTCTATTGAGATAGTAAGTTCACCAAATTTAATCTATTGTGGTCTCTTAACAACTCTTCTTGTAATTTCTTCATTTTTCTTCATTTGTTTCCGTCTGGTCTTAACCTATTCCTCCTGATACTCTGACAAAGAGCAGGAAAGGTAAAAGGGTCTTGGAACTTAGTTTTCTCCTACAGTTCCAAAAATACTTCCCTGACTTTGTTTCACCTCTGCTGGTAGTTCCCTGAACGCTCTTTTTTGGGTTGTATTGCTGAAGGGGTTGTTCATAGGCGAGCAGTACCCCTGTGGTCTTCCGAAGCGAATGAATCGTTGAATGCGCACTTGCATTTTGAAATATTCAGAATCACGAAGGAGACTTTTTCCTACACGATGCGAAAAAAAATTCTTTGCTAATCCCCACGAATCCTATTGTGTCTACACCAGTTGTAACTTGGAGGTCCAGCAGTTGTGTTTTCGTTAACCTTTAATACTCTATTAATCTACAATAAATGTTTATTTTGAGACATTTAAACAAGATGTTTCGTAAAATCGAAAATGATAAAAATAAATGTAAATTGTTGCAGTCGCAGTGTTGATGTAGAACCTGCAGTTTACTGAAATCTGGTTCGTAACTTGGATGATTCAGAAGGACGACGAAGGTGATTAAAGTCATTTTAATATTCAGCCCCACCAGATTTGCTTCATGAATTAAAAATTGTCTTTTGTTCAAGTTGAAACATTACTTTGATATTTTAATAAGTAATTACCAACTTTTGCCAAGCTTCGGTAACAAACCAATGCTCATAATTCTTGTTGCATACATCGTGTTTATACCTACAGCCATATTCACATTTTTAAGGGTAAATCCCACCGTCTTAGGGACATCACTTCTATGGTGGAAAAGCGGATCCACTGACTGTACCGTTTCGTTATTTTTTTATCACCGGATAAAAAGGGTTCTTTTTTCCGCCATGGAAAGAGGAAAAAAGGAATCACTAACGGCGATCCAACGAAGTTAAATACAGCAATCGGGCCGTTAATAATGAAATTCTGAGGGCACAGAGCCGACTTCACCGAGAGAGAAAAATGTAACCTGGATGTTTGTTCCTCGTTTTAAAATACATTAAAGACTGTGATATTTCATATAGAAACTTAAAGTAGCTTATAAATAGCTCTGTAAATTTACGATGGATTTATGTTTAAAATTGACGAGATAATCATTGAAATAAGTGATCGCATTTTAAATGATCTTAAATTTCATATATGTAAATCCTAACGAACAAGACGTATTTCCTTTTTTACCTTTCGTTTTTAAAAGTTATTACTAATAATATTATTATGCACAACGGCCTCAGCTAATACAGATAAAGACTCCCTTAATTACTCGTAAGTTGTTAATTAGTGCGCAGGTTAATAAATAACAATGTTCGGGTTATTAAGTTTGCCTGATTTATAGGTCCTAATATTTCGAAACTCCAGAGATTCTAACTACAAAGGAATGGAGTATACTCTTGTACCTGGAGTAATCTCATGTTTTCAAGCAGGTTTCAATAAAACAGATTAATACTATATCAGGATTATTCCTGAACTTTGGCAACTCACTTAACGTCACTTACTACGTAACAATGAGTCAATTAATTCAATCATTTGGATCTAACAACGTATAAAAATTAGTTGATCGATAAGTCACAAAGGTACTTCTATATTGTTGTTGAATAGTCAGGAAGGTCTACAGGAAGAAAGTTAATAATCAAATTGTCTAATGAGAAGTACGCCAGTCAGAACCTAAAGCACCGCTCACTAAAATGGGGTGAAACTCAACGCGTTGCTCACCTTTAATAGGAAATTCACCTACTCTCCTTTACGTTAGAAGCGCTGAAGTTGCCTCAAGTAACTTACAATATGCAATGTACTAAGTATATTCCAACCACTTTTCTAAAAAATGTAGATATCATTCTAATACCCTAAGCGAACTTGGCTCTATCGAGACTGTTGCGCCTACTTTGCTATTATTTAATTGCTCAGTTCTGAGTTACCGTACCCAGGTATAGTTCGCCGCATTTTATTTGAGACTCGAATTGTGATACGTGTTACCCGGACCTCGATAGTAAAACAAATTATACACGTAGAATACCAAATCCGCTCGTGGTGACAGGGTATTTACATATATTAAATGAACGGTACATAAAGTATATAGACAACAACAGGGGTCTCAAGAATTTATAACCTTGGAAATGACTTATTATCATTAATGAGTCGTGGTGTAAATTTAAATTACATAATAACGAGGTAAACTTATCTTAACGGCGGGTTAGATAGGAACTGAAGGTATATTTAAAGAAACGGTGTATTAAAATAAATTCATTTTACTTTGATTTCAACTAGTGTTCGTTTCATAATTTTTAAAATGTGGCCGCCTTCATTAAACAGTGAACTTGAAATAAATCAAGAAACAGGCTCGTATGAAGAAATATCAGTGGATGAAGATATGGAGTATTAGGTGAGAAAGAAATGGAAGGAGTCGACGACATAGAATCTGCATCGAAATGGCCCAGACACCATATGCAAAAAAGAGAAAAGGTGATTATAAATTTTTTCTATGGTATGGAAAAGATTAATTTGTCTGTGAATATTTGAAAATTCTGCTATGGTAAATATCCCAGACGACCACTGGGAATCATCTCCTAATCGGTAATAAAGCACTTCACCTTTCCCCAATCAACAGATAATTTATGACCATTTATTAAGGTGTGTTGTACCAAGTTTACTGTAATTTTGTCTCAAATAAAATGCGACGGATAATACACCTTATAATTTTCATCTTATAAAAATCCTAATCAAATATGTATACATCTTTTTTTACCCTTTTTTAGTGGTGCACTTGATTGTGTACTAAATTTGTCGTTTCTTTCTTCGTGTTAAAATAGACAGATTTTTTGGTGAACCAATTCTGGGTGTAGTTCAGTAGTTTGACTATTTTAAAATTTCGCATCGAGATAGCATCTGTCACTCATCTGCCATACAAGTTGTACATCTACACTCACAAGACGCTCATTAAAACTGATATATCTTTTTTAATTTGCAACCAGTTTAAAAGGAGAAGAGTAGTTTAAGTAATTTTTGTCAATTTTTCACTCAAATAAATGAAACACGATCCTCTTCCAAGATTATCTCAATACATCGGTAAAAACTACAATCAAAATGGTTCGCTCATTGAAGATTAGCTTTCACAAGGGCACAGTGATATGTAGACAAGAGTTAACTTTCTATTGAAGACATGGGCTTACTTACCAAAACAATCCAAGTGTCTAAAAAAGTTGTATTAGAATCATTATATGTATTAGAGGTTAGAATGACCAATACAATTTAATTCGCAATGCCACAATTACTGTTAAACAAATTATATTCGGATGTATATGCATCCGTGCCTTTAAATTTTCAAATTTCCGTATGCACTCTTGTTGTGTCTCTTTTCCCCACTGTACGTTATATTTATTTTCAGGACCTTTCGTGATCGTCTGGAAACGGGGCACAACGTTGTTAAGTGCCGGTCAACAACTCATTAGCATGGATCCTCGGATATCGCTGATAGGGTATAATTTGCAGCTGAAGGATATCCAGCACTCAGATCAGGGCGATTACACTTGCCAGATTGGGGATGGGTCGCAAGGAGACCTGATACACACCATAGAGATTCTTAGTAAGTACACACATAAAATTTGCTCGATATCGCTAGGTTTAACGCGTTTGTTGTGAACAACATCAAAATGAGAGCTTTTTATAATGTAAGAAATATACAAAATTGAAATATAATCGGAAAATGTGGAACGGCCTTGCACAGACCCTCTCTCAAGTTATTCAGACTTGTGGAGTACTGAACAAAATCTTAAGTACAATTTTCTGAACAAACTACTTCACTTTTCTCACATTGGCATTTGAAATCCAATATCTTCAATTTCAACGAAAAGTTAAATAGCTATTTATGACGTTTACGTTGATCTAAATTATTGTTCATAACCATAACGTAAAAAGTTCAGCTTTTAAACTGGCTGCGAGGTTTTTTAAGTACAGGAATTCAGAAGAGTATAATTCTGTTTCTTAAGTTTTGTACAAGTATTTAACCTACTTATTAGTTTAATACTAAACTTGATAATGTGCAAAACATACTGGATTAAATTTTGCTAAACAAATTTCTTATCAAATAAACACCAGACAAGACATCGATGAAAAATTGAATTCAAAAATTACTATTTTACCACATATGATTTAGTTCACCCAAAATATAAACATAACACATGCATGCTCGTTAATAGTTAGTAACTTATTGTTGAATTAATTATCAAGATATCCCAGTTAATATTCAACAGTACAAAAGTGCTAAAAATCTCTCTTTTTTGAGTAGATCTTCAGAACGATAGCGTACGTGGAGCAAAAAAGAACAAAAGTTTGGAATACATTTCACGTACTGTAATCCTGTCCCAGAGGCCGCCTCTGTAATCGTGGATTAATATATATGCAAATAGGATGGCAGGAAAGAAAATCAAAGCACGTGCAAAATCAGGCTTTCGCCACGAACTGTAGAGCTCATAGTTTCCTGGTTATATACGAGGAAATGGACGATTTCTCTTACTCAATAAGTACAATTAGAAGCCAAAACAACTACACAACTCGCCTTGTGAGTTAAAGATATTAACGACGTGAGATATGTCTTCAATAATTTATTTCATGCGTAGTATCCAGTGGTAGTGAATTTAAAGGAAAATAATAAAAATACATAAATAACAAAAATGCAAAAAGAATGCAACACTGGAGTATTACATATGCCGGTGTGCAATACCTACTATTTAATAAAGTTTTTTCGCGCTATAACAGAGTGCAAAAGTCACTAGCTTGCAAATAATGGAAAGTGGTTAATTCATCTCGATTTGACGTTTTGTTTAAATAAATGGCAAATTACGTCATTTGGTACATGTTATTACAAGTATATTATATGTGCGTTGTTATATACTTTCCGGTTTTTAGTTGATTACTGGATTTCCTACTATGAAACATAACACTGTAACACCTTAACAGTGAAGTAAGGCAATCATAATATTGCTTGACAGGTGATATAGCATAAATACAAACTGCAGATCAATCAGCTTACCCTCTCTCTCAAATATATAAACTACTTATGACAATCGTCATCAGTATGTTGACAGCGAAATTTGATTTTTCTGATTTGATTTTTGCCTATACCAGCATTGTTAAACATGTATACAAGAATGCAAATTGTACCATTAAGCTATATAAAGAGATTCCCGACTTTAAAATCGAATGGGTTGTGCTACATGGTGATGTGATCTTACCTAAATTATTCGTTGAGCAGGTTCTTTGAAATTGCACACTGCTAAAAGAGTTTATATTTTTTTCTTTTTTATATCACTCCACGGGTTAATTCCCACTTTCATATGATTCCCAGAGAAACGTGGCACATTTGGCATATTTTTGGAAATGTCTATTGTCCCTGTAGCAACCATCAGTCCACTATTTTTTTATATTGCCTTTGGATTGTTGAAAAGTTACACTAATGAGATCAATTAGCCCGGGGTAAACGTCACTTTAGTGTCACATTCTATAGGAATTCTTTGGTATTATCAATTAAATGTGAACTATACTTACCCCATACTAAAAGGCCTTTTGAATTTCGAAGAGAATTTCACACTCTCTCGCTCACTCACTCTCTCTAAACACCGAAAATTACCCATCGGCAATCTTTCTCCCAAAGATTAGATAATTTCAATTTCTAATCCACTTCGCATTTCATCACTTTTCAGGATCAAAATCACTTTTCAGCAATTTTAGCATAGCACTTTCACTTTTACTTCAATCACGATTTGTATTTTCACTTAGCTTTTGTGCCGTCACCATAACTGGTCTCTTGTGCAAATTGAATCACTTTACTTAAAGAAAAGATTGTTTCTCATGTGCTTGATAGGAATCATTGAACGTTTCAAACTGGGGAGTTTATTATGGCCTATTTTGTTTCATAGCATTTAAATGTGTTTCATGGAAGAGGATACCTATTATTCTCAATAATTCTTTTTGGCCACTTTCTCCTGATAAATTAGAATAAAACTATCATCTTCTTAAAAAACTTCTAGATATCTTGTATCTCACTTAATTTGATATGAAATTTCTGTTCACCAGTTTGGGAAAACACCACATCCAACTAATATGTAGCAAAATATTTCTCAGAGAAAATTGGTTTGCTCGGTATAAACTGAATAGCCCTAGGAGTCTAAAAATAAAACACTTTCAAATCGATCCTTCTAAACGTTACAAAAACCGAATATATGGTTATTGGAGGAATTGGCAGGGATCTATCGATGGAAGACTGGTAAGACCAAAGAGGAGAGAGGCTTGGTTGCGAGATGTGACCCACTCGAAAGTATATGATATATATTGACGTATTTATTTAAACAGTTTCCTTACAATTTTATTCAGAAAAGTGTAGGGTACAATCCAGCTCAACGTTAAAGGTCCAATTCGTCGTCAGCCACTGCAGTGGTAATACGTATGTTACGTCATACGTGAGTTAGAAAAATTCATTTATATCGAAGCAGGTTTGGATGCAGGTAAATAGACTTCGGAAACGCCTTATATATAAATACATGTGAGTGTTCTCTAATAATTTTTATCAAGTTAGATTTTCATGAAGAATTTTTTATTATCAACCCACAGTTATTCGCCAATAAACGGTAACAAATAAATCCTCTAAAAAACAAACCGGTTGTGGGAAATCCTGGTCCAATTAACTGTAGCCGTCATTAACTTTATGATATCCTCCAATTTCTTCCCATAAAAATCTCAATAAAGTTTTATACGCGGTAATTGCAGGCGGGGCTAAGTCAATAATCCCTTAATAGGTCGCTATAATCCATAGACTGCATCAAATTCCCCTCGAGTGCCGTCCCGAATTTGACAAATAGCTTCGCTATGAATTTATGGTTGCCTCTTGTCCCCACCCTTATCAATATCGAGATTGTGTTGTAATTAGCAGTTTCCGGGTTGTTGTATAGGAAAAGTGTAAAGCAATCGCATGGGAACTCGTATGTAATTTCATCAGATAAGGACGAGATAGTGCTTCTAATTCCAGAGTAGTTTATCCTCTCTCCATGGAGCAATTAAAACTTTTTACAATGCCGGAAAAAAATTTCATGTTCACTTCGTCCTTAGAAATATTTTATTGTTATTTATGAAAAGCAACCTTCAAATGTTAAAATTAGAACGGATGGTCTTTTGTAAAATTCATGACAAGAAAATAAAATTTCATTTAAAAAAGGTATTACTATTATTGAATAGTATAATTCTACCATTGGGTGTATTTCAGTTATTATATGTTTTAACACCACGTATAAGTCGTTGCAAAAAAGATTTCGGTCGATTATTTGTCCCGTGATCCAGATATTGATGAAAATTGTGGCAATTTTCATTTCATTAACTGTAAATAAACGTTCAGTAATGGTTTTTGTGAGAAGCATACCTATTATCATCAAAGAATAAAAATTAAAGAGAAGGAAATATGCGTTTCATATCTACTGCCACATCCGATAAATTCCGATAAGTATCTAGGCAATCGTATAATTTGCAAATAACTTACGCCCTATGTTTTATCTTGTGTTTATTAGGTAAAATTTCTATTTATTTATTATTTGTTTATTTATTTTTATAGTTATACGCAAATGAACACATATAACAGTAGTTACAGGGAAGAGTAATACCTACTTACATATATCTAAATTAATAATAGTAATGTGATAATAAATAATGGGTAACGTGGTCTACACTGTCGTCAAATATTATTTACACCTAAGATACCTAAACCTTTTATTAAATAAAGCAGAGCCTGGTGTGCTTGTTGATAGTATTAAAAAAAAATAAATTGGATTAGGCGTTTGTCGTTAGTATCTGTTGGAGTATATTATTAATGATTAACATAATGAAATAGTTTGGTGTGGCATACCTTGAAATTGGTCTTCGGCACCGTGAATTGTATTTTGTTGATTAATGTACAATAATTGTACTTAATATTACTGATAATACTCATGAAGTAGAGTACACCTGGAACAGCAATAGAGCAGTCTAAAAATTTCTTCTGACGCTTAAAATTTGTACATCAAATTTCAGCATTAGATTATTAGATCAATCATTACGATCAATATTTCACAGAAAACTCAAATGACTTAATGATTTTCACTTTAAAATTTCTACACCGGTACACAAATCTAACGAAAAATTGAACAGACCCACCGACAATTACATATTTTGACTCGGACTTCCATTATGTGACTAGAAATAACAAAAATACTGAAAATAATGAAAAGTACCGCAAAATTTTGAAAAAAAACTTTGGTTGGCATAAATAAATTGGAAATGACTATACTGAACGATACAAATTGTTTTGTGGGAATTTCAGCTTTCTTCATATCATTTTCATCGTCTATTTAACACTTCGCATCAATGCCTATCCAACTCTATCAGTTCCAAACACTTGGCCGTTCAGTAACGAATTCCACCTTATCAAAAACTTCAAATTCGCTATGGAAATATTTCAGGGCTTTTATAACACTAATGGCTTTTTGTAGTATCATAGTATCATGACGCGGAAATATTGACCCATAACTAGGTCACCTAAGTAGTACAGCTAACGAGATACTGGAACAAATTGACCTTTAGATGGACTTATACTTAGTTTGCAAGAAGCGCTAATTACAGTGCAAGAATTAATTGCCAATAATAGTTAGTTTGTAGTATTTTTTGCTGACTCACGCAATCACGGATAAGTGGACGTCAGGGAAAGGAGCCCAGTTGTGCCAGGGCGTTTCCCAAGTGACAAACCACACATCTGGATGACTTTCTACTGGTCAAGCTTGGTGGAGAGATGTCGCCACGTACCCTAAGATTTCAATTAATCGGTTCTTTCGGTAATGGTGAATTCGCCAAAATATCACTGTAAATGGTGAAGGCGCCGCGTTACTTCATAAGGTGAAACCCCTGATTAATTTAACCTCAAATAAAAATAGCACATACAGATTACAAAGACGACGTACATACAATGAACCGCACGTGCGGAAATTATCTATAGAAAAATGTATAGAAATAAGTTTCCGCCGTTTTCCAGAGATGGCTCCACTGACAAGATTACTTTGAAATTATCAGATGTAAGATGCCATATAGAAAGTTTAAACACCTGGCAATAACATAACCTTAAAATACTATTATTTTTGTACTGGTAGTATCTACTGAAGAGTAGAAAAACGACTCGTATGTATTGTAGCTGTCTACATAAATTCTGTATATATAAATATTTATCTGAAATAAAATAATAAAATATGAATAAATAAGTGTACATTTTCAATTGTGGTTTTTATTAAAAATTCTTGAACGAGTCGGTCAAAAACCGGTTTCCGGCGGACACTTGTTTTATATGCAGCGACCATGTAGAGGCCTGGAGACGTAGGTGAATGATTCTATCATTAACAGCATCATATCCACAACCAAAATTCTGCATCTTTTTACGTATTATTATTGCAACACCGTGAGACAGAGTTAAATGATAATGGGTGATAAAGGGACCCATTATCATTTAACCCCATAGTACCCCATAAAAATGGGTATTGTCAATAAAATATTTTTACGACCCTGGAAGGTTTGTTTTATTTTGTCTGAGGTGAATTTGTGACACCTTTGTTGAACAACAATTACCTGCACTCCTTCCCAATTTGAGCAACGAACTTCGTTTGGAAGATAGTACTTCAAAAAAATACGGAAATAAGATCTTCTCCATTTGAAAAAATAATTTTCATAACAAATGTATCAAATTCATTTATTTAAAAAAATTGAGGTTAGATTTCTTTGTAAAATTTATGATGAAACTATGTAGATGTCGTAATAATCCTACTAGTATTTTAGTTCCAGTTTTTCAGTGTGTGAATGTGCAAATTTTTATTTTCATTTTTATTTTTATAATCTATTCACACGGGTAGATAAGCAATTACTGTTGTACGTAAGCAAAAGTTCAAATTGTGTGAAAGAAACTTTCTGATATGCTTAAGAAATATGTCAAAGCGTGGTAGTGCTACAATGAGCAAACTCATATGAATATCGTTACGTTACAAATATATGCAAATCGTGAGGTGAAGTGGTAAGTTAGCAACGTCTTGTATATTATAAACTTATGAGCCAATTGTAACCGCAGAGTCCGTTTCATAAACTGTTGGGGGAATATTTTTAATTACATAAACTGTTATTGGTTAGTTTACTGCTACTGGGGTTGTACTCGTTAGTAAACTTTCATTACCAAGTCAGGAATTTTCTCACGTATTTTAAAAGGGACAGTTCCGAGGTTAATAAAAATCCGTGTGTTGAAGATTCCGTCCTAATAATACAACCGACATAAATAATAACGCTCCTAGAAAAACTTCTTCAACTCATTGTTTTGTTAATAGTTTTCTCAGGCACTCAGGAACTTTGGAATGGACCAATTCGCGGTGTATCTTGACTTTGGACAATGTTAAAATCTAATAGTAGTAACAGTAAAGACCAATAGGAGGCGTCCCCGCAAATGACACTTGTAAATCCTGACAAGATTCATGGAGCGACTTAAAGGTAATGACTCAACAATTTTTAACATATAACATAAGCGAAGACGTGAATAATTCGTAGAGGCGCAATGAACTACCAGATGCAAAGAAGCTACCGTAATATGAGACATATATGTAGCAGAAATATATTAGTCGATTTTATTTATAACAGTAATAAATGTTTAATTGACTTAAGGATAACATAATTTAACTTGACCAACAACTTTGAAGTAGTAAAGGTATTCATATGTATTTCGACCGCTAACAAACTTAGGAAAGAATTATAATTACTGCATATTAATATGTTCCTATTTAGATATCCCATTTGAATGAGCTCCGTCCATTTTTCAACGTGCGACACGAGTTTCCCGCAGCCGCCCTTTTGCGAAATTGATGCATACGTGGAACTGAATTCCACAGGGAAATAAGAACAAAACCTTAAAACAAATTGTATGCGGACTGTAAAGCCCCGAGAAGATAATCGAGGAACGCTATTCACTCGTGTGGTACATTCTCTCGAACGCCTCTACTTTAGAATATTCGTTTCTGTTTGTTGATTTGAACGTTCGTTTGCTTTGTTTTTCATTAGTTTTTTCCAATTTTATCGGTCAATCGTTTCAATTTTCTTTTGAAATGTTGGTTTACTCTTAAAAATTTCCTTTTGTACACCTGTGAACGTGTGGGTTTTACATAAGCCAATAAAAAGCGCAAATTACAGCAAGAACTTATTCGTTCAGGTTAAAGAGTGTTATAAAAAAATGGGAAGTGAAACTCCTTAGTATGTTTTTTGGGAGAGCATTTAAACAAGAAGAGGCTGTGGTTTTCGTATTACTAAAGGCACATATAGGCTTTAACAGAATTTCATTCAAAAAAAAAAACATTAAACAAAATACATGTTACTTTTGATAAATCTTTAGTTTCTTGGGATAAAAAATTGTAAAGTCCGTCTAGTTGCGGCTGATAGTTCAAATCATGGGTCCCAACAATAACATGATGATATACCGCGTTACATAACTTACCAAAGCTTAAGGTTAGGTTGCTACTTCAGCAATTATTAGACCGCGAGAACGATCTTGTGTGTCCCGGTTCAAGGTAATCGCTATTTTAAAGCTGAATAATTATGTCAAAAACTAGTTAAGTGCCTTCGTGAATAAATGCCTACGTACTTATGCAGAATAATGACGGAAAAGGTGGACGTACCTTCACTCTTGTAAGATCATTATTTGCAAATAATAATTTAATTGCATTTAATTAATAATATTTATATTTAATTACATTATAATCAAATATATTAATATATATTAATAATATTTAATTAATAATTTAAGAATGAAAGGAATTCGGGGATTGTTTAAAATGATTTTACCGATGGACGGGTAGGACTTATACAAATGAGGAGAGAGAAGAATTTCATTTAAAACGTTTGTCAGCTTTGAGCAGTGTTTATGAAAATGGCATCGGTTTCACACTTCACACCAGTTAAGCCCAGTACAAGTGTAGCATACTCTATAAGAGAAAAGACTATAGTGCACGACACACTTGTTCATCAAAAATCTTTGAGTTTCGTTCGTGAAATAGCTTCTACAAGTTCTTATATGACAGGAGTTAGTGAATCAACAATTTATAGTGTTTTACGGTAGAGGAAACATTGAGATATTAGTGCACCAAAACTCCACTAGCAGCAATTGATGTTTTGATAGGAGCGCCATACTAAGGAATATTCACTTTTTTACTTTAATAAGGAGATACCAACAAAGAACAAAATTCTACACGCAATTCAAGAATAAGACGATTTACTTCAAGTACGAAGAATCAAACGGTGCAAACTTTTGGGCGAGTTGGGTTTTTCGTGGGAAAAACAGAACAGAAGGTCTATCCTAATTGATAAAGAAGGGAATGTCTGTTGGAGAAGAAATTATTTAAGGACGATCAGGAAGTACCGATCCGGAGGAAGGACTATTTATTATTTGGACGAAATATGGCTGAGTGAAGGACCTACTTTACAAAAACAATGGGTAGACACTAATGTTAAAACTTCCCGCCCGACAATCATGGAAGGTCATCCTAATAGGTTCACTGCACCAATTGGAAAAAGGCGTAAGCTGATTATCAGCCATATTGGAATGAAACTGGTTCTGTAAATAAGATTCAGTAACGATTTTACTTAGATTTAAAAATTCATATTTGACCACATGAATTTTGAAATAAGTCTAAATCAAAATTCTTGCCTCACGAACCATTTTAATTAAACAATGAATCGCGTAAAAAATGTCGAGGAAGCTTTGTTATATATAAAATTTCAGTTTCGGTGACGATTTTATAATTCGTTTCAAAAATTCCTCTTTGGGCAGGTCACATATATTCTCAGTTGCATACAGTTTCGAAACAAATGTTCAGCTGTGAAACTACTTCGAATGACTAACTGAAACTAGGCAAGTAAGGCACAGCAACTTTATTAATATGTTCATAAAATTTCAACAAAACAGAATCTTGGTAAAGATTTTTGAAATTTTTTCTATCAGCACAAGAATCTTGATTTGAAATATAAGTTCATGTCACCAACAATTTGGAATGACAAAATGAAACTCGGTGAGTATGCTGAGGCCACTTCATTAAATAAATGATGACAATTTCAACAAATAGATGTTTGAGTAAAATTTTTACAAATGTTTTTTAAATTCGTCTTTGATCACATGAATTTTAAATTGCGTCAAAATTGGAAATCAAAATTCATTTCTCAGGAATAACCTTCAATAACAAACTTAATGAATATTATAAGAAATATGCTATATTTGTTTCAAAGGATTCGAAGTGTTGATAAATATTTTACAAATTTTCAAAATTCGCCTTTGATGACATGAATTTTGCATTATGTCAATATTCGAGATAAAAACCCATATCTCACTGCTTTAAATCCGGAATTGAAACTTAGTGAGTGTCTTAAACGCGCTTGATAAAATATGTCCTGGTAGTTCCAATGAAATCCAAATATAAGTGAAAATTTTAGGAACTTATAAATTTCGGCTTTGAGCGCACTAATTTTGTGTTTTAAGAATAACGGAATTTCGGTAAACATTTTACAATTTTTGATATTTTGTCATGTTGGCATTTTGTTCAAAATTAAAGTATTATACCAGAAATCACTAAGATACGAAGTATAAAATTAAGTGACACCATTGTGAGACGACGCCGCCGTCAAAAGCTCAGAATATATACGGACTTTGCTTACTTAATTATAGTTACCGACGTGTAATTATTGCCACTGGATTTATTTATGTTAAAAGGACACCTAATGAACGTGATTCTGCAAAAAAAATGGGACAGTTTCTCCCGCGAGTGGGATGTTTTCACCTGGTCTATAACTACTTTTTTAATCTTCATTTTGATATAATAGTGCATAATTCCCATGATTATATTGTCGTTTAACTGAATTACTTACTGCAAAGGAACAATTTAAATTTGCATTGGATTTGCAAGTATCTCAAGGATATTTTGAAATACGAAATCTAACTAGCAAAATTTTTAATGAAGTTCTAATACTCTTACAGTAGTAGAGAAGTTCTTTAGAACTTTTGACGAATATTATGATCTGATTACATTTTTAAAGCAGTTTCAGTTGTAGTAATCTTAAAGACAATATGAAGTTTAAAACGTAACTGTTGACGCTGGTTTGACGAGTTTTTATGTTACATAGTTATAGCCATTGTAGTTGTAAACTATATTTCTAAAGAAGTTGTAGCTGTCTTATTTCAGATTTTCAGACAGTGTAGGTGTTTTTAATGAGGTAGTAATTTATGAAGAAACTATTTAACTCTAATTGACTTAAAATAACACGAAGTATGAAAACAAACACTTTTACTAACTCTCTAGGTTGTAAAAGGAGTGTTGACGCTGCATAAAGTTTTACATTTAATTGCTTTATAGTTGTCTGCTGCAAATGTAGCTGAAGACGTTATTAAGTTCATTCTCTTACAACTAAACAAATACAACGAACAATATTCTGTTTATGGTTACAATGACTTCTTAAAAATTAGCAGCAGAATGTTGGCGAAATGTTGAACTTCCAGTATACCTAATTTTTCATTTTGGTCATAACCAAAAGCGTTCAAGCGATTAAAATTACCCTATGTGATATATATTATTTTTGGTCAGGTTATGTAAGTTGTAAATGAAAAATAAAAGACCCTCTATCTGTGCGCTGACTATACTGAAAAGTTTTCTGCCCGAAAAGATAATTTAACCAGAAGAGAAAAACAACGGAAAGATCTTTAAATCTTTTCAAAAATCTGGCTTGTAGAGTAAGAAATAGAGAACAATTTGAATCGATTACGGAATAAATACCTCCTGAACGTCTATTTAGTAAGTTGTCTACTGTTTTTACATCACTCTTGAAGTCAAATATTTAGTATTTGTTGATTTTGTTTGTGGCAGATGTATTTCTAAATTTCTTTATATTACTTATAATATTTGTGTAGTTCTAGTTGTTTTCTGTGACAGTGGCCATAGACATACGTGCAAAATCTGTGCGTGCACGTGGTTTACAGGTCCATACGCCCTAGTCTTATAGTAAGTTATGAAGACGTTCCTGATATATTGAATTTCATCTTCATTGAAAAAATGGTTTTTTTGTTACGTTTAAATAAAATTCAAAGCTGAATGAAATATTTCAATAATTTATAAAGAGTACAATGAAAATGTATGATCTTCAACATTTGATAATTTTTTCTAGAGGTTTATTTGATTTTACAAATATTGTGGTTTGGATAATAACGAAAGTTATTTACAACTTATAGAATGATACGTTCTTCTTTACCGTTTATGGCTTTTCTATTGCTGTACCTCATTAGGTCTATTTTTCTCTATATTTGATAACACCCTTGCGTTTTCTCGCCAAGTGTTTCTTAAAATAAACAAAAATTTTATATATCAAAAGCAGCTGTAGATATCCCTATAAATAGACTATAAATATGTGTTAGCCTTCTCATAAGTCAGCCAATGGGGTGTCCCACTATTAGCCTGTCCGAAGACAAATGAAAATTGTGTTTTTCTGCTACTGCCAAATGATGACCGTCTTTATAAGGAGTCATCAGCTACGTACGCAGAGGATGATATATATATATATATCAGATATATAACAGTATACGTAACAGGTACATAGGTATAACAGTCAAATGTTATTTCGTAAAAAACGCCAAAGTTTGGTAATCTGGAGTCTGTATAGATATCCTTTTCTACAGTATTTATACATCTGAGGAAGAAATTTATACATACGTGTCATACGTTATTTTGGTAATTATAATTTTCACGTTTGGAACGGTAATTACTTGTTTATCCCAAAATATCGCTGGATTTAAAATGATCTTCGTTCTATTTGCAGTCAACGAAATGCCGTGGCGTTCGTTTCGCATAATTCCATTTCGTAATATTGGCTCCTCAATCTCAAAAGTTGATTTCGCGTGTAAATGGCTCGATCTCAAATGAAAGATGAAATTGGCTAGGAGTGCCGTAGGATATTGAAATTACGACTGAATGCATTAAATTGAGGTTAGAATGCATTTCAAAATGGAAAGTAATTACATAAACAAGATCGCCTATTAGTTGTTCGTAAAGTTATTCATGAGAATTCGTCTCCAATTCGAGGTGGAAGTGTTGAATTGTTTGCAATTGTTACATATTTACAAAAATTCTCAAATCGTTTGTCTTTTAATTGAATAGGTATTATTTCATCAGTTAAACACTCGTCTACATCAGATGGTTCAAAAAAGTAAGACCAAAACATTTTTTGAAAACGTTCCAATTTCAGTATCAACATTTTTAATCTTCATTTTGATATATTATTGCATAATTCCCATGATTATATTGTCGTATAACTGTATTACTTACTGCAAAGGAACAATTTAAATTTGCATTGGATTTGCAAGTATCTCAAGGATATTTTGAAATATGAAATCTAACTAGCAAAGTTTTTAATGAAGTTCTAATACTCTTATAGTAGTAGATAAGTTCTTTAGAACTTTTGACGAATATTATGAGGTGGAATGTTGATTGCAATGCGAGGTGGAAGTGTCGAATCGTTTGCAATTGTTACATATTTACAAAAATTCTCAAATCGTTTGTCTTTTAATTGAATAGGTATTATTTCATCAGTTAAGCACTCGTCTACTTCAGATGGTTCAAGAAAATAAGACCAAAACATTTTTTGAAAACGTTCCAATTTCAGTATCAAAATTTTTATATTCCGTACTTAAGCCTGGTTCCACTTGCCTTGTCTACTCTTAATTTATCTATGGTCAATACACATCGATAAATCGACTTTCGTCACGGACGAAACAATTTCGTATATTTTTTATTGCTCTCAGGGTGGTAATTATAGTTGTTTCTCAATATGGCGACCTTACTCATTATCTTCTATTAACGAAAATAAAGAACAGTGGGGCTTTAGTTATACAGAAATTAATAAGGCATTTAGTTATTTCATTCGACAATAGTCTTTAAGTCCAAATATTAATTATCAATGTGTTATCTTATACACGTTCATAGACTTATCAATAAACATAACGGATTACTGTAACCACGTTTCTCTTGATCGGGATAAATGAAATAGTCACGGTTATGTCTCGTCTTCAATGCAACAAAAATGATTGAAAAGCCTATTTCTGATTGAATTTTACCCTAAGAGCATACACACGCACAAACTTTGAGAACTACATTAAAATCCAATATATTCAATTCGTAGGCCGTTAGTTGTCAGTGTGATATTCTGTTAAATGAGTCTAACTTAGGCATTAGAACCATACATGGGTAAATCTAAAGTATCTACATTTGACCGTTTATAACTGTCCTCAGTCCAGTCTCCGAGTCATTAAAACGACATTCGATCCTCTTGAAGAAGACACTTTAAGGAACATGAAGTGCATGTCCAAATTAACAACGAAAGCTAAATAGATTAATAAATCGTTTCCTAGTTTTCCATAAAATCATCCAGAGCGCATAATTGTATAGTCATTTCCTCCTCAAAGCTCAATTAGTCTGTTCCGGAACATTATCCCGGAACGTGTGCGGTTCGGTGGAGTCGGTAAGCTCACCCCACCATCCTATTAAAGTACACATATACATACACATGTACATGGTATATCGGAGTTTTATTTATTGCCGGCAATAGCGTCGGGCCTTGTGCAAACACTTTGCGCTCTCTCTCCCTGTTTCCATGTTAATTCCAGACATAATTAAATAGCTCTGGCCGCCGGGTTTTAATTGATTCCGTTCAATTAATATAACCGAGTTAAATCGGATCGTGTGCGCGCACGCTTCTGGGGAAAGAGTGGCGGTCGATTTCGATTTTATTATATTTCCTTTTTCGTTTTTCGTTAGCGACCGCCTGGGCCTAGTGAATTTCCGTTAAATTCGATTGGCGTGCCAAGTAAACAAGGAGAGGAAGTTACTAAGAGTTGTTATACGACGAATCGGTCCCGAATGATCGTGCATGGGGTGGGTCCTTCGAAACAAATTTTTGTCTGTTTTCGTTAAAGCTTTGACTTTAATCTTACTTGATTTGTTTGAGGGAGACATCGCCCAATCCAATTATGCCCGCCTCGTTTTAAAGCGGTCTTCACTCTTTTCGGTAGTTACCTATCTTAACAATTTATTGTATAATTTGATAACGACTTGGAAGCTTGAATGGCTTCTTTATGAAATTTTAATACTAATTTTTATAATGATCCTATTCACGATCACTGCTCTTTCGTTGTCCTAAACGTAACTGGGATGAGAAAGGCACAAGAAGTGTGCTTATTGTTTAAAGCGCAAGAAATTTTTAATAATGTTTTCAAATTCTAGTCCAATGATAATGGTTAGTAGGCTTTTTATTCCAAATTTAATACAATATTTTCTTCCTCCAATGATTAATTTTCATTCTTAATGGCTTTACTGGATGTCCACTGCATATATATTTTAAAATGAGGTGTAAGGGAAACAGATCTTTCAGCACTTGAGAAAAAGTGAAGTATATAACGAATTCCTCTTTTTTCAACTTATTCATATGCCAAGAGTAGATTATTTAAACAATATGTTCCAAAATTCTTTCCGTTTACGTTTAATCCCATGGATGACACATCTAGTTTTCGAGTTGGATTTTTCAGTATTTGTAAATTTTTTAGATATGTATATGTATTTATGAAAAGCTGTTATTTAAATTAGATCAATACTTCTTTTAAGAAAGCAGATAAGTCTACTCTTATCTTTTCTGCTCGTCATAAACTTGGAAAAAGTGTGAAGTTCAAAAGATACCTCTCTAAAAGAAAAATTTTGGAAGTTGACCTTTTCGCAAAGAAATTGTAAGGAATTTAAGGCTTCCAATTTTTCTTTCAATTATTTTCATTTGCTTTTATAAAGCATTTAATGTAAAATATGCATTAATTTTATGCAATACTCACCAATTCTTTAACTACTCAATACCGACAATCATTCTTAAGGGGATTAACGAACCGCTGCGGCACATGTCCGCAATTTACGCGTTTGTCCGCAATTCATGCATCCCGGGAAATAATATCGCCAAATTAGTAGTTGCCCCCTAAAAAGGTCAAAATAATAAGGGTGCAAAACCTTAATGTCATATTTGCCTTGAAACATATTAATTTTAGATGCTATCACTGCAACTAGTTTATGAAATATAGTGTTAGACCTGAATTTCGCTTAGCAAATGAAAAAAGTTTTGAAAGAGTTGATATTTTTTGCAAAATATTTAACGCCTGAACTCAAAAATCAAACGTATTCGAACGTTTGTTCACTAAGAATTTTTGGAGGTTTTGGGCAATGCCATTTCCCTAAAAGTTTGCTAGACTGTTTTTAACACTATGTTTTGCATTAGGTGCATCTACCTACATATCTGCTTCATTGATTCACATCACTGTACCTGTTCATATTTATAATCTCATCTTTGAAATAAAAATATAAGACAATGTACTGTTGAGAAAGACCAAATGCATTTCGGCAACAAAAATAGTTTCTTGAATGTGGTGTTCTCTGAAGTATTATTTGCAGTAAAAGTGCGAAAATGTTGTAAGCGCTTCAAAAAATACAATTCATGAAATATAAATTAAATTTAATTAATTATTCTTCTTCTTCTCTGAGTTAAAGTGACTGTCAACTGCTTTGAGTCAATTAATAAATTTAATTTCCTCGTAAATTTTTCAATCAGTTGCCTAAAATGTTCTCTTTAGGTGTACAGTTTTGGAGAAAAAAATTTTTTCTATACACGCGCATTCCGTTAAAAATTGTCAATCAGCGTACTTTGTAGTTAATAGTTACTGCAGTGAACGTAATACCATTCCGGGATTCTGTCCCATTTACAATAAATTCAAAATGTGCCCCCAAAACGGCCATTAAATCTCTAACTACTACAATTTTCCTGCCTGTTACGCTCGTAAATATCCAGTTTTTCATATGAAACTGTCATTCCTAACAAAAACGTTTTTAAAAGTATCGATCTTTCCATCACAGACCACCAATACACATTATATCCGGTTAGATTTGTGTGTTTTTTGACGAAATCGATTAGATTTTTTAATTAAAGTCCCTCGCTTTGTCGCTATAAATCAAATTTTGCCGATCGCAAATGACGTCAATACTTGTGGAAATGAGGCTAACGATTAAAAGGGTGTTTCCGTTTTTAAATCCAGCCTGGCATAATTAGCGTTGATTGGTGAAATATTGTTACTCAATACGAAACTACTATCCCTCGAATTGCTTTTTGAAAATTAACCTTAGTACTCTTGAAGCTTAACAAAACCGAACAAAAATTAGGACCGGCAAGTTAACGTGGAAAATTCCACAGCCTCGAATTGTGTATTGGAAAATTAAATTTTCATTTGATCGCTACTCGGGATTCATTCTACTCGGAAAATTTTTAAACAAAACATTAATTCAAACATCGCCCGCAAAACATGTTTGCTTGCCTTGCGAGACACAATTTTTTGTCGGCTCAAGAGTTTGTTTCTGATGTTTTGATCGATTTCCTATTAAACTTGGCGACTGTCATTCAAAGTTACAGTTTAGTTCTGTGTCAGTTGATGGATATGATACGGATCGTTTGAGGTGCTGGAAATGGCAGCCTCACAATAAAGTTTAAGTTACATTGTTTGGAAATATTCTGCGATAGTCGGGACCCGATTCGATAAAAGGTTATCACGAGTTATTTACGAATGAGGCTGATGGCTTCCTTAAAGTAAACGAAGATATATATGTTATCCTTTTAATTAAAAACCTTTGATATCCAATTAACACCCCAAACAACATTAAAAATTTTGTTACCAAGGAAATCTTTTCTTTTTGCTATGAATAAAACAGATCGAAAAGAAAAAGGAGGAAAAGATTTCGTTTTTCACCTGGAGCGGAGAACTTATAGGTCATGTAAACAAAACAAAATAAAGGCAAATGAGAAAATGGGGTTTTTGGACACAGCGAATGCTGTGGGCTGGAGCGTGAGAGGTGAGGGAGGTGACCTACAACATAGACGACTGTCGTCCGGACCTTCTGACTTTCACAGAGCGCGACGGGGCGGAGGGCATCTTAGGATGGTGGGTTCTTCTCCCAGCCCCTCTGGCAAACACTGTCTTGCCCACTGTCTTCTCCACGCCTTTCCTATTTCTATTTATATTCATAATTGTTTTACATTTTTTGTGCTTGTTGGTACAAGGCATGTGGTTTGTATAAACAAATCTCTTTCAATGTTAGTGCGTTTACAAAAGTTTATAACGCTTCACCTTGGCTTGAGCCGTGATCCGATTTATTGGTTTTGTTAGTGGTTGTCGAAGTCTCGTGGTCGTGATACCATTGAAACTATTCATAGTCTCATTTTTTGGGGTTTGATCGTTTCCATGCCCTCAACCTCATCATCAGCTAGAACTTCATCAGTTGATATTTCCATTGCATATTCTTTTTTATTACTAATAACATTATGTTTATCACTCTGGTCAGAATCTAGAAGTGTAGGGAAACTCAGAGACCCTACAAGTGCATAAGAAATTGAAGAGTTAGTTTTTTGGTTGTGCCCAAAATTCTTACTTGAACAATTTTTCTTGGTTTTCGCCAGATCATTGGAGTAGAAAGCCTCCGATTCTTCTATTTGTGGATTTAAAAGGAGCATTTCAAGCATATCGTATTTGTACTCCAGTGATTTATTATTTGACCAGCGAAATACAAACCGAGCGATATACCGAAAAACTCCCTGTTCCTAGTTTTACGTACATTTGTAAATGACTTCCTGAGCTTGTTGACAACATATTCTTCATAAACGGTGTTGAAGAAGTCTATGCTCTTATTACAAGTTTTAGGTCTCATGCTCTTCATAGGTCAATGAATGAACCCACTAATGAAGAGCTCCGGTTACTTGATGACGACGCCTAGGGGCCTGCTTTTTCACCTCATTCAGCCGCCTATACTGGGGTTTCGACTCCCTGCACCGTACTTTTCAATGTGCCGACCATGAAGGCATCAAAGTCGCAATCTGGAGATGGAACAACTCTGTTGCCCATTGTCACCATGTAGAGGTGCACTGGATGTCGATAAACGAAAATATCTTTGATTTGGTACTTACGTTTCACGTGGAAGCCTTTCGCTTGCTGCAGTTTATATTGTACGGTTGCAAAGTTATGCAGTTATGAGATTTTAGGGTTGAAAGTCAAAAGGTACAAAGTTTTGAGCATGAACTCTCTACGTTTTGGGGCTTGAATTTCACATGTAAGTTTTTGTATTATTGCATTTATGTGTTATTGGGTTTTGAGATTAATGGGAAAATATTGTTACAGAATTGCGGATTTTGAGGTGTTGGGAAACTTGTCGACGTTTTAAGGTTTTTTATAGATTATGACCTTATAGAGTTTGAACTCTATAAATTGATGCTCAGTTAGTGTAAGTCTTGATGTTATAGCAATTCAGGGTTTTGAGGTTATGGAAATTTAGGGTTACTGAGTTATGCGTTCTTGAGGTGTTAGGTTCAATTGCTATATATTTACGTGGACGTGGAGATATAAGATAATATTATATATTAGTGACATTTTGGTTTGTGCCTCTGGTATATATATATTTGTTGCTGTATTTTGAATTTACACCAATCTTCACACCAAACGATATTCACACCAATCTTTCACACATTAGTATCTCATTAGTATCATTCACACTCATTTTCGATTATATAGGATATGTTAAATGATCTGGGTTTAATTTTAAATCACAGTTTTCCAAATCGAAGATTACAATAATTTCACGGCCCCTTTTATGAAACTTCGTTTTGATGTAATTCCCACAGATTGCCATTGCACCTATCTGTGAATCCATCTCTGGTCTCATCAATTACGTCATTGATCAAACACTAGTAGTTGGAAACTTTTTCTAATGAACCCCTTTTTGTTTATCGTCATGTCTTATGATCCCTCAGAACCGTACAGACTGCCTTTCATCCCCTCACCACTGAGTTCGCCTTAACAATGCGGTTACCCCCGGTTTGCTTGGCTCCCCCCTCCCCATGTCGTTATTACCCCTAATCAACGTGTCAGCACAATGGGATTGTGCAAGTGCGAATGATTTGTTTAATCGATTGCGGTGCAGGAATAATTTTGGGGTGAGTCGTTACATTGAACCTCCTCGTCCCTCTTGGCGGTGACGGCGGCATCTGCGGTGATGGTCTTGGGTGTTCGATCATTTGAGCTATTATCGTTACGGGCGTTTAATTAATGTCTGAACATGTAAATTAAGTGAATTTTTGTTTGTTAAATTGTATAATATAATTGTGGTTACTTGGACTATACAAGGATTCACGAAGCTACGGAGTAATAAAATGGCGAAATTTATTACTATTCGCCAAAGGTTTGAAAGTTTTACATGTAGCTGTATTTCTGTTGCGGGTGCCTCATTATTATAAATTTTTAAGTAATATGTCATACATGCCTATTTTTTCAAAGCATATTGTATACTGAGAATCCAATATAATAAAGCTATTAAATTTAAACTTTTTGCAAAAAATTCGAATAGGAGCCTCCGATGATTTCCTCTTGGTTTTATAAATTGTGCCATGTCACAAAGCCTGCCGCCGCTTTATTTATGCCGCCAGATGTATCCTCCTCATGCAGTGATATAGTGAGGGAAGGAGAAGGGCCGGGAATCGACCCACCTTCTAAATCAATGATTTAATTAAAACTGACATGAACCGTAAAGTTCATTCGTATGCTTGGGAAAAATTTAACAACTTTTAAAAATTACTCCAGACATTAATTAATAGACATTGTTTCTTAACAAGGATGAAGAGGAATGTTGAAAAAAAATATTCAGATTCAGTTAGATCATGATCACAGCCAAAAATATTTATTATCTGGATGAATATATTTAAATGAAGGGCGCATAGGATTGATAAAAATATAGGGAAAATAAATAAAAATAATTTTTCACAAGCTTGTATGAAGATACATACCGGAAATTGCAACCCTAGTAATGAATAGTAACAATAACCATTCACCTTCATTGCAGTACTTACGGACGTCAACAAAAGATGTAGTAATCAATTTGTTAGAAAGTAATTGTATAAGGATTGATAGAGGAGTGTTAAAAGATAACAGAGGTTCTGATTGTTAAACAACTTTAAGGAACGAATATAATATTTCTTATTTGTTGGCCACTTATAAAATGACTTTACAAAAATCTAGGCTAATTCAGTTCAAGGAAATCTAAACACTCAACCATCTGGGACGTGGTGAGGAGAGTTTATAAACAAGAACGTTTCAGATTACATGGTATATTGAAGAAAATATTTTATCCAATTCATTCTTGACAGCAAAATAGAATAATAAACATCTTTTTGGCCTATTCTATTTTTTTAAGCAGGTTATTATAAGACAATCAAGTGGATGGCTGGTTTCCCTAAAATACCCTAAAATAACACTACCGAAGATTTTAGAAAGGAAATTAATTACTGCTATTTAAATACTCTACAGATTCTACAGAAAGTAGAATCAGGTGGCTGTGCCGTTCAAGGCAATACTTTGAATTTTACAAATTTTTAGGAAGCATTGAGAATATTACTAGACTTCTCTGGAGAAAGGTTCTCGTCCAGAAATTTTTCTTGTTTTCTCTCAAGATAATGTAAAATATTTTTTGATATTTTAATACTGAGTGACTCGAATTTGTTGCTTTTATAGATTTTTTTTATTAAAAATGTCTTTTTCAATTGTCTTTGTCAATTGTCAATCTCAAATCTCTTTGTCAATTTTTGAAATTACCATTTTGCTTTTCGCACCGTGGACAATATTGCTAATGATGTAAATCTTTAATATCACAATGTCTTACAAAATATTTTGCAATATTTAGATGTTATAAATATTTAAATACACTTTTGTTTGTTATTTTGTCAAGAACTGTTTTCACAATTTCAGTTTTATATTTTTTAGATAACACACGTCTCTTTTTCAAGTAACGTTTCTATTTGTAGAAACAATTTTTCTTCATATCGAGGGTGTAACATTTATATTTCTTTTATTCTTTGCAAGCTTATTAAAGCTAATATACCATTTATTATTTCAAAGTACTATACATAGTAGAGTATTTAATAATCCTTCAGGACTATTATAATATTTATCCTCACAATTAACGAATGATTAAATGAAAAATCAGTTATGGATTGTGTACCATTTCTTTTCGGGGGTGTTGTTTATTTCAAACAAGTTTTATTATTCAAAATTATTGGAAAATATTTATCCTTCGGTGTTGATAGATAAAACTGACAACTTGATCACGATAATATTCCGGAAATTAATAAAAATTCCTCAGGTTTGTATTCGACGGCAATCAACAAGGTCAGCCCACTTTATGCTGTCATCACATCATTCATGTCTAGTGTTTGGTCGATCAAGTATTCGATGATTAATCACGTGTCTACGTCGGAAAATGCCTATTAAAACCCTGTCAAAATTATATACGTCCTTGTCCGTGATATTAACCTGCAAGAAAAAGTTTCTTTTAAATTCAACGTACAGCATGTGTCTCCCGATGATTGAATTTTCAAAATGTATAGGTGAAATTTTGGTTGAATCCAAATTCATGATCGATTGCATTTTAAATTTGCAGGATCGCCTGAACAAATAAAACTTGTTCCAGTGCAACAGACTAAACTTTGCACGCGAATTCGTTATGTCGTTAGTAGTCCAGGAAACGAAGATTTAACCGCGCCAGTTTTTCAGATAGCATCGATTTACTAGACATTTTGACAGTAGGTAGGGAATAGCCCTAGGATCAAAATCTATATTACGCAAAAGTACGCTTTTGCCTTGGAGGTTGTTGCGGCCCCATCTCGGAGGTAAGATTTCTTTATTTCATTTTGATCACAGGAATCGAGAGAATAACTAATTTCATGTAAAAAATGTTGTATATATTTTTTATAGAACTAATACTTTTCGAGTTACTCGCGACTGAAAATATTAGCATTTTCATCGAAAAAATCAACATTTTTGATCCGTTTTTCGCGAATAACTTGTACAGTATGAATTTAATCAAAGGAACTATAATAAGCAAAATTGTAGCTTATAAAAAAATAAAGAAAATTGTTTTTTCCTTATTTCTCTACGGCCAATACCAATAACCAAAAGTAAGCTTTTGTTGTCAAACGTCAAATTTTAGAGTTTCAAATGGAAATAACTATGCATTTTTCTAAGAAAACAAAGTATTTGAAAAGATTTCCTTTTTTAAGAAAGTCTGTAGCTCAAAAATTGAGCGAGTTATGATGAAAATAAAATAGGTCCCTACTTTTTTCAGTGACAAATTATCGAAATCAACCCCCTAATTACCACCCTAATAAAAATTAATCTTTGCCCATTTTTTAATTTTATTTATTTATGTATAGTTAATACATTTAGGAAGTTTGACCGGTTTAGAATGCTTAATTTTGACAAAATTGGAGCTAAAAGTAAAAAACGAATTTCTGCAATTTTGTAAAACATGCGCTTCTCTTCCAAATAACTGAAAAATGACTGGATATGCGTACAAAATGCCAGAGTACAAATTGTAGCTACTTTAATTCCTAATACTTTGCTCTCCTTAAATTTTGTGGCCGTTTAAATCCTGTATTTACGATATAGCACTGTCTTGTTTCGGCCCTTTAAGCTCACCCTCTTTTAAAACTAAGGGTTATAATTGAATTTAATTTAAATTTGCTTGTAGCTCCTGTAAAAACCTATAAATTCATTTTTTAATGAACTCTCTACGATAAAAATAAAAAATTATAATTAAAATAGCAATCAATTGAAAGGCTGAAAAGTTGCAAAAAAAATTAGTTATATTTTAGGTAACATACATTTTAGTTAACAATTTTAAATTAAAACGCTCTTGTAGATTAATAAATTTTTTCAGGGTAAATATTTTTTTTTAAATTTATCCATAATTTTGTGGGTTGAAATATTCGGAAACAATGTTCCAGGGCATCAAACAATCATTATTCAACTCATCTCAACCAACTTTTGCTTACCTTAAGTTTTAATACATCGTTTTAGTCACCTTAAGCATTAATTCATAACTTTTGGCAATAAAGGCTAGTTTTCACCCCTAAAAAGTGAAAAGCGTACGACGACACAATATAGGTTTTAAAGTGGACGGTAAATTGAGCTTATTCCCAAATTTTCATGCAAATCGAAGCTGTTTTAAAAAATTTCAAGGTTTTGCCGCATTTTTAGCTTAAAATTTGATTATGACCTAACGGATATAAAAAACTTGTATACAAACATTTAGACGATATTATTATATGAATATATTAATGTAAAAATTTATTTTTACACCCTTCTGATGCTTTAATAGATGACAAATAATTTTTCGTGGCTCCATTTAAAACTTCACAACAATCATACATCTACTGTTTAAAATTACATTGTCGACAAATTAACGTTTATTCATCTTTCTAACAAAGGAGCAATGCAGACTTTCGTGGTAAAAAAGTTATATATTTCTTTCATATATTTTCACGTACGTTTGTATGTTAAATATAGGTTCCGATATACGGAATATAACAAAAATATTTGAAAAGTCATTGCTGGAATATCCGTAGCTACCACTTTTGATCTTGCTTAACGAAGAGATAAAATTTTGTGGTGCGTTTAACGAACATACGCTTTGAGGTTCATTTCTATTATGGATTGTTCTCTCGCATTCAGTTTCCGCATGTACATCCATTTTTAATCCTATCTTTACTAAAATAATCACAGGTAGGCTGGTTGCACAAGGACATTATTTGAGGAGGATTTTGTTCTCCTTACGTTTCATGCGTTGAGTTATCTTTTATATCTTTGAGATGAAACGTCCTTAAAATCACACAGAAGCACACTGGTAACTGGATAGAAATCTGAACCGTGATGAAAGAGCCTATATGGTCTCTGGTAGTAATAACTCGAAAAATATATCTCAGAGGCATAACGCTGATGCCATCTTTTACTATATGTAATGAGGTCTATATGATCACCTTGGGTTTGTATTACCGACAAGTAGAGAGTGCAGAAGGCGTTCACCTCTAAATGTCGAAATATATTGCTATCAGTTTATCCAATTCAATCTAACTTACCACTCAAACGTGGAAATACGGCGAATTGGGTGCGGTTAAAGGGTTTGTTAGTTTCGATTGATGAAATTAATATTAGGTTTACACGGAAAATATTTTATTGGTAAAACTTACAAACTGTAAATATTTACTATATATTGGGCGCCCCACAATATGTGGAAAACGTTGGAAGGCATAAATTATATCTCAGTATAATAATATACGCTCATATTATTTTTCCCTACGGAGTTTCCCTAACAAGTTTTTCAGTGGAATTTTGTTAAGCGGATTTGCGACAATAATCTTTTTAGTGTTTAATAAAGTTTATCGAAATTCTGGGAATCTTTTTATTAAATGTGTGTTGAAAGAAGTTAAACAGCGACACGATTCGATACGAGCAGATAATATTCAGGCTAAACTAAACATACTACAAATTAAAATCAAATCATTATCTTAAACAGTACGAAGCTAACAAAATGTATAACACATGAGGTAACAGCTCACTATTGAATTAAAATCAATTACACTATAAAACTTCGAGTTTTGTGTTAAACATCAAGCATTAAACAACTAAACTCAAAACATTGGTTGAGTACGAAACATTATTTTGTATGGCCGCATTCAAAATAGAATTAAAGTTTGTGAAAGATTGATCACTTAATAACAAACAATGTGTGTTTTTAATATCTTTAAGAATTTCTAGGAATTCTGGTAGGTTAAGTTTATTAGTTTTGGTACAAATATGCAAACTATTGGAATAAACAGTAAGATCATATGAATCGTTTTCTTGTAAGCTATGATTGACGAGAGATGAGTTAATGTTACAAATTCCACAATATCGAAATATGGGTATAATATAGTCATTAATTCTGGTGATGAAATTTCTATCTGTTTGACCTCTATAAATGACATTACATTTCACGTTAATTAAAATATAAGTCGTGGTATTCTTAGTTTTAAGTAAGTGTTGGCAAAAGCGTGTGTGATATTTTCAGAAATTGGTAATGGTCTGTATACAGAAGACAGATTGACAGGAATGACACATTGAAAAACCAAATATTTTCATCACAAGATGTAAAAAATAACCATTATCCAAATCATTTGGTTTACCACTTTTTAACATAAACCTACCCAATTCATGTAATGACTTGCAACCTAAAAGTCCACATTTTTGTGTGCCTACATAATAATATTATCTGTCGTGGAGGCTTTACGATATATGTCAAACCCAAATTTATTGATAACTATGTTTCTAGTAATGACAATATTTAAGAATGGAATAAGATTATTTTTATAAAGTTCAGGTGTTAAAAACGTGTTAAGAAAAATGAGTAAAAGGATAGTATATAAAAAAAATGTGCTAAAAGAAGGGAATAAAACAATGTTCTTATCACCATTCATCAGAAGGAAACGATCATCTACCTACCACACATAAAAAAATGTTTTTCACAAAAGGATGTATTACAAATTTGTCTTCAAAATGAGTCATACGGATTTGATGAGTATTTTCTTTTTCTTCCTACGTTAGGACTGGGTTTTCTTCAATGGTCTTTTAAGACCAGTTGGGATGACGAGGACCAGCTTTCTTACCATCTTACAGACGGACGTCCGGCTCTTTATGGCGATTTTAGCGCTTTTGGTTAACCAGTCTTTCGGTGTTCTGTTTACAAGGTCCCTCCATTCTCTTCTTCTATTTCTTCCCCATCTTACTACATCTTGAATCTCACATATCTGTCTTATTCCTTAGCATCCTTTTCGGTCATATAGGGTAGTCCTTAAAAACCCATTTGTTATTGTGTTCCCTGCTCTCGTTTTTATCGCATGAGTCATGACCAGAGACTGGATTATATGCTTTTGCATACCGGCATATGCATTTGGATATTTAGACCATTCTCACCAGTTACAGCATATTTTACAGAAAATCTTTGGGATGATGCATATTTTCCCTATATTTACTATATTTTTCGGTGACACGAAAGAACGGCGGGATTCTTAGAAAAGGCAGATACTAAGATCTCAAATGATGACCCCTTTATAGCTTTTAGAATTTACTAAACAGTTTAAACCAGTAATTTGCGTTAAGTATTTGGGTTTTTCCTATTTACACCCATTCGACGTATTTTCGACGGCCGACCCATTACCAGCACGATTTAAATGAAACGTTAACATTTCCAAGCCGTTTTTTAAGGTAGAAAAAAATTAGGGCGGGAAATTTTGATTTTGTCAATCGAGAATTGTAATTAGTCGAAAAAAATCAGCCTCAGAAAATGCCAAAGGATCATGTAATGAAATTTTCATTAATTAGTAAGTGTATTCGAGACATATATGATTTCAAATTTATCGACGATAAACACGTTTTTGTACCATTTGTGAGAAGAAGGTATGTATATGCATTTCGACGTTTCTACTAAAATCACACCAAAGTTTTTAAATGAAATTGAATAGTTCACTTCTTCTCGGAATCCCTTGTCTAAAAATTCAAACAAGACGACCAACAAATTCCAAAAAGTTTTAAAACAACATTTGCATGCTTTGTTGATAGATAACATATTATTTTTGTTTCTTTGTCTCTCATTCGACATCCTCCCCCAGCTTGCTTTACTTCACTTATGATTACGTCAATTGTAATGTTGAATAGGATGGGGCTTAGGCTGCCTCCTTGTCTAATTCCGGTTGTTACGGGTATATTGTTGCTTAATATATTTGCTGTTCTTGCAAATGTGTAGTTCTCCACATTCTGCTCTTCGATGATCCTTACTACGTTAGGGTGAATGTACCTTTTTTAACAATAGAGTAATGACATCAGTTAATCGTACCCTATCGAACGCCTGGGTTAGATCAATGAATCACATGAAGGCTGTCTCGTTAAACTCTATAGATTTTTAGGATATTTGGCGGATTATAAATGTGGCATCCATAGCTCACCTTCTGTTTCTGAATCCTTGTTTTTCTTCACAACACTTTTAGGACAGAACTTATCAGGATAATACATCAGTCATTTTGCGGATCGTTTTTCTCCTTTTTGATAATTGATATCAATATGCTTTCTTTCCATTCGGATGGTATGAGTTTGTCTGCAATTATTTTGTTAAAGAAAATCTGTAATTCAGCTAGTAGTGTGTCACCCCCGTATTTTATCATTTCATTCTTTATTTCTTCAGTGCTTTTATGTTTTTTAGTTTCGCCGCTATTTGCTTTATTTTTCCATAGTTCCAATTTAGGTCCAATTTAGAGGTTGGCTGAAGTTTTCATCTTCATGCGACATTGTATTGTTTTCCATTGCACTATGGAAACCCTGGATATACCCTTTTTTAAGATAACTTTTCCATTTTCTTTGTATATTGCCTATACTCATTTATTTCTGAGTAGATTCCACATTTTCTTTAGTCCTTCGTATAGGTTCTGTTCCATATCATTCGAAAAATTTCCCATTGTTCTCTCTTAATTCTTTATATCTTTCCGTTGACTCTGTTTTTTATAGCTTTATACTCGTATGATATTGCGTTAAATTTGTATTGGAGGTAGAACTTCCGTTTCTCTTCAGCTAATATCTTAACTTCTTGTGACAACTACGGTTTTGTATTTGGTTTCCCCACCTTTCTTTCAAACGCTTCTTCTGCTGCTCCCATTATATTGGCCCATATTTTTGTCCGTGCCGTTTCGACAACGCCGCACTCTCGTTTATTGTTAGTGGTTATTTTTTCTCTAAGCCTTTGTTTATGAAGGTATTTAGTTGAATCAGCACAGAGGAATTCTGTCTTTAGTGCACTTACTTGTATGTCTGGTTTCCTACGTAATTGTTGTATTTATTTATTGTTGTAAGTGTATTTTCGAATGTGTATTTATGATGTGGTTTATGTGGGTAGAATATATTGTTAATTCTGGGTATATAATTGTATCATTTGTTCACCCCTCTCGTTTATTCTTTCCTCGTTGAATCGATTTTTGATGCCAGGTATAACTTCATCGCCAATTCTTGCATTAAAATCCGGTAGAATTATTATTTCAACGTCTTTGGGTATATCGTATAAGACTGTTTGTAAGTTCTGGTAAAATATATCTATTTCTATCTGAGGTTTGCTAGTGCCGGGTGCATATATGCTTATATAGTACATTGGTCTTGATTTCTGTAGTTCGAGAGTCGTTTGTAATAGGCTGTTGTTGATGTTCGTATTACTGCCATGATTTTCAAATCTTTCATGTAGCATTATTCCAACCCCTGATACTGCCCTTTCGTTTTTATCCTTGTCATTGAATATTAATATGTAATTTTCATATTTGCTGTTCCTTTGCTTTTCTTTTTGGTCTCTGAGAGCGCACATATATCAGTTTTGTGTCTTTTTATTTCAAGTATGAATTCCTGGTCTTTGTTGTTAAATGATGTTACATTCTAACATCCAATTCTTAGTAAGGTCTTTCCATATTCGTTTAATCCCCGTTCTCGCTGGGCCTCGTTATTTAATCCAATCAAATCCGAGGCTGTACAATTGGTTCTAGGTGCACTTTGTTTGTTTTTATCATGAGCAGGTCGCTGGCCTCACTTGGAACCCTTATCTTTTATCAGGGCTTGAGACCGGCTATGAAGTCAGTGAGCTACTCAATCCACCCAGCGCCATCATAGGCAGAGTTATGGGTATATTAGTTTGGTTAATTATAGATAACCCATATAATCTGGTATTTCGGGGATTTCTTGAAAGAAGAATAAGTAATGACACATCTCAAGAGTGTATAACTTACAAATTTCAAGATGAATTTAGATATTCAAAAATTTTTAAGTATGGTCTGATTGATGTAAATGCTGTGTGTGGTGTATTAGGCAAGCCAGTGGTTAATGAAAATGTTGCTTAGAGTATAAGTTCTCATAACTTGTAGTGCTCCAGAAGTTTCTCTGCCGAACTAGTCGAGTAGTTCTAAATCTACAGAAAATAAGTCTATATATCAGTTATACGATATAGACAAGGTAGGACGTAACTCTGCTTAAGGAAAAGATTAACAATACCATATTAAAAGCACCTTGCGTTTATTGACCATATAAGTATAAAAGTTTTTTAGTTAATACCGACTCATTTTATACACAAATTTTTTCGTATGTAACATCGATCTCTTTTATGCATTATTTACGTTAAACGTTAATTAGTAATGTTAACGTTCAGCACTGATTTATTATATATGTTATTCTAAATGGAAAACAAGGCAATGGTAGAAACTATTTACCTACACAAATAATTGTTGCGATCTACGTAATTAAAGTAGAATTCAAATTTGGATCAGTGGATTAAAGAAATGTCCTTCATATAATACATGTAATATTGAGCTTAATATTTTAGGATATTGTTTCCATGTGTTCATGATTTCTAACCTGGTTTAAGTTTTAGGTCCAAGCCTACATATGCGACACCGCTCGCTGCTCATGTTTCATATTACTTCATTCCCATTGTCACCATTAAAAGAATAATCTTGATGCCGAAATGCGAAAATAATCTAATTTCTGCTGGACCGTCATTCTTTAGCGCAATACCTACGTGCTCCCCTAATTTCTGCATTATAAAGACGATTAACTCATTCCCTTCCGGAAAGCCATGTGGGTCGTATTACTTAACTATATAAGCTTTTTCACTTAAGAGATGTCAAATTAAAGGATATAACTTGGAAATGATGGGGGTGATAAATTTTCAGGTCATTCGAAGAGGTAATTCCCTTTAAGTAATTTCTCCAGAACGAAAGAGGATGATGTCGAAGAGAAAAAAAAGTAAATTACTAAAAGGGTCTTTATTAATAGCCTCTTTACGAGTGCAACCAATTTTAAATGCTGCTGCATTTAAAGAAAGATTTCATCAGATCTTTCATCAGAGTATAAGAAATTGCACTCTTTATTTTATTGCAAGCTATTAAATTGCTTCGCACAGCCATAGTATGCACAAACTAAATCCGAGTTAATACAATTTCAATATTCTTTCATGTTTGGCACAATTCAACTGATTTAATCGTGACATAGGTACCCGCAAATCATTAACTTTTTTTCATTTATGTTGTTCTCATATGTATTTACGTAATCCGAAATCAGGGGTAGCCTATTTAATGAGCCGCCGCCGCAAATGTAAAACAAACAACGTCGAAATAAATCTGTATTCGGAACAATAACATTAAATCAAATTGAAAACGCGGATACGGCAAAATTTGTCGGGAAATGACTGGTCTGGAAACCATTAATAATAACGCACCGGTGGAAATGGATCGTTCGTAATATTGCTATGTGTTAGATTAGTAAGATTTCTCTGTTCACTTTAATGCATCTGGGTGTAAAAATTAATCTTCATTAATAGTTAAAGCGTATTAATGAATGTTGTATACGTGTGTATACGCGCTAGCGCATGTGTCTGTGCGCGCGTGTGCGCGTGAGGGTGTGCGCCTGTGAGTCCGTACGTGTGTTTATGTGCCTCCAGATCTCTTGGAATATAGGGCAATTACTCGTGCATCTTCCGTATTCCAATATATAAGTTGGGATTTCTGTTAGTCGTCAGGTGTGACTACTTATGCTACTTTTAATTCAATGCTCTCGATTTTAAGGGTAACTTGGGTAGTCTTATCTCCACCGCTAACTATAAATAATTAAATATAATTCGTATCCTTACGTGCTCTTTTTCCGTTCTCTCATAATCGAATATTTGACATCGTCATCGTTATATCACAAATACCTTCGTAATATGTCAGGGTCTTTAACATGTATTATCTTGATTCTCTTCAATTCATTCTTTACCGAATCGAATAAGTTCGTTTCATACGTTGTGTGCTAATCTAACATTTCCTGAGTTCGATGCTTGTTAATTTTCCATCAATGATGAAAGCTTCTTCATCTGTCGATACCCAAACATCGTTTCGATTCATGCTGATTCTTAGAGTGTCGAACAGTTTAATGAAGGGTAGATATGTTCGCATTTATCGGTGATACTTTCTGTATAGCTCGAAAACTCGGTTGGGCAATACATCCGAGCGATTGAAGAATTCACCGTTATGAGAAGTCAATCTTCCACGTAACTCTCGTTTATAGCCTGGCGCAGTCGAAAGTTTAGTATGGCTTTTATAGTCGTGGTATTGCGCTATCACTAGGACCACATCTTGAGCGCTAATCGAACAAGGACCTGCCCACCATAAAAACTAACCTAATTAAATACTTTTTCATGTTCTTGTCACTGTTCCTCTTCGAATTACCGGCGGATATATTAAGTTCCTTGATTTTCCGTCGATAGCAAAACCGGGGTTAACGTTGATGGGGAATTCGTAAATGGTATGTGTTGGGCGGTGGTTGTAATATGCTCCTCCAGCAGTATTGCAGTCTACGTGAATAGTTCGCACTTCAATGTCGTATCCAGAATGGTATATCTCACACTTTAGTGTTATTATTCGGTCTCACGAAGAATACACTATCACCTTCCTGTTGTAGATCTAGAAATCCGTTGAGATACTTATAAGTTATTTCATATATTATTATATAAGATATTATAAGTTATTTCATAAGCGCCCAAAGGTATCGAAATGGAATGGAGGTATTTTCCTTTATCTAAATAAACAAAATTTGAGTTTTCTCCCACGATCACAAATTTTTGACAATGATAGTGACACATGATTTTCACAACGTCTATGATGAAAGATTTATTGTAAATGATACTTTTTACATATTAATCATTCATTTTCTATATGAAAAATTAATGCACATGTGTCTACATTTATTCGAACTGTCTTTTGGACGCGCGTTTTATTATTAACAATTCGAACGTCTCTACCGAAATAAACGCCATCTTATTCACGTGCTGGTTTGAGATTTCCAAAATATTCTTCTAGGTGTCTACGCATCTATCATGCGACCCATTGTGTTCCTTCGTTGACGTTCTAATCTAGATTCAATATAGTTTGAGCTTAGGTCTTTTAGGTGTCTCTCACAAAAACACGTCAAAAGTGCGGTACATGATTTTTTTCATATTTAACAATTTCCCTATCGAACAGAGCTCGATCAGGTAACTTCAAGGGAAGTTTGTTTTAATATAGAAAAATTCATATACTCCTCTCGAATTCATCTCGTGGTAAAGATCATACCCCTTTATGACCAAATCCTTCCATGGACCTGTTTTGTTTTTCTTCTTCTTTTAGCTGATTTGGCGTTTTTAGTATCGATTATTATGCTAGATATGGCAGATATGCTCCGGCAACTGTGCCGACAGATGTTAGCGCTCTCAGATTCGGAGGTATGAGGGTAAAAATCTGTCCAAGTTGGTCATGGGGATGTTTCGTGGAACGTTTTTAGTACCACCCGCTTTTCAAAGAGCCGCATGATGATCAGCTTGTAAGGCTAATGTTAAGGAGACCTGGTTTCGACTCCCAGTCGAGTATCATATCATTTTCTTATTTTCTTCTTGCAACTACAAAAAACTAATCGAGAATGTTTCCTCACATTTTACTCAAACGGCAAAGTTTTTAATGATTACTTCAGGACTAATCGGGGAGGTTTCAGAACAGTTATTCTGAAGAAAACACATATCCAGAGTTTTCGCTTTGCTTACATCGTTGTGATTACGAACCAAGCGGCGACTTCGTCTCCTTCTTTCGGGTCTTTAGCCTTAACTCTTCCCCAAGCGTGATCCTCTAACTCGTAGTCTGCTTTGTGTCCATCTTCTAACAAAGAATTCTTACTATAAGCGACATTCTTCTGTTTACAGGAATAGTGTAAAGAGTTTATACCCTCGTCACCCCTAGATAGCTAGCTAGCCTGGTTCCCGGCTCAGAAGAAGAATAACTTGGAATATTTGGGATATGGAGTTGGTGGAGGTAGCCACCAGAGGTAGCTGGGTTGACAGATCGACTCTGCGTGTCAATAGTGAAGAGAGATAGCGCGGTGTTATTGAACTTGGGTACACCGGAAGTGTAGATCGAGTGCAATAACGGCGATAAGATGGCTCCTTGTTCCGGAGCTCCTTTGGTTCCGGAGTCCGGATATTTGACAGCTCACGCCCCACCCTTACTTGCGGTTTCCTGCGTCATAAGAACGAGTAATCGATGATCCTCACGAGCGAACCCGTTTATTCCAAAACAAAAACGTGAAGTTTTCGTTTAAATTTCACATTTTTGGATTTTCATTGTAAATAAACATAACCTTCTGCAATTATGGTACCTCCTTTTCTTTTTCTAACTTATTCGCTATAAACTATGTACTATGTTATTTATGAACTTTGATTTGATTTGTGATTAAATTGTATCTATTAAAAAATTAAGTTTACGATCGTCTAAATCAAAGGTTGTAGAACTACATGAAGTTTCTGCCAATGGCACTATTTTTCCCATATATGTTTTCACTCACTGACGAAAAAATTTCTATAAAATGAATGTTACGATATCTACTTGACGTTGTATCTCTGTAATTGTTACGATTGTTAAAGCGAACCCGTGGTATTCGCGTACTGTGGTGTGCATGGTTGTTTATCAATTATAATTTTGACACTGGAATTGAATATTACGATTTTGAAATTTGTTGAAATACGTTCCTAAAATTACGCGAGTTGTCTAAAGAAAAGAATGGATTTCAGTTATGGATATTAGTGTCTACCTCCATCTTGTCACGGCATGGTCATTATTTCAGAATGTAACCTTCTGATGGTTTCTTCATCTTGTCTAAATTTGACGTTTGACAGTGCCCGCGCGTAATTCTTTAATCCAACAAAATGGTGGGTTCTCCCCACCAAAATTTCGAATGGTAGAACATTGTGAATTCGCCAGCATTTGTTGGCGTCCTAGTCCGACGAGTTACAGGGTAAATTCTGAAACTCCTCTACCACATCCTCGTTCCTGAGGGACTCAGGGTGTTGATGTTATCCGCTCAGCATGTTTTCTGAGGTATCCCTTCTTCCTAAATTCTAAAAATACAAAAGCCAGTGATTCTGGGAGAGATGGATGAGTAGAGAATTAACAAAACATATTTTGGAAACGTATTCTTTTTTTATTCCAGTTTTCTAAAATTTTTATATTAGTTAAACTGCATCTATGGTCCAGTTTAGAACTTAAATGGTTCATACACAAAGGGCACCCTGTATTAAATTATGGTGGATCAAAATCTTCAATTATTTCTTCCAAATTTACAAATATATATATATATATATATATATATATATATATATATATATATATATATATATATATATATATATGTGTGTGTGTGTGTGTGTGTGATGTATCGGGTTGAAAGATAAAAATGCAATGTAGTATTTAAAGAAAATTAGGTTGGATATTTTCTATTATGAGGAACCCTGTATAAGTCGGAAAATATACTGTCCCAAATTATACAACTATGTTATTTTGAGTAAATTGACAAAATTCTTATTTAAACAACGAAAATTCTGAGCAACACAGGAATTTAATATTTATCCATTCAGGGAAAGAACGACGGAATAGCACCAGTGTTTTATGGATTGCAGTCAAAAAATTGCTTATTAATCGGCTTTAGCCCGCGGAATACCGTTTAAAATTAAAAAGTGGAGAAAAAATTTCCCATTTACATTTAAAATTGAATTTCCTTCGACCGGAGCCAAAAAATAAAAAAGATGCCTCAGTAGCGAAGGGGAGCAGGGAGCAAAAACAGAGAAGAAGTAAGCACGACTCGGGTTAGACGTCATAGAAAAAAGACTTAAATTACATTTGACGACTGTCTCAAAGTCCTTTATGCTCTCCGCTCCTTTGATATCAAAACGGTATTTTAAGGCAATTTTCGAGGAGAAACTTTTTCTACCGTTTTGTATCTTCGAGATTTTTGTTCGCTTCGCTCTAATTAATTGGCGACCGACTGCTAACCAGGAAGGAAGTAGCAAAAAAATGGGAATATTAATTCCGAATCGATAGTACATTAACGCCAGAAATGTTTTGCAATTTGTTTTATCGATCGACCCGATGATTGGTAATTTGTCTGGAATATTATTTTTTCAAATTGACATCCCTCAGGTGATTCCATTATCGCCTTTTCCCCTTATTTAGTATCGATTTGAACGGATGGAGACGGCCTGTTGATTTATTCAAGCAGAAAGCAGAATTTGACAAAATAATCGCAATAGGGTGCATACCGCGAAGATTCTTTATTATTATGGACTCTTTGACGTTTCATATTATTGCCTCCTACTGGGATTTAGGTCGCATAAAATTATAATAATGAATCATAAACAAATATACCTGTATTATTGGTGGCACAATTTGTTGTTGACTCAAACCTTCGTTTACGTTCTGGAAAATGATTTCATACAAATAAGTACCAATGTAATAGAACAAAACTTAAACTTAATCTAAAACTCTAAAATCAAAAGTGTCCTAAGTGCCCAGTCAGTAAAGAGCATAAACCCCACTGCACTGTACACTGGGTTGCTGCGCCTTCGATGGGTAGTGAACAGTGTTTTGAATATGATCTCTTGATTTCACCATCGGCAGTTCGTAGTATTGGCACTCTGTGAATGTTATCCGTCCCTGGGAAGACTATTACTACTCATTCGCGCTTCCAGTCTCCTGGTGACAGCTTATCGTTTTTGATCAGGATCAAGGGGCCGTACGTTGTCCTCCATTTGTCGAGCTGCTACAATTCGCACCAATGCCCTTTGTCCAAGCGCGACAGTCTGACTGAAAAATCTTAAAGATTTACATCTGGTATCGTTGCAACCGGCTTCCTAATGAGGAAAGTGAGTCAGGGTTAGAGGATTTAAATCGTTAGAGTCTAAGGATAGTGGTTGAGGAGGGTGAAAGTCTAGTACTGCCTCAGTCTGTGTTAATAGTGTATAGAAATCCACGAAATTAAGATTTGGTATTAGACATTACACTCCCTAAATGATACTAGGTGCTCTTTACCCCCTCTTCCCAAATGCCGCCAAAATGGGGCGAATCTGGTGATACGATTGCCATTCCATATTTTCATTAGAGATTTCGCTTTCAATATTTTCATTGTTCCAAACCATGAACTCCCTCATTTTCCTGCTGGCTTTGACATAGTTCATAGTTCTGCTCTTAAGCTCGGTTGAGACTTTTAAAGCTTGAATAAAGGCGTCAGTTGACAAACTTTAGACTAGCTCAAGGCGAACGGGTTTAGTGAAGAAACACGATCAAGCAAATATAACATTATGAAACATTGAATCTGCGACCACTATGCGTTCTAATAGAAAACGGGCCAGCAAAGTTCATGCCAGTGATATGAAAAGGACTGACCATAGTAAATCTGGAACTAGGTAGTAAGGACATGATCACATTGGTTGACTTAGACTCGAAACAAAAGCATTTGACGCATTTTCTTATTGTATCTTTAGCCAAATCACGTCCGTCGGTTGATCAAAACCGCTGTCTGATTAAGCTCAATAACAACTGAGAACCTGCATGTGATAAGCGTAGATGCTCGCTTTCGAAGAGGGGTTTTGCGAAGCTATACATCGGGAAAATCAACATTAGGTAAAGATGAAGATGAATTCCATAGTTGAAGTTGAAATTACTACTCGTATGATTTCACCACAATCTATAAAAGGATTAAAGGACAAAAATTTGCTATGTGGGCGTAACTTTTTCCTTTATGAGACCTATCGAATTTCTCTAAAACATGTCACATCTGCGATAACTTAACAAGAGCCAAAACTGTCTGATCTCTCATATACACTGAAGGTTTCGCTGAATTTTTCTTTCCTATGACTAAGGTATCGCTGCGCGTAAAATACAATATGTAATAAGTATAAGTATAATATGTAATAAGATCTATATATAAGATCACAACGTCTCGAACCACTTTTTTGAATTTTGAATATAGATCAAAGTTAAAATCGTTTCCACGATTTGCTCTATATGAAGATACGTTCGACTTGCGCATGTCAGGTAAAATCTTGTTATCGCCATGCAGTGTTGGCGGCCAACCTTCTGCTCAAGTCACGAAGTGCCTTGCCACCAAAATGATGAGTCTGCTATTTGAGTGGGACATATTCCGCGCGACACGAGATCTGCACGATTATCAGCAGTTGCTACCAATGAAAATTGCTGGCAATGGTTTGAATCAGCGACTCTATTTTCGACAAATGTCTTCAGCAAATGGGGGCTAAACATTGTCTAACCCAGAACGATTGATGAGTCGGACCACATTACAACACGACTGAATTTGATGTTGAAAGAATCTGAAACCTTCCTTAAAAGCATAGAGAGAATCGAAGGGCTACAAAGTTCTAGACGAGGCAGGCTTAGCGTTTTTAAGGGTTCTACCTTAGAGCTTCAACCTAACAGACGAACCAAATATTTTCCTTCTGTGTTAATACTCTTAACGTAGATGCAGCCTCCATAAGCCTACCCAGAAGCGTCTGAGAATTCATGAAGTTCGATACTAATTGATTTGTGATGAATAATCAAACGAGGGAAGTTGAGAGTAGCTGATCTCGGAATCGCCACAACATATAGTTAGTTTAAATGTTTGATGACGAACGGATATTTTGACAACCATTTACAAAGAGAAAAGCAACCACTATTTAAAAAATATGAAATGGTTTCTCAAATGTTTCTGGCTTCCTTCCTTAATTCTGCTCCAGTGAGCAAAAATAATTAACACAGAAATCATGACTACATAAAAATCCTTAAAGACTCCCACGTCATGATAAAGAAATGAAAAGAAAAAGTTTTTGGAAACTTAAAATGTTCTTTTGGTGAATTCCCAACGTACTATATGAGTTTTTTTATTCATTAGAAAACATACGAGTCACTAGAAAGTTGCAACATAAAAAACACCTCTCAAAATAGTATAAACCAAAAAATTATTGCCATGAAAACATAAATTCAAGTAATACAATATTATGGTATAAATGTTAATAAAGTATAAGGGGGTATTAATTTCCAAAAATTAATGGAAAAACTTTTTAATCGCGTAAATTTGTTAACAAAAGAACACCTTTTTTGTACCAAATTTATTAAACAAATATATGAATGAGGCACACCACGTGTTTATATTTTCAATTTTGGAAATATACTGACTATACCACGACAAACTCAACGTTCTCAACGAACTTTTACTTTATTGATTCATTGTGTACTTGCGTGTACTCATACATACACACACGTGAACTTGAATGCATGGGTGTATGTACATTATTAAAATACTTACTCAGATCACTTCAAAATTGCTCCAAGATACACAATGACGATAATTTACCATCTCCGAAAAAGTGTGATTACTTTTTAACCATAACATTTTTTAAATTTATAGTAATAAATTCGCACAAAAGAATTTTGTAGGAAATTTGAAGCGTTAGAGTCCTGTGATTTTCAGTTTTTGTGTCAGATTTAGTCTTTAAGAAATTTAAAATAAGAATTAAGTAAGGGAAACCTACAATTTCTTATTCTATCGTTCGTTTCATAACTTAATTAATTTTTTAAAATAATGGAAAATATTTTAAAAAATTGAAATTTCTTTTCAATATTAAATCAAACATTTTTTCGAATGGCTTCCAAATTCCCCAGAAGATGTTATTGATACATAAATAAAGTAAATAGCAGACGCATTACGTTTAATTTTGCCGTCAGTGTTCATTAATTTTCATACTGATTTTTTTCTCAAAAATCAAGACTACCATTTTATGTCGATTATAACTCCGTCAGTTTTTAAGTTAACGACTTTTACTATGGTCAATTTAAAAGTATTTTCAAGTATTTTAAAAGCGTTACATGATTCTTCTTCGAAAAACCTTTCACTTTTCCGCTAGTTGACGTTGAAAGTTTCGATTTTAATCTTCGAAATCGACTAAAACCTCAGGGAGTCATAGCTCGTGTTCTATATCACTTACAAAAATGAAAAAAAATCCCTTTGTTATTTAATTATCTTCATTTTTGCTTAAATCATTTTTTGATGAAAATGGTAGTTTTGAAACATTCGCTAAACATCGCACAGAAACATGGATTTTTGGACCGAAACCAGACACGTTTAGGCGCAAATGACCTAAAAAATATTGACTATACAAAAAAATCTTATAGAATATCTTTTGCTTAGGACTCGTCCCTCTATTCAATCATGAGGTAATTTTTTTATGAAAAAATCTCACCTATCCGCTCTTAAAAGCAGGCATCAGCACGTAAACGTCCACATTGGCACCAAATAACTTTTGTTTTTTGGGCTACTCCTAAGCTACAGATTAAATTTTACGCGAATCCATCTCATCCGAAAAGATTCGTAGCCGAAATGCTTCATTGAGTGGACTATACGTGTAGAGAGATACTTCTTAAAAATCCAGGCGTATACAGACACAATAAACACTGTACGTCTTGCCATAAGCCTGTAGGTCAAAATTTGAGAGGGATCTTTTACAAATATAAGACATCGAGCGCTGTCATGGAAGGTTGAACTCACTCTTCTTTTTGAAGGCTCACACAGAACCCCAGACCGAGCATACACGCAAGTTTTTTCAGTTAATTGGCTCTTCTCAACCCAAGATTCTGACATTTTAATTATCAGTACGGGTCCAAATTTAAAACTGACCAATAGACTTTCGGTATTTTAATTTAAATTTATCAATGGACGTGGATGTGTGACAAAAGAACCACTCTCGCAATGTCACATATGCTGGGAATAACGTATCTCCTGAAATGCCGTTATTGTCGTTACTAAGGGGATGTATATTATTGAGGCGTATTCTGCACCGCTAACTAAGAACTTTCTCAGGTGTAGCAGCGAATTGAACAATAATGTGCAAAAGGCATATCCACGAAATGACGCTGATCCAAGTGATTATATCAATGTTATTTCCAAAACATAACTGGCGCCTCGAAAATTCGATTCGGCGCATAGTTGGGTACCAATTTCCAAATTCTTAAATTATTATGCAAAGGTTCAAACTTTGACCGTTACAATTAAATAGAATGGCGTACTTTATCAATCTCTTGAATTCATTTTTAACAAAGGAAAGCAGTCATTTAAGGTTTTTCTCTTTCAGTTTTCTATTTTTCTTTACATTAACTCCATTTTAATGTAACGTAAGCCTAGTGTTAAAAATAAAGTCGAAAGTTATTCATTTCAACGACGAACGATAAAAATAAACGTAACCCCATACTTCCTTCCTGCAGTGAGACGTATCCCTTCATTTTGTCACTATTATATTTCCCTTAATTAAAATATCCATGTCAGATTTAAAAAGGGTCAGAGACAAAACTTTAATTCGCACGAAATATTTTCATTACGTTCGTATCCTTCTGCGTGGTTTTCATTCGTCAGCTTTTGAAAAAAAGGAAAGGAAAAAACACATCTTTAGCCTTCATTCGCTCGCGAACTGGCACTTCAACCCTCGAAAAACACAGACAACGTCAACAACAAAGAATCTCCCATTCCGCTCCATCCGCCCACCTGTATGGAAACATTTTAATTAAATTTGCTCGTTCCAGTAGAGAATAATACATGGAAATTGCGAACTAGAGTGTGTACTCTCCTTTGTACGGTCACCATTGTTTTCGTGATTTTCAATTGTTTTCCTTATCTCGGTATGTTTTTAGGGGTGCCACGTGGTGTGTGTGTGTGTGTGTGTGTGTGTGTGTGTGTGTGTGTGTGTGTGTGTGCGCGCGCGCGCGCGCGCGTGTGCGTACGTGCGTGCTTGCGTGCGTGAGTGTGAGCAAGAGAACGTTTTCAAACTTTATTAAAAGGTCTGTTCATGAATATTCACAGTGCGAAAGGCTTATGGAAGGGTTAAAAGTTTGATGAGCGTATATATACGGGGGAGCTTTCTGGAAGCACCGATTCCCGTGTAAACAACCGATGGAACGTTTCTAGGGCGAGATTCGCGTAAAGTAAGGGTAATTATCAGAGTGGGGAAAGGAAAAAACGGTGTCGCGTCAAATTAATCTTTGCATATTTAATACTTTGTTGGAAATAACTTTCTGTTTACACTCAGTTCGGTGTTGTAATTAGTTTGAAAAGTTTAAATGGCAGGTTTGTTGCGTGGTAACCTCAACGTGAATTTCTATAATTATACTCATCTGTTTTTTTATATAGTGACTTATCAGGTGAATAATTACATTTTTTCTCAAAATTGGCCATGCAATAAGCCCTTTCTATGATAATTTATAATACTGCGGTTGCATACTAGGCATTACCTTAATCCCACTCTCGGTTCTTACTTGAATAAGTTATGTCGTTTTCCTTTACTTTAATTATGTTATATTGGTTTAGAAATTATTTTTCGACGTCTAGCTGCTACTAATCAATATGCGATTGAAATCTTTACAATTTTCCCCCCATAGATGTATCCTTAACTCCCTTTCTAAGCTTCTAATCGAGTTATGCATCTTTACCAAACAATGTATATCGCGGCTGATAGACACGTTCCGTCAATAAAATGATGAAGAAAAATACAAGAACATACAAGAAGAAAGAAGAAGATACAAGAACATATTTGCTAGGCCATTGGTGAAAACGTAAATTACGGTATGTGCAAATAGTAATTTCAGCAGTTTCGAGAATACTAATGCATGAATAATGTGACTGATGATTTGGCGTGAGAGATGCATTTTGTGAGATTTTAAAGGCATTTTTTTACGAGTTACTTCCATGTATTCACACTGGTTAATCAGAGCGCTACTCTGGTCAGCTTATCAGTAATATAAATGGATGGCAAAATACCTTTCATCGATCATGGCAAGAGATGCGTGTTACTGCTGTAAAATTACGCCCGAATATACATTGCAAACATATTTTAGTCATTACTATTTTACACCATTCATCAGACTTAGCTTCTTCAAATTGTTATCTATCGATCTCATCAAAATCATCTGGAAAATTCTTTATTATAGACGATTAGATTTATAAACCACTTGTAGTTTGAGTAGTATTTGTTGTGATATGAATAACAGACCAATAAAGACGGATTAAACCCAACTATAGACCTAATATTTATAGAATTAGATCATGAGACGTAGACTAGGTTAGACCCCTCAATATCATGGACCATATATTTTTTATGATACACATATGGATTATATTGATACCTTACCTATCAATTTAGTAGAAATATCGAAAGGTTTGAATGACTTTCTGTAGTACATCTTGGAATTACCTAAAGCAGAAGATTTCTTAAAGAAGACAGGAACAAATTATAGTAACAGTAACGAATTTGCAGTCAAAACTCTTTTATTTCCTGTTAAGAACCACCCGATCGATTCTTGTTTCGACACATTTCGATCACCTTGAAGGGTAGAAGATTATTCCTTAAGAGGAATTAACCTGGACCGGATTTCCCAAATGTGCGAAGAGACGGTCAGAAGCTCTCAGAGCCATTTTTATTATTTTAAAGGTTTTAAATTTTGTTTAAATAAATTTTATTTTTGAGATAAAATTGGAATTTTGACGTTGTCGCGAAAATATTTATTAGTTAAAACAATCCATACAAGTAGTAATTATTTAAAAGAATATACGTCGAAAATTATAATTTTTGTTATCAAAGCAATTAGTAATAAAAACGCCTTCCAATGGGATGGTTATACCAGAATTCATGAATCTCGGGAGTAACAAAACGGTAAGGTTGTACCTAATCGCCAAAAGTTTAAAATTTTTACATGTGGGTATGCTCGTGTGGCGGATACGTCTTTATTATGACTTTTTAGGTAACGTGATATGTATTTCTTTTCAGAAAGTATTGTATATCGAGAACACAAGGGAATAAATCAGCTAAATTTAAGCTTCTCGCAAAAAATATAAATAGGGACATCCGAAGATTTCCTGGTCCGCCATCTTGGTTCATGCCGCCAGCCGTATCCTCTCTATGCGGCGATATAGTGCGTTAAGTTTCTCTGGGTTAAGTACTTCAATTATTAAACAATATTATTATTGGAATCACCCGTTAATATATCAATATGCAGTTTAACTAAGCAGTAATCGAAAGCCTTGCATTTGTGGGAGAAATGTCCCAATTCGATTTTTTGACAGAATAACGTTCGTTAGATACCCTTTTAATAGTTTTAATTTAAAACAGTAAGTTCTCTCTCAAAATGCTGTATCTACAAAAAAACCCTTAAAGTCTATCTATTCTCACATTCCACAAACAGCAACAATATGCACAGCACCGCTTCACACTATAAATTCTACTGAAAGAAATTCACTTTTCACTGTATTCATTGTTCCTTACGGTATCTGGTATATGGTATTATACACAAATAAAAACAAAATAGGACTTAATCGGACGTCCGCCGTTGTAACTAAGAAAACAAAATTCGTATGATATTCTGTGTGTCAAACCATTAAAACTCTCTAGCTTTCTGTACACTAGTATAGTCGTTTTAGTCGATAAAAATATTCGACTTAATATACATGTACGAACAAAAATTTTATAAATACACTTATCTAATTACAAATGACTCCAAATTAACAATTTTTCATATTCGTACCTATAAAAATTTCCTTGACTCCTTTTTTTGAAGATCTTGATAACGCTCCATGTAATATTTTATTATATTTTTCTTAATTAAAAACCGTTCAAAATGACGCTGGAATATATTTTCAATTATTGAAATGTATATAACAAAGCAATCATCATCATCAGCATATTTAAATTTACAAACAGATCCTGGTCAGAATTTTCATAAGCTTTATTGTAGAAATATAAAGAAGAATGAACTAAAATTTCATAATATTTCACACAACATTTACAAACGTCGCAACTAGGAATATTTAGTTTTTTCATTACTTTTTCACTACTACATCTACTACATTTTAGACACATTTTCTTTTCACATATCATGATAGGCAGTATATTATTTGTATTCTTGATATCAGAGAGCTCAAGTAAAATGCTGTCAATATCAACCTAGCAAATTTCTGTGCGTACATTCATTAATTTGGTACATATTTATTTCCTAAAAGGCCGTCGAAACTGAGCGTAAATAAATAATTAAAATCTGCGTCTCATAACCTGTTCCAAAAGTGCAATAGACCATTGATTGACATTTGGAAGCCCTGAAATACCATGATTTGATTAGTAACATTGTGGTATCCTGAATTGAGTTTTTTTTTAATTCACAATTGTCTATAAGAAACCCCATTTGATATTGAACTCATTTGAAAACAGTTTTAATTTTTTGTTTATTAAATTAAAGTGGCGGTACTCCGATTATTTGTCGAGTTTGATTTTTATTTATGGATAATACCATAACCATCCAGCATAAGGAATAGGGATCACACCTGTTTACAGAATGGAATTGTCCTTTTCTCCAGTGGAGTTTATTGCGTCATGCGGTGCGTTTATTCAAAGAGCATATTATTGGTATTATGGAACGTGAGAGCAGATAAACTATTAATGCTACATATAACATTTTGAGGGACGACTTTCAATGTTAAATAAGGTATTAAGTATTAAATTACCATCTAAGAACGTGATTATGCAATAAAAATCGAGTGAGAAAATTTCTCCTGTGAATGCAAGGTCTTCGCCTTCTATTATTACTTTTTTAACTTCATATCGATATATTACCATGCAATTCCAATAATTATATCGTCATATAATTGAAGTACTTAACGCAAAGGAACAATTTAAACACAAACACGAGCGGCGGATTCCTCACTATCGCCGCATGGAGAGGATACATTTGGCGTTAGACTTTGTTACCAGCACGACACGATTTATTACCAACAGCAAATCACCGGATTTATTTCCGGAAGTTTAAATTTCATAACTAGAAAACATTCATAATAATGGGACGCCCGCCACGGGAACACAGCCCCCAATTAAATTTGAAACAAAATATTGTCGAATTTTCATAATACTTAAAAACCAAATTGCTTCGAAAAGTAATATTTCATGTAAAAAGTATATTTTCGATCCAATTTAATGACACAAGACATGATCTGTTTGTTGTGAATGGATGAGGACCCAAAATTTAATATTTGGAAAACAAATTAAAATGAAATTTAAAAAAACAACGAAAAAAGCTCTCCATTTGTCAGGTTCCCACAGTCCGGTTCCTCGAGACGTCCTGTGGGCATTGTTTTACGCTCCCCCAGCCTATAAATGTTCATTCGAGGAGGGGTTTTCTATATTTCATTTCTTTTATTTGTATTCAAATTGTAAATAATGTGGGCTCACATACTGAGCATGTCACTATCGCTATTGCGTTTATTCAACAGCTATTATTATTAAATATCGCTTGCCCGGGTTTTTCCCTCTAAACCGCGAGGGATTTTATGCCTAGGCAAGCTTAACAGCATCGCGTAATACGGCATTTTTGTTTATACGACCCTCACTCGTATTTATTTATTTATAAGAACTGTCTTGTTCGCATAGTAAATAGAGAATGATAAATGTTTGTCACTTCTGTTACAAGTCAAAAAAGTCATGGGCGTAAAGTTAATTATGAAAAGTATGTTTGATGATATGAAAAGTATATTTCTTTATTTTTTAAAGGAATGTAGTGTAACATTTATACACGACTTCTAAAAAAGGAATGTGTATGTTTTAGTCACAATCGGAAAAAATAGGATATTAACTCTATCGATTTTGATGTATAAGGGTTTATTTGATTAGTTACCTTATTAGAAATATCATTAGTTACGTGTCCCGGAAATAGGAAAGGGGGAGTCGTGTTGGAAGTGGATATAAAATAAGACCGCCTAAACAGATTATATTTTAGCTCAAATTGTCAGTGTCCTTAGAATGTAGCGAATGCCATAACTGATCTACCGTTGCAGTCGTGGTTTTTCCACTTTAAAACTGCTTATTTTAATGGCAACACCTTACTCGGTAATGTACTCATATACTAACAGACAATTAGACTAAATATGTGAACTTTCAGATATTCTCTCAATTACACTAAAATATGGTTAGCAGGTAAGGTTAACAGGTCATTCTCACGGGTTTTCAATATTTTTTTCTCAATATGCAATCTTCTCTTCTTTTGAAGGGTGTCTAGCTTATTTCTGTAGGTCTATTTGTCTACCTCGAATTTTATTTTGAAGCATATTATTGTATTTTAATGCAGTGTGGGCCATCGGTGGAGCGCGAAGGGAAACTGAATGCGGAGGTTTTTTTAGGGTTTTTTTATTTATAACAAATTTCGATTTAAAAAAAATGCATGACTGAATAAAAGTATCAAATATAGAGGGAAGGTCGCAGAAAACGGTAAAGACAGAGAATTTCTGAAAAAATTTCATGTATTTAATATGTGCACATTTTTTGGAATGATAAATATTTTTATTACAATGCTGAGAAGATTTTACAAGACAGTTTACGAGAAATTTGAAATGCGCTCCCAAACTCTAGCGGTTAATTCTGGTACCCAATATATTTTTATCAACTTGTCATATTTTAGCCTAAACAATATATTGTCAAATTTTCAGCGCAAACCCAGATCACCGGATACAAAAGTGTATTAGTTATTTAAAGAATGAGTCATATATTAAATTATAGAATTCTTGGTCGCGTAAGGATGGTCGACAACACTCGAATATTCGCGAAATTTTCATGAAACGAAAAATTTTCATGAAAATGCATAATTAAAGAAATATATATTTAAACATTTCTAATTATTGGTGAATGAAACCCCACGCGCGCGATAATTTCCATTAATGGTGAATTCGCCTTTCAATTTTACCGCGCGCTCAACCCTTGTTTTTTTAAACGCCGTACTCTGTATCACCTACTATTTTTAATGATCTTCATTCTTTAAATGTTTTTATATGAAACAAACAAAGCCGATCAAACTAACCTTAACCATGTGCACTTTGACCAATTCTTTCTGCTCGAAAACCCTTTATTTATGACAATTTTGACAGCTCACATAAAGTATTCCAATGGAACGGAAGAAATACTGCAAGAGACAACGTTCCGTGCTTAACGTGATAACAATGAAGGACTAATAATTTTAGGAAATAAAGTATAACTTGCTACAAAACAACTATAAAACACCAAGACTTCGTAAAATTTACCCTGAAATCTTACCGTAATCTGGTACCAACAATAATATTGATCTATTTTTCGCCTTGTAGAACCAAATATGTAACCCAGGAAATATCCCAGAGGAGTGACTGGAGCTTATATTCAGTACGATACCAAAATAATGTCAACAACGAAAATGTGGAGACTTTTTGGAGACTATTGCTTAGAAAATGCGAAGAAGAAATTTGGCCTGATCTATTCGGCTTCAGAAGTGATGTGGGGACTAGAGAAGCCCTCTTTAGTCTACAAGTATTGTGTCAAAAATGCCAAGACCAACGAAAAGTCGTTTCCTTATATTTCGTTGACTTCGAGAAGGGGTTCAATCAAGCCAACCACTCACATATGTTAAAATCATTACAAAATATTGGTCCAGACAATAAAAATTTAAGACTAGTTAAGACCAAGACTCGACTTAAGACTAATTGACAATAAAATACTACAATTAGGATCGATGAGCAACTATCCAACAGGGCACCAGTCTGTAGACAGGTAAGACAAAGATCTCTACTGTCACCTATAATCTTTAATCTGTACTCAGAAGTAATATTCAGAAAGATACATGAAGGAATCACAGGAAATACAAATTTAAACCATATCCAAGTATCCAGCATTAGATATGCCGCCTGCACAGTCATCGTATCAGGAACAGATATTATTGTGCAAAATATCCTAAATAAACTTAAATGGGAATATGAGGAATTTGGAATACACATTAATGAGAAGAAACATATTAGAACGGGTCTACTAATACCAATATTTAGAACGTTAAAGCACTAGCAAATTATCTAATCGTTGCTAAAGTAAGATAAACCAGAAGCACACAGGTGTCTGGAAGGTAATGAAAGATTGCTCACGAACACGATCTGCCATATTGACGGGAAATCGTCAACAACATCTCCAGCAAATAGAAAAAAACTTATCTCCAAATCGTACCTGTTCCTAAACGTGATTTTTTCGTGAATCCGTAAATATAAATTTCATGGTTGAATAAACATAGTGAACATTTTCTTCATGGCTCAAATTGGGATATTTCGAACAAGACAACATTTTTAGGCTCAAAAATAGTGGAAATTGTAGCCAGAAAAATTCTCTTTCCGAATAACATATTGCGAATGATCAATATTGCCATTATATGTGGGCAGAACCACAAAATATTCACTCAGACTCACTTTACATCAGAAGCGCATTTTATTCAAAAATGCCAAATATCCGACGTTTTGGTTGGGTCGAGCATGTCCAGAAACTGTCCTTTGAGACTCAGGCAAGTTTTTGAGGGATGAAATAAGGGAAGGTTTTGAAATACTTAGGTCAGTGAAAAAACATTCTTGGAACTGCCAACATATTTATTTCATTACAAAACATGATTATTATTATTTATTTATTCGGTTTCTCTCATCCAAAATATATCGTTCCAAGAGAAAAACCTCAATGAAGATATTGTGAAACAACAGTGTCGGCTAATATATTTCAAAATTTTGTCGACTTTGATACAATTCATTTTTTTTTTCTGTGGAAATTCAAATATGTTTCGACGAGAAATCGACAACAGCTGCTTTCAATCTTAGCAGGTAATCTGGATCATCTAGATTATTAATTTTAGGTCTATTTCAAAACTTAAGGAAGTCTCTATGTATCAACTCGCCAGCCTGCTCGGACCATAAACCAAAACCTTCATCATCGTTCAAGAATTCGAGACTTGCTTCAATGTGGCATAGAATAATATGAATCTTAAGAGTTTCAGATACGTCTATTGCGAGGAGAGCTGTCTGCAAATCTTTAATATGTTGACTCAATTCGGATTGAACCCTTCTTACCGCAAAGCAGGAGTGCACAATTTTATCCATAGCTCTGAAAGCTGCAATGAATGGTAGAAGAGCTAGAGATCCGCCCAAGTGTTCACTGATTTCTTGATCCAATAACACATCTGCTCGCTTGAGTAAAGTTCTGTAGGCATTCCCTTCGAAAGCTTCTCCGTGATAGTGTTTTGATATCAATTTTAATTTCGTATTTACCGTATTAAATTTATATTTACGGACTCACGAAAAAATCACGTTTAGAAACAGGTACGATTTGGAGGTAAGTTTTTTCTATTTCCTGGAGATGTTGTTGACGATTTCCCGTCAATATGGCAGATCGTGTTCGTGAGCAAACTTTCATTGCCTTTCAGACACCTGTGAGTAGCTTTGAATGGTTATGATGTCATCTCTGTGAAACATATCTCGAATTAAAGCTCTGACAAAAATTGGTTAAATGTATTCAGTTTATTAAAATATAATTAAATGTAATCAATGGTCAGTTCTACTTGGCGAAGCGGAGGCATGGACCTTAAAAATGCGCAAGTCTAAACACCGTCGTATTATTAAAATACCCTCGACAGCTTGAAGTAAACTTGGAAGTTTTGTCCAGATTAACTAAACATCGAGAAAATCCATGTACAATAAAAAAGGAAAGAACGGAATACCTAGGGCGTCTGCTTCGAAATCACAATATTATATTCCGCTGGTAATTATCAAAGGTAAAATTCAGGTTCCATTAGCAAGAAGAAACTATCCTGGATGTGAAACATCAGACACTGGACAGGACCAAATTTCGAAGATGTGATTAGAGTAGCAGATGGCAGGGATGAATTCGTTATTGTAATCTCCAACTTCCAATGAAGAAGAAGGAAATCGGAGAAGTACAATAAGCTGCGAAATATATCAAATCTGTTGTGAATTTATTCTTGTGTGATTATGTATCGACCTGTTCCCTAGAGAGAAATTATTATGATAATTTAAAAATAAATTAAATGTTATAAATTTCAAACGTTGACGCTTTATATATCGAATGTGGGGTCAAATAAGAAGCATGATAACCTAACCTGATCTGTGGTCATAATATTATAGTGAATTTTTAATTCAGGAGATTAAACTTGAATACTCCTGATTTTCTTTATCGAAGGTCGTTTGGATGTATCACCTATATTAAAGACTACAAATTTAATGGCACTATCCATCAATGTTTGCTGCGATTGTCATCTCCAAATCTTCAAAGCGAGCTGGTTTTTAGTGGCTGTGTTGTGGTAGCGGACGCCTGATTAGTGAATTTTTTGATAAAGTATGATTAGTGTCTATTTTTTTCCGACGGTGTTGTATAATCGGAGGTACTATGTTAGAGAATTATGTTATAGTAGTAACAAGTTTCATCAAGACCGATCGCACTCTACGACCTAGTCGAAGAATGGTCGGCGATAACTAATGGTGGCGATGACTATAAGGAGGGAGAGGCGACATGGACATCACAACCAAAACGATTTGCACCACCTATTCAATCATGTATCACCACTCACACACTGTCTATTGTCGGTGTATAGCTGGAATAAACTGAGAAATAATACGAATTGAATACAGATAGCTAACTCGCCAAATTCAAACTGCCTGCAGACGCGACAAAAACCTTTTCCAAAGCTTATATAGAGAAATACAGTGTCACGCTAATATTAGTGATCCAGGTGAAATATTTCTCAAAATATAACGCTACAATAATGACTTTAAACTCAAAACGTGGGTCATTAAGAATGCCACTGCAAATCTCATCACTGATCTATATGAGGTCGCTGAGACTTGGTGTAAGTATCGTGAGGACATTTGTTCTGATATTGATACCCAGATTCCTCTACCAATGTAAATATAAGAACAAACCAATGATTCTTCGTTCGAAAGTATAGTATCTCGTGTAGAGGTTGAAGATCGGGAAAGCCTTTGGCATCGATGAATTACTGGCTGAAACTAAGAAGTGCCTGGGTAATGATGGACTATGGTTCCTTCGTGGTATTTGTTAAAAGGTTAGGTCTTCTGACATCTGACTAGATACTTGGGAAACTTATCCCTTTTATAAAAAAAAATTTTAGGTGGTCTCAGTTAACGACCTTTTCTTATCCCTGAAACAAGTGATATAATAGTTTTCAGAAATAAAAATTATTTTACATTCGTAAAGCTGCAATTGTGAACGATCATGAAAATAATTTTGCGAATAAGCATTCAGACTTTTCGATAAATTATGCATTCTCTTACATCAACTTGGGAGTTACTACAGTTTATGTAAGGAAATTATATATATTTCATTTACTGTGAGGTTTAAGTCAGCGTGTTCTGATAACATTCCTGGTTAACTTGGAGAGCCTCCTTAGCGAATAGTTTTGGGACTATACTCATTAGAATAAATACTTTGCGTCATGAAGGCTACTCGTTTAAACGAAAACAATAAATCTATAGCCGAGATTTTAATTACCGTCTGGAAATCATTAATAACCGCCTCACAGCGCTTCTCTCATCGTTTCACGCGAATTTACGCCGTCCGCTCGGAATTTAAATCATCTCATTATTTTCGGCCACATGTGACACCCCTTTAATTCCGAAAAAGACGAGAGAGATATTTTTACGATGCCATCAGGCGCCCTCGTAAAACACACTTTGGCATTTCATTCGGTTCAGGCCGGAGCGCGTATTAAAGGTCTGCATGTGTTCACTTTTACCGATCATATTTCATCCTACCGTCCATCCCCTCAAAATTTTATTGCTGGCTCTATCCATCTCTTTAGTATTCAATTTTTCCCTATTGTTTTAAATTGGCAGGGCGAGTGGTAGGCCCTATAGATCCAATAAACCCCCGTCTGAAACAAAAAAAGTTAGTACCATAGTAAAAACTGTGACTTGCCCTTATCTTCATGCATTTTACTCAAATCACAATTGATGTGACTGACTTATCGATTATTTGACGTCACCGCGGTAAACGATGCGTGACTAACTTAGAACACAAGTTTGAAAATCGCGGCATTAATATTATATGGTATTATATTTACTGATCAAATAAATTTTTAGTTTATATTATCGAATTCAATAGACTTTTCGTTCACATGTGGCATGAAAGACAGAGAAAGACATATCGGCAGTAAGCAACAACTCTTTTTACTTTACTTCAAAAAAATTAAAAGTGCTGAGAACAGAAAGGCACACACGATGTAAATATCCTCTAAAGATCATTATCTTTTCATGTCACTTATTACTTTCGTAAATAATCAATGTACAAATTTCCTTAATGTTTTCGTTATAATTAGTTTCAACGAAAAACGTAAATAAATAATTATCCACACATTTTATTATTTTTCAGACACATATTAAACTATATTACACTATTGGTCCAAATATTTAACTTAAGTCAAGCTTTTTGTGTAATTTATTTTTTACAACATAAAATATATCTCGGTTATATTGACGACATAATTAATTTCGAACTCATATATTGACATTACTTCAATAAAATATGCCATATCATCTGTGTTTTGTACCCAGATCAAATGTAATAAATCGAATAATTATAATTAACTGATACATACAACGGGCAACGTTTGCTTTGTTGTCATAATGGGAACATATTGAATTAATACGATTTAATAAACCTGGGATTTCTTTTTGTTTCGAATTGCATCGGAACTTTAATTAAAATTGTTGCAATATACTTACAAAATTGTCTGCAAAAACCAAAAATCTGACTGTAACAACCGTACTGAATATATCTTTAAATATACCAATTAGCTATCGCAAGTCATTTATCAAATGTGTAGATAAATATTGACATCTTTAACTGAGGATATTCCATCAGCAATAAAATCGTTGAGAAATGATGATCTGGTTGGTGTTAAAAGATTGGTTATAAATGTGACCAAGGACAAAGCTAACATATGAGGACCACGCGAAACTGTAAACATTCTGAAGGCTTCGAACTGCCCAGAAAATCTGTAAGAAAGTTAAGTTGGGTTTAGGAGTTTGAGTAACATACAAATAACCAGAATTAATGAACACACATGGTCATTGTCCTGCATTTAAGCTGACTTCATATAAAGTATTACTTATGCGGTAAGAACTTATTTAGATGAAACAAGTCCACCGTTGGACCTAGTTTTTATCTAGGTCATTTGATTCCAATATGTTCAAGAGTTTCACATGGTCTGTTCGGTCAAATGCCTTCTCATAGACTATATAACACGCATATGCCCTTTTTTGCTGGTCTCTACATTTTTGAAATAAAACATTCACGCCAAATAATGCCTCTCTCGCCCATCATACTCTCGCTTAATCCAAATTGTGACCGGCTGATATCCTGCTCCCATTTTCTGAATATTCTTGATTGAAACTTATGAGCCTATATTCATCGCATCGATCGGTATGAACTCTGACTTTATTGGCATAGAGTATTTATTGGCATTGTAATTGTATTGGTTATTGATTATGTGAGAAAATTTTTCATTCAAAAGTCTTTCAAGTATGGCAATATTCTTCAGATTTTGAATATCAACAGAAATTGTGGAGGGCTTTTGAAGCATTTTCAGTTTTATATGCAAATTATCAATTAACGGGTTATGGTCGCTGTTTATTTCATCTCCGGGATATGCTCTCACTCCATGCTTGCCATTCCTATATCTGTGATTTATTAGAATATAGTCTATTTTTTTCGGAAGAATATTATTTTCATTGTGTTGAGGTGATTGTCAGGTGTAAAGTAGGCTAGGAGGAAGCTGAAACTAGGTATTAGTAACTACTAAATTTTCTTGACAGAATTGCACCAAGGTATCCCCTCCGGGATTTCGCTGTCCTAACCCGTTTCTTCCGATAACATTTTCCACCACTCTTTCCTCCACATTGGCATTAAAATCGCCCATGGCTAAATCTACTTTAGAAGGTTTTGTGTACTTTAAAAGTCCTTTAATTTCACTGTAGAATTTGTTGATTTCTATATCACGTTTGTTGTAAGGATATAAGGATAGCGTACCGAGTCAAAATCCTACTCCTGAGGTTTATAATAACAGGACCGACGTTCAGAATTCTCTTATCCCGTTTCTGGAAATTTCTGGAAATTATTGGAACCTGTTACCTCCCACTGAACGACTGCCGACGAAGTATAAGGACCTAGTGTTGTTCATGGGACCTTTCTATCATTCACGAGCAGAGTAGAATTCGAAGGATTCCACAGAACTCACATAAGATTATTTTTAGTACCGACTTGGTAACCTTGTAGCCTGTTTAACATTTCTTGTAACGATTGAGTAACTTCTCTTACTGACTTATTAATTGGTTTAGTACAGTGCACATTTAAGTTTTATTTACCGATATTGCTAGTAGTGCCGATATACTGTAGGTTTTATTAAGTTATGGTGATTACCAACCTTTGGCATAAATTTAATACCTGAGTCCCGTACCAGGACACAAATACATTTAATTTACCTGTCTTAAAAGTACCCGGTTGAAGCGAAGTACTTCGTTGAAGCCAAGCGACTGAATCGTCGTATCTTGTGAGGATATTGTGTTGTGCATATTTACAACTCAGTACAGATATCGAATTAAACCGAATATAATAAAATATAATAACCTGTCAATACAACATCATTGGGTATTTCACATTGAACATAATTCAGAAATAAATGCTTCGTCCGATAGGACAATGCAGACACGAGAGTTGAAGGACTTGTTAATAGAACTAACAGATAATATTACGAGGAAAGTCCAAAATATTTTCTTTCAGTATAGAGTAACGTCAATGAATAATGGAAAATCACCATTTGAATTACATTTGTGATGACAATTGAGAAAAAAATTTCACCTACTTAAACCTAGAGAAATAATCCAGAGTCCTCTGCAAGTACGAAAGGCAAGTTCAGTTGTAGTAGGTGAATTAGCTAAAAAGAAATTACGTAGGATACTATTGTATTATATTGAACAAGTTTAGCGTTTTCATTATGAAGATCGTCTTAATAAAAACAACCATATTTCAATACGTCACAGCGGTCAACTTAAACATTGAGGATGTACATATGAAAATACACATTACAGAAGTACATTGAATGTATCAAAACTGAAAAAAGGATACTTTTGCGTTTCTAATTGATTTAAAACCTAAATGGCAAATATCAGATTTTCTATCGACACCCTAGAGTTGAAGAAAACCCGATATCAGAGAAGGATAAGATAGGACATACTATCGCCAATTACAGTACAAGTTGTTAAGAACATAATGTTGGGAGTCAAGAAGAACTGAGAAGATCTGAAGGGCATGGAAGACCGGTCCAAAGCCCCAGTTTGTATCTTTTTTCAAACAGTTAAAGATTTAGTTCAAAGAATGTTATATAGAATAATAATTGTCAATATCATTATTACATTAGAAACGTAACATTAAAAATATTAAACATTAAAAATGTAACTTATTTAAAGTCTAATTTTATTATATATATAGTGTGAATATGCCACATTTTCGTTGAATCGGGATAAATGTTAGATCAGTGGAGACAGGAAAGTCCCCTAGCTTAAATCATTTCTTTATGTTCTCCACCTACTATTTTTTATTCAACATAACGCGGTGATGCCAATCACAAATGTAGTTTAGGTTTCATCAAAAATATCGTATGATATGCGACTGTAAAATCAACCAAAGCTACTCTAGTTATCTTCCTTCTTTCAAATCATTCTTCTATAAGTTCAGTGATGTTTAATATTTGCCGTTTACGAGATTTTTTTGCTTATGCTTTTAATACAATAGATTTGTATATGTGGAGAAGCGCCCTTACGAGTAATGCAGAATGTGACACAAAAGACTGATACGTGTTATAGAAATAATATCAAATTTTTAGTCATTATACCATACGTATTGTGAAGGTTGTAATTGCTTATTTTCATATATACCATCACTAGTCTGAGTCTGTAGTCATTATCGAATCTAATTGTGAATTATTTTAGTAAGAACAAGAAACAGCGTCACACGTTCCATATTAATAGCGTAACGGATATTACACGTCCAATTAATGGATGATTTTTATAAGTGAGTGCGCCACGAGAAGTATACCTAAATTGCGTATAAAATTTTCTTTTGATGTTGGGTCGAGTGGAACAATTTATTCGATTCAAATGGGACTTAGTCAAATGGAAACCGTAAAGTTGTTAATTTGGCTATGCAAACATGGTTCTCTCTGAATTTTCCTGAGCTTTCACTCAGTAACTCGGGGCTTAATCCTCGACATACGGATCGCCCGAAGGCGAATTCTGATCAAACGCATCAGAAGTGGGATAAGCCTTTCGGTGCGTTTCTGTGTGGTTTAAACGCACTTCGGCCTTTCAGCGCAACCCCGACGATACGGCAATTTTGGTCGACCGGCGGGCAAATCCTCTCTCCCATTTCTCTCCCTTGCGCTCTTCTGTGATCAACCGACTCTGATAAATGAAATGTATATGAACAGGTTCTTTCCGTGCACGTACATATTCCGTGTCACTTTGATAATCAAAGAAAATGGCGGAAATGTGGTCGAGTGGAGTCTCCCTTGTTCGGAATATGGACGGCACGCTGGTGTTGTTTTTTTTGTGTTCTGGTTTTGATTTATACTATGGCTTTGTGGTCGGGTTAATTGAATTCGAGACTGCTTTGGCGGAAAACCTTGCGGCGCAACGAATTTGATCATTCTTTTAATAAACTCGCCAGCACATACACATAAAGTCATTCCGAAAAAATGAGAAATAAAACATCAATGGAACATTGAATATTTTTGCAATATGCCGCCGTTTTTTGTTGAAATGCAACGCGATGGTGGTGGTCTCTTTTGTAGAGTTCTTCGAATAAACTTCAAACAAAGAAAAAACGGATGAGGATGTTATTGCTTGTAAAGTTTAGTATTTGGATTCAAGTTAGGGATTCAAATTTAGGAAGTTCCTATTGTGATTGGTCCTATTACATCCCTCCAAAGTTATTTGTTTAGCACAAAATATTTGACTTTGAAGATTAAAATGTCATGAAACAAAAGAAAATTTATTTTTATTAACATTAGAATGAACAAAAAACAGTTGTTGATGTAATGAGTGATGAAAAATTATTTTAATTTGGATGTAGCGAGTGCTGCATGGATATTTTATCATTAACCCAATAACACTAGACAGTTCGAGGTATTTTTATGATTTTACCAAACTTAACAAAAAACTAAGTCACAATACACAAAAAAAATATTTAAACCTGTACTTCTGTGTACTGTTCTAGAAATTCTGTGTAAATTGTTAGGAAATCTCAGTTAGTTTCACCATTGTTCAAAGAAAGTCTATTACGTTTTTATGAAAAGCTGGTTTTGCATTAACTTGCCACTTCGTTCCGTAGTGATTTTGGAATGATTTTGTCACTCTTAGCCCTATTCTTTTCATTTATGACAACGCATTCCCCTAGATCATGGTCGTTTGATCAAAGTTTTTAAATTTCCATAAAATGCCATTTGAAACCCAAAAATCGCTATTATGGAAAAATGTACCTTGAGCTTCAGAAATATTTTTGTGTTGTCATGAAGAGTTTCTACAATTGCAATTGAAAGTGATAAGCTCTGGTGGCTTGATAGGCGTTGTTATGTTCTGAAACTACTGCAACTAACATATTATTGCCATGTGCAGTCTTTTCCATTTTAAATTGTGCTCTGCGAACGTTTTGTAAGTCTCTTTCTTTAGCATCAAAAATATTATATTTAAAATTAGTCACTCTCCGAATACACATCTTTTTTTTTGCCAAGAAACTAAGGTCCTGTAGTGGACTAATTTGCCTATTTCGTTTAATGGCATCTCGCGCAACAAAAGTGTTCATGGCCCATATTAAGTCTACCCGCAATTGCAATGTATATATCGAAACTAATTATTGGAACATGGAGTCACGGCAGTTTCAAGAGAGCTCATTGACCAAGAGAAATCAAATCTATTATAATCCACAAACACCTTTACACGTTCAATATTGTTGAAGCAAAATATTAGAGAAACTAATATCTTGAAGTGATACTTATCAATAGTCAATAATATTAGTCAACATTGTGTCAGTTGAGATTTTTCTTTCTATAATGACTGACCACAAATTTGATTTTATGGTTTTCTCTATATGGGTTATTTTGAAATTGTGTTTTAATTGCGTTGATCATTGCACTAAAAAAGAAGTTTTCATTTCATATTTACCATACATATTTATAAAATTTTTTTAAGCCATCATGGAGCCTAAGTGATAGGCTTATCATTGTTAAAGTTCTTACCTATTCGGGCATTTGGCTTTACATTTTACCTACTTGTTCACTTTTGCACCCTCTTGATAAATGGAATTAGGTAGTTTTTAAATGTCTTTAGGTTACAAGGGGCCCTATACTATTTCCATATAGATGTAAAAGTTTCTAACTACCGGAGGAGTACCTCGGAATAATACTGACACAAACAATTTCTTTTTTCCGCCCTCTTGTAGGTGCTTAAAGTTAAATTTCATATTATGAGATTCTTGTGAATCATCTAGAAACCGTGTCAGGTTTTTTAGCCACTAGTTTTTAGTAACTACTACTTCAACCCCTTTTCCACCTTCTCGGTAAGTGATTATATTTTTAATTTTTTTCGTGCCAATGGAAGCCTAAGCAATAGTTCAGTCTAGTGAACACCCGGACAGAGTTTTATAGATTCAACCACCTGAGAAGTACTCGCAAATGTTCATACCCTTGGTAAGAGAAAAATTCCAGTTATATCATTTTTCTGAGCCTAAACTCTAAGTGTATAAGAATTAAAGTTTCTAGCTATTCGGGCACTTTTAAAACAACTTCATTCCCTCTTCTACCTTGTCTGTAAGGAAAATTCGAGTCTACAAATATCTCACAAAACAAAATCAGCACCATCAGTAACAAAACAATACTACCAAGTCCACTATTCGAATTTGCTTTTTGAAAAATATTGGGAAGATTTTTATGTGATTTTATGTATGATTTTTATCGAATTTAACACTGCTCCTTTAGGCCTCTTAAGCTTCAAGTTATCCTTGAATACATTATTATCCTTCGTCATTACTAATCTTTCCCGTTTTGAAAACAAAACACCGACGACCTGGTTCGCCTCTAGGATCCTTCGAGAGCGGGATGTGCGTGAAAATATTCCCAACCCCCTCCCCACGGTGCCACGCTCCGACCATCATATGAATATTTATGGGGCCTTTTGCTTGATTGCAAGTTTAAAATGCAAAATAGGCAATTTGCATTCATTAGGGAGAAAGTTTTGCTCCGACGTTTCGGATGTGAGCGTGAAAAAGTGGAAAATTCGCCAGTTTTCTAAATGACTTCTCAAAGAGAAAATTGTCATGAACATGTTTTACAAGGACAAAGAAGACCGAGAATTGATTTTTAACGGAATTAATCTGACACATCTGATATGCAAAGTGTTTCAACTGCACAATACTTCGAAATTGATTTTTACAACTTTTGGCAAGCAGAGCAGGTATTCTAAAAAGCCCAGTTTATAGATCAAAAAGAAAGCTGTTTTGGTAAAATTTAACAGCAGACGGACCAAAAACTTTTGTTTAAAATGTATCATAAATGATAAAAACCCAAAATCTAGACAAACCTGAGCTTTTCTTTTGTTTTTAGACAATATAAATTTAGATAAACTCCAATAAATTTAAAACATACTTCAAATTTTTATATATTAAATTAATTTTCAATCTACTGTATATTTCTATCACAAGGTTAAGAGATGACAAGTCATTCGTAAATACAATATTTCGTGTTACCAATATTGATATAGATAGACGCTGATGTGAATACAGGAGGAAAAGACCTGAGGTGTTACATAAAATTGAGAATAGATGTCTTATTGACGTAGCGATAAGTATGCACTATGTAATAATTTGATTATAATATTTAATTACAATTATAATTAATTATTATACAAATTATTATACGTATATAATGTGTAATGTACACATATATAATTATAACAAATTATTATACAAATTAATTACAATTTAATATTATTTAATTACAATAATTAATTATGTAGCATTGTAAATGACCTGACGATGGCAATAATAATTTTCTGAAAGGCTGACAATTATGAAATGAAATGAAAAAATGAAATGAAAAATTATGGAATTTTCATTGTCCACAACCCCTTGAACAAATCTTGATATTCTCCGAGTCCCGAAAATTTCTATTCAGTTACTTGGGCATAACTACCTGTCATATACCGGGTGTCCTATAGGTCCTGTTGCAGTAAGAATGGGGTGATAGCTATCTCATTTTTGAACCTTTTTGTTAAATTACCAGTTTCCCATCTTAACTATTTCTTAATATTAACCTTTCTCAAGTGTTTTTAATTATTTATACGCTTTTGGAAATCTTATGTACTGGTTTATTTTTGCGTATTTCGAAGAAATTTAGTCAACCTTGACCTAAAGTACATAAAACGTTCTGGCATCTATAGATTTTTGTGTCAACTTTCTGCGTCATTCTAATGGTAACGTAACATTTCACTGTTTTTATGAGTTTTTCGATTTTTACAATTTATCAACGATAAAATGGAAACTGCTGTAACAGAAATAGCGGCGAAGCCGGCGGAAAATATCAAAGAATATTCCCCCAAAAGACGACAACCATCATGCGCAGTTTTTATTCAGACATTTTCAACAGGCGACGTAGCCCCCCTTATAAACGAGTAGAACGACAGAAACACACCATTGAACAGGAAGAAGCAGTTGTAGACGCCATTACCCAAAGTTCCTGTGCAACTGTTCGAGAACTTCCTCGTGTTCAAATGGAACTACCTAACGATCTATACAGAGATTGATGTTGGGAGTAATCTTGAGAGATCAAGGAATGCGGAAGTATACCTGAGTACAAAAGTTGAAGATGTGGTTCAGAATTGTAAAAGTGAAATGAATCTGTGTGGGGCATTTTGCCAGAAATGGACCAGAACAATTATACAGTGGCGCCCAAGAGACCATCAAAGTGTGTGGGACAACCACACCAACGACAATCGGGAAGAAGTGGTATCGATTAACATTCAACAGGACGGGAAGAGGTGAAGTCCAGGAGTGGACGAGAAGGTCTATTAAGGAAGAAGAAGAAGAAAAAGAAGAAGAAGAAGAGGATAATACATGTGTACCGATAAACAACAATATACATATAAAATGTTTGTTGTAAATTCTTCATTACACTGCCGATTTAGACATCATTTCCCATAAAAGAAAAATATATTTTATGTAACATATTTAGGAATTCACGGTTATTGACAAGAAAATTGTAAATAGACAGCAAAACTCTCTTATTCTATTCACTCCATAGTTTTTTATAGTCTATAGCCTTCTTTTAATAAAAGTAGGTGAAAATGGAATAAAGTCTTTTCCCTCTTCCTATTACATGTAAATTTGTTTCTTAGAAATTGAATATTCAAAAAGAAATGTAAATTAAACATTAACCAATCAATAACTTGTATACGTCATATTTACTCTTCTTGGTGAAATTCTAGGTTTTTAATTTTACAAGCAACTTAGTTAAGGCCTAAGCTATTCCCGTGCAGAGTTTAAAGTTTCTAACTGGTTAAGAAGCATATCAGAATAACACTGACAAACATAAATTTCCTCCTTATTTCCACTCTTCGGAAAGAGAAATTGAAAGTTTTCTCAACCATTTTGGAACCTGACCGATAAACGTGCCAAGTTTAAAGTTTCTAACAATTCAGACACTGTTAAATAAATGTCTTCCCTATTTTTAGCTTCTCATATAAACAAATTTGGAGTTAAAATTTTTTACGCCACCTTGGAGCCTAAGTGATGGGCTTATCATTATTAAAGTTCTTACCTATTCGGGCATTTAGCTTTACATTTTACCTACTTGTTCACTTTTGCACCCTCTTGATAAATGGAATTCGGTGGTTTTTAAGTGTCTTTAGGTCACTCGGGGTCCTATGGAGAAAATGGAATAAAGTCTTCTCCCTCTTCCTATCACATGTAAATTTGTTTCTTAGAAATTATATATTCAAAAAGAAGTGTAAATTAAACATTAACCAATGAATAACTTGTATACGTCATATTCACTCTTCTCCGTTAAAAATTTTTTGAGCTGCCAATATGGGAAGTAATTCAATATTTACATTACTTTAGCCGTGTGCATTCGCTCCCTTTTCTGTCCTAAGCATCGTCGAAACCATCAAAGTGCATTAGCATATTAAAAATCCGATACTTGTCGAGTAGTTTCAGTTTAAAAAATTCCCATTGGTTGAGCTCCATAAATAAAATGAAGTATTGAGGGCTTTCTTGAAGTTGGGACTATCCAAACAATGACCTAGAAAGCGAACGATTTAAGGAGAGAGCGCTTTTCCGGCGAGATTTTCCGTGATCGGTTTACCTACCTTACAAACTGAATTAAAAACTGCCTCCGGGCAAGAAATATTTAAACTTGTGCAGGGTTTTTCTCGGAACCTTTTAAATAACTACATGATCTTCGGATCGAAGTAAATAGAAATATTGAAACTTAAAGTGAACAAACGAAAATGCAACGAAGGAATACAAGATTGTTGTAAATGCTCTCTAAATTTTACCAATGGCACCAAAATAGTGATATGTTTTGAAAATTACTTTAAAACCACTACTATTGATGCTCAATTTCAATTTATTTTATGTGTTTAGTGGACAATTCTGTTCTAGCAACGATTTATACCTATATTGATCGTACTATCGTAGAATCTTTTCCAAAAACAAAGCTTTGGATCGTCCTAATTAATGTAAACGACGGCGATTTCGTACAGTGCGAAACATTGTGTTCGTGTTACGGAAACAATGTGAATAGATTGCGATTATTTATAACAAATCAACATTATTAGTCCCAACTTATATTAGAACCGTAAAATTTGTTTTCCTTATATAACTTTTTTCTTCATTTGCAATCTTCATTTAAGATCAGAAATCGATCAAGTCCGATAGTTCGATAGTTATTGATGCTTAATAATTATTAAAGATGTTGATTTTTTTTAATTTTCTCACAAACGTCTGGACTTATTTGAAAAAGTTAATATTCTTGAATGTGACGGGTTTGCTAGAACTTTGCTATTAAAAGTAATTACGTTAGAGTGCGTAATTTTTAAAATACACCAAATACCAAAAGTTTCAATTTTTAAATATGGTTTGCCTCTTTTGGAACAGTTGGATGAGCCTGGGTAATAACATTTTACTGCTGGGACGCACCTTAAAAGTTTTAATGACTTAGGGTGAAAGAAAAGGAAATAAAACATTCTATGTAACGAATTTTCAGAACTGTAGAGCAAGCAGGCAATAGAAAATATTATTAAACAACTCGTATGGCAAGTACAAGCCAAAGTAAATGTCTTGTCGATGCTCGTTAGGTTCAACTAAAGTGAATAAAGTACGGAACAATTTTTGCTTATGGTAAACCATTCACTCCTACCATCCAACTATCGAAATGGAACATCATTTGAAGAAAAAGATAGTTAAATAGTTAAAACTATCCAATTAATCGTTTATAACAGCGTAGCCGCTCACTCCTATGCTTTAAATCACGGTTATAACCTGAAGAGATGTAGCGAGTCTTCATTCTTTATTTTTGGCGAATGGACTTTAATGCATTTTTAGGAGTTCCGATATAACTCAAAATTTAGTTGACATTTTCGACTGAAATTTTATACATAGCTTATGTATAAATGGATAATGGAATTTAATAAGAAATAGTACCGTTTTTTCTTTTAAATTTGAAAAATATTAAGACTAGTCCCAATTACGAACTATTTGTTACAAACCACCTTCGAATTAACTGATTACTTAGCGAGTTATATTGGAGCGACTTGCAGGGGTATAGCCCTTAGGAGGTTATTAATTGTAACTGATACGAAATAAAAAAAATTTGAAAATACCATTTTTTTTTTCACTGTAAAGCCAAAGTTTCCAACAAAACAAGAAAATAACCTTTTGGATGTTCCTTGAATTTTTTGAATTTTGAATTTTTTTTGCACTTACATAACTTGTATCAGTAATTTTTATTGCAGTGCCGCCGAACATACAAATTCTCCCACCGAGTGGTCAAGTCGTAACTAGGAAAGGAGGTCCTGTAACTTTTGAATGCAAGGCGACAGGTAACCCTACGCCAACCGTGCAATGGTCGAAAAAGGTAATATTTCTTACCTTAAAAAGGTAATATTAATTACGAGAAAGCGGATTAAAACCATTAAGCCTATTTTCTATGTTTCGATAATCCACAGCACAATATTTTATACTACACAGCATAGTATTTTACTGGGAAATGCTGCATATTTTCGGAAATTTAAAAGGAATGAATCAAGTAATTAATTAAGTAATTAAGCAATAAGTAATACAAGTGTAAAATAAATTTTGAATAATTCAAAATTAAAAACACAATTTCATTTTAAGTAGTAATGCAATTTTTCGAGATAAAATGTAAAATGGTAAAATATTCTTTTACAAAATATGTACACATTCTATTCGATATTTGTTTGCTACAAATATCTAAGTCTTGTTTTTTAAATTTGTTCAGAGAAAAACACTAAACTAAATATATATTTTTACTTTCTTTAGCATATTCTGAAATATAATTGGGTTTTACAGATTTCTTAAACGAAATGTTTTAAACTCGTTCCAAACTTAGTGTACTTATGTTTGATTAAGCTTTTAATGTTCTACACTTGTTGCTTAACAAAAAATAATTCTGGTTTTATGTAAGTTTATGTATATTTTTTACATGAAACAGTTGTTTTAGAACTTGCGGATCTTCTACTCTATACCAGTCGTTTCTATTCTTTCAGAAAAAAATTCTGGACAAAGTTAACATTTAGTAATTTAAACACCAACACAATGAGTTACGTATTTATAATTTTATTCGGTTCTGGAGAAAGTCTCTTTCGTTTTCTTTTCTCAGATACCATGCCAAAAAAATCACAAATTGACCAACATACATCCTTCACATAGAGCCAAACTGCAAAAGTTGATATCTGAAAGCAAAGTTCAGTTATCTCTGAGCTGAAATCTCTTCAATATACCATATATGATGTGAAAATAAAACAGCTTCAATTACTTAACTGGGATCTATATCGTGCAAGGGTAGCGTCAAATATTTCGGAATATCAATAAGAGGAATTATTTTGTTATGCCCCAGCTGGAAAAGATGTCTAAAGAGTTATGACAAATGGTACAAAATAGTCGTAAAATATCCCATTTTGCCTTATAGCTTACCTAGATAAGTTAATAACTGTTAATTTTTGAGAAGACATCAAGACAAAAATTTTGTCATTACGCAACATAATCGGTAGCAAAGTAGAACTTTTTTTTTATTAATGCAAAAATATGGATTCCTTTCCAAAAATTTTGGAAAATAAAATAGAAATTTTTGGGAATTCACACGAATTGAGATTTAAATTATACATGTATATTATTATTATTATTATTTATATTAAACACTTCAAACACCTAAACATCTATTTCATCATCAGATGAGCAATTCTGAGAAGTCACTCTCATTGCCAATATTTAAGACAAGCTCTGCCACTTCATTGATAATAAGTTGTAGGCTTAATTATTCATCTATTACGTTATCCACATGATTATAGGCCCTCTCCCAAATTTCTGCGGTAATGGATTAAAATCTGTTACATTAGTTAATATTTTTGATTGGTCAAAGCCAAGACATCATCCAATTTAAACATTGTGTTATGTACAGCAACATTGTTGCTGTAGTGTTGTAATATTGTTGTACAGACAATGGTGACAAGAGTAATACATAATTTCCGTGATTCGCTAATAATTTGTCAGATTGTTCATGTAAATGAACATTTTTGTACAACTCTGACTTTGTTTCATTTTGCCCAAAAAAAAATATTTCTTGTTTTTATCCAATTTTGCAAATCTATTTTTTTTTTCAAGCAGAGGTAGGATGAGGATCTATGATGAGATTGTAATTAGATGCATTATCGATTGGCGATGGCATTAATTTGTCATATCGTTGCATATTTCTGACGTGTTTCATTAAATCATACGTACAAACATGTTTTGTGGATATCTAAACGTAAAGCTTGTAAGATTTTTCCGCAAGTAAATCCACTTTAGATTAGTTGCATATAAACTACGCTATGTTTAAGTTTGCTGTAAAATAAAAGCAGTTATAAACTCTTGATTTTTAAGTTATTGGTTATTGTTAATTTATTTTGTGGAACTAATGCCGAATTATGTCAAATGGTAATAATACAGGTCTCATATTTCTCATGGTCTCATGTTTACTACTAAGTGGGTTGTCAAATACAACTTCTTTGTATACTGATTGCTGCTTCTTATAGGACGGTCTACTTCCATCGGGGTTGCAGGTAGAAACTGGATACGCGTTGAGTTTGAACGAAGTACAGAGACAAGATGGAGGCATCTACAGGTGCACAGCTTCGAATGGTATTGGACAACCTGTAACTGGAGAAGTTAAACTTCACGTCCTCTGTAAGAATTATCGTTAATTGGTTCAACTTCTAGTTCAAAGTTTTTAGTTCAAAATCATATACAGAAGCCTATCATGTAATTCTTTTTTTGTTTTAACTGTTTTAGTTTGTGATGAATAGTGATGATATTTCACGTTCTATCTGTTCAGATCCACCGGAAGTCAGCGTAGTAAGATCTTGGGTGAACTCTGGCGAAGGTCGAGAAGCAAAGTTAGATTGCGTTGTCCATGCTGATCCACCTGCAGAGGTAAGCACTAATTTTCCAATGTCCAATGTTCAGAAAACATTTTGTTTGAAGCAATGTCAAGAAACTACGACCAAAATATGAACGCAATTTGTGGAAAATATTAACTTAGAATTTTATATTTTGGTAATTTATTTATTTTACATTATCCACTGATTATTAACTTATCAGTGAATATTTCATTTTTGGACGCCTAAGTCATTTCTTTTAGATATCTCAGTGTAATATTTTTACCAGGATCTTTTTACATACATACGGAATTAGTACTATTAGTACTTAGTACCATTATTGGCAAGGGCGTCGCCAGCCGATGGCGCAGGGGGGGGCAAGTTGACTTTACATACTACAATTCATACTTTTCTCATTCTCTATGAATGAGAAAAGTAGGTATGAATTGTAGGTAAAGTAGGTATGAATTGTAGGTTTCTGTGACAGTACAGAGTCCAATGTGTAAAGCTACACGAGCACGAGCTCTTGACTATGCAATAAAAAACTTGTAAAAGATAGAGTAGAGCAGAGCGCAGCCTAGTACGGAATATTAAGACTGGAATTGGCGACTTCATTCGAGTTTCGACGCACGGGAATGATTGTCCAAGGCTTGAACTTCAAGCAAATCAACTCAAATACTTAGGACTTTGGTTGCATTATATTTGGCAACTTTTTTAGAATCTCTAGGGGGGGGCAGCTGCCCCTCCCTGCCCCCCCTTGGCGACGCCCTTGATTATTGGTATTACCCAATATGTTATAGCAATTTCGCCTAACACCGGATTAAAATTTTAGGTTATTAGCTTGGGCGAAATTAAAAATTTGCATTCTCAGTTCCTCCAAATAATTATCCCTATTATTCTTGGTTCATAAATTTGAGACTTCCACAGAATTTCATGAAATATTGTAAAATTATCACAATCAAACCGGTGCTGAAATATTATATAAATTTGATTGTTTTGAAATTAGTCTTGGTGTAAGTTTGACAATTGACATGGCATTTATACAACTATGATTTTTCCAACCCATATAAGAAAATGAACCCATATGAATATAATGAATGAATTAAAGTTCTATTACAACATAATTCAAAAATCGTAATAACTTCAGAATTTTTATGGTTTTAGCAGTTTTCTTACTTCATATGTAAATTAGAAAGAGGAAACTTTTCAAGTAGTAAAAATTTATTTGGCTTACCTAAGCAGCTCTTGACATACTTAAACCTGAAGCTAATTTGACGAATAAAAATTAATAAAACTCATATATTCAATATGAATTTTATATCAATTTATTCAATATGAATAAAATTAATACAATACAATTTCGTATTAAAAATATTAAATTCTGCTTATTTTGTCCAAAACCATTCATTAGATACTCATCATACCTCTTATATCTGTCTCATTTCAATGTAGAAACATCCAGACTTTACGAAACTGGGCACTCATCTTAACTAAAAGTCTCTCCCTTTCCTTCAAACGGAGACGTCATTATTACTGAAAGCAAAACAGGATTCTGTGATATAATTATGAAGATTGGAGATTAAACATTTAGGAAGATTGGACTTATAATTGCCTAGAAACGTTGAAACGACCAAGATATAAGCTCAAAGTCTTATTGCCGAGTTGCAATTTCCGTTTCGACTACATTATAATTGTTTCCTCGCTCTGGGAGGATTTTAATAGATGGCAGTCAGGGCAGAAAACCGAATATCGTGCATAGTTGGTGGTAATTAATAAGATAATGTAAACGAAAATGTTTTACCAAGATGTGTTAAAAGACAAATGAAATTACGATTATTTTTTATGTCCAACTTAAAAGGATAGATATAAGAATATTAGAGATGTTAGGAATAACGAATTCGGATAAATTGAAAAAGCAATATCCATATCGCATAGCAATAGCAATATCGTGGGCAATTATAGTTGTAGTAGCTGATTCCGTATTTCTATAATTTAGGCGACTTGATGTTTAAAGAAAATGAAATTTCTTTTAGCAACTTTTTTATTTGCTTATAGCTTCACATCTGCAAATACATCTAATGTATTTGTAAAACGCTGAAATTTAGTATAGTGGAATAGGCAACTGTTCATTACACATCACATGTGGAACTGGAATAGATTAATACTCGGCTTAAACTGGTAATCATAAATATCTCCTTCTTATTGATTTCGTTTGGATTTTTAATTTGTGAGGTACATGTCAAATACGTTTTCGAAGTTGTGCAACACGTGTATTTTTCTATTAGCAAATCCTGGAATGTCAGAAGATAGCACTATATAACTTTCTTCCTATCTCATCCTTTTTGCCTACACTTTTCTCATTTCCTTTATTCTTCCGCTGTTTACGTTATACATTTTTGTATCCAGGTAACGTGGTATCAAGACTCGTTCATCCTCCAACCAACGGATCGTCGTGTGATGTCAAAATCGGGTAATACGCACACATTGACAATCAAGAACGTTCAGCTTTCAGATTTCGGTAACTACAGCTGCTTAGTGACGAACTCCATCGGCAAAGATAAACGTTATATAGAACTCTCCGGGAAGCCCGGACCTGCGAAGGTGATCAGCCGCCAGTATTCTAATCCACATGAATATGACCTGGAGTGGGTAGTGCAATCTGTATTCCCCATTGTGGAAGTCAGGATACTTTACAGAAGGATAATGGTAGGTGGGGACTTTTAAACTGGTTTAATCTGTTAATTCAATATTTATTTTTACTTTGCTACAGCCAAGCCTACTAGATTTTTGAAATCGTTTAGTAATTTCAGCTTGAGGAAAAAAGAGGAGATAAACTAAAACTCCCCAAAAAGCGGTCCTGAGAGTAATAATTGTTCAAGTTTCTAAATTATTTATTTACTACAACACACCGCCAAATCTGTTATTGTTATTCATAACGATTAAAAATGGTATATTTCTGACGAATCAAAGAATTTTTAACAGTCTATTAAATGTTTATGAAACATTAATCGAAATAATTAATAGCCTCAATCGTCAGCATCAATGTGAATGTGCTGTGTCCTCACATTCGTTAAAAAACTATATTTGGTATGATATTCCTTTGAAAACCACAAATTGTGCTAATTACTCACCAATCTGTAGAACGAACAAACATTTTAACAAATATGACATATTAGGAGAGGGGGTAAATAATTTATTTCATTTCCATAACCCGTACAAAAACCTGCAAGTTATGCAAAGTTATAGGAATTGTAATGTTTAAAATTTAATTATATACTTTTAACTTCGCTATGCCATATGGAATAAACTGATATTTTGTAACAAAATGGTGATAGTGAAATACTGAAAACAATTATGGTAACACTAATAGTAACAACAAAGAAAGTCTAGGAAAAAATATAAAGGATATCACCAAAACACGAGAAAGTAGAATAAAATTAGTAACATGCAATATTATTCAACGGATGGAAACCTTGCAAAACCAAACGAGTTTGTAGGTTTGTTTTCACGTGTCATGAAGAACCATGAAGGATTTTTGTCGAATGGAGAAAGAATATACACCAATCAAATTACGTTCTTATGTGCATGCGTGAAATAAAGTTAAAAACAAAACCTACATTCGCAGAAAACCCAAAAAATGACAGTTTATCAGCGTATACTCGATAAATAAGAATGTGGTTCATAAAATCTTTACAGATTTCTACAAAGTGTACAACATCAATACTGCGAGTCCACGCCAGATCCGTCATCTCCAGCCTGAGGAGATGGACGCTGGATAGGAGTCCAATGGCTCTTGTATTTTAATGGAAGGGACACCTAACGGCCGTAGCCCAAATGACAGGTGTTTAGTTCCTATTTATGAAAAGCAAACTAGCAATCAATTAGCTAACATTTTTTTCACGTACCTAGATCAATTATATATAATTATAAATATATATCTATATAGCCAATAACCAATCTAACTTTTTCCTTTTACCAACGTACCTGTGACAAGGCTGGGGTTTTTGGACCACGGGATTTTTACAACTTATCCTCGATAAGAAGACCCTTTTAAGTTTTAATTTTATACCTGAGGGTGTGCAGATTCACGCCGAGCGTATTATGCAGTAGATAGATTAGAAAATTAATAAACATAGTTTAAAACAAGGCACAAAACAAGGCAAAAGAGTATCTTTTAAAGTAAAGTAATGGTGAAAGTATGCTTTGGCCTCAACCGATTATGACCAAAGTGGCACGGATGTGAGTATACTTTATCCGTTTGAAGCTGCTAAACCTTGAAAATATACAGCACATTTCAATTGTACCGAGCGCTTTTAAAAAGTAGCTTTTCGAGATATACCAGATCCAATTGTATATTTGCCATACTTTGTGCAACGAACACTGGTATAAACGGAGCCTCGTAGTTTTAACCCACAGATAAGTGTAACGAAATAGAATTGCATGTGTATATAGAGTATTTGAGTTGACCTACTATGGTCGTAAATTTTACAACACCAAAAAAGGGAGGCACAGGTGCAATGTCGATATGGCTGATAATTTGGAATACTTTTTATCATTTTAAAATGGCTTTTTGGAGACTTTTCGATGTTGTTGACGAAGTGGTTAGATTAAACACGGTACGCCTGTGGATCACTATGTCGGCACTTTTGTTGTGGGCTTAAGTGGCGTGAAGCATTTTATAAGGTTTACCAATTTCAAATGGATAAAGTATACCTCATATGAGAAAGTAACTAACTGGATGAGAATGAAAAAGGTTAAGATTTTGCAATGAAATCTCTACGATATCTACGATATCACTAGAGATGCAACGAATATCTAATGATCTGGCCGAACACCAAATATTCGGCATCACTTTTGGACGGAGTGCCGAATATTTAGCCACTGAGTACCTCATGGAAGTCCCGTTCCTTTCGCATGAACATGAGGACAAGTCATAACTGATACCTTGTTTATAACGGCTTAGTTGCGAAGTAGTTGGTGATTCACACTCATACTTCCACTTGTTATTAGTAATACATTGAACTGTTTACTCGAGGTTGGTCATAAATTTTTGTAGGTAGTATACAATGTAACAGCGTAGTCATAGGTAGGTAGTAGGGTAAAAAAACAACCTGCACAAGTACACTGCTGGAGCATTGAACCACAAGTGAAAATTTTGTCTTTGAAAATTTTATATTACATCTATACAATTTAGAATATAATATATTATGAGTTTAGTCTGAAAGAATATATTCATCTCTTATTAAATATAAACAGTTATTGATTGAAATGCGTTTTTACTTACATTACTAAATGCAAAATTATTAAACATAAATACCTATTCAACGGGTTGCCGAATACCGAATAATGACCGAAAAGTTGTTGCACCTCTGATGTTTACTAAAGCAAATTGCAAATACACTTAAGACTATAAAGAGAATAATATTTATAATATCCAGAAATAAAGAAGGAGGCTACAAACAATAACATTTTCTAAATATATGACATTTCTTCGTTCTAACGGAAAGCCTGTAGCAGAAGCTGCAGACGACAGCTACGAATGTTTAGAATAATCATTTAATTCCTTTGGCAGTTTTTCCGTTACACTTAAACTTTATTGGTGACGATGTTAATTTACATTTTGAAATGAAGGACGAATAATCCATGTAAATTCATTGTTGTTAAACAATCAATTAGTTTCTTTAATAATTATTCACAGATTTCTTTTTTCCTGTAACTTAATTTGTTTTTTAAGTTTATATTCCGATAAAATCAATAAAAAGTATTTATAGCATTTCTTTAGTACATAATTTTTAGTATATTTATTTAGTTGATATTTATACTATATACTACTAAATATATACTATTACTAAATATATACTATATATTTAGTACACTATACACTATATATTTGTGTATACACTATATATTTAGTATTATATTTAGTATATATATAGATATTTTTAGTAACCCGTCTATTTCTTATTTAACTCAGAAATGTGTTTTTATTGGTTGGCGTTTTTGCGTAACGTGGTCCATTTAATGCCTGTTAAATAAATATTGTATTATGTCATCTTGTTCTCGCTATTTCAAATTTAAATACAGTTATCCGATAGTTAAACCATGAAGTTATTTTCCTCAGATGAACACTTCCTACCATCACCCGGGGCAGTGGCACGACCTCCTGGTGAAACCCCCTCAATCCTACAACCCATCGACAAGTGAACGGACCCAGAGGTACCGTCTGACGAACCTCTATCCTGACTCCGTCTATGAGTGCCTCATTCAGACGAAGAACCAGCACGGATACGGGGAACTCTCCGACCTTCATCAGTGGATGACTTCTCTGAGGGGACACATCTTAGTGCAGAGCGGCGTCGAGGAAGTGGCCGTAACGTGGGGCGGGATCCTTCAAATTTTTCTCGCGATGGGTCTGGCTATGGTGACGTAACTCATATAAGGTGCATAGTCATAGCGGTCATGTAAGATAGAGGGGGCGAGTTATAAGACTAACTGTAAGTGAAAATGTATTAGTCCAGACGATATAAATTTGGCTGTGACAAGATTCTCGATCAGCTAATTTTCTTCACTGAAACCTTCTGGACATTTTTCTTAGTAAAATTATAATTAGGTGTACTCGTCAAACCTTGTGTTTAATTTGTAATAAACAATTATTCGGAACATCTTCTAAGCTAAGTGACAGACAGGAATTTACTTTGTTTTTTGTATATCAAAATGTGCGAATACGACATCATGTGCAGGAAATCAAAACTAGAGTCAAATTAAGTAATGGACATTGTAGGGAGGCACAAATAAGACTGGTTGTGTTAGTTGGTTGCAGTTCACGCGCATTATAGTTTATAGCTTGTTTATCAGGGTCCAAAGTTGCTTGAGTAAGGTTCGTCAACTGTAGGATGATAGCTGTAGCTTATAGGGGAATGTTATATGCAATGAGAAAATTTACATAATTTTCCATATTTTTTTTAAATGTAAATCCAAGAATTTATTCCGGCGATCACAAAAAACTTTATATTGGATGCGCCATGCCTCAAAGTGAACATGATTTTGTCGAACACATTGAAGCAGTGACAATTTCGGTAATCTAACAAAATAACATGCGAATATTCAGATACCTTTTTATCAATTTATTCAAGTTATAACATATTTAAATTCAATTAAACCTTGCATCATGATGTAATCATTTTTATGTCTATTTTCGACAAAACAATAATAGAAACTTCAAAACAGTTGTAACATGACAAATAGGAAAATTCGTTACAAAATCGTCAATATTCTCGTCGCTACTAACAATCAACCATTCATTTTATTTACACTTGACAATCGTTTTACGCACGTTCACAGTAACCTTCTCCACTTCATTTCGAGTCATTTCAGGCTTGTATCATCCTATGCTACAGTTCAAGTACATTTGTAGTTTCAGTTTTTAAATTTTTAGCTTTATTAAATTCTAAAGACGAAAATTGACTAGCGCTAAGTCGATCTCAGCGACCTCTCAATCAAGGCACTGCTTTGGCTTATCTAACGATTCTCAAAAAATTCGTTCAACCAACCTCTCTTCGAAATAGCATTATGAATTGAACTTCCATCTAAATGGAGCTTCAAATTGGGTCATGGCAAATTTTCTCTTACCTTCCTCAGAAGAATTTTCTTGATGACGAGTTCTCAAACAAATTTATAGAACCATTTGATTTCAAATTGTTTCTGAAAAAGAAAGGACCAAAAGAGTTATTTAGTATGACTCTATATGAAACGGTAATTTCGGCCGATCTAAGTCTAGCAGGGGATTGTTGTAATGCTTCATCATTCGATAATTATTTCTGTAAATTACACGTCATCTGTCATACCTGTTTTTATGCAACTTTCTTATCAGTGTACACCTTAATAATGTGTAGCTTCTCCATAACCTCGAACTGGCTTAAGAAATTGACAGTTGAAAAATGAAGTATTCACCACGTGTAAACCATAACTTTAATGTTACACTTTCAAGTTACAAATTTTAACTATTAACCACCATCAGGCCAAAGTGGATAATATATTAAGTAAATTAAATCATCAACAACACAACAGATAAAAAATGTGAGTATCTTGATTAAACGAAGGTGAAGAAGGATTAAAAGTCTTACCGTAAAAACTAAAACCGATTCCGTTAGGGGCCCGAAGTGTACACGAATTGAGGTAGATCAGGTATAGGTGAATGTAAAAAGAGATGAAAGGATAAATATGTTTATCTCTAGCCCGACAAAGGCATAAAACGTCACCCTATTGACTGCTAGCTGCCTAGTGACTGCTTACTGAAAGAAAGAGAATTATAAAATCGGATATGCAAATCCTCTAAATTGTAGGCAAGGTAAAATGACAAGAGAAAATAGACAATGCGAGTTAGCTTGCATTATCCCGTGGGGTATAGTGGAGTTTAGTCATGTGTTAGTTACATGTGTTATGTCAAGGGAATTACTATTAAAATATCAGCAGCAGATTTTTGTGTTGACGTTTTATCTGGGCCCTATCCAGAGGGTCAGTGGCGTGCTCAGATTTGAATTAGGTAGTGCTAGACCGTTATGACTATAAGATTAAACCTGTTCACATCGTCAACGGTGGCGGAAATGACGAGCATATAATTGACCGAAAGAAAGGCCACCGTAATAGGACTAGAGAATAATGGAACAATAAGGAGCCTTTTGACTTCAATGAAATATTTAATGCTCGTTGCCTCAAGAAAATGAAACCAAAGAAGGTTGCATGCTGCAAAAATGAAAGGAATAATGGACGTTATTGTCAACCGAGAACTTGGTTTTAGAATAAATTGATGCAAATTATACATAAATATCATAAGTTTGTATTTGGTTAACATTGTTATTTCTCAAAAGTTTTCGACATAATCTGGTAAATACCCATTTGAAGTGCTGCAAAATCAAATGACACATATAGTTTTTTAATCGCTAGTGTGATTTCATGGATTCGTTTCCCCAAAAGTATACTTAGTATGTCTCATATATTGCAGGAATACCTAATAAGTCACTCAGATAATGCAATTCAAAAGTTTCTCAATAACAAATGGGGCACACTGTATTTAGACAGTGGTGCTCTGTTTTACTAAGAGAAATATCGTAATTTTTTTTGGGAGTTAGTTAAAGTAACAATTTGTATTCTTTTTTTTTAATTAAAATGAATATAATAAAATATATTTTCAATTAAATAAATTAAAATTTAAAAATAAATTTTAAACTTTGGACATACTTTACCTGCAGCGTAGCAATAGGAGAAGACAAGCCAAAGTCAAATAACATATGTACACTGAATTAACATATAATCTCAAAAATCATTATAAGCAGTAATGCCTTCTAATATTCTTATGTTATTAAAGAGACAGATCCATTGCGACATGTCCTCTTTTTGTATTGAAGAAAGAACATCTTAGAGTCAGCTCGCCCCTTTATCTTATGTTGTATCTATGTTCTGGTATTTAAAGTGTCTTAACGTGATATTTACGATACCCACCAACAACGAAGGGTCAGTGAAGGAGATCATGTTTGCTGAATGTTTTCAAAACGCAAAATCAAATTTATGGAAAATATGTAAAGTAGAAACGTAACAATACGTCATATTACCTACCTAATCAAAGATGTGTACATATATTAAGATTGATTGGAATGAAGTGAACTGTCAATCCTAAGTTTTCAACGTATATTTGACCTTAATTTTTTAATTAAAAATGTGACTGTGCTAATTGCTTTAATTCGTTTGTCGCTTGATTTATAATTTTTGAATTACCACATTATAGTATACGGAAACTCAAAATATTTATCAAAAAGAAGCGTTTGTTTCTATTTTCAAAGCTTAAAAAATTATATTTGGTATTTAAAAATTGGAATGAATTTATTGAATAAATAATTTTTCACTATTCATTGTATTATTATACCTGTCAATTGAAACACTTGCAAAGATTTTTTTACTCTTTTACTTTTTACTCTTTTACTCTAAAGATTTTTATACTCTACTACTCAAGACTGAGAAATAAAGTGCTTAAATAGTCGATAAGATAATGGCAATAAACAGACAAAACGAAATTAAAAGAAAATGCCGACAAAATTGATCAAAATGCCACAAAAATTAACTTTTATTAACTTTTTGGATATGTTATTAAACACTTAACATAGGAATCTATTCTAAGTAATGAAGTCTTTAACATTTCATTTCCAGGTAATTAATATAGATTTCAATATTTTGTGCCAATGAATGAGATCGTTGATTCAAGCGAATACCCATGAATCTGCTATGTCTTCACGATTTATACCTCGGGAATCTTTTGAAGCGGAAATCTGTTTAGTATTAATAATTAATGTCATTTAAAGCCCTTCGTGGAGTTCTGTAGATTCTAAAATCGGTTTAAAACGATAATTCATTAATTATCAATGTGATTAAAATGATACCCTTAATCTCAAAAAACCTATTCTATGGGTTTACTGAAGTTTTCAATTGCATTAGTGTAATCAGTTCATCTAAAACAATGAGTTTTTATGGTGTGGGTAGTCTGCTGTAATGATTTTTGATGACCAATAAGCTGCGAGAAGCTTTATCCAAATGAATTAGCTACCTTAAAAGGGACATGTTAATTTTGACACCAAATCGGTACAAGACCTACTTCTTTCTTTTGATTGAAATTATTTGCATAAAATCGATTGCAGTATCCTAGAGGGCTTCCCATTATCTCACTAGTGCTCTGGCTACTTCAGCCTTCACAGTCAGATGTGGAGGTTTAAGCTGGTAAGGTGTCGCTGTAGCATATAGGGCAACGAGTAAGCGACGCCAGTGATACCCTTTAATGCCAGACAATGAAGCTCATTGCCATCAGAAGGTGGATTCTACGTGTAGTGTCGTTCCTAGAGAAGATGGCGACTTCAGCTTTATCAGGACTCACTAATAGGCCGGTCTCTCTGCACTAGTCACCCAGTACGTTCAACAAATGTGTGAAATCATTGAGTGCACTAAAGTGTGGCTCTCATGCAACGTTACCGATTAAACGTAACGTAAATGTAAGACGTTACCGATATAGCCTACTGCATGATGCAAGTAATTTTGTACTCAGACGCTTCACCGGTTAATCCATCAGTAGAAATCAGAGAAAGTGGCCGTAAGTATTTCTCTGTGACACAGTTACACTGATCGCTTCTGATACAGATATCTGACACTGATATCACTTCATATTAATGCAATTATTTTTATAGAACAACAATGTGGTGTATTCAAAGTGGATGAGTAAGTTATAACTAGACCTAGGGCAGTTAGGCAAATGCCTATTGCTTGCCTTTTTTCCTTATTTTGATTGTTTTTTCCATAAAATAATTTTTGATGCTTTTTCACCGATTAAAGCCACACAAACCGCAGGAGTAACACAAATACATTTATAAATGAAATTGTTGTTACCGTTTGCAGGTAAGACGACTAAATTCGCAAGATTCTCATTCGCATCGTTACCACCAACGACAATAATAACAGGAATAACCTGGTCGGAAGACCCTTTTACCTGATCTTCGGGAACTGAATTTGTTAGGGATACCTTTTCTGAAACAAACAAATTATTTAAATTAGTATTTTGTGTTACGTGTCACAGTGAAGTTGAAATTCATAGAATGCCGCCCGCAATGTTGCACGGTAGTGAAAAGTTAAAAAATTAGACAATGCTGGACAAAACTCTTTCGGCTGATATTAATGGTATATTCTGTAAGATATACACAACATGCGTAAGTATAAATATCAATGTAAACTGTACAGAAAAGAAAAATCTCCTTTTTGTAATTTGCAACAAAAAATATCACATGAAACAACATTTAGCAAGCGGGATTCACATGAAACATTTAAAAAATAAAACAAGTCAACAGCAAAATATCAGGTATGCCATTATGGAACAGACACCACAAACTGGTCCTCAAAAATCGACATTCGCAACTGAACTCTGTGAAGCTCTAGTTGCTGCGAACGTTTCATTTATTAAATTAAATATTTTAACTTTTCGAAGATTCTTGGAAACTTTCTTAAATGAAGTTGTTCCGAATGAATCTACTCTAAGTTATATTTGTAAATTCATCTACGTCAGAAAAATAATTTGACCGATTTACAATTTATACACATTTCTTCGATCAAAAATTACTGTGACATGTTTGATATCAATTATTGATTTGTAAAGTAAATTTCGAAATCTAAACTAGAGATCTTATTGAAAAAAAAAAAAATAGATGAAATTTAAAGTACACACTCATCCAATGATAAACGACTACCGATTAAAATAAACCCTCGTTTTACTGTTTGTTTAACAAGCATTCGTTATGGGGTAATTACTCAGCACGCCCATTTGCACGACAAATATAAAATAATTTTAAAAATTTCTGGATATACAGCAGATATGAGTTCCAGTTAGAAATCAGACATTGTCCAGGTAAGTTTATTACTTTTTACTCGCGTTAATGAAGAATGCAAGAATGCTTACTGATATAATGATATATTTCATATACAAATTTCCTTTTTTTATCTGTAGAACAATAGTGTCCACTAAATATAAAGATGATTTCAATTGGGCAAAAGAGCTGTATGGAAGCTTTAAATCCAATTATGATAGTCTCAAGAATAGCCACAGTATGTACACTAGTGCGGAATGCGGAGAAAACTGGATACGTAACGTCAAAACCTTTAATTTTGCTACAAATAATCACGGTAATCGTCAATATGGTGCACTTTGCTTTTGTACCATACGCCATCATCTATTTGGAACAGGTAAAATTTTACAGGCTTGAAAAACTTCATAAAGATGTACAGTGAAGAAGACGAAGAATATATAATCATCTGATTTTTCTGGTAGGATTTAAGTTCATATATTGAAGCATAGGTACTACGGCAAAACAGTAAGTGAGGCTCAGAATATATACAATAAAAAACGAAATTTGGCGAATTACGCGTATATACATGCAAAGTTTCAAGTTTTTTGAGATAAATGGAAGAATGGTTTGGCACTTTTCTTCCAGTTAACCCGTTGGCGACTTAATGAAGAGAATCGGTGATATGCAATTGAAGCAAAATGAGATTTAACTTAATTTTTCTAATTGCGTAATTGCCAAGTTTGCTATCCATCAATTCAAATACAAATTATGTTTTAGGAGAAAAAGTAGGCTTGTACGCTCACATAACTTATTACAGAAACTTATTATAAACGACTTGTACGATTAACAGAACTTGTAATAGTAGTTAAATAACATTAGTCATTTTATGTGGTTTTAATGTAAATTTGCATGATCTCCAACACTGTTTGTCGTTTATTGCATTATTTTCAAATGCGAATTTTTATCTAATCCATATTTTAATCTTTGGAAAATAATGTTTTCTACAGTCTGCTTATATCTGAAAATAATATGAGTAATTTTTTAATAATTTTTAGATATGTGCCTTATCTTACATGGTAAACTGGACATTTATAAATAATTTTAGATGTTCTGTTTTAACAAAGATACTATATTCACTTAATGTTCAGCAAATTGCAACATTCTAGTACATTGAACTATTAAAATTTTAATGCACATATACAATGTATTACTAGACAGCAACCCATTTGTGGTGAAACAACTTAAAATAATTCATTTACTTAGTATGTAGTACATAAATATTACGAGGAGTACAAACATATAAACGTAATAACATCATCAAAAACAAAATTTCGCTCACAGTCGGTTTAAACATTTTAGATCTGATGGTGGTATATTGAATGTCTTAAACGGTACAATTCGATATCCCAAGCTATGATTATCCGTCTACTTAGGAGTAAATTTTAGATGCCTCAAATTTCACTAAACGGGACCGAAAGTGGAGGAAACCTATCCAGTCAAAAATTCATAACGAAGATGGCGAATATTGTTCTAATTTCTCTAATAGCAGTTCTAGTTAGAATTTCAAATTTAATTCAGATGCACCAGAAGTTGCCGTGCATAATGGACAATTTGAAAAATTTTGACCGGCTCCTCGTAAGTCACTACTGGAATAATGATTACATCTGGATCTTATCACTAACAGGTAAGGATAGTCACGGATAAATTATAAATTCTTGAAGTTTACTAATTTTAGCGATTTTAATTCTGGCATCTTGGCCATATCAATTCTACTCCATCCTGGTAGTTACTACGGAGAGTTGGAGGGCCTTTTTAATGTTTTACATGAATTTATACAATAATTTTTCCGTGGTTTGCTGCGAGTTCCAATTTATCAGTCTTTGTTGGATAATCCAATCCAGAATTAAAGATATAACGAGCAGATTGGAAGCGCTGGCCGGAAAAGAAATAATGGAAAATGGTAATACTTTTTTGTTGTAAGACGTTTCCTTAAATTACTGCTCCTACCTATGTTTGGATAGTTTCTGGATGTTTTGAATACAAAGCAACACCATGAATCAAAATAAAAACATCAGTCATTTTAAAAGAATAAATTTCTTTTTTAATTATATCAGTCTGAAATATTATTGTATATAAATGTACTAGATTTCCATTAAGAGCAACTTAAAGGTTTCTATGGATATAGAAAACAAAAGAAGTCTGGTTAATGAGAAAAATCAAGCAGAATGTAAGAGTACACATGAGATTACAAAAATGTATGGTTATGAAATGATACCATTTACTGAAGTATGAGGAATAAAATAATACTTACGAGGCAAATCAAATCTAGACGAACTGAAAAAAATTATATACAGGTCGGGTATGGTACAAGACGTGATACGTTACAGTCTAGTGCCTTTAGTAGTCATGTGTTCATAAAAATATTTTACCATTGTACCAATACTTGAATCAGTTAACACAGAAAGAGATAGGAAGAGGAGCAACTGAACAAAATGTAAAGTTAAACGCTCAAATGTGATCCAATGTTACGACATAGAAATCGTGCTTCACGCCTCCATCTGTTCCATAAACAGCCTATAGACAACTTCCAAAGTTGGTCGAATGACGACAGAAAACATTAACGCTTGAAAGAATTAACGGTAAAAAATATTTACCATTTCATATATTTCAGAACAGCTAATTTCTGGGTACTCTGTTGTCAGGATCGTCAGGAATGACTCAGTAAGAGTTGCTCGATTCATCATCAGGAATACTTTCAACTCAAAACAAGTGAAAGCATATTGAGTGATGAAGTTGACTCAAAAATTTGTTACGATACAAATTTCCGAAAGATAGCGAGGAAACCAAATCATATTGGAGGTCGGAGAAACCAAACTTAAGATCGTCTGTTTTTATGAATTTCATAAACAAAATAAATGTGAAGGTAGAGCCTTGTCCAATAAACGAGATTATTTTAGTGCAACACGTTAAAACGAAAGTTTTCTGAAGAATTTGAAGTAACATGAAAAATTAATGACATAATTGTATTAAATTATTTTTTGGACTGTTCGGAGGCCTATAATTCACATCACAAGTGCATTACAAATAGTGCATATCACAAAAATAAAAGGAAAAAACATGTCTTGCAATCTTCTACCACTACAAGATTTACAGTTAAAGAACATTTGGAGATATAATTTGAAACTTAATTTGTCACTTCTAAAATCCTACATTTAATTAAATACTTTTGAATACTCTTAAAAGAAGATTATACAAATCATCTTAACAGTGAAATAATCGTGAAATAACTTTCTTTTCATACAAGAAATATTATAGAATGCTTTAAAAAAAGAGTATAAATATTATGCAATTGAAATCTCCATCCATTTCCACGTTCTCATTCGGTTCATTTCAATTTCCATTTTTTTGAATTCCACAATTTACAATTTTTTTATTTCACGGCACAGACAAATCTGACTCATGGTGTAAATGATGACTTGTTGCCATTTATTTATGTATTTTAAGCAACATCAGTAAAAATGATTTTCACATGTGAAACTAAGCGTTTCCACTCTCTTTTTTCCTCTAAGTCGACGTAACCCTTGAGAAACTGTCCAGAATAAAGAAAGCGACAAGACTCTTGACCGAGTCTATTACTAAACTGGACGGTCTGTTCGGCTTTCAACTTTTCGTAATCCTGAGCGGCCTCACGTTGAATACGCTTTTTGGGTTTTATTTCTCTATCTACGGCGGTTTCACGAAGAAGTCCGACACGTCCAATTTGAACTTCCAGAGGACCTCTAATGTAGTTAACGACCTTATATGGAGCCTCTACTATCTACTCCGGTTTATATTTGTATGTAAAGTAGCCGGAACGTTGACACAGAAGGTAATGCTTATGCATGCTTCTTTATTTTATTTCATAGAGACGGGGGCAATAAAAGCACATTTAAAATTAACAAACGATGTAACCAAGATAGTTATGACTAAATTCTCTAAGATCAAGCTGATTAAATGTTTTAATCACATCTCTGATCCTTTTTTGTTTATCGGAGATAGGATACATAGCATAATAATCCCTCATTTATTAGTATAAAGGTTTTTGGTATAACTTTCAAAACTGTGTTCCTTGTTAGGCATATATTAACAAAAGTAACAATCATAGTAATTGCTTAACGAATTCTTTAAGCGTATAGTGAGTAGTGGCTCATTCAATACTCATAGAATTGTTAGTAACCAAACGATATTTAGTAAATTGGACAAACCCTGCAGTAAATAACCAACTCCCAGAATTCCATCCAATTCAAAGTAAAAATCAAGTCAAATATTACAATCCAAATGAAAACTTAAAGTTTATAGTATTTAAGTTACTTCTGGGTAACTGAATTTTTATGTTAGAACATGTGTGTAAGTTCTATAACGATGTTTTAGTTTTTCTTTGTAACAAATAAGTGCATACACCCTTTAAACATAAATACTTTAAAATACAGATATTTGTGCGTGTGTTTCTTGTTACTACAATACGAAAATGGGTGTATGGAGGTGTGACGTGATCATAAATTCAGCCTATCCAGACCGTTTTCGATCACATGGTGGCAGTAGTAAAACATTTAAGTTTTATCAGGATTTTTGGATAAATAACCCAGCATTATTTAGTGCAGATTAATAAAAATCGCTTTCAAAATCCATAATCTCCACTGATGTTAATAATTATCTTATTTTTTAACTAGTCAAATAGCCTATTTTAGAGAAACGTCCGGAATCTTTATTTTAGATTCACTACAACGTTTAACTATAGTTGAGTAGTTCGGAATTTTCATAAACCATCTGGAGTTGAAGTCCATTAGAGGCAGTTTTGGATGTTAAATCTCCTAGATGTCCTAGATTCTTGGACATTTGTAAAGTTTAAAATTAAAACTGAAATTTTGGAGATTCCCATAAACCTTCTAGATTCAACTTTAAACCAATCTGGTCTCCCAGAAATTTAATGAACTTTTAGAGTTTCCTTCAGCATGACTCAGACTTTCTATTATTTGAAATTATAAAGAGAAAGCTGCTACAACTTACTCGAGACCATTAAAGAAAATACAATTCTTTTTTTCGACTCCTCAAACAGTAAAACAATTTGAAATTTGTGTCAACCCTCATAGATTCCATTTTAAAACAATTTTAGTAATTTAAAGGTTTTAAGTAATTTAAGAACACTCATAAGTACTTATTTCACAATGGCTTGGTCATATCGTTACATCGTCAATAATCCATGTGGCTTTACTTGAGGTATATTTAAACCCGCTCCTGGGCTCTAAAATTGAAATGAAATTGTTTAGAACTACTGTAAACCTTATAGACTGAATTATAACACCCATTAACTTTCCTTATTTTTAAAGGAAGTTTCAGAACATTTACGACATAATTCATATTTTCTAATATTTGAAATAAAAACGTTTTCAGATTCAATTTAAAATCATTTAGGAAAATTTAGTAATCCCCGGAGGACGAAACATTTAAAAGTATCTTATACCTTCTAGATTCTCGATTTCTTGTAGCGTTAAAATGAAAACGAAATTATTTGAAAGATCTGCAAACCTACGAGATCTGATTTTAGGTCAAATGTTGTGATTTAGGTTTGCAGACGAACTTCTAGGCCCCTCATTCACTTTTTAAGCTATTTAATGTTTAAACTCAAAATGAAAAAGTTTAGACAATCCAAGAAAAGCCGTCGTTGTGCTATGTATGTCTTCGTTCTTATGCTATTAAGTATATGGATGATGGTTATATTGGGTCATTCATAAACCACCTAGCTTTACTTAAAGCATATTCAAACCCACCTTTTTTAGCTGTCCCAGTATGCCTGCAAAGAGGACACATTTATTCACTTATCCCATTCTCTTAGGTATATGGTCAATAGAGAAATTTACCTCTAGTACTTTGGCTTATAGTTATTGCTTTGAATATTGTTAAAGTACAAATCATTGACATGTCTCTATACCACTAATAAAATATCGCTTTAGTTATTCTTTAATTGCTTTATTAGGTATACCCCGTCACTTTGAAAACAATGTCATAACTATTGAAAGTGTTTCTCAATTTTATTTAATAAAGTATTATATTTTAGGTTAACAGCATAAAGTTGTTCATCTCTAACGTAATAAACAGATCTTCAGAAGAAGAAGTTAAGCAAGAGGTAATTATTAATTATCTTTATTCAAGTTATAAATAATTCAGGCACATTTACTCTAATGAACAAGAGAAGTGTACATAAGTTAACAAATCCACAACAAGTAAAATACTTTTTTCCGCAGCGTGCGGGAAATTCATTTTCCCAAGCCTGTACAGAATGGTGGTAGTGATTGTTTCTTTCACAGAATCGTAATACAACTTTTTCATTCTGAATTTCAAATTTACGAACGAGTGACAAAAGCTGAAAAAGCTTCTTTGCAAAATGTTGCAAAAAGAGCAAAGATATGCTAAATTTGAATCGATAAATTTAAATGATATTTAATATTACCTGATTGTAGTCGTCTTTGTTTTAGTTGTGGAATTTATTAGCACATGTAACAGTCCATAAGTTACAATTCTCAGCCTGTGGATTCTTCAAAATCAACACAGCTTTAATAACATCGGTAAAGTTTAGAATTTGTGTTAAATTCATATATCCTGATGAATTCACGTTTCAGGCCGTATCGATGGGCACTACCTATTTGGTCATTTTAGCACAGTTCCAAAATAAACAGAATTAAAAATAAGTTAGGTAGTAATTGCAGCAGAAAGTTAATGGTTTTTGGTTTTCGAGACAATTGCTCAGCACAAATATTTTAATTTTAGAACACAATTTAATTTTACAGGTGTGCATCTTCATCAAATTAAGTCACTTGCAGAACTCCACGTAAATAATAAAGCACAGCAAAAAGATTAATGCTAGAGTTATTAAAGCCACATGTTTCAACACCTTCCTTTAATTTCGATTCTGAATGAAATTTCGTTAAACAGCAGATTGTGATTAAACTTAAAACTGTATCCTTGATTTTTAACAAATTGTAAAACAATTGTCGTAACAGTGTCGTAGTGTCGTAACAATTCTTTTACAGTATATGTTTCTTGCTTTGGGCACTTAGATACAGAAATGTAAACAGAACGAAAAAGGAAGACCAATAAGGAAGTGTTTTCAAAAAACATTTAACGAAAATTGAAGCAGTTTAAAGAGGTAGTATAAACTGATGTAAAGTTTCACTTATAGATGACAGTTTACAGGTTCACGTCAAGTATAAGACAGTATTTAGGTATAAATACTGTCTTATATAATATATAATATAATATATAGTATATAATACTGTCTTATATAAAATATAATTATACATATAATAAAACGTACGTGAAATGAATGTACCTATTTGTATCTCGCCGAAATATTGCTCAATATTGCTTGGTACATAAAGTACTATATATCTTGAAAATCACCTTTTGCAAAATCCCAAAAGTAGCAACTGTTTCTGAATAAGAACTTTTTGTCGAAATATAAAGATATAACAAATTTTACAAGCACAGGGTAGGTAATCCACCTGGGAACACACTGTATGGAACAAAGTATCCATATGTATGTATCTATATCTGCAAATGTTAAGATATCTCCCAATTAACAAGAAACTTGAACGGTTAACATACAAACATAGATTCAGTCTCGCACAAGTCCAGAAACTTATGAAAATCTAGAATTTCTCTTTGCGAGGGGAAAAGTTAATGTTGTTGGTTATACTCTAAGCAGAGTATAAAACCACCGAATTTCACTGTAAAATTACAAAAAACAGTACTTACATACCTATAAATAGGACACTTGGTATGTGGGTGGAAAATAGGGGTGAGGTTAGATCCTCTTCCAAGTGAAGCCGAGTACACTGGTTAGTTACATAATAAGGGTTATTAACAAATATAATACAAATTCCCATTACCTTGGTAAAGGGGGGCCTCTAGAATATAAATAAATAGTTTTCAATGTGTTCATTTTGTTTTCCTTTACCTAATATATTTCATACATTTCTATTAAAGTTTACTGTTAAAAGTTAGTGAAATCGATGTGAATGTGATGTATCATTAAAAAATAAACAATGTATTAATCAAATCAAATGTTTATTAGCCCGATTTAGACTTGTTAATTTGCAATGTAAAGAGTTTGCCAACCGATCGTGGTATTCATGGAATTCAATTTTTAGTTTCCCCGGAAATTTTATCCCCTCTTGTTCAAATTTGAAAATTTATTCTACTACTGAATATGTATAACAAAGCTTAATAATATTTTGGGTTAAATATTCTCCTATGTGTATTTTACTATTGTTTTTCAGTTCTTTAAAATTTTCTCGAAATCCACTACAAAAACTATGTTTTAACCTTGGAATAATTATTCTATCGAATGTGTAATAAAGTTTAATAACACGGTTAAATCTTTCCTAAAGTAAAAACGGCATGCACACACAAATACCAAAATAATCTTTTGAATATGAATCTTAGTGGTGAAACTAATCTTAGAGTCTTTTATCAAGCTTCATATTGGGACAAGACTTGCATCAATAAATTCAAATGCAGTTATCGAATTCTCATTTTGTTCAGAACCCAATGCCGAATAACTTTATATGATTTTATAGCAAAACCTTTAAAATTTTCCTGTGTAAACAGCATTTCTAATTTAAATTTCAATGATGCAATATAAGAAAATCAAATGCAACAATATAGAATATGAATTTAAGCAAATTACTTCACTAACAAGACAAAAGAACATTCTGATCATTTAATGGGGAATGTACTACATGTGATTACTTTTGGGTCAGTATTATAGAAATGTATAGGTAGCATAAATATTCAGAATTTGATATTATTGGGACCATCACGATTCTAGCTCATGGCAACACATTGTTTAATAAGCATTTTCAGTCAATAAAGAATGGTTGTTGAGAATAAAAAAGAAAAATGCTTGATGAAAATATCATTTATGTTCATATTTCACTTTCTTTTAGTACGTTTTCTCCAGGCTCTATGAATTACCTGTAAAAGTGTACCCAAACTGTGGGTAACTCGTAAACTTATTTCGTAAATTTATTCTTACCTGAAAAAATGAGTAACGTATGATAGATAAACTATTTAAGTATGTATGTACTGACAGTCTCTAGGTTTTTTATTACCTGATATAAAATTGTGACTGCCGAAGAAAGCTTTTCATAGAAGATATGTTGAGCGCACATTGCACGACTTATATGCAAATGTAAATGTATATAGAATTCAATGATGTGGGAAAATATATATAAAAAATAAAATCAAACTTTACATTACAAATTCTGGCTTCATTTATTGAAAAAATGTTAAAATGTCTACAATTATATAGGTTTAATCTTAAAATGAAGACCAATGAGGGAGAAAACGAGACACTTCAAGTCCTGAACAAGATAATAAAAGCACCTCAACCCTTCGGGGTCCTTCGACTGGCTGACGTCAACCAATGAACCTGTCTTGGATGTCGTAAAGGAAATATGCTCGTCCTTGATGACGATCTCCAGCTCTTGCCTGCCGATCCTGTCTGGAGGAGGCCAAAGCGAGTCGTCCTCCTGCATGATTTCCGAGTCAACGATGATCCTCTTCAACTCCTCCATGACGCACTGATGCACGTAGACCTCCTTTCTGATCATGGTGTCGTTTTTGTAATTGGAATTGTTCGCGTACCTCAATTTGCCGTCCGGTCGGAATTCGAACTCAAGAAATTCGTGCCCGAACTTTCCCTTGTGGCCTACATAGTAGCGGATGTAGAAGTCTGCCATATTTCGTTGGAAATTCGCGAGGAAACACTAACGTTAATTTAATGCAACGTCCCTCCTAACTGTAAACAACGAACCACTCGTTGCACTTTTAGGTTATGTAGTCGGAAGTCGCCACCAGTTGTACCAACGGTCGAATAAGAATTTATTCTAGTTTCAGTGTTTTGGGAATGTAAAACTTGGATACTTTGTGGATATGCAACCCACTAAACAAATTTGTCACTATAGCTGACTCCCTTATAATAATAATTATCAGTAGGGTTACGGCACCTCGTCAATTTTGAACATTAGAGCAATATTGAAGAAAAATGCTTCGTATTTTGGTTTCTGGTGAGTCATTTGTTTACCTCGTCTTTAGCCTATTCCATTTTATGTGTCATTAGTAACTTTGTAAAAAACTAGTGTTTTTTAAGAAATTTTTATGTGTTAATTAAATTGTTTTTAATCACATTAGCAACATGATTTATTACGCTTGTTTACAAGAAATACATTTGGTCAATATAACAATTTTAAACATGTTTCTCCAAATAGGCAACTCACAATGAGAAACTACGTGAAGTAAATTAATGTAATATAATTCTTTTACCTTTTTGTCGAGTTGTTTACTGATTTACTAACGACAACTAATTTATTTTGCCAGTAAGCAATATTTATATATAATAATTGTATCATCCTCGTAATTGGCATACGTGGACGGTTTTAAGAAAGTCGTAATAAATTGAATTGAGAAAGAGTTTCGAAAAACCCTAGCAGTTGGTTTAACATTCCAACCCCAACATTGTCTCAAAACGGAGATCAGATTTTCAGGAAAATCCCGATTTAACCTATTGGTACAAATGAGATGATGTCCCTCTGCTTTTTGTTCGTAAAACAAACCCAGAATAAATTGAATAGAGTGGACCATGACATCGAAATAATGAGGACGACTTTGTTTTAAACTATTTTTGTCATATTTTTTCAAATTTTGGAACAAAAGTAGGCCTTTTTCTATAGTGTGTATATGGTGTTTCTATAATCAGTAGATTTTCTAATGGGAGTGGACAACTGTACAGATTTTGAAAGAATAACTGTTAACTATTTGATGCATAATAAGCTGTGACAAAAATTTGCACTATGGACTCCTTCAGAAAAAATTTGCCGATTTAGTATACAAGTTTTAGTCGAAGCAGGGAAGCTGTTTGAAAAAATTTGGAGGGCATATTTACAGGACTTTTTTTTTAAAAGCATTTGGATTTGTATGTTTTTCGGTAATTTTAGGCAGGGCTCTGGTAGTTGTGGAAAATTGATCAATGCAGAAAACCTGTTTTATAAAATTCCTAGCTGCCGTTTTATTGTACGAAATACATCAGATTCGAGTAGATAATTGCGTACACTTTTAAAGAAGTATGGTCGTCATAAATAGAATATATTCTATTTTTCTGAAAATCGAAATAAGGTCTATTTGTATCAATACGAAGCATTTTAAGAGCACATCTCTTATTAGAACCTTCATCACGATCGTGAATTTTGGGAATAAATCCGGCTTCTTGAATATTTTCAGTTATGTACATAAGCAATATCAAATCTTCACTTTTGATGGAATGATGAGGTAAAAAGTAGCCTACTGGAATTTTCCATTTATTACAAAGACCACGAGTGGTACAACCAAAGCGTGTGAGGCATTGAAGGAACAACGACCCAGATGACCTTTATCTTTAAAACCTTCAACTAGATCTAATTTTTTAGAATAATCCAACATCTCTTTAATGCCCATCTCATCAAATGCTACCACACATTTCTTTTCTTCTTTATGCACTGTGGAAGCTTTAAGCTTCAAGTGTTTTAACACGGTTTTATCGACACCCGCTTTAAAACTACATGGGCCAATCCATTTTCTTATCGTTGAAATCTCCGCCAAAGTATCTCGTATGGGATCAGTGAGGATCTTTCGACATTACTTGACCAAATTTTAGAAAGTAATGACAAAAATGTGGAATATTAGTATATCTACGAGTTCTTTAAAAAGACTTTAATAAAAGATGTTAAGAAATACCTTCAAGGTATGGCTCATTATTCATTCATATTGTTGTAGGTTCGGAACATCTTTTGTATTGTGTTCATTTTTGAAAATCATACAAAATTTTTCTTTCTTCTTGTCTTCTTTGCTTTGGATTGTTTTTCTCCCTTGATATTTGCTGATTTCTTAGTCTGCTTCTGCACATTAAAATCGACATATTTATTTATTTTTCTCTGTTTCTCTACATTTTTTTAGTACCTATCCATTTTTTTGGCATCTTTAATACTGCTTTTAATTCTTCGATGTATTTCCCAATGTTTTGCAAAATGTGTTGCTGATTTCAACAAACTTAGTGTTCAATAAGTAATTTGACAGTTCCTAGAAGACCAGACTTAAACGTTTTAACTCTATCGTTATGTATATTACCATACACTTCCACAGATTTCAAATTTTAAAAAAAATATATATTATTCAAGTAACAAATTTGTAGCGTCTTTTCGACGCTACAAATCGACGTAAAAATTGTCTTGCTGAAAACGTCACTATTGGTACCATCTATGAATTAATGAAAAGGAAACAACAGGATGGAAAAAAGTAACTTTTTTAAAAATCTTTGCAAAAATGTGGCCTAGTTGTCTTGCATTAAATGGCGAATTTTTTAACAACAAATTGGCATCAAATTTTTATTGCTCGAAAATTTTTCTTATACATTCATTGTCGTCGACTCCAATACAATTTTTAAAATTTTATGTATACAGAATTTTTCCTATAGGTGACACTACACTTTATTTAATAATCGATACTCCTCAAAATCCTAGATGTAAGTGCTGCCATCTGCAGTACAATGTCCGGATTATATATGTTATCAAGGACAGGCTTCTTTCAAATATATAATTACTTTGGTCTATTTACGTCCTACCGCAGCACTCAGCACACATGAAATTTTGTATTCATTAAAAATAAATGGCGTCATTGGTAGACCCTCACGCCCCAAACTAGAATTCTTGTGGTACTTCCTGAAACTTTATTTATAGAAGAATGTACTCAAAACATTTATAAAATTATATAAAAAAAATTATAAAAATTATTTGGTCTATAAAAATTTATGGCTATAAAATTATACAATTAATATGGCTAAAAATTTATTTATGGCAAATATATACTGTATATTGGACTGTCAACTTCCAATGTAAAAGTATGCAGGTTCGGTTGTCGTAGGTTCGAATCCCACTGAATACCATGGGTGTTGTTTATGTCGCGTCAAGTGTGTAAAAGGAATCCGAAATCCCGTTCCCATTCACGCCGGTATCCAGGCCGGATAGGATCGGATATCCTGTGGGAGGGCGGGACTAGGATACACACACCCTGAGTCGGCAGGGCACGGAGGAGGTTAAGCCTTAAAGGGGACAACCGTGCTTGATGACCGTGGCTCGGAGCCCACGTTAAACTGTAGGTCCCGTCCAATTAGCCCTGGCAGAAAAAAATGAGACGTTAAACTCTACTAAACAAAAAAGAAGTATGCAGCTTAGTGATACGGACAATGTCTATATATTTTACGAGGAAATGCTGATAATTGCTGTTTGCATGTAATTTTGAAATAGTTCTATTTTCTAGGCTTTTCTTAAAAACGTACGAAATATTGGAATATAACAAAAAATATATTATTTTGCAAAATTTCATTTATATACTTCATGAGTTATCTCGATACCTTGAAAACCGAGGGATCAAATGACATGAAATTCGGCCACATGTCTCTTGAACCCAGTCTGTGAGATTTATAGCGAAATTAAATTCACTTTTTGACTTTTGCAATTTTTTCCAAAAAAGCCAAAATTTTATTTTGTTTTTGTCCTATTCGTCTTGATTTTAAGTCCCATTCAAGACAGAGAAAATAGTGAATACCTCACACTTTTAACACACCACCGACGTGTCGAACGTTAATCGGAGTAGATTTTATAGATTTTTTATATATCGGGAACAGTTAAACAGTTTTTTGTTTTTGGATCCGGTTTAATTATCCACCACCAAAGTATAAAATTACCAATCAAACAGTAAGTTTACTCGAACCAGCAACACACTTTGAAAAATATTGAATATGTTGAAATAACTAGTAATATAAATGACAATCTAAAAATAAGGACGTAATACCTAGAAGAATTGTTAAATGATGAAAGTCCAAATGAAGCGCAATGGTGGAGACAGGAATAGAAATTTTAACTAAAATCACACAATTGAGAATGCAGACATAATTAAAATAGAGGGGCTTTAGTGTCTTATTTTGTTATAATTTCTAAAAAGAACAAAGTAAAAAAATGTCCCCAACATGAAGCAATGTGAGAAATTATTTGTTATATCATTTATAAAACTTTGTAAAAAACTCGATGAAGATACAAATGACACAAATACGATTTAGAAGTGGACTGGGAATAAAGGAATCCTTGTTTGTGGTAAATGTGCTGAAGTAATTGCCTAGATATGAATGTCTGATCTTAATATAGGTTTATTTATTTAATTATTTGATTTATTTATCTATTTTCACTTATTTTTAATGGTTTCACCTTCAGCACTTTTAACTTGACCACCTCTCAAAAAGGCAGATATGAAATATACTATGCATGACCTGCCGGTGGCTGACGTTCTATCAAGAGAAATCACTGTTAATGTATCTTAAGGTAAAGATGTCTTTATTACACTTTATTATTGAAAATATTGCCTATAATGAATTTACGAGGGTGCAGATTTCTTAAGAGTACTGGAAGACACAATCTTTCGAACTTTTTATTTATTTGGACAGTTAGCAGAACGATCATAGATCATCCGACTAGGAATAAAAACTATGAAACTTCAAAGTGGAGTTACGATTGTGTATATGCAAATGTAGATAAGATACACTGTTTAACATTTTTTCCTTTTGTGGAGTACTTTCGTGGTACAACGTATGGTTTGTTCCATGTATTCACTTTATTGTTAAAAATTGTCGGCAATATGATGCAAAAGCGCTAGGAGACAATAAATGGGATGAGCATGCTTCTGCAGCTTGAATCGATAGTTTAAAAACGCGCTGGGCTCAGAGACATCAATTTTGCTAATATTTACCCAAAAAGCATTGGAGGTTTTAGCTATTGTATCGATTTCCAGAGCTTGCCTTGAAAAATACTTTTCCGATAATACACAAGTTTGGTACAACCTATTAAGTATTTTTTTGCCAGATATTAAACTTCTAGTTTTAACCATAACATATTAAGTTTTGTTACGTTGTCCTAATTAATGTATAATTAATTGGCTTCTGCAAGCAGAACCACCAGTTTCGTAGTTTCTAGTCGATTCTAGACTTAAAAATGAAACATTATACCTACCTATAAAATTTTAATTAAAACAGGAATATAAGTGTAGCAAGCAGAACCACCAGTTTCGTAGTTTCTAGTCGATTCTAGACCTAAAAATGAAACATTATACCTATCTATAAAATTTTAATTAAAACCGGAATATAAGTGTATGTGTGTAAGTTATAATTATTTGCATCAACTATATTTGCAAATATTCAAAAATTTCCACGAATGAAGACATTACTAATAAATACTCCCAATAAGGTTAATTTACTAAAATTAAAAGTATACCCAACTGATACATATTTCAGATCTGCTTTCGCTACGCTAAATTGTGCTAAATTTTGAGACAGAATTTAGACTCAATATAAAATCTGAACTTTACAATAAACAGGTATCAAAGAAAAATCTCAAATCAATCCGCTTCAAACATCCATTCATACTTTTGCCACAAGCTAATTTCAGTTTCCATCGATACCTTGTGGGAGGCGAACTTTTGTTACCGAGCTTTCATTCATAAACTAAGTACTGAGTGTGCGTCCTTCTAAGGGTAAAACACACACGGTGATGTCCAACCCTCAGTTTTGCGCCGATTTCTGCGCGAAGCAGACGCGGTAAATATTTCATAGTAAAAAACGGGAAATGGAAAGTTCGGAGAGCTAACTTTTACGGTTGCAGTGGATCTAAAGCGTCCAGAGAAAATTTGAGGTAAATAGGAATGTCAAAGAAGAAATACATAGTCGCTTAGGGGTTATTTTTATGAAACCCCATGTTTGTTAAATTTTTTGATTTTTCCTCACAATAAACAAGAATAGAAAATTTATACTTTCGCCTACATTTCAATGAATTTATGAAATATTTCGTTTCCTAGCAAAGTGAATCTATTTGACAACTTGTAAAGCAATAATACGATTCTGTGATGGGAATTATTCTCAAAACTTCCGAACGAGCTTCTATGGGAATCTATTCAATTTGTCGGCTTTTTTCCAAAGAGCTGTGCCTGTTATGTAAATCCAACATTTCTCCTATTTAGGTGGAACTCAATAAAAAATGCGGGATGAATTGTTTTATAACATTTTCTTAAAAATATAAACTAAAAGTAGCTCACCTAAATAAATTCCTAGATAATATGTTTTTGAAAAATCGGTATAACACAACTATTACAATTTAGGCATGAATTCGGGTATATGACCAAAGATATTTTTTGTCAATATTATGGGTTCATTGAATGGGATATTTTTATATAATCTCATATCTTCGTAATTCGAGGTAATTAAAAAATGCTTGTCTTGTCAAACCCAGTACTTATTTAATTCATTAAGAAATGATGTACATTTGGTACTTAATTAACCTGTCTTGATTTTGGTTTTATACTTGATAATTTATCTATATAGAATTGTCTATTCTGTTTGAAAGTGTAATAGATGATAAACCTACTATAAACAATTGACATAGGCTTAATATTATCGATAATATTATAATATTTCTATAATAATATATCTATAATATAATATAATATTAAATATAATATTTCGACTTAATATTAGGATATTTAATTATATATACATAAATATATAGAAATAATATATTATAAATATATAAATTGATACTAACTGATAATTGATGATCGATACTAACTTCACAAACTATTAGTGTTTACGAAGTTATAATGCTTCTCATCATTGTTGAAGAACTGTAGGAGGTTATGAGTATATAATGTAATAACTAAGTATATTTTGTCGAGTTACAACATGTACTTAGTGAAAGTAATACCCGCTTTCAAACCTACAAAATGCATTCAGTAAAATGACAATTTGTTAAGTAAAGCTACAAATGCGCAACATTACACAACGCATAAATACACAAAACATAAATTCGAAAATATTGATTGCAAACTTTACACAAACAGAATCTTTGAATGCAAATTACACAAATCGAAGAGGTCTTGCCTATTTCTACAACAATAAACGCAATATTGACACAAATAGTAATAAAATTCAAAAAGCTCCAAAAAGTTGATAAAACTGATTACAGTATGTAAAATGATAAATTTATGATCTATTTATCGTTTGTATGTATAATGTCAAAAAGTTGTCGAATGACAACAATGAAATGATGTTGAACAGTCATTAAATGACTGTATGATTATAAAATTGTATAGATATACACCGTCACCGTCACCAGAATGACCTATTGTACCATTCCGGAATATCCATATTTCATGAAGAAAACCGAATTGGTACAATTTGACTGGTACAGTTGAAAAAAAGCAATAAAATTTAGTAGCCATATTAACAAAATACAATGGTGGGAAACCGCTTCCATAGGCGTGCCATATTAAAAGAAATACGAAAGATTGTTACTCACTTTGTACAACGAAATTTTATGACGAAATCCTAAATTTGTGTCTTATTTGTTTCTGTAGCATAATTTGTATTGTGTATAATGTATATATGATTGCCATTATTAATTTCGTCCAGGTCGAAAGGTCTCCAAAAAGCTTTTTAAAAATAATAATTATGACTAAGCTTACGCCAATGAATTCTACAGACAACGGAAAAGCGCTCAAATTTAATGGCTGCAGTGAAAAACATTTCTCCACCCCAAATGTACGGGGGGAAGGTGTAACCGGTATGTTACATGAATATTCTGCTTTTGTATAGGTAAAAACGTATTTTTTGAATGCGCTCGGTATAAAGTCGGTAGTTGTTTTAATATATATATTATATAATATTTATAACAGACCACGAGAGACAGGGCTATCCAGGAAAACGAGTGGACAGACAGAAGAGTATGGCGTACGAAATGCGGGATGCGGCAAAGGAAGCTGTAGGACCCCCGCTATGTATATATATATATATATATATATATATATATATATATATATATATATATATATATATATATTATGGACATTATATATATTTATATATTCATATCTAGAAAAAGAATAATTACTTATGCTTTATTCAAGTTTTTAAACTTTATTTATCTATTCTACTATTTCATATTTATTTAAGACTGTTGCTGGTGATCTTAGGGGAATTTCACAATCTACAGTGTCTCCAATAATAAAAAAGATTTCAGATTCATTAGCCGGAAAAATGAGGAATATCGTAAAATTCTCAGAAGACCCTTTTCATTATCAAGTTTTTATGAATGAATTTAATTAAATTGCCTAATTTCCTGATGTAACATCTTGTATATATGGTACCCATCTCCCTATAAAAATCCTGAAGCTGTTGTATGTGAAATATACAGAAATAAAAGAAGAATTCTCTCCATTAATTTACAGATACTCATATTATCTCAATAATCAATATTTCAGAGAACTGGGGTTCGTGTCAAATATGAAAATCATGTAGTGGCAAGCCAGTCAATAATTATTTGTTTAACATCAAATTTGCAATATGAGGCTGTTATGAATTATGCGTTGTTACACGTAAAATGTTGGGAGACAATGGCTATGCAAGTAAAAGATATCTGCTAATACCATTTGTACATTGTAATATACATGCAGAATGAAATTATAATGGGGCTCATAGAAGCTCCAGAAATATCTTCAAAAGATGTTTGGGAATCTGGTAAGAACGATTTAGGTGCTTAAAAAGGGGGTTAAGGGTTTAAATTTAGTTGTTCTTAGTTTAATAATAAGTTTTAATTTGTTGTAGTTTATAACCTCACTTAGAGACTATCGTAGAACCATAGAAATAGAAACAATACTCCATAGACTAGTTCCTTATTCACGATTTGCACTGTTGTCAGAACTTTCATCTTCTTAAGTACTCCTTTGCAGAGGTAAGAAGATTTTGAAACTATGGAACAGCTTATCTGAGGTTCTACCAATGTTTCCTCCACCAAGACCTCCTTGAGTATTCCTTAAGTGATAGACTATAAATTTGTTCCTTAGTGCCCCGTTTCGGTGACTACGCAATGATCACCACCCAATTGATCACCCCCAAGGCTTAACACTACCAAGGGCATACAGGGTAGGTCAAAATGATGGATTAAATAAAACACATGGTGTGAGAACATGTCAATTTGCCTAACTCGTAAAAGTATCACATCCGACGTACACGTTACAAAACGAGATCAATTCGGCTAGTCGGAAACCAGATTTAAACCGTTACAAGTTGATGGAATGAATGAGTTTTTTAAATGGGTATTCAACACCTCCGTTTTCCAAATACCATATTTGTTAGTCCGGTAAACCGTTAATACGAAAAATAAAAAATTGATTCGAATAATTCTGGACTATTGTATTGACTGCGCCAACTATATTTTCGGTCGTCCGAATTGGCTTTCTATAAATCTTTATATCATAAAAGAATGAGTTTCGTATATGTTGACTTTACAAATGTTAGAAATATACCGATATCCCTGCGGCTTGTCGTATTTATACTACTGTGCTAAGTAGGCAAGTTCTGGTTTCTTCTTGGGAAGACTCTCATGCATTCAAAAAAAAATTGGCACTCCTCGATTTTTAAACCGTTCAGACCTATTTAGTCTGGTATTAAAACGTTCCAATATTTTTGAATGTGCGATTGTTCTACGAAGTTTTGAATTAATCGGTGAAAGAAATTCCACCAAAATTTAATAATTTTGTGCTTTTTATCCCTATACCCACGGTAATTTTTTGAATTATCTTTTATTTGTAACGTTATATCTGGAACAAATAGAAAGACCAAACAATTAAATAAATTTCAAAAGTGGACTTCACATATGGTTTCAGAACGATTTTATATTTCTTAATATAACGCACTGTATGTCATTTAAGGCCATTTATAACGAATCGAAAGGCGAAAAAAACATAAAACCCAGCCGATATCCCGGATTGTTAAAAGAGTCCTTTCTCTCTCTCTGCTCGTCCTTTATTCTTTACCGTATGTAATATATTCCCCGGATTACCATTAAATCCCTTCATTTCCCATAGTTTTCACAATCAGAGAAAATAAAACTCTGGAGAAGAGTGCCGCATTAAGGGCTGGATTTATTCTGATAATTCCTGATTCCGTAATTAGGGTAAAAGCCGGATAGTTGCCTCAGTAGGATATATAACCCGGTTTTGAATGCACTAGGTTAGAGCTATCGGTGGCGTTAGCGCTTTACTATAATTAGTAGTGCCTCTCCCGCAGGCCTAAGCGCCATGTAAGCCGTCTGAGTAGGTGCACGCGGCGCATAATCTTCCGCGCCGATATTTTGACGGGCATCGAAATTATATTGGTAAGTAATTTCTGTTGAATATTGTTAGGTAGAACTAATTGTAGTTTTAGTCAACTTTTTGTTTCTTTGCAGGCACTAGAGTTTAAATTACACTGTTTATTACGTTTTAATGTTGCATAGTTTTATTTATTTCGCAAATAAAAAGGGCAAGTATTCGTATCAAAAAGGATAATCGCCCTATTTACTTTTGGGGGTATTCGCTTTATGGCTAAATATTCGCAACTATAAATTCTTTAATGAGCAACGACAGAGTTTTTCTTTTGATGTTTTTTACAATTTACTGTGGCTATAACTTGTTTTAAATAAAATAAATTCTTAACTGTTCCATGCATTTATTATAGGTTAGTAAGAATAGAATTGTCCATAAGAAAAATGAAGAAGAAAAATATGGAAACAAGCAAAATAACGGAAACTCTAATTACAAGCGCGAAAAGGAAATACGATAGCAAGAAATAAATAAAAAAATATATCGATATTACCAGCAATACAACTGCATCCAATAATACAGATTTTTGTTGAATTGAAAAAAGAAGAACTGCAAGGAAGAGAAGAATACAATACAAATTTACAGTTCTGACAGTGAAAATGAAGAATATGATACAGGTTCAAAAGCATCTAAAGGAAAAGTCACGGGAAGACTGTCAGTCAAAAGGGCGCAGAAGAAAACTCAATAGAGAAATGCTAATGCAAAAATAGAAAATGTTAATTAAAAAGTGTTAGTTGATGATCCTTGCGGAGAATGTTTGGATGCTATATTTGTTTTGTTTTTATAGTTTAAAACATTAAAGCTTAATACTATTTTATAATGTTGATTAATTAATTAGTACTTAATAAAGGACCTCAGTAAATAATGAAGCTGGATTAGTAAGTTGATATAAATTTGTTTCTACCTAAAAATATAACGAGGCGTCTATCCCTGTACGAGGCCAGTATCCCCTAAACATTTTTAACGTTGAGTTACTATTCGTTAAAGTAGATCACTATCTATTTCTTGAGTGCTCACATAAAACAGAATTTATTCAAAACCAATATTAAATATGTTTACAAAAATAGGCTAACATAACAGATCAAACAGCTGCGTTTTAATATATATGTTGCATTATTTTTAGTAACTACTTATTTTTTAATGATAGAGCCTATTTGAATAGTGGGGTAACTAGCCGGCTTTTACGCAGTCTATCCTGTTTTATTTCGCCGATATTTCTGAATTTATATGGAAATATTTTAATTACATTAATTGCGCCCTTTGAATACTTATTTCTCAAGGGAACAGGTTTCTGGCTCTTGTTGATTTTAAATTTACAAATTAACTTTAGTTGTTTAGCTTGTAAATTTGGTGGACTAAGCCGAATCATGCCACATAATTATTTACATTACAGAACGGTAGTTAATGAGAAGTTAATTAGAAAAGAAAATGTTCCAAGAAACAATATTTTTGCATATAAATCTGCAATAGTAAACTAACATAACTTTGAAGCTGACCTAGTGTACTAGTAAATTTGAAAACTTAAATGAGTTCATTTTGGACTTTCAGGTGACCAACAACCATGTAAAAGGAGCCGAAAATGATCGTCGATCTGTACACTGAAGAGAATAAGGATTTCCTCGATAATTTCACGGAAACTCAAACGTCCCACTTAATAAACAACAAGAGCGATTGGGGGCCGAAACGAGATCCTCTTTACATCGTATTGCCTATAAGCGTAATTTATGTGGCAATATTCCTAACTGGGGTATTGGGGAACGTTAGCACCTGCTTCGTTATAGCCAGGAATAAGTCGATGCACACTGCGACGAACTATTACCTATTTAGCCTCGCCATTTCGGATTTATTACTGTTAACTTCAGGATTACCGACAGAAATTTACTTGATATGGTCCAAGTATCCATATATTTTCGGAGAGTCTTACTGCATACTACAGGTGAGTGATATCAAATTTCTTAATAAACCTCCAGAATGAGCTATATATTCGTAATTTATTTACATTCTATTTTTTGATATTGCTAATTATATAACTGTTTTTTTGAAAAAAAAAAGTACAGTTGATATTTTATTTATTGACCAATTGGTAACTACATTTTTTTTAAACTCGTCAATATATCTAAAGAATTATTTAATAAATATAACACATACTATAATGGTGTTTTTAAAAGTAGCTAGCATTGTGTTTGAGGATACAAATTGTGATGTGGGGAAACGTTTATAAAAACGATAATGTCATTTCTGGAAATAGCTTCCCAATGACTGGTCAGAAGTTTTTGTCAGATATGACAGTTTTGGAAAATTATAATAAAAATATTATATTTACCTTTGGAGCAAACTTTTTGAGACTTTTTTTTAAGTAGATGAACTTTTATATGTGTTTTGAATATCTCAAGAATCCTGCATGGAAATGTAACATATTATACGATTACAAGAGCAACTTTTCAGCTAACAAAAGATTAAACACAGCAATGAAAACCATAAAAAGTAACTAAAACCAGAAATGGCAAAATGCAGCTCAGACTGGCGCTAGCAAATTTTTAGTAAGAGTTTTTTAAATGTGATAATTGATTAGGTAAAAGTCGTATAAATATTCTTTATGTTTGGCTTATATTACGTTTCAAGGAATTGGCAAAATATCTTAGAGTCTTTGGTCAGGCATTAACTTTGTACGTATTTAGAAAATTTTTGAAAATGTGTTATGTTAAATATTTTTATATTAACTCTTAAAAATTTATTTTTATGCCTTACCTACGAGGGGGTAATGGTGAATTGAACTGCTTCTGGGATATTTCCTAATCGAAATTAATTACAATAAATTATTACTAAATAACAGAACTTAAGTGTGCTAAATGACCTGGGAAAATTTTTGGAGAAATATTCTGTATTTAAGAGGCGGTTTGGTTCATTATTGTGGTGGTTTGAAGGTTCATCTAATTGCAGAAATGGATAATTGTATCAACTTTAAGTGTGGAAAAGGTAGACGCTGTGGAACCATTACTTTTGCAAACTTTTAGTTCCAATTTTTATGCATTTTACTATGCAATTACTATGCAGTATTTATGCAAATACTAAAAAAAACGTATATTCCAAGTTTTCGTCAGAATGACGCGAAATGAATAAAAAAATACACTCGAACAACGGTGAAAATGAGTGGTGGGAGACGAAAGGGAAGTATAGATATACAAACGAGCCGCTCGAACGCCACATCTTTTCACTGGATTTCTTCAGCGACTACTGCAAAATCAACAAATAAATAATCAAGAAGGTGTAAAGTGAAAAGGCGCGTGGTGTCCTTGTATATCTATTTGCAAACTTCCCTTCCGACTCCCACCAATCACGCGCCGTTTACCTAATCACGTTCGAGTGCATTTTCATCCATTTGGCTTCATTTTAACGAAAACTTGGAATATACGTTTTTAAGTATTTCGCTAGCAGGTTCTAAAATCGATATTAGAATTAAAATCGGACCATTTTTACACAAGCAGAATCGCGCCTAAAAATGCATAAAAGAATTGAAATTGTAATTTTGTAAAAAGTAACGGTTCGACAGCGCCTGTCTTTTGCACAGATTGATATAATGTTCTACGTCAGCACTTAATTTCAGCTCTTAATCTTCGTTATTGGCCAAGTTATGAATTTTGGAAGAAAGGACGAATTTTCCGTCTATTTCGGATTTTCTCCGTTTCTAATCAATCGATCGGATCATTAGACCTTTCATTTTGTCCCTATTTAATCCTCCACAATTTTTCTCTACACGGAATTGAAATTGCTTCAGTAGTTTTCGTTTTTTATAAGCAAAATCAGTTTTTTCGCACTAAAATATTTGTAACAAATTAATTAATCAATATATGCTGCAAGTTGAAAATATATCAGAATATATTTACGGATTGTAATTTAAATGATGGAATAGGAGATTTGATAGAAGTATTTTTGTTAAAATATGACTTTTTATGCTGTATTGACTGGTCTGTATTGCTTAAAACAGTATTAGCTAAAATATTAACGTGACACGTCACATCACAAGGATCACAATAAATTAAACAATGATTCAAAATATCCAGTCTTGTAAGATATTAATATCTACGGTTCTGTGCAATAAGTGAAAAACTCGCATGAATAATTCTTCCTCCAGTACAGAGTTTTTGTAGAAGTTAAGCAATAGGCGCTAGAAATAATCCCCTGTTATTAATTTTCTGGCGAACATTCGATTTAGTCTGGGACTAAAAATTTATAGTTGCATTTGAAGTAAAATTAGTTTCCCTAACGTAATATGAAGATGGAAGTCTTAAAAATACCCTCACATGAAAGAATGCAAAGCAATTTCTTGAGAAGTTAGTCAGCATAAACAAAAAGATATCCAATGGAAACAACGAACAAACAGTAATAAAAAGGAAGAAACTTTTTATCACCACAATTAGATAATTCTTTGCAAATGAATATAAATACACTCATTCATCTTTTTTATTAATTACAATACTAATGCTTCTACAAATTTCAATTTTATTCCATTAAGTCTGAAATATTTTGTACATAACAATAACTTTTATTTGAAAATGCAATAAATTTGAAAGAAAATTTAAGTTAATCTCTTATTCAGTAAATACGTACACCCCAGAAGAATCAAAATGAAAATATATCTGGATGGATAAGATATATACCATACGGTAAAATACAAGAACAATTAACTTTTTATTTACTGAACGAATGGAACGATAACAAAATGAATTGGAAAATTAAAAACTCAAGATTTTATTAATGCTTGGTAACGTGAAATGCCCCGCAATGGGACATAGGTTTTCAGGCAAATTGAGGGTTACGTTTAATTGATCATTTAGTTAGAAACACTATTGGAAATGGATATTCAGTCGCTGTGGAATAATCCAAAAAGGAAATGGAGCCATTTAATTAAATTGTATAGAAGTAGAGCTATGTTGTTTAATCTAAGTTCCAAGGGACTAAAAGTTTCATAATCACTAGGAAATCTCTTTTAACCGTTTGTTCATAAATTCACAAAGTTTTTATCAGACCTTTACTACAGAATTCTCAGGGATTATTTTCTAAAATTTAAATTATAGAATATATCTTTTTAAGAATATATTTTCCCATAATGCCAATTACTGATAAATAGCTTTTTCCTTAATTTTAATAAACTGCCTGTCTCAAAATCTAAATGATCCTGGTTTACCTATTACCTCCTCTTCATTATAGACCTCATTTTTTGTGCTCTATTCTACTTTACTTTTTCAATTAATGTATACTGCGCTAATTTTTTGAATTATTCAGGAGCTGTTTGGCGTCTATATTTACGTTGGAGGAGCCTTTTTTATCGGTGTTGTGCAGATTTTTGAATTGCTCAATGTACATTCTCAATTTCAAATTCCTATGGTTCCTATAGAGGTCTTCACTATCAATATAGCAATGAATACTTAAAATCCCTCTAATTTGCTTTTCGATTTGCCAATTTAGTACATACCGCAATTTGAATACCTTACGTCCATATCGGTTTTAAAGTTTGGAATCAGGAAGATGATTATAGCAAAATGGGATCAGAGTTCAGCAAAATTTTCGGTAGAAAATGTCCATTTAAAGGTTAGAAGTTGCCATTACGAGCCTTAAGGAACACGTTCATTGTCTAAATCAACATTTAAGGCCAAAGTAATATTTGAACGTAACTAAGATATAATTCATTTTTTCAAATTTTAGGCGAAACATTTAGCGAGTTATTAGTTGGGGAAAAACGTGAAACTCAGTATATGTACCAAGTTTTTTTTTAAATATGGCAAATTTACCTCTATCCATTTTTAGATTATACTGGACCGCGATTAAAATATAAATGGTACCTAATAATTGAATGCTTAGCCTGATGATGGTTAAAATTAATGTTGAAAGCTGAGTATATATAAATTAGATACATGAAAACTAATATAAAACTGATCGTGAATATCTCTACTGATCTACAGTGTAAAATTTGGATGTAATGTGCCGACACCGTTTTCTGAATTCTAAAATTGAACCAACATTTCGCTTACATAGTCTTGCAATAAGTGGTAAACCTTAAACCTTTAATTATCAACAACTCTTGAGGAAAAACTAATTTACGTGACTTTTTTCTCGTCTCTTCAAGTTAGGGATAACGATTTACTCATATTTACCTCTTGCTGTTGTCTCATTTATGTCGACTAACACTTCAATTTGAAACTTTAATGAATTATCCGATTTAGCCGTTGGTCTAATCCGATTCGACGGAAACATTTTAGATGAAAAAATATTTTTTTTTCATGTTGAACCAGCCCTAATTACTCTATGATTATTGTTAATCATCAGATGATATAGCGGTTTTGCTACTTTTTAGGAAAAAACATTACTTTATGCACGGCTAAGAATGAACGATGAGAAATTGCATGCAGTTTAAAATAACATGGATTGTCCCCTTTACGTAGATTTGGTGACAGAACACGATTTGAGGAAGTGTTTCTAAAAAAAAAAATAATCAAAGGATATCCTGTAAAATATAATTTAATATGGCTCAAAATTGGCAGACAAATCACGTTACTTTAAACGATGGTCCCATTTACAAAACATCATGCGTTAGTATGTATACCTATATATACGTAAGTATACTTATATACGACATCTGAGCTGGTGGTATATGTTGTGAATATTTGTTAATTAATGTCTCGAAGCAAATTTTGGCCAGTAATTACACACTTCATTTAAGTTATACCGTACAATGTTAATATCTAAGCCCAGTTGGATAATTTATCACAGGTACGTGCACTATTATTATTTTCTTTTGTCAACTGTATCAGTTCAGAAATCGAAATACTAGAAACAATAAGGTACGTAATATCTCTGTCGTAATATCAGATAAGACATTATACGGCAGATGTAATCAACCAAACAGTTAACAGATATCTAACATAATCTCAAACTTGTCCGTTTTCAATTTAAAATTAATAAAAGAATATATGCCAGATAGGACTTAAGGAACTATTTCGCTTAGATTAAAATGATCACAACACTACAATGCGTTCTTACAGATAGTGCATTTTTCTTATACAGATACAGATGTAGATTGGTTTTATTTCATAGCAACACCCCACTCTTGGGTATTTCAGCGTTCTTACGGCGTTGAACAAAATTTTTTATAAGTTTTAAGGCTTGTATTCTCGCATACAGCCACAGCACAATATTTGTGCGACATTTTCTCAAGGCATAAAAGCAACAAGATAGAAAAGGCAAAGGGAAAATAGTTCACAAAGAATCACAGCAATAAAATTTCCTACTCACGTCAAACAAATCAAAACGGGTGACGTCACTCTTCAATGGCGCCAAAGTACAAGCATTTCCCGCACTTAAAATATTGGAATGTATATAATGATTTCCTTTTGCGTTATTAAGAAGAAAAAAATATGCACAATGTACTGACAAACTCAGTTACAAATGTCGTATCTACGGTGAAAACAAGTAGCGCGTGTTGCTTATTAACAATAAATAAATAGTGTTCATGTGTCAATAGATTAATTAAATAAATTGAACTAACTGTTGAAAATACCTCCACATTTAAAGATTCATCATTTACCTGTTTTTTTTTATGTTAACAAAACCCTTTGCAACACTAACTTCGCTATTCCCATCAGCTTTATCTGAGAACATTCATATACTTCAGTTCTTTTACGAAATTAACATGAGTGATGTAAGTCAAATTTTCAGTGTGCTATCATAAGAAAAAGATGAAATTATTTAAATCTGGCAACCTCAAGAGCCTTTCCGTCAGTTATATAGTGTACTACCAGTATTTAAATATTCCCCTGCTTCTACAATGACTTGAGTTATATATCCATATGAACCACTTTCTATTTCTGATCAAAATGGGCCACTGTTTGAAAATAGGGGAGTGACTTCTTTTAGAAACTGCCAATGGATATTGTCATTTAGCCTCACTGGAAGAAAAACGTCCATTGTCTAATTTTCAACACTTCCAGCCTAAACATGTACTGGATTATACCATCGATGATTCGATTGTTTAAATTAACAAAAAGATTATAAGTTAATATTTTTCAACAATCGTCAGTTAATTAGTCAGTTAAACAGTTAAAACTGAAAGTTATTTTTTTGTAAATGATTTCTCCCTGCACTCACCTACACTTTGTCTACACCTAAAACGCTTTATGAAAGTGGTTCATTAATGTATTTTAGAGGTTATATAAGAATTATGCCAGAATTTTATTATGAATTATTAAACAACAATGAAGTAAATATAATATTTTTACCAAGTGATAATTGTATTATTGAACTGTCTGTGCTGATGAATTAATAGGAATAGAAATTTTAAGAATTTGTGTAGCAATACTAGGTTGTCTGTTTCAATCACTATTAATCGCCAACAATAAAATTTCTTCACTCGGTCTCTAATAATATACTAAGTAAGAAATTAATGCTTTCACGTAGCATATAAGCCATATTAACTATACTAGGATTCATAAAGCCATGGTGTACATAAAACGAGACCTTTGCACTACGGTTCCGCCACCAAATATCTGAAATATATAAATAAGTATAGGGCTCGCCACGAGAGAAAAGTTGGTATGGCTTGTGGGCGGATTCACAATCGACTACATGCAGGAGCGCTCAATAAAAATTAAAAGGGTACCAGTGTAAATGGAATAAAACAGTATACTTAATGATGTTTGTAAGAAACCATCGAAAAATATCAGAAGCGCGTCTCTAAAATTTCGCATTATTTCTAGTAATATCGACCTATTTATCATAAATAAAGAACTTCGCACCACCCGCTTTTCTTTCTTGTCACAGGTATACTTGAGATCGTCTTAGCTAAAAATACGTTTTTGTCGCATTTTTTGCAAGAAGTACAATTTTAATGACCCCATTTTTTGGGTTCCTGGAATACAGCAATTTTTGAAAAAAATACACATCACGTTGTCAGAAAGTTCCGCCATCAAGACACAGACGCATGTGTAATTTTTGAATTTTTGACGAATTAGCTGTATATTGCTGTTTCATTACTCCAAAGCATTGTTAATCTTAGAACTTATATAATGGTTCACCTACGTAATGGTGACTTTTTTACAAAACTCTATGTAATAAGGCTTCCATTCCTATCTTAAATTAAATGTTCCAGTTTCACTTTCTGACATATTTTCTATGGCAAAAACACACTTCCTTCTTCTGTTTAATGAAAGGAAATGCGTTGAAAGCTTTCGTTCGTAATCACGTCTATTAAAATGCGGCCTTAACTTCCTCGCTTAACTTATGAGTATTAAGTGCCGTATTTAAGAACGATTCGTATTCGTGTGATGTGCATTCCTTTGGCTGAACGCGCCCGATACATGTGACGGGCTTGGCTTTTACGGCTACAAAATTTAATATACTCATAGAATGGGATACAGTTTCACATAAAGTCGGAAATAAGTGGAGGTGATGTTTGTATTTTGCTTATGTAGTAAGACCATTGTGTGAAGTCAGAAAAAATAATAGTGCTGTGTTTCCGTGAATCAAATTTGTACGTGGGATTTTTATTTTAAACGAAAATGTGCTACAGAAGTGAAAAGAAACACATTTCAGGCTACACCGTTTAGTAATAGGAAACGTAATAGTGACTGCGGCTATTAGTATGCTAATAGTGACAGACGCTGACATTGTTTTTGGAAATTTAGAACTGTAGAGCATTTTGTATAAAAATATTATTGCACAATATTAAAACATAAATAAGAATAAATAAAATGTTTATGCGTATTAGACACAAAATTTAGTCATCTCCAACATAGCGCTTTCTTTATTTACAAATGCTTTGTCACTATACATACAAATATCGATAAATTCAATTCTATTAACTTATAATTTATTTTCCACTGAACGCTTCGCCTCATTGTATAACCGGATAGTAAATAAACTAATAAATATTTTACTTATTTAACTAATTTTGACTAATCATTTATATAACTGCTACACATTTGTAGCAGTCGATTTGGCATTGCACTCTTATCTCAAGGATTTGCTCTGATCTTGGCAAGCAATTCAGTATTTCTGTTGACTGAAAAAACCGATAAAGTAATTTTCCCCAATTTTCATCCAGAGACTGAATAAATTATATACTGAATTATATACTGAATGAAATTTTATATATATATATATATATATATATATATATATATATATATATATATATATATATATATATATTTCATTCAGTATATATATATATATATATATATATATATATATATATATATATATATAAAATTTTCGGTTGTAAAATAATAATAATTTTTGGTTGGTGAGACACTTCAAAACGCTCTAAATTTAAGAGGAAAAGGTGGGCACAGACGGCCTTATTCAGAGCTCAGCGAATTGGGTAGTACGAGCAATACCGGTTAGCTAGGGAGTTCGATTTATAAAGCGCCTCCTTGCTTTGTATGGCAAAACAAGGAAACTCTCCGATCTTGCAGAAGATTCGCCGAGCACTAGTTACCTTTAAGAGCGTTGGAGTGAAACAAACTAATGTAGAAAGTAAATGAAGAGTCTAAACAACCAATTGTCTAAAGGGCCTTGTCCTAAAACAGCTGATTTCGCTAGCCTTCGCCGTCCTGCTTCCCACGGTGACCAAAGAGTAGAACCTCGTCCCAACGAGTCTCGCTTAAAAGGGTGGTACGTACGACAGCAGTTCTGTCCAAAACAGTCGTCCGTACGGCCGTAGCACCTAAGTAATGCGAAATTCTGATATCAGTTTGAGGTTATGTTATGCCATCCCACCCACGTTTCTGACATGTACCCAAAAATTAATCTCCCCAAGCCCAGAAAAATACGTTATCAAGTTTCCCAAGCATGAAAGTAATTAGTATACTATATATTACCACTATGGGGATGTTCCTGGGTGATTGAAGTAACTCTCGCTCGTCTTTCCCATAATCAGGTATGTTCTTCAACAGAACGACGATAGGGGAAGGAATCGACACTTCCCTGAAATGTTTTACGTCTTAAAAGGAACTCCAAGATTAAGATAGAACAGAGAACATAAGATCTTTGCGTTAGGAACAGACTGTTATAACTCTAATGAATCCACTAACTTATTCAAAATAAATTTGGGATTATTTATCCATAACGATGACAAAAGTTGTACAATGGAATTAGCCTAAAGACTACAATTGGTTGTATCCGTGTAACCGATCCGTGCTAAAGATATGAGAAAAATCAAGTGATCGATCTAGGAGAGACGATATCGCTCGCTAGATGACGTTGCCAATACCAGAATGAAATAAAATATCAGTTTTAAACGCAACAGTAACAGTTGCTGATATTCTTGAAAAAAATTTTTATCCTCTGAAAGAGAAAACTGAAGAAATAAGCCATCAGAGCGGGGAGGTCACTTCCGGAGGTTACTTAGCAAGTTTCATCTTATATTAGCGTATACAGTATTCTCTTAAAGTATCAGCGGAATCATATGTCCCTGTGTATAAAACTGTATCAGCTATTTAAAGACTGAATTACAAATATATATATGAATATACAAACTTGAATTTTGAGTTTAAATAATTTTGTTTTTTATTTACCTTTGTTGAGAAGGTTAGGTTTTATATTGGCACGTGCCGGACGTTTCCACCCTGTGTCAAGACCGCGTGAGGTGGGGGTTAGTAGCCACAGGGGTTACAGCTTGTTATGAATAAAACAGATCGGAAACACAAAGATGAAAAGGTTTATTACCCGCCTGGAGCGGAGAACCCATAGGTCAGGGGAATAATACAAGCAAACAAAAAGAAGACAAAATGAGAAAATGAGACTTTTAGGCACAGCAAATCCTAGGGGCTGGAGCGTGAGAGGCGAAGAAGGTGACTTATAGAGTAGACGACTGTCGTCCGGACCTTAAGACTTCCACAGAGGGCATTGGGGAGGGGGGGGGGATTTTCGGATGGTAGGCCCTCCTTCGGACCCTTCGACGACGTACCATTTTCTCAGGCCGGATACTCTCTCTCTCTCTCTACTGTTTCTCTCTGGCCGTCCAGTCGGCCCTAAAGGACGACCCTCTTCCGGGCAGCCCCCTGGACAGAAATGTCCTAGATCACACTGTCTGCACCCCACTGTTCCTCTCTGTACCATTCCCATTGCTCTTTATATTCGTACATTTTTTTTACGTTCTTTGCGCTTGTTGTTACAAGGCATGACGTTTGTATAAATAACTCCCACTTTCATTGTTGGTGCGTTTACAAAAGTTTATCACGCTTCACCTTGGCTTGAGGCTTGATCCGATTTATTGTTTTTGTCGAAGTCTCGTGGTAGTAACAATATCAATATTTGCTCTTATGTATTATTCCACTTATTTCACTGATTAGTGGTAAAATCTTAGTTCCACTTTTATAATGCCAAATTGCAAAAAGTACAACCTACATTGCCGAGATTTTCCTGTTTCTTGCATTAAGATTTAGATTAAAATGATAAATTGATAATTTTCCCTACTATTACTCGGGATTAACTATAGAACTGATAGAAAACATGATTCGGTTGGAAAAGCGCAGAAGTCAGCAATATTTTTTTCGAAACTCAATTTATATCATTGAAGTAATAAAATTCGTCACATTTATGAATTAAAAATAAACCCGTTCAGAAATTATTGATGTCTCGATCTCGCCCCCAAGGAGTTTCATAAATAACAAGTTGTCTTTTTACTATTAATTCTATATAAGGATCGTGACAGACTCTTTACGTGACTACTAATCATTAATATTCAAGGGAGCAGGGTTCATGCGGAAAGTTATTAATAACGAAATCTGTTGTTAAGTCTTTAGTAATCGTCATTGATATATTATTCTTAACATACTAGGAAGTGGGAGGAATGCTGCACAAATAAATGCTGCTTTTAAGAACATGGCAATGAATTTTATATTGGAATGTAATTTCCTATCGCCTATACCATATATTGTATTATTTTCGCCTTGCGATAAAGAAATTTTTATAAAAAGTTCAATGTAGCTCATTTGGAAGCTACAAAATAGGTACAAATTCTGCTGCCTGAAAGAATTCAATACATCCATATTTTCCAAAGATACGCAGGGTGGTTTCACAAATTATTCAATTTTGATTACACAATGAAATTATACTTGTCGATTAGGGCGGTTTTTTTTTGCTTCAGGAATGAATTTCAGGAGAAAGGTGTTATTTTGAAAAGTTCATTGTTGCTCATTTATGGGCTACTAAATGGCTACTAATTCTGCCGCCTAAAAGAATTCTCCAACGGTTTCATAGATACACATGGCAGCTACTGTAGGTTAATATTTAATCAGCAGTAGCCATCGTCTCTAGGAAACGAGCAGAGCCACAAAATCTATTTTGATGGAACGCATTACTTATTTAAATGAAATTATACATATGAATACCATCCCGAAACAATCCCTCATACGGCTAATACCACTCAGTGTATTTAATTATATGAAGTTAGATTCATATTTACAGCTCTCCTCATTAAGCATTGAGTGAAATACTATAAGAAAATTAACAAAATGCAATACAGCTGCAAAATCTTCAGCCTGAAAGAATTTAATATCTCGAAAGGTAAGCTGCAGTTAGTATTGTTCCTCGGAGCAGAGCTACTAAATTACTTTTTACAACACAAATTATCAACAAATTATGACACATTTCTAATGGTGGGGATGTGAAATGGTTACTGCAGCTTAGTAGACATTACATATATATGTATAGTCTCCATCTTAATACTTTCGTTTTTGGTTCGTATCTCCCCCTTTTTGTATTTAATTTACCAAATTACAAAACAATTTCAAATTTACGGTTGCAAATATTCCGAAGCTGAAAATAAGTTCACAGTTTCTGATATTTTAATTAGTGCCATAAATCTGTGCCACGAAATTTCAAATATCTGCCGGCAATGTTAACGTACCAGGTGTTGCAAGCGAAAGGGAACTTAATGAATAAAGTAATCTGGTTTGAACATCAAAAAGTCAGTTAAAGTTTTACTGACAATCCGAAAGAGTATACCTATAATTTATTCTTTTGAGTTTTCGCTACCATATTGACTTGTAATAAAAAAAGAGGAGGTCGTTTAATTTACATTCGATTACGACCTCAGAAAAAATTTACGATCAGACGAAATAATAAAAATTACACAGCGCGTTCGTTGAAAAGTTCAGAATGCAATGTTAAGAATGGATATATAATTTTTCTATTGCAGAACGGAAACTAGAATCTCAAATTATAAGCAAATATTTCCTAGGATTCATTCCTTAGGATTTATTGCCACATGTATTACCACAAAGATGTTTACGTTAATACAGTCTGGATTACAACAGCTAATGTTTCTTTGTTTTCAACGCTAGTGATTTATTTTGAGTTATTACACCTGTTAGGAATAATACGTATTATTCTCGGAGTCATTAGTTTTATCGCTAAATTTGGAACCTAGCTGAACGGACGTTAGATTTATTAGAATCGTTTTGAAAACACACAATTTAAATTTTTGATAACAGTGAACATCATATGTATTATTTATATACCAATTTTACGTGAAATAAAAATAAATGTTCAGATTGAGAGTCTTATCCATTCCTCATAATTTATTAAAAGAATTTTGGGAAATTTTTACATGTACAAGTTTTTAATAATTCAAGAGGAAATAAAAATTTAACAAAATCTGTTTTCTTCTAATCTATCTAATCTTCTATCTATCTATCTATCTAATTCTTCTATCTAATTTTTTTTAAATTCAGTTGGAAATTGAAGAAGGCGAGTAAAACTTATTCTATCAGAAGACCAGACTTTATTCATGAATGGACCGGAAGGATGTAATGATGACGATATTATTAGTGATATTTTCCCTTGGCTTTGTGGATTTCCTTTAGCTGAATTCCACTAAAAAAAAAATTATATATATATATATATATATATATATATATATATATATATATATATATATATATATATATATATATATATATATATATATATATATATATATATATATATGGGAGTAAGGGTAGAGGGATGCAGAGTATCAGATGAGCCGACTTTGGCGGACCATCGATACGTCCTCTTTAGACTAAAAGGACTACACGGGGATCGAGACCGTCTGGACTTTCGCAACCCAAGGAAAACCGATTGGGAACATTACATAGTCATCCTAAGGGAAAACCTGAAAAACGATGCCAAGGTCTGCAGAAGGACCTACGACATTGAAAAGCTATCATCGAAACTAAGGGAAGGTATGAACCTGGCCTTCGAGGATAGCTGTCCATTACAAAGCTTAAAGCATACCAGGGAAGCCAAATGGTGGAACCGGGAGCTGGAAAAGCAACGTAAAGAAACACGCAGGCTCTTTAACAGAGCCATGTGGAGAAAAAAATCGGAGGACTGGGCAAAGCATAAATCGGCCCAGAAACTCTACAAGACTCTTATAAAGAGAGCCAAAAGAGACAGCTGGAAGGATTTCTGTGATAGCATAGAGAGCCTACCCGCTGCTGCAAAGTTGCAGAAGGTGCTGGCCAGAACCACTGCAAAAGGAACAGAACTCCTAGAGCTATCCTCGGGGGGCTACGCAAGCAACCAGGAGGAAAATCTTCGGGAGCTGCTCAATGTGCATTTACCTGGAAATGTTGACTGTGAATATCAGCAGGAAAATGGGGTCCGATCCTGTACCATAGTATCGTATACTGATTAATAATTTGATCAGTGAAACCACTAGCAAACCTCTATTATTGGGTTTATGAAGATTATCATTAATCAGAAGCAAAATAATATGTACAATTGTATTTTTAGAAAAGCGATACTTCCTTATGAATACTTCCTCACGTTCGCAATATAAATCTAACCGATTTTGCCCGGCTCTCAAATACCGTTTCGGTAATGGATTTATATGATTAATAATTCGATTGACGTACTCATATAATCGTCATTCATCTTGAACCCACGTCTTAAAGGCGAACTTAACTTTTAATATTCTCTGAGGGATGCTCGAGGTAAGATCAAACCGACCTCGGCCTAATCTTACCCTTAAGGTGCACCTTGTTGACTATAAAATACAGATGGCACAGTAAATACGCCTCAAGGTTTGATGAATCCTCGAGGCGCGATTATAAATTTTCCGTAAGATTTGTTCCAATATACGATGCCTTATTTTATTCGTTTCAGAGAATAAATTTAACTTTTCCATTTCTGGCGTTTCAGGGTTTCGCAGCTGAGACATCCTCTAACGCGACCGTCTTGACCATCACCGCCTTCACTGTTGAAAGATACGTAGCGATTTGCCACCCGTTCCTCTCTCACACCCTCTCGAAGCTGAATCGCGCCATCAAGTACATAATATTCATCTGGATCGTCGCGATGTGCCTGGCCGTCCCTCAGGCAGCCGCCTTCGGCGTCGTCTGCGAGGAACCTTCGTCCGACGGAGGGGATGTCGACGATCACTGCGTGTGCATAATAAAGAAGTTCGTCATCCCGCATGCGTTCGAGATCTCGACGTGCGTGTTCTTCGTTGCGCCGATGTCGATCATAACGGTGCTCTACATACTTATCGGCGTCCAGTTGCGAAGGACGACCGTCGGACCCTCTAGGGCGAACAGCATAAATCTTAGGTACCGTGTGCACAAATCCGCGACCTACGTCAACCCGACGAATCAGACTCTGATTGTGAACGTGAACGAGGACACCGTCCACGTTGGACAGTCGCAGGAAAACGAAGAGGGCAGGAAAAATTTCTCTAAGAACGCGCAGGCTACGAAGCACGTCGTCAAGATGTTGAGTAAGTCAAACTATTAGTCATAAAACTGAAAATGAAGTCAGAACCTTGAATTAAACTTATGTCACTTTGTTGGCTGGTTGGTTGCCACTTTATGGAGCTTGGCGCCGGTATTAAGAAAATGTTTTTTCTAAGTCAGACGCTAACTTTGAAACACTAAGGTCCTCTCTACTTTTGTTTATAAATTATGCCTTGTTGTCTGTTTCTCTCCCGGAGAGTTGTCTCGGATACGGGATAAATTAAAGCAGAAACTCGTAAATAATTGAATTGACTTATTTCAGCAAAAATAAATACTGTAATTAACAAAAGATGTTTTGGAAAGAAAAATAAGCCTCAAAAACATTTGTTTATGGTACTCACTATATAGAAAAAAATTATTTATTTTACATAATATTTATTTATAGAAAATATGTTTAACTGTAAGCATAAATTTAAATTGGCATTGATGGTTTAATTACAGTAAAATAAAGATACATCTTTTGGTTATATACAGGACAGGTCACCTTGTTTCCCTCGACACAATATTTCTCCTTAGCTATTTGGAACGCTACGACGTATAGGATGTATATGACTTAAACTAACTGAGTGGTACAAGCGGTTTAATATGACGACGTGTAACTATGAATCTAATAAAGCGATTTCACTGCTAAAGCGAGGGAGAAAACCAGAAACGACATGCGGATTATCGTGAACGAAATCAATTACAAAATTGACGGTTGAATACTGAAGGGTAGAACGGTTTTACTTCTATTTTCAGGAAAACAAGAAGCAATTGGCCGACTTTTGTTCTCAAGCTTGAAATATAACAAGTAAGGACTCGCCGTCGTGTTGTGTTAATCCGAGTACGGAAATCTAAGACGTGTTGAAAGCAATAGACATTTTAAAGATGATGGTTAGAATGGTTATAAAATTATTTGCAGGGAAACAAAAGTAGTTGGCGGATTTTCGTTCTCGGACTAGAAATCTAATAAATAACGATTCTCTATCTTGCTGTATTAGAGCACTGAAATTGGAGTGAAAAGTATTGAAAGCTCAAAATTGGTAGTGACTATTCGTAGCACATTGGGTCGATTTGCATTTACGTTCGTACTAAGTGCAAATATGATTATAACGATTCGCTACCTGTTATATAAGTATATATAAGTGTTGAGTCACCGGGACATGATAACCAACAATATGATCAAGAAACTACTGGAAGAATTCATTGACGGAAGAATCGAGAGGCATTTTAACGCAATTCCCAAGGAAAGATGGTCAAGATGGATGATCCCAAGAAAATAGAGTGGTAGATGGCAGAGATCATCGTAATACCAGAGGCAGGAAAGGACAGAAAACGGTAAGGATTTTCCTTCTTCTAGGTCGATCTCAAAAGAGACAGTTTTTTTTATTGCAGGAGGACAGTATTAGAATACTGGGAAAAATAATTTTAACTTCAGGAAACCAGCAAAAAAGTGGAATATGAGAAGTGCCAAATTTGCCGGTTTTCAAAGTGAAATGTTTTCGTATGTTATTCTCATGGGTTAAATGATAATAATAAAGTTTGATTATTCAACTTTACACCGACATTCAAATTTCGTTGAAAGAGTGTGCAGAAATAAGTGAAAAACCGATTATTAACGACGCAGTTTTCGCGCCTTCGCCATTTTGAAATTTTAAATGCGCGTGTGCTTAGCGGAGATATGATAGTGGGCAAACCGCCTAACCTAACTCTGTTAAGTATCTCCTTACCAAGTCGTTTCACAAAATTAATTACGTTATTCAACTTGTCTTAAGCTTATCAACTTGACTCCTACTTCAGGATTATTCGAAATCAAGGGTTTAAACGTTTGTAGTAATTATTTAAGGTCAAATCATAACACTAAAGATTGTAAATAATATTAATAGTAATTGAATATAATAAATTAATACAAAAGAATTAAATAAATTAAATATTAATGTATCTGTTGTTGAAGTTAATGTTGGAGTTTATCTATTTGTAGATGTAAAATTTAAATTCGCATGCTTTCTAACAAGCATTTCAGTATCTCAAAAAATGGGGTATGAAAATATGCCGAATAAATAATCAGTAAGACAAATAAGTATTACATGGTTAAATAAAATATTATTCGTTCTATTTGAACATTTCAACGGTGTATGTGGCATATTTATCATTTTATTGTAAATTAGGATTTTATAACAATATATATATATATATATATATATATATATATATATATATATATATATATATATATATATATATATATATATATATATATATATATATATATATATGTTACCGAAACTATGTACCCTTTGATGCAAGTGATAGCATTTTTTGACCTAAAATACGGTTTAGTAAGATTTTGTGGAATAGAAATACTACCTATGTTGTCAACGCAAGAAGAGAAATTTGGAAAACTTTTAACATTTGCTATCGTTTTAAAACAACATTCACACTATTTTCTCTTTTTGCCAACTTGTTTTATACAAAAATTGAAAATCCCCAATAGTACGACCGTGATAAATGCTAACCGATATAATTTTCATAGGAAGGACGAGGACACGAAACGTGGAAACCCGGACAAGTAAATTTTTTTCGTCTGATGCGTGTGCTAATGCTGGAAATATGGGCAGTTTATTCTGAATACATAAGAAAGTAATAAAAAGTGAATATTTAGCCATACACCCGACCCACGATTTTGAGGTATTTGCATTTATGAGTGTAATTAGTTTTTATTACTATCCACATTTTATAAATAATATAAATGAACTTTAGGCTAGATTACTGGTGGTAATTTAAATCTAAATGTAATGTCTGGTGATAAAAATGAAGATTACATTTTTCACTTGCATTAACATAACAAATAATGAGCATTGTACAGCGATAAAAAAATTCTGTTAATTAGTAAATGTTCCAAATGAAATCAAATTATCAAAAAACGAACAATTGTAGGAAAAAACATTTACAAAAACAAGGACGCGTACCCCTCAGGTCTCGTTTTATAGTGTGTTGTTAGTTGTAGGAGTTAAGAATTGAAAATTTTATGTCCATAATTACATTTGTATTTCTAACATATGTCCCAGGTGAAACTAGGTACATAATAATAACAGTACATTTCTTTTTACTACCTAGAAATTTATAATGTCGTTGCACATCGAGCAGTCGTCGATAACCTCGCTACAGATCTTGTTGTCAATTTAGGTTTTCTTAAATTTGTATTCAGATTAAGTTGACCCGTTGTGTTAAGCATTCGTTTTATCATTGTAAACTACCAACAAGATATATGTCGCGGACACAAAGTATACTATGATAAACCCTTGACGCACAGATTCCAGCCAATCAATATTTATATGGAGTTTTCGCCAATATTTTAAATGTCCTAGGAGTTTGAGGAAATTCCGGGTTTTTACCTGAGTTTAGGTCTGTACTGAATGACTTGAAATATTTCCGTATATAAAGGTGTTCCTCACCAGGGGTGAGCCCCTTGCTTGCTAACCTACCTAAGGGTAGCAATATAATATAGCTTGTATGAAACGCATCAATCTTGAGTCTCCTTCTCCTGATCCTTGTCGTATAATAAATTATCAATAAATTATCGATATTGTCGTGATATCAAAATATTTAAGGTAAGGTTAAGGTAACTTAAGGTAATATAAGAAAACTACCGAGGTTACTTTTGGCACAGTTCGGTGGTAAATTTTCCTTACATTTCGCTATATGATATTGTATGCTTCTCGAAGATGAGCGTGTATACCTACCGGGTGTCGAACTAATTTTTCGATATTTCCAATGCTTCCGTTGAATTCGTAGAAGATATCCCTGAACAAATCCCTGAACAAATCCCTGAACGATTATCTACTCGAAATGTAAGAGAATTTTCTTTCTGTCCGGAGCTAAAAGCTAAAAGTTCTTGATAAGCAGTGGTGGAACAGTGAGGAATTTTCGCAGTTTCGTACCGAAGAAATTTATGAACCTTAAAATTACACTATTCTAATGATAATTCACACATTCAAATATACTGATATACCATATTAATACCATCAATAGTAAGAATACTGATACCAATATATATATATATATATATATATATATATATATATATATTTGGGGATACCAGGTATATATATATATATATATATATATATATATATATATATATATATATATATATATTGGGGATTGGGGTTAGCAAGAGAATGTTGGGCAATCCATCGAATTATTCAAGTTCACGTCATTGAAGACCTATAACCATGAATGGCCTCTGAAGATTCGTACCGCAGGTATAAGCGAAACGTCGGGAAGAAAAATCTTACAACGACCACGACCTAACAGCCCGGAAAACCCTTCATATACTGATAACCCCGGCCATGAAAACTGCATTACTTTTAACCTTTTCAGTTGAAGATTTTCCACGGGGAATTCGCAACGGCTGTGTTGTGTTGTTTATTAGTTATTTTTGTTTATTAGTTAAAATTAAGTTCCTTAACATATACGCTATTATATTCGGTATTCAGAGTTTCCGAAAACCAAACACATAAGATACTAAATTCTACATAAATTATTAAAAACCTGCAATTAGGCTCAAATAAGGTCGGCTACCATAATTCTATTAAAACTTTTTGGAATTTGGAAGCTAACAAAGCAGAAATTTAGAAATCGGATAAAGATATACCTATGGAAACCAAAAGGAAAAAACCGTGGAAAAAACTTGATCACTCTTTACAAATTAACGTATCGAAAATTGTCTCTTTGAAACATCCAAGGAAGTAATTCGACGAAGGGTTTACGATATGTATAAAGAAAATACAGTGTCAACCCCAGAAATTATCCAAACTGCATAACTTTCAAGATTATCTTTACACGCCATTAGAGGCAACGTAAAATTTTATTCGAATGTATCTTTAAGTTCAAAAAAAAAGTTCGCGAATGTAACTAACACTAATTAACTAATAAATTTATCAAAGTACGGTCATTTTCAGAACATTTCATCGACTAAGGGAGTACATGATTTCTCAGGATAAATACTAAGTCGTCTATAGAACTTTTAAACGTCACGCCTATGGAATCGGCTTCTTTGAAGCTGGTATAAAGTGACGATTTATCGTTGCAAATTGACTATGTAAGGAGTATACTTTCGGATAAATATTTGATGCACACCAAGCCTATCTCAGATTTGCGTTAATCGAAATAAATCTAAATTTCCAAAGTGGCTCACCAACTTAAGAGTAACGGATAGTCATAGTTCAACCACGTGAAAAACTTTCGTATAAATTGTACAACTCATTACTTGGTTGCAAAAAATATATTCTCTTGATGCAAATTGAATCCAGGTTTTGTTATAAATTGCGGTAAATATTTTATAGCATTTTTAGTCAATGTCTGTTTTTAGTCTATATCTTACATAATAGTCAACTATTGTATGCCAATTTGGCATTTAAAAAAGAAAACCATAATACAGGATATTCATGTACTAAATCGCATTTTTGTTACAAATAATAAAAATATTGAGGATAATTTGATTTTATTTGCATCGATGTAAAACATTTCGTACGTAAAACACAATGTAACGCAACAAGGTTTGATTGATACAGAATGTACACATCTGAACAGATTTAAACACATTGACGAAGGGCACAACATTATTGGTACCAGTAAAACTTCAGAAGTGGAAGATATTTTCATTTGTGATTTAATGTAACATTTAAATTTCCCTTGAAAATTAATATTTCCTGATTTTTTTTATCAGAGCTTTATTGCGTTTGAAAATTTCCCAGATATTTGTGAATAGGTGTAACTTATCGATATTTAAATTTTTGATGGCTCTTACAATGATCTCAACAAAGAAGAGTTTGTGTGATAATTGTCATACGTAGTTACTATGCTATTTATGGATTAATATAGTACCCACCAGAAATTCCTTTTACTTTTATCGGGATTCGTGATTTCTTATACTGATATCAACCACCCTGAATTTATTGGCAATATTTTCCGGCAACGTTTTGTTATAAATCAATACATATTAAATTGGTTGTCAGAAAAAATAATGTAAAAACGTAGCAACCGCACAATACACATAAATTATCCTTGGGAAGATAATGGAGAAAGTTATAATATTATTTCACCTTCATTCCATTAGCTGACCACACTTACTTATTGATGTGCATTGTTGAACATTAATCGAAAGTAATCAGTATGGAACACAGTCCAATGAATATTAAAAGCTTAATGTGAATCATATCACGATCCGTTTCGATTAGACGGTTTGTTATTACTTCTTACCGAAGAATTTCCTGGATTATACTGTAATCATATTTTCATTTAATCACATACATCTTGGGTAAAGAATACAAAAATAAAATATTAAAAGCAATTTGCCCTTGACAATTTCACTTCGTCCAGAACGCACTGATTAAAAATGTAAATGTACGAGATTACCAACGTACGAAACTCCTCTCGTAATAACTTCCAGGGCCTAGTTGTAACTGAATTTGCTATTTAATTACAGTAGACGCTTATGCGTTCTCGCATCGTTGTCCTGTATTTTAATTATTTCAAAAGAGGGGGTATGACGTAGAAGGTTTATTAACATTTGGAGAATGGGGGGATGGGAAATCGTTTAAAATGTCAGACTTGTTCTTAACGAGAGGGGGTCTAATGGCTTGTAGCACGTTAAACCCTTTTGTTAGCGACGTGAAGGAAGTGTTAAAAACAAACACTTTCGGCTGACACCTTTATTTATATAATTTTAATACCATTATTATCCGGTTACAGGAAAATTACCCTAAAACATTAGCTTGATGGAATCTTCCCCGAATAAAATTGATTAAACTGAAAATAACATCAACTGACCACAAGGAATAATGGTTTCAGAAATATAGTATGTAAGTACTAGTATAGTATATTAGTAAACTAATTTTAGGTTTACATTTCGATTCGGCTTCTACGTATTAGGCAATAAGTAAGACTCGGATTTCATGCACTGAAAAGTGGGAGAAATATGCGCATATTCTGAATTAACTTGAAATATGCAGTATAATATGCATTATATACACAATAATGTGTTATATATACGGATAATAAAATGTATCTCTGCATATTAGCAGAAAATAAAAAATAACTACCATGGTGGTATGAAATATTTATTTATATTACATGTTTTTCTATATTATCCATTTGGAATGATTGCCTTTTGCCAGTTAATATATTTTTAAAAATTGAAATTTATGGGGAAAATTAAGTTATGGGGGCGAACTTTAAATTTTGAATAATGTGTGGTTCTAAATCTACAGATACTATTTCGCCATCCAACATGTTTTGTATCCACAATTTTTCTCCAAATTATTGTTATATCTTTGGAACACAATTTTCCAGTTATAGTTTACAAATTTTCATAACAATTATTTAATAATTGTGCTGATTTTACAGGTAATTCACTATTTTCCGGTTTTAAGATAGGTTCGGCTATAATGGAAAAATTAGCGGAAATAAATGCTGAAATTAAAACTGACTAGGTAACTGACGATCCCATCTAGGTAACAAATCTAGGCCCTAGGGTAATCTAGGTAACAAAGGCAATCTATGAGCTTTCGAAAATATCAAACTATTTAATGATTCTTTTAAAATTCGTTGAAATATGAGAATAAAAGTGCGACTATCGTAGATTTACGTGACATGTCGTGTCTCTCCCTACCGCAGTTTACTGAAATTTTGTAATATCATAATGTTGCTCTTATTATTAACAAACGCAATCTATGAGCTTTCGATAATATCAAACTATTTAATGATTCCTTTAAAAATCGTTGAAATATGAGAATAAAAGTGCGACTTTCGTAGATTTACGTGACATGTCGTGTCTCTCCCTACTGCAGTTTACTGAAATTTTGTAATATTGTAATGGTTTTACATGCACAAAGAGGTTTTACTACCTAATGTCAACGTAACATCTACAAATCACATAGACAACTACTATTGTTTTTCCATAACAACGGCTTATACGGGGCATTCGCTACACTATCCCTCCCCGTCTTCAGGGTCGCCCTCGACCCTCGGACGATCTACTTCCACAGCACTCCATATCAGCGAATGACTACCATGTCAGCGAACTGCTACTACTACGGCTACTGCTACGGCTACTGCTACAGTTACTGCTACTGCTACTGCTCCTGCTACGGCTACGGCTACTGCTACGGTTACAGCTACTGCTACTGCTATGGCTACTGCCACTGCTACTGCAACTTCTACTGCTACTAGTACGGTTACGGCTTTTACTACTGCTACTGCTACGGCTACTGCTCCTGCTACGGCTAGGCTAGGGCTACGGCTACTGCTACGGTTACTGCTACAACTACGGCTACTGCTACGGATACCGCTACTGCTACAGCTACTGCTACTACTACGGCTACGGCTTTTGCTACTGCTACTGCTACGGCAACTGCTACGGCTACTGCTCCTGCTACGGTTACGGCTACGGTTACGGCTACTGCTACTGCTACGGCTACCGCTTCGGCTACTACTTCAGCTACTACTACTGCTGCTACTGTTGCTACTACTACGGCTAATGCTTCGACTACTGCTTCGGCTACTGCTACCATGCGCACCACTCCTCCCCTTTTTCAGAAATTCCGCCATAACTTATCCATCGAGAGCCAACTGTCCTCTCCAGGCGATGTTCACCTCCGGGAATCTCGCCATAGTTGATCTAAAAATCAAACAAAACACGCCAGTATCCTTGCCAAATCCATTTGCAATAAATTGCAAGTATATGTGTAATTGTGTGCATGTGTATGTGTGTGATTAACTCCATTGAGCGGGTTGGACTGCAAATCCTGTACAAAAATTAATCAGCAGCAAATCGAAACCAAGCAGGCCAATCCTCTTTCTGACCATCAAAGACACCAGGGATAACCAATCCCATCCAATGCTCCAGGTAGAAGAGGGACCTGTCTCTTGAAATCCTCCGCTGCTCCTGCAGTTACTGAAATCCCCAGCAACTGCTTCATGGCTCCAGACACACAACCCAGTGGTCAACCATCACCAATTCTTGTACTAAAGATGAACAGCGCCCGTCTCCCAATAAGAGTCACGAATGTGAGTGTAGCACTCAAACGGGCCACGCGCGCCAGCCGCACGCAGTCAATCCATTCGAGTGTTTTCCTAAATCTAAACCTGTTTAGGTTATCCCAAACCTTGGTGTTATAGTGGTGTGTATTTGTGTAATGGTACTTAGCTTCGGATTCTGTAGCGTTTCGACCCGCGCCAGCCGCTCAACAACTCCATAACGCCGCACAGACTGCACTCCTCGCCTCTCCGCCGCGTGCCATCGCCATCACTTTCGTACGCCATCCCAGGTCCACCAAACCTTTTTCCGCTACTTCGGTTCACCAAATCCCGGTTGAGCCCCCAAAATTGTAATGGTTTTACATGCACAAAGAGGTTTTACTACCTAATGTCAACGTAACATCTACAAATCACATAGACAACTACTATTGTTTTTCCATAACAACGGCTTATACGGGGCATTCGCTACAATATCATAATGTTGCTCTTATTATTAACAAAGGCAATCTATGAGCTTTCGAAAATATCAAACAATTTAATGATTCTTTTAAAATTCGTTGAAATATGAGATTAAAAGTGCGACTATCGTAGATTTACGTGACATGTCGTGTCTCTCCCTACTGCAGTTTACTGAAATTTTGTAATATCATAATGTTGCTCTTATTATTAACAAAGGCAATCTATGAGCTTTCGAAAATATCAAACTATTTAATGATTCTTTTAAAATTCGTTGAAATATGAGAATAAAAGTGCGTTACCTAGGCCCATAGATTGCCTTTGTGATAAATATAGTTTTTGCTTCTGTTGTGGAATTGGTGTTTCCGACAATTCATAAACGAAGGTTTTAATACAATCATAATTTTTAGTATAAAAATTTACTGCCTTTAGCCACATTCACCATCTGGTTAAAACAGGTTGTAGAGGTAATGGCAAATCAGGAAATCGTTCTTCATAGAATTGTGTTGTCAGGGGTGATTTAAGAAAAAATATTTTTAGATTATTTATTAAATTATTTACAACTGGAAATTGATGTCTGACTTTCTCGGCAACCCTACTTAATCCGTGGCCTAAATCTGTACTATGAATTAATCCAGGGAAAAACCTTTTACATTGTTTGATGCTTCACACATATACGGAGCAGCATCTGATAATATCAAAATTATTTTTTCTGTTGGAATTGGTTCAGGAACGGGAATGTTAGTTAAACCCTCGTGTATAAATCTAGTGATGTTATTATTATTTGTCTTTTGTAACTCTTTTCAACTAATTAATTACGATTTTCCACGTTTGTCACAATTTAAAGAGCCACTTAACAGATTTGCAACATATCGACTTGTTGAGTCCGTGGTTTCATCTACTTGAAAATACATTAAATTGTTACCCACAGTTTGACAGACTCTTTTAAACTTTTTCGCCAAAGGTTCGAACATTTTACATGTGGCTGTGTTTCAGTGGCGGAAACCTAATTGTTGTGAATCTTTGGATAACGACTTATATGTGTCTATTTTTTCTGAACGTATTGTATAGTTAGAGCCCAACGAAATGAATCTTTTAATTTTAAGCTTCTCATAAAAATGCGAATAGAGGCATTCGATGATTTTCTCTTGGTAATAAATCGCGAGGGCTAGTCACAAAGCCTCTGCCAGCTATACCCTCTCCATGCGGTGATATAGTGGGGGATTCGCCACTCGTGTTTATGTTAAAATTGTCTTTTTCTTTCTGTACATAAAAGCCTTAAATATTTATCGACTCTCGCATTCCAGAAACAACAACAATAAAATCATTGAATAAACGCACCATTTAATATAATAAACCCCACTGAAATATGGGGACGGTTGCATCTGGACACTTTAAACAGGTATCACTATTCCTTGTGCCGGATGTTTCTGGTATTATATTCAATTAAAAAAGAGATACGTAGTAATCCGAAATCTACGACTGTAATTAAGTAAAGTCGGAATGTATTCTGAACTTTTGGGGGTGGCGTGATCACAGAATCGTGTTACGCCATTTCATACTCTGTAGTTTGGTGAATGGGCTTAGCATTGATATCGATGATGATGAACTTGCAAATACGCTGACGGATGAGCTGACGCTCGGGATATATTATGGATTGTCATGCAAACAAACACATTCAAGAATGAGGAGATTGGGACGGCAATAAGATTATCGCAAATTATTCAACAAAAATATTGATATTATTTTAACAAATTGACTATAGGACTGGCGGTAACAACGTGAGGCTAGTGCTAAAGGGCCGAATGGAGGTGGGTTAATCCAGTAGATCCTCTAAGGGGTGGAAAGCCAGAAAAAGAAAACACTGGCGAGAAATGGTCCGAAAAATTGACTAAGGATCTCATGGGGGTCGACTTCTTTGTAAAGGGGAAGCGGGAAGGGGGGGCCTAAGACAACGACGAACCTTTTAAGCATCTGAAAACTTTATCCGAGGCCCTACACAATTTCGCAAGTTCCCATTTTAAAAATATTGAATTTAAAGAACTATTGTGGAAAAACTATCAACCCGATAGATAATTGAAATTTGTCGTATTGCTTGATTATATCAGTTTGCAGTATGAAGCAAAATCTGACGATCTTTTGTATAATATAAGATCTTGTTGATTTTGTTGATGTTGAATATAAGATCTTGAGATTGTATAATATAAGCAAGAACTTTTCGACATTTTTTTGCTATTTGTGCAATAATAATGATTATAATATATTTCGATATTTGCAACAGATGTTATTGTCCGTAATATTTAATTACAATCATCTCTCTCTCTCTCTCACAATATATTCTATAAAATTTTATCGAGATACTTAGGAGAAGTAGGAGAAGAAATATACATTTGTAATTTTATATATTCTATTCAATAAAAATTTAATCACAATTTTTCAACTGGCCCCAAGTACATTACGTAATAGCAAATAAAGTCGAAGACATTCTGTTTCATTACACTTTCCTGAAACATTACACGACGTCCCAACTTTACCCGGTGGACGTTAACTATGGGTATAGTTAATTTAATTTTACGAAAGGAAAATAAAAGTCTACGCCACGCATCAAAAATTTATTCAAGTCGATTCAAAAAGGCGACCCGTTTTGGCAGCTGCTATCTTAGCTTGTTTTCCTCTTGAAGGATTCTTTCCCATTGACCCTGCAGTCTTCACAATGGATGAGGCCATACAGACCCAAATTGACGTTTGCAAAATTGACTATTAAATTACACTTTATTTCCTCTTCATTTCTGTTGCAACATCGTCTGACGCATTGCCGAAAATCGGATCTTTGAAAGCAGCGTAACACCTGGATAGATTTACTCGAATTAAAAAAAATCCTGTATCTATTTTTTTCTGATTGGTATGTAATTTATTGCTAAGAACGGTACAAAAAAAAAAAATAGGAAATTGTTTGGATTTTCTCCCCTTTCCTTTGAATTTTTCCGTCAGTTGTAACGTGCGCCTTATAAAATGCATACATAACATTATCGGAGAAAAGTTATCATGAATGAATCATTTGGGAACTCTAAGAATGGTGTAATGTAGAATAAAACTTCAAAGACATTTTTTTATTATTGGATGGATATCCTCCGATTTGCCATAAACAATAAAAACTTGACCAGATTTCGCTGAAACCATTTCAAAGAATTTTTACAAATTGGTTTGGAAGATGAGGCAAATTTCAAAGTATGGAAAGCAAACACAAATACTTCCAGAGTTAATAGTGTGAAGGAATGGAAAATTATTTTTTAGAAACCTTTGATCACTTAAGTGCATAAAAAGAGTTAATCGAATTTAAAATTGTGTTGTTGAATTTACTACAGCAGATAAACAATTTATCAAAATTTAAAAACATAAATATTTATCTTTATTTTTGAATTCAGTTGTCTTCCCCTCAGTCTTCATTAAAAATGGAAATCATATATGTATCAAAATTTTTCTAAGAACTAGTACTAGAAATCAAACTCTTAAATCGAGTTTCTTGAATAGAGAAATAAATTTTCCGACAAAAAACACCAAAAAACCATTGCCCTGATTTAAATCTTAATGAAAAACATATTAAAAAAGAACATGAGAACAAAAGAACACGTAATAATTACAATAATCAGCAAGTAAGTTATCTCTGTGTGGTCATTCAAAATTAATTCCAATATTTTTATTACTCATGAATAAAGCTGTTGAGAAAAAATAGGGTGATTATCATAAAAAAACCAATTTTAACTTGGAAAAGTCTCTTTTTTTATTAATCAAGCCAAATTTTGCATTTTCCAACCAAGCCAAAAAATTCTAATATTTCTTTGTGTAGCACATGGCAATAACAAAAATATTTGTCATAACTTAGCATTTGCCGGAGAGAATAGTGTTGAAGATCGATGGCGAGTTAATCGCTTCTCGTTTTATATATCTAAGATTTCTAAACAAAATCAAAGAAAAACAAAATAAAGTGCACCGTTCCGCGTTCCCTGTTTTTAAGCGTTTCGAGAACACTCCGGTATTACATCGTTATGAAGCTTGCAGAGGAAGAAATATTAAATATCCGAATGTATCTCATGTATTAGATGGACAGAACCTAAAAAAAAAGCGAGAGAAAAATAGTTAAAGTAATTGTAATGCACCGTTCCATGTTCTATTGTTTCACAGCAATAGGTACACAGTGTTGAGCTAATTTCAGTGAAGAGTAGTTAAGAAATATGTTCTTACATTGCTACAGTGTAATGTTGTAATTTTCGTCCTTGTTCCACTATGCCTAAAATTCTGAAAAAAATGTATGGTTATAGATGTCATACTACATCTATATTTTTTTTCTGATTGTGTTTACAATTATTACATATATTTGTTATAGGATTTTGATCATTTTTGAAAGTTATAAACATTTGAATTATCACACACATTGTCACACTTGGCTGCCACATACATGTTAAACCTTATCAAATTTATGCACACATTATATATAAAATGAGTGGTAAGAAAGAACAGCAGGCGGAGCAAGTTACGTTATGATTTATGTTCCAATAAAATTGAAGGGACGTCACACAACACCCACCATGAGGATGGCTCAAAGCCACAAATCGTGATGAATTATATGCATAATATCCGTTAACTGTTTAATGGCTCAATATAGGTGCAGTGATATCTATAGACTGACTTTGAAATTTTAGAGGCGCGCTTCTAACCTTTTTCGATGCTTTTCTATATACACCATTAAATAAACTGTTTTATTCTATTTACACCGCTACCCTTTTCATTTTTACTGCGCGCTCTTGTATTCGTCTATGAACCCGCCCATAAGCCACACCAGCTTTTCTTTCGTGTCGAGCAGTATACGTGAAAGAATAATGCAGTAAATGTTACATCCAATGTATAGACGGACAGAGACCGCAAAAATTGTGTGAAAAAAGGCAACCGTAAGCAAGTGTTTCTGACTTTTGGTCTTCATCAGTACGGTGCAACCTGTTCTGAAGGATTTGATTTTTATCATTTATCGCATTATTCTTTCATGTATTTTTCCTGGGATTGGATTATCACCTTGGTGGCTATAACTGTCTCCGCGGTGATGCTTAGCAAACCGACAATCTTCGGGTGTTTGGCCAAAATCGCAAATGCGCGGTTGGCCCCTTGTGTGATGTCCATTGTTGTATGTTTCACCTTCACTTGTGCCAAACCCTCCTGAACAAGCTGCACCGTACCGACGAAGACCAAAATTCAGAAACACATGTCTATGGTTGTCTTTTTTCACACAACTTTATAACCACCTAAGGACTTGAAATTAAGTAACTATTTATTTTTTTAGTATCTATAACAAAAATAAATATAATTCAAAACAAAACCCGTCGTGATAAAAGACTTGAAAGATATCCATAGATAAATCTGTCAATAAAATTCAGAAATTAAAAAATATTTGCATACTTTGGATTAAGATTTTACCACAAATCCGTTCATTTCGTGATTGTGTTTAAGATTTGAGAAAACAACGGAGGTACAGCTAAAACAAATAACATAGTATTAAAAATTTTGTATTTATGCTGGTATAGCACTTCGCGTCATAAAACTACTCTTCAAGCAACTGTTTTGTCTGTTCAGCCTATTTTCATTATTTTACACCCCCTTAGTAACCCATTATGTGTAGTTTATTGGCGATAAAATCTCTTTGTCGTCATTTGAGATTTGTTTTATGCGTCAGCGACCCCAAAAAACTTCCACCCTAAATCTACGTTTGCTTTCAGATAAATTAAAGAAAGAAAACGATAACATTGTCTTTCCTTGGCGAAATAAAACCGCCCAATTTATAAATTTCTATATATAAAAAAAGGGGGCAAATGATTCTTAAAATTGTACAATAATATATTAATGAATACGTCAATATTTCACCTCCCTCATGTTTAAAAACGATAGAAATGCTAACCGCTTAGTTTTTTACGTTTTTATTTTAAATTTATTTTCAGGTGAAATACGGTAAAAAAACAAAATGATTGAATATTGAATTTTCCTTCCACTTTGAATTCCACTTTGAATTTTCCGAAAAAAAAATTTCCGAAGATTATAACTTTAAACAACTGATTGTAATATAAAACTTTTTATATGTTTCCAACACTTTAAATTCGCCCTCAAATGATACTTTATTGATAGATAAATTGTAAAGCATAAGAGATCTTTCATTAAAAGACAAAAGGAATACTTGAGTTCAAAAATAATACACCTACTAGTTGAACTATGAATATGATGGTCTATATGATGGTTAGAATATCCAATTTCATGTGTAGCAACAATTCTTGCCCTATCGAATACAGGTCCTGACATTTTAATACAGAAGCAATAGATCATTTGCTTGTGTCAACCCAAATTTAACTAAGTTGTATTGGCATATTTTTTCAATTCCATTATAAATACAAAAACATCTTTTCCCCAAACCTTCAAGACTCCGTTAATCAATTAAGCAACCAAACTTTTTACATGGCAATGATACGTGTCCAGAACTTTCGAGTCCGTGTGCATAAAATAACCATGTCTTAGGTTCATGTCATAATTTTCATTTTAACTAGTTTCAATATTTTGAGCTAAACATTTGAAATTCTGAATTACTCTAGAAGTGCAGAACATGGTCTGAAGTCTTGGGGCACGTTTAACCATCTTAGAAGTAATTATTAATCATAGTTCTTGTCAATCCTAAGGATCCTTGCAAATCAAAGAATATGTACATTGAAAAAAAGCCAGTTTAGTCCTTTATAAACGTAGCGGAACAATAAGATACCAAATCAGGTGGTTCACAAGTTCTGGTAATAATCGGCTCATATCGTAAATGCCTCACTAACCGCTGAAACTGGATATATTTAAACTATTTTCCATGCGGCTTTAATAACAATAGATGTGATTTATCCCAGCAGTTATATATTTGTGTGTAGTTATAGTACATAATTAAAAAAACATTTACTATGTACACGTGGTGTAAATGCTTTGCTAAATACCATGAACGGTTAATTCCTGACAGGTTTAATGAATACTGGCAAGTTTGAGAGTTTACCAAATAATTCCTAACTAACAGAAATAATTTCTCAGGAAGTTTTAGCGTTTCTAAACTAATTAATATGATTAATTCATTGCAGTGTTGCATATCACTTCACACATATCCACCGTTTACCGTTATGGAATCAAATTGGCAAAATCGGTCGTAAATAATCGACAAAATGGTCGTTTAAAACAGTGCAGAAATATTTCAATAAATGAATCTGATTTTTACATTTCTAAATACGTTTCTACGACATACGTTATGGTGATTGTGATCATATATTGGTTTGAAAAATAGGGGAATATATTTAATATGTTACAAAAGCCAGAAATATTCCTATTACTCTTACGCCTTCCATCCATTTTCGCAATCATTCCAAAACATATTTTAAATTACCTGATTTTTCTGGAATACGTTGCTATTGGCGAACCTGAGGATCCGAGAAAAATTTCGGAGCCTTTCGTATGTCAAAGGGTGACGAAGGAAAAATGATAAGACTTAACTACGTCTTCAAAAGCGGCTCTTTTTCGTTTTAAACATCAATCATCGACTAAAAGGGACAAAATATGAAAATTTTCCTTGGGTCCTGTGCAAGGAAGTTTATTGAGTATTGCTCCTTTAAATAATGTTTCCTCGAGGTACTAATATAAAGGAATAATAGTTCTTACAACCCTAAAGTGGAAATTAAATGAAGGTATATCTAACCTCCAAGTATTCATAACAAAATTGTTGCAGTATATGCAAATATCTTATCGCTAGGCTAACACTGAGTTCTCATAGGGAGAGGATTGCAGTTAATTATCATGGTGTTGATTTGATACCACATAATGATTAAATGACCTACTATCAAGTTAAATATTTTCAAATCCGTTTTAAAAGCTAGAGATGAAAGCAAGTTAAAGTAGAATCCTACGTATTTATCGTCAAGATTGTTAATTGCATTCTAAATTACATATGTCTACACAAAAGTTATACATTGTAGTTAACTCGAATAAATTGAAGTGTTGCAAACTGAGGTAGGGGAACTCTTTTATGGTTAGAGCATAAACAACAATTTTAAAGTCATCCCTCTTTGGTGAAGGATATCACAAATTACCGCCTCATTTCAAACATCACGCTTAGCTCTGCAGTTTATCGTCGTCGTCTGCAGCATAAGCGATGACAAGTGGAGCTGTTATGTGCTCGATTGGCACTAGACATATTTTTAGTAAAAGAGTCGGAAATCTCAGGCACCTGATTTTGGAGGGTTTACTGCCTTAATGCTACAGGCAGATTAAACTCAGGAGGTTACCTGGGAAGTTCGTGAAAATAAAGTTAATTTTCAGAGAACATTTAAATTAACTTTATTACGGAAGCATCGCTTACCTGTAGTTGAATATGTTTATGTTATTGAGTTGAAATTATAAGCAAGCAGTTTTGCTAATATATTACATAAGGTAGCAGATGTTTAAAACAAGTCCATGAAATCGTGAAACAGCACAGAAATTTATTTTACCTATGGGAGAATTATCTATTTATCTACAGCGATTAAGCAGGGGTCATATTAAATCAAACCAAAATATTCAGACAGGTCAATCAAAGTAAGGGAATGAGCGCAAATAGTAAAGGAAATGCAGCTAAATGTAATGATGTTCAAAAACCATATATACAAAACTTTATCGTCGGTCGGAGACTGCGTAAGTTTATTGGCAGTGTATTAGAAGAAAGTGGTTGTGATTAAATGGATACCGTGTGGTTGGAAAATGCGCGATCTAAAACCATGAAGGTGGGAAAATTCACGGGTTTCAGGATGACACTTGGACTCGGTTGATGAGTTCCCAAGAGAGTGATTAGGTCGAGAAATGGATCAAATTTCGCCAAGTAGAAAAAAATCATGGATGTTCCACTGACACATTCAATCGATCGCAACCATATTGTGTATCAACCTGTATTACTTACCATGCAAAGAATTCTGATACGATGCGTCTGAACATATTGATGTTTACTTTTAGGGTCCTTTTGTTAGGTGATTGAGCGGATTGATGTAACCCACGAGTAGATCTAAATAATTTCATTTTGATTAGTTCATTTAGAAAAATATTTGTTTTCTGAACAAGAAAACGAAAGAAAGAAGAACAAAAAATAGGAGTTTGAAGAAAGTTTTGCCTCATTTTCTTGCATAAATGAAATTCGGTTCTGAAACTACTAAACGTCCTATTGAAAGATAGCAAAGAATTATTTGCGAATTGTGGGAAAGTTCTTAATGGCGTTATCAACCTCTGGTAAGAGTGAGAAAAGCTCTAACAGAGGAAGCATCGATGTTATTTTTGCATATCAAAAATTTACAACGGTTGAAAGATGTTTTTGAGGTTAAAAATTTCGATAATTATCCAGCACTATATGAAATGGAACATGTGTCTAATGTTGGAGTTGTCAAATTTCGACAGTAAATGATCCAAGAAGTCCAAAATATCCCTGGAAGCTGAAGTGTCCAATTCGTCCTCGATGTTTTCCTCTATTGCTGAACTCTCAATAATATGAAAGTTACCCATGGAATTATCCATATAATCCACATCTGAAGCCTGATGTAGATGATATGTTGAAGTGTTATAGGAAACTATTTAAACTGTTTAGGTGACGGTTTTCCGTACGCGGTTTTTCCCTGTCCCAATCGCCTGTCGCCAACTCCCCAGTTGACGGATTGGAGAACATATCCCGGAAAGATCAGTAGCGGGTAATAGTGGGGACTAAAACGGGGTGGGTGGGTTTACCTGTTCCTATCCACCCTCGGAAGGTGTTGTACACCTCAGCGTGTGGGGATAGCCGCTCTGATCTGCGTCCCATTGGTGTCGCTGGTTCTCGCGGTAGGGTTATGCGATACGCCTCGCAACACTGGGTCCTCGGCAGAAATTTGCTATCGGCTAGCTCAAGCCGATATACATTATAGATGGAATATCTGTTAAAAATTAAATATTTGATAAAAACAAAAATTGTTTTTTTTTTTAAAAATTCTTAAAACAATGTTTTTATTAAAAAATATAATATATAGAAATGCATATAATAAAATTCCGAGCACGCTGTTCAATTGGTTCTGTTTGTTTTAACAGGAATTTCCATATAAATTTTAATTACACTTTTGTTAAAATATACATTGTAACGTTCCTTTGTAAGCACAATTAATATTTCTCCCGTGTATAAATGCGGGACGGCTAGAAAACTGCCGACTGGGTTTGTTTTCGAGTGATTAAACAGTCGATAAAATTAGTTAACGATATTGGCTACTTCTGCTTCTATCGGTTTCGTTATAATGACTTGTGAGAGATTCCCCTTTACTCTAAGGTGTTCAACTTGGTGTACATTGTTGTCACTAGCATTTTACTAGCGTTTTCCTTTGCATATATTTTATATTGTTGGTAGAGTCAAAAATGTCTCTCAACTATTTAGTCTGTGGCAGAGGTGTCCAAATAGGATTATTTCTAATAACCTGATAGTTATTTTCTATGAGTATGACAATGGAGATTCACTCTTACAAGTAACAAATTCTAAGATGAATAAACCGGGTATTGTTAAGATCTTCCTGAGTAAGTTAAAATGATATTTTCATACTCATCATTTAATGGCTATCATTGCATATTGCAATAAATACGAATTTATGTAGTGCATCTTTAATTTGTTATTAATATTGCTTATTATACTATATTACTAATTATTATATAATTTACTTTTGCACAATATGCCGAGGGTGGTCAGGTTCACACAATAAATAATCGTAAAAGAACTTCCAAATGGTTTTATGTATAATTGAAAAATACTAAGTGCTAATAAATTTCAACAATTTTTTTATCAGTTATATCGAATTGAGTTGTGTAATGAAGGGTGAATTGGTTATTCTTTAGTAAAACGAAACATAATAGATTTGAGAATTTTAGTAAATTACAGAGGATAGAAAGAGCACAACGGACAATACAAGTGCAATGTCTTCTGTGCTACTATACCCCCAAGAGACCATACAACGAAAAAACAGCCGGTCGTCCGGTTACTTGCAGTTCCCCTTTTTTTTATTAAAATAAATATGATTTGTCTTTGAGTACATTTCTCCATTTTCGGTAATTGTGATAACGTTTATTATATTATTTTTTATTGCTTCCTCGGGGTGAAGACTGGAAGCATTTGGGGGCTTTTGAGCTCTGTGATCTCATCATTTATGTCTCATCGTGACTAGCATTTACAAAAAAAGTGTTAAAAAATTTACGTATAACGAAGGCTCCCTGCTTACGCCCATGTGCTGTAATATATTTACCCAAATACGCTATATAATACGGATGTAACTTCATTTCATCGTAATGTTGCCTTGTGCTGTCGAATTGCACAACTACAAAGCAGATCATGCGGTTTTAAGACGTCCACCTTATCACTCTATGTTTAATGCCATATGACTAATTTGGGCTCAGTGTAAGCAACATTTTACACAAAGTATTATAAATAAACATATACATGATGACAACACCATAATAAATGTGTAGCATGGAGCATTATTATAGCAATTATTATATTATGAAGCAAATATTGAGTCTATGTTTATTAATATGAACGACGACTCTGGTACCAGTTCATCTGAATTCGACTTAGATATAGGTCTATAATAATGCAGATATTTAGTATATATTATGTAATATGTAAATATGTTATACATAATGGAAATGTATTGAGTGTAGTAGTATTATAGATTGATTGTTTCTACCTTGTTTTTAATTTAATTGGTCTCATGTAAATATAAATCTTCATATAAATACGATTAAACTTTTTCACTTATATTAGACAAAATATCTTTTTATTTTTACATAATCAAGTAAATACACCCTGTTTATCAGGATTTATTTGATTCATCAAAAAATCTATGCAAGACTTTTAAACCGTCTCTGTAACTACTACGAGTAAACCTGTTGTCTCTTTTATATCCATTTTGTCAGGCTGCTTAAGCAAAGAGAAAATAAATTCGTGTCACAAACTTCAAGGTTCCTGCCTATTAAATAAAACGGGTAAGAGATATTTTCGTAGTTGTTCAATAATTTATTGTCAATGTAATCCGAAAACGCCATCCGCCATTCGCCATCCGAAAACAACTTGAATATATTAATATTAATAAATAAGGGCAGCTCCTTTTAAGACAGAAATATTCAACGTATCATCCATGTATTTTTTTATGGATTTAATGTGTTACTAGGCTTGTAAACAATGCAAATACCGAGCGTAAAATGTCTGAATTTTTAATTACACACATTTTAGAAAGACAATTGCATATTATCAACTATTACAGTTATCGAATTTTTAAAATTTCCAGTTTAATATTCTCCACGAGTTAAAATTACCCCTCAGCATATACACGGTTCGATTTGAGAACCCGTCGCTCGGAGCACGTGTAATGTTCAACTTTTAAATTACCTTCATGAATATACGATGTGGGACAAATCTGATTTAAATTTGTTTGTTGTAGATTTAAACGCAGATTCAATTTCTTGAAAACATGTTTGAATTAATATCGGATTTATACCGTAGTCGCCGAAGTTGCTTCTTAAAATGAAAATTTAAATATTTACAGTGCAAAAAAATAGCATCCCCTAAGAGGAAGCTTCGGAACTGAATAATCGCGGTTGGAAAATGTTCGAAAAAGAAAAGAAATATATAAAAGTGAAGCTTTTTAGGGAACTTGTGGTAATATATAACATATCCTATCTTTTTGCTCGGTTTAGTAGATTATTTTGACAATAAATCATACTGTGTGACGAGTTTTCCTGTTAAATAAACGAAAATATGAAAACATGTAAATAACGTTATCGTGAAAACTTTGTGAACTATCAGTGCCGTTGTTGAAAGGCGTTCGACTTTACGGAAAGTTAGCTTCTGAATGAAGTTATTGTTCGAATTTTACACGGATCAGGGGAGGAAGTTCTAATTTATAGATTTCCAGCAGTGCATTGCGGAGCGTACATAATCTCAAATTATCGTATTTCATATTATCTTAAATTCTTCGGTTTTTAGAATGTACCGTGGGTCGTCAATGTATAGAGAAAATAAGAGAGGCCCAAGGACCGAGCCCGGCGAAACTCCTAGGTTAGTATATAGCCGATCCGATTCGCCTTCCCTTTCTGATATAACTTTCTGTTTTCTTCCAATGATATAAGATGATATCCAACAGGGCACGTTCCTCGAGAACCCCATGCCCCCCCCCCCCTCTTAACTCTCAGCAATCTCCTAGGCAGGATAGTATCAAAAGCTTTCGAAAAGTCGAAGAGGAGGACTGTTAATTTACGTTTGTCTACATTATTTCCAATGTCATCCGTCATTCTAATCAAAGCAGTTTATCCACTATTATGTTACCTGTATCCAGCCTGTCTGGTATCTTTGCCACTTCAAAGTATCTCTGATTCTGATCATGAGTGATCTTCTCCAGAATCTTAGAGAGAAAACACAGCAGCGCTATTGGACGAAAATAGGTAGCATCCAATAGTGTGACGGTTTTATTTAAAGCAACCAGCAGTGATACCTTCCAAGATATTCTTTCCAAAACGTCAGATATTAAAGAGGCATTGATGATCTGAACTAAATAAGAACATACAAACGGAAGAGCCCCAGCAACCGCGTACTGAGGAAAGCCATCACTACTTCTTGCCCCCGACGAAAAGTGAGCGACTGCTCAAATCAGTCAGTGGTAGGCACTGACGTGAAATGAGAATTAAACTCCTACGGTCAAATGTCTACAGCAGTTGAATACAAAATCAATAAATAATTCTGGAAAGTTTGAATTGGAAGCGATTAAGGGTTGAAGCGTAATCGCGATGAGGAGCATTTGGCAAAATACAGTCACATCCTAATGCCTTAATCGTGGTCAACACGACGATAGCAAAAGCTCGCTTGGCGGGAAAGATGAATAGATTGTAGGCAAGAGGGGTGAGGAGAGACGAGAGGTCGTCGGTGAAAAAGAAGCGACAAATGAAAAAGGGATTGGCGCTGCGGATCTCGAATAAGGCGGTTGTCGATTTAATGCAAATAGTTTGAGGGAATGTTGAGTAAAAATTTGTAACAGGAATCAATTTTGGGATGTGCCTACCCTTTACTGAGTCACCAATCTCCTGGGAAAAGCGAACAACCTGTGTTATACATGACTTAGTCGGAGTTTCCTTGAGGCCTTTAGGTACGTTTTTTAATGAACTTATCGAAAATTGTATATTCAGTCTGATGATTAAATTTGTATTCAGCCTGATTTCGCTGATGTTTAGTTAAGATTTTGTCCTGCCGGTAGGTATTAGTAATATCTGTTTTGCATTATTGTCTATTTGTATGAAGTCTAGGTAAAATTTGGTTCTGGCGGTCGGCATTATTACTGTTAATTCGATTGTAATTTTTAGATGCTTAACTAAATGTGTCGTTGTTGGTAATTACATGAAAATTAGAAAATAAAGTAAATCATCAAGAGAAAACTTTATTTCTTTACATTCTTCTACCACGGCCCAGTTAGGGAAGGAGTGATTCATGCTCATTATTCTAACCGGGATAAATTAATTTAGGGCATTTAAGGTGTATCACCCAAACTAGCATCCATCCAAGGGTCTTTTCCATTTTTTGGTAGTCCATAGGTCTTTTCCATAGTTTTGTAGTCCCGAAAGGTGCCATAGAGGGCTCAATAGTAGGTATTAAAATTTCGTGTCCATTTCGTGCGTAGGGGGCACGAAATTTGTTATAGTTCAATACAGTGTCATTTTGGCCAACTAATAGGACATATGTGTGTAAATTAGATAGTGTGGTAGTCATGCGGGCTCTATAATGTTTAATGAATGTTTCTCTATTAGGTTCAGCAGAACCTCAGTCTCGGCGCTAGGCTTTGTCAGGCCCCTATTGAAGTAACCCATAACTATGTTAAGAATAAATTCTTCTCCACAGGTTCGCAAGTGCTCATCCAGCGTATTGGTGAAGAAACCAATATGGGGCGGCAGATATATGCCGGTAACAAATACATGGGTACAGTTGCTGTGTTGTACGGAACATATAAGATATTCAGGTACCTTGGGTTCAACAAGAATTCAGGTGTTAGATTTCTCTAAGATTCAAACTTTGAATGATAGCGATTTGAATTGACAGCGTGTTGCGTATGTACAGAGTAACTCCACCTCCTGTTGTATTATGATCTTGTTGGACAAGAGTGTGGACTATATGAACCAAGTCCAGCGGGCCTAACTGGTGTTCCGCGATCCAGAATAGGTGATAAGCGGGATCGTCCCACAGAATCTGACGGATTTCCTCGATATGTAGCGTGAAAGAATTCACATTTAAAAAAACTACCCTTAAAGCCTGCTATGCATAGTGACCTCTTCACCTTCTACTTCTGTTCATTTGTTCACGTCTGTTTGTAAGTTCACCGTTGCGGAGGGAGAAGGGCCAATGATATTTAAGGCATTAAATCCCTCTCCCCACAAGTCCATATTACCCAAAGCATAGGGTATTGCCTGTAAATCACGTGCTCTGGCGATAAACTTATCCCCACGATGCCATACTTATTTAATGACAAGACGTCTAGCTGCCGATATTTAGTTACAAAATAATTTAAAAATAGTTCAATAATTTAATAATTTAAATAATAAATATTGGTTTCGATGTGTGCACGTGCAGTAAACGCACGGCGGCTGTGACTTGCTGGGGCACCCCTTACCACCGGAATATATATATGCTTCCCATTTTATGCTTATAAAATACTAAAACTCGTCGATAAATTGGCATAAGTTTGTTCAATTTTGATCAGCAATATCATGAAATAGAAGCATTTTTGCACGAGGAACATACTGGTCAAGTTATTTTTTTTTCGAAATTTTATTTATTATTTGAGAAAATCGCAAAAAAATTACAATATTGTTGATTTTTTTCTAATTTCAACCCACTGTCGAGGGTAGCGCCTGAAGTCGAAAACATATTTGCGCGCAAGTTTGATTGACGGAGAAAAAATATCGAGAATCAAGTCTCCATTCAGTGGCATAAAAGGTAACTATTCCGATGACATAATACAGATTGGAATTGTGCAAATGGCCTTCAGCGTATGTAATCGATGTGCTGCTTATAGAGTGGAGGTTACTACCGCAAACTAATCCGTTTTTTGTAGGCGCTTTCCTTAAAGCAGTGATAAGATAAAAACTTTATTTTGCGGTTTAATTATTAGTTGAATGGATATAACACATTTTTTCGTGGATGAAATGACGAATGGTATTTTCGCAAGGACACTTTTTCGTTACCTAAATTAATTCTACAGCGTTAAGAACATGGTAGTGAAGCATTAAATAAATATTCTTCTAATAAATTGTCAATTAAATATTGCTTATTGCTTATTGTTATGATTTATTAACAGTATGTTTCAGCCTTTTATCTTTTAGGTTTTAGCCTTTAGCTTTCAGCTTTTATAAGAATTTGGGAGTTTATGAAGTAGCCATTCCCTATAGCATTACCTATAATTACCGAATTTGGTGGAATTTTTTAATACAAGTTGATCAGCAGACAATTTTTCAAACCAATACGCGTTCATATTGGTAATAGTCAGCGAAAATATAAGAAATATGGCTACCAGTAAAGAGTGTCTGAGAAACGTGAATATTACTTTTTCTTGTGGTAGGGTCTGTAACTCAAATGCTGTTTAAAAACTACTCCTTCTACCACCATTCTTGCGTTTGGTCCCTGAAATCAGTGAAGAAACTATCGGATGAGCAAATAGTCTACTACAAATCTTCACCTAAGCTGTAAGAGGCTAAGCTGTTAAACCGCCAACTCCAAAAGGAATACGTCACACGTTTATTAAGTTGGAAAACAATATTGAAACCCTAGTTCGACAATAAATTTATTTTTCTGTTGTTGCTAAGGTATTTAGTTCCATAGTCTCTGTATGGGGTTAACAAATAGATTCTCAATGGGTATGCAGCATCGCCTAGCAACTGATTTTTCTTTCCAAAAATTTCAAAAATCCATTCGAATGTAGATGATAGAGTAAATATCCGGGAATCGTGGATTTTGCTTGATGGTCTGGTGAAAACGTCCAAGAATTTTTTATTTGCCTCATGTACATGACGGAGTTGATCGTGGTGAATCTGCAATTCTTTCGAAATTTTCAGATCTAGAGAAAATTTCAGATCTAGAGAATAGCTAGTTATTAAGAAAAAATTTTCGAATTTCCTTTTGTTGGTGAATATTTTAGCAGCAAATGGGGAATTCGAGGTTTGCATGGTTAAAATTAGGGACGACGGTGCGGCGTGCTTATCGACTGTTATGCGAGAGGCCAAAGAAGAACACCCATCGCTCAAATAATTTAGTCTAATTCACTCGAAATCTATAAATTGTATCATCGACAGTACATAAAGACAAATGGCAATTTCAACAGAAGACAAGGAACGTTCAACACGACAACATGAGCACTAATTTGGAAATTTATTACATCCGTTATTGATAGAAATTATGGACCAGGACAATCCCCTTAGGTACGTAGATTTCATTAACAACTTTTTTCTTACTAAATTTGAGAGGTCTGGGCGCCATGATCGACATAATTCAAATGACGTTCTCTTCAACTGGAAATTTTTGTCTGAACTACGAGTTAAATAGAAATGACCTTTTTGACCTAGTCTTTTATCGATGACTGCAGTACTTACAGAGACAATTTTAATATTAGTGATTGCGGTTGCTTATATTCGGAATTGTTTGCGAAGAAGGTTGGGTTAAACCCAACAAATGTATCTTAGTATGGAAAAATAATTAGTTAATAAAATTAGGCACAGGTGATTTCACCTTTCAGTATAACATAAATGGCTCTATTTTAAAACCAACAGAAACCATTAAATGCCTAGGAGTTTAGATAACGACAAACTTGAACTGGGGTGATCATATAAACAAAAATTAGACACGTTTATTAGGTACTGAACTTTGTTATAAGAAATCCTAAAGCTGTAAAGGAAGAAGCAATGGCTAATGCCGCCTAACTTTGGATAGACCCTTCCTGGAGTATTACTATAGCATATGACAACCTTTCAGTCTGGATTGACAAAAGAAATTGATTGAATATCAGACAAGATTGAGACTGAAAAATTTAAAGAGAGGCAGCAACATGAATGTATCTAAAATTTAAAGCGAAATGAAGTCCATCAGTATCATTGAGTAACGTGAAGTGGGCGTTGTCCTCAAGAGGGGAATTTTTCGTCAAGATGTGTGTGTATAAAATTTACAACTAGAATGCTTAGGTGAAATGAACTGGGTTTTAAGAAAGCCGTCGTATATTACCAGAGAAGGCCCTTTAGTGCAAAATGAAAGTTCCTTGAAGTAGAAGGAAAGCGAGATTACATTCCATGATAGAGAATGGTGTTCGAATTTGGAACGCTTTCCCCGTTAATAACTTTGCTAACACCTACTGACACCCTCTCCCAAGATTTTCAAGAAATTGATTAAACCATTATAGTATGTAGAACATACTTGACTTATAACTTACAAAGCCACTTGTTCTTCTAATTAACGCTGGTGGTAATTAATGGTTAATGAAATATGTATTTTCCAAATATTTGAAATACATAGTGCGTGACTTCTATTTCAGTTTAGGATGAATAACAGTTGCTGTGGTCGGTTTTTATATTCTACAAATCTGCCAAAGTAGTAATTATTGTATATTTGTTTATTACTTTCTATTTTTCGTCATTGCAAAAGTCAATGCATTGTGTTAGCATTGAAGATTTTTTGTATTTGTAAAAACATCAAACAAGTTTTAATATACCGAAAATGTACATTTAAAACCATATATCTATTCTTGTCAAAATAGACTTAAATAGAATACCAAACACCCTATTATTTGTTATTTATCTCGGTTTATATCCTCCCTAGCATTCGTTAACGATAATAAAATCCCTCCAATTTGCATCGAATTGTCGATTATTTCCCAACTCTCTCCAGCGAAACATAAATTGGGCTTTTTTTTATTTTTAACAGTTTCCTGGGAGTCGCCTTACATAAACAAACAAATAAACCGAAACGAGAGGGAAAAATAGAGCAATTCAGAAAAGCTGAAAAAAAATTACGTACTTATAGTTCCACCTTCGTAATTTCTCCTAGAATTGAAAATTTATGGCAGCTATTAAGGTTCCATTTTTTACATTAAACCCGTAATTATGTGACACTGTGCCGTGTAGATAGGAAGAAATTACAAGTTTCTTAAGTTGTATTAGCAACTATCAGTTAAACCGTCAGTAAATTATTAGTTAATTCTGAGCTAACCACTTAGTTACAGGAAAATGTTTCGTAAAATAGGCGTTTATTATTCTTCCTTGCCGTATCGACCATGATTTATAAAATATTTCGTTGTGAGCTCTTTAACAAATTAGAGCGGATAAAATTAATTAAAACCTTTAATTGTCTTACTTAATATGGGAAAACCAACATACCTTATTTGTGTTTTAATCGTTTCATCCTTAAATGAAATATCCATTTGTATAAATTTTAAATATTGTATCAACGTTGAATGTTAATGATAGTTTAGGTGAATGTTTTCTACTTGCTACATCTCGATTGTGGATTTTGCTTCAAAAGAAATATGAATTTGTTGTTGTGCAAATCAATTTACGTATTTTAAATTTGTACATTGCAGCACATTCAGTTGGTCTTAAATAAAACGGGAAGCGGACGAGCCTAGTAGGCGAATTCAGTGATAACTAAATTTTGGGCGCACAATAAAATATATGTAGTGTCAGTATAAATGAAATACGAAAGATTAGTTAATTTTACCTAGCGAATTGGACAATTTCGTTATTTGAATGTAAGTGTATAAATTTCCGTTCATGACATTAAATACCTCTTACAATGACATTAAATATAACGGCAAACCGGGAATAATGCTAAAATTCTTAAGGTCCGGTTACTTTTCAATATAATTAATTTTAAAATATTCGTTTGCAACGACCTAAAATTCACTTATAACGTAAATTTTTAAAACATTCAAATAAAAATATGGAAATTAAATTGCATCATCATCTTAGGTTAAATGCCAACAACTCATTTCGTTGGGACAATTTTAGTGACATTGGGAAAAGATTATATTCAAATTACTCATCAATATAATTCATTACATTTGAGCTGGGATCATCAGTTCATCTGCAATATTCGAAATTAATTAACGGAGGGAATTGCTGATATTCATTTTTGGATATACCTAAAACCAACGCTGACTCCACAGATTATTATTCACTTTAGTGTAAAATATAATTATAAATGCAGTCAATTAATAATCATGAAGAGTAAAATATTTTTAATTTACCATCCATAATATATACGAATTACATACTGACCAACACATAATGTGTAAAGAGTTCAGTTACAATTTTGAATTCCCGAAGATCGATAGGCTCTAGAATAATAGCAGGTTTGGAATGAAAACGATATGTTATGAGGATTGGAAGCGAACCCACACGGAGGTTCTCGGAATACCCCAATTATATTTACTGCATATATTTAATCATCAGCCTGCGTTTCGTCTGTGATTACAGACATATTCATAGAAACTACAAAAAAATGGAAGAGTATCCCTTAATAGCTGAGATAACAGAAAAATGACTAGGGGCGGAATTTAGCTAAAAATCTAAAACCTTACCTTTTTATCTTTATTGTAAGATGAGGAATAGAATGAATTGAGTGGTGTATAATGTGATGTGAGCGTATAAGTTAAATAAGAGTTGAGTTTTCAGATCATGAAAAATAATAAATTAGAAAATAAATATTTACTTAACAAATGTACGTTTATCCAATATTTTGACATGAAAAAAAAAAAACAGTAAACAAATTAATGTATGAGTAAATGCTATTTGTTAACAATAAAACAATTGAAGGTAAAGGCACATATTTGTTCTTATATGAAATAAATAAAGAATTAAAAGTGGGCCAGATGTCGAGGGTGAGGCGTTAATGTGAGGCACATGTGAGACGAGTGAGATAGTGGCACATCTGGAACAAAGACTAAAAATGTCTTTGAACATCTCTTCTCTGTATGTTTAAAAACAATAGAATGTTGTATTTTTCTCGTAGAGCTTGTATAAACAATAAATTCAATTTAAATACAGTTTGTATAAACGTTGTCTCTATTATTGTATGGCTGGTGCAATGGGTATTAAGGGAATAGCACGTGAAGTACTCACCAGATCTCAAACATCTAGTGCTGGCTATGCAGGCGTACTAGTGTAGTAACGTGCAAACTACTCACCCAGCTATTAGTAAACAACAATTTCATAAACATCTGGGGTCGAGTATGCAGTGGTACTATGGGAATAGCGCACGAAGTACCACCCGAGCTGCCAGGAAAACGCAACACACTAACACTGAGCGTGCAATGGTACCAAGTGAACAGCGCGAGGTACCGCTCTACCTACTAGTTGTAATTACCTCAAGGACGTGCAATGGTACCAAGGGAATGCCGCGTGAGGTACTCCGCTAATTGAGATAAAAGCGGTACTGTGAACTCAGGTTTAAATATATCAAATAGAGAAAACTACTATTATCACATAGTTTTAACATCAATGGTTAATTAACAATTAAATAGTTTAGTTAGCCAACAGTAGAAATATGAATACCTCAGCGATAAACTCACCAATTGGATTTTTCTTCCAACTGTCCGTTTAGTATGCAGTCTTCATAGAAACCAAGCGCGTTACAATAACATAAGTGTCCACGTAGATTAGCACGTAAAGAGTGAATCACAGGCGAACCAATTACTCGTGACAACCTGCCTTCCGATGCTCTGGAAATGTTTATATAAAATTCTATTTTTAGAACGTCGGAAAAAATCTCAAGAGGCCCAGCTGGTATCAGCCGAATAATGTAAAAAAGATGAAAAGCGAAGAATGGAATACGGGAACAGTTTAAAATTATTCGATTAAAAAAATAACTCTTAAACAGTACCTTTCAGTTATATTTCACCCTTTTGAATGAACCGTGTGGCAATGCGGGACTACCGAGAAAAGTTAATATTTCTTTTTTGATACTTTAAAAAAATTTCTAATTTACTATAGCGAAGATGCATGCGCAATGTTAATTGATATTGTTAGAAAATGAAATATGAAATATTGTGATATGTTCGCGTTAATGTTCGTAACTTTGAAGTTTTTGTTCTTAGAGCGTATAAAATAGGCCACTGTGAGTGATCATGCCATTGGGACTTTTTTAACTGTTGGTCTTCAACACGCGTAAATAGCTTGAGGAGTTTCACTCCACTCGTGAGCCGCTGTGAGGCACAATAATTTCTGCGGTTTTTTCATAGAATGGAGGGGGTAATCAAATATGGACATTTTGCGAAGGGGCTTTGTGTTGAATTATTTACGCCACATAGTAAAACACGAACATTATCAGCCTACTCTCCGTTCTCATCGTTACCCACAATAATGGCGGACATCGTTGTTTGCTCTCTGTTACTCCCCCCAAACTCCAAAGTTTCCAGGACAAGATATTCATAGTTCTAGTGATCCTTCAGGAGACTATGGAAATTAAATTATACCGAAATGGACCGGTACACCTTCCTACACTCGTCGCCAAGTCTGCCGTCCAGGTTTCCTAGACGATCTCAAATTGATTTGTGTCTGTCACGAATTATCGCGGCTCAGTGCGTACGATAATTTTGCGTGAATTCTTAAACATCCACAAGGGCCCAATACAGTGTAATTTGGAATTTTTAGAAATAGGACCTAGCTGGATTAAAATCGGTTCAATTGTTTATTTGCCATTCAAAAAAATATTTGTTCTTCAAAAACTGATTTTTCCAAACATTCCAGTAATATAGTATAAACCCTACTAGTACCTAACCTAATAAGTACCTAAAACCTAATATTATAAAGTAATCATTCAAAATTTTAAGTGGAAATACGGTATAATTTTTGCACAATGACTTCATTAAATAGAAGAAGGTGCATTTTGCAATGGAAATTCCCAGCAACTGAGGGGTCCTGGAGCAAGTTGCTCGCTGACCCGGTACTCACTAGGCTAGCCTTAGACTCATTCTAATAAGTTCAATAAAGGACGTATTAAAATATTTTTATTTAAAGTTCATTAATAAAAAAATTCCAAGAATTCGCTTATATACATTAATATTATATGCAAAAATATATGAAAATATGCTTGTTATTGCTGCTCACTATGAAATAAAGTAACCTGTTACTACGTACAAGCTCTTGGACTTTCAAAGCGGAATCGACATGTTAATTAGACAATAAACCAAAAGTAGTTAAACATATTAGTAATTAGAGAAACATTGATTAAATATATTGAATCTGAATACTGTTTCTCTTCTACAGTAGTAGGCATTTTTGCTGAAGATCAGTGCGACTATTTAATAAATTTAGCTAATATGTAAATATTAGTATGTAATAATAGCTAATAATGTAAAAAGTAGTTAAACATATTAGTAATTAGAGGGACATTGATTAAATATATTGAATCTAAATACTGTTTCTCTTCTACAGTAGTAGGCATTTTTGCTGAAGATCAGTGCGACTATTTAATAAATTTAGCTCGACGTTTCAAGACACTGACAAGGGTAATTATGTTGGGGCAGTAGTATATCCGAACCTCCTTCGTATTAATAAAATATTTCGGTTAATAGATAACTAATAGGGTCAAAAGTATGGCAACGATATGTATCTTCCTTGCCAATGATTCACTTGACTTCATTATTTTCAAGAGTCTTGGTTTCAACATTAGTTATTACAAGGACCGTGGAGGGTAAAGACTGAAATTCGAATTGATCAGTCTATTATCGCGCTTAAATGCAGTCAATAACAATGACAGCAATGTTTTAATGATGCTCAATTTTGATCAGTTAATTGAGTTACAAATCTCTACCGCCCTAAACGAAGGATAAGAAAATCGTGTAATTGAATATCTAAAATTTGAAAATTCCTTCAAGTTAATAACATAATTAAGTTACTGGTTCGAAGAAAATCAGTGATAAATAAGTTCTGAAACGTTCAGTATTTTGCAAATACGACGTCTCTTACCACTTTCCAGATTTTATGGAACCTGGTTGATTCCCAGGAGTCTTGATTGGGTGCCTCGAGAAGTCTGGCCTTTCTATGATGGCCTCGTCGGGCCCTTAAACGACGGTATTCCTACGAAGTGCTTGAACAGAGTTCGAAAGGCACGAACCTCACTTAACCCCTCTCTTGTTCTACTTCTTTTCACCAATGGGAATGGGAAAGCTACCCTTTGTATGTCAATTGATCATTGACTAACGCGGAATATTCTCGTGTATTAGTGCGTACGGTTTACTCTAATTTCGCACAGAGCTCCACGTCGCACGATACGAGAATGAAAAATAATCTACTTATTCTCTTAAATTTCTCTTTCCAAAAATATGAAACACACTTAACAATTACATTCATAACACTGTATTTTTTTACTTATAATTATAATTATGATTCGTTTTAATATTGTTTAATGGGCTTTGTATTATTGGATTTAAATATATCACTTGACTCCCGACCTGAACTCTACACTTAATCCCCAAACGCAACGGCCGCCTGCTATTCTTCCTAGTCATTAGCTGTACTCTACCATCCAATATTTGGGCTCAATTTTGGGCAACGAGAGTTCGCATAAATAATACTTAGAAGCTTTTATCTTGAAATGTATTGCAATATTCTCTTTAGTTTATTCTAAGATTTTTGTATCCTACCATTTTGATGACATACTTAATTACATTCAGACAGAAGCATATATAAAATGCAAGCGCGGCTACGAAAAGTAATAAGCATTGTAAGATATTTCATTCTTATTTTCAAAGAACCTGTACTAATTTTATTGGACAATAAAGAGGCCATGATTCATACGACTTTTTCTCCAAAATTTTTTACATGTTAAAGCCAATTTGTTAGCAATAAAAAGAAACGAATGGAAAATAGAAATGAAAAAATTCCTTCTGAACAAATAAAAATTGTTGGAAGATAGGTAAACAATAGTCTAGTCTAGACTTTACCTTGTTAATACAAAAGTGTGCCCTAGACCCTATTAACCCTATAGATTTCAAACACTATGAACATTTAAAAATTATGTGCCTTAAATTCACAAACTGATATCGATCAGGAAAAAAGGTCTCAAGGGATCAACATGAAGATGAAAGACAATATTTACATTTAACTGTACATATTTGGTAAATCTAAGTTTCTTTGTGAATACTATTACTTTTCGTGAATTTCAGAAGGGAGTAGAAAATCAACACTTTCCTTCTTTAATTCCAGATCCAATAGAATCTCAGACTTTGTTTCGGCCCCAACATGATATTTTTTGATAATTTTATTTTTACATTCAAGCAGTGACATACATGTCATGAAGGTTAAAATTCTCAGTATTTTTATGACGATCAGAACCATAAATGTATGATATAATAACGTTTCGAATTTTACTGCTCACGGGATTTTATGGGGGTTTCAAAAGGGCATTTTATGGGGGTTTTTAACGCAACAATTTCACTTCGTATGACATAAATATTATTTCGCAATAAAAGGCGAAAATCCCTACCGAAGTACATTCTGGCATGAAATGGAGCCGGATTAGTTCACAAGTTGAAGAGATGCGTAGGTGTATTTTTAAGCACTAAATGAAACAATACCCAGTTTTTTACGTATATCTTTATCTGATAAAACCTATTTCTCATAATTAATCATACAATGAAAGTATTTTCATCGTTATCAATATGTAGTCGAAAAATATTTAAAAACTGTATTAAGTATTGGACAAAATTTTGTATGATTTTTCATTACCTCGTCGATGGAATATATATATATATATATATATATATATATATATACAGAGTGTATTGAATACATGTGATCAAAATTGTTAAATACTTCGCCCCACATAAATTGCCCTAAAGATAAACGACAGCTGTAAAAAATATTCACGTTTGGTATCTACTTCGTCGAAATTTACCATTTCAGTACTGGGTTTATATTCACGAAGACGCAAAGAAAAACCACACTTTGTTACATTGGCAGGAAATCATTTCCATTTAATAAGTAAAGGGGATGAATATTAAATAGTGCTCGTGGGCCCCACGTTTTCCGAACATCGACATATCATCGTGTTATCATTGGAAGCGTGGAAATTCTCCCTAGCGAAGTACACCTGCTATTGGATCAGATTAAAACGAGGCGGTTTTCTATAGAGAAAGCATGCTTTGTTTATTAAAAGACCATCAAAAATTGTTTAAGGGCAGTATATAACGATTCCTTTTTCATTGCGTTATTATTATTAAGAGCAAACTCTTTTCAAATCGTTACAATCTAGAGAGACAGGCAAACAATTTAATTTCGAGTACCCACCTTGGTGGACTTCATGAGAGAGGAATTATAATGAGTGACGAGATAATGAGTGTCAGTGTTTGTTGAATCTGTTGTTGATAATTCGTACACCATTAATATTTTTCAGAGAAAGACATTTATATTTTAATTTAAACAATATGTGGGTTGGTTGGAGCATGGTGAATGATTCGAAATATTGAAAAATAGTTACTTTGAACTAAACTATGCATAGGTCTCGTACATCCCTTTGTAGATACTTTACTCAACATCGGCTTGTTGGAGTAAGTGTTGCAGGGTGAATCTCCAAACAATATTTATGCAAACATATGCAAATATTTCCCCTACGCCAATTTTTAAACATTTTTTTTATTAGTAAACAACTTGCTGATATAAAACTGTAATGCATAGAGAAATTATTCGGAAAACTAATAAAATTAATACAATTTTCGGCAGCCCTGTCTTACCATGTTTACCGTCGACTACTTCTTGGAAAATAGTCCACAGGGTAGTAGACACACTTTCCCCTGGGTTGCTTTATGAGAGCATAATAAAACCTCAGCAGCACCTTGTTTTGGGGTAAGTTGACTGAAATGCAGCTTTAATGAAAGGACCAACTGCAGAACCAACAAAGTAAATACATAACAATTTCATTTGAAGTTATATTAAAAGTTACAAGGGAAGTAATAAAATAAATGCTAGATCACTTAGGCGAATAACCGCCAATTTTAAGTTAAGATACCACGTCAGTATTCCTCCATTACTAAAACATAAAAAAATTAAAAAGATTTTGGTAGTAGATTTGTTGTTTTAAGGGGCTGGCGCCAGATATAGATCCCAATTTTGTCAGACAGCCGTCTTTCAACACTAAAGTTGCCATAACGAAAACCGAAAAATGCTAAAACCTTGTAATATAGCCGTAAGTCCCGTCAATTGTCAGACTTGGACGAAAGGTTATTATGTCTATTGGAAAGATTTTTTTGTTAGGCGCCAACTCTATCAAATTTTGTCGCAGACAGAGGACTCAATTTAGTTCCAAATTGTTCTATTCAATCGGTTGGCTTGTACACCAGAGAGAAAGTCGTGAGTGCAATAGAAATGAAGGCAGAATATGAGGTGTATCCATAGAGGTGTACCGCTTTGTCTCATTTGAAGGAGATGGTTTTTTAGTTGGCAATGTCCAGTCAAAACTCCCACAGTGAGACTAATCTTGCTTCTGGTCATAGCCAAATAACGCTTAGCTTTTTTCTCGCTGGTAAAAGATAGAAGCTCCTTGGCGAGTTTATAGCTTGTTTTCTCATTCTTGTAAAGATAGCAGGAGACAGACGTGAAGAACCAGATTTCATGATAGTACATTCGGCTGCCTCTCTAACCGAACTGTCCGTTTTATTGTTGCCTGCACACCCAGCATCCCTTTTGAGCCAGGAGACAGAAATTTCGTTCGTGTATGCTGCTTTCATCAGTAAAGTGTGGCATTCCAGTGCTGACCCAGAGGTGAATTTGTGCCGCTTCAAAGTCAGTAATGTTTGTCTACTATCCGTGTAAATTTTGATCGTTTTGTCCATGCTGTCTTTCCGGACAATTTCATTCGTGGCAGAGGATATATCAACAAGTACTGCATAAATTGTACTGGTATGCTTTACCAAAAGCCACTCGATGTTAAGTTGCAGGACTCTGGAAAAATTTCTGAATCATGTTGCAATTATATTCTTTAAACCATCCACAAAATTTTTGTGGAAAATGTATTCAATGTTGAAAGAAAACCCAACCACTTATGATGGGTTTGTCTGTGTTAATTTGTGTGTCGTATGGTTCGTCAAAGGCAAACTGAGAAAGTATTCAGTCCGTACTGTCATGGCCATCTATTGATTGCCTCATCCTATAGGCTGCGTCTTATCTCTCCACAACCTACGTCTATATTATTTCCATCTATTTTGAGCCTTAGCATCACTGTCAAAACCACTCCTTTAGCTGGACATTCAAGGGCGGCAGACAGTACGACTTTCATGGCTCTTGTTAGAGTTGTTTTTATAGCGCTCCTAATGGTAAGGCTAGGTTTTCTTCGGATCTGACTCAGCTTTATTATTGGAGATTTCTGTTGTTTCTGTTTCTTGGCGTGAGAAGCCAGTGTGCACTGAATTCGTCCTGTGGTACCGCATGCCATAAACCGACGATAAACATGTTATTTATATTGTCGTTTCAAAAGTTTCAACATAGATTTATATGAAATAGATATTGCTACATGCATCCATTTGTTTCATCCCTTAGTCTTATTCCCAGTTTTATATCTATACCACATATAAAGTAACAGCTTCGAGAAGCAACACGGATATGCTTATATAGTTGTGAAAGTCATAACCTGAAACATACCTGATAATCTGAATATTATATTGTATGTATCAATCATAATTAAACATATGAATAACAATTAGTCGTGAATATCGATTAGTCAGTTAGTATCATAGGAATCAACAATGAATTGTTGATTCCTCGGGTTTCAAATATTGGACTACACAACTGAAAATTCAAAATATACATAATTATTGTAAAATATACATAATTACAATAATAATTGGACTACACAACTGAAAATTCAAAATATACATAATTTAAGCATTGGTCATTTTGTATGGTGTTAAATGTAATTAATTGTGATTCATTAGTTTCTTTCCCTCCTACTAACGAGGGGATTATTATTTCTATTTGGCCAATGGACGATCTTTGGTCTCTAACGCCGAACTATAGACCTATAAATACACAACATACAACGTTTATTGCCTATTTAATACTAACAATAAGAGAGTATTCTGCCGTTTTGGATCGAAACTTTGGCGGGGACTTTTCTACGCATTCTCGACCCTCTGACAGTAAAAGGGTCGCGTGAGAATTACGGGAATGGTTTCTGTCTGTCTTTCAGAGATTTATACCGTTGCTGAATACGAATCAAGACCGCCAGATTCTGTTTGCACGTCAAGCGAGATTTAATGTCCGTTAGAAGCGCCATTATAGGACGACTCGAAGACAAAACGCGTTTTGCTCGTTTAAAAAAAAAAAAAACGATGAGAAGGAAACGTGGAAATTTACTTTCTATGGGATGTCAAGATTTATTTCTTGACTTATGTCGAAAATGTTGTGAGGCCAAAATTTATGAAAAATCGCAACTGAAATTTAAGAAATGATGAAATAGAAGAATTATATCTACGTGTCATTTTCGGTTTACTTATCCTCCATTAAATAATAAAGGTATAAAATACACCTCATGAAAAAGACTTAATTTATATGGAATTAACTCGAAATTCGGTTTTGTATTATTTTTAATTATAAGATAGTGAAATGCAACAAAAATATGTGCATAATATATATTAATCTTACTAAAGACATAAAAAATCGCGTAGAAAAGCTACTATCTTCTAAGATTTAAAATTAAAGAGGGGTTACAAATCCAACAGACGAATATATTAATTAAAGTTAATGTACATATCTTTCAGAAAATTTTGAAAATAATATTGTCTAAATGGCGACCAATTATTTCGACTTACATTTGTAACTGATTTTTGAAATCTTCTCTTACTTGAGCTTCCAGTACAGGCGATATTAATACAAATCTTTAACTATTGCTGCCCAAAAGTCACCAATGTTTTATGGATAATGTTTGAAGATATTTGCTTTTAGTATGTCTCACAGAATAAGGATGATGGCAGAAGATCTGGAAAATGTTTAACCTCCCAAAGGCTTCACATATAACGAGATCGGTGTGGCCGAATGCGTCGCCGCGAGATATTTGTCCAGGTAATTATCGAGGTGCGTCCTCTGTCGGAACAGGTAGGTACTGAGGCGCGTGTCCCGTTGGAGCTATTTTAAAAATTAAGAATAGTATCTATATTCTGTGCGCTACCTACACATTGCAGGTATTTGCAGAATTTTCGCATTTTTTGGTCAATTTTTGATATGTACGTTAATTAATTTGATAAGTTTTGTGAACGTTTTGATATCGGCGATGGGTTTGTTATAAATAAAAACGTGTACATATTTTTTTAAAAACAAATGAGAAAAACTAAATTATGGAACAATCTGTTGTTCATAATTATGCACCAGGCAGCGAAAACCTTCTCAGTTGGCAAAAAATTAGCAACTCTTTAAAGACATGATTTGAAAATAGCACACTTATTACAAGTAGAACTTAAAACAAAACAGAAAAAGAAAAGTAGTAAGAGGAACAAATGGTAGTTTTGCAAAGTTTCCAAATTTCCAAATTAGATTTCGTTCGTGTAGTCTCAAGTAAGTCCTTACCAGTTGTAATTTCACGTATCACTAATAATTTAGCTTAAATTACCTTAAAAAAGGTAGTAACTAATTTTCTACTACTATATATCCAGCTTTGGCCAGCTTCGCTATGATTGCTCTAGAAGATAACATACTAGACACCATTATTCCCAAAATACTTTTCTAGGTTAGATATTTAGATGATACGTTGTTACGCGTTCCTACAGGAAGTGAAAACCCCATTTTAGATTGTATTAACACATATAACAAAAGAATACAATTCACCTTTGAAGTACCTGTTGATAGGCCCATTCCCTTTCTGGATCTATCAATCAATTTTCTAAACGGGGTGTGTCGAACCAGTTGGTATAGATAACCCACGTTTTCAGGACACTATACAAATTGTTTTTCTTTTCAGCCTTTTCACCACAAAATTAACATTATCAGTCTGACAGACAGGGCCATTTTATTGTCACATCAATCATTTCGGGAAGGGAATTTAAAAGTCATAGAATAGGTTATGTCAAACAATTTGTATCCTCACAACATTATACAACGCAAAATACATAAAAGAATCAGAATATTACCAGAAAATAATATAAATCAAAACCACGATAGATCGGAACCACAAAAAACATTTGTTAAACTTCCGTACCACAGTACAATTTCAAATATTGCATTGCATTTACACTGTTCTAAATAAACTAAACCTGACTCCTGCATGGTTCGCTTTCAGCACTTTAGGAAATTCAATATTTATAAGACTGAAGGACAAAATTATACCTGAACACATACACAACGCAGTGTATCAGATCAAATGCTCAGATTGCAACACTGAAAGAGTGTATATGGGTGAAACCAAACAATACATTATTAAAAGTATTATCCAACACAGATTACACATAATAAATAACAACCCTATGCATTCAGGATTAGCTGAACACTTCATCACTACTGGTCACACATTTGATTTCGACCTAAACAAAATCAGAATACTTGAAAACGAACCAGTATGGTATAAAAGAAGGATCCTTGAAGCAATCTACATAGTCAACACTAATAACACCGTCAACAGACAATCAGATTTTCAATACATTACCCAACACTAATCAATCAATCAATCAATTCAATTAGTACATCCAATTCAGAATCTTATAACAAAAAAAAAAAAATACCGACCATCCTTACACAATTAATTAAAATACAATGTAAAATAATAACAGTTTTCTACAAATAATGTTTAAGACAAAAGTCAAGTTCTCTTGTAAAAATAAACATTGAATACCATTGATGTCACCTGAAACATACAAATTATTACTATTATTTAAGTTATTTCATTTCTATTTCATCATTTTATAATTTCAACTATTTAAATTCTAGGGCGGGAAACACGTTTTAAAACAGAAAGCAATACTTATATATAAAAAATTATAAAAAACTAACCTTCACACCGATGGAATGTATTAAACGCAATGTACCTATTAGTTAATCCAGTCAAGTCAATTTTCAAGAAAGATCCGTGTGGCTTCTATTTTAAAAACAATGGCCCTCAAACTGAATTTAATCTGAACACCGAATAAGACTATAGATTTGCCCAACTGGAAATAAAATGTAAGTGTTAATATTTGTACAAACTTAAATATTTATCTAGTTCTTAGTGATGCCATGAAAATATCCGAGATCACGGAGGAAACGTTGGCCATTTTCATTAAACACGTTTGACTCATTGACTACCAAAGAGTTTTAATTGGGGTACTAATGAGATAACATTCCCTAGCTGTCAGCCACATCCCCCGAGACCTTCAATATTCATATTTTCCTCGTTCTAATTGGATCGAATTTTCACCTATTGGATTGCGCGGCATGGTATGGGTGATTATCTCCACTCTCTCTGTGCTTTTAATTATTAATTTCTTACATAATGCGATAGGATTTGAATTCAGAATCTGAAGATTCTGAAGATGTCATTGAGCTGTGAAAAAAAATGGATACCCATTAGTTGGGTCGAGGTGACCTCCAGATCGCCAGCGACCAGTTAATGGATCGGTATGATGCTAGGGCAGATACGGCTTTAGCGTGGCTTTACAATCCACAGAAAAATGTCGGCTTTTACAGAAGTTACAGAAGGTGTGGGAGACACTCTATGCCATCAAAAACCCGGATCAATTACGTCATTTATCTTATCGCCAAAATATCCAATAGAAAGCCAGGGTTGCTGCATTTCAACCGGTTGGCTCCATATGAGGAAAACCAGGAGGAACTTGTTAGACAAGTTCATGCAAAGAACATGGAACTGTCACTGGACCAGTTCATGAACGAATTAAATGTTCCCTCATTAGTCCACTCGAGTAACTGTATCTAATGTCAAATTAACGGTATTGTCACCTAATTTGTAGTGTTAGTATTAAAATATACGAACTTCGCAATATAGTGTTTTATGGAAGCGAACATTTAATTTCGGCTTTCAACATGAAATTGAAAGAGTTATAGAGATTTTTGAGAAATGCTAAGAATTTACCTGACTGCTGACTATTTTCTTTAAATAGGACAAGAACTTCTTAAAAACATAGCGGTACTAAAAATTGATTATATTTTAAAATTTTGACTGATAGAGGTGAGGTTCTAGGTCATCCATAAAAACCCCAGCTAAAAGAGGAAAAATATTGGATATCATAGCCAAACCTGCTAATTGAAAAAAATATTTTAATGACAAAATAAAGTGGCTTTGATGGGACTCTGTACCATAGGAGAGTTCGCTTTAAGAAGAATATTATTTATTAGGCTGATAGTTGCTTTAGTATCAGTTTAATATTCAATATAATCTACGAGGGCAAGTCAATAAGTCTTTAGAAAATAAAAAAAAGACATGGCGCTCCTAATATATAACGTAAACGGACTGTTTTTAGGGAGAATTGTTCCTTACTAGGTACCTATAAAAGTTGCTGCCATATTCAGCAACTTGCTTTTACACGTGAAGTAATCAAACGTTTGTTTAAAATATGGGAAAAGTGGGTTTAGAGGGTGATTAAACATTTCTATTTAATACTGTAATCTATTCAACATTTCTATAGTACGATTTAATAATCGTCATAATAACTTATATCATTCCAGTTGACCACCTACTCTCAGTTTTAATCCCATTCAAAATATATTTTCACATTTACACTAACTTTTTCAACTGAAATAAAAAATAACCGATACATATTCTCCAGCGAAAAACTTTTGAAAGTTGTGTTGTCGTTCCGGGAGTCAACGCTAAAAGCAAAGTTGTTTCACAAAGATTTCCCAAAAGAAGCCAGGAAGAGAAAAATTTTTATGTATATCGTATATTATTCATTTTAATTCATGATGAAAATAATACGCGCCATTTTTAAATTTTCAATTTGAATTTTATTGGTTATCTGGCTCAGTTGATAGAAAATATTTCCGGCATAATGTTAAATTCCTCTAAATGACTAATTAATAAAATATATTGGGCCTACAATATTGGAATTGGGCCTACATATATTACCAATTAAAAATTATAATTATTTTGATTTCAACACCCTTTCGTAGTATTAATAGATATATTTTTATTTTCAGTTGCAGTCGTGGTGGCGTTCTTTATCTGCTGGGCCCCCTTCCACGCTCAAAGACTCCTGGCAATATACGGCGAACACACCTCCCAACACATGATAAGAGCCTTCCAGGTTTTGACTTATATCAGCGGAGTACTTTATTATCTATCCACGACGATAAACCCACTCTTATACCATATTATGTCGAATAAATTCAGGGAGGCTTTCAAGGTAGGTCTAGTATGGAGAGAGTTATTTTATTATTTTTAGTATACGAATTCAAGTTATCTAGAACCATTATTGCGGAAACGTTTTATTTTCGAGGACATTAAATGTGAAAATGGAGATACGTGGAAAAATTTGCAAGAAAATACAAAGATAGAAATGGTGCACTAAATGTATACTCGGATAGCCTTGTTTTGCTAATGGAACTTCCACAGGAAAACATATTAATTTTGATATTCACGAGAAAAATTTTCCTTTGAAATGTCCACTTCCCATATTCGGTATTGCTTTCAGTTCTCTACGAATTATGTATCCATCTATTATTAAATTTGAACAGGGAATTTTAATTAACGTTTAAAAAAATATTTCTTCGATAACTATGTAAATATTTGTAAAGAGAGCTGATCAAACCTGACGTTCGCAACTGATACCGTTCTGTTAATGAAAAAGCGAATATCCCTGCAGCAAAGTTACTGTTAATTGATATTTACCAGAAATTAAATTTTAAATGCCGCCGCTTGGCAACAAACGAATCGAAATTTCGATCCCCTCTACAGCATAATTTTAGTTTTATTGGCTGGCGAAACAGGAAAAACCGCGACGAGGCATATAAATAAAAACACAGGCGTGTTTATTTATATTATTTCACAAATTGGGGAATTTTAAGTGACATCTTTAACAATGTTCAATTCAATTTTAACAACTCAATTATTAGAATTAACGATTAAAAAATAGAGTAAGGTATGAAATTAATTCAACTTTCTGATTTAAATTTATTATTAAACCATGTTTAAACTTAAAAAAATAACTGTTGTGCATTTCTAGATTATTTTCTTTAACATTATAAACACAGTCGTTTAATACTCGTTTCAATTATGAAAATACATAGTACTACTTGTGTGTCCTTCATTATGAACATAATCGTACTTACGGATTAAAAATTTCAAACACTATCTATATACAAAAACTACAAGTAAAAAACAACAAGAGTAATGTCAAATCGATTATAATCAAATAGATCAAATTGATCTATTGCCAATCCTTTTAACGACTATTTTCTTTAAACCTTCACTGATCAGTTAATCAATTCACTACGTATGTCTACATTTAGCTAAATTTCATAGCTGGCTGGGTTTTACACTAGGTTATACCGCACCTGTAGTCAAACGTCTTCTTTTTTGGGCGAGACTGTAGCCCTAGTACACTGTCCTTATCGAGGGTCGCTTCCTTGGGGTCGGCTGAATGGAACCAGTGGCTAAGGAACGTCGCTCGATAATATAATCATTCTTTGGGTTGTGGACCCACAGTGCATGATTTTCAGCATTACAATGAACACTTTTCCTGCTTATGTAAGTTTATTCCATATAAATTATGTCGATTAAAATTGCAAAGTTTCTTAGGAAAAACTGCCGGCTGTCCCAGCCTTCACTCATTAATTAATCAATTAACTAATCTCTAATCAAACCAGTCTTGCTCCTGCGAGTCACAAGTCTCACAAGTCTGAAGGTTATAAACTTATGGGTATAGATAGCCGTAGACTGAGTACACAGTGATTTTCTCCCCCTCTCTCAAGTCTAATGTTCGATAAATGTAATGTAAATATTTTACCGTTTGAACCAACTCACTACCTTGCAAATAGTCAAACCATTTTGGACATTATAGTGTTGAAAGTTACTGATAAAATGAAAACACAACTTCAGACTCCATTGCGCTTTCTTTCTCATCATGGCATCATTTCCATTAAATATGTTTTCCAAATGCTACCTTTCAATCGCGCATCGTTACTATTCAAGATTTTCGACATTTCAGTCACAGTCAGTTCTTAGATGATGTTTGTAATGCAGATTGTAGTGAGGATGAACGCAAGACTTCGTTCGACGCAAATGTGATTGCTTTAAACGAAGTCCTAAAACAATTGTCTGTGCCCCTGGTTTCTTTAGGGGCAAATTTATAGTTCATCACTTAAGACCTTGGTGGAACCTCAGATACGCTGTTCGATAGTTACAAAACCTTCTCGCTTACACCAAGGAGCATTTTAGAAGGTAAAAGGTCCGACAACAGCACAAATCGTGAATTAGGAACCGGTTTATGGAGTATTATTTCTGTTTCTATGGTTTTACGACCGTGTCAAAGTGAGGTTATAAACTACAACAAACTAAAACTTGTAATTAAACTAAGAAAAAGTAGATTTAAACCAACAATCCTTCTTTTTAAGCACCTAAATCGTTCTTTCCACATTCCCAAACATCCTTTGGAGATAATTCTGGTGCTTCTATGAGCCCAACTGTAATTTCTTTTGCATGTGTATTAGGATGTACAACTGGTGTTGGCAGATATCTCTTACATGCATAGCCATTATCAGCCAACATTTTACCTGTAACGACTCATAGTTGATAACAAATTTATATTGCAAATTTGATGTTAGACAAGAAAGTATGGGATAACCTGGCACATTATTATTTTCATATTTGACACGAACCCCACTTCTCGGAAATATTGTGTTATCAGGAGCGGACCTTGGATGCCTAGCGATAATATTTAATATCTGCTTTCTTGGGCCACATACCACCTGTAAATAACACTTCTTAAACAGATAATAAAAGTATCTGTAAATTAATGGAGAAAATTCTCGTCTAGTTCTATATATTTCACCTAGAGCACTTCCAGGATTTATTATTGGGAGGTGGGTACGCTCTATACAAGATGTTACACCAGGAAAGTTGGCAATTTGATTAAATTAATTCATTCCCCTAAGATCACCAGCAACAGTCTAAAATGGTGCAATTATGCGTAGCTCTTCAAAGAGGTGTGGACAGGATTCTAATTAGCTTCGTCAAAAGATAGCTATTGACCAGTTAGTACTGGTAATGTCTCACATATTTGACTGTAGTCTTCATGGAGCTGAAACAGAGTCCAGTCCGCCCTCTCCATAAAACCCTTCTTTCCCTTTTTGATTGTCGCCCAATAGCTATCATGAGCGTCTTGAGCAAAATCTTAGAGAAAATCGTATACAATCTGGAGGTCCATAACTTGTACCCGTTCCAATCAGGTTTTCACCCTGGATATAACACCGAGACTTACCTCGTAAAACTTCTGGTGGACATTCATCTAGAAGCGAATTATATGGAAAGTCACTATTTTAGTACTATTTGGATTCACTAAAGCATTCGACTCTATCGACAGAGATCTGCTGTTGTCTGTTCCACGATTCCTTGAATCTTCCACTAGTGTCGTCAACTGGTTTGGTTCATACCTCTTTGGTAGAATTCAAACTTCCGTCGGTCACGGTCGTGGGACGTCTTCATGGATCCCCAATGGGCATGGAGTAATCCAAGGATCCATTTTACATCCTCTCATTTTCTCTTCTATATTTGGTCCCTTCGGAATGTATCTGAGCTGGAATTAGTAGCAATGTTGGAAATATGTTGAACAAAATTTTATTGACGATTTTAGTTGGAAAAAGTTCTCTAATAAAACAACTTTCAACTTATGTATCTATCCTTGTCTAAGTAGAGGATGTGACAATTTTAAAATTCAGTTGAAGGGCTGGAATTAGATTTAGTATCATTCTGTAAAGATGTTATGATTATAAATTGACGAATCTATTACTTCATAGAACGGATAATAATATGATAATACGGAAGTTGTATTCACCGAAAAAATTTAACACAAAAGAACTTTTTTAGAAAAGATTTACATAAAAAATGAGGTAAATATTATTAATGAAATGTTCGACGTAGACAACTTAAATTCGATTTATAATTATATTCTCAACTTAGAAAACACCACAAAAAACCATGAATAGTTCTCACACCTAAACCTTATGTAATCGTAAAAGGTTTACTATTGTTATATATTTACTTACCAAATCAGTAGGTTTACTATTTTTATCATATTTATTTACCAAATCAGTTTACTCATGCTTAACAATAATAATAAATGGAAATAAACATGCGTCACCTCAAGATAACTTTAATATCTAATGCTAAATAAGCCTTAAATTTTTGTATCGTTTTCATGTGTTTTAGTTTCGTTTATTTCCCCATTCAAATATTTAAATATCAATTTAAAAATACTCTGTATTTGCGGCCTGAAGATATTGGAAAATGCTGTTTAATTTGATATGCAAGATAAGCAGTAAATGCGGTAAGATAAAACACGCACAATCTTGCTTTAAGTGTAGAATTTATATACAGGGAAATTCCATGTCTTTAAACATTCAACATTACAGAATTTCCGGAATTTCCGATATTGATTGGCATCGTGGAACGTTACATTTTTCCGTTTCAGAGACTCCAAAAGGAAAATTCCCGGACCAGTAAAAATTAGAACAGATGAAACGTAAGTCGGCGATAAAATCTTTCCCGTTATTTTATGAAGTTTGTTCCCATCCGGTTCGAAAACAGCTTGAAGTTTTCTCCTATAACTCCTTTCGGTCTTGGGGTAATCTCGCAATTTCCTCCCGGGAGTTGCTTAATGTTTCTCTATTGGGGAAATCGGACGATATCGGAGGTTAACGGTAATGTCTAACGTTTATAGCTATTAATTAGGGAATGAAGAAAGCACTGTTGGATATTAAAACATTTTGCACGCTGTACTGCCACCAAATTACATCCATCGGAACACATTTTACCATTTTAAATTTTCAATTAGTCAGTTTCAGGTAGGTGGATTCTGTTAGTACTTGAATTATTTTTTCTTGGTCAAGTTTAAATGAAAACAAAGGAAGATTTCTGGTACATTTTCATTAACCGTAAGATGTTCAAACTGAAGAAGCTTTATTACGTTAATTCTCGAAAAGCAAACTACGCCAAGGGTGTGGTTAACTGGGAAACTTTACGAATAAGGGAATTTATGTATTTAGTAAAAATATTTTACGGACTTTGAAAGTTTAATGGATTTTTTCCAACTAACGCATTTTATTCTTTGCACGGATATTTAAATTAAACTAATGTTACTTTTAAGAGCAAAAAGTGAGAATAATCCGACAAAAACGATTAGAGTAACACTGTGACCTTTGTAAAAGCTGTATTATACCGTTCACCCGAAACTGTAAACTTTTAAATGAATATTTAAAGTTAATATTTAACTTTCATTTACTTATTTACTCATCCTATACGTTCACTTCCATTTTGTGTGCAAAGTAATGTGTAAAACCTACAATATTTCTGTTATCTACGTTTCGAATCTAATTTATTGATATATAGGAGAATTCGTGAATATATGACGGATGATGGGAAAGTGAATCATGGGTCAAACGCACTTGAAAGGGGTGTCGCCGTTCGTTATACTCCGGTATGAAATATACAATACACAAATATTAAGAATACTTGGTTTCGACAGTGTGATTACGTCCATATATTGATGTACGGTACCCCAATCAGTGATATTAATTTTACCCTACTGTTACGTTTAAAATTTATTTGGTTTCGTTTTGCTATTGGTAACGCCACCTAGCGAGTGATACTGAATCTCCCAAAATCAGAACTGTGAAGACTAGTAAAATCAGGTGTTTTGTTTTAACGCCTTTCAGGCAATTGCTTGTTTGGATCATTCTTCTTTTTCTTTCTGCTTTCTTAGTCACATCCTGTCCACTCCTAGACGTGGACCTCTTTCATGTTTCTCCATGCTGTCCTATCCAGTGCTTTTTGAAACAATCTGTTCCCTGTTTGTCTTTTGATATCATCAAGCCATCTTCTCTGGGGTTTTCCTGCGCTTCGCTTTGTTTGTCTTGGTCGTTAGTGTGTTAGTCTAGCAGTCCATTTAGCTTGATCTTGCCGGGCCGCATGTCCATTGCCACTTCAGTTCTGTGGTACGTTCTCTTATATCTACGACTTTAGCATTTTGTCGAATATCTTCGTTTCTCTTTCTGGCCCTGAAACTAATCCCAATCATCGCCCGTTCCATCGCTCTTTGCATCACTCTTAATTGATTTGCCGTCTTTCTGGTCATTGCCATTGTTTCTAGTCCCTAGGTCGCTATTGGCAGTATACAGGTGTCGAAACGTTTTCTTTTGAAGTTGATAGATATGGTCCGACTAGAAATTATTTCCTGTACCCGACCAGGACCCGGCCGGGATTGCTCGTCTAGCACCAGGTAAGGACTGTAACGCAGATGTCCCGTCGGGTCCTGATCAGGACGACCTGACGTGGACCCGACCGGGCATTCCTGGCGTGGACCCGGTCAGGTCATCCTGACCAGGACCCGACCGGGCCGGCGTTATAGGGTGCTAGACGGGCAATCTCGGCCGGATCCTGGTGAAGTACAGGAAATAATTTCTAGTCGCCTATTTACTCTGGCAGTAGGCAATATCTTCAAAACGTTACAACTGGAAACGAAAGGCAAAAATATTAACGGATCCTACATAAATCATCTCCGAGTTGCCAACGACATTGTCCTAATAAGTAATAACATCAAAGCATCGCTCATTCGAAATATTTCTTAAAATTCGATTTTTCCAGGATTCTCACAATAATGGACCTCCGGATGGTTGGGTATTCAATGAGAATGATCTGAGTTCATCGATGAGGGTTGAGCCAGATATCCACAGGAGAATTTCCAACTGCCACTTTTTTCTCTTGCTTAATTCACCGTTTTAGGCTGATTTGCCCATTTTTCGCCTGTTTCGGCACTTAAAACCAAAATATACACGGGAAAGTTGAAAGTACCCAGAAGTACACTGAAAACCACACATTTTGCGCTTCTACAAAAAAATCCAAAAATTTATTCACGCAAGTTAGAGCAAATTTTTTTGGAATTTCTCAGAAATGGAAGAACTTTAGGCCAATTCTGAGGGCGAGAATGGATTCCTTGGAAAATTTTACATCGGCTACATATACTGTTAAATTTTTTTAGCATGCCATGTGGATCTTATAACGTTTTGGAGAAAATTTGGCGTCGAAAGCGAAAACGCCAAAAAGCCGAAAATTGGCTGTAAAAAACACTAGGTTAGGTTAGGTTATTTTGGGCTGAAAATTTGGTTAAATACTGGTAATTAAACCTTCAATACAATGAAAAAGTTTTGGGTAGGAAAAATTATATGACCCGCCAACCTCACGACAGTTAACATGGAATCGCCCACATGTAAGTAAAATTTAAAAAAAACAGGAATTGAAAAAAAAATTAATTTGGACTATTTTTCGCAATCATACTTTTGCAAACCGACGAAAAACGATGCAGTAATGTATTTCAATAATGCCACCAAAATATACATAGAATTTAAATTGTAGAAATTGTGTTAGAAGCGTACAAAATAAATCGCTATATATTCGTGTCTCTAGTTTTTTAAAGTGAAGTGTGCTATTTCAGTTCTAATACTGCCATCTCAAGAAACAAATAAATACTTAGGGATATATGCATATTGTACATCGAGACGAAATACCCACGTAGTCTATTAAAAAGTATAGCCGCCAATGCCAAAAAATGTCAAGTTTTAGTAATTTTTAGAGAAAATTATAGCATTAGATACACAACCTACATCCCTAGAAACTCTAAACCTGAATAGGAGAAACGTTTCCATAATTTGTCTGTAAACGTATAAAGTACTCTGTACAAAGGCTAAAATACGTGGTGTTTAATTAAACAAATATGTACCCTCTTTACAACGTAATTTACATTTTGTCTGAGATTAACACTTTAGATAATTTTGAGAACGAAAGATAAAGTTCATTAATACACTTCACACATTCGCTATTAGTAACTCGCCAATGGTATTAATATTTAAGTAAGGGTTTAAAATCTTAAGAGCTTACCGCACTGAAATTCCACCTTCCCTTTGAGAAGTTATTAATACATTAAGGATCTTCACAAACTTTTTGGCCAAAAATTACATGGAATATTTACTCCAAATAAAGCGAGTTCCTGATATTTTCTCTCAGAAACAGTTTCAATTTAATTAACAATCACTTGTGGTTTTAGAGCAATGAACGCAGACTTATGGAAAATTTAACTTAATAACGAAGTCCTGGGAAAACAGCATTAAAACATGGTCATTAATTTCCAAGGGTACTTTTAAATCTAGGTAGAAGAACCTTTCCTAAATTCTCATGAAAGTTAGAATATTTAAATGTTAGAGGGTGTGCGGCGTTATTTCATTGATTTCAGATTATTCAGTCCCGACCAATTTGACACTCGATATCGTCGGGGCACCTTGAAGATGTTTTTGTATATTGAAAATACTCATACAAATTTTATGAAACTGTGTATGGAACATCTTAATTGGTGGATTATAACTTCAAAGATTTTCCGGCGGTTTACAGGTAGATATGGGTTGGAAACTAAAAATAAAAAAGAAGGAAATAGTCGATTTACAAAATATTTATTCCAATATAAATTTTGGGATAATAAAACATAAATAAATCATAATTCATGAGCAAAACTCAAATTTTATGTAAAGTGCATATTGCTTAGGATATATTATATTCATAAATTTACACTTGCGATGTTCCTACTGTGTTTTTTCATATATATGCATATATTCGACTTTTAACTGTTTTTCACAAAAATTTCCTGAAATGCTGAAAACCAAAACTAATCATTTTGCACGAGAAAAATGCATAAATAAAACAACGTATCACTACAATAAATTTCGGAAAAATTAGAAATCAATAGTGTTCAGTTTGATTTCTACAATTGAATAAGCTTGTGGAATACATTTGAATGGCCAATTTGACACTATAATATAGACCTGACGTTCAAAAATGAAACCGTTGCAAAAATATTTTTGGGGCCAAAAATTCCGGAAATCACGAAACACCGACCAGGAATTGACATTTGCATCCCTAAGTTCTTTTTCGGTTCAAGATATTCATAATTTTTATCTCTAACTTTCCTTCTGATTTATCAATTTATTTGTAACTTTTAGCGGTAGAATCTTTCTTTCTGGATTTGCTTCCTTTTAACGAAATTGTATGTGAAATAATTTTAACTCACAAGACGTTACCATGTTCTTTTGTGTATTATGGTGTAACATCTGGTACTTTTACTGTTTCGAAATCTTATTCGATGGCCTTTTCCATTTGACTGACTATGAATATGTCATATATGCTAACCTGTTACGTTTGAATCCTTGCTATTCCTCACATGTACCAGTTGGAGATGGTACTTCTCTCAATAATTTTTCAGTAGTACTGATGCTGGGCTTAGCTGTCTAATTCCCCTGCTTTCTCTCTTTTTCTGAAGATTGGCATCTTTATGTTCTGGTTCTCTCCGCCGCTGTATAAGTCATGATCCATTTAATTGGAAAAACTTTCCCAACCCTATAATTTAGTTAACTGCATTCTTTTAGTGCAATTGTGTACAATCGGTATTATAGATAAAATTTTGACATCTTGTTTAAACTAATCATAGTATTTCGTTTTCCGGTTCTGGTGGTATGTATTCTTCATAGTGCCATTTCTGCTGGTTAAGTGCTTAGTAAGTTCGCTCGTAGTTTTTCCATGCCCTTTCTACGTCGTCATCATTCTTAATCATTTCTCTTTTAATCTTCAGTTTCAACCTTTGTTGGATATACATATACCTATGAGCGCTTAATTGTATTAGTTATGGTCTACTGCCATCGATAGTTTCTTCGTTAAATTTGTTTTTTGACGCCTGTTACGATTTCGCAGCAAATCCTACCGATTCTACTTGAGATTTGTTAGTTTCAGGTGTGTAAGCGCTAATTATATGACTGGTTTCTCATTTTCTATTTATATTTATCGCCTCTTATTTCGTCGTTGACGTAACTGACGTAACTTATATTAACTAACTACCTTCCATTTATTACTACACCGACTTCCTGTGTTGCTCTTTCAATTCCTCCTTATAGTATATGAGAATGTATGTTATGTACTTTGCGTTGCCTTCCTCTTTCTTTTCCATTTCTGACACGGCACCGATATTGATTCTATTATTTTCCAGATCGCTTATAATGTCTTGATCTCTGTTTACGAAAGAAGTTTCATTCCACGTCGCCATTCTGAGAAGGGTAGATTTCCTTTCCTTTCATTGTTCATTTCTTTTTCTCGCCATCACGTTATCAAAAAAAAATTCCATCCTGTCCGAGGCTAACCTATCCGTTTTATTGAGATATATATATATATATATATATATATATATATATATATATATATATATATATATATATATATATATATATATATATCTTGAATAATACTTTTTGATTGAAAATACCGATTTTCAAGATGACTATTAATATTCTTGAAGTTACGTGAATAATGTTGAGAAAGAGACTGATTCAGTTTGTGAAAATATTTCCATGAAAAGTTTCTACTTCTACCATGTTGCGATACGGTCATTATTTCACAGCGGGTATTTTCTTCATCCTGTGCTGCTATGATTACTTCTTTTAAATTTGCAAGGTATCTTGGGTTAGTTGTAACAATTAGCCTTTAGATGATAGTTGTCTTCTCGTTCATTGGTTGCAGAACATCATAAGCCTCTGCATTACCGTCTGCTCGACAAATGGTTAAATTTACTAGAATTATTTCCAATTTTCTGCCATATAAATCACTACCATCGTCTACTTACTTCAAAATATGTAATGAGTAATGGGCCTGAAGAGATGTATAGAACTTTTTATTAAAAGATGATTTTTTTTAACAGATACTAATATTTCAACCGAGGAAAAACTTTTTGTTAATTTTAATGTCTCGTTGGTTGTAGCGACTGTTGTAGTACACAATTTACTTAAAGATGTTGTATCTTTTTCTTTGAGCATAAACTCGTGGAGTTCAGTGCATCCACTAAACTGTTTATCATCTCTTCAGTACCATTGCCAATAACGTCATTGCAACTCGTAAGTCGTTGGAGTTCATGACTGACGTTGTGAACTCAATTGTCACGTCGTTTCCCGTTTTAGGCGTTTCTTCCGGTATTTCGAGGTATTTACTAAATACTTTGATCATAGAATTCGATGTTCTTTATCTCGCCTGTAGTGCTTCTCTTTACAGAGTGGTTCTGCGAGAACGATGATGTTCATGGAGTTACTGAATCTGTTACAATGGATGTCTCACCTGTTGGTCCTTGTTCAATTTTTCCGTTGCGATGGTCGTTTCCGGCCAATCTGGTGTTCTTTTTTATAGACGGTAAAGTCGCCAACTGTTGTTTCATTTTATCGTTTTGGTTCCATAGGTTTGAAATTTTTCGGGTTCAACCTAACAAAACATATGTTGCTATATGTATGTTGCAGCTCGGTTGTAAATCTATAAAAAAAAATATAAGTAGTAATCGTATCAGAGCGTCATCGGTTCCATTACCGAATTAAATAGATTCTTCAAATGAATCTATTTTTAAAACTATTTAGTGGCTTTATTTACAACATGACATATCGACTTGAAAGAGTAGAATCGAGTCGGCAAAGATCGAATTATAGACAAATATAAAATATGTGTCTTCAACAAAGTGAGATAAAAGTCGGTAATTAGACAATTTCCTTAGTCGGCTGAATGTCCATTGGCGGCTGCGAGGTCACGATGTCGTGCTCCCCCTCCTCCCTCCATAAGTTCCGAAAACAATGCAATTTATTTTCGCGCTGGAATTACCTGCCGAATGTGATGATCGTCTTCTAAAGGATAATTGGATTTTCTTTTTTACACTCTAGTGTAGACGGTGATGAAAATCATGATGATTGTAAGTCTCAGGGTTGACCACAACAAGGGTGCGATGTACGTGTCAGGTTTTCCGTTTTGGATCGGTGTAATGTGTTTAGCGAATTTATTGATTTAATATACCTTTCTGAGACTATTAACTGCGAGTTTTTCGGTTCGATTATCTTCAATTTAGGGACTTACGTTAAGGTTTTGGTCGGTTTTATTTGGGAGGTCAGTCGTTTCGATCTCTTGAGAATGTGACTGATAGTCTCATATATTTGTAGTAGGCATTTGAATTCTCGTAATATGGATTCCTGGGCCAAAGTAACGCTGACTAGATTTGTGAGAGCAAAAATGTTGGGGGTCAGATTCATGGTACTTTTTGGAGTGTAACTTTTGGAATATATCTTGGGTTTCGATCTAAATTGTGGAAGTAAGTATTCGGTCGATTAGAACTAGTTCGATTTTGTGTCCTGTTTGTCTTGCATTGACGGATGATATTCGTGAATTAGTGAACACTAGTTTTGGTTTGAATAACATATGCTTTGGAATAGGCCTTGGCTTGAACAGATTAACGTTAGGCCTTGGAGCTTTTTGGTCTGCAAGAATCGTTGGGGGCTGTAATTGTCTGGGCTAAACGTTAATTAGTTGACTCGGAAATGTGTCTATAAACGACGTTTTGATATGGAGCTTCCATGAAATGATTTAAGGTGTTTCCATATGGGAAATTATTAGAAATTGGTTGTGGAAAATCGTTCGATCCGAAGTATCGAAAGGGTAATGGTTTGGAAGACAATTTTGGGAATTCTATTCATTACGGATTGGAGGTTTAGTGGTTGGATGTGTTTTAGTCACCTACAACTGTCCATATAGTTTTAGTAGTTAGTCACCTAAGCTAAAGCGTTTTCTGAGCTCGCGGGTTATTTCAAATGCAAATAACTTTTTTGTGTGCCAGTACAACCTACGATAAACCAGCGTAGTTAGAGCGGTTTTATCGTAATGACTGATTCGACATAATTTGTCTTGAGAACTTGGGGTGGTGGCCCCACTAATTCTCTTTGCTTCATTAGCATCGCTTCTCAGTCCTTGTAATCTATTACCGAAATTTAAGAGGTGTTCGCCTTTATGAGGTCTAGTCCTTGTCAGTTCCTGGATTAAACAGTCCAAATCTGATTTATCTGAGAAATACTGTTGCAGAGCGGACTTAAAAGCATCCCATGTATTAAGCTCTATTCTATTGCATACTAAAACCTAAGCCCTTCTGACTAATTTTTCTTGGATTCATTTCAAAATGTGTAGTTTAAATTCTTCGCCCGGGTTCTAATAGGCAAAGATTAAATTTTCGCATCGATTAATGAACTTGTTTAAAGTATTACTGTAACCGTCGAACAGTTTAATTTTATTTAAATTAGTTCAAAATGGTTGCCAATTGACTTGATGTTGTGCCATGGGTAATTTTTCTAAACGTGATTCGCTATCAACGTTTGAATGACTCGAATAATTCGATTGAGTCTTCATCCGTTCGATTGTTCTTCGGAAGCTAAAAATTTATTTAACTAAGAAATTTAGCAACCATCTATCAAATTTACATCGATTTTCCTGTTTTTCTCATTGCTACTTATGTTCCTATCTTCCCTAGATCACTTATGCAAAGGGTTTTGGAAAGGCAATAAAGGAAATTTGGCACTTACCTTGTTTCCCCTCTTCTCCTTTCTTCGATCCTTCGTTACTTCAGCGTATCGTCATATGGTCGAGTTGTTCAGCTCTGGGCGGTCCTACGGTAGGGTGTCTTGGCCAGGAAAAGTCTCTCGTTGTCCACGCCTGGAGCGTTAAAACACTGGAGCCGCGAAATCGCTTTTTGTCGAATGCCATATTTTCACGAATTTTTAACGACTGCGTAGATCTTACTGACTGCACCAATTAAGCAGTTTCTCCAAAAGAATCTATTTTTAAAAATATTTAATGATCTTATTACAACACAACCTGTCGACTTGAAAGTTAGGCAGAGAGTGAATTTTACACCCACGCACCCACGCACGCACGCATACTAAAATTAATTAAATATCAATATAATATCTGATGAACTAATAAACATTATACATAATTCTTCGATGTAAACTGGTAAATTAAGTAATTAAAATAATGTTGGCCTCGAATTCTCCGGTATTTTGCATCAATTTATAGCTGCAAAAGGAGTCAATAGAGAAACAAGTTTTAATTACTAAGGGAATTTGTATTCCCTAGTTTTATTACTAAATTAAATGAAATACTTACAAATATATTCTAAATGGATACTCCACTGCCTTGTTTAATTCAGCTAATATCAAAAGGAGCTTTGTAGATTTGGTAAGAGGAGATGATTTGTAAAAGACAACTCTAACCAAATGTAGTATATTAAAAAGTGTTAATAAATATTTTCGGTCATACTAAGCACCTTTGAAATAACTCTACTTATAATATTTGCCTACATTGCTGGCACGTATTACACAACAAATTTGTAAAACTTTGCAAGTGTCATATATTTAAAGCTGCACATTATTTCACATCAAAAAGCAATTAATCATATCCACGTACATGAGCATGAACAAATTTAATCGACCCAAGTATCCCTTAATAGCTAAGGGGAAATTTTTCCTTACCTGCCAACAATCGATTATACATAATTTCATGGATTCCAAGGAAAATACCACCGTTCTTTTAATAGTGTTGAGTAGTAAAAGTAACTCGTAATACTTCTTACGACGTACTAACCCAAAATGTTTGAAACGCCACGTAAAAAACTAACGCGGGTAGGTAAACATTTGTTACGTACATAAAGGGACTAATTTAGAAAACAGTTTCAATGTATAAGTGCGGGTTTACACAACTTGTTGGTTGATGAAGATTTCCGGCTATTCTACCGAATTGCTAGTTTGCTATGCCCACATTACAACCTGAAAATGTTTGCGTGTGTTTAAGCACATGATAAAATACTATCTAAGTATATATTGTTTTTCACTAAACTGACAATGAGTTTAAGGAATACAAAATGTTTAATGTTATTTCATAGGTGGGCTAAATTGAAACAACATTGTAGGCTGATTTGTATTTGCTATACTGTAAATTGTATTTTTAATAATTTTTAATCTTCATAGATATCATAGATGACAGTTTTCTGGTCTTTGCTGTACTTATGATATAATATTATTGTGCTGATATCGGTAAAGATGAGTACCTGCTTAAGAAGTTCACGGGGTGTTAGCGTGAAGGATGAATATCCTATGGCTCAGCTTCCATCCGATTCGTCTGTAATTTCCTTTCGCTACTACTTTTGCAGAGAAGGTAACTTACTGCAGATATTCGGAAACCATGTGCTTGAGGTATAATCTATTGCCCTTCTCGTACATTTGTTGCGTTCTGTGTGTAGGCGATCTATATATTTTGAAGATATGCTAGCTGAAATTGTTCCAAGTGAATTTCAAAATTCGGTTCTTACTTGACTCTATCATCGAGAGTTCTGGAGAATCTGTAGTGGTAATGATTGAACATATTTGTTTCAAAATGTTTCATAACGTCTATATGTATCTTGGCGCGTTGATGAGTGAAAATAGGTTTTCGGTTTTGGTTGACATAGGTCATTTTACTGTATCGAATTAGATAATGTCCATTTCAAAGTAATTAGCACCACAGCTGCTCACTGTATATGTAAAAATACGTCCAAAAGACGTATGGTGGTTCAAGAAAGTAAACGAAATCGTAAACGTACCTCCATTAGAAGTGTATTCGTATGTGATTACTTTCGATATGTTCTACTTCTTCACGAAGAAATACAATAGATAGCTTTATATTTTATTATTATGTAATATTGTAACGAATTCTCGTCGTAATCGGGCATCGAAGCCAGTCGAAGGTACGGGAGTCTTCTGGATCCTTCAACGACGTGCGAATTCCAAGAAACGAAACGCCTAGAACAATCCCGAAACGTCTAGAGCTATTACCATTCGGATATAAAATGTCAAATCAAAGTCATGCTATTGTTTGCAGTCAAATGCAAACAATAGCAGGTTTCCGATGCTCCGTCGTAAATAAAAACACAAGCGAAAAATAAATCTATGTAAATGAATTAGTATAAGTCCGTATAGTGTTAGTGTAAAATAAATTAAGATTAAATAGTTATAGTTAGTATTAGTTACTAAAATAATTAAGAACCCGAGAACGGTATAATATTTCTATTAATGATAAATTCTTCTCCTCCATTAGCGTTGTTAGTATCACTGTTCTTTTGATATAAGAAATGTCCAGACTTCAATGTAGTTACCTGTTCGCCGGGTCGACAGATCACACATAGACCAATTGTGTTCTGCTTTTTATGGCTCAGTTTTTCTTCAGTTCTTCCATGTGTTCGTTTGTACTGAGTGTATTGGCATTATATGTTCCCATATATAGATCTTTCTTAGTTCCTTGCTTGACGTTGCACTTGTTTGATCTTGAACTCGAACTTTTGACAAAAGAATCCATAGGCAGACTGCCTTGTAAACAATGTGGGATTTGTGGGTGTTTGTTTCACTCACCTGTGGTACACGTTGCTTTAAGCTAAAGTTCATATCAGTAATAGGAGGTTTTGGCATTTTGAAAGACACCGCGCTTACCAAAAACGATTAGTGCCTTTTGTATTTCAGCAATCCATTATGGATCAGAAGCTGATTGCAGCCGCTCATTCTGGGTCAGACGCTGCGTCAATTTTGGTCGCAATATATCCATGTTTCGTTCAAGAGATAAATGTGTTTACGTCCCTGAAAATGTATTCGTAGGGACTTGAGATACAATCTACAACGAACTATTTCATTGTTGTCGATGAGTACTGACTTTCTTTCCGCTTTCCGGAGAAAAGTTGAATTCGCCCAGAACCCTCCAAAGTCAAAGAAGTAAAAATGAAATTTTATTTTTTTTAATATATAATTTATGGTCGTCTTCTAGATTTTGGAGAAGTTGTATCTGAATGTATCTGGAATTTATATTTGGAGAAGTTGTTGTTTGGAGAGTTTTGGAGAACTTGTTCTCTTCTTAAGGAGTCACCATTTGACGAATTCAACTGCTTAACCGCGTCATGTACATTTAAAAATATAATTTTTTCATTTTGAAAACACGCACAATATTTCACACGTTTAATTGAAGAGAAATTTGACTAAGTTATCATCCTCGTTGATGAAGTAACTGTATGACCACTTCAATTACTAACTTACAGCAGCTTTATAGAGGTGAAACATTAGGAAGAGCCTTGAAATAACATGTGATTTGTTTAGTGATTATGTTATTAATAGAGTAACGAATAAGTTATTTAGAAAATGCGGATACCTATAAATAAGGTTCCACTTACTTGCTGGTAGCTATAAAATTCCACCGGGGACGAGTAGTTACCTACATGAAGTTTTAATGTATATTATATATAGTTAGGGTAGTTAAATCATACTCACATTTAAGGAATTTCAAAAAATCTTTGCTCGTCTCTGGAGAAAAATTCGATTCCCAGTAATGGGAAACTATTTGAATGCTTAAATAGCTTTTGTCAACGAGTAAATAGATATTTATGTTAATTTTATAAAGCAATAGAAGTAGGTTCAAAGTTTTACTTTTCTCTTGAAATTAAACCTAAATCTCTGGCTTTTATTACTCTTCCGATTAAGAGGATAGGGTCTAGGGCTTCTTTAATTTGCTTGAAGGTTTTTTGGCAATAGAAATTCCATAATTGATAAGATTTCATCTGGGTAAGATTTGATACCTTCAAGTGTAACTACATGTTCATGGTATGCTACTCATTTTCTTAAGACTTCATATCAATCAGTCAATTCAATGATATCATCTAAATATACCAGATATTTTTCGATTTGTATTCCTCGTAAAATGATGTCCAACAGGCCTAGAAATATTGCGGTGGCATTTTTATTCCAAAAGGCCTGCGGAGGAATTCATAACTCCGTCCTCTGTATTGAACTAGGTTTGTTGAATACCTTTTTTATCCTATTCTCTATCTATCTCTATCTATTCTTTATCTCTATCTGATGAAATCCACTACCTAAGTCTTACTTAGAGACTTATTGGTATTTTCATAAATCATGTGGTTTAGTTTCTGATCGTGGACAGATGCTCGCCATTTCCGTTATCTCGTGACATTTGTCGCCTTTAGCAATATGCAAATGGGTCATGGCGAACTACCGAGTTATATGGTATTGGAATAGCGGGTTCATTACCTAATTTAATTTGAAAATGTTGTAAACAAATCCACTTTCCCCAAGAAAAACCGAAATAAATTTGGTATAAGATGAAATTGCTGTGTAAAATATCCAATATTGCAAATTGACACTCGCCTATAAAACATACAACGTACATATACAGATTAAGTTCAAAATAATGGTTATCGAATATCTAGCCAGAAAATAGTCATGGATCAATTTATTTCGTACAAAAATATAGTGGCGTAGTTCACAATATGGTGCGAAAACATTTCTGATCTTATCATCAGTCAGTAAGTATCCACTGAACTAAATGTTATTTATGATCATTTCGATTATTTTTCTCAGCACCGTTCCAAAAAAATGTGGATTTTTAGTGCCGAATCGATTCATCCCAAGATTCCACTCAGATAGTATTTATAAGCATCATTTCTTATTCCTCTGTCTGAACCGTAGGACGCCTCACTTTTCAGCTAATTTAATATCGAATCGCAGCGAGAGCGTCAGTTAAATGGATTTTTGTCAGATCGCCGACCACGTAATCGTACAAGAAAACAACAATGTATGTCTGGGATTAGTCCGACTCATTACAGTTGAACGAATCCGGAATGGATCAGTTTTTTTTCAAAGAAACATGTTCTCTATTGGGTACGAAATTTATTAGCGTAAAGGCTGCTCAATACGGCCAGTTGGAATTAAATTAAATGTGGCAGGATGGAACAAGATTATTTATCGTGCAGCTGATTGTTTGATTGAATCTAAAAGAAAACTGTTTAATAGGATTAATAGGATTTAATAAGGTCTGAAGGGCACAAATTTGGAAAACAGGTAAAACAATGAAATAGACATGCATTAATACTTCACATATAAATAAAGGCAAATGAATACGACGTTCATATGATAGTTCAGAATGTATTTTTCGTAGGCTGAATTTCATATACAGGTTGTCTGCAAAAGGTCTGTACGAAAGCATACTACATACTCTTATCATATAAATTAGCCGATTTACGCAACCTAACCCTTAACACAAAGTTAAGCCCGCCGAACACCATGAAGTTTTTGGTGGGTGATTGCATGGGAAAAGGCATGGGGAGAGACGGTGGGAAAAATGACGTCACAAGATCGAAATTGCTGCACATTAACGTGAATAGCGCGTGTGCTTATTTTGCTGCATGTTTTCTCGGGGAATTTGAAGACCGGCCAATGATCAACGAGCATTTTACTACATCGGCCACAGCGCCGGCGCTTTGACGTTGTCAGCCTGTCAAATTGGAAGAAAGGTTATGAGTACGGTCAAATATAAACAAACCGTGGTTTTTGATAGCTACTGTTTCGTGATCCTTCTTTTCCAAAGGGCGAAAGTTTATATATTTGCCATTTAATATATATAATAGCCAACAAAATGCCCTTGGGATTTTCCACCGTGTCTACGTACTCGCATAAAAGTAGAACTGAGCAGCCGACTTCCCACGCCTTTTTTTCATGTAATCACCCACCAAAAAAAAAAAAATGCATCGTATGCGGCGGACTTTACTTAGATTGGGCAGTATGCAGCCCCGAAATAACTTTGAAATGGTTTTATTGCCTTAAATTTAAAATGTTCCCTACGATCTTGCCTTAGTTTGGTATGCTGACAGCATTACGGGACAAGAAAAACCCCATAACCTATGATTAATATCAATTCTCTGTCGTAGAATTAGAGTTTTCCATTAATTACATATTTCAAATATCTGCGCCAATTCAATTAACCAAGGTATTTACCAAAAAAGGTACTTATGAAAATACTCGATTACTGTCATTCTTTTCGCGTAATCAGCATTGTTTTGTTTGTTTGTTTATATACTTTTATATCTCCTTTTCGCTCCTCCCATTGCCTATGTTAATGGGACCTACAGGTTATCGTGGGCTCCGAACCACAGTCACTTGGCGTGGTTTTACCTAACTTAAAGTTTCACCTTTCAGGTTAACGCTAATTTTTTTAAATAAACTGTAAAACAAGTCAAAAAATATTGTTCTTCTAAATGTGTACTTAAGAGAAAAGATAGAATAAGAAAACGGTTTTGTCTCTAAATTTTAAGTACAATTTCACTGAATGCAAAGCGAAACATACATTAATTACTAATGTACACGAGAGGAAATTTTAAAGGAATTAATATATGGATGTGGATGTTGTCCTCCTGTATTTATGCACACAGGACCTATAGCTGTTACCTCAAGGTTCCATTTCACGTGAAAAAGCCATAAGCGAAATTTTAGTTCAATTGACCATAAATTCCGCAACTAAAATGCATTCGGTTGTTGTTGAGGAGTAAACTAATAACATACAATTTGGCCAATGCTGATATGTCACATTACAATTAGTTTTCTTTAAAAATTTGCAAAAATATGAACGCCACCGTGAGTTCAGTGGACGAAACACCGTCGAACGAAGCCAGAAAAGTCTGGAATTTTCTCGATGTCAGCCTTCTTCAGTCCAGGGACGAATCGATAAAAATTTAGCTAGAAAAAAATTCTAGAAACACACATACGTACCTCGTGCCATCTGGCGAATCCTCGAAGATTCGAGAAATAGGACACTATACATAAATACAATATTTTAGGTGCATTCACTATTCTGGTCAACATTCTTTGACGTCAAATCGTTGCATCGTTATTTACAATGAAAGTCTATGAAATTACCTCTACATGCAAAATACTTGTTAAAAATCAACTCGACACCCATATAAATCATTGATTAAAACTCCCCGATCGGTTGTATTATTTGTTATATATTTAATACTCGGAACTGCTAATACAAGTTAATTAAAAGTTCAATTGTACACTTCACAACTTCGATGCAATTTTTACTTTTGTATATTTGTTTAGTTTTGCTGCCAATCCAAATCCAAAGGAGAGAAATATAAGTAATATGGAAGTGAAATTATAATGAAACTTATTCAGGTTTCCGCACATGACATAGGGTTTCTGGAGGTGTTAACTTAATTATATATTTTGTACACAAACGATGGAAAAAAAGTTTAAAAAAAACATTAATTGACACCGAAAATTTTAAATTGATTCTCGATCCATTTTTTTTTACTTGTTATTACATCAAAATAACTTTTTAAAAGCTTCGGTAATGAACATTTTTAATCAAAATAATTCACGAATGCGAAAATGGACTTTTATGTTGGTAAAGGAAACCGGAATTTTTTTTTGCATCGTCTGGTTTCTAGTTAATTCTCATTTCCAGCGCCAAATTGCAAAATGGGGTTCACCTTATAAAAAGCTCGAACGCTAGTGCCTTTGACCCTCTGAAATATTGATATAACTTGTCCTCTGTTAGTAATGTTCAGGTGCTGCAAACAATTTTGGATAACCTGAAAGGGATTCTGGACGTGCACAAAATATCTGACGATTCATTCCAAGAATTTGCTGTAAACGTCTTAACATTTGTCATCATATTAGTTTTGAGTGCTCAACTCTTCGAAATGTTCTGAATCTGGAAGTTGAGAAGGGTGTCTAAAAGACGCCGCGCACCTAGACCTCTGTTCGAAATGCTACCTTAAGTTGAAAATATCAAATTTTTTAAAGTACAACTACGGATTTTCTATGTCGTAATTGTGTATCTTAGCGGCAGTATATTTAATATTTATATTTTTGTTTTGCATGTTTGTGATGAGACGCAAGGTTACTTAGTTGGGGTTAACCTTGGTTATCAGACTGTATGAAGGAATTAATAATCATGAAGTTACAAAAAAATTCAACAATTTAACAAATTAATTTTTAATACTATATATATAACTGATCTGTAACGATAATACCTTACCTACCTTGACTTATGCCTCAGAAACTAGCTGTCTAAGCAAGCTATCCATCAGTAAAGATTTATACTGGTTACTGGATTGCAAGACAGGTAATGGAGTGAATCAGGGAAAAAATAAATATACTGGACGTTGCTAAAATCAATTCTAAATTTAAAGGCAGCTAATTGTACACCAAACTAAAGTGACAGCGAATTGTGCCGAGTATTTCAAAGAACTTTTTTATGAAAATAGACGAAGGCTATGGAACAACCGCATGTCATATTGATGAATCGGTGAAATAATAAAATTCAGCATTAAAAAGTATACACTGGATGAGTACAGTGCTGGATAGCATACAATGGAGCCATCCGGAGGTCGAATGTCTAATTGTGTGATGACAGCTATAATGACGAGAAAACCGAAGCAGAGTGAATGTAAAAGTACATTTTATCATTGAACACTGAATTTCAAATAAGTTCATTAGACCATCCTTGTGTTGTTAAAATTAATTTTATTTTCAACTTTAATATACTGCATCTCAGACTTCATGTTTTCGAACACATGTATAGGAACTTTCTTCCAATTTTAAAGAAAATTCAAACTCAAAATTTAATCCCCTACTGGCACTATCATTTTTTGTTCGATAAATATTTAAAGATAACTTTGACCAGTTTAAATTCATAAGTTCAGAGATAATGAGAAGAAGAACGTGTCATCTTCGTCAGCGTGATTCAACAATTAATATTATATCAACCAAAAATATCCAGTTGGATCTAAACGTTTCGTAGGTTGAATGACTCATGATGGCTATAACGCATTATGCCACTAATGTAAATATGGGGATTGTGACTTATGTTTCTAATTCACGTTAGGGAATATGAGATTATTTTCTTTTCTCTTTAAATTTTGCCAGTAGTTTATTTAACGTTTTTCCAATTGACACGATTTCTGTCGTTACTCAATATAATGCACATATGTGGAAATGAGTTTCTCTTACATTTTAGTTTTTCCTCCACATAAAGTTTAATATGATGTTCAATATTGATTGCAGGATACGTACAAGAAATGTTTCCGCAAAGGTTACCATATCCCTGGACCAGGAGGTAGGTGTTACTCAACATTTTCCGGTAGGTCTCAGGTAAACAGTCATAGCAACACAGATTCTTACAGTCACCAGAGCTCGTTGCGTTACCTTGAGACCGAGATGGCGCGTCTCCACGACACTAGAAGGCCACTGGTTGTTTCCTTCAGAAGGAAAACGACACAATGCAGCACCTGCCCCAAGCAGGTAAGGGACGAAATTCCATCGTCATAAATTTATCTCTAAAGAAAGGAAAACTGAATAAGGGATGTTCGATATATCTTTTAATGAATAAATATGGAATATTGAGTTGTGTGTAAAATCAGGTACAATACATATCGTTATTATGTAGAAATTACTTTTGCAAATCGAATTGATTTAAGCAACTCTGAAACTAATGAATACTTCAAAATTAGTTAAAATTGAATATTATAAAATTCTAAAATAAAGTTATGATTATACATTTTGAAGTGACTATAGGGAAGAGTGGGTCAATGTGCCTCACTTATGTTATAGGAAATCATTAACTACTAATGATGTGACTTTTTTTACTAATCAAATCTGAAATAGACCATTTTCAATAAAACAATATATTTAAAAATTCAAAAATAGAAAATTTGACATGGCAAAAACAGAAATTAATCGTTTCTAAAATAAAGATTTGTGCCCCATGTGTGTAATATGAGCCTATTTAGTAAGTTAAAGGCAGATATCACAACAAAAATCTTGAATTCCCCAACACTAAATCCAATTTGAAGGAGTCGTGGCGTAAATGATTTCTAACTTAGATTCTGTTTTTTTCTGCTTTGTTTTATGTATTGTCCTCTTCATTTTCTATGGTATTTCTTTGGTTTGGAAATGGGAATGATACCATTAAAAACATTTGTAGTTTTTCTATGCATTTTGGGTATATGACGAGGGGTTTTCTGACGTTGACAGTGTTTCAGTCACTTTTGCATTATATTTCTTTTCTATCCATTAAATTTTAATTTTAATAATGCCACTTGCGTTCAGCAGATATTATATACAAGAGGAACGTTATATAAATCTGATTTACGGTCGCTGTTAGTACTACTTATTTGCTAACATCTATCAAATGCTTATCTTCTCTTATATTGTTTTTCTTCTCTAATCTTATAAGGGGACTTTGAGGAAAGAAAGTCTTTTTCTGAAAATTGGTTTTCATTCATGGGATGTATCCTTCATACTGCCAAGTTATTCACATTCCTGTCCATAACTGAACAACGTTCATAAGATTTGATTGACAATCTAACAATTTGAAAGTGATTTCTGATTCTCAAAACTTATTGTGCTTATAAATATTAATAATGCTATAAAATAAATTACTATCAAAGTGTAATCGAAAGGTGATCCCACACTTTTGGGTTATCAGCCTTAATTTTTCACTATTTTTTAAATACTAACTTTTTTTGTCAATTAATACAATCTTTCAAATTGTATGGATAGTAACGAATAAAATAGGGACCCCTTTTACTAAGATTAAATTATAAATTTAGTAAAATTACCCATATTTGAACAAATATTATGCTGTTGGGGTGGTTGAATTGTTCAAAATGCAGTAATTCTCAGTTACTGCACGGCCTGCATGGAATAAAACCCATAAAACGTGATAAATAAAATCGTCGAAGCTCAAACAATTAGAAGGGAATTAGAAAGAGGACACGGTGGTTGTCGCAAATTAAAATTACATCGTTACATGTTGCAAACAGCAGCAAAGCCAACGATCGATAATTGAGGATACTCTCCTTTGTAAAGGGCAAAAATTAGAGATTTTTGGCCGTCGGATCTTAACAACTCACATGCCAAACCAATTCAGAACTCAGAAACAGACCAACTCTGTGGTCGTTTATATTACTGCAGACGAGTTCTACAATGTTTACCTGAAATTTACGGCTCCCCCGCCACTTTTCGGTAAAAATTTGTCTAGAGAAAGTAGGCAATCGGTAGGAGAAATACTTCCTTTCTCATGTTTCTATTATAATATATAGCCTACGTATAATTATAACAACTTGGATTTTATTAACGAATCTATTTAATAGCAGATGATAGAATGACACACAACTCGACTGATGAAATATCAGGTAATATTCCTTATTCGGCTGTTGTTTCTCTTGTGATTAAGTTTTCATTTCAATTGATTTTTCACCTTCTTTTGAATTTTCATCAAAATTCTCGTCTATAGGTTATAGTTTTGGACAGCGACCTACAAGAGGCGCTCGATAACCTCGAGCAGGAGAAGAGGGAATCGTTACATAGAAGGACAGCCACGTTTTCTTCGGTCGAAGTGCACAACCTTCAGCCGACCCATATTTGCCCTCTCGGTGTTAATAATTGAGGAGCAATTATTTTTCGAATAGATATTAAATGTTATGGATGTTTTTCATGAATTTTGCTTGTTGATTGTTGTTTATTAAAAAGTCCCCGTTGTGAATAACGTTGTTTAACTCATTTCGTTTCTCCTGCTACTTTTGTAAGAGCCTGAATTTTTTTTCACTTATTTAGGAACATCGTAGAAGTATTTGTAAAAATCCTTAAAAGTATAACATATAAGTAGACAGAAAAAGGTCCCAGGAGGGGGAATGAGGATTTTCTTCTGGGAACGATTGATTTTCAATCATATCGAATGACATAAACTTTTTACTTTTAATTAATTGAGAAAGTTTATTAATCCTCAGCTGTCGAGGAAACAGAGCAAGGAGACGATTAGAATTTGTTCCCAAACTATACATCAAGTTCAGTACTAATTATTTGCAATCATCAAATATTTGTTGTTATATAATGTTCAATTTTATTTTCTAATCCATTGCTCAATGAAGTATTAAAATTACCTGAAGTTCCTGAGTAACTTTTCTTAAGAAATTAACTCCTATCGTCTTTTAATACGTGGCATTGTTCTATCAATGAAGTTAAAAATTAAGTCAAAACAATGACAAGTCATAGATGTGTACGTCATTTGTCTTTCATTGAAAATATATTTTATGTATTGTCTTAACAAAATCGGAATTTTCAATATTTGTGTGACTCCCTAATTGAAAAGAATTTTTAATATGTAATTATGATTATTTCATTATTTTATTGTTTAAATTAATTACGCCATTCAAACAAAAAGCTAACCCTTTCCTTTTTTTATTTTAAAATAATTTGAGATTATTTTTAAAAAGGCCAAATTTTTTTGTTACATATTTTTAATATGTAAAAATAATACTGATCTACAATAGTATGGAGAATGTATAATCCAGACATTCTGACACTTTATTCTTAGCCCAATTAAATAACTTACCTCAAGAAAAAAAGGTTGCTTTCAGTTTAAAACGCTAAAAAATACAACTTATACGGTGTGCTCTGTACCCTGTGTATATGATTAAATGATTAAGAGTCTCAACTAGTGGAAATCGATTGTGAGAGTTCCGACCATTGAGAGTCGCGGCTGAAAATATATGAATGTAAATGAACGAACCAATTTTCTTTGTCGCAATGATCGTTAGGAGATTCCTTAATGTACTTTTGTGCGTGGAAGAATGACAGACACACTACTACGGATCGCCACCGACTCACTACTGACTTCGTTTCGTAGGCGCACTGGTGTAAGAATTTGAAATCCCTACTTTCGAAATTATTGAGCAAGTATTTCCATTTTTTCTCGATAACAAAGTTGAGAAACGGTACTAAAATCGGGAAGCATAATAAATACCGTCTAATATTGACACGTGTCATTTCCTATTCTAAATATACGATGAAACGAAGTGTAAGGAGAATAAATCCCGAACTTTCATTTTCAGGGCTTTCCATCTAATTATGCAAACTTTATTAATGAATATGTCAAGCACTACTATTTTTATAAAACGAAATCAATTTGGAACGGGTATAAATAATTCTCGATAAGGGGTTTAAATCAATTAAATTTTAATTGAATCAGTGTAAAACTGTGTTTTATTTATTCGACCAAAACGAGGAGTTAAATCTTTGGTAGAATCTATATTTCATTAATTGCTTTCATCAAAACCTCCACTGGCATCGAGTTAATGAAGTGATTTAATTTCAAATGGAACGTGAAAAGGCATTGGGATAATTATACTTGAGACATTCCAGTATTGATTCTGCAACGCTTTTGTAAACTACAAATTCTCATAAGTTCAAAATGAATACGAATGTACTGAATAAAGTAGGTATTGTTATCACGCCCACGGGTATGAATTAACCCTGAAGCTGCGCTTAGAGGGTGGCACAGGTGAAGAAAAACAAACGGGTTAAAAACATGGGCGTTTAATTATGTATTACACAAGTAATATACAGCGAGGGAAATACCAGTACAAATCGACAGTTGGAGGGCGGGGATGATTTGAATTAAACAATAAACACATACGGCATCAAAAGGAACAAATTCCTTACAAAATTATAATAATTATATTACAAGGTCATTTACACCATACTTTACACCAAGTTATTACTTTTACCTCCAGTGCGTCTTCAGAATACATGCCGATAGGTACTGCAATATTGGCGATGATATTTTTACTGCATATCAGAATTTTATGGACTGTTGGCGACACGTTAAACCAATTGTACAAGTACACAAATTTTCTGGCAGTTTAATTAGGATACTCCCCAAACAAAATAGAATTTACTGCAAAATGGCGGATGCAATATGTTGCTAAATATTGAGATCCTTGAAATTATTTCAATAGAATCCCAAGTGCATTATATATTCAAAGAATTTAACAGTTAACGATAGAGATGCCAGAGATAATAAGAGATAAAGAGAATGTACGTGAAACACTAAGGAAAGGGAGGTAGAGAGTAAAACAAAAAGAGAATGTAGAGAGAACATGACTGCACTATATCCTCACTATACAAGTAACTGTATAATCTATCTCTATCTTACTTATAGTGTATTAGTTTCCAGCGGCACGAATTATTTTCTTTATTAATGTATAATATATAATTATTAAATTTAATTTCAAAAACTCTAAAGAAGGCAGTTGAAAATCTCTTCGGAGCTGTTAAACACGTGGACTTCATTCGTTTTTAAACAATAAAACATTTTTAGGCAAATATAGATTTTTGTTAATTTTTTAAATACTTAATTGTAACATTCACAACTCTGTTTAAAATTTTCTATTGAATTCTACTGAATAACTAAGTGAATTTTAGTAAAAAAAATGTATAATTTATAAATTTATATTACTAATTTTTATAAACAATTCATTTATTTTTATTGGCATATATTAAAAGGACTTACTTTCACGAGAAAAATTTATTTTTTAATTTAAAATCGATGCAGTAGGTATATACAGCTTCAATGTTCACAAGCATTTAACATTCTAATGTAAAAGGTAGAGTTTAACCGTTCATTCTATAAGGAAACAGGTGCGAGCTAGAGCGTCGGGGATTTTTGTTTCTGTTGCGTTATCGTTCATTCCAGCCAACTATAAAAAAAAATTTTGTCAATAGAAATTTTATTTTTCTCACCATGTCCCATTTTTCCATATAAAGGGACCACTGTGCGCGGCTCGACATCAAATCTTTTACCCGTACTAACTTTCACAAATAAATGGATCCATCTATTGTATAAGGAATGCGATAACCGGCAATGACTGGCCTCCCTTTACCCTCTCCCATGGACAAAATGATTGCAGGTTGGTATCTTGGGAACTATGGCACTCATATAAGATTAAAGCATCTCAAATTAAAGCGGAGGTTCTGGCCAAGTCCTTGTGAGTTCAATAGGAACAGAAATAGCCGAGATATTAAATAAAATTTATCGACAACATATCATCAAATAATTTTCTAGTCATTCCGAACGTATATAATGATAAAATATTAATTTGTGTTATTTATGAATTAAGAGGATGTTGCAATAGATTAATTTTTAATACTTAAAATAATGAGATTTTTGCATAAAATACTAATATTAATATATTTCAATATACAGGAATATTTCACGTACCACGATTTCAAAAAGTTTAATTGGAATGAGTTACTTTCTGAAGTAAAATCGGGTAAAAAGGAATTTCTTTTCATGAGGTATAAAAATAATGTACTGCCTTCATCAACTGAAGAATATATTATTTTGTTACCTTATTAGTTTAGTTAAGATCCAAAAGAGCATTCAGCATGTATTGTAAAGCTTACGAGTTTAATCGTTTTTATTTGTGGTCCTTCTGAAAAGAATCATTTTACAAAGACCTGGTTTTCATTACGGTGTGTCGATCGAATATTCCTAAAAACTCTCTAGAAGATCACTTCCGGTGATGATCACAGGTTCCACAGTCCGATCAATCATATGGTTCAACTCCCAGAATCTGTTTTCCTCTTTTATGTATTGTTCCATGCCAGTTTTCCGCTAACATTTTTAAATAAACGCCTCAAGAATGATTTTGATGTCTTTCAACGTAAAAGTCGTGTTGTTGCGGGTCACATCACCTGTCATCTGAGCCCATATAACTTCCATGGAGTTCAACTCGCAGTGGTAGGGCGGAAGACGAAGTTATATTTCGACTATTGGCCATTTCATATATTATGTACTTCTTATTTGGGGGTTTGTTATATTGCACAAGGGAAAGCAGTTCGGCTTTTATATCATGCTGATAGCTAATACTTAAGCCCTTCAGCCATTCAATTATTTTCCCTTTTAGTCAGGAATGAACTGGACGGTTTTCTACTTGTCTGGTGTGGTAGCTTGCATTGTCCATTACAAATACAGATCCAGGGGTATAAAGTCCAACATGTGAACAAAATATTTCTTGAAAACATAGGCGTTCATGGCTTCATGATAGTCTCTTGTTTTCCTGAATTCGAACAAAAGCAAACTACTATCGACGAAACCATTAACACTACCGATATGCACTAATGATTAATCATATTCCTTTTCCGAAAAATGCTTTAAGACCCATTGACGATCCTTCTAAAAAGGCATGCTGAGTATTGGTCACACTTTTGCCCTGCCTTACTTTTGATATGGTGTGTCCATCGTTGATACATGTTTCATCGATTTGAAGGATTTGTCGTCTTTTTTCTTGGAATTTTCTAATTGGCCTTAGGTAAGTTCTTCTCCAACAAATAATATCATCTGTCTCGCGAAGAGGTGAAGTTTTGCTTGTTTCTTCCACTAAAAGATTAAGTTTCTCAATGTTGTCCAGAGTGTAGTCCTTTTAAAGTCAAAGACTTCATTCGACAGCAAGTTGAATAGTTGGTCCGGTGTTGGTATTTCCTGTTTAAAATAAAAAGAACGCACTTTCCTTCGAATAATCCTCTTGTTATCTTCATCTAGAAAAATTTTAGGACACCCTGGAGAACATTTTGGATCACTCACTGTACCATTAAATTCTTTAATCACTCAGTACACAGTTGCTTTTTAAAATCCCGTCATTTTGGAGCACACAGAAACACCATCGTCTACATTGGTTGTTGGATGTTCTTGTTTAATTGCATTGTGGACCTTTGAAACTATGAATTTTCCGCGTGATTTCGTTGTGATATCGCGTTGTGATATTTTCGCGCGTGATTTCGCAATTTCGTTGTGATATTGCTTGCAATTTCGGAAACTTCACTGGAGTAAAGTTTTGGAGACTCTCCATTTTTATCTAAGCATTTAAGTCGCACAAGATCTCAAATGCAATGAAATGTGTAATATTCCAACCCCTGTTTATATCCTGCAGTTTTAGAAATCCCCAGTAAGTATGGACCTATAATGAGTCCCTGTATTATTACTACCTAATTATGGCACTCAAATGACATCCCTTCGAAAAATGGTAACAATGGAATTATATTTCTCTACCTTACTTGCTAATATATATACGTAACTTGGGAGGTGCTAATCTTCGCACCAGTAATTCCGCAAATAGTTTAGGGTGTCTCACATTCCCTGAAATAGTTTTCTCTTTACCATTAACGTTTACCTTTCTAGGGAGCAACGGCCCAGGTGACTTAATAATTTTCCGAATACCGATCAAGTGAAGTGATTTAAAGTATAAATTAGAAACCGTTCTCGACACCCCCAAATATTAAGTGTATGTCACATCTTCAATCCATGCTATGTGTAAATTTGTCAAAAGTATAAATATCCATTTCCCGAAAATATCCAAATAAATGGTGCGCGCACCGTTTGCTTATGGTGGCGTTGGATTTGTCCGAAATTTTGTGATTTATTACTATCTCCCTTTTACGAATAGGATATAGATTTCAGACTTGCACCTGCTGCTTGACCCTACCCCCACTCCTATGTGCGTAATCTTTCGAACGAGAAGTCCATGGCAATCCTAGCAGCAGCTAAGTTAAATATTTTCTATGTGGATAAGCTTTAATTTTTTATTTCGCATGTAATGGTGCACGCTAATTCCAACCTAACTAGATTCCCGTGATAATTCATTATTAAAATCAATATGTCTGTAGTTCATTTTGCGAAAACATACATATTTTAACTAAAAATTTTGAGAGATTAGATTGTAACGTTGGAGTCTGTTACCTAAATCTATTAAGCAATTATTCGTTACGTGCCGAATGTTTCGTAATTTGTTTTTAACATCCGAATAAGCAGCTGGTTTCTTAGTTCTTTTGGAATTACAGGCAAAGTACTGAACCAAATTTAACCAAGCTTGGCTCATTTTGTAGATATTTTCAAAACTCATTATAATCATGTGTTATAAGATCAATAGGTTTTGCTACGTATCGAAAAAATATCATTAGTTTTTAATTCTTAATAACTTTCTTCCAGCAAAGATTCTGAGGACATGTTATAAAAATCCACTGTTTTTGGCGGCAAGATTATGCTGTCTTCTGTTGATGTTGAGTTCCATTTTTTTTATTAAAATTCTAGTTCGGTTAGACTCTATCATCTGGTGGCAAAGAGCGATAATCTCAATGATCTCAAAATGACTGAAGAAGCTTAAGGTATCCATAGGTATTAATAGTGTCGCTCTCTTGATAAGCATGCCAAAAGTTCAACAGGGTTCGTACAGCTGGTTTTATTAAGGAACTACACCACTACCCAATATCTGTTTGATGAAAACATAGAAGAACTAGCTCGTAAAGCATGGTCGCTATCTCGATGGGGGAAGTCTGGTTGTTGGATGAGTTCTCTCACCGCGCAGAAAGGCGGGCTTGTGCCATATTTACGATAGTAGAAGTAAGTCTATCCCTATCTCTATGAAAGGGTGAAGTAAATAGGAATATTTCCGGAAATAGTAGATAACCTAAGAATGCTACAAACAGGTGAAAGCCCTTCTTGATACTGTTGATATCGAGACCTGCAGGGGCCTTATGCTATATAATTTGATTAAGGATAGTCTGTGTACGATCACCGGCATTCTAAATGGTCTAGCAGACTTATGCAATATGAAGCATATAAAGGGGCTTGGAAACCGTCCACTTTATCGCTATTGGTCGAAAGAAGCCGAAACGACGGAGCACATTCTATGAGTTGTTCCATGTTGGAGTTTAGGAGGTATGAGTACGCTGGCCAGCACCTTCTTAGCTCAACGAACATGGCTGGTAAAGATAGCACATATACTTGGCCATATGCATGAGACCTTGGCTGACGGATGACTAGGGCTGCTAAGGGTTGCCTCAAGCATCTAAAGGGAGCTTAGGAAATGCCTTTCCTTCCCATAACAATCATTCATTCACTAACTGATTGATTGTAAAATTGAACAATATTGGACATTTAAAGTTTCAATAAATGACATTTGAAACCATGTTACACTTTCAAATAAATTTATTTTTCAATGTTTGAATACTTTGTAAAACTACATTTATCAGATCTCTACTCTTGAGAGAGGAACATTTAAAATTTGATAGTAATTTAATGAAAAAACTGGAATATTTTTACCTAATAAACTTAACTAAACTCTAGTCTACGGTTAACAGTAATGCTTAGATTTCGATAGAATGAAATAATTATCAAAGACTGACTCTTATTAACTAACACGAACCCTGCTTCAATAATTTCCGCGTTTTTGAGTAGTTAGATTAATAACGCTAAATTGAATTTCCAGTGAAGTTCAAGCACTCCCTTATAATATCCTAATTAGAATTTCCGCGAAAATAGCAAAATAAATAAAGAAATTCTCAACAACTTGTTTGCTCACTTTCTGTCCGTTATATTAAACCTTTTCCTTATCTTTTTATTTTCCAGAAGTTTAGAATAACAAAAAATGTGTCAACTTGTTTAGATAGTCTTATTTTAATAAATAGAGCTCATAAGAGATATTACTGCTTCGGGATGTTTACCGACCTATTCGGTTTGCTTGAGAAAAGCGGGATGCAAAAAAAAAGCATAAAAAAAGACCAATCGATCCCGTATATATGGGGAGATATAGAAATATTCATTTGGAAGAGGAAACAAAAGAGAAGGTTGTAACCTGTAGGCTAAATCTTTTCACATTTGTATACCAAACTTTTCTTTCCTTGAAAGATTTTCTGCATTTCGTAGACTTCAAATGGTACCAAAAATGAATTAATATCGGTGGAAACGTAATTAAATAATCCGGAAACGTAAGTTAGATGTGTTCAAATTACATAAATCTCCTTTTATCCCATTAGCAGCTCTCAGATATGTGGAGAGCAAGCGTTGAGCATGAAAAAGGGCCGAGCAAATGAGGAAAATTTAAACTTCTGCAATTGAAACCGGAAATAAATTAAGTAGTACATTTAATGCAAGTCACATTGGCAAAAGTTAGAAGGGTGCAGTGTTCGTAAACGAAATAACAAAAATTACTTTAAAAATATGAGTAAATTTGGACAACGAAGGAATTTTATATAACATGTATAATAATATTTAGAAAAATATTTTGTTTTTTCAGATTTAGATTTCAAATCAGTAAAAAATATAGGCGTAACAATGTTGACTGCTTAGGTGTAATTTAGCCAAGTAAAGAATTCTGAGCAAATTGGGGACAAACTGGGTGTAGGTTTTGGGGATATATTCTTGTCACTGAAGTTCAGCCTACAAACCTAGTTTTTACCTAGGTTTACCTAGAAGTTTAACCTACAAAAGGATTTAATTTAAGATATCTACCTTATGTCCTATGTCCAACATATTACAGCACAAATCGAACGGAACAAAATACTTAATTATTAAATATAGATTCAAATACTTTGCCATTAACTTTATACCGTTAAAAGTAATTCGCTAAGGGCTAATTAAACTTAAATCCAAAGTTTAGAGTATAACAGAATATAATAGGGCTATCGAGAATCCTTAAAAAAAAAACAATACTTAATATGTGCTCTCTGCCCCATGCTAATATATACGATAGTAGTTTAAGTGTTAAAATTTAGAATTCATACATATTTCCTAAATATTGGCTCTGATGGACGGTCCTGTAATCTAGAAAATATTCCAAAGCAAAGGAAATAGGCAACTTTTAAGGTGAGAATTGTGTTATATTCTAGATGGTCCCAATAAAAGCATATGGAATAACTATAACATATTCTGATGTAAAACTCAATCGAGCCTGGCATCTGCCAGGCTTTAAGTTTGACCAGACAGAATAAATTTTGATACAAATTAAAAGATTGCAGTGAATTCCTTTTGACGCATAATGGCCGTGCGTTGGTAAGGCTATGGTCTCCCACACACGCTGAGGTAGCATTCATCAGTACGCTACATCTCCCACAGTCCAGCAAAGACCAAAGAGGAAGTGTAAGTACTCTTTGTCAGGATTTTGTCTGTCTGATCAGGCAGAAATTTTCTACATATGAACTATCCCAGGGGGAATCGCCAGTGCTCGAAATATAAATAACTAGCGGATTAACAGGTAGTGTAACGTGATGTCGGTGCTCTATGGAGATTGCGCCACAGATACAATTTTTCCACATCTCGCAATTAGAAGCGTCATTACATACGTCACGTTCGTTTTTTAACATATTATTATAGAGCTTTAGTGAAGAATTGCTCCGCCTTATTGTCCATTAGTATTACGGAATTTTATGGAGTGCTCGGTATGCTTGGCAAACCTAGTCTCAAATAAATATGCTGACATATCTTCACGATAAACTACAAAACCGTATTAAACAAGCTGTTTTTATGATCTGCGTGCAAAATAATTACTCGTTTATTCCTAGGAATAATGTCCCTAGAGTTTTCCCGAAAACCGAAATTTTTCTCAAATAATTTTATCGGTATTGGTCCACGATACGAGGCGATTCCATGATCCGTGAACTTCATTTTTTGTATTTAAAATTGAATTCCAATAAAATATTACTTAGAAACTCTAGATGATTATCGATAATCTTCAAAGTTTTTCAATTTGCACTGAATAATTTCTAGAGTTTAAACTATATTTTCTTTACAGATCATTCGTCGAACTGCTTCCTTGAATGCTTCATCGATAACAAAATTTCCGATACGTTTTCTCTTTTAAGAGTAATCAATGATATTATTGCCTCGGTTAATGATAGAGCAAATCATGAAAATGGAATATGTTTCCATTTACCTATTTGTTAAATTTGTCGTGTTCTGTTTTATGAAAATTTTAACTTTCTAAACTATAAATATTGAAAACAGGTTTTTGAGTGTACAGAGACATAATATTAGTTTTTCTATTCCTTCGACAGGACTTGTAAACAAGTTGAAACAAGAAAATGAATCCTGTTTTGAAACCCAAAATGTTCAATTTCGGAAAGTATCACGTTGAAAACCAATGATGTTCGTTAATTTTAAATCAATTTCATGCCTAACAAATCTTTGGCAAATTTTTTCTATGGAGGTTTTCGAACATCTAAAAATCATTATCCAAATTTCATTTCCCTCTATTACTTCAAGTTAAAATGGTAAAATAAAAATTAATTTTAACTGACCCATTTTTTCTTGAACGTATCGCTGCTATGAATTTAGAGCAACACACGAAATATCTTGTTTGTTATAGAGAGTGTCAAATTAAACTTGGCCTATTTTTAAGTTAAAGTAGAAATACTTTCACGCCATCAAAAATATCAAATATGACTTCATGTCGTAGTTTTCCTCTTAATTTAGAAGCACAATGTACTTATAATATTACAAAAGAAATTATGATAGATGTAATCAGGAAAAATATGCATCAAAATAGTTCAAATATATTTTCAAAAAAAAAAGAAGAGACAAATATACCAAAAATGCCTAGCATCTTAATAATTTTCCTTCGCTCTTTCCGCTGCTTTTCCACGTTATTCGTCATTCGCGCTAACGGAAATGGATTGGTAATGCTCCATCTTCTTAAGCTCATGTAGCTGGATACCTACCAATATATAAAGTGCCGAGATGAGCCCCATCGGCCCTAGAAAGAAGGCAAAAGATGAATCACAAACATTTGCTTGACGAACCAGTTTTTAACACGAAAACCCTCTGGTGATTTTCCTATAGCGAGATTCATTCTCCTCGAATTGGATCCCATGAGGAATTCCAAGGAGAACGGCGGCGACCATCTTCATGGCTCTGACTATCAAGAAGGATCAGCCCTGGATAGGTTGGTCATGGAACGAGAGAGGAAGAAATGCCACAAAGCGATGCACCATTGGTAACAAAATAAAACTTGTCAATTAAAAAGCATTATAATGGAGAAATAAGGGAATGGTTTAAATTAAGAAAACAGAAATTGAATTGCATGTAAAGACTCACAGCAGAATTTCTGATACAATTTTAAAATTCATCAACAATAGACGTATTACAGGAAAATGGAGGAGAGAGATAGAGAAAGAGGGAAACGTTTACATCTGAAGTTACTTGACATTAAAAGATAGTGCTATTGATGCAGCAACATATTGTGTCTCTTTGCGATCCCTGAATTGTCCAAATCTGATGGCAACTGAAAATGAGAGCTCACCTAATACACGTCAATACTTTCCTTTTAAGGAAGGGTTTAGCCATAGCCAATAAAGGAATAAATATGTCGCCATTTGAGTGGACAGATTAAGGTTGTGCGGTACAATTTTAAGCCGTATGGTTCGCAATGCAATGGTTTTTCCGCTGAAACTCGGGAACGGATCATCAAATTGATTTTTTATGGTATCAATCGATTAAGAAAAAATAAATCTACCGCTTGACTAATCGCCTTTTTGAAAAATTTACTAGACTAGCAGAAATATCGTTTGAAACATTGAACAAAAAAAATTGTAAAACATACTGAAGCGTAGAATTGTGAATTTCAACTAAATCAAGTAGTGGATAAAAATGTGCTGAACTATAGTGTAATAATTATTATTAGGTTGTAGAAGTAGTTTGGCGTTTGAGGCGGAAATAAGATTAAATGACACGCCCCTCGAACGGATCTACCTAATATATATAATCTATACATATATATACATATATATAGATATAGTAAGTTCATTACAATAAGGACTTAAATCTCAGGTATGTACGTTGATGGATAAGTTCTACACCTACCAGTAAATCAACTTTTATATCCACCACAATTTTACTCAAAATCTCGAACATGGCCAGTTTTAACTTTAGCCTTCCAAATTAAGGAATTTATCATGTTATCAGAATTGTCTTTTCCCCTGCTCCTTAAATTAATTTTTAATAACTAAAAATGAGAGATTATATTTTGATCCAAAAAGCGGGGCGGGGTCGGGTGCCTAAGTGTCAAATCTGTTACAATTCAAGGCGAATGTTAAGTCGATCGGATTATACAAAACTGTTGCCTTTAGGCCTTTAGTTGCAAAGTTCAGGTGCCTTATTTTGAGGGATGAAAGAAACTCGTTGTAAAAGTAGTTATGACTCGAACACCAATATTCAGCTGGATTACACACTAATATAAACATATAGAAAATATTACTATCACAAATATGCCAAAGTAGAACCAGTTCTTCCGTTGCTAGGGGTCATTTTGTCGGAGAACACAGCTTCATTGTGATATTTGCGGGACTTAGGAAGGCTTCCCTGGAAAGTGTTGGATATTTTCCCGGTAGGTTTTTCCGCTAGGTCCATTTGCTCCTCCATTGATTCTGGATTTACTGAAGTAGTCTTTGTATAAAACAAAGAGGAACAGGAAAAATTCCTTGCTATGCTCGTACAGCCGCAGACCGAAGCGAAGGTCTCCTGTGGAAGAAAACACATTCTTTTATTTAGGAAACAAATGAAGGAAATTAAGTTTTAACGGACACTCTTGGGTATCGGCTATTGCTTCATGACTGAATATTTTATTCATTGCCATGGATCACTTTTTTCCTTCACATTTGTTAAGATGATGTGAGATCCTTAGGAAACGAAAGTAACTTCATCCTTGAATCCTTCAATTCTTGAATGGTTACTGGTACGTTATAATTATAACTTCTAATAAATGTTCTACAAGGTTCAGGTTACGAAGCGATTGAACATTAAGCAGCGAAATTTTGGGGGAGAAGGAGAGTCTAGTCAGGTGTTACAATATTACAATAATTATTAATTATTAATCCATCGTATATAGGTATATTACACTGCATGTGTACGTGTATTTACCAATCAATTAAACAATGCATCTGCATAAATAGATAAATGTTGACAGCAGCAGAATATTTGTACAAAAGATTTTACTTTTAAATCTGAGCTTTGCTTATTAAGAATCTATCCTGTATAGTTTGCAGTACATTATTCCTATTCTAGTAGTTCTAAATATACTTTACTACAATATACGAAAAATATTACGTCTCAAACACAGGTGGTCCATTTAGTGAAGCCTGTGATTAAAAAAAATGTGTTATCTCAATAATAGGATTAGAGATCTCAATAATAGGAACAGAGAGTAGGATTCCCTTGGTTCACTGAATATCTATCGCTAACATCTAACACTATAATAAATGCAACTTTAATAGTAACGCGATATTCCTTATTTAATATATCCAGTTTTGCGAAATAAGTAAAGGAGTTAGTTTGTAAAATTATTTAAATTACTAATATAATTTTGAGAATATGAAAATTTCTCTTTGAGAACACAAATATATCTTCTCTAGAAGATGACCTGAAGGAACAATTTTCTTGAAGTTGTAAGTTGGATTATGAATTGCTCTCAGTTTTAGAATGTGCATCAATACGAAATCTTTTACAGTAGGCTGAAATCAAACATATTGATATGTAGTTGTTTGTTGATCTCCCTTACACTTCTGTTTAAAACCATTACAAAAGTATTTTACAGTGATGTCATGCTCCAGTGCTTCAAGGGATCTTAACCTGTACAAAAACCACTAAATTCTAGATAAATTCTGCAAATATATTAAACGGCCTGAAAATTCTCCATCTCCCAACGAGTATTTGATGCCTCATAAATCGAAATGAAATGGACATTTCAATTTCGTCGCTTTCCAGATGGGCCATTTCCCCGAATTTCATTAAGCGCATTAGCACCGTCGAAGAACGAGTATCTAATTAGGTTAGCTTTTATTTCTATCAATGCAGTTAGCAAGGTTACTACTTATTGGGTTAATATACAAATAATTTCCTTGTCGAGAGGACGAGGAAATCGTCTTTCATTTTGCAAATTTTGCAGATGGTTTCTCATTAAATGGTCCAAAGAACTTCAGAACAATTTGTGTAAAGGAAGTTTTCATGTAAATTTAAATAGAAGTTACTGAACATTACGGGATTTTAAAATTGTTAAACAATTTTCATTTTCAACTTGAAATAAAGAGTATTTATAATCATGTTACCTTTTCAGGTATGTATACCTTTCAATATATAAAACTTCTAATAATAATAACTAATTCTTCTAATAACAACTTTTTAAAGTGTATTAATAGGACTTCCACTTGCAGCAGTGAGGTTTGTAACAATTTATTTACACATAAGAGGTAATATACATAATACAGTGTATCCGAAAAGTATAGGATAAATTAAGTAATAATTAAAATGCAAGTTCTTTACTAAACACTTTTCTATCTTAAAGTTCTACTGTATGACAACTTCATATACGGGGTATCTAAAAAAAGAGATATGACGAATTCGATATTTTTCTCTATTTTTTTTATTGGACAATTAAGGAGATCATATTTTTCTAGCTAATACAAGGTAATAATAGATGATGGAGAAAAATTGTGACAAATTTATATAAATTGTTATAATTCCATAAATTATTTTTTAAATTAAAGGTTCCAACTGCAATGATTCAACAATGTGACAATAGTCACGGTGACGGATTCTTGAATTTATTTATTTTTCATCAATTTTGTCACACAAAAACATCACGAGTATTAGGGTTGTCTGCCGTTTTTGAAAACGTAAAAAGAAAGTATTTTCACGTTAGCGAGAGTGTTTATTCTATTAACCCATTTGAAATAAAGAATTACTCATTTGTTTTTCAAATAAGAAGTAATTATAAAATCTTCATTTAAGAAGTAGGGAACTAAGGATTGCCAGAGCAACATCTATGTAGCGTTAATATTTTGAAAACAAGTCACAAAATTTTTTGGAAAAGTTTATCTACTGCAATAACGAATTATGGTATATTATTGCTTTCCTAGAATAATTTTTGCTAAAATAGCAACAAAGGGTGATTTAGAGGTAATGATTTTTACTTAATTAGGGGATAGGAATGAAAAGAAGAAAAGTTTTCTATGAAATTATTAGTTTTCTCTAGCAAGTTAACCAAGATGGAGCAACTTTTATCCAAAAGAAAGCAACCAAAATTTTACAGCAACGAGTATATTTATGTATTCGACAAACTCAGCGGCGACAACAACATAGGTTCTTAGTTGTGAACAGAGAGGAAGATATAGAGACAAAACACGTGTTAGGAATGGTAAACTGATTTTAAGAGTAACGGATGACGTTAAAGTAAGCATTAATGAGAACAACCTAAAGCGGCGACGGGAAGAAACGATGAAAACATGGAAGAAACGGCGATTGCCGCAATAGGTATGGTTTTTTGTTTCCTAAATGGGGCTTCACAAAAGAAAATTTAAAATTTGATTTTAAGCTATGTAATTATCTCATTGGAATTTGTTAAATTTTGCCGACTTTCGACGATATATCGATTATTTTTCTACATAAAACTGTAGCTTAATATTTGTTTCATAGATTCGTTTCCTAAAGCTACTACTCTTAGAAAAAATAACAAGCGAGCAGGAATCGTCATTCATGCCCTCATCCAATGCCAGCATCGTTGTAGGAATTGACCAGGCCAGGCCTTTCTGGTATATTCCTGGCTAGGAATGTACCAGAATGATACAAGGAAGTCTGAAGGGGAGAACATTTTTACTGGTGACAGTGGTCCGAGTAATGACCGGATAATAATTCTTGTACGAAAAAGGAATGTGAATATATAAACCTGCCCCGCCTTTATTTAGCCAAATATATGTTATTTTGGCTGAAATGTATGAAGGAGTTTTGCCAACAGGCAAACGAAACGTCACATATACCAGGTTTACAGATATGCTACTCCAACTGCAACTTGATCTAACTCCACAAAATATTATTTTTTTATTTTAAGAGAGTATCATTTACTGTATTCGTTAAAGAGGTCTCCCCAAACTCGCAGATTTACGGGTGGGATTTTCACCGTAGCCAGAAATTTTACAGGCATTTGGCCCAATTGAGACTTAGACAGCAATATATCAATGATACCAATTTTGCTTGAAATGCAAGAATAAGTCTGCTGTTTGTTCCCATAAATTCATTGGACAAGGTACTCGACCATCTGAGTGAAAACCTTGCAGCAACCGACATCCGACATTGGACTATTTTGAGTAGATATATATTGGACACCAACCGACGAGGAGGCTATTAAAGGCCTCCTCTGCTTCTTGTTGAAATGGGGAATGTTCACACAAGAACACTGGAAAGACCCCCAAGTACCAACAATCACGCTGAGGCTGCAAAGGGCCCAATGCGGCCAGAATATTAGCTTGACCATCCCTCAATCTGGAAGTTGATACATTATTTAAGGATAATGCAGAACGGAAGATATATAACGCAGCAGCACCTAATTGCTGGAAACCTGCTGAAAAACTTTTAAGCCGATAAGCGTATTTTGACCATTGTTGGAGATTTCGCCAATCGAAATATGATAGACTACTAGAGAGGACTTTTTTAAACATTCGCCTCTTCCAACATCTATTGGTGGAAACTCGCACGTCACTAAATGCAGGTAATTATGATGTACCGTTTCAATTCACCGGATGGCAAAGCCGTCTTGGCATTGCCGGTGTTGTGGTCCGTTTTCCGAAACTTTCTGCTATTTCTCCACTTTGACGAGACTAGTGCAGTCTGCGCAGGATGTTGTTGGGACACCATTAGTCTTGTCGAGGGTTATATAGTGCTTGCTAGGGGATTCGCTCTGTTCTATCTAAGCCTCTTTATTTCTATCAAAGTATTTCTTCCACTGCCTTCTTTTTTTGTCTTCTTACTATCTGCTTCCCATATCATCGTTATGAACGCCGTTGTCCTGTTCAATAAATGTCGGTAGCTGACCATTAGCATAATCACGTTATATTTATTTACACCAAATCCCAAATGTGTTTCGAGTCCCTCACCCACTTTTGTCCATCTGGAATAATGAAAAGCATTAAATTCGGCTGTATCTACCTCTTCACAATAGGCATCCCTCACAATCTGCCCTTCTAATCCTTTTTAGATACTACTGAAAACTACCGTGGTGTGCAAAAAACTGTATGAGGTAATAGAATGTGATTCTGTGCTTGCTCCCTATCAAATTTCTTATTTTCAGAATAAGGGCCTTTGGCCATTGTGCTGTGTACAAATTGTCCTCTTTACTGCGCTGCCATGCCTTCATAATTCTCTTTCTCGCCATACATATATTTCCGGGTAAGTGGCTACTTGGGCTACAACTTTGAGGTATCACAACTGATGTATGAATTGAGAAAATATTGTACACACCACTTTATAATTTCTGACGAAATTTTTTGATAAGCAGATATTTTTAGCGCTTTGCTTATTTTACATACGTTTTTTGTTAGATATTTTTCATTAAATATTCTTATATTAGGGATTCTGTTTCCTCGGCTGTTACGTAACTAATAAATATCTAATTTCTTGAAACGTATTTCATTATTTTCCTAAAGGATAATAACAGTTTGTTCTAGTGAAACAGCTATTTTAAAAACAGAACAAATATTATTTTTCTTCTGAAGAAATAATCCTAGCGGCAAAACAACAACGGCAAATTGGCCGAGACGAAATGCCCATTCATTAATTTGTCGTTTATATTTTTAAAAATGATAAAATTAACCGAACGTGAAAGACAGAAATCCTGTGTATGATTGGTTTCGGAGGTGAGTCGCGGTAGACTTGAAAAGAAGTTGTTGAGTTGTTTAATTCAGCTCACCCTGATTAGCTGCCTGTTAGCCAATGCATGGTTAGCAAAACTGAGGCAAACTTCCTTGAATTTGTTCCAGATGTTGGAAGATCTGGTCGACCGGAAATAAGTGAAGAAGGTCAGCTCAACATTTCGTTAGCCGTACAAGGGAATCCTAATACCATAATTACAGAGACTTCTGAAACTATTAAAGCGGGATCGGCAGTGGAGAAAACACCGGAAGGAGAAAATTTACCATCCCTACACGATGAGCTTACTTCATTAACTGTCGGAAGACGATTTTGATTGCCAAATTATTTTTGTAAACAAATATTCACATACGTGGTAACGATAATTTAGTAAAAACAATATTTTTTTTCCAATTGAATAACGTTTACTAGAAACGTTCATATGAATAGACAAAATTGTCGTCATTGCGCAACGGAAAAACCTTGTTGATTAACGGAATTTCACTCCCAACACCCAAAATCATTAAACATGTGGTGCAGTATAGTTGACGGAAAAGTTCCAGGTCCTTATTTCATTGAAAATATTTTCACAGGCACGAGAGATTTAGAATTTTTTCAAAATGATCTCAACTTCGCTCTAATAATATTCTTTCTGGATTTGGAAGAATCAGATATACCACATCGTAATCTCCTTTTCCATCAAGATCGAGTGCCGTCACACTACGCTTTAACTGTTCGAGCTTACTTAAAGAAAGTTTTTTCAAATCGTTGAATAGGTAGAAAAGAGACGATTGTCAGATATAAATCTTCTAGACTACTTTGTATGGGGATTATTATAAAGGGAGGTATACGTGACTCCCCCAGTAAATTTAGAATATTTGAAACCACGGATACGTCAAGAAATTAGAAAAATTACTGCAGATGTTATCAAAAACATTCCAAATACATTTATTAATCACCTTGACTATTGTAAGATTGTAAACGGTGCTCAATTCGAACCCGTAAGTTAGATAATAATAAATGGAATTGTAATGTTTACCACAATGTTTCTCAAAAATTTCCTTAAGTCAAAATCATAAATATTTAATTTGTGGTAGGGAAAAAACCCCGTTGCCATTTACAAGTACTCTGTAACCTTTAAACTGTGTCCATTTAATAGGGGTTGCCAATTAAGGGAAACCTCAATGTTATTAGGCCTTTTTTTTAGATAACCCGTGTAATAAACTGTTAAAATATAGGAAAACTCTAAAGTGGAGATGGTCGTGTCCGAACCTGTTTTTTTTTTATAGAACTTACTTTATTAAAATTATTCACAACATATCTTACTTATATTGAATATTTTTGATTGAAACAAACGACATTCTCTAGACAAACTTTTGTATTACTAAATATGAAAATAGACGGAAACAGTAGCAAGTATCCGTGGCGAAAAATTAAAAATGTTTCTTTTTTATTTAAACAAACTAATAAAAACGAATAATGAAGCTTGAAATACTTTGGCATTACGTATTACATGTTGAAGGATTGAAAGAAGTAGGACGAGTAAATTTTTTATTTTTTCTATAGCGGCTTTTACTTTCTGAAGCCATATCCTACCTGATACTGTAAAGTAAATTAATTAATTGCTTGGCTATCCAAATGAAATTCGGAGTACGTACACGTCCAAGCAGCGAAATACAAGATTAGACGATAAATTTGTTGTGATGGGCATACGGAACTAAGGTAGATCAACTAACCGTTACATTAAACTCTTATTGTACGAATATTTTATATGAAATTAACCAAGTAAATAATAGTATTACAAAGTGAAAAGAGGGCAGACTTGAAGGATGCTACAATTTGAAATTAATCGAGAGGATCTCACCCTGATGTACGAAAAGTTGTCAAAATGACGTCTAAAATTACAGTAAGGAATCAGTTAATGAGCAGTTGGGATCATAGAAGAAGACATGAGATACATCAATTCAATCGAGCGAACAAGCAAGAATGAACAAACCGACTTATAATTTTTGTGTTTTTTTGTGTGAGTGAAGGTATAAGTTATGTTTACTAGCTTAAACGAAATATAAACAAAATTATGAAAAAAGGTTGAGGAGTTTTTCTTGGGGTAGCTAGTTCACAGTGGTTATATGTACTGGGTTTACTACACTGTAATACATTAATTGTATTTTGACTCTAGTGTGAATATTGCGACTTATCTACAAGCTAAATTAAAAACACCAAATTTTAAAAGTGGAGGGATGTGCTCTTAACCAATGGCTAATGAAGAAGCTAAATTGTTTTAGTTTTGAATGAAACTTTGATATCAGGAAAAATTTTTGGACAGTATGGCAATTTTTATTTTATTTTATTGATAGTTGAGGCCGTGAAAATAATAGGAATATATTAGTCATCCAAAAAGGGATATGGGTGATTTTGTGGAGTGAATTATTTTATTTATTGATATAGGATCGTAACTATTGTTAATCGGTATTTGATTAATATAACGTTGCCTTCCTTTTATAATTTTATTTGGAAAACGAAATGGAATGACGTCATTGAATAGAACTTCTAAAAACTGATATATTGTGTGGAAAAGCATGATGAACAAATTGGCGAATAGCGTTATCAGTATAAATGGGATTTCTTTATATCGATAATTCTAGTTGATTATTTATCTTGTGAATTAATAGATCAAGGGAATTTAATGTATTACACATTTATAAAGTTAATTTAACTTGGAATTGACTCCATTTTGAGATTCAAAAATCCTTAATGCTCTACTGTTGCCATTGATGTATAGATAGTCGTCAATACATCTAGACCAGTGAAAGATATTTGAGTTGAGTTGAAATTATTTGATAAAAGTTGATTTCGATATTATTGATGAATACTTCAGCTAAGAAGTGGAAAAGGCGGTTAACCATGGATAAATATTCAGGTTTATAGAATTCATCTCTATAGAGAAATAATTTTATGAAAGGCAGTGGTTCAGTATAGCAAGAATCAAGTTTACTCTTCTGTTAAACTGACTACTTCGAATTTAGGAACATAAGTAAAGAAACACCAAGAACACTGAGGAAATTTTTGGGGCACGCACAATCCTTTGAATTTATTAAACAAATCAAGAGTACTAATAAGCATTAATTGTGGTTTAAAATTAGTTAATTGCTTTAAAATTAGCTTAAAAGGTGACTGGTGTCTTGCAAAAGCGGACTACTGGCCTAATAGGAAAATTAGGCGTGTGAAGATTGGGCAATCCATACAATCTGGGTGTAGTTGGGTTACTAGAGAGTAAAGATAAAGGGATATTGAAATCTAAAAAGAAATGTTTATGGTATTGAATTATGTTCTTAGTTGTCTTCATGAACGTGCCATGTGAATTTTTCGGTGTGTTGATAAAACCTTTATCTGTTAGAAACCAGTCTACTTTCTCAATGCTGTATTTTTTTTTGAATTATGACTAGGCAATCGACATTATTGACTTTAGTAATGACTAGGTGTTGAGGGTTAATTTCGTTTTTAATTTGGCTAAAAGTTTTAGGTGTATGTGTAGTAGTAAAGAAATTAGTTTTATGGAGATTTTTCTTGATTTGACAAAGGCCATGAAATAGTAAATTTAAATGAATTTTTACTGTTTTATACTGTTTCGAACACGACATTTCCACAACTATCAACAAAACAAGAAATGGGATCACGGCGCAAGCCAAGGTGATGCGATATAAACATTTATAACCATGCTGACAACCAAGGTGAGAAATGTTGTAGATACACGACACGCCTTATACCAACATGTCAAAAACCAAACACAATACACACACGAAACGAAACAAAATAGGAATATAAATAGAAAGAGGAAAGGCGAGAAGTGGACAGCGTTGTCCAAGGGGATGTCCAGAAGAGTCGTCCTGACGGTATCGGCCTGAACGGCTGGCTGGACGGCCGGTTTGGAGTAGACAATGTCCGGTATAAGCAAGTTGGTCTGTCAACGAAGAGACCGAGGAAGACCTACCGCCCCAAGATGCTCTCTGACCTGTCGCGCACTGTGGAAATCGGAAGTTCCTGACAGGAGCCCTCTGTTATATAAGTCGCCACCCACGCCGTATTTATTGTAGGACGAACTAAATGTACTGAAAGTAATAATAACACTTTCAAAACTAGTGTACATAGAATGACAACACAAACACCAATGGATACTTAAATTATGAATATATTCCTCATATATCAATTATAAAAGGAATTATTAAAAGTCTATGGGATCTAGCCAAAAACACTTCGATACCCACCGAGAATTTTCAAAAAGGAGTTAATTTCATTTAAAGAGTTCTCGGAGAAACTCGGAGAACCAAAACTACAACTAATAGACATACAACAATCTCAAATAATTGCAAATAATATAATCCCATATTATCCTGAATTTTCAGAAAGAAAATGAGACGAATAGAAAGCAAACTGAACATTATATAAAACTGAAAACACTTTAGAATCCAAAATCGTAAAAAGTGAATCACTAAAAGACACAAAATACGAGGAACACAATATACAGCCTACCTTGCTCTTGCGGAAAATTTTATGCTTGTTACGTTTAAAACGTGTTTTGTTTCATTTTGGTATTGGTAACGCCACCAAGCTAGTGATAGTAACTCTCCCAGTTCGATCACATCCCATGTTTATTTTACGTTAAACAAGTTTATAGAGTTATAAATGTCCTTTCCTAATGCCAAGAATTCATGTCTTTTGCGACATTGTACATTTTACATAGTGTTTTTTGTAAAAAAGAGCATCAATACAATGTTAGAAAAGGGCACACAGATAAACAATAGTGGCAGAACATATCCAACAATGCTAATCATATATTTAAATGGGATAATGCCAAGATACTGGATGAAGGAAGAAAAACATAAACGATGATAATTCAAAGAAAGTGCCTACATTCTAGTTAAAAATAAGAACGAAATCTTTACATGAATGGTTACATCTGAACTCATATGGTGCATGAGATGATAGTAAACAAACAATTCTAAACAATATAACCAATATCAAATCGACATTAACATATCCTCGAATTTGATAAATTTGATAAAATTTGATAAAACAATTTCTTCTAATTCGGTGTATTTGCTGATGATGGCAACATACATTCCCACCGAAACGTTCAAAGAAACAGACATAGATGGATTTTTATTGTTGAGAACTGCTGGATGACAATTATCGTGGAAACACACCAAAAAAAAACACCTTTTTTAATCGTTCATCTGTTTTAGTAAAGGAGGATATCCCAAAAAACTGAAATACAAAATGAATCATCTGTTATCTGTTTAAAAATGAACATCTTATAATTAGCTCCATAACCTTCATTATAATTTACTCATTACCGTGAAAGATTAGTAGAGAGTAGAGTACCGTAGAGGAGTTAATAACGCCCTACTAAAATTAGAGAAACCACTCTCTTTTGAAATCATCGAATAGATTTTCGCAAAAAAAAAAAATGAAATAAAATAGGAAATTAGATTTGAAACAATTAATTTTTCTCACTACCCGCTTATTATATCAAATATCTTCCTTACCCTTTTCTTATCTCACTTTTAATTCGCAGGACCTCAAACCTCACTAAACTCAAACCAAACTAAAGGGAAAATTGTTTCAGTTTTTTCGGTAAGTCCAACGCTAGTCGATTTCGCGCTTTGAACAGTTTGCGAACCTGATTTGTTTGCTTGGGAAATACGGAATATTCTGAAAAACGTACGAAGAAATCGATCGATGCCGTAAGGATGAGACGATACCGATATCCATTTGGAAGAGTAATCTAAATAATGTAGATGGTAACGGCAAAAGTATTTTTTTACATGTTTATATAATTCTTTCCTTACCTTAAAGGCCTTCCTGAATTTCTTGGACATCAGATGGTATAACAATGGGTTCACAGTTGTGGAAGCGTAGTAAAAAAATCCGGAAACGTAAGTTAGATAATTGATCAAATCTTTTAAATCATTTGTTGTTACACTTCCAGCTGTCATATACAACGCCATCAAACGTTGAGCATGAAACGGGGCCCAGCAGATGAAGAAGGCTACAACTACTGCTACTGAAATAGAAAAAAAAATAAGTAGTGCAAATAAGCAAGTGATAGTGGTAAGGGTTTTTGGGACAAACTGCTTGCAGGTTGTGTGGTAGTAAAGATGTTGTTTCAGAACAATTTTTTGACGTTTATGAGGTTCAGCATTCATAGATGTAACAGTTATAAATTCAGCGTTTGAGTGTGACGGATTTACCGTTTATAAAAATATAAATTTGTTTACATATATATCTAAGTATGGTAAATTTAAGATACTAACCGGGTACCGTCCGTTTAACGTGTCACAGCTTGGATAAAACGGAACAAAAGTTTTGTTAAATGTAGATAAGGGGGCCGATATACAGAATTAAATACATCGACGTGAATAGTTCACCGTTAAACATAATTATGATGAAACCCGAAGCATAGAACGTAAGAGATGATTACAGGGATATCAGTCATATAATAGTCCTCTCTACCCTGTTTGAATGCTAGAATCTATAATGCATATGCATTTTCAAAATGGTAATTCCGACGAATGTCTTGTTATCTAATAAACGTTCGCAGAAGCGACTCATTTTAACATCTTTTAACGTGTGAATTATGTTGAACATTGTTTTAACTGGAATATGTTAGGATGGATGGGTACTCACTATATGTAATTTAAATAATAAATGTTTTAGTCGCCGAAAATATCCCACTACTCGTAAGCAATTATAGTCGTATGAAGACTAGGCAAGGCAGAGTGGGCAGTATTGTAACGCCGAGTCAGCGAACAATGGTCCATCCATCTCTACCTCCATTTGCTTGCCCACTTTCCTCCCTTATTTACTCCCTTAGACGGTGATTGGGACGATCAATCACACGCATGTGAGAGACAAGGGTAGCTAGACCACTCTGAGTAAAAGCGTGAGTTTCATCCATTCGTACAGATCGACCTAGACTAGTATAAGCAATACTCTGAACTCTGAACATCTCTGATAGCTATTAAGCTACAGTAACCATTTCACATCCCCTCCACCAGAATAGTAGCATAATTTTTAGCTAATTGCCCAATAGGCATTAATTGATTCAACTTTCCAAGTAGGACTGGTCAATACGGAAGCTGCTACCCATCCCCATGGGCTCTTTCAAATACTGTACTCGACTCTGTTTTGTCTGCCATTTTAGCTAAAACATTGGCGGTGTAAATTAATGGCTGCATTCACAGTTGTGAATTAGTTAGTTAGCTAGTTAGTAAGTCAGTTAGTAAAGCTAGTTAGCTTCATTAATGTTCTCATTTTGCTCGTACTCTCCACCTTTCCTGTTGGAAATGGTAGTGAAATATGTGTCCTTCAAGGTTAGAAAATATTTTTCTTTCCACTATATTGAACTACCCTACGTTACAATGCACTACGTTATTCTATACAGTTTAAAGTTTAGATTCTGTGAGATACTACATTACAGTACACTACTACTCCCAAAATAGGTTATTTTATGATCACCATACATGAAATCTGATTCTATAATTCCTAAACACCTAGAGGTAATCTGAATTCACTACAAATTCACTGAAATCGCTGTCCACTGTTAACTGTCGTTGGAGAAACCTTCTCCCTGTTAAATACTATCTTTCGTTCATACAAATTTTGTGTTAGTTCAAATTGGCGAATCAGTTTATTTATATTAAATTTAGGAAAACATGATTTGCAACCATTACTATTTACATATTTCTAACCTGGTGAAAGGTAGTTTGGTGACGCCTACGACACCAGTTGCAGTAAACCAACCAATAGCATTTGGTCAAATGAGAAACACTCGGTCGTTACGATAAGCACTGACGATTACAACTGAAAAACGCTTTGAATTTTCCTTCATGCGTAACGACTTGTATATCATTTAGTCATTGCTGATACCACATTTCTAGATGCATTTAATTAGTCACAACACATTACGTATTATTCGTAGTCCATTTCAATCAGATACTCGTCATTAATATGACGTGAATGAACATTTCTTTCAAATAAAAAAATCCTTCTTCGCGAGCAGTATATTTCCTTCATTACAGATCAGTTTTTATATAGTATGGATGCTAAGATTTGCTCATTGCATTTATAACCCTATTTTATGTTTTATTAAATTTTACAATTGGGTAGTTGCAATATTTTGTTACTTCTACTGGGCAATGTGAGTAAACTTTCTACTTAATAATTAAAACTATTTGATATTATTGAGACTAACAAAGAATCTTTAGAACTTCCTACTATCATACTTTCATATAGTATGGGTGCTAATAATTGCTCATTGTAATTATAAACTGATTTTACCTTTTACTAAATATTGCATCTGGCAATGCTTCTAAATTGCCGCTCAATTAAATGTACCTCATGTACATACTAGGGTAATTGCACTCCTTGGATGAAAATATTGACAAGATGTAAGCTTTCTACTTCTAATAATTGAAACTATTTGATTTTATCGGGACTAACAAAGAATCTTTAGAACTTCCTACTATCATATTCATATTGTTTTCATTTTCCTGAATATATCTTGTAGACATAATTTACAATAAATCACGTCGAGGCTGCTACGTCATAATGTTTTTCTTTGTCATCTTGATTTCCTCCTTCCTTATAACATTAAATAGATTGTATTTTCCCATCTCGCTTGTTTTGACAGATCAACCTACATTTCTTAAGATGTGATAAATTTTTATCGCTGAAATGGCGTGAAATATAATGAAGTTTCAGGAAGTATTGCATAAAAAAAGGTTAAATTTCGCACAACTCCCTTAGCTGCGCCATTTATTGATAAGCCATTTTTTTGATATTTCTATCGAGATCGAGCTTGAGAGCACTTCGCGGTTATTCGATTTACGATTTGTCTTAATGCAAGAAACGAGATATATCTCCTAAGACATTTAATAAATGTTAAGAATTCCGCTTGTCTCTCCCGGAAATCTCAAAACATAAAAATCTCATCCCTTAAATAAATTTCTCCTGTTGTCATAAAAAAAGATTTATAATGATGCGGTACGGGTAAAGGAGGCCGGAAAGATAAATTATTCTATTGGGTAATTCCAAAATTTACTCTCTGATAACTGGTTATAAATTCGATCGTCATTTTTCAAATGAATATATCCTACAACTAAGTTACCTACAGAATATTCCTACCTACCTAGAGAGTCTATAAGGACCTTCTCACTGGATAAATTTCAAATGGATCTGTGTCGTATTTCATTGGGGAGACTCCTATGCATAGAAAATACGGACCAGAAAATTTCCTTCCTTGTAGATAATGTTAAACGTTCATCGATATCATGCCTCGTTCCTCCTATTTAAAGGCACTAAACCATTTATCCCTTGGTTGACATTCGGCAAAAAAATCGTGAAGGAAATTAGTCAAAATGCATTATCCAAGTAGAAATATTATCGATTGTCCCTCTTCCTTCCAAACGAGTAATTACTCTTTGGAAGCAGCAGCTTTAATTTATTTCGAATAATTTAAACAAATTTAACAATTCCCTGTTTAATTTTAAAGATGATTTTTCAACGACAATTAAAGAAGCAGAAAAAGGTTATAAAAAATACAATATTGAGGCAAAATCTAAGTTTCATACACGCCAATTACAAATCTATAGTCGATACCATTTTTCAGCTAGAAAAACAAAATCTTTCTTTATCTAAGTAAGGTTGGTAGGAAATTTAAAGAAAAATATTAACAGCTCACGAGGAAATGTTGCTAAATTAATTTCAAAAAACTAGATAATGTGATGGGAAAGAAATGAAGATTTTGTAACTGTAATTAACGTTTCAAACGCCCTAAATGGAGAATTTTGACTAGAGCTGGATCCTAAAATAATTTCATATTTGAAATATGCTTCAATAACCTCCGTCGACGTACAGCCTACGTTTTCTGTATATAAACATACTTTAAGCAACCGGGACATTCGTTATCAGTCGAAAACTTAGGAAAACATTTAATAGTTAGTGTTGTGTTTGACGAATAAAGATGTTCAACTTAAATAGAAACATAACTAATTATATCTTAAAAAATTTTTAACAGTGTAATATTTGTTATTTTATTATTGTTAACAAATTTATGGACGAGTACTATAATGTATCTTTCTAAATTTATGGAATTGAATAAAATATATTTTGATATTTAAAGGTTGTTTAATACTGCATGTATTGCATATATTTACATTTTGTTGCATATTTCGACAAAAATTATGCATATATATGCGCATATTTAGAGAAAATGTTTTGAATATAAATCCGAGCTCTAGTCCTTAGATTAGTAATCTTTTGACTGCAGGCTTCGTTTTAAAGAACATGTCGCACTGTTGACAAAATGATAGTATTTATTATTTCGATAATTATACTAGAATGGAATCTTTCTAAATTTTGAGTTAAAAAAATATATTCTCTTCATTAAATAATATGTTGATGTTTGTGTTAGTAAGTACCTCCAGTAATATTAAGTCTTTTACCAATTGATATTGCCCGTCATGTTTATTGCACTTTTCGAGTGTTTCAAGTCCTCTAAACTTTTATAACTATGCATAACTTTTATCAGTTAAATACGGCTCGAGTATACATGCACTTATTCTTCTCAATTCTGTATATTCTAGTGAAATTTTGTGGCATAACCAATTCAATAAATATTGAAGATTAACTACGGAAAGGAGTTACAGTGGAAACAAATTCGTTGATGGACGATCAAGTTGGCTTATTAAGTTCGAGGTTGCCTCCGAGAAAACCTGTGCCTTTATCAATAATCGAAAAAGACGGCATTGTTAAATTCTACAAATCATACCAAGGTTTTCACGCTTGAGCTATCTAAATTTTATATAAAATATCTCGTGTTTCTGCCATTTCTTAATAATGATAATAAAGATTTGGGTAATTACCAGGCGAAGGTTTAGTGAAGATTATTATAGTTCTCCTTAATAAGTAATAATAAATAATTTGTGTACATTACTTCTCCAACCAAAAATGAATACCTAATAGACATTGTTCATCTCAAAAATTCACTTGAACTAATAAGAGAAGTTGTGCTGTAAAATGTATCGTTATGAAACATTACAAAATTGAGCAATATTATCAAAAAGAGTGTTTCTTCAGCGTGGCGACAAAAACTTAAAGATGCCAGAGCATTATACGGAGTTGACATCTATTCAACCCACGTTTCAAATTAGTGCGTTTTCAGGACACGGTAGTACGTGCGTTAATATCAACAACTTTTTACCACCTATATAATCATTTAGACGATAAATCACGCGAGTAGCAATATAAAGCGGTTGTGCAGTCGACAGAGGTCTGGCATGTGCAATTTCTTCTATTCAATATATCGACTGCGACTTATGTCATCTAAAAATTCAGGATAGTTAAACGTCCACTACAGCAGTTCAATTCGTATATATTTGGTCCGTTTCGCAAATTGGAGATTTTTCCAGATTATTACTCCTTACGTTAGTGAATTCAATAGTGAAATAAACCGATTATGTTAAAAATGTTCCTCTTTTGGTAATCTTCACAAGTAGTGCTATTTTTGTAATCTGTAATAACGTATTTTAGGCTTATTTCGATAGAAATATTGACTATTGGCGAGAAGTAGCATCACGGTACATCGGAAAAACTTCATTGCACTTTTTCGTTTTGCCGTCACTAGATACCCAAACAACGCCCCCCCCCCCCCCCGATTTAAAAGTATATGTATATATATATATATATATATATATATACATATATATATATATATATATATATTTATATATATATATATATAAAAGCTGATTGTTAAACGGGGAATGACCGCAAAAACTGTGTCAAAAAAAGGTAAACGTAGATACGTGTTTCTGACTTTGGTCTTCATCAGTAAGGTGCAGCCAGTTCAGAAGGGTTTGGAACAAATATTTGGCGAATTTTTTAACTAATCGAAATGAAATTTGGTACAAAAATAATTAGGCTAAGTGCCTCGGTTAAGTTCGTTATCCAACTAAATTGGCTCAGTAAAAACAAAATGGCAGCCTAGTAAATTTAATAAAAATTTGTAATTCTTTCGTTTGTTTTGTTTTCGATCTGATTTAGCAATGTAATGAAACTCTTTTATAGATATTGAAACTTTCTATAAACTTTAAATTCAATATTTTTTATAGAACTTACACAAAATAGTTATTTGCGAAAAATTAAAAATTCCATAATATTCCTATATTATAAATAGCAGAATTAAAATGCTATAGGTCACATTGGTAGAAATGACATAGCTTGCAAATCTAGTGGCAAAGCTCGCACATTTTACGTTCATTATAATTTTATAGTTTTTGTTTTGAGAGGAGCATGCAATAACACCGTGCGTAAAATTGGATAACCAGCTCTTTTCTTTTCCCCTTTCCATATTTTTTAAAATCCCTACCGCCTCGATTATAACACAACTTTACGATTGGTTAGATTCACATTTAATCAATATTGTAATAGAGTTTTCTCGAACGCCATTGTTTGGCCAGTAGATGAATAGAGAATCCTGGAATATTTTCGATGCGAGTCAAAACAAATAGAAGAATTTTAAAAGCTCTCAGACCTATCTAATGCCTTCTAGCAGACTATCGAAGCTTCGACAAGCAGAACGATGTAGAAACAAATTTAAAATCACAAAAGGTAGACAGAGTATATCCGACCAGGGATTTTGAGGCAGACGAACAACATTACCAATATGGATTAATTTAAGATAAGTTAAGTGTAATATGTAAAGCAAGTCTGGAAATAAATGAATTTCGGATGTAGTGCAGAGCGAGCTTTAGTTAATTAATACACGCACAATGGTACAATGTAATAAACCTATGATGCACAAAAAAAGGTTTCTTCGACAATTCTCTGTTAAAGAGCTCTGAGCTCGTGTCAACACATTCAAATAGATATAACTAATAGCTTCACTGCCATGGCTTAGAACGTATATTTGATTCTTATGCTCTAAACACTGGAGCTTGTCTATTTGCAGGTAGTTTATTTCACAAATTCCACTCAAAAGCTGAACTCTCCAAATGTACTACTGAGCGGTTTACAATTACGATAACTGTCATTATCGAGCAAAGTATAAATGGATTGCCCGATAACTTACCTCCTCCTTCTAACATTTCATCATTAGGAATAATTCTTTCTTTGTTAACGTCGTATAAATTAATCTGCGTCAACATTCTGTTTCCTGAAAAAACGACATCAAAAAACTTTATAGTCGGGCTCTCGACGATGAAATTTCTTTCATAAATTACGCTAAATGATTCAAACTTTCTGTTAATCAAAACTCTTCCTCTAAGGATAACCTCTGAAGTGTAATATCAATTGTGTTTCGTTTCGGGGATGTAAACTTTGTTAGGAGGACGCGTCGAGCGTACAAAACTGGCGACATTCATTTCGACGTTGTTTTTATCAAATAATAATAAGTTTTTTGGGTCGAGAAGAAAAAAGAATCCCTGGAGATGGCGGTGGAAGATATGGTGAGGGCGGAGGAGACGTAAATAATGTACAAGTAATATTTTTGCCTGGATTCGCCTGTTGTATACATTTCGACAACTTCAGGAAGACTAAAAGAAGTCTTTCTTCAATCTTTCAACCATCGAAACAGATTCTTGTCTTGTCAGCTCCGAAAGTGTAATTTTAAAGTGAGAATCGTAATGAATACATTTAATAGGAGAATGTTATCACGAAATGTTTAGTCCATGGACGATGTTGTTGATAGTCGTGAATTTGGCGCTTATCCAAAATTTAAAGGTATATTACTAATATATCAATATTCATTATGTGACTGGTGCATAATTAACTGACAATCGATAGTATAACTTAAAAATAATTACCAAGCACTAGTTGACCTAAAATATGTCCCTATTATACCATTTAAACTAGGTCTTCACAAGGTGAGCAACAAAAATATATGTTTACCTCGAAAACTGTGCATTCTAATGGATACGTGTAATAAAATTTTGAAACCCTGTGATGAAGAGACAAGGAGGGGAAAACCCCTTTTTTCGTACACACCTCGGAAAAATTTAAATGTGTGCCACAATTCAAATTTTGGAGATAACACTGATCTTAAATTTATAACAAGTAAGTTGAAAAATTCCAAAAACTGTTACCTTTGAAAATGTTGTTTCTACGTATTCTACGCCTAGTGATACCCCATTCTACGTATCACTGAACAATAGAACATTCGAAAGTAATAGTATCCCATCGTTAATGTGTAATTTGTGGCCTATCATATACATCGTTTATTTTACTGTAGAATTCTATACGTTGTAATTTTCTCATATGCAGTGATAAAAACTACTTCCGTAATGTGACATTAACAAGTTTTATATTATAACAGTAGATTGTTTAATTTATACTTTATGGTTAAACCCGTTATGCATTCCAGACGTTTGATCGGAAAATAGCTTGACCGGCGAATTATCATGAATATGTTACTCATTGTAATTACTATGGCTCAAGTAGTATGCTTAATACATGTAAAGTACAAACATGCAGATTCTAGCAAAATTCTATTAATGCGTATGCATTTATTAAAAGTGCATATTTTCAGCTGTCTTCGGAATGAAAAACAAAAATTTAACTGTACAAATCTTTGTGTAAGCAGGTGTGATATATTTGTTAAGTGATTTGCAGGATACTGTGGTTAATAGAATATTTAGGTTAGTTGATAAATGAGTATTAAAATTAACTGAAAATAATTCTGGAAATTAGTACGTATATAATGCGGAATTCCCAAACAGAACCCAGAATTTATAAGGTTCCCAAAATTTTTTCTAGGCCTATAACAAAAAGAGTCGATTGAATTTTTCTTCTAATGTGGAAAATATTTGTTTAATGATATGTCCGAGCATTTTCACTCTAGGAAGAGTCAATATTATTATATATTTATTATAACCTCAAATGAAATAGCTATGACTTAAAATGCAATGCAAAAATGCATCCAAAAACAACAAATATCAATGCGCTCAATTGGGTGTGCAGGTGCTAAAGTGCAAGTTGAGGTACAATTGTTACGTTCAAGCAGTAGATTTTATAAGAGTTTCATGAACTTCGTTAGAAGTTGATGAAGTCAGTACCGTCGGTCTCTCGTCACAGTGAAATTCATCGCAACAACTTGATGAAAATAAAGTCGCAGAGTTTATTTCTCCATTAAATAAGAAGTTATTTTCATTTCAAAGTTCGCGAGCATTTTCATTGATGACTTACATGCTGCTTCCTATCAACCGAGAAGTAGCTTTGATATACATTTAGTAATGAGAAAACTCGAGTGAAGAAGAAATTGAATATTCTATTATTGGTACAACTCGAGAGACAAAGTACTCGAGAATAACCGGTTATAACTTGAGTTATGACAGAAGTACTAGATTCATAACTCTAGTAGTACTTTTGAGTAATTCAACATTTTTGACATTTCACTTTAAAATGATCAAAAACCAAAATCAGAAATATATTGGTATTATAATTGTTATAAAATTAGATGATAAGTGATAATTATCTATCATCTTGTAAATGCTAGAAATAACAAAATTTTAAGTTTTAACTAAAATATTTAAAATTAGATTAAGTACTTGAAAAAATAAATGCTTAAATAACGGTTAAAAAACTAAGGCCGGATATTTGGGTCTCCTAATGAGTTGCTAATAAATATTATTTGTCAAATAACTTCTGTTACCTCTGTTTAATAAACTGAAATGACAAGCTTAAACAATCTTCGTCACTGCAAAGTTTCGGTTGGTAGGCCTACGAGTTAAATCTCACGTACTAGCTAGAAAGACTTGTTCTCCCTTACAGTTATTTAATTTATAATCGACTACCCTCACAACATAGTTGGCAATCACCCTATGTGATTATGTAGTCAAATAAAGTCAGAATTACAATATTGATATTCAATCCAGCACAGGGTGTGAGAAAAGTTAAAATTTAATTTCCTGCGTAAAGCGACTACAGATCCACTAAAAATAATTAAACACGAATGTGTAATGGCTAAATCATATTTTAATAATAATTCTAATAATAGAATTTATGATGGTTTACGAAATGAGAGTAAAATAGCATTAAAGGGTGATTCCAAATAGGCATTTTAGTATAACTATGGTCCCATTTTTTCAAACTTTTGGAAAAATAATGACTAACGACGAATAATCACGGTAATATATATGAAATTCCTGCCGCCTGTTTGACGGCAAATAGTATTAATTGTAAGTGAATTCTCAAAACATTTACATAAAAACCGATAGTCGATTTTCGATTCGGTGTCGTTTCTATTTGTTTCGCAGGTTGTACTACAATAAAATTACGAATTTCTTTCCCTGGAGAACATCCGGTAATAAAAACAAAACCAGAGGTTACAGTTTTGTGTGGGACAGGATAAATAGAAGTTTATAACGACAAAAGCTCCGAATCGTGAGTATTCGGTCTTCAGGAATCGAGCAATTCTCATCTATCTTTGTTATATCCGGAATGAAATATATGAGTGTGTGCTATTTTCTTTCTTCGCCACACACAGGTTTTTCGATAGTGGATGATAAAAATTATAGTTCTTCAGAACTTTTTAGGTTTAGTCATGGGATATTTCATTTCGAGTAATATTTTTTGATATATGAATTTTTCTTGGCGGAAATAAATTAGCAATTCAAGTTCGATAAATTAATAATAATGTCGCTACAACTAACAGTGAATTCAAAAAGCACACTTAAAGCACGATATGAGAATAATTACACATTATATTCTTTTCCGTTATGTTGCGTTGTGTAGATTTTTTTTTTGATATTAAATAATCACCTAGTAAGAAGTAATAGTAAAATTTGTAGCCTTAGTCAATTTTTGTTTTGTTTTGGAACATGACACTACTAATTTAACTAAGGTACATATAAATCTTTCTACATTTACTTAATTTTATTTACCAAAATGTCTTTAATAGATGTGATATTCTATTAAGTAAAGGTCCTCGTACTTAAATCCAATGTTAATTTTAAAATTGCACACCAATTACAATTATATCAATACATGTTCCTATGCTTCCTTCTGCCAGAAAAATTTGTTTATCGATAGATTACTTTTGTAGAAACTAAAAATGATTGTAACTTAAAAAACGTATTAAAAAATCAATATTACAATAAAACTTGGATAAAAATATTAAAAGATCCTTTTTTGCACAGATCGACTTAAGTAATTTTAAACATATGTATGTTACTGTTATATATTTGAACTGAAAAACAGTAAGACAGTTTTCAGTGTGAGAATATTTAGAAAATAAGATCGTTCGAAAAATAAATGTATCAATGGAACTATGGCGTATATTCAGCATCAAGTAAAATATAATACTGCACATACTATTCTGCACACAATATATACCTAATTGTCACTAACAGATGGTGACGATGGCACACCTGATTCAATTTCGAAATTCTTAAAAATCGGGCAGTTATCGACAAGCTGATTCATGTCGCACTTTTAGAATTTTCCTGGTTACTTAGGCCTATGCTGTTAGGAGGAGCTCACGTACACCATACAATTTAAAAGTAGTGTTTTTTCCAGCAACGTTTACTTTTCCTTGAGCCCATATGAGCTCGATAGGATTCAGTTCGCAATGGTATGGAGGTAGTCGTAATATAGGGTTTTTCTTTTTCTTTAGTCATTTCGTATTTTTTCAAATGTGTTTTAGGTTGCCTCGCAATGAATGGCAATGTTTTTATCATATTATAGTTGCTTTTCTCCATGATGATGTAGGCAATGATTTCTCAAGTCTAGAATAGTAACTAGCGTTATCCATTACAAAAACAGCGTTTTCTGGCAGCAGTTCTAACATCCGTTTAAAATATTCCTCAAAAAGACCCTTATTCATTTCCTCGTCGTAATCTTTTTGTTGAGTTCGAAGGGAATCAACCTAGGCCCTTTTCCGATTGGCGCAGTGAACCCACTGGGACCTCTTTCCATGTTTGCTTGGCGGGTTTTATATCGGTGTCAACCCATTGTTTTTGTAAAGTATGTCATATATTCAGCCAAGTTTCGTCCAAATAATAAATAGTCCTGTCTTTGGATAAGTACTTCCTGGTTGTTCTTAAATAATTTCCTCTTCAACAGATAATCCTTTCTTTATTAATTAGGATAGATTTTCTGCTCTGTTTTCCAACGAAAAACACAACTCGCTCAAAATTTTCCACAGTTTAATTCTGCGTACTTGAGGTAAATCATTATCTTATTGAATTGCATGTAAAACTTTGTTTGCAAAAAGAGTGGACTTTTTTCGTATCCTATCGGCGGTCCTATCAAAGTAATCGATTGCTAGTAGAAACGTTCCTGTAGGCCGTTTTGATGCACTAATATCTCCATGAGTATGGAGTATGAGCATCTCTTGGATAGTATGCTACACCTGTCTTGAGCTTAAATAGTGTGAAGTGTGAAGTCGATGCCATTTTCATAAACACTGCTCAAAGGTCACAACGTTTTAAATGAAATTTTTCTCTCCTCAATTTTAAAGGTCGTACCCCATTCCAACAGTAAAATCATTTTAAACAATTCCCCAATTCCTTTAATTGATAAATTATTACTGGAAAATAATGATCCTATGAGAATGAAAGTACGTCCTCCATTTCCGTCCTTATTCTCTATAAGTGCATAGGTTTCATTCTATGACATGATTATTTAGCTTTTAAATTAGCGATTACCTTGAGATCTTTCCCGCGGTCTGACCGCGATCTTACCTCTGAAGTAGCTCCAATGCCCTTTGTTAGTTCGCTCCCACGATTCCGGGAAGCAGGTAGTAAGTAGTGGGTTTTTTAATTTAATAATCAGATAAAACTAAAGCATTAGGTACAAAAATTGAATTTGATCATATTATTCATTATTAGCCAAATATAAAAAGGGAATTTTTTTCTTTCCTAACGTAACTAAGTACCTACTTATAATAATAATCATATACCTACATAACATATATACTCATAACTTGTGCGAAGCAAATCTGTGTGGAATAATTCTTAATACTGTAACACTTTTACATACACGAAGAGATTTTGCTCTATTCTAATGTCAAGATTAACATTTTCGATCACATAAACAACTATTGGTTTTTTACATAACAACAACTTATACGGGGCATTCGCTACACTAATTGTAACACTTTTACATAAACAAAGAGATTTAGTTTACACTGACGTCAATGTTAACATTTCCAATCACATAAACAACACACTTGTTTTTACATAACAACAACTTATACGGGGCATTCGCTACAATACAATTGAATTTCCAGGTTAAACTTTGGTAAGTTATGTAACGCTTATGGTTAGGTCAGGTTAGGTCATCACGTTATTTTTGGGATTTGAACTGTCAGTCGCAAACGGACGGTTAGTGTTCGAATATTAACAATTCTACTCATAAATTTGTTGAAGATTCTTCATTAGTTTTAATGGAAACTGCAGATATTTATAACTGAATGTTTATGGTGTGAATGTGAATTATTTATTGATTAGGTGTGGAAATTTATAAAAATATAAAACTATAAAACTATAAATTAGATAACAATACTATAACGTTAACTCGATTATATCGATTCGAATTCAAAATCTTTATTAAGTTAAAAATTTAATTAAATATTACTAGCTGATAGGAAAACAAAATGTGTTTGTCTACAATTGTAAATATAAACAATGATAAAGATAAAAAGATCAAATTAAGGATTAGTTTGTTGCCAACTTATCTGTGTCCTGCTTTTCTGGGTACAATTTTAACAGATAAGCACATGAAATTCGAAAATACCGCCGCTCAAAGGCAATTTAGTGATTTTTAATGGTGTTTCATTGTCGGCGCTTGTGGTTTCTAAGTTTCAATTCTGCCTCCTGTCCCATGGGGGCACACTTAAAACTTTATTTTGTTTCCTTTCGAGGAACGGTCTAGAAATAAATATATACTAGATTTACGTTAGGAGAAAACCGAAAACATTTAAATGAGATATTTCACAATAATATATTAACATTAATTTTAATTATCGATATCTAGAATATTTATCTATTCTTCGGGTCGAAATCATCCACGAAGATATTTACTATGACAAGATGGTGAGGTTTGTTATGTCAAAATGAAATATTCCCTAGACAAATGAAACGAATTTTTCTCGTCTATTTTGACAATTGTCTACTTTATGACTCGTCTCAGACAATGGGGCGTGGCGGTAAAATAATTAATACAGATTGGTTCACGTGACTTTACTGACAAAAAAAGGTACACTAGCTAACAAATGAAATATAAGGATCCCACTCCCAAATGTCCATATCCCTCCAATGAAATTTAACCTAACTAAGTCTCTAAATCCCATCAACAGATTACATATCAGATTACAAAATCTAAGCAAAAACACCTGTAGGAAATAAATTCTTACTCATCAAGTTCATGAACTCCAAGAATTTTGATTCCACTGCCCCAACTGAATGCCCTTGGTAGTCAACTACATTGTTTAAACGCATACCTTTCACTAGAAATCACACACCCACAATTAATCTTGTAGTCAGGAGAGAACCGTCCCGAAAGCAACAATCACCCACTGCGGATGCCTCTTTGGGATGACGTAATCCTGATCACAGTTCTTTCGATGTTCACTTGTCCCAGGAATAACTAGTCAGTCCTGGTTAGATTGAATTAACACTTCGACGGGCATTCTTTACGAGAACAGTAAGTCAGCGTAAATTTAACTGACTTCAACACTTTCCAGCTTAACTTCAAAACGTTTTTGTCTTTTTAGTCACAACAACACGTCAATCGCCATCCAGAGATGACGACAAAACCCCTTCCTATCCTCCTTCTCTAATTCTCCCCCAACCTAAGCTCCACTTAATTCCCTACTCCAACGGAGTTTAACGATTCAGCAGTTATTTAGCCACCTGCAATTAAGTCCACGTAAATGAAAAAATACCCATGTTAATTCCCCATCGGACCGGCGTCACGTTGGCGCGTCGTAGGCGATGAAGAGATCAAATTTTGACCATTTTAGGCACACATCGATAACTCTCAAAATACTTTCATTAGAAAGTTAATTTTAAAAATAACCATGGTCGATATGTTTACATAAGTGCTATCCGAATTTGAATGGAATCGGTCAAACAGAAACAAAGATATTAACAAATATATGATATTGATGAGTTATTTGAATAATATTCCTTTTACAAAACTGACGAAAGCGAATTGTAATTGAAATTTGACATTATAAAAACCTTGCCGTAACACACAATCTTCCTGAAAGTTAGTTATAGTAATTTATTTAATATGTTTTTAAGAAATTTTTTAGGTTAATTGCTTTAGATGATGAGAACTTCACTTTGAAACATTTGATAATCTTGTAACTTCAATGTCCGTGAAATTTTTAAAAGTGATGAATTTATATATTCTGAGTTATAATTATATGCTCGCATTGAAATTCATACAAAGGACATGCGAGACCTTTATAGAATCAGATCAACTGCCTTGGTACCTTTGCAAACATATATTGGTCTTTATTGATAATCGAGTTTCGACGTATGTCCGCGTGAGTGAATATTCACCAATTCCGGCCTTTAACAGTAACAAATATATAATATACTTATATAATTACTGTTCTTAATTTCCATGTATAGTTCCCAGCTAAAGCTAATGATCCCCATGTTCTTTTCGAATATCTGTACCAGTTGAAAATTGTAGATTATATCTCTGAGTCGGATGAATTTAAATATTCAGACATATTGTAATGAATTCTCCTCTTCTAACAGGCCATTGAAGGCAATGGAACATTCTCGATTGTTCTGCAGACAATCCGTCGAGAGTGGGATTCCCAGAAGTCATTTAGTAGCTCGAGAATTTTCTGGAGCTATTACCGTTATAATATAGTAAGGTGACCGAGAGATAAGCGGGCAATCAGTCAAACGCATGTGTTCTTGTGACCCGACATCCGTCGTAAACAAACACGCTCGAAAATAAATTTACGTTTACATGAATTAGCGTAAGTCCGCATTGTGTTAGTGTTAGTTAAATAAATGACAATTAATTAGTCATAGTTAGTATAATTATTTATTAAAGACGGGAGAACCTAACATTAATCTATTTCTATAGAAGTTTAAGTATGAATGGAACACTGGAACAGAAGTACACTTACTGTTCTCGTTAGATGCTCAACACCGTAACATTGGCCTATCCACAGTTCTCCAACATGGTGTGCCGAAATGATGGAATATTGAATACACGTATGTGAAATGTAATAAAATATTTATTTGCACATTTATTTGTACATTTATTTGCGTGACATTGCTGCCAAATCAAGGACGCCATAAAGTGCAATGAATATTCGAAAGTATATGCTGAGACTCAACCACGATATAGGCTTTCAAATTTTACAGCGTGCTTTTCCTAAACCCACAGTATACTTTTATTTTCACCTTCCTAACAATGCAAGTACCACATAAAGAATTTTCAGTTTCAAATTACTTAAAATACTAATATCATAAAGTGATTCTGTTACCTTCATTGTAAAGCTGAAGGTGTTTAAAACTTAATCAGCCGTTAGCAATCATCGAATTGAAAGTCATCACGATGATATTGTGTATGGACCCAGCATTGTTAGCAGAAAAAACATATAAAAATCACGCACGCACGCACACACACACAATGTGTCCTATTTAAAATCTATTCAAATTCAACAAAATATGCAACATAAATTGAAAGTGGTAGTAGCTCATTAATAGGTTTGTCCTTGAACTAGTTCAATTGAGTTCAGTCCTTTACTAAATTAGTGCATTCAATTGGATGGACCCATTTCGTACCTAAGTGCTGTTAAATGGGTAGCGGTTTATCAATGTCTCATTTTAATTCATATTTCCAATTTTTAACTAACTTTGAAGACTATTTAAATTATCCCATAATATGTAAAAGCGTCTAAGGTTGAATTATTCAAAGGTCTAATTATGGTTATGAATACATATAATCAGCACCATAAACATTTATCAGAATTGTTTCTGCAGAGAATTTAATTGAATATATTTAAATATATTAAGTCATCCCATTTCCATTCGCAACCACGTAATTTAATCCACGCATATAACGTTACATAGTATATTAGTTAGAGCCCGTTGTAATATATTATTGTCATTTGAATAAAAAAATATGCTTCATTTATTTCTTAGCTCTTAAAATTGTTTATGTTCCATAAGTGCGTCCACTTGAATACATTAGAAAATATTAAAAATTCCCGACGTGTGTGCTATTAATCCAATGCCAACATATTTATAGTTGCCATGTGTCTATTAGCGGACTAGAAAAATAATTGGGTGTGTCGCTTGTTCCGTCATGCTCAATCTATTATATAGTTCATTCTAAGGGACACATTTCGTTCAGTTTTTCCTAGTTTAATTGTTGTGTTAGATATTTGAGGTTGATTAATTCATGATGTAAATTACTCCGAAACTTTCTTCGCCACAGTTAATAATATCGATTTTCCAAAATGAATTATCATGTTTTATATATAACATTCTTCTTTGCACATATAACATTGAAAGACTTGTGTCAATTTCACGTGTACTAAATTCCGCTTTTAAAATCTTTCACTAACGGTATAACATTTTAATTTTTAAATATTTTTTATGCAATTTTGTATACTCAACTTTGTATTAATTATTTTGCTACAGAATGGGACACTGGACCAAAGTACTTCTCCCCCTCTCTCGCTCTCCTTCTTGCCTCTAGAAATTATACCAGCATAATATAAATAAATAGAACAGATAGAAAGAAACGACGACAGCTCAGCACAAAAACTGTGGCTGGTTATTGTACTTCAAGAGGGGTGTATCATGCACAATGAGTTTTATGCCAATCGAGTGACTAAGAAGGTATGTCGGAATACACTACAAGGAACAGACATATTTACATTGCGCCATTCCTTAATTTATGCCATTTAACTTATGTTGGAACCTGGAAACATTTCATAAGCAGAATGTTTATATGTCCGGATATATTAACAGTATAAATAAAATTGCATGTATCCTAAAAATAACAAAACAGAGCATCCAACGAGATCCACGACATTCAAATTTACATCAATATAGAAGCGATATAAATGCAAAGAACAATTTTCGTCAACTAATGGTTTACAAAAATTTGGAAAACGACTACATATTTATGAGCAAGCAGAAGGTATCAAACGGCTCTCCGATTTCTACGGTTTCACTTAATATTTTGCATATCCTGCATGGCCTAAAAATACCCACAAAATACCTATTCCATCGAAATCGGGTTATTTTTCCATTAGTTATTCCAAAAATTATGCTAAAATGGCTGTTTTCTCAATGGTTTGTTAAGAATACAAAAACATGCATATTATATGTAAATCATACTCTAGCGAAAGAAATATCTTATGGTATAAAGTAAGCAATGCATATAATATTTTCATGCGATTAATTTGTTAATAACATTTTGGAATTTTATATAGTGGTTAGTTTTTAGCCGTTTAGAAGTCCAGCTATCAGCGGATACGCTACTCAAATTTCTAGGCGTATACTAAAATATCTATTAAAAAAAGATATGAAATATTGATTTCAAATTGGTGAAACAAATTACCAAACAGAAAGTTCCTTTTTCCATTATGAACAAATAGCGTGTCTCTTCGACAATTATTGTTCTAAAATTGCTGATATGCTGATGTATTTGCAAATTAAAAATAAGTCTGTGCAATCAGGCGCTGAGATAATTTTAAGAGATTATTTCAATTTAAGTAATTCAATTGTTACAATAGTTTGCACCTCGTTAGTCGCATTCTTTTTTTTTTTGAAGTTTAAAAGGCGCTCAACAGCTTCTAGCCACACAATATTTTTTATCTAATTGAAACATTATAAAGATTATCCAGGGATGCATCTATTACCTAGCAAAATTTCAATAATCCAGTTACTTTCGGACAAATCCACAATAACTGGTAAAAATATCTTTTGTACTTATAAGGTATCAAACAATAGGTAACCAGTACATTGAAAAAATGACGATAATTACTATTTAGTCTAAAAAATGCATAACTTTTTAATACTGTGTATTTAAAATTTAAATAGTCCCAAGTCTGTGTCAGGTGTGAGGAAAAATTGCAGATGTATTATGGTCGGTTTGAGCAGGGTCGCTCTGAGCACAGTGGCTGAGAGCATGGCCTCTCATAATTATCATCAACTTCATCATCATCATTGTTACAGAAATAATCACTATCATTTTCTTCTCTATCACTGTCATCGTCGTATAAAGTAATATTTCTCATGTTGGAATGCAAATTGTCAGTGAGCAAGATTGACTTGTCACTTACATCGTCCTCGTTAGAGATGAAACTTTCGGAATTATCAATATTTAGATCATCGAAGAAGTTTCGCTATTACAAGTAGAATAAAACGATAAAAAACACAAATTATGTTTCCGACAAGTGCAGACCTTGATAAAGTAATTTGTATGTCATTACTTGAAAAATATTATGCCCCAAAAAACGTAGTATAACACAAACGTTCAGCTCAATAAAATATGAAAAAGTATTCTAATGTTTTTCTTATAAAATCAATCATTTGGCGGAAAATACTTGTCCTAATTTGTATTGTGTTATATTTTAATATTTATTAAAACGAATTTAAAATTTTGATTAAAATACCTCTAGAAATATATTAAAGCAGTTTTGCAATTTCGAGTGAACTAAAAGTGTTAAAATAATGTAAATTGATTAATCATGCTTTTACAAATTTGCTTTTACAAATTGCTTTACAATTGTTGCTTTGCTTTTACAAATTTGTTTGTTGTTAAGCTTTAATACAATTTGCTTAGGAAAATATTCAGTCCATTGTTCATATTTCGTGGGGATGCCACGAATAAAAAAAATGAAAGTTCTCTGAGATAAGCCGAATTTTTCCGACAAAACTAATTTGAAACGTATGAGTCTTATTTTCGTTCGCCTACAGCCGACTCACCACCGCTCCATACGGATAGGCCAATGAATGGAGGCTTGGTTTTCGATTTTTTCCTCCATCGATTAAACCTGGGCGTAAATATATTTTCGACTCTCAGGATTCCGAATTTGTAGGTTTAAATCGGCGCAACCCCCGGCAAGAGATTGAAATTCGCAAAAAACAGACATTTTTTTAAGTTTTAGCAATTTTCTCAAAAACTAAAAATGATATCAAAAAATAAAAATCACTTGACCAGTGTGTTCCCCATGCAAAATTGATTCGATTTTATGATATTGCTGATATAAATTGAACAACTTTATGTCAACTTATCGATAAATTTTAAAATTTTATAGAACCAAGGATGATAAGTGTATATATAGATATATTCCGACGGTAATGGGCGCCCTCGCAAGTCACAGCTGCCGTACGTCTACTGCACGTACACACATCGAAATCAACATATAAACATTCTTTCGATTTTTGGAAATAGTTTTTAAAATTCACGTTAACAAGATTCTACTATAGATACTGAAAATACCGTTCTTTTTTATTAAAAATCTTTTATTTATTTTTAGGAATTATTTAGGAATTATTTTTTGGAATTGAAAGACCCCTTAAACTTCATAATACTTTGATTATTTTATAACTCACGTATTGTTACTAAAAAAAAAATCCGTCAAAAAATTTCAATTACACTAAATTTTAAAAATTTTACTGTCAAAAGAAGTTTAGTACCATTTCCTTTAAATTCTAATGCACGGAAAAAGTCACGTAGCTCTCACGTAGCCAGAAAAGAATACTTCTCTATAATTATTGCAGCAATTTTTTTAATGTATTTTTGTATAGTACTGTATAGTACTGTACTGTATAGTATTCGAACCATAATTTATTTTGCTACTCCATTATACTTGCTGGGTAAGAAATACAGTGATTTTCATTACTTCTATGAAATGTAAATATGTACGAGGATATACTTGATCTAATAATGATCAATAAATAAATATATTTGTAAAAAATTTTACAATAATGTTATTCAAAAAATTAATATATATTATTTAAAAAAGTAATCCCAAACCTTTGAGGTTTCTTTTTTCCTTCAGACTAGTTCTGTTACAACAATATGAACATAAGATATGCTTAATTATAATTAAACATAAGAATTCTTCAACGAACTCCTTTTGGACATAAATAATTTTAGTCTCTATTGCATTGAATTAAAAATATTTTATCTTGAATTTAAATATCTCGTTGCAGATTCATAATAATTTTATTACAACGATATGAAAATAGGACTTGCTTCAACGTATTTTCCCTTTCAGTGGTATATTAATTATTAGTACCCACAGGATTACAATTAAAAATTTATTTCGAATATAAAAATCCATTGCAAATTCATGATAAGCGACCACAAGTAATTTTGATTCTATGCAAAATATACTTGCAATCATATTTTTATCATTATTTTATTATCATTATTTTATTATCATTATTTATAGAAATACCAATTAAGCCAAAATCTTTTATAAACTAAATAAGAATCGAATATAAAGTATATGGTGAGAATTCTTACCACATACGACATAAGCTTTAATTAATTCCAAAAAGAAAAAAAAATCTAATGCATTCCAAACTAGCATAACGAGTGGTAAAATAAAGTAAATTAAAAATAAGAATAAACAAGCGGCCTTCAAAAATTTGTTTTTGATTTTCTATCAAAGAATCACTTGCTAATGATTTCGACATACCTCTGAAACTGAAGTCACAAAAGAAAATGGTTATCTTTGTTAAACTCAAGTCAGCTGAGGATTGGAAAAAAATCAGTTTTAGTATTTTTCGTCAATTTAACAACCATTGTATTCAAATTAATTTTTGTATTTGTAATCACTTGTTTATATCACCATATTATTAAGATAAATATAATTTTTCAAGTATAGTTTTTGTAAATATAATTTTACATGCAATCAACTCGTACAGGCCCTTTTAAAAATCAGTGAATAACAGGAAACATTTTTTTTTATATAAAATACACTGCTCGAAACAATCTTGTTAATCTGAATTGTTAAAAACTGTTTTCAAAAATCGAAGGAATGTTTATATGTTGATTTCGATGTGACGAAATATATATATATATATATATATATATACCCTTCCCATCATTGGTTTTATAAATTATTAAAACTCATCGATAAGTTGACATAAATTTGTTCAACTTTGATCAGCAATATCATGATCTCGAAGCATTTTTGTACGGGGAATACGCTGGTAAAGTTATTTTTTTATATATATATCTTTTTTTGTTTTAGAGAAAATCGCCAAAAACTAAAAAATTGTCGGTTTTTTGCGAATTTCAACCGCTTGCCGTGGGTTGAACCGATTGAAACCTACAAATTCGGAATCCTGAGGACTCTAAAATCCTCCCTCTAAATAAAATGAAAGGCCGAATTTAGGTATATAAATGATAAATAAAAAAAATAAACCCAAACGTACGTACCCAACTTACATTGGGTCTGTCAAATTTTAAACGTTCAATGCCAAGTCAAAAACCTTCTGTAATAAGTTACTGTAAATTAAAACACTTCAATACTTTTAGGAGTTCAGGTAAATTTTTTTATTCTTTGAACATGTACGTCATTGCCGAATATAAAAGAAATATATCTTAGTTCAGTATTATTTCCCTTTTTTCTGTATACTTCAAACAAAATATTTAGGCTTTCTGTTAGTTTAGTTTCCAAGGTAACTTTTACGTGGGAAAATTGGTTTTGGAAAGAATTCTGACGGCTTAATTTTAAACCTACTCAAGTTTTTCTGTTATCTTTCCACGAAATAATATTATTTCTATTTATACAATAAGAGCGGTTAATTCCCAGGACGGAGACAATTAATTTCCTTTATTTAATGAGAGTTAGAGGAAGCTCTCCACGCATGAATTAATTATCGTGAACTTGGAGTCAGGTTTCACATGTACACGTGTACGTACTTTTATCTCTTGTGTTATTATGTGTAGAACGTGATGTTTTTCATATGTTTGAAATCGGATACAACGAATGTATCTAAGATTTACTAAATCCCTAATTAGCATGAAACATTTGTTCATCGTGGTGCTATCGGGAGAAATTCACCCTTTAGGATTAATTGGAATTAAATCAATTAACGGTTACCGATAGTTAAATGTCGAACACATTTTATAATCATACAATTTCTATTAATCGCTTTTGAGACATCCTGGGCAGCTACACGTTAATTAGGAAATTAATAATTCCAAAAAATATCCAAATATCATAGTGTTCCTTAAATTATGTAGGTACACGACATATTATTGTTTAGAATTTGTAAATTATATTACAACAAAACTATGTCTCTGTCACTTGTATTAGGTTTACATTACCAATCTATTCCTGGCCAAGTTTAACTTCAAAACACGACAATCATCTGGAATCGTTATACATCTTTCTTAGATTTAAATCTTAAATTCAGCCGAAAATAAAACGTGGGTCGAGAGAAAATGGAACGTGCATTTAGATGAATGTATAATAAGTGTGTACCTGCCTGAACCTACGAGAGGGGACTCATCGAGGCAACAACTGTAAGCCAGGAGACGGGATTTTTCCCCGTTTTGTTGCTGAAATCCACATGATTTTATAGAAAAGCAGCCAGTGAAGGTTTTTAGGAATACATTTACGGTTGACATTACATTTAAGGCTTTTTTTTCAAGCAGATATATCTTTAACAATCTAAAATCTTGGAAGTATCCTTTCAAACTTCCAGGCTAGAAACATTCAATATTCATGAGATGTTTAGGGATCGTGTTTAAGTCGCTTAGTGGGAAGATTTGATCTTTGAACCTGCTAACTAGAATTTTATGAATTCACATGCATTAATATTTACGCTATAAAAGCTTTTTAGTTGATTGCCTACGGTATAATTATGTTAAAGATATTATTTGTGGTATGATCCAAAACTGTGATGATTTCGTAGGCCTGATAAAAGTTTGAATTTGGTAACGTCGACTACATGAATAAATTTCACTGCTTTCATTACAACTACTAGCTGGGTATAAATTAAGGCAAAATATACACGTAGCGTTGAAAAGTTTTAAATTTCACCCCTAACGGGATATACATTTCCAGTAATGTTGAAATTACCTCCAAATATGTAACTAAGTGTAATTACAGTTACTTTTGCTAAACTGTAATTAACTACAATTACAATTACGAAATATGAAAATGTAATTAAATACAATTACATAATGATTTACATCTACAATTACATTCTGTTTTGGATAGGATCAGGCAGGACGATAGGGTCCAAGCAGGTAGAAAAAAGGGATTACTTTAAGCTATAAACCTAAGGGTTTGCATTGGAATCTAAACTTTTCACAGATTGAAAGTATCAAAATAATTTTTGTAGAATGTACTTATGTAATTGTGGAAACGTAATTGTAGCAAAGCGAGTAACTGAATTACAGGTAAGTTACAATTGGTAAAAATAAGTAATTAATTACTACTTCAGTTACAATGAAGGTAATTCAATTATTTTTTAATTAATTACAATTAATTACTTAACAACACTGTACAGGTCCCATTAGGTTTTAAAAAGAATTAGTGATGTATCCGCATTGCGTGGCCACCTGTAGTTAGATTTTGACGAAAGGTCGGCACTGTCCTAAAGATTAATATGGAATTTACGAATTTTCGGAGTTTTTTGCTAAAACAAACGATTTTCAATATGTCCATTATTTGGGCGGCATCGCTTGTTTTATGAACAAGTGAATTTTATACTTTCCCAGGATAGTTCACGAGAGAAAATTCATGTAATCGAAAGAAATAAAAGCACGTATTGGATTTATTCAAATTAATTAATTTCGTCGGAGTAAATATGTTTATGTGTATACTGAGTTTTTGTACTGGATGCCTTGACCAACTCACTAATGATAATACAAAATAAACAATGCGAACATATGATTTTAAATTTACGTTGCGGAAGTAAAATTAATAGGATTTCTGAATTGAATTAAGTTTTAATTTGAAAATTTGTGCATTCGGATTTTCGAAAAATTAATTACACAGAAAGAATCAAATGGTAAAGAATTATACTAAGAGAACGTAAATTATTTGTACTATGTAAAAATGTAAATTTAATACAACTCATTTATTGTGTCCTTTCCTGTTAAATGATAATTGTTTAAATATTTACAATTTAACAGAAGTAACAATTCTAGGCGTTCTTAGGAAAGATAATAGATTAGCTACGCACGCTAGCTAAGTACGTCTAAAAGCAAGGGGTTTTTAGGAAGGTAGTGTGCAATATTTGTTACTTGTTAATATGCCGGAATACAAGAAAAACGATTTCCACAAGTAAGACGGTTGAAAGCAAAACGTTTTAAGACGGCTTAAAAGCAGAGACTGAAGAGGCACGCAAAATTTGGATGTTTTCGACGGTTATGGAGGACGATACGGCGCTAAATATTAAGCTGAACTAAGATAAACGGGCGTGAAGATTACCCTTAGAACAGCTCGACTGGGCAAGATGTCCTTAATAGTAGCGTAAATTAAGATTTCTAGTCGCGTTATGTGAGGTCGGTGAAGAATGAAATGAAACGGGAGATCGTTACTCTTCGAAGTAACTACCCTATGGTCGGCAATTTTATCTGTAGCAACCATGGAAATTAGCGAGTATAGAAAATATGCGGTGTATTTTCTGTCAACTAATGCCTTGGGTCAATTACGATACTACTTAAATGATTTACTAATTTCGCTCCTGACCCTGTGACGCCTGTGATTTCCAATTTTAATTGAAAATTAGCTTCATTACAGTAGGATTTGCATTTTTTCTAATGCAATGCAATCAGAAATCATTTATGTTCACATTTATTGCGAAAGGAAAATAGTACAGCGTGAACTTGTTGAAGAGGTATTACAAGTATGCGTAATATTTTACACATAGCTCTACCATTTTTTAGAGGTTATTGATCACAACTTTTGTGTATAATTTAAATTTATTTGGCAAAACATAAACGCAAAATATTATTAACTATATTTTTGTAAATATTATCCTTGAAATCAATGGCGAATTTTTTTCTTTAGAATAAAATTTACCTGGGACCATATATGTATGATTAATTTTAACTGCCAGGCATTTGTACCAGGAATAGTGATTACTACAATTTTCAAAATTGTTGTTGATAGCATGTTCAACAGATATTTATCGGAATATGAATTATAAGTTTGATCGTTCGAGTAAGTGTGAAGAACCATTTTGGGTTAGTGATTATTCTCTCAGATGAAAACGATGAAATGATTCAAAAACATTCTGCAAAATATTGCATACAGTAACCAAAATGTACCAAATGTAGAAGTTAAAGTTGGATCTGGCCATGGCGGTCAAATACGATAGCTGACTAGGTTAATTTTTTTTTGAGGATAATAATAATGACACCGCTTACTGTATTTTCCTATATATACGTTTTTTTCTTTTAATTCTGCAAAATTCTGTTAGTGTTCAAAAAATTTTACTGGTGTGGAATTAAATGGTTATGGGGGGAAAATTTTTAAATATTCCGTTGTAAAATAAAATTATTTAATATTTATCTACTTCTGAAGTCACACCAATGCACAAAAACGTTTTTCATTTGCCGAAATTTCAAACATAGGGATACAAAATATTTGTTGAGTATTGAGCAAATATTGTTTGTTGAATAGATTTTGCCATTTAAAGACCAATTTTATACACTTATATGGTAATTGGATTTATTTTGGCTTCTTTTACAAATGATACAGAGCTGAATAATATAAAAGAATGTGTTGTTTGGTGAAAACTGACCTCAAAAATAACAATTTAAGTCTGTTTAAATGGTATTCTTATTTTTCGCCTGGTATTCATTAATTTGTTCAAAAAAATGTGAATCTTCTGGAACACCTTTTCATTCCATATGAAAAATGTATTAGCAAATATTTTCCACTACCACTACTTTAAGAACAAATCTCACTGATAACCTCAATTCACTAACATTTCTTAAAGTCTCACAGATGTCGGGAAGTTTGTATATAAAATTAAATCGATAACTAGTTGACGTGGTCCGTATCGCATGTCACTGTTCAATAATTCCATTAACCTTGTTTGTGTCAAAACGTCATGTTTGTACGGTAATTTTATGCGTAACTATGTGTGTGTTCACTTAAAAAGCAGCTAATAAATTATAAATTAATGTGAGATTAATGAGCTTTAAAAAATTTGCTGCAAATACATTTCACTACTAATTAAAGCGAACGTCTGGTTTGATACGACGAACCAATCTGAGAATGACGCCCCTATGTGTATACTAATAATTATTTATAAGCATGCAGGTAATAATGGTTAGAGTAAATTGGAAGGACGGCTGAAAAGCACATGTATACAAAATTTTGTCTCAGTAAAAGAAAACTAGTCTATTCCACTCTACTTAATGCACAGAAACGGTTATGCAAGGTGAAATGACTCACGCCGAAATTTACTCTCGTAGAAAATTAATGATGTGAAAACATTCGTTAATATGTAAATTCCGAACATAATGAGACATCGAATAATATATTCGGGAATAGGAACATTAATATACATATAGACAAGTGTAATGAGATATGAGTATTGCTTAATAATATTGACAGAAGTTTTAGAAATGTTGGTATTTCAGCAAATGCCTTACTGTTGGATATCAAGTAGGTCTTAAAAGAGATATTGATAAAACTTTATTTAAAGTAGGAGGTCAAAGAGTAAATTCAAACTTTGTCAAATATTACCAAAATAATGTAAGGTAAAGTAATAAGGTAATTTTAAATCGCCAAATTTATTTACCCTTACTTTGTCTTGTACAACTTGGGTAAGTTACAGATTTAGAGAAAAATATATTTTGAGTATTTAGTATAAAAATGAAAGCAAAACATCAATATCCAATTTACTTCCTAAATATAACCGATCCTTGGCACTAAGTATTTTTGTGGAAAATTTGTTCAATGTTATATCAATGACACAATATGTCAGTAATGTGTCAGCACTTAGATTTGGGCATAAGACATCTTTCTACAATTATGTCATGTCTATATAAACAATTTACGGTATAGTTTCATCAGTAACGTTACGCTTCATCTGAAATATATTTTTTTTATCCAACGATTTTGCGCTTGCGTTGAGATATATTAGACATTTATCTATATCAATTTACTTTGGATAAAATATTTTATTAAAAATTTGGCTTAAAATGTTAAGCGTTATACCCAAAAACCAAACAATAAGTGGAATAAAGGGGGAGTCTAGTTTTCAAACAATATGATTCCCATGGGTCGTAAGTCCTGATTTGTATGTTTTAGAAAGTAGTTTACATCACTGTAAATAATTTTAAATCGGAATAAAAACACACCGTTCTTTTTATTGTATAAATATATATTACTTAAACAATTTCCAACAGCATCTGTTACGTTTGAAAAGTGGAACCTGGATGTCGCAAATTGAATTCAGATTACGAGATAAGTCATATGATAGTCATAGATATGAGAGTTTGTTGCAAGGTATAATGAAATGATAGGCGGGCCGATTTTTTTGACTATGTACTGGAGTGCTGCGATCTAGGAATGGGCAATATTATATGGTGTTACAGAGTTTTTTATTATTTCATATTTCACATTTCATATTTCATATTTATATTCAAATAAAACTGCCTAAAAAATTCACAGAAGCGAAGCAGCTGCTCATTGGGAACAATTTCGCAAAGTAAAGTAAATGACAAATATTTATCCAGAGAAAAAAGTAACAAATCTGTTTCTATTGTCAAATGGAAAAAGTGTGCTCGATGGAGAAAAACTGATAGAATTGAACCCAATTGATTACCCAATATGAAGAATATGTCGTACAAACGTATTATTTAAAAAGTAGCAATATGCCTTTACGGCTATTTTCTCATATTTTATCTTGTTTTGAAAATGTTGATATATTGTAAAGGTGAAATACACATTAAATTTTCAACAGTGTAATTATTTATAACATAGTATGTTTATTTTCAAATACAATTAATATAGTTAATATACATACATTTATAATATATATATATATATATATATATATATATATATATATATATATATATATATATATTATCAATATATATTATAAATTAAATTAGTATCTATAAAAATATTTCAAAAAACCGAAAACTCTCAGTTGTAGAGTACATTCTAAAGATGATTTTGGGAACACATTTTCTTTTATTGAATATTGCGCCTGAAAATGAAACTTTTTTCAGTGAAATAGGACAGGAGTAAAAGTAGTAAAATAGGAGGGTACTATATAGGTAAAATTTGAGTAAAATAGGAAGTTACTGTAGTGAGAAAATAATTGTAACTTCAGTTAACCAGACTGTTTTGAGAACAAAAAAAAAGATAAATTTCGTCAGAATTTACAATTTAAGTGAATGTTACAGGGTTTCCATGAGTTATTTTTATGCGCTTGGCACAAGTAACAAAGTTTAGTACAAAAAACATGGGAATATATAGGGTCCGCCAAATAACTTTTTTTTTTTTTGGAAATGCTATAACAAAAAACCTACTGAATATTTTCTCAAATTTCTATTTTTATTTGAAAGTACAATCCTTCCGGTTAATGATGGAAAATAATTTCATTCAAATGGCTTCCTCGGCTGGCCATGCAGTAGCCTACACGATCGGTCCAATTTTTAAGCACATTATCGATTGTGTGCAGCTGTATTTCACCAATGGCTTCACGAATATTGTCCTTTAAAGCGTCAATTGTCTCTGGCTTGTCGGCGTAACACTTATCTTTGACGGCACCCCACAAATAATAGTCCAACGGTGTCAAATCGCAGCTCCGAGGTGGCCAAACGACATCAGCTCTGCGGCTGATAATGCGATCTTCAAAAACAGGGCGCAAAACATCGAGTGTAGCTTCGGCTGTGTGGCACGTAGCGCCGTCCTGTTGAAACCAAATGTTGCCAATATCCTCCTCTTCAATTTTTGTGAACAAAAATTCGTTCAACATGGCCCGATAACGATCGCCATTGACTGTAACGGCCACTCCTTGCTCATTTTCGAAGAAAAATGGCCCAATTATGCCTCTGGACCAAAATCCGCACCAAACAGTGACTCGTTTTGGGCGCACCGTCTTTTCAATGTATGCGTGCGGGTTTTCTGTGCCCCAAATACGACAATTTTGCTTGTTTACATACCCGCCAAGATCAAAATGAGCTTCATCTGAAAAGATGATTTTTTTGGCAAAATCGGCATCTTCTGTAAGTCGATCGCAGGCCCAATTAGCGAAGCGAAAACGCATCGGATGGTCAGTTGGCTTCAACTCCTGAACCAATTGGACTTTGTATGGCGTCATACCAAGGTCTTTATGCAAAATTCGTCTCAATGATGTCTCCGAAATGTTCAATTGTTGAGAACAACGGTGAATTGATGTTGATGGCGCTTCACGCACACTTTCTGCCACAGCAGCAATATTCTCGTGTGTACGCACTGTTTTTGGCTTTTCACGCTTTGGGTTATCGATGAGGATGCCAGTTTCTTTCACTTTTTTCACAAGATAACGAACATACGGAGCTGACGGTGCATCTCTTCTTCCAAAATCCGTACGCAATTTTCGCACACATTCTGCAACATTACCATGATTTTCAAAGTAATGTCGCAAATTTCCCAGCGTTGTTCAAGCGTATACACAACCATATTCGTTCAGCGGAAGGATAAAACTAATTATCTGTCAAATCAGAGATGAGCTAAGTGTTACCATTCACGAAATAAGGACTAGTTGAAAAAAAAAACCTTAGATGGCGGACCCTATAAGTGTAAAACCGATTAGAGATAAAGACGTTTCAGTCCCCTCGCCATATTCAAATTATGTTGGCCATAAGTCTAAGAAGAGATTCGAAATAGGCGAGTCGGGGCGAACAGGTAGTCAAACCAAAGGGATAATTAGGACCAGCAATAGGGGCGATTTCGCACCGATCACTTCGTGGGAAGAGTGATCTGCTTTTAGTGGTTAATGTACATTAAGGCTACTAACGGCGAATTAAATTTAGACATTTCGAGGTGTTTGCTTTAACATTCCAAGAACGTTAAGTTGGGTTGGTCATTTTTCGTTAGTTTTGCAATAACCGGGGATGCAAAGGGGCATGACTCCGAAGTAGCACCCGGCCAGGCGATTTGGGAGTGCCTAAACGACTGATATAGCGAATGCTACTTTTCAGTTCATGAGGTGTAAGTGGTGCTTGTAGAAAAAAAATGTTTATTGTCAAAAATTAACTCCGAAAGTATAACGGAGGTATGAAAAACCGGAGCTAAGTTGGACAAGTCGCGGAAAAGTGTATCTTGGATACACATTATTGAATATTATTCGAGAGGGCAATGAAAAAACTTAACTGTACAAATATTACTTTGGACTCGTAGTGCGGTGAAATTTTTCACCAGATTAACGTTATTAAACCTCGGATTTTCTGCTAAATGGTGAATTTCTTACAGAACAAATATTATTAGAGGGCTGTATCTTACATGCAGCCGACCGCGGTTTTAAAACATTTCTAAAAAGAAACATGAGACGAACAATACTACTTCATCTAATGTTGTCCTACAGCCTTCAATAAATTTCAAGAAAACAACCAAAGTGCTGCTACTTTATACTAGCTGATTTTGAGAAATTACTTATAGTGAAGTCATGGTACTGCACTAAGGTTAAATATAAAGTTTGAACCGAGTGTGAATTTTCTAGAAATGCATTCCACAGCAACACAAACACCCAATTTTTTTATGATTCAAGGGACCTTCAAATGTCTAGAAATGCTAAAATTCTTAAGTCTCGCTCCGTACTTTAAGAAGTTTCGCCGAAATTAGTTTACGACAAAGTCTAATTTTTCGGGAGTCCTAGCCGCTTAATGCAACATATATCATCGATAATAGAACCGTTTATGGAATCTAAAATTGTTTAACCGAATGGACGCCTGATGAATATAAATTCACTACTCCTGAAATATCTTCCCACAGAGCTTCTCTCCCTATGTCCCCCTGGAGTACAATTTAAACGGTTTTTGTTACAATTTACACAAAACTTATTATAAATTTGGTGTTTTATCTTCAATCTTCAAATGCTTCCTATATTGAAATTTTTAATAATCTGCTATCTTCAAATGGAGATAGCAGACACCGGCATCTCCTAATCATATTTCCATTGTGTCCTTGTTCATGTTGATGACCATTGCATTAGTCATCTATTTATTAGCAAATCTATTTGGTGATATAATCGACAAAAATTGTAATTTTTGATATAATATTTATTTATTTGATATAATTTTGATATAGTAACAGACTTCTAGGTATAAGCATTCAGTATATCTTAAAATATAGATGATGGTTTAGCATGACGTATTAATTTAAACAGAGAATATGCGAATTATTAGGTTATTGATATAATACGTTACGAATGCATCGATTCCTTCATAAGAGTGTGTGATAAGATTTTGAATAATAATGATTAATATCATGGTTCCAATAAGGTGCATATTACTGTTTGAATATGTGTTATACAGTCTCAGTTATGACTTTTAAGTCAATTTTTACCAGATTGTTGAAAATAACGATTTTATTCTAACTTCATAAATTAAAATGTTTTGCTTTTTAGTTGAAACCTACTTTTGGAGAGAAATTTTATTTTTTTAATCATAATGGATTGCTTCCCTGAAAACGGGGAGAGTCAAACGGGAAGAGATGAGAAAAGAGCAAGGAACAAGCTCATTTTTTAAATGAAATATTTAATCTTTTAAAAAAGGGGAAGACTTGCTCAATCGCAAACAGCTTCTTTGGCATACTGGGCTGTAATATTACTGATGTATAAGGCACACAAAAATATTTCACCTATTTTCCTTAAGTCACCTTATTTAGGAGTTAAACAATTTAAACGTTTTAGCATTTTACATAGGACGCCATTCTCACAGATAATCTAAGGACATAGATTTTGTCTTGCATATTGTTGCTATGTAATTAATACTTGATTTTGGAGCGATGCGGTGCGTAAATTTCCATTTTATTGCTTTAGAACATGCACCGTCCATTTGGACTAGCCCTCGACCGACATGAATGCATAAAGTATGAAGAATGTTAATTTTCAGTGTTTGCGAAGCCAACCAAGTCACACCAAGTTTAATATTAGATTATTCCCAATTTTGCTTTATAATTTTTCCTTTTATTAAGTTGAATCGTGTCCTTCCTGTATTCCATTTTCTATGATATCTTATTTATGTTTTACAGTTATATCCGTATGTCAGTTACGAAAACTCGTGTTAAAATAGGAAATTCATACCAGCAAGGGTCGTACGGTCAAGTGTAAGATAGGTCGTCGATGCTTATGCGAGTTCCGTCTTTTAATCGAGGACCGTATGTACAAGGGACCGGAATAAATAATGGTAACGCTACCCACGTGATGGTAAGCATTTACCCGTATTTTCCTCTTCGGATAAAATTTGTTATAGTGGAATGGTTTAAATAAAAGCATCAATACTAGAACAGCAGGATAAAGTAACTTCAAGAATGTGTTACTCGTGTTGTAAATATTAACACAACTCTTTGAATTTTCAATCTTAATTAATTACATAGAACATGCGTATTGCTTATGATTTAAAATAATGTACAATACTTATAAAAAAATGAAATTTTCTACATCTACAGTTTTTATCTAGCACAAACTAAATGCGACAAAATAAAATGTATAACAAAAAATTTTTTATACCATAATTTTATTTTGCCGACGAAGTATATAGTTAAAATAATTAATTAGAGTCAATTTCTATACGCCAATTGGGTACTTATGCTTATATTCAAAAGTACTAAAAAGATGAAAACAAATCTGGTACAGTTTGTAAAGAATTAGAATCAAAGAGCACCATTTTGGAAACCGGTTTTTATGGAACACCCCATTTTCTTCTTCTTACTTTAATGTCACATTGGTCAAATCTCTAGAAATTTCAAAGCTACAATTGTAATTCATAAAAATGACATTAGCAGCATGACAGCACGCCAGGAAAGATCGCCATAACATTATCTTCAATGACATAATAGTAATAGCCAGGAAAAGTAACACTTTTAAAAGAAATTTCATCGCAATTGCATACATCTAACAAATGGATAAACCTATTAACACACGTAGTGACATTTAGAACCTGAATTCAGGGTACGCTTACATCCTACAATTTGATAAGATGTTAATTGGTCTACTAACATTAAATAAGTAAAACGAATGCCAATCACATAATGCCGTTAACGTTTCTAGTTGTAAGAAACTCTATAGTAATAAGACAAAAATCGACATCTGCCTGTTTACATGTCACCCTGACAGATATTTCATCGAAACTGTGTCATTTGGTCAAACTACAAAAACCATTTCCGTTACTAATGTTATAATGAATCACTTCAACTAACGATTGATCATCAACCAGTTTAAACATAAGTTAATTCTTCTTTGGTAAATTTGTTGGTTTTGTTATTTTTAAGGTTAACGTCACTTATCGTAAAATTTTTCCTTTTTATGAATTTTCATAGTCATTATTAATCCTTCATTTTAAAGTGACTGAAGATGATTTTGCATAAAACCGAAAGCTTTCACGACTAATAAGGGTTTTCTTTCCTGCCCAAAGGCTGTAACCCCAATAGAGGGTCTTAGTCTCCGTCAACCAATAGCTTGAGATATATATGCAACATAATTTGTAAACTCGATCAAGGTTGCATTATTTAAAACTTGGCACAAAAATAGTTTGGATCAGTCCAGGAAACACAAAATGGCTGCCTGTTAAATTAAATAAAAATTCGTGTTTATTCTGTTTTCGCCCTGATGCAGAAATCTTATAATTTTTTTTAACTGTAATATGTTTTATGATTTTTTAAAACTGTAATACATTCTACGACTTTTGTATTAAACATTATTTTAAATAATTTAGGCAAAGGTGTTTGAGAAAAATTAAAAATTTCATATTATTTCTATATTAAATATAGCAGAAATAAAAAGCTACATGTGCCATTGCTAGAAAAGATATAACTTGGTCAACGTCATATTAGAGCTTGCAACTTTTACATTGCATGACAGATCACTTTATGTCCATAATAATAGAGCGTATGTTGAGAGGTGCATGAAGTACACCTCTTCGATTGGTCGTACCATCAGGTCTCTTTGATTAAACAAGTAGTTTCGCGCCATCAAACATATCAAATCAGATTTTACCTCATGGACTGCCCGATTTGCCTGATTTAGAAAATCACGAAAATGTATATGCATTCAGAATAGCTAAAATCTGTTATCATATGAAAAGAAAAAAGTGAGATCATACTTACTTAGCATCTTGACAATTTTCCTTTGCTCCTTCCCGCTGCGATTTACACCATTGCCGTCCTTCGCGCGAGGGGAAACCGATCGGCAATGCTCCATCTTCTTAGATCTATGTAACCGGATCCCTATCAATATATATAAGGCGGAAATGAGTGTCATCGGCCCCACGAAAATGACAAAAGTCGACATTTCGAAGGCATGTTCGATGAATGTGTTCTTTATCGAGCACATCTCTCCACTGACGGAGTCCTTCACCACCCCGAATTGGATCGCTTGAGGTATTGCTAGGAGAACGGCGGTGATCCAGATTATCACGATGTAGCGTACCGCCCTGGAGAGGTTGGATATGTTTTGAGAAAGGAAGGGATGACAGACGGCGATGTACCTTAAGAAACCCAACATTCATTAACAAGCAGTAAATGTAAAAATGGAGACAACGTCAATTTAACAAAACAGGAATGGAATTGCACATAAAATCGCAAGACAAGTTGTTGACGTGTGCTTTTAAAATTCATGTGCGTTAGACGTGTTTTATAAACATAGAAGAGAGAAAGAAGTAGAAAACGAGAGACACTTATATAGAAAGTTGTTTGATTTCAAAGGAGATGTCCACTTTTGTTAGCGCATATTTGCCCTATTCAATGTGGCCAGCTCTGATGGCTACTGAAAATGTTAGTTGAACTACCATTCAGTCTAACTAAAAAGTGTTATTATTTTTCTTCGAACAAAGGGTCTAGCCATATCCCATGAAGTAGATGAAATTCCCCCCCCCCCGTATGGCCAAATAAATTGTACCCCTATCCAGTTCATCAAAATGTATATTTTTTTCCCAAGTATCTACTCAGATTTTAAATCTTATAATCTCTAAAATAATCGAAAATTGTGTTAGTGCTAAAATGGAAAAAACTACAAGCATATTAAGTAAAACGAAAAGTCTCCATAAAATGACTAATTATAATGGAATTGCTTTGAAGTAATTAAAGCAATTTGTTGTGTTTTAGTCTCCAGTTTACTCTAAAATCCAAAAAGTAACCATTAATTCTGTACATGTATATTGTAATAATCATCCATATTTGCCTTGTCGTGTGTAAAAATGTGCTCTTTTTAATTATAAAGTACAAAATAGGGGCTGCTATTTAAGAAAAATATCGTTGTCAGCACGAATAGCGTACCCGTACACCCGCCTTTAAACTAAAGAGATGCAGCCAATCTTGGCCAATATTTTTTGGCGAATTCGAAAAATCTATTGCACTGCAATGCATTTTAGATGTTCCGATATAACTCAAAAGTTAGTGGATATTATAGACTGAAATTTTACATCTAGGTTTGCAACCACATAAATAGATAGAAGAAATAATATAGACTTTTGTTTTGTATGAATTAAAAAAAATAATAGTTTCAAATTCTTTGGTAATATCTCAACAATTCGCTACAAGCCGCATTCAAATTAATCGAATTTATACAAGTGATATTTAAGCAACGTTATGTATAGGTACAGAGGCCTTGTAAGATGAAATGAAATTAACAGTAATTGTTTTTTACAAAATCGCGGATTCTGCCAAGACAAAAATTTCCTTCCAGCTTCTAATAGACTTAGGACTGTCACAGATTGCTTACAGTTTGTATCTCCGTTAATTTTACGTATGAAACTGTAGCAATAAATAAGTTGGTATTCTCAAACTTTTCCAAACATATTTGATGCTTTGTGTTTATATAAATTAAGTTTTAAGGCAATATTATTATCTAAATTAATTTTACAGAAAATTTGGAGCAGGATAGTTTTTGCACCCCATCCTACTTTTGGTTCCATAGTAATAGGATGCAATTTTAATTGATCATTGCTCTGAAATAATTGAGCAATCGAAACTTGTTTTTTTTTCTTAGCAAGTGACTTTCCAAGTAATTTTAAGCTGCGCTTTTTAGAATTGATTTTGACAAATTTTGTTGAGATATTCAATGTGTTTAATTCCCTTTCGAGCAGTTTGTTTTCAGAAAATTACGCATTCGGACACCTGTATTCGGAAAAATAATTTCCACCAATTAACCCAGATCGTATAATTGTAGGGTGCGTTGTCCAAGATCCATACCTTTCAATGGTGAAACCTGTAATGTTCAACACGGTGGCGTACGCAGAGGTCTCCGCTATTAAACTCAGGGTGATGCAGAATGCATCGCCGAACACGTAAACCATTGGCGACCAAATCCTATACAACTCCGCAGGTAATCCCGACACCAGAAGCAACATATCCGAGCACGCCAGACTGAACAGATAATAATTAGTTGTAGTGTGCATCCACTTATTCTTCGATATCACCACGCACGTGACGATGTTACCAACGAGACCACCAATTAATATTATCCCGCATATCACCGTATAAGGGATTACTACCGATAACGAATCCATCGCGTTGTACCCGTACATTTTGGACTTGTCCTTGCCTCAGTCTATTCGTTATTGTAAATATAAGATCTTCAGATGTCTTGTGCAAATGAAAAACTCGTAATTTTGCTATTACATTGCGTACTACTTGTGTACAACTGCGGGTTTGAATGGATGTTTGGCGGCTGACTATTTTAAATCGGCGGCGGTAGCAGCCGCGCGGCGGCGGTCCCTACCAGACCGATTTGTCGTTACTTTTCAACACGTCCTGGTCAGAAAGATGAATATACTGCCACAGGCGGTAACGTCTTACCGTGATATATGTGGAAATTAACATGTAGACGGAAACGATAAACTATAGAATTTAAGCCCCAAAATTCTGAATAAAGCCCACCGGACACGATGCATTTCTTTCGTGGGTGGGTGCATGGAAAAAGGCATGAGGAGTCGGCTGCTCAGTCCTATGGGTATTTTTATGCGGTGGAAAACCACAAGGGCATTTTTCTGGCTATTATATATCTTGGATGATAAACATATCAATGTTTGCCCCCCTCGAAAAGAAGAATCGCGAAACAGAACTATTAAAAACCACGATTTGTTTATGTTTAGTGGTACTCAGAACCTTTCTTCCACCTTGACAGACCGACAACGTCAAAGCGCCGGCGCAGTGGCCAACGCAACAAAATGCTCGTTGTTCATTGGACGGCCTTCAAATTCTCTGAGAAAACATGCAGCAAAATAAGCACACGCGCTATTCACGGAAATGTGCAGCAATTTCACCCTTGTGACGTCATTTTCCCCACCGCCTCTCCCCATGCCTTTCCCCATGCAATCACCCACCAAAAACTGGATCGCGTCCGGCGGGCTTAAGTGTGCGTCAGTCTGACTATGCTAATTCGTTTAATGTTCATTTTAATAGTCTTAATTGTATTATAGTTTCTTGTGCATTAATCTCAGTTAAAAGTGATGAAACATTTTTCCTGTGATATTGGTACAGGACATAGCACAACATTTTCAGGCTGAACACAAAAATATTCTCCCTTATGCGGTACAATAAACAGATTATAAAGCGGTGTTTACTCTAGGGGTAAATTAGATATGATAGGCAACTAAATGAAGGCTTGATCGTCAATTTTTCCTCCGTCGATCAAACCTGGGCGCAAATATGTTTTCGGCTCTCAGGATTCCGAATTTGTAGGTTGCAATGGGCGCAACCCCCGGCAAGGGGTTTAAATTCGTAAAAAAATGACACGTTTTTAGTTTCTTGCAATTTTCTCAATATAAAAAAATAATTTGACCAGTGTTCCTCGTACAAAAATGCTTCGATTTCATGATATTGCTGGTGAAAATTGAATAAATTTATGTCAACTTATCGATGAGCTTTATATTTTATAAAACCAAGGATGAGAAATGTATATGTAGATACACTTGTCACAGCTGCCGTGCGTCTACTATACGTACACACATCGAACCCAACATATAAATATTCCTTCGATTTTTGGAAATAGATTTTAACATTTCAGATTAACAAGATTCTACTATAAATACTAAAAAATATCGTTTTTTGATATTAAAAAAAGAGTAATTTTAGGTAATTTGAAGAGTTTTCGACCCTTAAACTTCATAATACTTTGATTAGTTTATAACATTTGAACTGTTACTAAAAAGAAATCCGTCAAAGTTTTTTAACTACACTAAATTTTAAACATTTTACATACAAAAGAAGTTTAGTAACCTTTTTTTAAACTCATGTAATCCACGGAGAACACTTTTCTATGGTCGTTGCAGCAACTTTTTGAATGTATTTGTTTAATAGTATTCGAACCATAATTTATTTTGCTTCTCCATTAAACTGGGTGTGTAAAAAAACAATTATTTCCATTATTTCTATGAAATGTAAATATGTACTGGGATCTACTTGATCCAATAATATTTTAATATAGTACTGAAATTGAACGAAAAATTTTTTATTCCTAAGGAATAGTCAAAAATTATATGTGTAAAAGTGTCACAAAAATGTCATCTGGAAAACTGATATATTTTTTAAAAAGTAATCCCAAAACTCTGGAATATCCGTTTTCCATCAGATTAATTTTGCTACAACGATATAAAAATAAAACATGCTTAAATATAATTAAACATAATGACGCTTCAACGTAACTCCCTTGTGTCATAATTAATCATTGGTCCCTATTGAATTAAATTAAAAATATTTGATCTTGAATTTAAAATATCTCTTTGCAGATTCATAACAATTTTATTACAACGATATGAAAATAGCATTTGCTTCAACGTATTTACCCTTTCAGTGGGTCATTAATTATGAGAACCCCTTGCATTATAAATAAAAATTTTCATTTCGAAAATCAAAAATTCATTGCAAATTCCTGATTAGCGACCACAAATAATTTAGAAATTATGCAAAATATACTTGCCATAATATTTCTGGAAAAACCGAGTGATTCACTTTATTTTTATAAGTAGCAATATTAAAATGTCCAACTATCAGAAATACCAATAAAACCAAAATCTTTTATAAATTAAGAAAGAAATGAATATAAAGTAGATGGTGAAAAACCTTACCACATACGACATAAGCTTTAAGTAATTCCAAAAATAAAAGAAAAATTCGAATGCATTCCAAACTAGCATACGAATGGTAAAATAAAGTAAAATAAAATGACGAATAAAGAAGAGGCCTTCAAAAGATTTGTTTTTGATTTTCTATTAAAGAGTCGCTTTAAATTTTTTCGATATACTTGGAAACTGATGTCACAAAAGAAAAGTTATCTTTGTTACATTAAAATCGGTTGAGGATTGGAAAAAGTTATATTCTATTTTTTTTCATCAATTTAACAACCATTGTATTCAAATTAATATGTGTATTTGTAACCACTTGTTTATGTCACCATTTTATTAAGATAAATATAATTTTTCAAATATACCTTTCTTAAATATAATTTTACTTACAATCAACTCTTACAGGCTCTTTTAAAAATTATTGAATAATAGGAAACATTTTTTTGTATAAAATGCACTGCTTAAAGCAATCTTGTTATTCTCAACTGTTAAAAATTTTCCAAAAATCGAAGGAATGTATATATGTGAGTTTCGATGTGTGAGATAGAGTATATCTATGTTACCGTTAGCTTAATTGATGGGGTACTTTCTCTTCGTGGTTTGTTATTAAAATACGCCTTTCGTATACCACGCTTTATTTAAGTTTTGACATTACGACACGTTTCTATCGACTGCCACTTTCACGTTACCCTTACGAGAGCCCTCGAACCTCGAATTCAGCTAAAACTCGGCCGTCCTGCGCATCTCGCAATGATTTCGGTGAGAAGATCGGATACGTAGCTGACATCTACGTATACATACGCTCTCGTAACCGGAAAAAGTTCGGCGGGAAAAAATTCCGCGGGGAAAAGTACCGCGGAAACAGTTTCAAAAAGACAGATTTGTAAAGTCACATGAAATATAAAATATTATTTAAATACATTCAAGTACAAGTCAAGGAAACCTGGTTTCTTGGAAAATACTACAATAAAGCTACTAAATGTTTAAGCAAATGGCCATGTGTGATTAAATAAAGGTTATTTCAGGTACCTCCTTTAAGGTAATTGATGTAAATCCTCTGTATTTGTGTGATATTTATCACGCATTAGTTTGCGTGTAAGTGGTCATAGGTGTTACAAAAGTCAACGTCGGTTGGCACAGTTTTAACAGCTGTCAACCATAATATTAAATTGCGCCCGCAGTAATTGCATTTTTTACTATGAGCATATTATGTAATTATATTATTATATATTGTTAGCAATTAATATAGCATATTTTTATTCAAATAAGCAATATGATTTAATCCGTCTTTTATTTAAGAATTTAAAAAAGAATACTGTGATTTTCATAATTGAGATCCATTAATGACCAGGGAATATTAGCCGGCGAAATTTTTTCCGCGCGGCACTTTTTTCCGCGGGACTTTTTCCTGGATTCATACGCTCCCCATCCTTGGTTTATAAAATATAAAAACTCGTCGATAAGCTGATATAAATTTGTTCAATTTTGATCAGCAGTTTCATGAAATCGAAACAGTTTTGCACGAGGAACACGCTGGTCAAGTTATGTTTTTATACCATTTTTAGTTTTTGAGAAAATCACAAAAAACTTAAAAATTGGCAGTTTTTTGCAAATGTCAACCCCTTGGCGGGGGTTGCACCGATTGAAACCTACAAGTTCTAAATCCTGAGGGTCTAAGACATATTTGCGCCCAGATTTGTTCGATGGAGGAAAAAAATCGAGGATCAAGCCTCCATTCAGTGGCCTAGACAACGTGAATGGTAAGAGAGAGATACAGAGGGGAAGAATATAAAACACAGATTTGTCAAAGTGTTACCAAATACTTAATAGTCAACTTGCGAATTAATACGAAATTGCTTTATTAGAGATAAAAATATGAAATTAATGTTCATTGGAATATTATGATATGCTACTTTTAAAAAACAGTCGTATAGTTAGCACGAATAGTGTCACATTAAAAGTGTTAAAAAACCATTATAAAATAAAAATATTTGTGAGGAAACAAAGGTAATATTCAGTATTTTTATGAAACGTATGTATATTTATAACCTGTATGTATTATTGTCATTAGTTTTAATTTCGACGTAATCGGTAAAGACAAAAGTATGCCAAATTTGCAAGCACAACTTCTAAACATATACATAGAACTTGACAGGATGGGTGCATCTCTGATTTTCTTACGGTACAGACCTAATTCTTAAAAGCAAATAATGATTACAGCTTAAGTACTGTAAATACTAGGTACTAAGTATTGCATAAATGCAAAATTAAGACCGTGGTTGCAGCATCCGAGACACAGTAAAATCGGGTGTAACAAATGAATCCTACTCAATACACTCAACAGAGAGTGTCAACTATCTTAAAGTATAAGTGAAGTATGAAACACAGATTGAAAATTTAAATACAGTTAACTGTGCAACCTAATAAGAGGTCAAAGCTTACAAAGAATTTACGTATTCATCTAAAACTATTAAGCACAAAGCTGAATTAGTTACACGTTTACGATGTCGCGAACTGAGGGGCGTTGTACCCACTTACGATTCCCTGAATTTCCTGGACGCTAATGGAAATTTAAGGATCTACCAATTTTTTTAGTACTGCGAATACTGAGAAGGCCTTGGACTTTTCGGGGAAGAAAGGCCTGGCGATTCTGCAAATTACGTGTGAAATCTTCCACGGAGGAACAGAGGAAACGGCGGGCTCCGAAAACAATATCACGGTCAACAACTTTATTTTCTTAACGTCAATAAGGTTGATCACAGGATCACAGGATAAATTTGGGGATGCTTAAAAAAGCAAGTTGCGTAGTCGGAAGGGAAGACGGTAGTACAAACGGATTTCGGCGGTATATCATATACAGCGCATGACCACTAATCAGTGTCGAGAGGAGAAAAGATATATAGAGAGGAGTCCATCGGCCAATCTTATGCAGATTCGAGAACGCATTCAAAAACGTAGAAGTAATAGACATCCAACTCTTAAAAATTTTGATATTGTGACTTGGAAAGCCCTCATAGAACCAACTGTGGCCAGTCAGGAATCAGCTACGCTCTCGCTCTTACGTGACTTGGATAGATTACAACGATTATTTTAGCCCAGTGCAGCATACCAATGCCTTTCATTGGTTACCTAGCATCCTTCATCTCGAACAAGTCGAAATATTTGAATAATGTTGCAGTATTAACATTACCTCTTACACTATTTCTGGTCATTGTGGTTACCTCATTTGAATGATGAGATGCCAGTAAGCAGTCTGCTTCTGTAGTTTTAATTCGGTTAATGACACTTCCATGGTTTTACGAGAATTTGCCCTGAGACATTTAACAAAAATCATCCTGTTATCGACTCGACCATCTATTGCGAAATCATAATTTTTAAATTCTCGTCACCACTTTACTGCACATGGAAAGGTATTTTTCTTCTCGGCGAAATTCCTATCAATTTCGTGATTAACAACAGTCAAGGTCCCGAGCTGATATGAATATTGATTTCATTTCAGCATGCTACTTTATCTTTAGTTTCTGTTTTAATATCAATTTGTAATAAAATACTGGCTACGCCTACCTTACAGCTTTAACCTCTACTGTTATCGAATTCAGATAAAAAATTTGGAAATCTACTTAGTACTTAATTACTTTTTGTTGTGTTCAAAAGATATTGGTTAACCAAGAAACTGACATGATGTTTTAACATTCCTCGGTTCTGTAATCAACGTTGCAGGTTGATTTGATTTTATGAGCATTAAAAACAAATACAAATAGCTACAAAACAGTGAAACTACTGACCATATGAAAATTTCTTTACGGTGACGCCAACCCCTTCCATTCAGGATCATCAAAAAATTAGGTTTGACAAATCAACACGTGAACAAGCTACATTTTTTTGAAGGAAGCAATAATGCTTAATTTTAAATTCCCAAATTTTATGTACTTTAATCATTTTGAAAATTTGCATCTTGAAAAACTATAATTTCCAACCATTGGAGTTTATTCATCGTTCATATAACCTGATTTACGTTTAAACTTTTTAGAATTATTTGTCTAATGAACTGGAACTTGATGAAGAGATATAGTTTTTCATGTACATTGGACCTTCCTAATGGGCTAAAGCTGGACAATTTTTCGTAAAATGTTTTGAGTGAGTATTTGCTCGCATTGCGATACAATCAAATACTGAAACCAGAAACTACAATCATTCAACTACAATTTATTTATATGCAATTTTATTTCCAGCTTTCCTATTAAGTAATTAATAGTTAAATTGTTAAAAATATGTCTGATTAGTAAGCCAAAGTCACGAACTCTTCTACTCGATTAGTTCATATTTATAGAATGTAAATACAGGATTATAAATTTACGTGCATATCAAAAGATAATTGGAATTCCAATGCTGCCGTAATTGCGAAGTCGACAATAGTTTTAGTTCCCGAAATATTCATGTAACTACTGATTACTATTACAATAAAGTTAAATAGTTGAATTAGGACGGCAGGGGTATAGTGAAAACTAAGATATAAAACAAAGGCTTCTTATTAATGACTTGTGTTAACGATGGGATGGTAGCGGTTTTATGTTTCTAGAGAAAGATTGTAATAAAAAGGTTAAAGTAAATGCATCAAAAGTAGAATCAAAATGGGTTTATCATCAAATATTTCCCAGGGATTTATTTATGGGCATTGAAAATAGCATTTTTATGCTTTACTCGACAGGTTCTTAATTATTAAACATTATTAATTAACAGTAAAACTTGGTCGAAATTAGTTATTTAGATTCCTAACCAGACAAGCGCTTAATCTTAACCAACTATATTTTAAACTCCGCGACCGGTTTCTATTAATACATAGAATACATTAATACATAAATGGATCTATTTTATAATTTTTTTGTAGTTATAAACCAATCAAATTCATAGCAAAGTAACATACAAACAACTAACGTTACAGTAAAGAGTTAAAAACTAAGTAATTTTTAAAAAGCTATTTTCCACCTACTACCAGTTAGCACATATCGATTTGTTATATCCTTTACGTCTACCAGAGTTCTATTATATCATTTTTTGATAAAGAAATTTAAGACTTCACTCTAACATTAGTTATTTGTAAGTGAGTTCGTCATGATTTTGATTGGTATGAAAGCTATACCAAATTTAAAAAAAATTATACGTATTTATTCAGTTAGAATAGCATCTTTAATCGCCTGAAGATGACAATATATTAGTTGAAACTAAACATAAATTACCTTTATCTTTTGAAGTTACACCGTTTTTTGTAACCTTCCGAGTAAGTTGTGATAAAGAGAACGTAGATGAGAAAGTAGTGCGAACGATTTAATTGATAATAAACCAATTTTGATTTTATTAATGATGCATCAACATCAACGGTTTTGTTACGATTTTTTTACGAAAAAGATAACAACGCATCAGATACGAACCGATGACAACGGGGGCGATATCTTAATTTTTTTTGTTATAGTATGGTTCCACCGCCGGTAAAACCTGAATTTTTTACTATCTGTACTTATTACGCCACGGATGGCACCATAATTGCTGCGGCAAGAGATTGCAGCCTCATTCGATTAGTGCGTCAGAAGGGAAACGGAATAGGATGAAAGCGGCTCTGGCTCCTTAAAACGGAAGCTAAAGTATGGTAATTCTGACTGAATACTTCCTGTGCTATCAAGTTAGGAGTTGAGAGATAGAGCTCCACCCCTGGCCTTGTAAAATTATAGTAGGTACTAAAAGTCTAAATAGCAAACTGAATGCAAAAGGATTTTACGGTAAAAGACAGGGCAATAAGAATGGGAAGCTGATTTCAGGTACATTGAATATAAATGGAATCCGGAGAAAATTGAATGAAGGTAAAAATATAGCTCATATATATCCTTCGAACTGACACAAAGACAGGTCAGGGCAGTAAGGAGTTACAAGATTTTATACATAAAAATAATCTTATGTGGCAAAGAAAAACGAGGATATATATATATGAGTATCAATTTTGGATAGGAAATCGTTAAAGAAGTAAGTATGTTCAACGTTAAAATATATTGTCTAATTTTTTATGAAGATCAACCTAACTTGCAGTAAGCTAAGAGGGTGATGGAAGATATAAAAACTAACCAGTTTCCTCATTTATAGGATAAACGTATTAAAAAGTTGTTGTGAACCTATAATTTGTTAAACAATATATCTGTATAGTGAATATAGGCAGAAGAGCAGGCGACTACTTACAGCAAATCCTATACCAAGAGTAGAGATTCTAAATGTCACTGCGTAGCGAGAATTCTGACGTGGGATATGTAGGTCAAGTGCTCCAAGCAACAGGGAACAATCGACCCGATTGTTGACCAGCTTCCGAAAAGCGCATCCTGATGTTTTCATCTGTCTTCTAAGGAAGTAAAGTCGAAGGACGATAAGAATTGAGGGTAGTCAACATTTCTCGTAAGACAGATCCCAGCCATTTTAAAGATATAAATTTTAAGAAGCGATGCTAATCCTTTTTAATAAGAAGGGTGATAAGTGTAAATAGAAGACCCAAAACGACACGACAATACTCAAGTTTAGAGCAAACGAACGAATAATGAAGTTTTTTAAATGGGGCATGGTTACAAATAAATCAGGAATTTTTTCAAACACATCCGAGGGTTTTACATATAATATATAATTATAATTTTCTCCTTAATATGAGAAGCAAACGACAACTTGATGTCAAAAAAATTTCAACGTCATTCACCGATTTTCAAAGAATTTCCCATTAATCAAGTAGTGCATTAGTGTACATTAAGCTTACACTTAAAACTATCAATACAGTACTTTGAGACCTTACGGTTAAGATGATTTAACGCGTATCAATTAACAATGACATGTTGATTACATTGCAAGAAATCAACATCATTTTTCGACTTGATCGAAGTATAAATCTTCTAGTCATGAGCGTAAGCCAGTAAATAATACAAAGTAGATCACCCAGATATATCAAAATAATAAAGGGCCCAGGTTAGATCTTACACGTACACCAGAAATTGACAGATATAGTTCAGATGTAAAGCCACTGTAAATGTTAAAACATGGGGTTTTAACAGAAAAATCTCCATTTAATTCAATTTCCAAAAGATTCCATTGAATACGATTGTTATTATAGTAAACATAATTGTTTAATAGATTGCAGCAATAACCAAGTTACCAGCAGGGTCGCTGATTCGACAGATCAGCGATCTAATTACTAAATTGTTTATAACACTTAAGCATATTAGTTGTAGAAATAGCGGCAAATAATTCCAATAAAACATAGTTGAGAAGAGTATTCTTGACTGTCACTATTTCCTCTTTTCCAAGTCTAAAGTTGGGACGTGAGGCTGCTGTTTCCTATCATCGAGAATGTTAGAAAGGTATTGTGTTACTATTACCAAATTTATCGACTTAGATCGACTCGGAACAAAGCAATGTTGTTTAGAAAATAGGAAAGAATAAATATTTATATATAGACATGCATAGATGATCTATTCAACTCACTTGCAAAGTTAAATAGTACTGCCGTTGGTCTGTAGTTCCTTAAGTCGGATTTTTTGTGAATCGGTATAAATCTTACTCGTCTTTACTGGCAGGAAAAGTTTCCAAATGTAAAAACAAGATTTATAATTTAACAAAGTAGCGCAGCCAATGCGGGTTAATCATCATGTGCAATAAAACTTTGTGTAAGATCATCTGTAGCAGTCATATTACAAGTAAACCTGCCCATAATTTCAATAATCTTTGATTCTGAGACGGTATCAAGCCTAAGAGGCATGATTCGAAGGTTTTGTACTTCTAATGTGTTGTAACTACAGCATAAAAATTTAGTAGAGTTATCCCTCTTTAATGTAGATAAACTTGAACAGCTGTTTTGGATCTTCAGAAATTTCAGCTTTTATTCGTTTAGCTTGAGTACACAGAAGGTTAAACTGATAAAAAAAATCAAATCGTTAACAGATTCCCCTTTTTGCCTTAGATGACGTTCTTCTATTGATAACTAGAAAGATAACTGGAAAGGAGGAAATCACGCAGGAAAAATAACTTACATTTATGAGACTTTGGAACACATGCATCAAAAAGAGAGTACAGTTTTATAATAAACATTTAAACAGTCATCCACATTTGCAAAAGAATTTGGGTAAGTCCAATTCAATCTCTTTTGTTTGAGATATATACATACAAGTAATGCTAGATGAAATAAATTTTCTAGTAAAAATGGTGTCTCCTCCCTACCCACCAATACCGACTGACAACAATTTAAGAGAACCAAATCCAGTATACGATCATTATTAATACAAATACTGTTAAACTGAGCGCGTTGCAATGAATCACAAATTTTTGCTTTTTGCTATTTTTGCTCATAAACTATGGAACGTTAAAATCCGGTATGATTGTAACATTTTCATCAAACAAATACACTTCGAGTGCTTCAAGAAATAGATCATATTTACAACTAATTACAAAAGGTGGTATGTACAATACAACAAGATAAATCTAAAATGATTTGAAACGGCACCTACAGAAAACTAAGTCAATCAGGGGAACCAACTATGAACAATAATCGGTGTTAAGAAGTTCTTGGCTAACCAGTAACAACACCATCTCCATCTGTTTTGAAAATATTCAAAAATTTCCAGTCGCATCTAATAACATTATAAGCATTTGGAAACAATTCTCTACCGTTAACCGATAAATTTTTTCAGTTCTCCGTAGCAATAACAATATCAAAATAAAAATTGGATGAGTTTTTATAGAACAGATGTGTTTTTGTTCGCCTACTTCTAGTATTCTGGTAATAAATAATAAGTTTGTCAGATACATTGGGCTGTGTTAGTTTAACACACGCATGTACTTTATTTTTAGCAGCCTTTCAGCCGCGTCAATTCTAATTTTTAACAGTCAGATGCTTTTTTCTAGTAGGAGATTTGCCCTGGAGTACGATCATATGAAACAGAAACTTCAGAAAACTTTGTGTAATGTTTTATATTTGCATCATTACGAATTATAATATGAATAGTAACTTTATTTTATAGCTCTAATAGGTCTGGGAGGCGAGGTTTGAGGTTTGAATCGGAGGAGTGTAAAAACTTCGGAAACTGACAAGTACCATATCTGGCATTAAGAATTTTACATCAGAAGTGGTTTTTCTCATACTTAACGCGATCATCCTTTGTGGTGAAAAGTGGTTGTTCATCAACACCGCATATAATTGGGTTAGAAGAGGAATTGAATCGATCGATTAGCTCACCACAGAAAACTTCAACCTCATCAATACCAGGATCAACATTCGGTTCACATTGTCATTAGCTGGCGCGTTTCCTCTAACACGTTAAAATTTCTCTGAATGCCGCTATTCTATTCCTAGGATATGTATAAAGGTAAATCTGTTGTTTATGAAAATTTAGATCATTTACAGGGTGTATCAGAGTTAGGTGATATAAATTATACGAGAGACAGGCAGAGGACAATACTAAATGATGACACTACCAATAGGATTAAAAACAAATAGTCCAAAAGCCCAACCTTAAAAAAATAGATAATTTGAGTCAGGCAATGTTATACATCGAACGATAATATATGATCGAATAATTTTGAACCAAGGACCATCACTTTCCTCCATCCAATTGACCTCTGGAGTGGAATAGACTTCAATGGAATAACCTGGAACCTGGAATGGAATACGCTGCATTTTAGATGAATCTTTTTTGTACAACACTAGTATATTTGTGTCTTTTCACAGGTCATGTAGTATAAAGTTAAAGTAAAATAAGTGCCGTACAAAAACAGCAGTCCCGGAAGCAAAAATAAAATCTATTTTGGAGAGATTTTGTTAAGGAGTTTTCGCAGGAATATTAGCATCTAGAGAAATAGTCCAGTTTATAGAGCAAAAAAAGCCCTTTTGGTAGATTAAACTTAACAGCAGTCGGACCAAAAAACTTTGTAAAATGGATCAAAGATGATAAAAGCTCAAAATCTAGACAAAATTGAACTTATGAGTTTTTTTAAAAATAAAAGTTTTAAAAAATATGTCGGTTTTCCGTTTCTTTCGCCATACGGTAAATATTATTGACGAAAAAGCAATATGTTGTAAAGACGATTTGTAGAGAATTAAAAGACCTTCAAAATAAGCCTTTCCAAAAGATCGGAGCATTTTTCAAAGAGAAAATTTAGAAAAACCGTTAAAATGGAACCTTTTTAAAAAATCCACAGCTTTGCCCTGTTTAAAACAGAAGCGCTAATTTTGCTTGTTAGATTATTATGTGTACTTTAAGCATGCTAAAGTTGGATGCCGTTGGAAAAATAGTTTTTGCACAATTACGTTATTAACAATATACACCGACATCTTGCATAATGCGGCGTATTAACTTAGATTTTAATCTTTCAAACGCTTTCTGATAGAGGACATTGAAGCCTACAATTTGGCTATCTTTGATTTTCACATACATTTGGAGAAAAGTACGAAAAATGGCCTCGAACATTGCGCGAAAGCATCAAGCAACATAAAACAGAATACTTGTTAGGTGTAAAAACTATTCATCCGGCAGTATCCAACTTTTTCATGCTTAAAGTAGATATAATAACCTAATGTTTTACGCAAAATTTGCGCTTCAGCATTAAAGGGTCCATTTTAATGGTTTTTCCAAGTTTCCTCGGTGAAAAATGTTCGGATCACTTTTAGAAACGCTCATTTTAATGGTCTCTTTATTCTTTACGAATCGTTTGTACAATGTATTACATTTCCGTCAATACTTTTTACGCTATGGTGAAAAAACAGAAAAAAAGATCTGTTTATTTAATTTTTATCTTTATAAAAACCGCAAAACCTTACATTTGTCTAGATTTTGGGTTTTTATCATCTTTGATCCATTCTAAAAAAGTTTTTTGGTCTGTGTGCTGTTAAATTTTACCTACCAAAAAAATAAAAAACTCTAAACTGTGCTACAAATGTAAAACCTGGTACCGTACAAAAATTCTGATTCTCAAATATATAAATAATAAATTTCCCAAGCTGACGCAGTATTTGTTTTTTATATATTTTTAACTCCTTCACGTTGCATTGAACTTCTGAAAGAGTGCGGCACTGATTCGCAAGTATTAATTAACATCTCGAGTCTAGCTAAACCTAGTGCTGTACAAAAATCATTGCTATTCATTATATTTTTCACCCTTCAGGTTGCATTCGACTTTTGAAATAGTACGGCACTGATTCGTGTTGACTAGCATCTCGAGTCTACATTGAATAGTTGACTGAAAAGACAAACATTTTTAATGGCGTTCATTTTTTTCGTCGAGTCATATTTTACGTATTTGGCAAGGGTACATAAATTTTATTATAACAGTTTTAGTTATAATGGGTGAAATTTTTCCCAAAACTAATAGCTTGTACGATAAATGGAAATTTGCAATAACAGTTGTGCAGAACTATTTAAAAGAAGAAAGTGACGAAAAAAATGCTGTAGTTAATTTTTTCGAATATCCACAAATTTTTCAAATATTGTAAAAAGGCCAAACCGACATCCAGCAGTGTTTGCATCTCAATCTAATAATTTTTCGAGATCCTCCGGTAGAAATAATGCCTGTCGGCTGAATTTCTTCTTCCTACCTACGATAATACGTATTCAAGGCATAACAATGGTAACAGTATGGCAACATTGTGATAAACTGATAAACCTAAACGACGGTTCAATATTCATCTGTTAAAACTGAGGATGGTGATACTAACTGGATGAGCACTTGATTTGCGAGAGGGCTTGTGCGGTAAAGGGTAGGAATTCTCCCCGTTTCCTAATATTTTTAAGCGTCTTTAAATCTCTTTACTCAACTATTGATCCTAGTCCCGTACAATGATTCCTGCTCTTAAATCTATAGTTTCCCAAGCTGTTGTAATCCTTGCTTATCCATATATTCACGTTGCACTGGACTTATAAAACAGTATGGCACTGACTCGCAGGTATTAATTAATATCTCGAATCTACGTTGAACTTAGCGCCGTACAAAGCTTTCTACGGGACAAACCTCATGAATTTATGAATAATGTTCTTTGAGATATCAATCTAATTTACTTCAAAACTTTCCCATAAGATTGTATTATATGAAATTAATTTGATACGTGCAATTATAAATATGAATCACCATGAAACGAATACTCCCCTCACAAAAGTTTATATGGTTACGACTAGAATTCGAATCCAGAACTCCCATGCCATGGAAGCCATGGGGATAGTTGTTCCTTAATGGTTTATATTTATAATTGTTGTAAATGTATACCCTTATATTTCCCATTTATATAGACAGTGGACTCTAGGAATGTTAGCGTGAGAAACGTCTCGGCAATCGTTGCGCTAACTGACGTTTTAACTGGTAACATCTGAATGTGATTAACATGTGTTATGGTACTTAATTGCGAACATACTCGACGCGATATTGAAAGTTTTGGTTTCGAGTCTTGGCCCCAACCATAAAACTTTTTCCTTAAAAGTCATTCTTATTTTATATATTTTTTATAATTATGAGTTTATAACGGCATAATTATGTTTCCCAATAATGAATTAATTATACAATGTGATAAATTAGCAATACCTACAGCAATGAAAATGTATATGTCTTGATCGAAGAAACGAGAATTGTACAAAAATCATAGGAAACTATTTATTTATACATTTGAACACCAGCGATATTGTGATGTCTATGTTCAACCTAGACCAGAGGTCTCCACTACCATGTTTCCCGAGCTCCCGGGATCAAACGCTTTATCAGTGGTACCGGTCATTTATGGCACCCATAAAGCTATTACCGCCTGTCTTTTGGGGCATTTTCGTGATTTTTACGTCAGGAGATCCAGGGCTGATTTAATATGATTTTAGTTAAACGTGTTTGAGATTTTAGAATCTTATTATTTCATATATGAAGCATATACGAGCATACCAAAAATGTTTTTACCCGTTTCTAAATAGTTAGTACACAAAATCGTGTACAAGTAGTTAAGTAATTGTTCCCAGTAACTAGTAAGTGTAAGGATGATTGAGAATTAACGTGTTATCCTTTATCCTTTCAAGAAAAATATACCCGATTCGTCGTTATGATTAGATAAACATAGCGCAAGTAACAGAGTGATTACCACAAAATTTTGACGTCACTTTAGAAAAATCTATAAATTGCCACCTTATGGGTAATAATATATAGTCTGTGGGTGACTGTACTAGTGTGCTTTGTATGGGTAAAAGTAAAGTAAAGTATGTATTTCCTCATTTTTTTAATTACCTGTGCGTAATGGAATCAGAAGGGGGGCAAGATTACGATACTAAATGGGGGGATCTATTGGGGTTTTCAAAATATATAACACCATTTTATACGTCATATGTGGGCAAAGTTTTGTAATATTGAAAAACATATATATAATATATATAACATTCAGCGGCATTAGCAAAAACAGTTTCAGGATTTTTATAGAGATTTTCCATTAGATGGTGCGTCACGATCCAGAGAGCCTGGAAAAGTGTGGAGGGAAAATGGCATAAATGGATCCAACCCAGTGCTTTTTTGTTAATTTAACGAAATAAATTTATTTTGGAACATAACGTTACGTATAATTTTCATTAATCATTCATATATAAAAGACGTTAGAATTACTTGTTAATATAGTCATCATTTTAGTATTTACAAAGTCTTTAGTACCTATTAGTACCTATTTACAATTATACAAGTATTAGATAATTGCTTTTCATAGCTTCTCCTCGGCAAGAGTTCAACTCGCTTTCTGAGTCCGACCCTTTGCGTGTTGTACGGAAACGGCATGCATATTAATATTCCGACTATCAGCTCATTAGGGCCCGTTTATGATGGGTTGTACCTGTCACTTCACAAAATCTCTTAATCCTAGTCGACACCTCTGACCTAGACTCGAGATGCTAGTTAACGCATATGAGTCAGTGCCATACTGTTTTGAAAGTCCGATGGAACGTGAAGGGGTTGAAGATATATTAACTTCGACAGCTTGGGAAAATATTTATTTATACTTTTCAGAAGCAGAATTTTTTACGGCACTAGGTTCAACTTAGACTCGAGATGTTAATCGATATATGCGAGTCAGTGCCGCACTCTTTCGAAAACCAGAATTTTTGTACGGTACTAGTTTTTACATTTTCTCTACCTGCCAACGAATATTTTAGAATAAATACCGTACTACATTAGAATATGAATATGAATATGTAGTATAGGAGTATGTACTGAATATGAAAAACGAGTCGAATTCACGCCCGTATTTCTCATCTTTATACTCAGGAAATTTTACGACACTGTGTTTAGTATGCTAAAAAATCTACATGCTATCTAGTACCTACTTTTGGTATCTCTCTCTCTATTAGTAGTATTAGTCTCTCTATTAGTATCTACATGCTAAAAAAATATTTCAGTATCAGCAAAAAGATAGGAAAAATCGTGGAATCGAGCCTGTTGCCGTGCTGTATCATATGGTCGAAAATTCTATAGAAACACATATCAAAATCAAAATTTATTTGTGCTTCCAGGACTGCTATTTTGTATGGCACTTGTTTTTTCAACTCTATGTTGCATGACCTGTGAAAATATACCAGTGCCATAGAAAACCGCTTAATCTAAAGTGCTGAATGTGGATGGTCATTTCTATGCGAGACTGAGGTCAGCTGGACTGAGAAAAGTGACGGCACTTGGATCAAACTCATTCGATCATATCGTTCAAAGTATCGTTCGATATATAATTTAGCCTGACTCGGGTGACCCCCATTTTTTAAGGTTGGGCTCTCGGGCTAAAACTCCAGTGCTTTATCATTAGCTATGACCCGTGAAATTACGAGAGAAAATTTGTTTCATATATCTGAATGAGATATATGTATTTAGAAAAATTGTGTTTAGAAATAATGCAATAAATCATAATAAGGAGCTAATTAAAATCCTGTGGAGGTTTAGAGAATAAAATTTAAAATTGAGCCCTTGATTGTATTACTTCAGCTAATGCGTGTTTTCCGATCTGTAAAAATAAAAGTATTTAAAACCTACCCGACCCCAAAAGATGCAAAATGCACGAAACGATTCGAATTGTTTTCAAATAACTACTAAAATATATTCCAAATTTTGCTTAGAGTATAAGCATTGAAATATAAAATAACTGCGGATAATGTTGCCAATTGAATTAAATATAGAACAGTATCACTACTGAGTTACATCCCTAAATAACTGATAGAATATTAAAAATTTTATCTAAATTCGGCGCCATGTCCATTATTTGCAAAATTAATATGCTTTCCCTACTGCCTTTATCTACCTTTTTTTAGAAACTTTGTATTGTCTATGCAAATTTATTTGTCCTGTAGGTACTGTAAAGGTTTGAACAAGAAAAAACGATGTATTCCATGTTGATTCTTTCAAGTTATCATTATTACCCCAAATTTAATGGGACCTGCAACAGTCGTTAAATTTAAATATATTTCGAACACCAAGTTGATTTACAAACTATATCTAACAAAGGAAGCAATATTTTCAGTAAATGATCTACTTCTATATAAGTATCATCGATATAAATTTTCTAAAAAATTTATCTCTCTAAAAAATTTTCTCATCAGATGCATCATTTAACCAACTTGCAGAGTCTAGTCGATAGTTTGACGCAAGATGTAATCATTACTTCCACGAAAAAGTGCTATTTAGGAGGAAGATATTACGAAGGGGAAAGTACCTACGCATTATAAATAATTCAGGGTTTCTCGTTCGTTGCCACGGTCAGATGGTCGTTTCCATAATTTAAGAAGGTCATTGGAAATGTGATTGTAAACACAAGAAGAATTCCATTGTTTTCCGAAATAAGAAAATCTTGATACCGAACAAGTCAAAACGTACGTTTCAGGAGACCCCATTATTTCGTTATTAGTTCGATTTGTCGGTCGGCTATCCAGTTCTGCCTTATCAAAATCCTATGTCATACATAACTCGTTACGACAAACTATGTAATTGCGTATTTGATACCACTAAAATTGTTAGAATTCGCCTTGGTCTATGTTTTGCTCATTACGGAGCAGTTTTAATCATTAGAATTTTTGATATTAATGAACAGTAAATATAAATTGTCTCAAGGGACTGTTTGACAACTGCAACTTCTTAGCTATGGTAAAGGCCTTAACTAAAGTGTCTAGTTGCTGAAACATAATATATTTTATTGATTTAATTCAAAACTTTTGGCTTAAAATCAAGTGCCAAATGTTCGGTTGTATCTTTATAAACTGATAGTATTTGTGCTAACATATTCTCCATTTATTCAACCATTTAACCATCCATATAAATTATAGATTACACATCGGGATGCATAAAAGCATGTATAAGGTAAAGAATCAGGAAAAGACAATATAATCTTTTCGATATTATTTTTAAATTCGAAGAGTCGGTTTAAAATATTTTCAAGATTTAGATTTAATACAAAAAGAGCAGTTACTTGGTACTCTTAAATTCCATATTGGTACAAGTTGTCCAGTAAGCACCAAATACATAAATATAAACAGTAAGTAAAGAATAAGTTCTAACTAGAATTAAGTTATAAACATTGAAGAGAAGAACCTAAACTTATTTAATGAAAAATATGATTTAGTTAATTTTGCTTAAAGAAATTTTAAATTTATCTTTAACTACCTTACTCTATTATATTTAATCTACTATCTAACTCTACTTCAGATTACTGCAAAGATCTCAACACAGCATTAACACCACGTGACACAATTGCGAGGGTGCTTTAAAATCTATTTTAATCCACATGGTGGAAGGGTAATTTAAAGAAACGCGTACAGATAGAGCTTCTTGATGCTCCTTAGGTATTACGATCGGAACTTAATTTAACTATTATTAGCTGTTCTCACCGTTTATAACTATCGATGGTTTATAAAATTAAAATATAACATTGATTTATTGGTGTATTTATTCACACAACAACGGATAATGATCCAAATCAATCATATATATAAATGCATATTGTACAATATTCATAAACTGAAAGTATCCCACAGATGTGTAACATAAATACCCGTGCGAAAGCTACAACATTTACGAATAACGCATATTACATTACTTTCCTAGAAAAAGGAAGAAATAATCAGAAAGTATAAGAAGAGCGAAGGAAATATCTATCAGATGAAACGAGAAGAGGTGAAAGTGGAAGAAGGAAGGGCAAGATTATTAGAAACAGCTCCTTACATTACGAGAACAAAATATCAGCGATTACTATAATCCAAAAGCGTAGGCTTTCATGACCAGAGTCATTATGAAGGAAATATGAATATAATCCATTCATTAAGAAAGTTGATACTCGGGCTGTTAGGCGGTGGCCCAAGTAGGTTTTCAGTACCTAAACTTTCGTCTGCAGCTGCGGAAATCATCTTAAAAAGCGGTGTGTTGAGGCAGCGGTCTTAGCGCTACGCTCAGATGAGCGTTCGCGACTGCTTCGTAGGTTTAATTACTCTGTCTATTTGTATGAATATCTTCTGGACCTTCCAAAATTTCCTGTTTACATAAAACGAATTGTTTTGACCGTTGTGATTCGATGTGGCTAATAGTTTTGTTTTCACTGTCTGTACGAATGGTTTTGTTTTTCCGACTGATGGGTATGTTATTATTTGTGTGGCTAATAGTTTGATTTCCGTCGTCTGGGGTAATAGTTTTGTTTATTCCACTGATAGGTCTGTTGTTGTTTTAAGTTTAATGATTTTGTTTCCGAAAATTTAATTACACTATTCACATGTTATTTAATTTTAACACAGGCACATGTGATTGGAAGAAGAAGATAGAAAGATCGTTTATTTGGTCGAAAGGCAAAGAATTTACCAGAAAGTTGCGTTCCTGTCTTAGAGTGGGAGGTTGGCGTTAATGCCAGAAATGAGAAGGTAAATCCGGAGAGGAGAGGAGTCACGATGTGGCTTCGAGAGTGAAGAATTGTGACTTGATCTGGGAATCCATTAAATCATAAGGGGCAGCAATGGGAAATATTAAAGGGAAGATTTGGTATCCAAAAACAAGGGATGTGGATATGGTCCTTATGATCAGAACTGATTCCTTGTTTAGTCCTGACTCTCCTGTTCTCCTGTTTAGATAACCTGTACTGTGGACACCCCGCCCGAATAAGCCACCCCTGACATCTCTGCTTTAGTCTTAGAAAGGCTGCCCCTATATATTAGTGAGTGGTTCAGAGAATTTCAGAGAGTCTTACTGCCACTTAAGGTAGGCTCAATTATGTTCTGGTCGACAAGTCTAAGCAACTGCAATTAAAAGTTATCTATCTGTTTGAACTTCGGGGAATGAGTTAAGATTAATCAATTTGTGTGAACTTTGGAGTTTAGTTAAGATATATTTATTTGTTTGAACTTTGTGGAATGAGTTGTTATTAATCTATTTGTTAGAACTTAGGGAAACCATTCATTGGGGCATTAAACATCTCGATACCTTAGACTTTGATTACTTTCTCCTACTCGACCCGTTGAGAGAAGGAGGTTCTCAGTAACAAGGTAATATTTTATTATAATATATATAATAATTTCTCGTAACAACTAGATTAGTTCCACACTCTAAACTTTAGCACTAAAATTTTTACATAATTTTTTATTATAATTGTTGAAAGTTATGAATGAAAAGATTTCCTATGCTTAATGATAATTCCTTGATTGCGTCCCATAATGGTACTAGCTCTAATTGTGCCTTCCTCTCCTCAGCACGTCATTCTAACTATCAGCAGAATACAGCCATGCCTTTTCATCTGCATATCATACAATTGAGTCTTTGGGTAGTATACAGAAGTCACCATTGATGTGAATAGCCCCAAGAAGGTAGCCTGTGGGATGCCAGTGTTTATTGTAGTGGCTTCCCTTGTGACATTATTAATTGGACACATGACGATGTAATAATTCTGATTTAATAGCATAGTATAATCTACCTATTTTCTGTTTAAACATTATTCATAGGAGAATCATTTTGACTCGGTAGCTGGATGGATAAACACTTGGCGTTTAAGTCCCTTAGTTAATTCTGTACGTTTCACATGTTCCGCCTCATGCAAAATTATTACAATTGGTGTTTAAGGCTTTCATGATTTCTGTAAAATGGCTACAATTGGCACATTTAATAAAATTAGATTTGTATCGCAATATTTTGCCTAATATCCGTCCTTGTAGTGTTTAAAATATTGCATTATATTTATGGGATAAAAATTTTTAGAACCTCCAGCTTACGTATACATATTTTTGCTACGTAGTAGATTGTATGAGTATATTCAACTTATTATTTATTACTGTTTAAGATCTATAATCTTATGTGTACATTAAACTTAAAAAAATACTTAAAATTTTGGATTTATTTTTTTTTAAACTAAAGAAACAAATGTGACACTGAGTTTAGCTCCATGCTTGAAGCGGGATGTGTAAAATAAACCACAAATAGAGTCACGTGGTTAATGAGTAATTTCTCATATTTCATGAATATGTGGATATCACAATAAACATATATTTGCAAAAGACCATTAACGGACGAAACAATTTTTATTTATATATAGGAAAATTTACAATTAACTATGTTCTGCTTGTATATTCAAGTCATGAGACAGTTCTCTCATGAGTTACTCCTTTGAATTTTATCAGAAATTATTCATTGCATAGACTATTTCCCCCTTAATTAACCGTTTCGTTAATGTCTTAATATCATCGGAATCATATGATTATATATATGACTATATATATAGTAAATTATGTAGGGGTACTTGTACTCAGTGTAATTGTTAAAGTTTTTGAATACTTAGCAATGACACTACGTCGCGCCTGCTCGCCTTGGTCTATTTTTGCTTAGTTTATTTATTTTATACATTTTGTGATTTGTATTTTCCGCCTCATGATATATCGAACCTCGGCGCACCTGTGTCTTATTTCGGTGCGCAATATTAAGCACTTGCACATTGGCAGTCAAAGTGTACATATGTTTTGCATATTAATATCTTTTTAAGCACTTTTCACCCACTGAAATTCCTTTCGAGATTTCCGAGTCTTGGTTGCCGCTAATTGCAGTTTCTGCACCCGCTTCATGCTTATCATTCTTTCTCCCGACTGGCACTTCAGTTTACAGGACATGGATTACACGTAAGAGATTTTAAGCAGCGTTTTTATGTCTTACCCGCAAAAAGTCCATTTTATTTTCTCTTCATCCGAGCTTAGAGTTTAACTCCATTTCATACATACACATGGCATTTTGTATAATCTTAACGCTATATTTTCACGTTAGTAATTTTTTTTTTTTCATTATTTTGAAGCAGTGGTCGATATTTTCTTCTCCATGGAGAATCTCAGTGGTAAAAAAAAATTCTCAATATAACGTTTTATGAATTCATATATGATTCCTCAAAGTAGATGAGGCCAAAACCTTTATTACTATATATTCACGTAAATGACTTCTTACCTGCGTGAATGCGTACGGGAGTATTTTAATAAACAGAAGCATAATAATATTTATCCAAATATGTGCTAATAAAAGGCAACCCTTGTTACAATGTAAACATTGGAGAGCAAATTCACCTGTATGGATGGATAATTGTCATTTTAAATGAGAAAACGTGCAATATTTGGTAAAACGGGTACATGTAAAAGAATTGTCACTCATATGGCAGTACAATTTTGTTCAGTCGATGAAAAAGAGGAAAATATTTATATATATATATATATATATATATATATATATATATATATCATATAAAAATATTTTCTACAATGCAGACATGTGAAAGAATTATCAACTATATGAATAGACATATATAGACATATAATCTGTTCAATTTACGAGAGGTAAAATATTTATCACAATATGAACAATTAATATACTTCTCACCTATATAACTGGGTTCACAAAATGGTTGCCAATGAGAGGTACGAAGCGTGTATCTGTAGAAATTGGTGGTATAAAATTCATAACAGTATAAAACGAATAGAGAATTAATGCTTATAGATTTATTAGTAAGTTTTTATTACGTTAAACCAAAACAACTACTGTTGGGGACAATGGGACAGTTAAGAATATTTATATATATCAATAAAGCCATCAATGTTGACTTAGAGTACAAGAGGAAAGACAAATGACTACCTCCAATGAAGTTGTGAAAGACGCCTTTTACCATCCTTTCTAATATAATATATTGGTACAATATTTTTATTATAAAAATAAATAATGACACCATATGAACATGAGGAGGAAAAGTAATTGCACAGGCATTGATTGATTTTGACGTCCGAAAGGAGATATTTAGTGACGAGAACACTAGTAATGATAACAAGTAAATGAAAAACACCAACTAAAAGTAAATAGGCAGGAAATTAAAATGAAGAATAACCGAGAGGAAAAGTTAAAGCGGTAAGTGAATATCGTCAGTAAATACCAGCCAGTAGATAAATACTTTTAAATGAAATAATGGCATAAATAAATAAAATGAAAATTTACAAAACCTAATAAAACTAGTTTTAGATGTTATAAAGAAAATATGACACTGGCCAAATCTGATTAAAGGAGGTAGACCATGGCTCTCTCATGCGTTAAAGTAAATTCTAGAAATTTATACTGCGTATAAAATTGCTGAAACTACCGAGACTCTGCAACATTTTAAAACAATAAAAAATTTCAATTCTATTCTATTTCAGAATTCAATTCTATTTCAGTTCCTTATTGCGTCCTCAAATTTTATAATGAAAATCCTTTCACCACCCAAATATTTAGTTTGCGGTTGGTAAATTTTTTCGAAATACTAGATACAATCGAATCATGATAAAGCTGAGTTTACCCATAACCTTGGCTATCCCACATCATCAACTGCCCCATGTAACAGGGTTATTTCCGAAAGCACTAGAAAAAATCATTAGTTGGCAGCCCTAGGCTGATGTCAGACTTAAGACTCGTCAGAATACTTCCTGTAATTTCAAAGGTATTAGAGAAAATTTTACAGGAACAACTTACATCCTTTACGAAGAATAGCGGTATATTTACCCTGATAGAGTCAGCTATTCACCAAAGCACCTTCACTTTACTTTCTTCCTTCCTCTTCCTTTTCACTTATTGATATACTTCTTATCTGGTAAAGTGTTCAAAATTATTTACAATTTCTAGATTATTTCGCTATTTGAACGCCATCATAGCAGTTATACACGTCTGTGCGTCTCCTTTTTCTATTTAGGTATCCTTTCTTATAAATATATGCTCTTAATTCTTCTTTAGAGTAATCAATTTTCTATTATTGCTGCTGCAGACGCTATGTGTAAGAATAGCTTGTAGCTATACTGCACCACTATACTACTTCTCTCAATTATATATTTGTGTTCTTTTGTACAACATATCAATAAAGACGATTATTATTATATTATCATTATTATTAACATGCTGTAACATTAAGTACTCTAGTATCTCTGTGTAACTTTACAAACAAGTCCCTCTGTCTTAAAACTGTTGCTCAAGTTTATAGTTCCCCCCCACCACAGGAACCAATTTTATACAATTTTGACCGAAGATGGACGCATAGTACGTCCGAAATACGTTTCAAGATTAAAAGACTCGATAAGATATACCTTAGCTTATTTCGACGGTGCAACTTTGAGACAGACATAGTTATTAACAAATTATTGAGTTATTCATTGATTGTAATTGGGTTAATTCATTATAAGTGTTTCAACTTTTATCTGATACGATCGACAATCATTGGAATAGTGCGTCAAACCATTAATCTGTATTACCGTGATTAAGGTTGACTAATTGGAGTTTTCCCTTTTTTAATCTTGCGTAAATATAAGCTAGATTGTATTTTACACGTATAGAGATCAAGTTAATTACTTTTTTTTATGAATGAATTTTTGGGTAACTCTTAACGAACTAATTTATTTTGGATGTTATGTCATTCCTCGCCATCGATCACCCTCAGTTGTTGCTAATAAGTTTGTTAATTTGTTGTGAGTGTTTCAGATTTTGCGATAGGCAGACACCCCTCAGTTACGCTCAGTCCACCGAACACCCAGTGGCCTGCGGTTATCAGTGGCACCCCTACTTTTGTGTAGTTATTGAACTTGAATAGAAGTCAACACTCTACTCATCAGCATTAGAGAGAGCCGAACACTGTTGGTATCACTCGCACGTAGCCATCTGAGGTACCTAATTTCTAAGATCAATTAGAGCGTCACAGATTTAACATTTTGTTTATTTTTATTCAAACGAATATTTATTTAAATTGGTGGAATAAATAATTTAAATATATCCCGTATGTATCAACTAGCAGATAAGCATCACTTGGCAACGTTCTTCTGGACGTGCTGAACCGACTTTGAATATATGGCTACTGAAGGGTTTAAGGTATTTATGAAAAGGAGGAAATTAAAGTCGGGAAATTGGAGGATTCTCCTTCTAAAGAGTAACCGCCAATTTGTATAAAAGGTTTGTTGCGCACAAAATGTGGGTTTTGTTTTTTATAGGTTCATAAAAAATTGTCGTTATAATAAGTACTTAAATCCTAAATGGAGCACTCGCCTTGAGGCAGTTGTTTATGATTCATTTTTTAATCTAAACAGGCAAAAACACATCCTTTGTAAGTCAAGATATGGCCAAGATGAACCAGTTAATTTATTTTTGAAAAAGATTCAGCTGATGAATTTTTTCGATAAGAAATGTTACACTTAAGACATTAAATTGAAACATTTAATAAAGAAGGAAATAAAAGGTTTCCTTCCTCGCAATTTTTACATATTAATAAGGCGGTTTAATTTTTTTATATTTAGGGTTTACCCTAGGTTTAGTTTTTACAAAAATTGCTTATCAACCAATTTCTAGAATTAAACTTCATTATAAACATTATTATCCAAATTTATTCATCTTAGCTTTACTCCAATACATGATATTCGCATCATTTCGTAAATTTCTCAGGAAACATCATTCCCATGAATATGAATTAAATTTCCTCCCTTGACAAAATCTCTAATAGCATAGATTATTTTTTTGATAACTATAGAGAAATTGTGATTCTCCTATACACCAATCATTAGAAATTTTTTACATCGATTGAATTCGGAGCCACTCTCTTCTTAATGGTCTAAAGGATAAAAGCGTTATTAAAACATTCTTCGAATTTTTTCGTAAAAACCCCAGGATAATTTATTCAAATTAAATACAGAAAGGCCATCTTACGGAAAGTAAAACTTCTCAATAATTAAAATGAAGAATTTTTAATAAAAGTTACATAAACCATGAAAGCGACCAGGTAAGTATTCAGTTTATTCTGACATTTCAAAATGATGCAAAAATGATATTCTTATCGTACCAACTACTTCAGAGATTTTATCTTAATAATGTCAACTTAAAGTGTATTCTTATTCAGTTTATCATTAACAGTCCATAGTGTATTAAAATGTTTGCCACCACATCGTTAACACCCTTGACACCATAATTTTATATCGTAATCGTGGGTCCATTGTACCTCTTGGTAGACACTTTGAGATTAAAATACAGTTTTATAGCTATTATGAAGTCCTTTAGGGAAGAAATTCGATTAAACCTTCCGACACTTTCGTAATAAAAACGTCCTAGTCCATTATATCCACGTAATTGAAAAAGGAAACGGAATTGAATCACAATTTACAAGAAATCTATGCGGTAAGCGTACGCCATCTATGAAGGGAAACTGAAGGAAGAGTCTTAAATCGATGAAAGTCAGACTGACAACTTTAAGGGAGCTGCAATTGGATAAAATTATAGGTAGATCTCTCGTAAAAATTGAAAACAGCAAAGTGGTGAAATCTACAATAAAACCGCTTAACATCGTTTTTGCTTATCAGATGGCATAAAAGAAAATGTTTCGTCGAAAGTAATTTGATTTACCTGAAACAAAACAATATTCATATTGATGAGTTGATCGAATAAAAACCAAAAGAAAATCTAAAGTGTTGTAATATTTAGATCGTTTGTAAGGAGAATATGGAATCAAATTAAGTGACATATAGGTATTAATATTAAAGTAAACATATTTTTAAGAATGTAAAGAAATTTACCGAAGCCTTATATGGTTCTCTTAAAACCAGTTAGAATATTAATAATAAATGATAATAGATAAAAATGGATAAAAAAACACTACATGGTGACAAAATAAGTAGGCAACTAAAGATATCGAAACATTTTGGAAAATGACAATTGAAACTGAAAACATTTCTGGTGAGTTTCTTTCCTGAAGGTAATATCTATTGTTTAAGTTACCCTAAAATTTTGAAATATGTAAGGGTTATAATTTTTTTGTTAATCGAATAATTTTAAACTATCGCTGTGTTCCATTCTTCGTTTTTCGTTATTTCTACCTTAATACGGCTGATACCAACTAGGCCTATCAAGATTTTGTCCGACTTTCTAAAAATAGAAATTTATATAAATATTTCTAGAGGCTTTGCGGGTAGAAAGGGACCCGCGAGGAAAGGGTTCGCCTGGCACTCACTCTCTACATACTGATCTAAGTGCACACCTGTGTTATTGTAACGCACTTGGTCCCTGTAATGGTTACAACACTGAACAAGCAGTTGGGAGAAACAACCAATTGGTGAGTTAATCACTGAGCTATTCATCTTTCGACTGTTGGCTAACTAACTTAATAATTTAATTGGTAATAAACCACGGATGTTAAAATATGTAACAACCGTAGTTTCCTTTATTTGATATATTCAAACAAGAGTTAGGTATTGTTCGCAGTGCCGCCTTTTATCTCAAGGCAGAGTACCACGTGCGCTAATCCCTTGGTACCATTGCACGCTCGGTGCTAGTGTATTGCGTTTTCCTAGCAGCTAGGTTAGGTACTTCGCGCAGTACTCCTTAGTACTACTGCACACTCGACCCCAGATTTTTATGAAATTGTCGTTTACTAACAGCTGGGTGGGTACTTTCCGCGTCACTCCTCTAGTACTCCTGCACACCCAGTACAAGGATGCTTGAGGTCTAGTTTGCGCGCTACTCCTTTATGGCCCATTGCACAAGCCAGACGAAAATAGAGACAACGTTTAAACAAATTTTATTTAAATTGAATTTATTGCCTATACAACTACAAGTACATGCGCCTCACGTTAATGCATCACCCTCGACATCTGGCCCATTTCCAGAATTTCCAGGTAACGAATATCTTATCAAAACTTTATTCAAACCTTCAAACAAGCAACGGTGTATGTATTTTCGGTCAGAAAAGCTCACATATTCCTTTCGTGAGGCTAATAAAAATCCTTCCCTCTTTCTGATTCTCTCTCTCGCTCTCTATTCTGAAAGAAAGATATCGATTCGAGGAAGGTTTCAGGAAATGAATAAGAACGAATAAATTTTCTCTCAGGAAGAGCCGCACAAAAACTTTCAGACAGAGGTCCTGAAATATGTATCCTAATGCCTGTTATTAAAATGAGCTCCATTTTTGCTGTGCGCACTTACGTGAATCGTCAAACAGTTCGTAAATCTACACTGGAAGAGAGAAAAACGCAACAACCTATGAATTCCGAATGAATCTAACGACACTCACTAATCATTTAGCTATTGCTTCTATCATTCTAACACTTTTTGCATAATTTTCTTTCGAAGTGAATACGATTTTTCTCAGAAGTTCTAAGGACGGTACAAGTAAAGAGTTGGAGGCGAATACTTAAAAGTCGTACGCTTGTTAACCGCGTTTAACATAACGTTTGATCTTGATAGACAAGCATGTAAATTGATTCGGGGCCAAACTTTCGGCACTTCAAAATTCCGACCCTTAGCTGCCTGTAATTTGAGGAGGATGTTCCGGATGTCGAGAGGGAACAAGGTATGTTGTGAAATTCTGTTCTTGATTTCTGATATCCAAACGTGAATGTATTTGGTAAAATTCAAGTCGCTTTAGTTGATAAGAATTAGTAAAATACATTACAAAGTAAATGATAACACAGCACCATACATTCAAAAATATGAGAAATTTGAGAAAAATGAGAGAATATTTAAGAAATAAAGGGAATCGTAAACGTTTCTCTATTAGAAATGCATGTTTATGTGATTACTTTCAATATGTCCTCCCTGTTGACGAATAAGCAGGTAGGAAATAAAATGGCACCCGAGGAATAGGGCAAAGCGAAAACGAAAAATTTTCGGGAAGTGTCGGGCGATATGGTATAAACGTGAATTTATATGTGCTCGACATATGAATTGTATTTTAACAGGATAAATTAGAATTCTGTAATAAGGTTAAACAAAACTTCCTTCCCACATTTTAAAGGCTTAGATTTGACCGTTTAAAAAATTGGCGTGGATAAAATTTTGCCTAATGACTATCCTTTAGTGTTATAATTAAATCACTATATAAATAAAATAACAATACAAATCAACATATATCTTCTTCTTAGGTTGCCTTCTCCTCAATCGAGGTTGACTATCATCATTGGTAATTTTTGTGGTTTTGAGCTAGTCTAACGAGACTCGCAGCGTCATTTATATGGAATCAGTCACGTAAATCCAGGAAAATCTCTTTCTTCTTAATCTTCTTCTACCTTCTATGTTGCCTTCAATTATTAGTTGGAGTAACGCGTATCGTTCGTGTCGGAAAATGTGGCAAAAACATGCTGCTGGTTCTTTTCTAATGGTCGTCAGTAACTCTCGCAGTATTTTCATTCTTTTCAAGACGTTTTAAAATTTTTTCCACCTAAGAAATCTTGAGCAGTCGTCTAAACAACCACATTTCAAATGATTCCATTTTTATGGACAGTACGCATTTCGTTAGTCTCCAACGACTTCTTAAGTTAAGGAGTTCATTTACAAGTAGCGATCATAATTTGAAGAAGGTGCTTCTAGCAATTTCAATCCCAGTTTTTACTTCAACATCGAAGTAATTCGAATATCGAGTTCAATTCGAAGTTGAAATACAATTTGAAAAAGTAAGGACAACATTTGTTATCTACCTGAAACCTATTCAATTTATAGAGAATAATTTAAATGTAGTGACAAACTAGTTATACAGTTTGGTGGCGTGACGGGCTTCTCTTTCCTCGACACCTAATGCGTCTAGGTCTAAGTATCAAGTAATGCCGGAAAAAGTAATTTCATCACCTAGAGGGTCGTTATTGATTAGTGATTACACAGATGTGATGGTTTCTAAGAAACGACACCTATGTGGTGGGTTGTAAAGTGAAAACCAAATTAGCTTATGATCCGAGACAATGATGATTTCACATTGAGAGTTATGTTGTGTAGTGTATATATAATGTTGAATTTGTTTCAATTAGTATTGTGGATATTCACATATAGACAACATGGATATTCAAGTTGTTAAAACCGAAAGGGGAAAATCAGCCAGTTTACGTTCAGGACATCGTTCTACAATGAAACCTTCATACACCAACGATTTTCCGTGGATGTGCCCCAACAGACTCTTGGACGCTGACAACCTGCAAAGACTACAAATACCTGTGAAAAATCAAGCCACACATGTATTCCTGACGTAGCGAAAATTGAAGTTGACTTATGCTTGCAAAAGTTCAAGAAACCCGCTCGAGAAGAACTGCTTCCATTACCACAGATCTACAGGCAAGAAATGATGGTAGCCAAAGACGCTGGGCTTGACTGTATTGTAAATATTTCCGAATTTTCCTCCATTAATGATCGATTCTATAGAGAACGGCAGGGGCCTCTCCTCATAACGGGTCTGCTTAAAAACCAAAAAGACGTCGCCATCACTGAAACAATGAAATATTATTTATTAGTGGATGGCGGTTAACATGACAGAATACTAGTTTTTATGAGCAATAAAGGACAATATTATGCAATCGTGCGTCATCTGACCGTAATTTGGTTATTTATTACTAGAAGGTAAGCAGGATGGTATTGACCACGTGTATTGACCACGGGTATTAACCCGTGGCAACCTTAAAACGCTAGAGTATTCTACCGTTTGCGAAAATGTGTTTGTAACAGTGTGTAGTGTGTATTGCTTATCAGCGAAGAGAAAAAGGTCTCCCTTTATATGCTTGTCTCAATATTGATCCATTCTATATGTTTTCCCATTTTTTCTTGCACACATTATTTCATGTTTCTAGAATTTCTATTCTCACGTTATAGTGTATTTCGACAAGTTCACAGAATGGTTAGGCAGTATTACTCAGAAAAATTGACTTAAAAAGCCAGTATTTCATACATTAAATGCGATGGATGTCATAAAATTACAAATCAGCTCCCAGCAGAAATTGTGGAAATGTAATTTACTCACTATTCGGAAATATTTTATCTTTTCTGGGGGAATGCTGATAAAAATGCATGGAAACTTTTATAAATCCATGAATTAACTATTGTGTATCATTTAGCAGTAAAATGTAACAGTGAATTTCGTTACTATCGATGGTTTACCATGGTAAATATCCCATCTCCTTATTTTTTCATAGGGTATGTGAATATTGTGACTTTTATAATCTAATTATAACCGACTTTTTACATTTCAAAAGCTCATTAGGTTGAACTAGGAAAGTTGCTTAATCGAAGTCGCTTTTTATGGATCGCATGACTGCTCCGAAAATTTTTAATATAACTTTGTTTCAGAGTTTTGCGGGAAGCAAATTGAATTTTTAAATTCCATGCCGATATTTACAGTTCGGTAAAGGGGGTGACTTTTGAGACTCACTCCATCGAGAGGTTAAATAATACAAGGTGGAATTGAGAACTTTGCCACTTAATCATATAGTTGGTTTTTGGATTTGCGTGTATGCTTATTTTTTTAGGGTCAATCTCAACTTTTCGGACTTCGCACCTCATTCGCTTGAAAGGCTTATTGAAATTTCTCTGTAAGAACGAATTGAGATGGGATCTATTTCACCATTCTGACTAATTTTTTATCGGTTCAATCACAGAAAAGTTTAACTACTACACAGAAAAGTAACTAGAAGTTTCATGGTGAAATAACTTCTTTAATTGACATATTCTCCATATTAAGGTGCAATAGAATATAACATTTATTGATTTACTTCACTACTTATGAATTCTTAAAATTCTTATTTATCAGTTTTAGCCGTATTTTTCGCATTTCACTAACAATTTGCACGACCCATAATTGTTGTACTATTTTTTGATTGCAATAAACCGAATTTATTTGTACTCTTTCATTTGAACATATATTTAAGTCGCGAATTTTTCATTCCCTCCTGGTATATACTGATTTTTTCCCTTTGTTCTGTATTTACTTCCGACTTGCGATAAAACGAAGTTTGCGATGTCACATTTCGTCCATAAAACAATTTTTAAATAACTGAATTTTGCAGAGGTCGGTACTATGCGGAGTTACAGCACAGATCAAATAAAACCCAAATTAAATGTACTGAAAGATATCGAGATATTGTCCTGATACTTTACAGAAATATAAAGTATATTTGCTGCATTTTAATCTAATTTTACTATATTGAAGTACTCTAAATTAAAAAAACATATTTATTGAACAGAAAATAGAAACTTCCCTGATTTGGAAGTTTTTAAATAACAGATTCCATAAAATAATATTTAACAAATAATAAAAATTGGGAACATCTTCCGCTTGTGTTTCAAGATACTATGAATATTCAGCCAAATACTTAACCATTTATTGTCTATTGACTTAGTGTCCATTCGGTAGGCACATTGTTACGGTTGTATGATGGTTACACAACAACCGCAACAGTGGAAACCTCATTAGATGTATTTTGTGCGTATTAGTTTCACACCCAAAACTTCCGCTTTTAAAAACTCATGTTATTTCTATAATTATAAATATACGTTAAATCAATTTTAAACTATATAATTTGATGGCTAGTTAGGATCCACTGCTATAACGGACGCTGTTAGAAATTTCTTAATAAATATTATTTTGCCCAATGTGGACATTATTTTTCCAGTATATAAAAGATCTTCAGTTGTTTTGCTTGCCCTTATTTTTATATAGATGGAATTGTAAACTACTTCAATCAGGTTTGGGTATTGTGTAAGCACCTAACAAAATCGTTATAGATAAAAAAGTTTGCGGTTCAAATAATCATTCCATTTCTCATTTCAATTTAATTTTGTGAACTGCCTACAAACGTATCGATTTTGATAAAACCAATATATTTAATAACTACAACATGGTGCATGCCAATTATTTGATAACGAATTTTTAAATATACTTGCTCACATTTACAGGACTTTAATTGACCAGGTAAAGGAGTGGAAATTATGTTGAAGAAGGGTTCTAGTGGATATAGTGGACCAGTGAACCCTTTCTAATTGTGGACTACTTTCATTGAGCGGTTTAGAAATGACAATGAAAATTTTTCTGTATTTTTATGAACAGCAAGCATTTTGGTTAAATTTATTACTATTGGTTCCCTTTTAAATCATCTACTCTACATGCACTAATTATATTCCTAATGCCATTTTTTGATATATTGTATAGTGCAACACATCGTTCTTGAGGTGCCCCAAGGGTCGCGCTGTGGAAATTAATAATACAAGGAAAGAATGGGACAAGGAAGACTGAGAATTAAATCAAGCATAAAAAATATATTTAATCGTCGGTCTCGGCAGTCGGTGACAAACTTCCCCCTTTGCGCTTTATATGTAATTATTCATAACAATTTCGATGAAGGTTTCATACGGAATATTTCTAATTAAATTGTGGATCAATCTCAAAACTAGTTGAAATAGAGGTGGCTATGGAATATAATCTTAGAGATTAGATATATTGCTATTCATGTGATTATATCATACGGAAAATAGAATAAAATAAGTGTTGTCGTCTTTCCACGAAATTAAAAGTTGTTCTTGCAATATCTGAGTATCATTTCTTTAAATGCTCTCGAAAATTTCTCCTAAAACTCCCCGTTATAGCGAGAGCCCTCTTAATCTAACGAAATGCAATGGAACAGGCGCTCTTTCGATGTATTAAAGTCCGCAGCGTCTTTCTCGCAGGACAATCAGCAAGTAAAGCAAACTTATTTATCTCAGACTATTCGCTAGGAATAGAATCGGATCGACAACAATAAAGGGATCAGTCGACTCACGAGAGTTGGCGAGGAGTTCGCCTGCCTTTTGATTGCTCCGGCCAAATTTCAAAACACAAAGACACACACACGCACACAAACACACGCACGCACACACGCATGCACGTACGCACACACGCACGCACGCACGCACGCACACACGCACGCACGCACGCAAGCACAAACGCACACTCATGTGCATGCGAACGCGCAAAGTGGATAGCTAGGGATTTTCATTCAAACTTTTTACATGCAGTCATAGATAACTTCTAGCGTCAATTAGAGATGATTTCTATTGAGTTGATTACGCTGGGCCCTACATGATAAAAAGTAGATTGGGTCGAGGGTTTAGGTTATCGAAAGCATACATTTGTTTATTCATTTGTCTCACAGTGAAGGCTATTCACGTAGAGCTAGTTACTAATTTATCGAAAGAAACTTTTGTGGCCGCCTTACGGAGATATGTGGCCAAACGTAGTAAACCTGACTTAATAGTTGGTAATGACGGCACAAATTTTGTTTCTGCCCGAAGCGAATTACATGAATTAGGCAATTTCATGCGGGAAAATAGTGATGAAATAAACATTTCATTTCAGAGTGTGGGGATTGATTGGAAATTCATTCCTCCTCAGTCAGCGCATTTCGGTGGCCTGTGGGAGGCTGGGGTTAAGAGATATGAAACATTGTTTGCAGAGAGTGATGAAAGATGTTCATTTCAGGTTTGAACATTTCTACCTTTTCCTTTCAACCCGTTTCACCTTTGTCTCATGCCTAAGAAGGCCTTGTCCTTCTGACTTTCCACACACTTTCTGGTGGGAAGATCATTTACCGCAGTACCAAATGCTAATGTGATATTAATTCCAGTGAATAAATTGTTCCTGTACCGACATATTCAGCAAACCATTCAGCACCTATGGCAGATGTGGAGCCAGGAGGATGTTTCAGAGGAATATATTAAAATAAAAACATCCTAGCGAAGGCGATTCAATTAATTTCGCAGGATCCTCGCATCCTCATTTTCAAATTACGTACAAACTAAAAAACAAACAAATGTAATCGTATATGAAAGTGTTAAACAAAAATTGGAGTCGCGAAAAGAAAAAATTGTTTCAAAAATTTTCAAGGCAAAACAAGTGACAACAAATTTTCACGACCCCATACTCTCACTAAATTTCTCAATCATAATAAAGTTGAAATTTTAACCATAAACTAAAATTGAAACCATTCATATCAAAGAAATCAGAAATCCTAAATAATTAGAACGTAACATTAGTGATTGTCTTTCTGATGCTGATAGCGACGACAGCAGCGCGAGAAATTGAACTGACGAAGTTAGTACTCCCCTGTATCAAGGTAAAGCTCGTTTATCAAATAGGAGGGGGGTTTTTCTGTACGACATTAATTGGGAAAAATTGGGAACTGCAATATAGAATCAAGTGGATATATACAAAGAGTTGAGATTGTATTATTACACAATTGCTCCTCAATTACTCCTCTTGAACAGCTTACTAATAAAGAAAATACTAAGCCGCAACAAAATTTAAGGATAAAATGCGGTCTAGTTCAACTATGTGATAAGATTGAAAATGGATTTTTGACACGACATACGCTAAAGAAATTGAAAGATGTGGCAAAACCATAGATAACTCGAAACAAAATTTACAAAAATTTACAAAAAATTGTATCAGAAATGCACCTCCAAATTTCATTGTCCGAATCCTTTCAGGGGAATATTCACCCGACTAGAAATTTGGGTACGCAAACCTGAAAACCTATCGGGCAAATATTTTAAAAACTCTAACCAGTAATCAAGAAGATATTCTAAGTTCGCCAATGACCAACAAGAAAAGATATATGACTCCATTCATTTCTATAGGAATTTAGTTTACTCAGGTAATTTTAACGATTGTTTCTAAATGCACACGTAATCACAAACATTTTAGATAACTTGGAAAATGCTATAACCTTCGCAAATATACATGTGTCCATCCTGATGTCGTAAAGGTAAGAAAACTTTCACCTTAAAAATTTCTATATTTTATGCAAACCCTATCAATAATTTTATCTTTTGCCAATCCCTACAAATTAAAACACAATTATCATTCCAATTCAATCTCATTTGGCTCTGGAAGCACAGACCCCCCCAATATGTGGGTAAAGAATGTAAGTGTTACAAATATTTTTTGAGAAGTTTATTCTCGAGTACCCGAAAATAATTCCCGTAATTACCATATCCAGTCCTAGTCAAGAATTATAATATGTCTTGCCTTATTAACCTCACTAAACATTCTACAATTTAAGCTTTAGTCTCAGAAATTATTAATACAACTTCTGTGAGTTTTAAATTTAGTAATAACATTATCATTTCTAAAATTATATGAAGTTTACCCTTAATATCTACCATAAAATTTACAATGTGGACATTAACAACACATACAACTGACGTCAGTTTAGGTCGGTTAGGATATAAGAGATTAAAATGGAGTCAAAATTATACCTTTAGTTTTTATATGAATAATACACTCACCTTGATAAGTTCAGGTACAACGTCTTATAGTGCCGCTTCTGGAATTTATGTAATTTCACCCCCTGGGTGCGTATATTTTTGGATACTTCAATTTACCGTGTAACTAACGAAATCTTCTGATATAGTAGCCCTCCTTTCAATGTAATAAAGTGTTGTGTAATTATAATCGGATTAAATTAAAATAATGGTAACCTAAAATTGTTTAACCGAGACCTCGCCTCTTTACCATTTCCACGCTTCAAGTCGTTTCAAACTCTCATTTATCTCTTGTTTATACTTTAGCCGGAGGCATTTCGTCAAAGCATGTGAAGTCTATGAGAATACGAAATGTTGTTTTAATGAGTTACAATGTGCAGGGAATGTAATCCCCGTTACTCTGCAGAGTCGTTCAACTATTATTAAAACTTTCGCCTAAGCCCATATTCAAAATAACTTTTGAACATACTCTTCGTGAGATTCAAATTTTATTTCGCTTATTCCTCTCATAACACTAATTGCGCAGATATGAAAATATCAAGTGGATTGTGTGTAAAATATCCCAATTTGAACTTCAATTAGACACAATTAAACGTTTCCAATTTTCGCAGTTTTTGTTTCAGTTAATAAACGGTTTTCCTCTTTTTTTATTCGTAGTATGAACTAGTCAATCAAACGTGATTTTAATTGAGTAATGCATCATATACTGACCGTTCGAATAATTCTTTGAAGCATGTTTATAGTCGAATTATTAGCTATTTTTTAATTTCAACACAGTTATTACACAATATATTTCATTCGCATAACTGCATTATTTATAGAGTATTGTGATATTAGTTATTATTTTATGATTGACGCAATGTGGAAGCAATTTGACCTGATGTTTAGACATAGGGCCTTTGTCCAATATCACCAATGTATTTCTAGAACACCTCTTAAGTAATTGTTAAAAGAGAATATTTTTCCTAAGATTACAAATTAATTTAATAATGTTGAAAAAAGGTTATCTTATCGTGGTTGGAGACAAAATTACAACATGGGTTTTACTTGTCGAAATTAGCTCTAGCTAGGTTCTCGATATAATAGGTAGGGAATAATGTAACTAATTGTACGAAATTTAGAATTTAGTACTTCCATCAATGCTACAATTAATTCAAACTCACGTTATTACCAGGATAGTCCATGAAAAATAAGTACAATCCTCTGAAAAAATTATATTAATTCCATTTTTGAAGATAGCCGTAATTATTTAGAAGACATTAATTACTTTTAATATATTTCATTACATTTAATATGAAATCTAATGGAGGTACAGAGTAAAGTACATATGTTCAACACAGAATGTTTAGTTCTAGAGAAAACGGAAAATTTTGAAAGCACTTAACCTAGTTATTTACAAATCGGTCGGTACAAGTCTAATGTAAGTGAAAACTAGTGAAAACTAAATCTAATGATATTTGCAAAAGAAGCATGTGTAAGTTTTTCTTATCGGTCGATAACTGCAATAATATTAGTTCTTTTTTTATTTTTTATCATAAGAGTACATACATATACCTAACAATAAGTAATTTATAAATACAATCCTATACCTACCCTTATAACAATTGGAAGCACTCGCGATTCCATCCAGGTACTTATATTAGAAGACGTCTGAAGTCGAAGGTCGGAATGACGTCAGCGTCGGTCTGAATATCAACTTCTTAAAAACAAAATTTATGATAAAATTAGCACCAAATAATAACATTCAGATTAATAAAAAACGTTGTCGCCTGAGTCGAGAAATTTACATATATAAGACATGAGGTAAGAATAACTGGAGACAATCTAAAATGTAAATTAACAAGAAGGATATCTCTCTCCTGGTCAGCGTTTGGTAAACTCCATGATATATTCAAAAGTAGCCTCATAACAAGTCGAAAGTTTACCATTAATGTATTTTACCTGTTGTACCTCCTGTACAGAAACTGAAATTTTATCTGGAACAACTAGAAAATTGAAAATTGCACAACGAATTGGCACATAAAAATTGCGTAATTGGCGAAGATCACCTAACCGATATACCGACGACATTAAAGTAATGACAAATAACTGATTTCAAAGTGCCCAGTACAGGGAGAATATGCCTAGCCGTGAACATCAAGGGCTGGAAGATGATGATGTTGATGATCCACTCAGAACGCCGGTCACTGTGCGTATTTGCTTCCTGTTTATCTTGATTGTCGGAGGTTATCTTGTTGACTCCAGCGTTCTACGAATTTGGCCCCAAGGGGCCTTATGAAGTATTTCACTGTTGCCTTTGTAGTTCCACAGGTTCGGACCCAACCAAGGGAGTTTACGAACCCTGCCGGGCTAATCAATCCACTCGCTCGTACAAGTCAATGCTTTTGTGTCCTTCGTGCCTATATCGGTCGAACCCTGTTTTGCTTAACCAGCTCCTCTAAGGTTCTACGACATTCCATGTTACGCTCGTGCGAGATTCTGTGCGAACCCAGTTCATTTATCGCTCCCTGATTACCATAACATATGTCTAAGCACTGATTGCGATATCTCCTTTCGAGGTTTACTTGTGCGCAAAAGAGTATCGCGTGGATCACCTCTCGGAAAGCCGTGCAGTGTATTCCTAGGAGTATTATTCTCAATATACGAGGTTTTACTCTAATACCTACCCCAGAGTCTCGTGTTGTGTGTGATCCGTCCATGTTCCCTCTTTATATTATCCGGAGTTTCCCAATCCATTCTTTTGGGAATGGCTATGGAGTAGTTATTGTCGAACGTGTGGTTCGAACGAAGATAGTTCTCTTTTCTCCCACCTCGGTTTCTTCTACCTGAACTGCTGAATTCTACCTGAATTCCCCATGGCAGAATTTCAAAACCACCCAATCTTCTGTGCTTTTGGCAGCGAAGGCATTGGTGTGAGGGTTGTCAATTCCTTCCTTATAAAGGAGAAGACCTTTAATGACCCCTTTCACATGTCCAGCGTAGGTATACGGTTCCTGTAGAAGGTAAATTTAGTAGGTTAAATTTGCGTTTATTAAATGATATCACATTTTCAGAACACTTCTTTTGATATTTAAATTTTTTCTATGTAGCTGGTGGATATTGGGGTAGGGGTCATGTATTTACGTTTCCGATCTAGTGAAGTTTGTTTTGGTTTATGGGAAATTGACTTATTTGTGTTTTGCGATCTTGATGGCTTAGGTAGTGGCAGGCAATTTAAATCTTTTTCTAGAACTAAAAATCTGTGTAGCGATTTTTGCGAAAGACGGATTATCCACAATTTATTCCGCATCTTTGAATTATATACTGCGTGATACCGTTCTTATGTGTAGATTACGTGTTAAAATCATTTTATCCTTTCAAAACTCTAACGGAATCTCTAGAACATTTTCAGTATGATTCAGGCGTTTATGAATTTAAAATCAAAACGAAAGCGCTCCTAGATTTTCCTTGACACCAATTAGAAATACTTGCACTCTTTCTGTGGCCCTCGGATAATAAAATCATTAAAATATCCTAATACATTCTACAATAGATGTTAACGCTCATTGGCGGTGTATCATTCCATGCGGATCAGGAATTTTTATTATAATATATTTATATTCGTTAAACTTAATTTGAAATATCTGTAAGCCTTCTAGATTTGATTTCAAGATAATTTTAAAATCAAATTGAAAAAATTAACGAAATTCCACAAACGCTCTTTTCTGTCACAATTCTAAAAAACCAGTGAAGTATATACTGCTGTGCCGCCCATGAAACGGGCCCAGAAGCCTACGCAGTAAATTTATATGTTATATTGGCGGCCTATTATATTGTTATGGTCCTGCTTATGCATAGATTTCGGTGGCTCGTATTTGTTCTCTCATTATAGCTAAATACAAAAGAATACCGTGATATGCTAGTCATATCTGCCTCATCCCTTTATTTTGAAAAACTTAAAATCTATAGGAGTAATTCTCGGCCATTGTTAATAATAATCCTCTTACATTAATTTCTACTACCTCATTTTTCCACGGATAAAACGAAACTGGATTATTAGAGATAAAAGGCCCTTTGGTCACAGAAGCACTGTGCCTCTCTTCTCCATTTAACCCCTCCAGTATTTTTTACGAAAGCTAGGATGATTCTTTAGAGGAGATAATTAGATTTGGCCTCCGGTTAATTGGCGTGCTCTTCTCGCGGAATAGAAAAGTGGGATTTTTCACGGTTTCTTGCCGTTGTCTTAGTACTTCCCATTGAGGTTCTGTATAATGCTCAAGTTGTGCGTCAACCAATTAAACTGGAGTTCTTCAAGGCTTAAGATGGTTCTTTAACTGCAATTAGAATTTCCCAAATTGAAACTATACGCTTTCGTTCCTCACTGTGTTACGAATTAGCAGACTGTTTTTATATTAGTGCATCGTAAAAATAAAATATGTAGTTTAACTGTAATTTATAAACGCCTCTATAGTAAATCTATAAACGCCTAGTTCTTTTTGTATCTGTACCATAGATGGGTGCATATTGCATAGCATTTGGATCAGTTCGTGAAATTAGGGGAAATGTGAAATATAGTCCTAATTTTTCCTAAAGAAATCCATACTCGACGATATGAGTAAACTAATTCAGGTATGAAAACTCGAAGTTAAACACCCCATCCTATGAAACTATTCAGTGGTCGATAAATTAGTAAATACGTAATATGTTCCGGGTCAACTTGTACCCATCCTCAGTCACTTACATCCATATATCCAGTAGAGGTATAATGGACAGAAATGTAAAGTAATAATTATAATAAAATTATTTAAAATTGCAAACTTATATGTAGTTAACGTTGCGCCATACAAATAAGGTGCTATGTCCTTAAAAACTTGAGAAAAATACATATTAGTACATTTAAAAGGCAACAGAATAGCTATTTACCTCAACGTGAAATGAGAAATGAAAGTATAACCTCGGAAGGAGTTATGCTCCTGAAAATTCGCGAATATTCTATAGCAGCAAAAATTGTTCAAAATTAATATTGACAGAACTAAAGAACGACCAAAATATATATATATATATATATATATATATATATATATATATATATATATATATATACTTATAGTGGGACTAAAAAAAGGGCTTCTTTAATACAGAGGTACTAAAAAATACAAAAGAAGAGAAAAAGAGAAAAAGAGATTTCCGGGCACAGTGAATCCTAAGGGCTGGAGCGTGAAAGGCGAGATAGGTGACTTATATATATATTATAATAGAGGACTGTTTTCCCGACCTTCGGATTTCCACAGTGAGCGATGGGTCAGAGAGCATCTTCGGGGCAGTAGGTTCTCTTCTGCGCCTTCGTCGATAGACCAACTTCTTAGGTCGGACGCTCTCTCTACTCTCCTCGTTTTGCCTTTCCTCTTCTTTTTCGCGCTTTTTGGTTTAAGGTATGTCGTTTATCTAAACCTGTCTCAGCTTGATTGTCAGCGAGTTTATTAGAATTTATATCGCTCCACCTTGTCCTGAGCCGTGATTTCATTTATTGTTTTGTTGATAGTTGTGGAAATCCCGTGCTCGAGACATTTTTATTGTGCAGGCGATCGTCGGAGCCTGGATGAGTGCACCCCCAGTCTTCCGAAGAAATCTCTGCAAAACGACCTGAATTGGTCATTTACAAATAAGGGACTGGAGTTTTTAGGGACTCTCAAGACCTCGATCATCGAGAATTATTAGATCAAGGGCACACTCATCCCTCATGGATTCTTCTTGGTCCCTTTTGATGTTGCAAATCTATTTCCACGTTTCATCCCTCCAGATGAGTGTGTGCCGTCGGTGTGCTTGGAATTAAGATCCTCTTTCCTGTTGATATTATTTGTGTGATTTTGTTTCTCGATGATGTCTCTGTATAGATGGAGAAGTAGCGATTTTCTGCGGATTGTTGGTTTCCTTAAACACTATGTCGTTTTCACCCTCCGCCTTGTGAACGGGTTCAGTATTTGGTTCACACATGCGTTTGCTCTTTTTTTAGAGTTTTGACGATGAATAATTTTTGTCCTACATGCGGTTAGAATTACAGGGAAAGTAATGACTTCTATGCGTTGGTTTTCGATACACCTTCTGTTCAAAAATGCTACCATTACCTCTGGTTACCATATCATCCAGGAAGGCTAGGTCGACGTTGTTCTTTTGGTCCATTTTAAATTTGATTTGAGGTTGAATCTGGTTTAAACGATCCAATATGGCATCCAAAGAGTTCTATCCTTCTCCACCGATTACAAATGTCTCATCGACATATCAGAACCATGATTTTGAATTGATAGAGAGTTTCTATAGCCTGTTTTTTAAACATTTCAATGAAAAAATTTGCAACTGCATGACCCCATGAACTTCCCATCGTAATTTCATCGAATTGTTCGTCGTTCTACTGGGAGTAGGTTTGTATCAGATGTAGTTCAAACAGCCTAGTTACAATTTAGATCTCTAGAGAATACTTTTACATTGTATTGCATTATCAAAGTTGTAAAAAATTCTAATAATTAAAATATAGTAGGTTTTAGGAAGAAACTTCAATTTTTTTGAAAATAATGATCATATTCTTCAATATGTAATTCGTTCTATTTTAATATCACTCGATATTATACCAGTGGCCACCAATTCTGTACATCTACATATATCTAACCCAAATTATTATTTTTCCTCCCCTTTACACAGGTGCATAAAATATTATAATTTCATTTAATAGATAATGGATATAGATACTAGTCTTGAATCTTTAACCTTCTGCATGAGTAAAATCGAAATATTTTCTCTTCCTTCCCATCCATTAGCTTAGTATGAGACAAATGTCCATTTTAAAAAAGAAATTACAATTACAAGTACAATTATTTACATTTTCACATTTAAATTTTTTTCTTTGAATTATTTTTTCTTTGATTTTGCCTCATTATTAATATGAAAATATGATTTTAAATTTGTTGTTGCGTATGTGTGGACAATATTTCTCAGTTCGTCCAATTTGTATTCCATTTATGTGAATTAAAAGAAAATGAACAAAACATTGAATTTATTTTTTAGCTGCCTAATTTTGCCCTAATTTTGGGCAAAATCATTTGGATTCCCTATAGCCTTTTGAATTTTTCCTGGGTCTTCAATGAACTGGTCCATGAAATCATAACGTCGGATACCATGTAAGTAATTTTCAATTAACCGAAACCGCTGTCGGTAACAAGTTGGATATCGTTGCCGAAATGTTTATTTAGTTTAATTAATATTGTATGTACAGTTAGGTACACTTTCCAGATACTAATTCCCCCTTCGACTTGGAGAAACTTCGTATTTCGTAGAGGTCAACTGGGAGAGAGGAATGAGATGAGGGTGGCGTTGGTTCCCGTCAACTTTCAGGTCCCTTTGAGCATTTTGTGGGGAATTTCACTGTAACGATCAAAAGGGCAGCGAATTCCCTTAACTTGTATCGACTACTCCTCATTGCCCCCCCCCCCCCCTGGATGCTATTAGATGAATCCCTTTGGCTTAGCTCGTGATTGTCCAGTTTTGTGAAGAGGACCCGCTAAATAACTAGAGTACTGGAGAGAAACATCTCATTTATTCCATTTAAAATAATAGCGGTTTACCATTAGCGTAATTCGATCATTTTTGAGCATTTCATGCAATTGAATGCTTAATATAAGCGCTGTCACTTACTCGCTAGCGCGTGATGAGCCGTCAGTGCTAATTAGCCAATTATGCGCCGGTGATTCTTATTTATTTCATTTAAAGAATACTGGTTTACCATAAGCGCGATTCGATAACTTTTGAGCATTTCATTCATCTAACTGCTTAATATATGCGCTGTCAATCTCTCGCTATCGCGTCAGTGATAATTAGCGAATCATGCGCATGCGTGTTGTGTAGAGTGATGTAACATTTTTATAATATGTTACATTGTATTATTTATTTATATTGGAATTTTTTGCTGCCTTAATATGGCCTATGATATTTCATTCAAATCAATAATGAATCATTATCACATTAAGAGCTACCTCGTGAATATACATATATCAAAAATAGTACTAATAATAATAACAATAATAATAAATGATTTTACACATTGCAATGGGGCGAAATCAGCACAACTACTTCAATTCTTCCACAATTACGTTTCCGATTTTTATTTAAATTGAACGATTATACATTGAAAGGCATTCTTTTTTGCAAAATTTCCATGCAGTGGAACGGAACGTCTTTTTAGTGAAAGATAGCCCGATCACACTATATTGAGGATTTTTTTGAGAGATCATCTTCAGAAATTTGAAAGAACCGGTAGTGTTCAAGTTGCCAAAGTTGCTAGTCGACTAACAATTAGTAATAAAAAAAAAACAGATACAGTTGCAGAAATAAAGTAAATAAAAGTAGGTAGAATAAAGAAAGAAGAAAAGATAGATAGAAAGAAAGATAAAGTAAAACCTTCTAATTATGCTGCCCAAGTTGGTTATAATCCAAGTTACGGTACATAGGGAGTTGGCTAAAACCAATTTCACTGGGACGAGTTACTAATGTTGCACCAATTTTCAGATAACCGAAAGTAGATTTCTGTGAAAATATATCTAATACAATTTACCAACATCCACACTTCATAAAAGTAATTTGCTTTAGTGATGAAAGTAATTGCTTCATCAATGAATATGTCAACACACAAAATGTGAGATAATGGAGTGACACAGACCCTCATATATTTCTTGAAAAACATACTGTTTTCAGAAAAATTAATATATAAGCAGGTATCTTCGAAAACCACATATTTGACCAAGTTTTCTCAATATTAACTGAATCGGCGAAATTTTCTGAAGATGTTACGAAACGTATTTGTGCCGTTCATTCTTAAATGGTAAACTTAGATAGATAAATTTGGCAACTTGTAAATAAAGTTCCAAACAAGATGCTTGCACATTATTATGGTATAGCAAGATATTACTCGTATGAGGAGCATTGCGGTAGATGGATTGGACGACGAGGTTGATAGAATGGCCGGTTCGGTCACCGTACCTGACACCACTAAACTTTTCTGTGAAAGAACTTGAAATCTAAGATTTATGCTATAGCATCTGATGGTGTCACAATTGCGATATTGATGCGATAATTATCGATTTGTATTAACGTGACCCCAGTCACGGTAATTAATACAAGTTCGTCGCCATGTGGATAACTGCAGAATGGCGACTTCAAATAGTCGCATCACGACAATCTATTTAACTAGTCATACGGAATCACGGAACTGCGATATTAACGATGAATATAGTCGACCCAATCAAGAGATCACCAGCGGTTTTGGTCAAGTCGTCACGCTTCTGCCTGGCACATAAGATCATTCAGCAATTGTGACAGCCTCCCTCGTGTTCCTGGACCATGTAGGAAAGTCATATCACAAAGTATTTGTTCAAGAAACGACTTAAATCAAACTGATCATGTTTGAATCAAAATTGATTATGTTTTAAGCAACTGGCGCTCATCATCAACAATATATAATCTGTATAAAAAGCAAAGAAAACAATCTGTGGTCGACATCTACATAACGATACAATTATCCAAATCGTGAACAAATTTTACAAACAAACTGCTAAATAGATCATCGGTGGGAAAGTGTATCTGGGAGAAGTAGAGAGTATTAAAGTATGTTTATTTACAATTCAGATCTTGTCGAGCAAATTCTCAAAAAAGTCATTTCTTTGTGCATTTATTATTTCCATTAATGTCAAAAATTCTTTGTTAATTTTGGTATATTTTGTATAATATATTCAAAAAGAGATATTTCCATAAACCTAGACAGCTTTTCACTTCATAGGTATTTTCAGCTCACAAGAATTTAACCAGAGCTAATTTTCTCAATACGCAATATTTACTAGTCTACTAAATCTTATTAAATCGTCTTGGTTAAATCGTTAACCAGGGCAACTCCCTTAAGTAGAATTGATGGAACAATTCGTTCACATTGTAGAGATTGATACTTGACAAAAAACAAAAGACCTTCCAATACTTTGGGGGTAAGTTTGGTAACCGTCATTACTGTCATTTTTGCGCTAGAGGGGTTTGCACTCGGTGGTCACATATTTGAACCGGATAACAGTTGTTATGTTTGAACGCAAGGTTCAGGATATTAAAATTTTCTCATGCAATAATCGTCATGTTTCGTGTCCACGACGGCACCTCCCGGGGGACGAAATCGTTTCAATTGCAAATCATCCCCCGTCCTCCCGATCCTCCCAAAGGATACCATCCGGTGTGCAGTTATTTTGATAACCCTTCTCGTGTTGAGCAAACACCGAGATATACGAGGCGCGCGCGCAAATCCTCGCTTCTTGTAGAACGAGAAAAGGCGCCTATTCCCGTTTATTCCCGTCTGGCGCTCGTTCCGATCCGGGTGGTCCAGGCTATGCGGGCGAACACATTATTTACCTATATATCGTCGGATACATAAACTTATATTGGAACATGAGACCAAAACTTACTCATTTCGGCTGATTATGTGCAATTTGTGTTGTGGATCTTGTGCGAGGTACTCTAACATGTGGAAACTTATTTTGTTATGGATAACGGAGTTTGTTTTATTCGAAAGTAAGTTGGAAATTGCCCCGTATTGAATTAGGGATTAAACAATTTTTAAGCTGTGGACGATATTGAATGGTTAAACTCACAAAATGTCAGTTGCCGTGCATATCCAGTTAAAACGACCATTATTTTGTTACTTAGAAAATAAAAATATAAGCCCTCAAGTCCCCTGTAGAACATTTCTCTGCTACTTATAATAAATAATTATTGGGGTACGTAAAAATACATATTTAATTAAAAGTTACCTGCTGACCTCCGTATTCGCCGCAGATACGATTAACAGCTGTTTTGAAATTAAACAAAAATTTCGGTAAAAGTTTGAAGTTTGGGAGTGAACTTTCTCATCAGGTTGTTATTAATTTATTCCTGGGAAGCAAAAAATCGTTTTGCTTGCGGCAATATAAAAATGAAGTAACATAATAACCCGAAAAGTTTATTCCTGTATTATTACGCAACCTTCCATTTGAACCGCAGTATCCAACCTACATTTTGAGCTGAAATTAATAGTATTTAACTAAATGTAAAAATTATTTTTAACTGTTCAAATGCTGAACTCTTTCAATAATTTCAATAGAAGGAACTCTAGTTAGAACTCCATAAAATTTTTGTGAATTCTAATTAAATTTTACATCTTTGTCAAACTTTTTAGAATACCAAGGTATTCTCAATTATTTCGTAAATACATACTAAACCTCAGCCCGTTTAATTATAACTTCGTAAACTTTTTCAAAGCATTTCGACACACGAAAACTGCTTAAACCGTTCAAACTTTTGAGATATTTTTCTGGCCCTAAGATTGTCTTCCCTCTTCACTAGTTTCTTTGATAAACGGGTTAAACGGATAGGATAAGTATAGGTTAATCCACAAAATGTTAAAGCAGTAATAAATATAATGAACATTTCGGACTGTCAGACTCAGCAAATGTCTCAATATATTGGATCTAGGAAAAGGGGAGGAAATATACTCTGCACGTGTAATATGTGCGATCTAATTTATGTAAGCGATAATAGGTGTTTGCGTGAAAATTGCTCGTAGGATGGAAAACAAATATTTGGGATTTAAATAAATTTCTTTGTTGGAAATCATGATAAACAGTTATTGATAAAAATGTTTCGAATATCACGGTGAGTGTTCAAAACGAAACCGTAGTCTTTTAGGCAATACCCAAGATTATTCATAAATTCCCGTTAAACGCTAACTGAAAAAAGTTTGGTAAAAAACCTAAAAAAGTTATGTTTAAGAGAATGTATTGTTTGCTTTTGTATAACGTTATATAAAACGATTTTGAAAAAATTCTAAATAAATGTGTTCGACGTTAGGTACTTCTATTAATATATATTTAACATAATATTTTCGCGGCAACTATCCCAGCCCTGGAATATATTTTTGTAAATAGAGAATTTTTGAATAGAGAATAGAGAGCTTCAATCGACTAGGAAAAGATTTTGTTTAATCCGGTACTTGCAGTTCCCTTGGTTCATTATTTCCATTTAGTCAGGAAATTGAATAACCGAAACCTATTCTCCGCTGTGTTGCAAATTGGTAGGCGTCGATCAGGATCAACTTTATCCAATGAGAATTTTAAATGGATGGCAGAGTTCCCATTAACTTTAGGACTATATATTGATTGATACTTTTCCCGCTGCTGCTTATCGGAAAGCACCCGTTTAATTTTTCTGCTCTTTGTTAATAATGTCGAGTTTTTATTTATTCATGTTTTTGGATACACATTTCGAAATGTTTAAAACCTCTCCCAAGCAGAATAATTGTTTTAATTTCATGAACTGTTGACAGGTTCTATTTAATAGGTTAATATTTGGCACTAAACTTATTAGTGACGTCCTTCTGAGTATTATTAAATTTCCACAGCTTGGAACTACTAAAATTTTCATCTGGTGTGTATTTGCTAAATACGCTATAATGGTGGTTGTCACTTTGTTAATGAAATCTTACTGATAGGTTCTGAAAGTGCCCTTTGCTTTAGCAGCGTTGCTATCACTTTGTACATGGGGTACTTCAAATTTAAAAATGTGTTATTTTTTATGCAATGTTGATTTTGGTTCACATTGTAGATATTAATTGAACTATCATTTATTTTACTTATATTATTTTAAAATTAATATTCTTTCCTGTCCTTCTTAATAGACTTATATATTTAATGCAAATGAACTCAGACGCCAAAACGGATAGTGCGCTATGCAACAATGTTCATGACGTTTTCGAATATTTGCTAGCGGCAAAACGCATTGCTGTCACGCTATTTCATACTCTACCCCAAGAGCGATAAATTGCGATCTAACTGTGCGATTGTAGATGACTCTTCGGTAGTTAAATATGTTTGGTGTTATTTGCTTTGAGTCAAGCTTTTATCATTTTAAATTTTGTAACTATTGCACTGAACAATAATTTTTCGGTTAAACCTGTGAAATTTTTAATAACACTATTTAGGGGCACAGAATGCAAGGTACACATGATGCTGAATACACTCTTCTATACCGTCTACACATTCTACACGTCTACCACCTATATATATTGTCTCTCTATACACCATTTCTGTCACCATTTAAATTTCACTTTATTGATCCTGATTAAAATTTCATTAAAATGTTCCAAGACATATAACACAATACAACAATTTTGACAAATGATATTTAGGGGATATATTTTCTAGCTTTTCCTGCCTCTAGCCTTTTCTAGCTTGGGATATATTTTCTAGCTTTTCTAGCCTTTTCCTGCCTGCCTATATATATACATATATTAAACTTTGGGTTTCCATGTTGCGGTGCAGTTTCGCGATGTTACTTAGTAACTTACTAAGTTACTTTTCTTACTTAGTAAACATATCAAATATATCCATCTATCTGAAAGACCTTAGTCTACTTCCATACTTTTATTTTTGAAACGACATCCTTACGGTTGATTATTTATATAGTGGAAATTATGGATCAAGTATTCTACATGACAAGCATGAAGTGAAATATCTATCAAATATATGAATAAGAGTTGTAAGAGGTGTGATGGTTTTAATGGTCAAATGTGATGGTTTTAATCATGAGGCTATAAACTGTATGTAAAGTGCGATATTTGCGGAAATAATCACATACAGCTGACTAAATGTACCATCAGTTTCTGAGTATTAATGTATACAGGTGGATAAAGTTTGATAAACACATAGTTAGTTAGTTACAATGTATATCTTTATCATTATCTCAGTATAGTTAGTTAACAATATATAATATTATAATATTGCCTCAATGCAACTATTGGAGCACCATAATGCACACTAACTTATCCAATTATAATAGACTAGAGATTGTACAAAATAAAGCATACTGGTTGGTCGCAACATGTGCAGGAATATAAAATCAAAGTTAAATATCTTCAAATGGTTCAATGTGTAACAAGATAATTATATTCAAACAACGATCTTTATTTTCAAAATAATAAATAATTTACTTAATTTACAATTATTCACAGTGTTAATTGATACCTGTGAAATATTTATGATAAGCAAGTCGAACGGCAAGCAATATGAATTTTTATGTAAAACCAATCTCAAAATCTAGTTCGATTAAATCTGTCTATTTTAAAGGTATGGTCGAATTCGATCTACTTCCTCCTTACATCAGAGAATCCTTTGATTTCATATCAAAATGCAGTTTACATAATAGTTCGTTTTTGGTTTGAGTATTTCTGTTAATGTATTATTCTATATATTATTTCATTTATACATAATGTGAAATTCTTCTTACATCTGAAATGGGCCTAGATGCTAAAATCGATGCAAATCGGTTTGTATTCAAGATGAATTTTAATTTTTCAAAATTGTTTCTGAAGTTTCCGAAAAGATTATGAAAAAAATCGACATTTTCCAACATTGAAGTACATTTCTCCCAACCAAGAGATGAACATATATGTAGCAAAATGGCTACAACTTTTCTATCAAGAGTATTTACGTAGGGTTCACAGTTCTCAATATATTAAAAATAAAATAAGATATTTCGATTTTGAAACAGTGTTCATAACAAATTTTAAAATATCATTACGTATGCAATGTACGTCATTTAGTTGATTATCGTAGAACCTAACTCTTTTGTGTTCTACAGCTTTGAATAATTACTTAGTATGGCAGATTGTTTAAAGACTTCAAGCGAACTTGAACTTATTACAGTACACGTTAATTAACTAATCTTAGATTCGAAGTCGTATAGTTTTAAGACATAAGGTACAGAGTGCCTTATTGCTTAGAGGCTATAGAACAACTGAAGATAAGACACAAAGAATTCTGTTTTTTATCAAATTATCCTTGGTAAGTTGCAGGTTAAGGAGATACGGTTGAGGGTGTTGAAACGGGAAATAAAATTTTGCGATTAAGTTTCTTCTTTCTTCTTCTTCGAAAATCGCTCCTAAATTACTGGTAGACTTTTAAAACTTTACAGTTCCTAGCCGAATTCCTTCCATGCTGCAACGAGTTGTTGGAATAAAGATAAACACAAGGATATAACTTTGAATTTAGGAAGATTTAGCTTAGGGTTATGCTCCGAGGGATAATTTGCAAGAGCTTGTAAGTCTTGATTTAAAATTGACGAAGCTACATCAACGTGCTTAGGGGAAAATCACAGGAAAAGTTGAGTATCACCCGCAAAGGCCTGCATGGTGCAGTTCTTTACGTGTGTATGTATGTCAAAGCTATAGAAAAGAAATAGTAAATGTTACCTCTATAGTTTCACTTATCGTTTGATCCAGGAGTACTTGCTGCTCTCTTCTATCTAGATGAGAATCAGAAAACTGCACCATGACCTCGTTGCATCCAATATTACGTAACTTTTTAGCGAGAAGTTTGTGATCTACAAATGCTTTGGAGAAGCCTAGAAGTATGAGTGCAGTTACTTCGTTATTATTAAAATATCTGAAAATGTCATACATACATACATATAAATGGCCCTTCCACCTATGGTTCGGAAATCATATCCTCTGGCGAGTCTATATTCTGTCTTGTGCAAGCCAACGGAGAATATTCGTAATGGCATCTTAAGATAACCGCCATAATGTCAGGCACCGCAATGTTAAATAAGATGTTGTCAAACCCTCGAATATATAGTAAAACAAATATTTCACCAATCCCAATAACGACATCCGTACTTTTATATAACATAGGAAGAAAGGGAGAGAAGTTCGGTTTCATATGGTAATTTCTCCCCAAACGTAAATCCTGTGGTAAGCGTTGTTTCATATTACACCGAAACTTTCAAAACGTGTTAAAGATTATTCGTCTGAAAAAAACATTTCCCTTCCCTATCCGGATCTAATTGAGACACTTTGAAATCAAGACACAAACTTATTTTAATGCGGTTAATTACACTTCTTGCAAAAATTACTGCCATACTAACTCAACACTAATTACATTTTCTCGTATGCAATTGCTATTAGGAATTTTCTTCACAACGCCCTATCTTTCTCTCTCCTTTCCTTTCTTCTCCATATTTACTTGATTTATAAGTATTAATCAAGTGTTACCACCTGAGGTGGTAACAGGAAACTGTAATTACGGCATCGTTAGTCATTGTTGTCAATTCGAAAGCTCTCGTTAATGAGTTTCGCGCTAATACACCAGAGATGTTTTCTAAAATAACGTAATCAATTACGGAACTGCTTTCGGTACGTTAAGTTGGTTGTTTTGTCGAGTGTGAAATTGACAGTGGAATCCGCTGTTTATTTACCCAATCGAGTGATAGCACACAAATGTAGTTTAAAAATTCCACAAATTTCAATTATACTACGATGAATAGTTTACTATTATTAAATCGATATAAAATATTATTTTATTAAATACAGTTTTAAAATGGTTGAAAACAATTACTAAATTGTATAGCTAATGAAAATAATTGCGATTTATTCTCAGTTTTATTTTTTAATTTATAATATACAACCTCTAAACTATAAAAACTTTTCCGATTATAACCCTACCTAGCGGGGAAAACGAGAGTCAGATGGCTGAAGATTTGAAATAAAGCTTTTTTGACCATTACCTAAAAATCAGCAGATTTTGGGGTTATTTAAAGTTGAGAGCATTTTTCCCATCTCACCATACACCATTCATCGGCTGCTTTTACTTCATCTACGACACCTTGTGGAATATTTCTTTCGGGGTCCATTTTCCAAGCACTAAATCACTATCAAAAAAAATATATTCGCAGAAATTATCAGTTCATTCGAAGGGTGTCAATTTCGTTATATCATTTATATTAATGTGTTGGGTTAGGCAACTCGTTGTAAGCACATAAGGACTAAACTAGTCCACACACTAACCAAGAACATTTATGATGCAAACTTTGTTTATGAATAAAATCATTTTAAAAGTTGATTAATATATGAAGAGACAAAAGTTCTCGGAGCAGCAAGTGTGGACAATGTGGTAAGTATTTTCCGGTGTTACTTCCAGTGAAGAGTGTCTTTTTCAGGCAAATTTGTTTTTTAATGAAAAGCCGATGTTTCACGTATACTCATAGACATATTCATGGCATTTTTTTCGGAAACAAAAACAACAGTGATGTGTAACTAGTTTCAAACCTGAGACATTATTCAATAGAATAGAATTGAAGAGGTTGTTAACAGTTATCAATATAATATGTTAATCGTCGACAACGGTCGAACAACCACCTTATAGATGACTGTGTTCATTTTCCATGATACAGAAAACTTTTCTCTTAATTTTTCAATAAAGGAGGGAAATAAAAGATTTAGAAGCATTCGAAAAACGATTCACCAAAAAAAACCGTACTCGCTTTGAGTTGAAATGTCTCCATCAGGTTCTCCCCATAGGTTTTTCGACCGTTGTCAACGATGAATATATTAAATTGATAACTGTTAACAAACTCCTCAATTCTATTCTTTTGAATAATGTCTTAGGTTTGAAATCAGTTACACATCAATGTTGTTTTGGTTCACGAAAAAATGTAAGTAATTAATTCTCTTGCTATATCGTTATACTCACCTAATATTATGTAACTTTTTGTAGCGCCATGAATATGTCTATAATTATAGATTAAATGTTGGCTTTTCATTAAAAAATAATTTTTGCCCGAAAAAAATATTCTTCACTGGGGATAACACCGAAAAATACCACATTGATTAATATATACTTTAAGAAGCCAAGTATTAAAATTCATACTTGGAATGTTCAATAACACTAAGTATAACTGTACACTATAAACTAGGCGAATGCTGCTAGTGTATTTTTGAGACATCAAAGAAGATATGAAGTTATTAATAAACTTCGATAACGTAAGCGGATCGGGAATTTGTTCCATTAATGGATTACATTATGGTTTTTCTCCTTCTTTTACATCAAAGCTTTATTCCTATTTCGTAATGCTCATTCCCGTTCGCGATCCCGTTTTCTTGGTAAAGTTCACGTTCGGTGGTAGTAACGAAGCTTCTGTAAAGATCTCTGGCACGGCACTTATCTCGTGCTGACCCTCGACGTGGAATAACCCGGATTACACAATACAACATCACGCAACCCCTTAAAAATCGACCATTGTGATGACAACTAGGCATTGTGCTAAAAAGCTTGAATATTTACATGTCTCTCGTAACGAGTTGGGAATCTCTTGGATTTTCAGCGAGGGGAACGCTTTTCGTGTCGTCCGTCGTTGAGTGGCGAAATAAAATATGTAAGGTTCTGGGTAGGATTAAAAATTAACCATCGCGCTATACAATGGATACAATAGGTAAAAACAAGAATCAGCATGAAACGAAAATTGAAAACACGGACTTATCAATTAATTAACTATTAACACTATAATTGTTTTTTAGCAACATTTTGGCAGTTAATTATTGCTCTTTAAATTCGCAAATTCTAAAGGTAATTCCATATCAGAATAATATGGATCGTTCATTTATCATTACAACAGAATATTAGGATTTATCCTCGATTTATGTTACTAGGTTTCGTTGATTTATTAATACCTTACTTTTTTATGTAGTATGTACATATTTATGTAGTATTTCGAATACATAACAGTAACAGTCTTAAAGGACTGTATCATTCAAATAAACAAAACTTAAATACATTTAACCTGCAAAATTTAAGAAAATTACGTAATATATCTAGAAATTCTTTTTTCTTGGCGAAGTTGGTGAAGGTTGCAACATAACTGTAAGTATACTACAATGTGAAATAAACATTTTTCCTATAGGTTTGCTGTTAAAACGATCCTACTACTCCATTCAATCGAATTCAATCTTTCAACGGTGGCCCTGAAGTATTTCAAGTGAAGTGTATTGCAGCGTTATTAAATGTTAATAAGAAATTTCAAAAAAAAAATGAATTTTAACAAAATATTTAACTTGGTTTCGAAGTTATTAAATCAGAACTCCTGTTCTGGATACTTTTTGTTTTGAAATAATGCATATTCAGTATTGGCACAAAATTCGCTACATATTATATATATATATAGTGATATTATATGAACAGTTACATGAAAATTTACTTTGAATCTTTGCAGTATGTCTAAATTCTTTTTCATTTAACAAATACCTTTCCTGTCACGCTTTGCTTCAATAATCAATTCTCTATTACCATCAACATTAATAAATATAAATATAATTATATATAATAACAATTAAATAAAAAATATATAATATAACATTATCCGAATCAATATCCCCAATATTAATAAAAAAATGGACACATCGACTTAATATTGAGCAAAGTTCATAACTGTGAAGTTTCCAGTTTATTTCGCGTCAGTCATATCCATCAAACTAATCGTGAGGGGTTCTATCTACATCCTTTACATCCTTATCACTTTTGTAGTAACTATTGTTCCGTGTATATGATGTCTAAATGTAGGCATTTATTTTACTGAGCAAATTATAGCAGTTTACTACTATACCACTCCGGGGGTCGTTACATTCCGGGTGTATTTCATGTTTAACCATTCTTTAACCAGAATTGAAACTGCGGGCCATACTGTAATTTAACACAGAAATGATGTGTTTTGAGAAATCAATGAGGGCGATTAGAAATTTAAGTTGAATAATCCTAATAAGATTTTGCTAATATTTCTTCTTTTGTTTTGCTTGGCAGCGGAAATAAAAAAGTATGGGCTTGAAATAGACAGAAAAAACATCAGATTTGTTTAACATTTAACGGAAATACACCAGTTTGCATTTTCAGTGGTAACGGAAGTCAATTCAATGCTCGACGGCGCCATTTTGAAATTTCGGCAAAATTTGCAAAAATATCAATGGAAAGTGAGTCCCGTTAGGTCATTGACATGGGTTCGAATCGGTAAAGAATATAAAATAGAAGGTCACACGCTGGAACTCAAGGAGTTACGCGTTGGATCTCGCGGAATCACGTAGGAAACGTTACGCTTTGAAACTCAAGGAGTTCAGGTATCAGGAGTTGCTCGTCGGTACTCGGGGAGTTCACGTGCCGATTTCGCGTAGGTGCTGCAATAAGGTGAAAGTAAAGAGTTGACTCTGGGGGTCCAAGGTCAGAGAATCAAAGATTCAAAGGGGTTGTCAGGATTTACGAACGGAGACAAGCACAGATAGCTAGATAAGTACAAAAAGTTAAAACTTAGGGCTGGTTTAGGTTTTGATCTGGAACGGCCTTCCTACCGTCTTGGCCTAGGCACTGAGGGTGAAACAGATTTAGATCTGATGGCAGCAAAAAAAATTTGGCACCGGTGACACCAGGGACCTCGGAAGGATGCAGCAGATATATTTTTCTGTTCGGGCGTTGAGACTCAAGAAGTCTAGAGAACGGTTAGTGTCGCATAAAAGAGGTATACCCGGTTGGTCGTCACAAATTTCAAAACGTGGTCATCGAGCGTTGAACTGACTTCCGTTACCCCTGAAAATGCAAATTTTGCCAGGTGTATTTGCTGTGGTACGAAACTTGACAGCTTCCTTTCATTAAACGTCGAAAAATTGAATATTTTTTTGCTGTCTAGCTCAAGCGTATATACTTTTATATACATTTGATTCTATTAAAGGTCTCATATTCGGTAATAGGGTTCATACAAAATGTTATGTTCACAAATTTAGTAGCGGTTATTTTTCTGATACAAATTTTGTTAATTGTTACATAGGAAACTTTTTGAAAATATTGCAGAGGCATATTTGAAGCTTTTGTTGATTTCAATTACCCTGTCCCTACTAGTTTCTAATGAATTAATACTAATATTGTGACTACTGTTGATATTATTTTATTCAGCCAATAAATTTCAAGAGATTTTTATTCTAGCAATTAATGCTTAATTGTTCATAAGTTGCAGTTTGTATTTAATTTAATATAAATATGAAATCCATCACTGACGTAACCTTTTGAAGCCAAACTGGTAGCTTCAAATCTATTTCTCCGTCCCTTGTGTAAAAAAATTCTAAAATGTCACAGTAAAGTTGAGTGGGATTATTTCAATCTAGATTTTACATGGTATAATTGCATATTATTACGATTTCTTCTAATGATTTGAACATTTCTGCTGTGAACTATTCGGTCACTCTGGTCTTAATATGTTTTAGATTTCATTTAATCTATATCTCTCTATCTTATACCTTTGAAGCTACTTTTACCCTTTAAAGTATTTTTTTCATTTGGCGAGGGTCTCAATGCGTCACATTCTAATAATTTTAGACTATACTTTTGGTTAGTAATCTTCTATATCTTTGTTAATTGCTTCGTAACATTTTTTAATTTATGTTTCGTTATAATAATTTGCAACGTCTTTCATAAGTTTTCACGATATTCTTTCGTCTTTCTCTATATCTTTATTGCCTCTCACTTTCCATTGTTTATTGCTCTGTGTAATGAATTTCCTGCAGTTTTGCTATGATTTTTGAGCTTTTCTAAATTGTTTTTGCAATCATCATCGAAATATTTTGATGTTTCTTTAACTGTTTTTTTTTATACGTACACAATTGTCTTTTTATTTTTGTTAGAACGCCTGCCACATTCCCTCTCTACCACTGCACTTTGGGAAATTTCTGCTTATCATGAATTAAATAAAATCGGTTGGTGATCCATACACAAATTTTGTACTTGTTTATTGGAACTTTTGTAGGCTTGTACTACCTGATATACAAAAATAGTTTAAAATGAATTGCTTCCTTCGATACACCTACTCGCCTACTTTGGTCTTATAGCTTCTCATTGAACCATTTCTTCATTTCAGGTATAAGCTCACTGAATAACGTCACCCTCACCATAAAACCGAGAGTGGTGCAACACCTCAGTTACGCAACGTTGGAGTGCTCGTACAACCTAGAAAACGAAAGTTTGTATTCGGTGAAATGGTACAGAGGGACGCATGAATTCTACAGGTATACACCCAGCGAGAATCCCAGTACGAAGATATTCGCCACAGCCGGTATCATTGTCGATGTAAGTGTCACTTGGAGGTGACGTATAGTAAGTTTTTCTTAGGACAATAAAGTTTATTGACTTTATAATCACTGAAACTCGAATATGTATAAGGTTTAGGGAGTGTGACAATTTTGCATTTATGAAGTAACATTAAGGGAGTCATAAAATAGTTTTTAAGGATAGAAAAATATTTGATAGTCAAATCTGGAAGTGAAAATTTGAAAGCTAAGGAGAATAGATCACATCAAAGTTATATTTTAAACGTTTAACTATATCGTTATGAAAAATGGATCGAAAGAACGTACAAGAAATACAAAAAAATCTGGACTATGACATTTCAGTCCTTACATTTTAAGTCTGTCTTACATGGTCAAACATACTGATACCATACCTTCATATTGATGGCACGCCTCACACGTATCTATAATTTTGATCAAGATTCTGTCTGTTGCGAGGTTACTTTCAACAAGGACGGATCTCACAATATTGTGTATCTGACGTTGAGTGCCTAATACGCAAAACCCTTCATGATTTCTATAGTATTTAAAAAATAGCTATAGATTGTGCTCGAGACCGTCTAGGAAAAATCTAGATTTTTCTTTATGGTTCTCAGAGAACTAAATATTTGACACTCCTACATAATTTCTAAATTCAACATTTGGACACCCCCAGTGATTTGAGATTGTGAAAGAATCTCTAAAATCTATATTTCAGACTTTTTCCAATATTAAAAATTAAAATGAAATTATTTGAAATATTTTGATCTCTACTAGGGGCACTATTGAATGTTGAAGGTTCAATAAGGATCTCAACATGCTTAAACTATATAGCGGAAGTCGTAACGAACTGTCTAGCCCACTTCTAGTATCCTTTAGAAAAAAGTCTGTTTTTTTCTGTGATCGTCGGAGAATGTAACAATTTAAACTCATTTAAAACTTCTAGTTACGATTTTAATACACTAAGGTAGTTCAATGGAAAACTTACGTCTACCGTGTAAAATGAAAACCTTTGAAATCCCCATAATTATCATATTCAATTCTAATCACATTCTGGCCTTATAAATTTATATAACCACCACTAAAGTTTTTTCAGAATCACTCGAGCTTTTTATCGTTTTGTGTTTTGTTCCATTGTCAACTTTAGCAAAAACGGGATATTTTTTTTGGTCGTGGTCTTATGAGAACGAAGCATCTAGAACTTGTATAAAACTTTTAGTTCTGATTTTAAGGCAACTTGATAATTAAGAATCCCAAACAGCGTTTAGAACGTTTCCTAGCGCTTAAAATTAAATCAAAATTACCTGAAAATTCTCAAAATACTTGAATCTAAAAAATATGAAAATAACTATGTAGACACCACTGAGGGGTGCACCAATTCAACATCATGACTTGATAAAAGATGGTAATATTGACAAGGGCATCAGTAGTCATATTCATTTTGATTTTCATCAATTTTATTGATATATTAAACAAATTCGAAATTGCTGCAAAAATGTTGGCTGTGCGAAGCAGTACTTTAGGAGGTTAAGGGTACACGGTTCATACGGTAAATACAAGGGGTCCCTAAAGTCTATCGGACCCAAAACAATAGAGCTGTAACAGGAAATTTCATTCCAATTTTACCGAAATCCTCTTATACGAAAATACTGATATCACCCTATCAAAATAGCCTCTGTACATTCAACATTGGTTAAATTCAATCTCTAATCCCTTACCTAAGAAAACAAGATAAGAAAATGTGAAGGTCGCAGACTCTTCAATCTGATGAGCCAGTCTTTGAAAAAAATTTAAAAGTAACTCATCGGAGAATTTACCAAAAGTGTGGAACAGATATCGGTAACTTACATTTTGGGTTTAGACAAGGGCTTCTGCCAGTGTTATGTTGACTGTGAAAAAGCATTTCATCGGATTGAACATCATAAACATAATACTCATAAACTCAAAAATCTTGAGATAGACCAGAAAATTGTCAGATGTATCGAAAACCTATATTGGCATTTGACTACACAAATTATGTTAGATAAAGAGCTGTCTAGTAACATACAGATACGAAAGATACGGAATGATCCAGTCCAACAAGGATGGGTATTCACCTTTGTTTAAGCTGTACTCACAAGCGGTTTTCAGAGAAGCTGTGGAGATTGGTTATGGAAGATAATGGCGAGTGGATCAACAACATCCTTTATTCTGATGACACGCTTTTGACCTCTGATAAAGTGCAGGACTTACAACTTCTGGTCAACGTAGTCGGAAAACATAGTAGAACAGGGAGCCTGAACATAAACACTAAGAAATTAAAGTTTGTGATAGTCACAAAAAATCTGAATGTGTTCGAAGAATCGGATATAACATTCAATGCAATACGCATAGAAATAATGAACAAATTTAAGTATTTCGGCGTGTCGTTGCCTGAAAACTGGTCATCGGAAATCAAAATTAAATGTGCCATTACGCAGGCGGGACAAGCATTCAGAGGATTGAATAGAGTATTCATTGGCTCGGACTTTGATCTCGATTTGAGGTTGAGGTTTTTGAAATGCTACGTTTGGTCAGTGCTTCTTCATAGGATGGATTGTTGCACCCAATCAAGTCAAAGTAAGAGCCATTAACAAATTAAACGCATTCGAGTTGTGGCTGAATAGCAGAATTCTCAAAATATTTGGCCCGCTAGAGTCATAATGTGGAACATGCTACCTTGTTTCAATAAAGAACGTGAACTGTCATTACAAAATGGTAAACTGCATACTTAGAGCACATAATGAGAAACGAAAAATATTAATAATTGCAATTTATAATCGAGGATAGGGAGGAATGTCGCAGAGAAATAGAAAGATAGAAGCTGCCTCGGCTGCGGAATATGAGACAGTGTACGGGAATGCTGACATACTGCTCTGACCTGCATCTGATGCACATGCCAAAGGACAGAAAGATAACTTTCAAAGAAAGAAGATTACCCTGTGTACGTTCTATAAGAAATTATTTTTAATTTATTTTCCACTGTTAACTTTTTTTTCTATTTCTAGAACTATTTCACTCAGTATCAAGGTTTTCTGATACATTGTTGGTGGGAGGCACGGTTATAACAACAATTGATTTTAATGTCCTACAAATGTTTCAAACAATTTATCATTATTGATCAAGTTGACCTTGAAGGAACACAAAATAGTAATTCTTTTAGCAACGTCAAATAAACAACGAAAAATTCGAATAGAAGCTTTTTGCTATCATATACTTTTATTTATTGATTTCAATTAAAAAGGATTCGCTTACGAATGAAGAATATGCTAAGAATATGCTAATATGCATTTAATGTATAGTGAAGTCAAGTATAGTGCTGGGGCAGCTATAAGAACACCAGCAGAGAAATTTTCGAACTGGAGATGTCCTATTGATTGACTCACACACACTGATAAGAATATAAGTGTTGGTATCAGGGGAGTAAATGTCCGGGGGATGAATGTCCGGGGGTACATGTCCAGGGATGATTGTCCACGCGGGTTATTGTCCTAGACTCATAAGTATTATGTCCCCAGTTTTTACCCAGCATACAAAATATGTATCAAAATTTGGAACAAGAATCTTCATAATATGAAAGGAAGTAATAAACATACTGCTAGTTTGTAATTCTATCTGATATTTTTAATTCTTGAACTTTGAACCTATTTATGTAAAATCGGCAAACATGCACTTCCACTGATTTCGTCTTGACTGCCTTAATTAGAACAAATGGGTAATTATGTTAACGAAGTATTGCGAGGTCCAGGAATTAATGATTATCATTGGTTCCACTTAAAAGTTTATAGATTTAAAATTCAGTTTCTTTGTTTTAATAAAATAATTTATGACTTTCTCGATGTATTCTATCTCATAAAAGAAATAGAAATATTTGTCAGTTGCACTGTAGCTGACTTAATAATTAAATCAAAATAAGCAATTTGACCTGAAAATTAAGTTCAACGTCGACTTGTTTTCAGCATATGAATACTTTCGAAACAAAGTTTATTTCTTATCTTAAAATTGTCGCTGTACATGAAAGTCTCCTATGTTTGAAGGTGTAGCAATCGATTTTTAAAAGTTTAGTAATCAACTCGTGAACACACACTCGTAACTAGATGATTCTTTCTTGGAGTAAAACGTCTTTTCTCCTTGTTCTCTTTTCAGGAGCAAAATTCCAACTCCACACAAGTCACGTTGCTCAACATTGATTTTCCACTGTCTGGAAAATTTACCTGCGAAGTGACTACGGACGAACCGCTCGGCATTAAGGTCGACACAAAGAATATGCTAGTCGTAAGTAAGTAGCACATCAAAAAAGGAAAATAAGGAAATACGCGAGCCGCAATTGGAAACGAAGCCAGATACTCGTTAGTATTTTTCCTAGGGGGATGCATTTAAACGGAAGTGAATTGCTTGCCGGTTGTGCTTTTGTTTTAGAAAACTTCACGATACTGCCACTTGGAAATCGTAGGAGAGTCTAACTAGTTTCTGGCTAACTTGCAAACAATAAAATTGTGGAGATGCACTTTAATGGAGGAGGAGTGTTAATATTATAATGCCAAGTGGCCTTCATGAAATGATTGCTTGATATTGCCTCCATCTTGGCACGAATATCATATTACAGTGCATTTGAAGAAGTTTAAAGCTTTGAAATGGAACCAATTAGGGAGGACTTCAACACAACTTTCAGGAGTTAACAAGGTCTGAAAAAGTCGGCTAGTTTTTATTATTATCATAATTCAATTTTATGGCGAGTACTTTAACAGGAGTATAAGTTGTGTGTATCCAGAGTTTTACAAAACTTCATATATAATATAAGTAATATCGTTTAGGCTTTTGGAAATCTGAAAATGATATCAAAATTTTGAAAGCTAAGCAGATATTCAGTTTCACCTTCAACTATATTTTTTTTCTGATACAGAGCCGTGTTAGAGTCCGAATATATGTAATAAAGTCAAAAAATTTAAGTCTCAAGTCGAGGTTATCAGTATAGTAACACTGCACAATAATAACTTTAGAAGATGTCTAGGAACCTTACAATAACCATAAAATAACGTATGTCAATACTTGCCAACGTATAACGTAAACAAAATTAAAATGTGTACTGAAATCATCCATTGAAAGCATGGAAAGTACATCCATGAACTAAATAATTTTCATTTTTCAATAGGTAGAGTACGTACATTTTTAACGTTTTCTTAAATTTAACAGTAACTCCTTTATACCTGTGATTACAAGTACAAATGGTAATATTTATACCTCTGCATAATTTGCCGGCATAAGTTCAACAAATGTTGCACCCTGTCCACTTCTTTCTTGGTACTATCGTACTCCCATAGAAATAATTACATACAAAACATAGAATAGATTCTTTTGGAATGTTTTCCACAGGTTTGTTTGTAAAATAGGCGAATAACGCTTGATTGTTGCTAAATTCTAGATTTCTTTTCCCTACAGGATTCCTATTGCAAAGTTTTTGGAAAATTTTTTTGTAGTAGTTGCTGAAAAAGTCCAGTGAAAACGTGCGCTTGCTCTTCGTCTCCTATCACTCACACAATGTGAGTAGCAAGCGCTCGGTAGTTTACATCAATGCTCGAATGTATTTTTCATCCATTTAATTGCATATTTATGAAAACATGGAGTATATGTTTTTTTGTATTTTACAAAAATGCATCAAAAATAGAAATTTTAATCGCGCGAAAACCCAATGTCCCAGAATACCTGTCTCTTGCACATTTAAAATCGATACAAATATACACTTCTGTACCGAACTTCAGCTCTCATTCTTCATAACTGGCGAAATAATGAATTTTCGAGGATCACACCTAATGTTTCGGTTTTCTTAGATTTTTCCCAGTTCTAATCAACCGATCGGATCGTTTGTCCTCTAGTGTTCGCTGTTATTTTATTCTCTATAATTATCTGTTCATGGAATTAAAATTATTCTAGTAGTTTCTGCTTTACAAGTAAATAAAAAAAAATTGTTTTCTTTTGCAGTAAAATATTTATAACAAATTAATTAACGAGAGTTGTGGGTCGAAACTACATTAGAATATATCTACGGACTGTCATTTAAATGATGACATAGGTGGTATGCTAGTAGTATTTCTTTTACAAACAACCCCGTATTGATCTGTATGCTGGAGTATCAATTATTCAATGATTATGAAGCGGCTTTGCAACAGATAATGCAACTAAATATTATCCGATTTTTCACATTTCTCTTTATATTACCAATTATTCTTCCAATCGCAAATTGTTTATTTCAAATATTCAATACCGACTCAGAGTTGCGTAAGAAATCTTAAATCTATTTTATACAGTTATTCATTTTGTTTTCGTTCGCTTTGTTTAGAATACAGTTTTAAGGCGATGTTAAGTACCATTTGTTCCAGATCATGAAAAAAAGCATAAACCACTCCTACCCCAAACTCAAAACAATAAACAAATTAGTTAAAAGGCAGAAATGCGTTCGGAATAAATTAATCGGCTTCTCCCCATGCCATCGTATCCCAGAAATATAAAGCTTAACCCTTGATGTTAATCGAATATAAGCGTCTCCGGAAGGAAATATTCCGCTTTTGTAGCTGAATTTAACGAAGTTTATCCCCTCTAATTAAATGAATCGTTAATTCTAGAATTGCCCCAGGAGCCCCCGAAGATTAGCGTAGGTCGGCACGCCTTAGACTACGGAGACACTTTACAGGCGAACTGCTCCAGCAAACCTTCTAGGCCCAGGGCGAAGCTAACCTTCGTACTCAATGATTTTGAGGTAACTTTTATATATTCATTTAAGCGAACAAGTCCCACCTGGGTGATTCGATACTCGTGTGAAAGATAATTTCACAGAACTGTTTTTTATAAGTTTTACATATAATATATTATATATAATTATATTATATATTTATATAAAATATATTATATATCTATATATACAATAAAGTACGATTAGACGGGTAATCACGAGAATGCGTGAAGATGAGTCGTTAAAAAAAGACGTTGTGATCAGAAATTTATGATAGAAGCTATTTATGAACTGTATTGTATCAAGAATATGTCAACGATTAATTGTATGAAATATGGGTAAACAAAAAGACTAGAATTCAGTGCAAAACTGACATGTTGATAAAATTTATTTCACAAATGGGATATATCTTCAAAATAATTGGTAAACTTCAGGCGATAATAGATAAGCTGGCTCCAGTAGTAACATCAGCAATACTAGTTAATATTTATAAATTTCTACTAAAAAGCTAATTACTATGACTTACTCACGTACCTAAGTATAGCACATATGACGAATTTCGTTTGAAATTTGTTTTACTTTCGCTTTCAAATTATATGATTTTGGCAATGGATAAAATTATTATTATTTATGGATTGCCTAGTTTGGTAAAATTTTTAACCATGCCAATTTTTTATTGTGACAGTCATAGGCCTAGAGAATATTTTGTTGAATATGACGATTATTTACTTTGTTATTTACATTTTAATCGAAATTTTTGCATTATTCTACCAGCTTTCATAAATTGATCAACTATATATAGTATGACAATCGACTGAATCCAACCGCGTACTATTTTTGGGCATTCTGATTACGTTCCCTCAGGGTAACCCCCAGGGTTAACCTAAATAATCCCGCAAATTTACTTACAACGGCAATCCATTTATTTATCGCCGAACTATAGACTTATAACAGAAAACTTTGAGTCATAAACTTCATCACGTTAGCTGTGAAATTTTGTGTAAGGAGAGACATTTTGTGTGTTTATAATTTCTTTAATAATAGTTTTTGTCATTTGGTACTGCTAGACTTTACCTTGATCTTGTTTAACGGGCAATTTTATGCTATTGCTATTGCTAATTTGGGATTCCACAAACCTTAAGGCGTACTTACTGTGCCATCTGTATTTTGTAGTCATGTCAACTAAGTGCACCTTAAGGATAAGATGAGGCAGAGGTCGGTTTGATCTTACCTTGAGAATTCCTCAGAAAATATTAAAAATTAAGTTCGCCTTCAAGACGTGGATTCAAGATGAATTACGATTATTATGAATACATCAATCGAATTATTAATAATATAAATCGATTAGCTAAACGGTATTTGAGAGACGGTCAAAATCCGTTAGAATTATATAGTGAAGGTGAGTTTACAAGGGGGTACCGCTTTTCTAAAAATACAATTGTATATTATTTTGTCTCTAATTAATGGTGCCCTTCATAATACCAACAATGGAGATTTGCCAATGGTTCCACTGATCCACTTATTAATCAGTTTACGATACTGTGGAACAGGAAATTTCCAGGCTATTTGCATATTTATATATGTGTTTATATCTAGAAGAAGAATGATTACTTATTCTTTATTTAATGTTTTGAATTTTATTTAATTATACTATTTCATATTTATTTTAGACTGTTGCTGGTGATCTTAGGGGAATTTCACAATTTACACTGTGTCTAATAATAAAAAATATTTCAGTCATTAGCAGAAAAAATGAGGAGTAGCGTAAAATTCCTAGAAGACCCTTTCCATTAACAAGTTTTTATGCATCTTTTATTTTCCATCTTGCATAAACGGTACCCATATCCTAATAAAAAATCCTGGAGGTGCAGTAGGTGCAATATACAGAAATAGAAGGAGATTTTCTCCATTAATTTACAGAGACTTATATTATCTCAATAATGATTGATGAAATTGTTTAAAAAGTTTTATTTACAGGTGGTGGCAAGAATGCAAATATTAGATATTGTCGCTAGGTATCTAGGATATACTTATGATAACACAATATTTCAGAGAAGTGGGGTTCATGTCAAATATGAAAATAATGAAGTGCCAAGTCAGTCTATAATTATTTGTTTAACATCAAATTTGCAATATGAATCTGTTACAAATTATGTGTTGTTACAAGTAAAATGTTGGGTGACAATGGCACCAGTTGTACATCCTAAAACACACATAGGCTCATAGAAGCACCAGAAAATTCTTCAAAAGATGTTTGGGAATATGGAACGGACGATTTAGTTGCTTAAAAAAGAGGGTTGAGTGTTTAAATTAATTTTTTCTTGGTTTGATTACAAGTTTTAATTTGTTGTGGTTTATAACCTCATTTTGACACGATCGTAGAACCATAAAAATAGAACCATAAAATTATTCACTATTTGCGCTATTATCAGAACTTTTACCTTCTTAAGTGCTCCTTGGCGGAGGCAAGAAGATTTTGTAATTATCGAACAGCTTATCTGAGGTTCCATCAAGGCTTCCTCCACCAAGGGCCTCTTTGAGTATTCCTTAAATGGAAGACTATAAATTTTCCTCTAAAATAAAGATATTTTCACGTCATTAATAATGAAATCTAAGAAATTTCTCTAATTCGCTTCGATCAAATGAGATGAACTCTACGTGTTATTATTAATCAACTCTTTCTAACGCTGCGATTATAGCGCACGCGATTCTGTGCGAATAACTTTTCGCTAGTATTCTCGCTAAAATTCGCTAGAACACACAAACCCATAATAATAGAAGCTGCGACAGTGTGAAAGCGCGTTGTCGCCAGAATCTTCAGTTAGCAATAGTTCAAAGAAGTTTGTTATGTTCGCGGATCGGCAGCGATTTCTAGGAGTTCATAAATATAGAGAGCGAAAGAACATTATTTTAGGTTTCGTTGAGGCCTGTGTATAAAGGATGTGGATCGTAACAAATCACATAAATTTTGTACAGATGTGGCAAACGCATTAAATACCAGCAATATTTGTAAAATTTTTTAGTAAATTCTGTGTCCAGAAGAAGCTGTTTCTGTTAGAAAAAGAAAAGATAAGCTGGTCAAATAACAGGACATAGACTAAGCAGAAGAAACGAAAGACTTGTCCTTTTATTCCCTCATTTAAAGACTGTGAAACCAGAAAAAATCCCTTACTCGGGCACAGTTAAAACAAGTTTTGGTTAATAAATTCAAGTATTATTTAAATAGAGATTTACGAATATATCGTTCATAATACTCCTTACTTTTTTGCTCGACTGCAAGTAGTTTCACAAACGAAATTCTGCTAGATATAATTCTACTTTTTGGAAATTACTTTACGCTCGCTTCCGAAAGAGTCGGAACACTCCACTGTTACTTAAACCCCGCGAAATTTAAAAACACCAGAAACCACTCTTTAGAATACGAGCAAGCACGTATTCTCTGGAAAGATCATTCGCGTAAAGTCGCTTACATTGTAACCACATTCTAAAGAAAAACCATTCGTCTGCGAATTTTAACAGATTTTTTAATTAAATCAATAACTATATTTTGATGATTGATTGCAACAACCAAGAACGTCTCGTTTTAAATCCACAAGATTTATCACCTTAAGTCTTTTCAGTTTGGTGGAAGCGACTAGAAGAAAGTCCTTATATCTATGTGAACTTCTACCGCCGAGCAACGAATTTCTTTTGTAAAATAGTGAAATTTATAAAATCGAGTGAGATATTTTCGGAAACTTGGAGCCTATTCAAGTTCTATCGTCTCATTTTGATCCCTCAGGTGGCCCAAAGCGAGCCGATGTCCTACAGTCAATCTCAGGAGTTCGCCTGGAGCGATCTGGTCCTCGTCATGACACTTGGCGAATTCCACTTCAGTAGCGGTCAGCTGATACTCAAATGCATTGCTGAGATTGAAGATATCTACCGCGAAGAGGCGGTATTGAAGTTAGATAGTGCACGTGAACCCGTCCCTGAAAGAGGTACGTATTGAATACAATTTTATAGGAATACAGTGAAACTTCCCTAATACGAATTTTCGTAGTACCCAAAACTAATCTCATTTGTAGTAAATGAGAGAGAATGTAGTGACTGAAGAGTGAAAATATTCAGGACATGTAAATTAGTGTGCTTTCTCCTTAGTATCGCATTAACATATTTTGGTAAATAACTATAATAACCTTTTAACTTGCCTAGTACTCATCTCAACATGAAGGATGTATATTCTATTTCTTTCTAACCGGAAATGTAGAGTTTTTCGGGATTAAGTGTTAAATGTAAATTTAATTTGGATAGACCTAATTTATACAATGCAACAAAATGCAAATTCTAGTGATGCTGTATGGATATATGTCCACTAACCTACTAAATAGTAATAATTAATATTTAGAAAAAAATAAGTATATACTCCTCACATTTTGTTAAGAAACTGGTCAATATTAAGTATCGCGATAGGATAGCAACGAGAGGTATACTCACGGTTATCCTGTTTTTGAAAATTTACACCTATCCGTCAATTTTTGATGGTGGACATTATAGTTCGTCGCATTTTATTTGAGACTCGAATTGTGGTACGCGTTAGCCGGACCCCGATTGTAAAAGATTATAAACGAAGAATTTGAAAAGGCTTAAAACTTGTTATCCGCTCGTCGTGACAGGCTATTTACATATATTAATTGGACCGTATTTAGAGTACTTAGACAACAACAGGAGCTTCAAGAACTTATAGACTTAGAAAGAACTTATTCTCATTGATAAGTCGTGGTGTAAATTTAAATTACATAATAATCAGGTAAAATTGATATAACGGCGGGTGATATAGGAACTGAAAATATATTTAAAGAAATGGTGTATTAAACTAAATTCATTTTACTCTGATCTCAACAAGAGTTTGTTTCATAATTTTTAAAATGTGGCGGCCTTGATTAAACCTAGAACTTAAAATAAATCATCAAGCAGGTTCAGATGAAGAAATAGCAGTAAATGAAGGTATGGAGTATGACGATGGACCAGAATTAGGCGAGCAAGAATTGGAAGAAGTCGACGATATAAAACCTGCATCGCCTTGGTTTAGACATCATATACAAGAAAGAAAAAAGTAGATGATTTTAAATTTTTTCCATGGTATGGGAAAGATTAATTTATTTATGATCATTTAAACATTCCGGTACAGTCCAGATATCCTACACGACCATTCGAAACAATCTCCTAATCAGCAATAAAGCACTTCACGCTTCCCCATTTAACAGATAATTTAAGACCTTTCATTTGGGTGTCTTGTACCAAGTTTACTGTAATTTTGTCTCAAATAAAATGCGACGTATAGTAAAGACCTAGTCACAATATAAAATCAATGGGTGTGTTCGGTATTTTCGTACCCATTATTTTTTCGCATTAATCAATATTGAACGACCTACTGTTTTCAGCAGGACCTTTCTGACTCAAAAAATTGAGGGGACGTTTCAAATTTATAATTTGGAAATCGAGTGTCTCACACTATTATTTTCTAAATCTCTGATTACGCGCAACATCCGATGAGAGTGTACATTGATAGTAGGGAAACATGGACATATAGAATATATTTCTGCTTCTTACAATATAGATCTTCCAAGTACTTTTGTTATTTCACACTGCTGCCGATGTACGAAATTATTCACAAGATGATGGAATGAGTCATCAAATTTTCATATTCGAAATATGGAGCGACCACTCAATTCACTCGCGTGATAGGTCCTATTGGAAACAGTAGACTCTGCGCAGTCGATTTATGAGAATAACTTTTTAACTTTATTATTCGATTTCATGAACCGATAAGATTAATTCGAGTTACAAACATAAGAAAATCTATTTAGAGAAACTATTTCATCAGAGTAAATTACTGCAAACAAATTTTATCGGAGAAATTCGACTTGAAGAGGTATTTATCAAATGAAAATTTGAGTTACAGAAGTTGGACTGTTCTTGGTAATATTATTGAACCAAAATTTGACGAATTCCCTTATTAAGTTCCGTTATGCAGTTTTCAAAACAATTTAAATTCAAAGAGTAACATATAAAATGTGCCCGGTATTGGCACAACACAACGGCAATGCGAATATAATAGAAATTTCAGATTTACCTGAATTACTTGGTCTACATTAAATTGAAAATCATATTTCTCTTGAATAGTTCAAATCATTTCTAACGATTGTGCATTGTACACCAAGGACTCAATTATATGAGATGGTAAATCGTGCCCCAGGCTATAATTAGAAGGAAAAATCGTTTATGTTCAGTATTAAAAATGAAGATAATGAAGAATATGCAATGATTTTTTCCATCACGGATTAATGGGAGATATCACTACACTGTGCTTATTTTTTTTGTTTTGAATACGGCAAAAAGAAATCAGTAATTTCAAGAATTCAATAATTCAAACTACGAGAAACGCCTGTACCTACTTTGTCGCCACACAAGCGTGACGTTACTCACTTGGATTTATGAGTAGGAAGTTTTGTTGCTGTTATTGTATGTGAACTGATATCGCTTCGTTTGTGTAAAATGTGTAAATTAAATTATACTTAGATGGGGAATTTAATAAAACTTCAATAAAATCTGCAATTTCAGCTGCAGATATGTTTCGAGACACTTGTTCCCAAATATTCACACCACAAACCACCCCTAGCACATATAAGTGCCACATATGCATACTAACGAGTTAGGTCGCATTAAAGGGAACATATTTTACAGTCGCATGATTTAAAGGGCAATTTTCAGGGCTTTAAAATCCTTTTTTTTTAAAACCATCGGTTATTTCCTTAAAAGTATTCTAAAATCGTGTTCTGTCTCCAAATGCAAAGCGGAACCATCCGGACTATTTGAAACTACACACAAATTCCTCATTTTTAAATTTTTAACAGATTTAACAAATTGTTTCCATTCGTCTGTTTTGGTAATACTTTTTTTTTTATTAAAAGGGACTTCCTTGTGCTTACTTCTGTCAATTTTCTTCTCTATGCTGATAACCTTAAATTGTATACATAGATCAACAGCACTGCTGATGATGAGCGACTCACTCAATATTTCGAGAAGTGGCAAAATGGTGTCAGAAAAATAATTTGAATGTTATGTCAGACATATTGAGATCGAATCAAAAATCCAATTACTTTTCTATACTTGTCTATTGGAAAAATACGATTAATAAGACCCATAAATTTGCCATGAAAAAATCCATGCCATTGCCATGCCAAAATCGCCATGAAACTGGCGATTAAAAAATATTTTAACAGCAGCTAATCGCACACGTAATCATTCCGATACGTTTATCACACGTAATCATTCCGATTTTTTAAACTGGCTATAGATATGAGGTGTATATACTTCTGTCATGACATGTTATAAGATCATAAGCAATTAATATGTTGTGAGAGCCTCCGACAACTATAAAATATAACCATTCATTCAACTTGCCAACAGAACGTCGGCATGTCTGAGAAATCACCAAAACATAAAATGTGCAATAAATACAGTACGGTTTGTTATCGATCAAATAAATTTCATCGTAGTTTGGTGGATAGCAATAGGTCTTACTTAGTTTAGGACTCCCATTTCGACATTTTCCTTTTCTTGTTTTTTTTTTAATCCTAGTAGTTTGTAAAACCAGAATAACACGTTTGTATCATACACTCCCATTGTGCAGTTGCATAGAATCTATAAAACAACGTAGAAAATAAATAAATTAATGAGAGTGAGTTGGTCCCCATGAAGATTTTTTAGTACAAATTTCAAATTTTGACAAGCATATGAAGACTTCAAACTGTGACAAATATTTTTTAGAGCAAATAGCTCCTTTTGAAAATATAAACGGTTCGATGAGGCCATCACCATGAAAATTTTTAGCCACTTGAATACGGCAATGCTAAAAGCGCAAACATAGTTTTGAGCAATTTGTGTTTTACTAGGATCAGTCCTCATCGCATGTAATTAGAAGCATCTTTTCAGTTAATTTTACGTAAGAAAGTACTCTTGGAAACTTATTTTTTCATGGTTTTTACACAGATCGAATGTAATTTATAATTACTACCAATTTTCACTAGACTGTGAAAGAGTACACATCGAACAAATTAACACGTACATCTTTAAGAAATAAACTATGCTTGTATAAAATTTATTAAAATGCGAAATAATATTTTATCAAATTAATCAACAGAAACACGATTCTAAATTTGTTTAGTTAAAAACGTTTGCAATCTATATATATATATATATATATATATATATATATATATATATATATATAGAATGTGTTTAAAAATGAAAAAACTCCTTTCCACGTCAACCGATGTAAGGGGGTCACTTTTAAAACTCAATAATATTTTAGGATCTATCTCTGATTCTTTAAAATTGGCACTTAGAATATCAGGTATTTCAAATATAAACAGTAATCCAATATTTTTTTTACAACACTTTGAACCTTTGAAAAACTTTCCTTATTTTACCTTTGGCACTTTTTAAACCTAAATCATAATATTTACCATACGAATGTTTTTTACAGAGGAAAAAGTAGAGCCCTCCAATTTAGTTATAATTTGATAAATAAAGCTGCATGGCAGCTGTAATTACATTTTATTAACGAAAATTTTCATTTAATTTGAATGTTTTGAAATAATTCCTTGACCTTTAAAAGAAATATATAGTAAATATATTAAGTTATGAATCGTCCTGTAATTCCGTCCTACAAAAATTACATAGAAAATTGTCTCTTCTAACCAAGTACCCGATCTCTTTAAAATAGGTTAAAGTGGAAGTGGACTGTTTATTAATAACAAAATATTGACATGTGGAAATTATTTCGTGATCTCCTTAGGTACCCTTTCGAGGCCATGTGCTAATTTTAAGTAAAATATATTTAAATTTTCTCCCCCTTTCACCATGTAGGATGCTGCAGCAACTCATGTAAGTCAGAGTATAGGAACCGGTTAAGGAAGAAAACATCTGAAAGTTGCTCTTGAACAAACTTAGTAATATTTATAGCGCATGTCTCTCCTTATTGTTTGGATGCAATAAAGTGTAATTTTGGCAGTGCTTAGTCATTTAGAACTCCAATTAACAGATGTGCTGTATACCGTCCCACACATAATAAAAATTATGATTCTATCACTTCTTATTTTCTTTCAGGCAATACTGCTAAATATCAATTAGCAGAAATAACTTACATCATTTCTTCTCAAAATTCACTCACTAGAAACCTTAAATTTGCAGTTCATGTGAAAAGACGAATTGAAATTTCCATTGGACTATTTCAGTAGTAGGATATTTGACGCCACCACTACATGGCATAGATCCCATTTAAACAATTATAGCTCATTTATCTTCTCATCTTTTTTGAAACAAATTGTATTAGCCAAGAAGTTGCATTTAATACAAAGATGTCTTATTAAACGAAAATAACTTTAACACGAATTCATTATTAGAGGTTGAATCCATATGATGCAATATTGTAACGGATCATGAAGTATGTTGTAAATATAACACAATATTTATATTATGAATCTATACGTATAATTTCAGCAAATAAAATGGCTAGACCGTTAATTTCTACATTTTATAAGGGATAGATGTTAAGGGTTCAAATGTTACAACAAATTATAAAATATATTACGAACCGTCAATGGATTTTAATTAACTATAAAAGCAGCATTAAAACATTTCAACCTATAGGAAAATAATATGTCTTAAATCTCATCATAGAGGGATTCTGAGGATTGAAACTTAGTAAAATATCTTGAGATACATTCCACAACATGAAAGGATGGTATTCTATATCTTTAAATATGAATGTAATTTATAAAATGCGTAACAAGTTTTCATGTAAATCTATGTAGTCCGATAGAATTCTGAGGTAATACACTATTTTTACTGTACCGTCAAACATTTGATAATTAAAGTCGATTTCAATGTTTTCAGGTATCGTCTAAAATTTCATTAGGATTTATTTTAGATTTTATGTATAATATTCATTTCACAATCAAATATCACAATCAAATTGTTTAAAATAAATACCCGTTTAGTGTTACCGTATATTCAATTCATGTAATTTTTCAAACAAATTATTAACCATAAAATTTATATAATGCATTCTAAAATTTCGAAATTCTTCTCAAAATTTAAAATTTGGCGCTAAAACATTTTTATCAGAATCAGATTGCTTGCGCTAGAATGCCTTTCATTTAAAAGTAAAGGATCTTCTGCCATCAAAACAGACGAAACTTTAGAGGAAAACCAATATTTTTATACTTAGTCGTTTCTTTTTAAACAGGTTTCAACGTTTTGTGCTGAAAATTTGGACTTATTAACATTTTTCATGCTAAACTCAATTCAAATTTTTATTTCCTCATGGCCTGGGGCACTTTTGACCAATTGATCCAGTGATTGTTTTTAACTGCTACTGGAAATGTAATATTGACCTTCAATAAATACGTGGTTATTTTCCCGACAATTGTGATGATGTACAACTAAGGTTAAAATTATTTTAATCAGTAACGAACAAGTAACTACGATTACAGTGCTTTATTTCAGATACTTTTTTAAAAAAATAATACTCTATAGGGTAGTAAACTTGTAGAGATATACCATTAAGCGATAAGTGTATTTATGGTCATGAAAAAAAATTGAAAATTTTTGTCATCTGCTCTGACAAAGTTTTACTTTTGATTCAGGGAAATGTGTTTTATGTAAAATACTAACTTGTTTTAAAAACCTTATATTTACACTAGAACAACTATACTGCAAATCTATTGTATCATCAAATTTTTCCTAATATAAGGGGATTTCTGGGTAATAAATATTCGCTGACTCCCTTTTCTTTTATGCCATATTAATAAATATACTTTGAACGTTTAAATCAACGTGGGAATATTTCGAACGAATATTTTGAAATCTAATTAGGGGTATTTTAGAAAAAATTATTAAAGTGTTGGATAACTTTTTGGAATTTTTTACAGTGTTGGATAATACTTTGACGTATTTATAATTCAAGCTGTTAAATGTTCAACAGTTGATTAGCACTAATGGATAACAAACTCTTCAAAATTGAGTAATGTTTAGTTCAACCACCTTAAATTAATGATAGTTATCTACTGCGTACTTCGTTGCATAGATCGTTAGAATCTTAAACTGGCTTGGTTGCCAGTTGCAAAGTAATCATTTAAAATTTGACTTCTTCCGATACTCAATAATTATTATTTTAATCGGAATCTTTTTTAAAATTTTCAGTAAGTGCCGACAATGAGGCTTACCATTCCCACTCAAACATTCCGGTTGTATTATGCTCTTCAATTACGTTGTTAATAACATTAGTAAGATAGACAGCAGTTGAATTATTATATGTAAGTCGATCGATGTTAATATAACTGTTATTTGTTATTTATGTACGTAATATATTTGTATAAAACAATTGTATTTTAATGTAGTCAAAACAGAATGTGATTGACTACGAATTAACCTACACTTATATTTACCTATAAACATGTTAAATTTCTCAAAATTCTACAGCATGAACTTAGGATCCGTTCCCTTCAAGTTTCGTCATCACGTCTTCAATTATCAAGCCATTTTGACATCCAAGAAGGATCGACCAGACACTAATTAGTTATTAATGATTCAAGGCAATTTGTTGGAGTAAGGAGGGTGAGAAAGAGAGAGATCGTGTACCAGATGCTACCAACGGGGTTGACGGAACTTTCAGTTTAATGTCGCAAACTGGGGACAACAAAAAATTAAGTCGTGTCGTCTTAAATCGTAAGACAAAAAGGAGATTGGACAGTTGTTCGAGGAATTCAATCGATTATTGATGACATGAAACTTAAGCAACATTTGATGGTAATAATTTCAGTTTGTTTTTCAACGAGACAAAATGATAGTATAACAATAATATACGAATGGAAATTGATAGATTTTAAGTCTAATAATATTTTAGACAAGCACTATCTCTATGTAACTTAAATCGGAAAAGATTTTAATATTCAACACAGCTAATAGGAACGAAAATTATCTTAGTAAAACAAACTATTGAAAAATATAAAACATGCACAATATTTTGACTAAGGCAAACGGCACATGTTATTTGGACTTTATCTCATACAAACGAAATGCCTGCAAAATGTACACGTTCCTTAGGTACAAGTTTTCGTGAAAGAGATTCCCTTCCTCATACGGTTAGTATGATGCAATATATACGAAGAGGTTATTTCTTAATAAGAAATATATTATAACTGTATATTTATTTGTTTCTCTTTTTTTCCTCTTTACTTTCACGTGGTTTCGTAATTCGAGGGATGCTTTTTATCCCAAAAAATAAACTTTGTAATTAGGCAACATAAGGCTTAAAAAGTTTATAAAACCCACTTGTTTAACGGTTAAAAATTGAAAAAGCTGAACCCAAATTGAACCTAAATAATTTGTTGGGCAATATTTCTGGCAGCCCTTGTTGTACTTGGTTGTACCTGTCTCTTGCTTGTTAATTATCTGATCATGTCGGAGATTAAGAAATATGGGAAATATTCCTCTATCTGAAACTTTTCGGGCCAAACGTCAAAAGCAAAGAATTTAATACTATTACAGGACTTAAGAATTTTTCCCAAAGCAACACTCAGCTTTAAAAAGCCGAGTCTCGTTTCCGAGTTTTAATAAAATTTCTCTCGTTGAGATGTAATGAAATTACAAGGTCCGTTTGTTTGAACATGTTTTGTTCTTTTATCAATTATTCTATTTACTTCCAATTAATCTTTGCAAAAAGGAGAACGCCCCCTCTCTTTCTTGAATTCATTTGACTGTTTCCCGGGATGGAAATAAATCACGGAGAAATCTTGCAAGGGAAGGAGAGCATTCGCTTTATTGAATTCTTATCATCTATCTGTTAGACCGTTCACTGGTAAACAAGTGGAAATTAGAATTCAGCAATTTTTTGATATCTTGGAAAACTGTGAGATGTAGATCGCATCGCGACTGCTCCTATAAGCAAATACATTCGATGTAAATAATTAGCAGACATATAAATAATTCGTTACATCGGAGTAGATTACATCAGGTAAATGGATAGATAAACCTCAGTGAAATGGGCCTTGAAGTTTTATTCGCATCATAACTTAAAAAAGTAATATTTAAATTATATATAATAATATAAGTAAGTCATATAGTAATATAAAAATAATAGAGAAAAAGGAAAATGGGAAGTTAAAATGAATAACTAAAATTACTGCAATAGTTAAACAAAATCGATATAATTTCTAAACGATTCTTAGGGTTCATTGTTCCCAACTGTTGTATTCTTGTAAAATTCTTAGCATTATGGATTTCTGGAAAATAGGGCTATCAAACGGGGCCGATTTTTGAGCTCATTTCCCCCAAATTAAATAGTAAAATAAATTTATAAATTTTGGAAAAATTGACAATCTCTATCGTCAACCCCTTTCAATATGTTACATCCTAAATGTTTTTCATTATTTTCATAAGCGAACCGATAAATGCCAACACAAGGTAAGGCGAAGAGGAAAGACTAACCTAACAATTATTTAGGGGATGGCCAAGGCGTGTGCCACAAGGGTCCCAGGGACACTATCAGCGTGCAATGAACAACTTCCAAACAACCTAACACCAATAAATCCACTAACTATAATGGACTCCTACTTTACTACAAGTATACATGTTAATGTCGACAGTAAAATCAGGTATCGGTTAACAGGTGGCTTCATGAATGCTTTTGTTTTTTTTAGAACCTACTTTCAAAGTATTATGTATTTACTTTTTTGTACATGTCATTCAAATATCATGATCTTTTCAAGTTTTATTTGTGTGTTCTAATGGGTAATTTAATAATTACTCGATGTTCTTGATATACTTTTTCAGATAGGTTTATTATGTCCTTCCATTTTAAATAAAAAATGGTAAAATTGTATTCAACAAATTAAACTAAAATAATTATTACCCATTTTAAGTGTTTCTTTTAAGTATATTTCTTTAACATTCCCACAGTGTATCATATACATAGGTCAAATGCCACATTTTTTAACTTGAATATCTACTGAATCTCCGTCAAAGTTTTATATGTAAGGTCACATGTAGGGTATTCAGTGAAGCACAACTGCAGCAAATATATTGAAATACAATTCCAAAAGCTATCATTTTTGTGAAAGATATTCAATATATCTTTCTGGATGTGAGAAGTGTCTTAAAATGCACGAGAAAACGTATTTTCGAAAGTTAAACTGTACTAATTTTGGATGGAATGTATGTAACCGATTAAAAGTTACCATAATTTTTGGATATATATATATATATATATATTGTGACATTTAACACACTGTGTCTCTTTAACCCATAAAATTTTGTTGTAATAAATTGAGGGCGAAAGGTTTATTTTTGTATATACAGTTTTTAGTTGCTGATTAAATTATAATGTTGACAGATAGATAATATAAGAATGTTAAGTTTATTTTTAAATTTTCTAGGCAACGATAAATGGTTTACCGTGATTGTTGTCGTACGAAAGGATTGAATAAATTTAGAATTCAATTATACTTATCAATATTATTATAATTGTATTATAATTATATTATAATTATATAAATAATTATACATTAATAATACATATAATACAATAATATTACATTATATAAATAATTAACAAATAAATTGTGAGTATAAATGTTTTGAATATAAATAATTTCCATGAAACGAAGTAATACAAATGGATTTATTTTCGCCCAAAATTTTCCAATGTTCCATATGTACATATCTCGAAGCGATAAAGCGAGAATCATTCCATATTTGTAGTCTCTCCTTTTGAAATATTTACCGACATTTATTTTCCAATTTACCCTGGGAAACAAACCGAATCTCAGTAACAAAATACACAAGTTTTTATTCCTGAATCCTCTTTAACCGGATGTGTTTTGCTCCGGAACCCCATATTTATTCTAAGCTTTTGGGAAAGTACTTTGGTGTTTGTGAAATATTTTCAGCCTCATACGACAACCCTTTGAAAAAAAGGACTTATGGCGAGGCTTTACGTAAGCTTTCGACAAACCCACTGTCACTTCAATGCCGCGCCACTAAATCAAAGGGTTGCTTGCCCGTTTATTTTCCCAGATAAACACAATTCCCGGCGATCCTGTTTTGCTGTATCGTCGCGGAATAAATGGATATTCATTCTCTAAAATGTACATTTAAGGTTACAGTAATAATTCCTTAGGGCATTTTTATCTTCTCATATCTTATATGCTAACGCAAATATTTAAAGTTCTAACAAACCTACAGTATTGTTTATTCAATTATAAACCTAATTCATCGAATAAACAAATTGCATATAATGGTTACAAGTACCTAGTTGTGACTAAAAATTATTTGTGATGGCACTGAAAATACATGGCATGATATGAAGTGGCTGTAGTAGAATTTCTACTTCAGTTCTTTTTCTTTCTACTGAGTTCCCACATTATCAATATGTGACTCTGTACAGACTTCGCCCAGAGGTCTCAATGTTGGTAGAGAAATCACTGTGTAGAAAGTATTATTTCCGTTGTTAATGAAACCTATTATAATTTGCAGTATAATAACTACCTGCTACACAAATGACACCCGTACAAAATGTGATGTCGGAGATTCTCCGCTGATGTTATATCTCTCTTGTGAAACTAGTAATAGCTACCAATATTTTCGTGGGACACTACCTTATTTAATCAGAGAATAATATTTATCATTCTGTTGTGTACATGGTGCGGCAAAAGTACTTCCCCATTATTAAAGTTTAATGAAACGAATGCTAATTGAAATACAATAAATTTATGTTTATATGTATGAATTTGGTTTCAGAATATTTTTTTGGCCTAAATAGTTGTGTTTAAATTAGGTTCACTAACTAGGCGCGAGATATATTCTTGAAATCTTAGTTTGTAAACTAAGATTACACCGAAGGTTCTTGCGCTATGTTGTTGAAAGTACCTACATAATTGATATATGGGTTTAAATTACCTTGAAAACTTTCATTCCTAGTTTAAGGCAAATTGCAGGTAGCTTCCCTTATTAATGTGTTTAAGATTATAGTAAGCGTAGTGTTTAAAATACTTAAGGGTTCGTTGATAATTATTTGAGAGACCAGATTAACTAAGTTTGATTCGAAGGAATAGTGTAAATGGATATCATCCAGAATAAGTGTATATGTTCATGTATTTATTGATTTATACACATCAGTTACAAATAAAGAGAACAGAAAAGGCTTAAGAACAGATACTTGAGGATTACCTGAAGTACCTGGGGGAGAATTAGATAACATGTGTTATCTACAAGTCACCTTTGGAAGGCGGTGGACTAGATAATTGCTGCAGAAAGCTTGAGACAGATTCTCGAACCAATAATATTGAGGTCTGTTTGTTTTCCAATATTCTTCGCGAAAATTCAAAGCACACTATGTTATTGGTAGTGACTTATTACAGATTTCTCTGTGTTAAGCCTACACTTATAGGCCTCCAATAGAGACAATAGAATACTGATCAGTATTGTTGACCTTTTTTCGTCTTTTCTCATTTTTTTTGACATTTAGTTGAATGTTCTAAAATGGTCTCATTAAATGACTCTCTAAAATTTTCTCTCTATTTTTAAAATATTGGGTAAAAAATATTTTATTAAACGTCGCTCAATATACATTTACGAGAATAGTGAAATTATTTGGTGATTGAACCGTTACAAACGTGATTGAAACAGTTAGACCTATAGCTCGTGATTCGTTTTGCACCGATAACTTATTAGTAGAATTATGGATTGTACAAATTATCTTTTCCGATTTAATAGGATATCATTAAAAAACATTACATTTTCAATGTAGAATTGAAAATTTTTCAATAAATAATTATAAAGTCTACTTTCTTTCGTATCATTAATCTTTATTTATTTCACAGGTCGCCATTTCTTTTAAGTTTCGTTTTCATTTTCGGCTCGCTGCTCCGATGGAAGATTATCCAACATCACTGTGAGGCCCTATTCTATAAGTCGAGGGAATTCTCCCTGAGTGAGATTGGTGAAAAAAGCTCATTGTGTTCAGTTGAGTTTTAAAAATCTTTATATTAAAAAACGCTATATACAATGCATGGGCCAGTGACTTTTGGTTATAATATGAGGGGGTGGTTGCCAAGAGAAGGTTGCGCCTCTCTTGTTCCTCGGGGGTTGGCTGCCAATTCTGGTGAAAGTCACGGGAAATCACAGAAGAATGAGCCACGTGGGTGGTCTCGTTTTGTTCTAGAAGGGCTCCGGGGCCGTCAGGGTACAGGGGTGCTGGGACAGGCAGCTGGGCTCTCTCGAGATCTGTTAGACGGTCCTGGGGGCATCGGCGAGGCTGCATCAGGAAGATTCAACTCGAGGTGGTCCTGCGCGGGCTACATTTGGTGGCCCCTCAAAGGAGCCAGCCTCTAACGTGGGCGTGGTGGTCCATGGTAGAGCTAGAGTGGATTAGAGTGTCATGCTTAGCTATAATCGACTACGGTCTGGCTCCTGAGGCGCCGATATCTTTCCCTGAACCGCAGGTCATAGTCCACCGCCTGTCGTACAAGCGGATTTTGATTATCCTCTTCCTCCGCCGAAAAACTCCTCTGCTATCTCTCTCATCCGTTCCCCAAAGATATCTTCCTGTTCTTATCAAATATGACCATAGTTAGTGGTTAGAGACATAAATTATATATCACTAAAGCTCGCTTCACAACTTCGATTGAATAAGGAATAGTGTTTTTTACTGGGGTGTAAAGGCCTGTTAAAAACAATATCGCTCATTTAGTTGATTCATAAGGTCTGCTTTAAAAGAACAGTAAAATGATCAGTTTAGTAAGAGTCCATTTCAAATATGCCTTCTTCTTACATAAACAATAATGTTAAAATGGCGAAGGATGTCTATACCAGGATACATGAAGCGAGATATAATGCTATTCGCCATAGGTTTGAAAATTTTATGTTACTGAGCTCCTGTGGCGGATGGGTTATTATTATGATTTTTTAGCTAAACTGTTATGAGTGTCTATTTTTTTCAGAAAGTATTGTATACCGACAATCCAATGAAATAAACCTAATGATTTTAAATTTCTTGCAAAAAATGCATCCACCTGCAATGTTCATGCCTCCAGCCGTATCCTCTTACTCATGTCTATCTTAACATTGTTCCTTTGCCATATGTGTTTCAATTATACGATAACATAGTAATTGTAATTACGTGTTAATAAACCAATATGTAAATTAACACTAGTTAATACTAATTATAGTATTAGACAATGCTAAAGACTGGAATTCGTGGAGGAAATATTTTCATCCAAATTTTTTGCGGTTTTACATTCGTTAGATGCACTTTTAATTTTTAATACCGTATGTATAGTAGTAGGTCCTCTCTCAAAATAATATATCTAAAAAATCCTTAAAATCCTATCTATTCTCACATTTCACTAACACTAAAAATAAGCTCTTTGAATAAACCCCTTGACACCATAAACTACTGTAAAATAGGGTACGATTGCATTTAGCCTCACTTAAGGGTATTCACTATTCCTCGTGCCATATGGTTCTGGTAATATAAACAAATTAAAACAAAACACGAAATAATCGGACGGCCGCCACTTAAATTAAATTAAAAAAAATCCGTATATATTCCGAAATTTTGACTGAGGCATTTTCTCACAATGGTGTCAGGCCATTTAATACTCCGTAGCTTCGTGAATTCTAGTATGTAAAGTATTATTAAAAGATATGTTTGTGTTCTTCTCCTACAGTTTGTGACCGATTCAATGATCCTAAATCCTTCAAATATGCCCATTTATACCGCTCTCTTGCTGGATATGTGGCCGTGTTTCGAAGCAATATTTTAATAAATGTAGATTTAAACTGTTGGAAAAATGTAAGTTACGCTAGTTGCAATAATCGCTCCTCATTAATTCACTATATTTGGTACCATGTTATTTGTGAGCCCGGTTATTTGTGAATAAAATTATACTCAATGGAACATGTCAACAAAGTAAGAGTAGGTGCTAGAACGAAAATTTTAAAACCGCAACGTTTTTTACTGCAACCCCAACTAATTTACCGTTAAATGTGGAAAGAATATCCCTTGTTAGCATCAATCAGTTAATTCGAAAACTTTCATAGGAACCCAAATATGTGTACTTTGTAACAGTTAAGCAGTTAGCCGGAAGTTTCTTCTCACCCTCGGACTCCTCCGATTCTTATTGTCTTCACGATCCGCGCCCGGAATGAGTTCAGAGCAACTACTAACTATCCGAAAGTTCAAGAATATTTAGTAAATCATCGAGAGAATCCAGATAATCTCCAGTCCATTAGTGGAAACACAGCTTTGGGAGCAGAGATGAAATCTCTATCTCTCTCGCTGTGTGTTAGAAAGAGGGATTTAACTTCAAATGGATTACTCTGATGCTTTTACTCTCGGCCAAGTGCTGATTAAATGCATGCAATACGAATTACAATGAACTGAGGAGAGTCTCAAACTGCTGCCGATAAAAAGCTTTGCAAACTAAATTCGCAACAACAATTTCTGTTGCAATAATTCTAGTCCTTTTAATACTCATCTCAATACTCCCATTAACTGCATATTTTACATAAAAACTATGTCATAATGAAAATTTTACTATATATATTCTGCATAAAGACATTTATAAAGAAATTTGAATTTGTCCGTTCTTTTGAAAATTCACAGAAATTTACACCTACACGGATATAGTGAACAACTAAAAATTGATCATCTCCTGGAAAGTTATGAATTGCAACTTTGTATTGACAACGTTAGATGAAAACATAATGCTCTTAGGGTGTACATTCTGCAGTGAATTCCTCTGTTTGTTCTAAGAGCTAAAATAGCAGTAGATAGAGGAAATAATATACAAAAAAGAAAGAAAAGGAGGAAAAATTTTCCAACACCCACCTCGTTTATATCTTGGCATTAGTAGTTCAATTGCCAGTCTCAAAGTGGTAGGTAAGATTATTTTATTAAAATATATTCTGACCTTATGTATAAATATAATATATATAGGGGCTTGGATTTGATAACAAATACTTTAAATAAAGCTTTCTATGTATGAATACGTATTTATTATTGCCATATTTATGGCCATATGGAAAAATATGCCAACAAAGGAAAAATTAAAGAAATTTGTGACAAACTCGTTCTATCGTATTTGATGAGCACCAAGACTAATCATATAACAAACTTCTAATTTGCTTTGAATTTACTTCTGAATGCTTTCCTTTTAAATAAATTTTGGAAAGCAGTGAATGATACTTCCTATATATTTGATTCCTTCCAAAAAAAGGAATATTTTACAAACAAAATAGATTTCAAAGGATTTCAAATAAAATGATTTTAAAGTTCCGTCCAGTATTCGCAGCCAAACAAATCGCAGATGGATTTCCTTGTATGAAATCTTGTATGAAACTAAGAAAAAAATAGTTTTTCTGTATTTTGTTTAATGTACCACCTTTTAATGTTACTTTTTACAATGGTTTACGTCCTCAACATTCAACCATTGAACCAAATTCATTCAAATTTTGTCTAAGCTAAATTTGCAATATTATCCGTAGAATTAGTAAAAATCAAGTCAACTTCAATTACTTTTAGAGTTACTAACTTATATCTTTAGTTGCATTTTTAGCTTAATTTTTATGAGTTTCAACGCGAAAACCTAGCTCCGTTTGGCATTGGTAATTTTGTGTTAATCCCGAATTTCAGTAATAAAATCACGTGGACTTAAATTTGTTTTATTTATTTTTTCACCGTGACTCATAGGCGAGATAGGTCTCTGCTGACTGGGCATTTTTTTAAAGACCGGAATTTTAGGTCGTACCAAATAGTTTACAAACTGACGGAGAAACGGACGGACATTGAGGAAATAAACACAGTTATAAATATATACAAGAGGTTTGGCGACCTCGTTGAGAAGAAAACTTTTCCGCGTTACGTTCGCAAGGTAAAAGCGCGAATGTCTTTACACTTCTTTTAACCTCACTGCTTGCGTTTCCCACTATAACGGTCCTCATTGTGTTGTTTCCTTCTGTGTGGGTGTCCGTGACCACACCTAATTTCCTCTCCATGGATGGCCTGCGTGGTCCTTTAAGAGCACCGCAGATCCTGACTGTAGATGTTGGCTTTCAGGTTTCATCCATTTTCGCCGAACGTTCAGTTCGTTAAATATTCTTTATACCAGCGCTGCCAGAAATGCTGACGAAGCAGCTGGATATGTTGCCAAGAAGACTACCAATTTGATGGAGTATGGAGCAGAGTGTTAAATTATTTGAACGTGAACAAGATATTATTGGCGATTCCTTTAAAATGATTTTAAAATAGTTTCACGGAAATTTCCCACTGTCCCCCTGAATGGGAAGAAAGTGGTGGAATATATTTGTGGCCCGTGCTATAGCGCCCCAAGGCAAAGCGCAACCCAAAGAAAAGGTGAGCGAACCTTTCGAACAAACACAATATTAGTGTTACCTAAAGAACTTTATTATGTAGCCGATAAATATGGTGACAAATGTTTAATTGATATGGGATCAACTATTTCTTTATCATTAACAAACCCCTCAAACACAAAGAAAGCTGTCAAAAGTTGATTTTTAAATCGATGAAATGAATGATACTAATCCGACCAGAACACAAACTCATGTAATTATAGAAATAAACATATCAACATTTTACATATCAAACCTTTTATGCTATGATGAATTTGGAGAAATTTGATGAAATATTAGGTACGGATTCTTACGAAAATTTTAAGGGTGTAATTGCCTTTAAAGAAAACAGATTTAAACAGATTTTAAAAGTGTAGAACTTCAGAAACTCAAAAACAAAACATTTAACAACAGAAACACAATTCGTAGATAATTTACCAAATCGGAGACACCAAAATACTCTTTTATTACTATACTAGATATAAATTAATATAAGTAAATAAAGTAAAATAAATTAAGATTAATTATTTTTAGTTAGTGTTAGTCATTAAGTAATTAGGAACCCGAGAACGTTACAATATTTTAAACGACAAGGAATAAAAATTTGATATTTGGTACGCATGTGTAACTTGAAGTACCCTTTAAGAATAGCCATATAAAAGTAGTATAGCTTTTTAAAAAAATAATCGATGACGTCATATCCCAAATTTGGTATACGCTGTAACATTCTCTTAGATCAAAAAAAAAGCGCAGTTCAAAATACCTATCGACCTGAGTATCGGTATGAGCATATTTCCAATAAAGAAACCTCTTTGATATACTGAATTTATTCCAACTTAGAGACTCGCACTATATAAAATTATTGGCGGCTGATGGCTAAGCTTCATCATTTCAGCTAATAAACATCTTTGGAGTTATTTAAAAATCGAGGTGGTTCAGCAATCTGTAGATTTCATAAAGTTGGCATCTTGCAGTTCTAATATGACGCCATAGATTATTTAGTGATCTACAAAATAAAGCAAACTCATGGCGCGCTGTCTCGAAAAGTGTAATTAATCTTGACAAAAGAGCTCTGTAGCACTTCATTCGAAAGAATATTTTATGCTTTATTGAAGCTTGATGTAACAGCCTAACTTCGAATTATATTAGGCTGCGCTATTAGTAGAGTACTAATAAACTATTACTTAATTCATAAAGTTTGTGTAATTTTTCTCAGTTTTAGAAATACACATGTCAAGTGTTTCGTACGAACCTCAATATTTATTGTATAATTCAGCCACGCAATACCTAATGTTACTGACTTATCCTACATCTATAAGTCTATTAGAGGAAATTTTACAAGTGTATAAAAACTATTCAAACAATTTCTCCCTGTTGAACTATAGATAAGCTAGACTCATGCTTTTTAAGGACAGTGGTAACCTCTGGGATAAATTCTTCGGTTTTATTCTCCGTATATACCCCATTTGTTTTTTCTCACCCCAGTAAATCTTTCAAAATTCTTTAATATCGCAACGTGCTCATTTTAAATTAGATTTATCCTCGATATCTATTGTCAGGTACAAATTGTTGACAAGGAAATTGGTTCATAAATTATACGTCCTTCCGTTGTTGTAACTCTCTCTCTCTAAATTAAAACTCTCCATTCAGCCATACTAGAGAATGGTTCTAAACCGTTTATCTCGGCATTAATCACAAGTTGTGAAAGTCCCGACAAATTGAATCCACGAACAACTTTCTGGAACCATATCGTCCATTTTGAGGATTAACGGAACTTCCAAAAATTAATTCGGGATTGTTATACTAATTAAGCTTGCAGATAAGTGGAGGGCTTTTTGAAACTCTAAACGTTGGAAAGTATACTTTGATAAGGTAAGATCCCAAAAGCTGAAAATTGACATATGAAAATTATGTTCCTTTTGATGAGAGAGGGTAACAGCCACCGAAAGGGGTTTTTTGTTGTTTTGCTCACCTCCTTTAGTCACAGAGAAATGTGTAACGTTGTGTTCAAAGTATTTGATGAAATTAGGAAGAGCTTCGAATTAGTATCTGGCGACTGAATAAATCTTATACCACAAATTTTACAAAGCAAATAGATGGCTTTTTCGTAAAGCGTTTAAGATACACATAGTTCGCGGAGCTCCTTCCTGGCCTATACTTAACGAAAATGAAACGGGTTACATCGGTTGTGAATTTCCATCCGACACCACGCGGTTTATACGAGTATATATCGAGGGAAATAAATGAGCCGTATTAATAATTTGAAAAATGGCTTTCGGTTAATTTGACGTAACGCGTTCCTCGATATAATCTATTAGTTATAATGGGAAGGCAACAGATTGCTCTTCTGGGCCAAGCGGTCGCGTAAAATAGTTCATAAACGATATATCATTTTTTCCATTCCCAAATACTGACAGCCATGTTGGTGATGATAAATTCTATTGATGATTATTCGCAAGAGTAATTCATTTAAATCAATAACTTAATGAGACTAGTATTACATAAGAAGAGTATACCACAATAGGAGTTACATCCCCATGGCAGCTGCACCATGAACATAATATAATGTATCACATTGCGAGATAACAAAAGATATCTCATTTTTGCTTGTCTAGTTCAGTCATATTTTGTTATTTCTCTTAAAATCATTAAAGACTTCTTCAAAAATCAATTCGCAGCTTTCAATACTAACTTACAAAGAAAGAGGACCTATGCACCAAGGAAGAAATCGAACAAGAAGTGACATGGATAACAGAACAAATCAAGAACGCACACGAGAAAAACACTAGGACGATACGCAAGGCCTCATAAAAAGGAGACCTTCTAGGAGAACTCAAGAGGAAGATACAGCTGCGAAACAGAAAGAAAAGGAGATACGCAATAAACTACGACCTAGAAATAAGAAGACGCACCAAGAAACAACAAGGAAATCAGGACGGAACTACAGCACCGCAGAATCGAAACATATAACCAATTCTTAGAGGACATCGATGAGGACGTAGGCTCACACTGGAAGACAATGCGAAGAATGAGGAGAAGGAAACCAACCTCCACAAGAGAAATACGAGCGGGTAATGGACTGAAATATGGACAATTTGCACTAAACACGGATTCGGAAAATGACAAAGAATTCGAAGATTAAATCAACGAGAAAGCTAGTAACATCTGATACGGAGAAAGCGACATCGAAGTGAACACGACCACACAGGAAGAAATGAAGGAAATCATCAGGAACATTCACCCTAGGAAGGTATCAGGACAAGACACGATTACCAACAGGATGCTTAAAGAACTATTAGAGGGATACATGGGGAAGTTAGCAGGGACTATCCACGCGGTATGGAAGGTAGGAGATGTTATAATGAAACCGGAACCGGGAAGGAATAGGATACTACCAGAATATTAACGATCAATAGGAAAAATAATGGAGCGTGTCATACTAAGGAGGAGGAAGAAAGGAGAAACACGATTGAATTTCATCCTGGAGGGGCAACGTGGATTTAGAGAAGGATATTCGAAGGAGGACCAAGTTGTTAGGTTAGCGAAGGCGATGATCAAGGACATCAACGAGAAGAGGACGACGTGTATAATACTCCTCAGCGTGGACAAGGCATTCAACAGGATATTCCACAACGCACTAATAACGAAAATGGACCAGCTAGGATTCGAAAAGGCGCACACCCAGATGATATAGGACTAGTTGAAGAAGGGGACATTCGGCATTAGGATAGAAGAGGAGATTTCAGCAACAACGATCATCAACGCATGGACACCGCAAGGATCAATACTGGCACCGGAACTCTAAAACATCCCCAGGAAGGACACAGGAGGACATACGAATACATATATTTACGCGGACGACGGAGTTAAGGCGCGACATCTGCGAACCCAACGTAGGCAGCGGAATATCTACAGAGAGAAGTGGTCAAAATAGAACAATGGACGAAGAAATGGAATGTAAGTATCCACCCAGAGAATAGCCAAGCGATATAGATAGGACGGAATATTATGGGACCGAACACAAAATCAGTATGGGAGACAAGGTGATCGAATGTAGCGACGACGTCCAGAACTTAGGGACACACATCAAAAAAACTTCGAGGAAGTCTAATCAGAGACTGAACCAACTAGGACCAATGATAAGAAGAGGAAGTAAACTACAACTGAGGATAAGGAAGATAATATATGGAACAAGCATCAAACCAATTATTTTGCACGAAGCAGCGGTATTGGGGGCAAGCAGGACTGCAACTTCACAAAATTAGAGAGAATACCGAACCAGGCAATGAGTAGAATAACGAAAGCAGCATAAGATACCAGCAACTACGGAGGGACTTAGGGATGAAGGCAATCAAGCATCAAATGAGGACAGGACAAGCAAGGCGATAAGAAGGATGGGGAAACACGTAAATGTATTAAAAAGTAAGGCAACCGACTACCACTTAGAAGAGAAACGAAGAGTGAATACACTGAGACTAGAATACAGGAGGAAAGACAACGAGAAAAGAGAAAACTGCTAAGGAAGGGCAAATAACCAGAGGAATACAATAAAAAGACACAAGAATGAAGAGGATTAAGAGGCCCATGGCCCAACTCTAGAAGAAAAGAAAACAAAAAGGTACAGACAGATAGTGCCCATCAAGTTCCTCGTAAGATAATATCTCTCAACTAGTATATATCCCCGACCGTGCTTCCTAGGAGGGGAACTCGTCTCTATTTGCCGTGGCAGTAGTCACACATTTACGTTAGTACATTCCGAGGCTCTACTCTCGTTAAATTTTTGCATCGTCATCATTGCCTACCGTAAGTTTTCCGATCGTAATATATTAGAAATTTTCCAAACTTCCGTGTGAATCCGTATTCACCGTGAAAAGTTTCCTAGCCACTCATCACTTACTAAAAACCAGAACTCTATTATTTTCTGGGTGTCGTATCATGCAAAATGCCTAAAACCTGAAGTAAAAAAAGCAGATTACCAACTTTACGCACAGGTATCTATCTTTAACGATGCTGCATTTAATTTTTATTTGTAAGTAATATAATATTTTTCCTCTATTAAGTAGAAAAATGTTACATTTACGTTAAAAACCTTTAGATTATCATTAACAAAATTGATATGCTACTTTTATTACGAAACAGGTTGGTATCTCTATAGGTAACATCCATGGCAGCATGGTACATACTTTTATGTATATTATAAATAGTAGTCACTATCAAATATCTTCCAAAAATGTAGAAAGGAATGTAAATTAAACTAATTTTATAGCTCCTGACCACAAAAATTTTGTTCAATAAAAAAAATCGATATTGTTTCAATATCAGTTTATATACTATATTTTAAGAATTCCTTATCCTCATATTCTTTTATTCCCACGTTATAATGTTAAAAACTAATGCAATGTTAATAGTGAAAATTCTACCAGTATTTAAAAAATGACCTCTATACCGATCTAAACGATCCGACAGCCGAGAAACGTCGAAATAAAATTTTAATGTCCCGATACCCTTCGTTTCCTATGCGTTTTATACGATTAATTTTCATGCCTTCCCCCTTTTAACTTCCTCTTTTTTCTCCGTTATCCGAGGTTAGAGATCTTTCCCACTGTTCTGCGTCGAAAATCTTTGGATTTCCCTCGTTACGTTAAATGAGTGATTCTAATCTGATGTCTTTGGCGTAATTTGACTCGAGATTTATTCGATATGGCCGTGTTTGATTTTTATCCAGTTCATATGAGAGGCCTTTTTACCGTTTCGGATAAAAACGTTAGGTTTTATAAAATCTAAATCGAACTACGGGGAGGTTTAAAATATATTAAGGGAGATAATAAAAGAGGAATTATACCGATTCGGCCGTCGGAATCTCTCGAGAAATGAAAAGGTTTTGACTCTGTGGAACGGTGTTTTCCATTCTTGAGGACGTTCTCGGTTAAAACAAAAGTTTCAAACATGGCAATTACTATTTTCATCTATGTAGAAATTGAATTTTCTCCATGGGCGAGTAAATGTTTCCTCCACTCTTCGTCGCGTTCGACACGGAGCCCATTTCTAGAACTTTTGCTTTGATACGCGAAGCTTCCTATTTATAATTGATAACTGATTCAAATTTACTCTACCATGGCCAAAAATCCATTCTACCGTGAAATTCCCCTTGTTACTTGAAACAATATTAAACTGCAGGCAGTGGAATAATTATTCGATTCGCGAATCGTGTAATGTTTACTAGGTAATTTCTGTCGGGTATTCGAATTCGTTTAGTGGTAATTTAGTGAGAGGCGGTCGATTGGCAAATATTTAATGGCAAGGAGAGAAAAATAGAGAGAAAGAGAGGGAAATTTGGAGCAAAAGATAGAATCGTGAAAACGTGCATCTTTCCTAATTGGCTTTTCTTTTCATTTTCCGTATCCGTATTTTAAAATCAGTTCCTAAATAAATAGAGGAATGTTTTAATGGCACTTTTGGAATTTTATTTATTAATAAGAAATTTCTTGAAATATTGTCAGAGCTTAAAAACATTAATATTTACATCAATACGCTTGATTGACTGAAGCATCTATTTGTGTAGTGGACTTTTATTAACAATTATTTTACATCTCATTCCGTTGTTCCAATTTAAAAACTAATATATGGGTTCTACATCACAAAAACATAACAACCAATTTAATACAAAACCAGTCCGTAAAAAGTTATTAGATGATAGATATTCCTTCAGTTTAATTCGTTAGAGGCACATTATAAAATCAGCTACAGAAGTTTTAGTTAGCGACTGATACGAAATCAATTTCGAAATTATGGAAGGACAACATTGTTACCAGCAGCCGGCGATGGACATGGTGCCGACTGGAAGAATTATCCAATCCCAGACTTTTTTCTCACTTTGTGGAAAAGGTTTAATTCATTTTCCTAAGATTCATCCTCTGCCGAAGCTTCAAGTCGATAGGTTGTGTTGTAAATAAAATCACTAAATATCTTCAGAAATAGATCGTTTCAAAGAACCTACCTAATTCCGATCTGTTTTTTTTTGCGTAAAAACGGAATGAACAGTGACCGTTAGCGCAGATTACCACCATGATGCGTGATTATTCCCTGCAAGAATTAAGAAGGCGACCTATTACCAACAGCAGAGTGTGGTTTCAGCAAGATGGTGCCATTTGTCATGACATTAAAAGAAAATGTAGCTTATTTTGACACCTGTCACTTTATAACTATTTTTTATGGCGATACGTAAGAGCCTATATTTTCATAGATAAACCATGTACTCTTGAGGCCCTTTCTGATATCAGGATAAAAGGAAAGGAAATTCCGCGTGCTATGCTTACAATAAGTATAATGGAAAATATATATAATTAATGGCCTACAAGAATGACTCGACGAAAAATTATATTTCAATTTGTAATTTCAAACAGCATTGTGGCATGAATCTTTAATAACAGTAAATTTATTTGTGAAAGCTATTTCTAAAACACCATATTTCCTTCAGGACCATGTAGAAAAATTGGGAGGCATTGATGCGACTAAATATGGAATATGAAAAACAGATTTAAAGACTCTACTGGGCATACAGCGATATGGTCGCAAATGGAAGGCTATTTTCTAACGAACCATAGGCTCACTGTGGCGAACTATACGTAGCAGGGGATAACCTCCAAACCACAGGTGGCTGCGGGGAGAAACGGCACTAAGTCAGTCTTAGTAGGCGAGGTAAATGTAGGACATTGGCGGGTGAGACCGATGTGGCAGCCAGGCAGCTAGGCGCCATACTGCGGTGGGCGTGTAGAACCAGTTATTGAAGGCATATATAGATGGAAAGGGTGTAACAGTGCCAACCGCAGGCCTGAAGTGTAGAGGTGGAAAGAGGAGGTGTGTCACCTGAGGAAGGAATGTGTCAACGAGGTGAAAGTTGGACGAGGTTTAGAGGAAAATGTGGATCAATGGAAGCAGTCGCATGCCGGATATGCGGATGGTATAAATTGGCTCTGATGTTAGCCATAGTTAGAGCTAAGCGACAGGTCTGGCGGCAACTATGCAAGAAGATCGAGGTAGACCCGCTTACCGATTTGTCAGCAAGAAGCTGGCTATGGGGTACCCAGCGATGGTCAACGTGGGTTGTGGCGACCTCTTTAGGTGCTTCGATGACGAGGCACTCCACAGGGGTGAGGGTGTGGTGTCACGGTCTCGCATGAAGAGGTAGTGACCACAGCTCATTTCCTGCAGAGTTGCAAGGGATATAGGTATATAGTAGGCAAGCTCGACAGAATTTGCCTTGGTTGGTCAATACATTGGCGGTCTGCGGGCCACTACATTCAGAGATGTGCTGCACAGCACGTCTAGGGAACGTTGCCGGAGGGCGAATTCCCGGTGGAATGGTAGAGAGTAAGGGGAGGGTTTTTCTACCAAGGGTATTAGGTTCCATATAATCTATCTACCTGTATCTACCTGTTTCAGGCGGTGAGTATGTTGAAAGTGCAGGTGATCCTAAGCCGGCTTAGGGAGGCGATGGCATTATCGAAAGACCAATTCGGCCTTAGAAAATATAGATCTACGGTAGATGCACTGGGCAAGGTGATGAAGTTGGCCGAAAGTGCGAACAGCGGCTCACACAGGAACCAAGAACCGTGTATCCTGATACTGTTGGATGTAGAAAATGCCAATACAATGTTGGAAGCAGATTGGACAGGGCTTCTAGGGTTAAGTCTGTAATGTGATTATGTGTTATCTCGAGAAGCGGGAGTGAGAAGTTTGCGTGTGCACCAAGTGTACCAGGTACATAAGGAAATAAAAGGCTATTTTCTACTGAAAGGGTTTTCTTTCAGATTTAGACGTTAATTCGTCCTTTATCGGGGCCAATCTACAATAACAAGCAACATTATTACTAACCAAACTGAAAAAGTGAGTATCCTGTATTGTCGAAACAATATTATTGTGCTAAGTTCAAGTGTTTTAAGTAAAGTTACATTTATCTAGAAGATAGAAGGGTTAGGGTGATATATAATAAAACTGCTTTCGGAGCTAATGATTATGTAGGATAATTATGTGGGTGATAAAATGGTTAGGGTGAGATATAATAACACTGCTTTTGGAGCTTATAGAAGAATTTATAGGCTCCAGGAGAAAAATCTGATCAGTGCAGGGACTAACCAGGAAATTCTCTGTTTAAAAAAATGATGCAATGATTACAATTCGACTGACAACTATCGAACCAATTCTAGCAATGTGAGATATAATTAAAATTGATTAATAAGGGCACAAACCTGCCAGTCTCTCAGTGTATATGTGTATATGGAGTATGTGTGATCTTAAATAATGATCGGTGAAGGCAGCAGATTACATACACCCAGTAGTCGTAGTGCTATTAATTACTCGTGTACGGTAGAGTTCCGAAAGCGGATGTTTTGTGTGCGTATATTTTAGGAGGATTAAAAGAGGGAATACGTAACGGACGAGTAAGTGGTGACGGCGCGAAGACGAGAGTCCGGTCAAGAGAGAAAAGTCAGTCGAAGCAAATCATTGAGTGTGCGTTAAACTTGCAAGAGCGTTAAGCAACGAGGTGTGTAAGATATTCAGACTGACAACATTGCGTTTGTATAACAGTGAGTACCGACTTATATTGATTTGACGAATGTCACACAACGATCCAACTTGCATTAAACCTACATACTCTGATCTAAACAACGACCTCATATACAACTACACCACATAACATTCACACTTACGAATTCTGGTCTAAGCAACGACCTTATGTATTGACAAGAAGATATGATGATACAGGTCCTATTCAATGGACCCACGGTCTTACCCAACGATACAGGTCCCATAAAACGGACCCATGGTCTTAACCGACCCAACGATACAGGTCCTATTCAATGGACTCACGGTTTTACCCAACGATACAGGTCCTATTCAATGGACCCACGGTCTTACCCAACGATACAGGTCCCATACAACGGACCCATGGTCTTAACCGACCCAACAATACAGGTCCTATTCAACGAACCCACGGTCTTACCCAATGATACGGGTCCCATACATCCGACCCGCAGTCTTAATGACCCAATGACTACTTATCAGGTTCGACTTAACATACAGTTAGTCTTTCAAGAGTTGCTCAAAGGCCCTGTACCAAACGAGAGCAATTATCAGTCGAAATTAAAGGCTGTTTTTTCTATTTAAATCGAAACATATATCTAAAAATTCTAGAAAATATATTACAACAACGTTATCAAGATGCAATTAACCATAGAAATTCGCATTACAATTGAGAAAGCTACCGGCACTTGCTTTTCTTCCTCCTGCCGATGTTTTGAATGCGTTTGAAGACCTTTGTGAACACTTACCTCCAGAAGCCTCACCAGTCATGGATTATTTCGAAGATACGTACATTGGAAGACCACAACGTCGTAGTAAGCGACAATCGTTCTTCGTTATCGAGTACCGAAGAAGATTTACCAAAAATAGATAATCCAGTAGAAAGATGACACCGAAGTTTTCAGTCCAATGTCGGTTGTTCACATCCAGCTATTTGGAAATTGCAAGTGAGCACCATAAATAGGATCGAAGCTTTCTAAATGTGGATACTGAGACGAATGCTGAAATTATCGTAAGTCGATTATGTGAAATGAAGGAGTACTTCGAAATTCAAGTCCAGTAGAACGAGTACTTTTTAAAAACATTAAAAATAGGAAAATATCTTACGTGGGACACATATTGTTTGATGATCGTTACCTCTTTCAATGCCTCATCATAATTCAAAGTAAAATTGAAGGTGGCAAACGAAGAATTGGGAGACGGAAATTATCCTGGCTGAGGAACATCCGTCCTTGGATAGGAATTAAGGACCTCCAGGCATTACAAAAAGACTCCAATCAACAGATATATTTGATAAAAGAGCGATGAACCCCGCCGCAGGGTTTTGTATGACATTTTTACAAAAAGCAAGAAACTCTGTGTAAAAGCAAAATCTCTTCCGCGCCAAATCTCAAAATCATAAATTAGTTTCTGTACAATGCGCAAACAGGTATTGGGTAATACACTGCAAATTGTTATGACATAAGTTCCGACGATAGCGACGTATATTCAAGAGGCAAGAAACTATTTTTCAAATTCTTATAGTGAGGAATTTGGATAAGCATCCACATTTCCTTCTCGTTTATATTTATTTTTACAGGGAAGAAAAATCACAAACTAAACTCAATGCTACGAAAATAAAACTTGTTAAAAAGAAAACTCAGTGGAACAAAATATTTCCCGGTTATTAAATAAATCCGAGTAAAAAACCAGTTTTGTCGGGATTAGCTACTTTGGAATAAAAAATTTAAATGGCGTCAGTATCTGGTGGAATAATCAAATATAAATATTCGTAATTTGGGAGACTAACCCTTTAGATTTAAAGGTGGAGACCCATTTCCAAAATGGGTTGAAACAAATATAGTCCGACCATTTCGTGACGTAATGTGACACGCTGCAAGATGCTGTACATATAAAGTCAAATTGTAATTGTGCCAACTCTATAATTCGTCCACTTGGTACCTTAAGATTACTTCATTAAGTTTTATGCAGAAATTGGGAGAAAAACCCTGGTTTGTTATTTAATAATATTTATAATAAATTTACAAAAACATTGCGTTTACAAAATATAACAACTTGTAAATCCTGAGTATCATTCTGTTACCTCCTAATTTTTTTGAACTTCGTAAATTACCGTACTAAATTAATTTAAATACGAAAATAGCTTTTTCCAAACGAAATCCGAAATTATTTAATAACTTTGAAACCATTGAATCAAATTCATTCAACTTTTTGATTGTGCTTTAGTTATAATATTCGTGGAATTAGTAAAAAGTCAACAATCTACTTCAATTCCTTTTAGAGCTACCAACTTGTACCTTCAGTTGTATTTTTAAATTAATTTTAATGGATTTCAAAATTTTTCTAAAATTTTTCCTTGGCATGTGTTAACGTAACAAAGTGATTAGTAAGGGAAAATGCGGTCGGCTTCGATAGTTAAGTTTAAAGGACTAGAGTACTTAGGAAAGTGCTTGTCAGAAACCGCACAAAGATAAAGTAGATTAAATTTAATTGGTTGATTCGCCGAAAAAGGAAATTTGAAGAGAAGGAGAAAAATTAGGAAGGTAGGGAAGAGGAGTCTGGTCCGGGCCGGGAGAGCGACCGGACTTTCACGTTTGGCTTAAAAAAAAGAAGTTGAAGTATCATGAGCAAGAAGGGTGGAAAGCATAATTTGAGCTGGCCCTCTGACTGAATTTAGTTTAGAAGGTGAAGTGTTTTTGTTTCTTGCGACTGGACGGAACGAGGTCGTGCGAACGATTAACGTCTAGGTAAGAAAAATCCTGGAGGTACGAGAAGATCTTCGCCTCGTGAGAGACACGGGCTATGTTTTTTCCTCTAGCTTGAACGGTAATCGAACGGCAGGAGGGAGCCTCTTCGTGGCGAGCCTGGTGTGCCGCGTGTGTGGCGAATTAGTGCCACATTAAGGTATTAACATACGTAATAAGTTGACTTAAATAAACCTTAAAAGAGGCCTCTAAAATTGCTATTGAGCACGATTGATCTGTTGTGGAGAATAAGTACTTCTTATGCGCTTTACATTCGTCTTGATCTTATAAGCGTCAAATCTGACTTGGCATTGATTATTTTGTGTTAATCCTGAATTTCACTAAAACAATCACGTAGACATAGATTTGCGTTATTTATTTTTTCACTGCAACTCTTACACGAGATAGTTTTCTGCTTTCCAGGCATTTTTTAAAGACCGAAGTTTTAGGTCATATCAATTCATGTGATAGCATAGTCTGTTTCCGCCAAGTATTTTTGTGACAAAAGTCTATTGAGAATTCTCTATTTCTTGGAGTATTATTATGCCGCGAATGCAAATCAAGACAATAAAAAGTTTTCGCGAGGTTAAAGACAAAAGACAACATTGCTCGGAATCAGTGCAGAGATGAAAATCAAATTCAAGTGGGAACCTGGTAAATTAGGAGCTGTAGAGTTCTATTCATGAAATAATTAAATTGTAGTCGATCTGGAGAATAAGGAGTGGAATCCTTTGTGCCTTTGGAATTTGTCCTGTTGAACGCCTACTTGCTAACGAACTATGTAAAACAAAATTATAAATGAGAATCAGGAAATAACAACGCGGTAATTTCTATTAATCATATCCTGGGGGATGTTGGGTTAAATGACGAACGACCAGAAAAATCAGTATTGCCAGCATGCGGATTTTCATATAAACAGAGACTAATTTAACTAAAGTTACATGCCAGTCCAAAATTTACGCTTTCGGGGATTCCTTGCAGTCATATAACGTAAAATCGGGAGCTTAAATGACGTTATAAATTCATCAAAAAGTTATTAAACCCATTATTTGCGAGCGCGTTGTGTGAAATGTTTACGTTTAATGATTCATCAATTACATTCAACCCCAACAGCGTATGGGCAATATGCAAATCACGTGTCAGAAGCATTATAGCCAACATGACCATAATCATTTGTATACATTATCATGGACGAATATTAAAGTGGTTTTCCCCAGTTTACACTATGTCCTTATTAGTTTATTACTTTCACTGGTATGATTAATCGAAAGTGAATTAACTTAAAAATGAAATGGGCCGAAGATAAGTGGTGTATACATGCATTTGTGGCTAGATGCACACACCTAATTGACGTGGAAATAATGCAATTTTCTAAAAACATTAATAGAGGCAAAAGTTTCCATTATTTTCAACATGTAAAATATTGTAATAAAGTTTGTTTGATTTGTGTTTTGATATGCATCAAGTTTATCTTTAATGGGCGAGGGATTAGGGTTAGGGAATTTTTTAATTTTTTGTTGATGGGCTCGTTTCGACTTGACAGAGCACCAGAGACAGAGGGAGGCAAAGAAACACATGCGTAGCCTCTCTGATTTTGCGTTGATTTGTATTTCAGTTTACTATTATTTTCACTACAATCCATTTCCGTCATGAAAATTGGTTGTTTAAATTATCCGGTCCTTCGGAGTTCGGAGCACATCTGTTATAGTTATTGGCACATCTGTTATTATTATTGGTTATTATATTGGTTATTATAGTTATTCATCTGATGTTATTAAAAATTGCGATTAACACGCAGCTTATGAATCGTGTAGTTGTATAGAAGCCATTAGGATATTAAAACGTTATCACTGCGGCGATATACTAATACTAATAAAATATAAGATAATACTAATACTATATATATATATATATATATATATATATATATATATATATATATATATATTCATTTTTGACAATAGTAATTTGATTAATAAATTGTACATTACTTACTGCCTGCGGCAATTTTGTTATCACAAACACGCATGTGACTACTTCCAATAATATTTATTTGAAACCAAACACCGATAGTTATTTATCAAAATTCATATTTAAGGATTCAGGATTCAAAATAAGGAAGAAAAGAAGGAAGAGGGTTAAAAAATATGATATGTTCTTACGGCCGCACATCCTAAGTGTAAAATTAAATACCCCACTAAAATGCAAGACCCAATAAAAAAGATTATAATGATTAAAGCCGAAGTTGAAGATTTTATTTTTACGATGATTATGAGCCAATCTGTTAACGTTATATTCCACTTGGTTGTAAAAAGTAATATAAAACGGTAGTAAACCTTAGAAATACTTGTTTCCATTTTTCTTCCACATTCATGATGGCGATATCGTGCTCGCTTTCAAAAAAGAAATTCGCTTCACAAAATTACATTTGTAAAATACAGATAAAACGTCACTCTGAAATCTAATATGTATATTTGTTGGAGAATTGATCGACTACAAAGTTTTACTGAACATTTTAACACTTTTTGTGTCTTTATTGTTAAACTAACTAATGTGCTTATTGGGCATTCAAAGAATTCGATATATTTTTCAAGCGTATAAAAATTTGTAACGTATAAACTCTCTGAAATATTAAGTACAACCCAGATTTGGCACAGTACAATCGTTAACAAATTCGAAACGTCAGGATAGGAAATAAATTTCCAATACGCCATTGTTCCATATGTCGAAACTCTGGGCATAACTGAAGATAAACTGTTATTATGAATTTATTTGCGAATGTATTGCAGATGCCAACAAAGTTTATTCGGTAAGGCTCCCTTTTTATTGATTGCTCCACATTTCTAAATGGAAGAATAAACCGTAATGATTATTGTCGGCTTTGATTGTCAATGAAATTTATGAAATGGGCTGAGGTTTTACGCCGCCGTTCACAATAAGGCATCAAATAAAAATTTTTGTCTCAAATTGTACACACAGCGGAATATATGAAATTACATATTACGTTTTAGTCTGAAGCAGAGTGCCTGCAATAAAATTACTGTTATGAAACTTTAGAAAAGATTACAACTATAGTAACGTCAACGATATATGCTTTTATGCGATACATACCGTTTAACGCGACATATACTAGCAACTCTTTTAAATAACATTGGTACTTGACCTGTTTTTGCAGAAACCTCGTTACTCAACTGATAACCGTTATGTAAAATATTTGGGAAAAATTTTATTGTACATTTTTAGAAAAAGGAACTTGATACTCTTTCGCTTTGCACCCTGCGTGTCTATAACGAAGATCTTAAAATTGTTTTGTATGAGCGAATAGGATCATTAAAGTGAAATAATTGAAACTGAAACACATTTACATATTTAATTAAAATAATTAGTTTCGTTAATAACAAATTCAAAAAAATTTTTACCTATTATTTAGGTATCCTGTTACAACGATGTACTGAAATGTAAATAAATAAATGAAACTGGGAACTAACATATCCATAATATCAAAACCATGTGAAATGGAACATACCCGTTTTTAGAGAAACTTTCATTTGAATCACCAATTTTGATTCAAGAAATATATCAAAATCAACTAGTATACATTTATAAAAGCAATTCAAATACAGTACGATATAACAAAACAGTACAAAATACAAGATTTTGCAAGGTTTTTAATCTGAGTTGCCTGATTCTGATCCACCTATGTTAATTATTAAATTGCGAACCAGGCGTTCTTTATCAAAATTCTCTCTCACACAGCTTGCAACAACTTTTACTTTTAATGTTATTACACCTTTCATTTATTAAATCCACCGTGTCAAGCCAAATTATTGGTATATGTGATTTGCTGTTCTCGAGAAAACTTGTTTAGATAAATTTAAAATTTGATCTGATAAGAAATGAGCAAAAATATTTAGTTGGAAAGAAACCAAGTTTAGCAATTTTTAATTGTATCGAAAAATGTTTTAAAAAATATTTTTTGCTGCGCATATATTTTCACGCTCACAAATAGCAAGTTTACCGTTTCGCCTATAAATCTGGCCAAACGATTTTAATGCAGACAAAATAACTCGAAAATTTTAAAATTACAATGCTTGTAGTAAGCTGACTTTTTTAATCGGTCTAAAATATCATGTACGAAAATATATTTTTTCTTTTGTTCTTTTTTCTTTTCTTTCTCTAAAACTTTTTATTAAACAATTAGGTGACTAACTCGAAATATTTTATCACATCACTATAAAAGCACAATAGCTCAGCAACTAAGCATTGGATCGAATATTTTGTTCTCCCTTTTTCTTCTTCAGATGATTTTACATACCTACGTATGAGCTATTAGGGAAAGTCTGACTTTCTGGAGGCTGTAAAATTGCATGGAAAGAAAAATAGCGCTTTCCCTTATCATTTATTAAAACATTTTACCTTGGGAAAAATTCAACGAAAATCATAAGACAATAATCCTTCTCGAATAGAATAACGACCCCAAAAATAGTCGCTGGCACTTTTTTAGTGGGGAGTAATTGAATTATGCATTCCAATTTCCAAAAAATATCAAAAAGCAATAAAGGTCAAAATAGATTTTATCGCTTGTTTCCCCTACGAAAATTGTTAGCTATTACAACAAGAAATATTGGGCTTTTTTTAACAGCCGTCAATTGAAAAATTTTCTATTCTAAAGTATCTGTATTTCAAAATTAAGGTTGACAATTAATATTATAAGCAAATTTAATATATGCCAGCATTTTTATCCCAGCATTACCCTCAAAATATCTTAGATTCTTAGATATGTATTCAGTATAATTAATTGTATTTTTTAATTATGTTCCATATATATATATATATATATATATATATATATATATATATATATATATATATATATATATATAACGGATTATATATATATATATATATATATATATAATCCGTTATTATATACCGTTAGAGCGGACACCCGAAGCTATACACTTAATAACTCATAAATTAATAGACAAATCTAACGAAAATAACCTCTATTCTTCTCAATCTGTCTCCCTACTTTTGCAATCGAATTTGGTCTATGAAGATATTTTGCGTGAGAGATTTAGGTTTTACTGTATTTTTGAGCAATATGTGTTGACTGTTGAATATGTGTTGAATGTTTTTCATCACGATCCTCTATTATTGAAGAAGGTTGAATCGGATACCAATTTGTATTACTTTGCTTCAATTACTACATTATAAAACTGCTGTATGATTTTTAACGAAGGAGCTTATACGGCCTCATGTCACATAACGGTATTTAAAATATTTTCAAATATTTTACCATTTTCTAATAATAAAGGGTAATGTTACACATAGGGAATTTGCTAGAATTCGCTCTTGCACTCATAAGAGCTTAACTATAAAACGTGATATCCCTTGATAGCCATTGTTCTTTATACAAATATTAGAACTCTACACTTGATTATTACTAAAACTAGCTGAGAGTATTCAATGCGGCTAGACTTCGACACTAGGATATTAGCTTAAGACTAGAGAAAGCTCGACAACTTTTCATTAAGTGTCACAACTTGCACTATCCTTAACCCATTACTGGTCCAGATTCTGAGATCGTGACTCGAAGAAATGATTTTAAAATATTCTGACTTATTGACAGCCAGAAATCGAACGTCATCTCAAGCTACAGAATAGATAACCTTTCACAACATATTGAAATAGCTTTTCCTATTATTTGTTCACATCTCTCATATTTTCAATAGCTCCTAAAAATTTTCCTCTAAAACAGTTATTTGCCAACATGAAATTATATCTTTCTTCTATTTACAAATAAGTTAGTAGCATCTATGCCGCAACGTCTTTGGGTGATTACAGCATTTCTTTCTGAAATGTACTTAATAACTAAATTGTAATAAAGTTTAAGTTTTTGTAGTAAAACACTATTTTTACGTATCTGTCGAACCAAACGCAACAATTTACTTACAGAATAAACCTGAGTAAGAAATTTCAGTTTGCTAAAATCTATAAATCGATATTCCGGGTAAAATCCTGACAGCTGGACTGGCCGTAAATTTTCGAGGCATATTTTCTCACGGAACGTTTGCATACGTCCGGATTTCGAATGCTATGTTATATAATTCACGTACACAACAGGGAGAGACTAGCGCCTGGGAATTGAGATAACATGCTTTTTCTCATTTCCCTTAAACGCTTTTTGTTTTGTTAAAACGCCACGTTAAATTAGAGCTTTTAATATTTTTACGTAACCTGTAAAAATTTAACGTTGGGCTTTGCCTTGCGTTTTATTCTCTTCTAAAACATAGGAGATATCTGCGCCGGGTTTTTCTCGGAAACAAGACACCGCCATTATTTTCTCTCTATAAAGTCCTGGAAGGAAAATATCGAACAATATGGGGAATGTAATATTCCATAAAGGCAAATCGAATACGTTTAAAAGCATATTCATTGTATCAAAAACGGAACAGCCCATATGGCTAACGAGAGAAAAAAACAAACGCGGATAAAACAGGTTTCGGGTCGAATTGGTCGCATGATGTGTTTTATGGGAAGAATTTTTATGGTAGTAGAAAAATATTACAATCCGTATACACAAATTTAATTCATCTGTTAATTCGTGATTCGATCGAATCTCCCTTTAAAAAAATCACCGTTTACCATACTGAAAAAATTCGCAAGAAAATGTTAGTTAACGATGATTAACAAGTATGTGAATTTCCTACCGTTCGTCACATTCGCTTCGTACTGGATTCAATCAAGTGGATAATTCTTTTCACATGGAACACAGAATGCGATCTTTAACGTGAGAACCCTTTCAGTAATTTATTTTGGATGTGGTAAAATGGAGAAAATGCCAACTTACCTGTTGTATTATAAAAATTGACCTTCAGTCGATACAAGGAACGTAGTTGTATTAGTGCAAAGAGTTGGTCAGTTTAATGGAAAATGCCATAAACGGATTTTACCATTATTAAGTTTTTATTGTAGGTGTTAAAAAGTACAAATATATCTAAAGTATCTAGTATATAAAAGTACAGTACACAAAATATATATATATATATATATATATATATATATATATATATAATCCTGTGGATATATTTGTACTTTTTAACACCTACAATAAAAACTTAATATATATAACACCATGAGACATCCAAATAACTATGAATTTTGTTATTAATGTAGAGTTAGCAGCAAAATTATTGAACTATTTAAAACAATCCAATTACATTGTTGTAATTGTACTGTAATTAAACATTTTGTCATATATAATCAGGTCATTACTTTGAGGATTCAGTCGCTAAAAGGCAGAGATTAAACATTTGTCTGCTCTCTGAATTCACTGTATCATAATACCCAATGTTCGCATTCTCTCCATTTTTTTTTACCGTTAAAAGATGTTTCCAGAGTTGATCAATTTACAGTGAATATTTGCTATCATATTTGGTCCTGTTACTTTAAAACATAACCAACCAATACACTCGACTATTCGATTGATATTTCTTATATCTTTTAAAATTGTTTTTATGAAAACACGTTTAGAGATAAATATACTTTTATTTGAAAACACCTGAGAGATTGAAACCTTAGAATGTCTATGGGAGCCGACGGGAATATTACAAAGTGTAGTAATAATGACTAATATTCTTTATTTCTCTGATGTAGCATGAATAATATTCATTCAATATTATTTCTTTCATCCTATGTAAACAACAAATCCAATTAAGAATATATTAGAGCGAATCAAAGAGGTCTCTGAGGAATATCCAGCCTCAGCATTTCTTAAGGGAGATATCAGATATCAAAGCAAAGCTTTATAATACTGTTTGTCCCGTTTCGTACTAAGGTGCGAACGAAAGTTCGTGAAGGTCAACGAAAGAGATGTTCAGCATTAGAGACCAAATCTTCGTTGGTCATGGTTAGCATAATCTCCACGCACCTTCAAATGGATTTTTAAATAGCTGTGAATTAAAACAAAACCATTTCTGGATCGATTGAGCTTTTTTGAATGCACTGTTGCGTTTGAATGCGTCTGCATTTTTGTGTCGTAACACTTCACCAACTGTCGCCCTGTTAAGAGTATGTGAAATAGTAAAACCTTAATGCCTCATCGGAGAAGGTGTTAGCTGTCTTTGATCAGAGCATACCACCTTTGCCAACATGCCGTTATCGACTGTAATTGCAGTGATTTTGTTGTAAGTATTTAGCAGATAATTTAACAAGGGATAAAATTAAACTTCAAATGAACTAAATCAAAAAAATGTGTTAAAGAACACAACACTCACGTGTAAGTCAGGTAACAATATCAACGCTATCGCATCTTTTTAAGATTCTCTCCTGCTTTCATATACTATATCATCCTGTTCGATTCCCGAAATGGATTTGATTATGGTTTTCCTAGTCCTATGGTCATACCCATTTGTCTTCCCAATACTGTGTCGTTCCTTCTCACTTAATCAAACTGGCACATTTGAAAATTGGAGACGAGGCATTGATTTGAAGGTACGCGTTGCTCAGATGCCAGATTTCAATGATTTACTCTAATACTTGGCAATATTTGGCGGGTCATTTCAATAAAAGAGAACATTCGAGTGATTTTCATAGCCAAATTGAAAAATTAAATAGTTACTCGAATGAATTTTGAGTCGTTTTAAATTGTATATCATTGCAGCGCTTTATATCTATATGGGTCTCAATGAAGAGTGTGGAAGAAGAATTTTTTGGAAAAATGTTGTGACACCAACGAGAAAAAAGAGACCAGCCGACTGAAACTAATTTAACAAGAAATCAAATTTATTATTTGCCATTTCTGAAATAAGTTAGTTTTACGGTATTACTTCAACTTTGAAGCAGCCTATTTAAATATAAATTTGTGTTTAAATATATATTCCTTCCTATCCTATGTCGTTTATGACTTGCATAATATCATCTGCTGTGTTTTCGTGTGGTCAGCGATCCTTTCGGAGAAATGTAGGAATACACCAGGGCATATCCATCTATGCCAATTCTCACATATTGGTCCTCACGCACTATGCTTCCTATCGCATTATTTCTGTTTAAAACATGCACTTCTACGTCTTTTCTATTGTTCACTATCCGCATCCCGCCTGTCACCCCTGCAACGTACGATTCACATATTATAATATAATCCACATTCCTTTGTCTGCCGATCACATATACTTGGTCCTGCTTATTTTTCTCCACCGAAGTGTACCTGTAGAAACTTAGTATTTATACCCATTATTTCCTTCCCAAATTGTTTCGGCTTTATTACTTAGCTTCTCCATTTTTACTTTGTTTTCTCTTTGTTATTCTATTTTCAGAGATATTGAAATTCGAAAGAAAAGCCTGTTGCGTACAGTTTCCTGTGCTGTGCTGATGACTTCCACAAATATCTACTTAAGCTTTCTGTGCCAGTGTATTTGTTTTTAATATGTCCATACCCAAGATATTTACAACGCAGAAAATGTAACAAAAAGGGAAATAGAAAGCGAAAAAAAGGAAGCCGCGAATATGGTTGAAGATGGTTTAAATTAGAGTAAATGTTTTGAAACTTGAAAGGCATTATAGATATGGAGTGGCCCGAGGGTAGCCCGAGGTAGCCCAGGGATGTAAAATTTGAACCTGTGAAAGGTAGATTTTCAGAAGTTGAAGTAGTTCTAGAGGAAAGTCTTGTGGAGGGATAAAGTAAACGAACAATTTTCTTAAATTGGATTTAGTTTCACTCACAGTATTTTATGAAATCGTTTATATTTGGCGACATTGCAATCCGAACGAAATGAACGATTTATTTTAAGTTATTTCTTCATCACTGTAACATATCATCATTAGTTGATTACTAAATAATGCCCCTATTTCGAAAATAACTGTGCAAAACAATCAATTTTTTTTAGTTTTTTTTTTAATCCATTTTCTTCGTGTAATCTTAGTAATGGTTTTAAAAATGTTAACGTAATTGACAAGGCATAAAAATGATACTGAAAAGCCTTTAAAAACAATCCGAACAAATAAAAATTGTTGTTATAAGATACAACTGATAATATCTTCTCTTCGAAGTATAAAATCAATTCACAGATCAGATACCCATAACAAAATATAAATCAACTTTAAAGATATATAACTAAGTTTGATTGTTTCTTCATTAATCATTTTTGACACGTTAAATAAATTTATTTTACTTACATTAGAGAATCACTCAGTAATTTCTCTTAGTATTAATTGAAGGTCGACTACTTATTTACATGTCTTTATCACATAAACTTCGACATCACTTTACCAACACAGAAAAAGTATATTTTCTTTACATCAACGTAATAATTTTTTTGCAGGACAAATATTACTTGGCATTTTTGCAATCGATCTTCTGTTTCGTCTTAGCTCATTTAATACAGTACTAAAAATCGGCACGGGGTGATTTGCCGCTAGAATAATGAATGGATATTGAAAACGAAAATAAAACCGTCGCTCTGGTAGACCTGATTGATCGCGATATGCGGCCGTGTCCGATGAATTCCGCATCATTTAAACGGTGAAATAGGTGATGGTAAAAATATCTTTTTTTAAAAAAATAGGAAGACCGCCTTATAAATACGACTGCGGAAACTAGGACAACCGAATAAATGTGAAAGGAGGAGAAAGAGAAAGAAAGGAAACTCATCGTACCCTCATGACAAGAACACGATTGGTGTCTATATATTTCACGGGTTGGAACACGGTTTTTTGAATATTTTTCACTGTAAATTTCTGACGCGTTGCCAGGAAAAATAGAGCGTTCGTCAGGAAACTTACGTCGACCCGTTCGCGTTAGAGGGAACGTTGAGAAAGGGAAAGTTATTGAAAAATGATCTTTTAGTGTTGTTTTCTTCTCAGTTAAAGCGGACCTTTAAAATAGATTTATTTCGGAAATTCTTCCCCCAAAAACACTTCGGTGAATCTTACAGTACATCAGTCAAGTTATAACGATGGAAGTCCATTTTAACACAAAATTAAAATTTTAATTATTAATTTCCTCTTATTCTAGACTTCAGAGTCCAGAGTGTGTAGTGGGAAATGGCCAAGAACGGTTGGGAGAAAAGTTAATCGTAATGTGGTTTCTCTCTACATGCATTGCCTATGCATATGTATAGACATAGATATTTGCATATACATTTATATGCCTATCCATATGCATAGACATGGGCATATGCATACACATGCATTTGCTCTACATCCAAATGCCTTAAATGCCAAAAAAAGATCATTACCAATAAACAGTATATAATGTAGTCCATTAAAAATAATAATTTAAAGTGGAAAACTGTTGTTATTTAATCTCCAAGAACTACGCAAGCTTCATAAAAATTCTCAACTGCGAAACTGCAGACAAGAGCAAATTCTTTTAGCAAAAAATGGAATTTTAATTTACCAAAACCGATGCAGGATTTTTCGAACATGTAGAAAATGAATATTTTAGGCTTAATTACATAAATAAAGTTTATACACACTCAACATATAAAATTGTGCATAACATTGCTGAGAAAATTCTCTTCGAAACCAAAAAAAGAACTAAATTTTCAATGAAAAATGGCAGAGTATCGCTAAATAAACAAATAGATTATAAATTTCAATACACTCTCAGCTTCCAGGAATTAATGATTCTGTGTGGGTTCCAACTATTATATATCTATTCAATAAGAACTGGAGGATTCCAATAGCTAGGACACTGGAGCACACATCTTGTTTTGTGGGTTCAAATCTCAATCATTGGGACCAAATTTTCGGGGCTAGAGTATATATTTTTAATTGTAAAATACTGTATAACCGTTTAGAACAGAAAATAGGGCTTCAGTTTAATATCGACTTAGTTGATTTCCTTAAATTTTCCACAAAGTTTATAGAAAAATTAATTTATTGTCTTTGTCGGATTTTTTTTTTGATACATGAGTGGCCCTGAGTTAGTTTTGACGAAAGATTTGGGAAATGATATCCCAGTACTAAACGTTTCTCTCTCGGAGTTCCTTATTTATTACAAACTCGATTTAATCTAACAAAAATAGTAGAAATAGTAGAAAGTTATTTAATAGTATAAATGTTCAACTGCAAACGTTTGGGAATTTTTTGTTAAAGAACTATATAAAAAATAATTCCATACTTGAAAATTAGCCAAGTGTTTACCATAAAAAAATTCTAAATATATTAAATCCTCAAAATGGCATTGCGGTTGTTAATTAACAGATATTAGAATTTAGAATAGAATTTAATATAGTACAACGTGAACTTCACGCACGGTATTTCAGGTAAATTCAGCTTTGTAATAAGTGAGAACAACTTGTACTCGGTAAAATTTTAGGAATCATTTTAAAAAATTATCATAGGACTACCTTAACTTCAGCAACCAATTCGACAAAAAGAGTAATTTACGTTACTCTTTAGTATTACCTACTACTCCGTCTCTCATCTGAAATTCATAATTTTTTTCTTTTTTTTTTCCAATTTGGCCAAAAAGGGGTATCAATTTTTGAAAATCAAAATCCATTTTGAAGGTAAATGAATTTATAACTTTGCTGTTATAATTTTTACACGTGTACATACTTCAAATTTCACACACTGTTTGCAACAATTTGGCAAATAATGTTATTTACATATTTTGTGTAATTTTGTTTACTATTATTACTCAAAAAAAAACATGAAATTAACTAAACCGCCAAGAAATCATAGTATAAAGATGCCACGAAATTCCTAACAGTTTTCCTAATGATAAATTTTAAAAGTACAACTAAAAACGTGAAACGCATTTGTAATTGTGTCTTCAAATATTATGATTCAGAAAATGCTAACTTACCACCACAAATGTGGAGTGCCTTTCTATTGTTGCTTGTTCCAACAACAAAATACTGCGGATTGTTTCAAGCAAAATTTAACGCGATCACCAATCATCACGCAATCATTTTGATTTTGTTGAAGGATTAAAAAATAATCAATATGAGGTATACATAAATCCAAAGAAAATTCAAAAACCTAACTGAACTCAAACGGAAAAAGAGAAGTTTATTGGTGAGACAATTTTACTATTTAAAAATCAACGTTCAATTGTTATGCGAACTTATATATAGCAAATATTTAAATAAAATTACTCGTTCTTACTTCAAATGGTGACAATCCCTGATGTGAGAAATACTGTTCTTTTAAATACAACTATTCAGGACATAACAAGACAAACGTTGCCGGTTTAATTTTTAATCACTAATATCATTTCTTAAATATCAGTATGACGACGGTTTTTGAATTTTTTGATGAATGTTATATGTTATTTTAAACATAATTAATGCAAGGTGACAAGCTATACCCTATTAGCCTGGAACATCAAGCCTGGAAAAGTTTGAAAAATTTTTTGCACAATTTCAACAAGTTTTTTCCGCATGGGTTCAGGTTCATAAGTCCCTTACTATTGAAACTCACCAAAACACTTTTGTTTTTTGTGCCCCATGGAGCTCCCCTACCGTAGGAGGTCAGCAACTAGTTTGAGGACCTTTCTTATCGATGCGCAGGTAATTGCTTTTGGTTCAGCAAATGGTTTCTTTTGTGAGTCAAGTCTGGTGAGCTCAAGGGCCGGGCATTTACATAGTATGTGATAAGGCGTTCCTTCTCCTTTGTCACACATCTTGCAAGTCGGATTTCCCTTCACACCGAGGTATTTCATAAGAGAGCAGTGACCTGTGTGCAGTCCTAATGCCCTGCGTCGCTGATATCTACTTAGCTGTATTAGTTGTATTGGTTTGGCTTTGGAGGGTCCCTTTAAAAATATTTTGTAGACTAATACGAAAGGCCGCATATAAATTCCGGTCCCACTAGAGGTAATTCGGCTCCCTTTTTAAACAAATGATCTGCTTTTTCATTACCTTTAATTCCTTTGTGTCCCCAGATCTCTGGTAGGGATACTTTATTATGTTTGGCAGCATTGCCACGAGTCCATGCGATCTATTACTATTCTCGATATCGTGACATTCTCCAGTGATCTTAAAGCTGCCGGGCTATGAGTGATGATCAAAATTTTTTTGGTTGTAGTACATCCCCACCATCTCCTGTACACAAGCAGTCATTGTGGTTAATTCTGCTTGAAGCAGTTGCGGTGCTGCCTAGGTTAAAGCTGATGCTTCTCCCTGGGCCTGAAACCACTGCTCCAGTACTCCTTTTCGTTTTGGAGCCGTTTATATACCAGACTGTCAGTTTACGTTTTCTCGGCGTTTGTCTGTTCTCTTCCTGGTCCCCTCACGGTATTTTTACCAGACAGTGTTTCTGGAAGATCCAAACAGCCCTGACCGTCCTGTCGTTTTGTATTTCCCTAAGGAATCGTTAAAATAGTTCCTTCTAGATGCTAACCTGCCTTGTTCGTTAGTTACTAGCCAATAGGCCACCGTCAGTGCCGTGGACTTCACTAAAAGGTGGAATGGAATGATTTAGTACTAATATGAGCTGTTTATCAGGGACCAGATTTGAATAAAGGATTAAATATTTTGGGACCTAATCGATGTACTCCGCTAGATAGATTACATACCCTCATCACCTGCAAATTAAAAATTTTCAATGATTTAATTCCAAGATTTAATCTTGCAACAATTTATTGTAGGAAAAAATATTCCTCATTGAACTTCTGTCTATTCCGGCCGCATTCAAATGAAAAACATTTTAACACAAGTGTGCTATTGTTTTTGGAAGAGAAAATGTGAATTCTTATCGATTTCTACGATGTATTCTTAAGCTAGAGAAACGATCGCGTGGGAAAGCGACGTTTGTCTCTATTTTTTTTAATTTAGAATTCCTCTCCGCCATTATTTTTTTACGTTTCGAAATGGCATTGAATGCGCATTTAATACATTGCTTTTGTGAAAAAGCGTCCAATAATTTTTTTACAGCAGATATGGAAGGATTGTTTGGAAAATAATAATTTTTAAAGTGTATTCAGTGATATGACAATGATGAAAGATTGCCATCAGTAGAAAAATTATTTATTCAGCATATTGTTCCAAGAACTAATTAAGATTTACTTTTGAACATGTAATTCTCTAGATGAATCTTAATAAATCTTATAATACATATTGTAACGCGAGAAGTCACTATAGCCACAGAAAAATAATAGAAAAATAGAACGTCAATTTTGGCTTCCGCAAAGATCGACAGCGGATAGTTCGAGGCGTGTAAAATAAATTATATTTAACGTTGCATTGTAAAGAGTGCGTGTAAAATAAATTAGAATTAACGTTACATTGGTGTCAGAAGTAGAATACATGAAGTTAAACGAACTAGAAATAGTGTAATTAGGAATAGCACTCGAGCGGCCTTCAAACGATTTGTGTTTGATTTTCTATCAAACACTTTCCAATGATTTCGACATACTTGGAAACTGAAGTCACAAAAGAAAAAGGTTATCTTTGTTAAAATAATGTTGGTTGAGGTTGGAAAAAATTATATTCTATTGTTTTTCCTCAATTAAAAAACCATTGTATTCAAATTAATTTTTGTATTTGTAATCACGTGTTTATATCACCATTTTATTAAGATAAATATAATTTTTCAAATAAAACTTTTTGAACTATTATTTTACTTACCTCTTACATGCTCTTGTAAAAATCAATCAATAATAAAAAACACTTTTTTTATATAAAATGCACTGTTCTAAACAATCTTATTAATCTGAAAAAATGTTTCCAAAAATCGAAGGAATGTTTATATGTTGATTTCGATGTATGCGCATGCAATAGACGCAGGGCAGCTGTGTCACACTGCTGCCCTGCACACTGCTGCCCGAACACGATGATCAACTTAATGTTTTTGATATCTTTTTTAGTTTTTGAGAAAATCGCAAAAAAGTAAAAAATTGTCGTTTTTTGCGAATTTCAAACCCTTGTCGGGGGTTGCGCCGATTGAAACCTACAAATTCGAAATTCTGAGGGTCGAAAACATATTTGCGTCCAGGTTTAATCGACGGAGGAAAAAATCGAGGATCAAGCCTCCATTCAGTGGCCTATACTGAACGATTTACTCGGGCGGGACGCACTTCGGCCACACCAATTAAATTTTAACTCTACATGAATTTACCGATCAATCATTATAGTTAGTATAATAACCTTAATACAACCTAAAATTTCTGTTAAAGATATGTAATTCAAATTTTACAAAATCGCATTCACTTACGGTCTCCTCTGCCTATTTTATTTCAGATAAAATAGTTCAGAAATTATATTGCTAGCATGTTTTCTCATTTACAGTGTGCCAGTTTTTAGCCATATTTTTATAACATCTCATATCTTTATTTAGAGTGGTCCATGACGACGTTACCTCCATTTACCGAAGATCGTTCTCGAAGGACGAATTATCCTCCTCATGAAAAAAATTCCCGTCAGAGCTCAAATCGAATATGCGTTATCTCCACTAAACGCATTGAAGCGAAATAAACCTTTCAAAGTTAAACCTCACTCCCTATAAAAATATTTTAGCGGGATTCGGGTGGCTCGTTTCTGCTAATGGGCTAACGATTATTCCGAATTCTGAGATGAGCCGATAACGTCTCTCTCCTAAGTTCCTAGAAGCTGACAGTCGGTCCGGGAATGACTCCGGGACTACGCAGAGGGAGGATAATAATTCTTTTATATATCATTTGTATTCTGACGTGGTGATCGGAAAATACCCCAAAAGCGGTAGACATTGTGATGGATAAATTTACGAGGAAATTTCTTTCGAATTTATTATCCATATTCATGTATACTAAATTTCCTGGCATCTTAAAATTATATGTGTCCCGATGAATCACTAAAAATAACACATAATTGACGGTGTGAATTTCAAAGTTTGCACGTTTTAATTACATAACTGCTAAATTACCTACACTTATAATCGATGCACTCATATTCCGTAGACCCCCTTCAGGATTCATTTAATAACTGTTTCTGTGTCGCGAAAACACTGCAGTCCTGTACGTGATTATTAGGAAGTAAATACTAACACTCGGTTATTATCTACAATTTATCCTTTATATTCTAACCTAAGTAGAGGTAGAAATTTTAGTTCTCAACTAGAGAAGTAAACTAGTACAATCGTTCTGGTTCACCATGTAATAATTGCGCCCTTGTAACAATATCATCGAGACTATCAAAGCTTTTGCACACGAAACTAAAAAGACAAGATATTCATACATTAACAACACAAGATATCAAAATGATTAGGAATAATATCAGCCATGCTCGAACATCGAAAATATTAACATTACCGAAACCTCGCACAGATTTACATGAAATTTTAAGAAAAATGACAGTTGTAACAAATAATGGAGAAAATTTTTGCCTCGTTAACGATAGCTGCAATAACATCGTTTCATTTTCAACAAAGACCAACTTAAGTAAATTGTGTAAAACTGGTTTTGTTTTTGTGGATGACATGATTGACAGTTACTCGAAGGAATTCACTCAATGTTTTTCTATTTTGGGATTTTATGAAAATGTCTGTGTTCCCTAAGCCTTCTTTCATTTACCTGACAAAAGAATGGAATCTTACACAAAAGCGTTTACACATATCAGATCAATTAGCAATAGCTTGGGGTTAACGTTTGATCCAAAAGAGTTATTTCCGATTTTGAGTTAGCTATTCATAAAGCGATTCGACAAATTTTTTCAGCCTCACAAATTTGAGGGTGTCGTTTCCACCTCGGACAAAGTTTCTGAAGGAAAATTCAGAAGTTGGGATTGACTACTGTCTATAAAGTCAAAAATTCTGAAATCGAACGCTTTTTACGATTATCTTTCGGTCTTCCTTTCTTGCCTACAGATTCCATTGATATATATATATATATATATATATATATATATATATATATATATATATATATATATATATATATATATATATATATATATTATACTGTGACGTTACTATCATTTTACGACGTAAAGTCTACGTACAAAATCTAACAACAAAATTAAATATGTTCAATGCCTTAAAAAAGAAAGTCTTTCACGTCCAACGTTTATAAAAATGAAGGCTTGCGTAAGTTATGCAACATTCTTAGAGAAAATGTTTATCTCAAAAAATCATTCAAAAATTTCTATTTAACAACCCCTATCGACAAACTAGACCAACCAACTTTTCCATATGTACTATTATTCAAAGCATTATTTTCAGCACTTCTCTTTACATTGAAGGTTTAATCCATAATAATATCTTAACTCCACTCAATTAAAAATTTGCAAAACATCACATATTGACTAATTCACAATTGACACCAAATTAATATCACCTATAAAACCTTCTGAGATTTCTAATGTAATATATGAAATTCCTTGTGGTAAATGCAATCCTTAATACATAAGGCAGTTATCAAGAGTATTACAAGGTAGAATATCTTCTCATAAAAGTGATAAACGTAAAATGCCTAAGTGTGCTTTGGTAAGTCACTGTATTTATAATTCTCACACTACTGACTTTAACGAAACAATTGTTCAGATCTCATGTATATAAAAAATTAATTAACAAATAGTGTTTTTTTTTTCGTAAAATATATCACTGTAAATTATTTTCACCCATCACACACATCCGTTGTAAAAACAATTTTATATATTTGAAATTGTTTTATTTACTTTTAGTTTGAAATATGACTGTAATAACTAATATATAAATATAAAATGTAGTATATAATAATAAAATATAAACTGTAAATATGTGAATCTTCCTCCCATATTATATTTAACTTACATTCGAATTCTGTAATTTCAATTGAAGCTTGTACTATTTAGTTCGACTTTTATTATTAAGTATTCACATTAAGTATCACAATAAATGTGTACTGCTTTCGCCAGGTTTGCCCTGAAGGAGAAAAAGAATAATTTTCGAATGATAGGCAGAAAGTAGAAAATAGCGTTTCCATACAGACCATATTGAGCATGCCCAAAAGGATAATCATCTCCTCCTTATATATTCTCTCTTTACATATATTATAATATTAATATAGAATTAATATAACAGAAGAATAGCCTACATTTAAGTCGAAATAACCCCATAAAACACTATTTTAAAGCACTTTATAATTTCTATTAAGAACTGTGGACTGTGGACAGGAAAATTAGATTTGGTTTCGAGCCGTTTCGTTCAAAGGCAAAATGAAGAGTGACGAATGTCAAGTAATAGAATAGAGAATATATCTTCCCACATATATCTTCTAATTTCCTTCAGGAATAACGTGAAAAGTTATTTTACCATATCAAAGTGAAGGTTGCAAGTTTAGCACAAACAAGATCCAAGAGTAAGGTCTCCTATGTGCACTTTATTAGTTGATAATAAATATATTACGTTTTAATTACCGTTGGAAATAACATCTCGCTGTTTTAATGCTCTTATTAAAATGAAACTTCGAAAATATATTAGATAAAAATTAAAGATGATCTGTGAAATTAAAGTAATATGTATTTAATTATCCTTTTTGTAGAGATAGCGGTTTACATTATTTTAAACAATACTTAAGTGTCATTGATAAAATATCGAAAACATTAAATATCACATCTTCCTAAAATAAAGCATAAGACAAATGTAAAAGATAAGTTATAAGAATTTAGGGGTTTGTTTTTAAAAAAGAAACTTTATTGTAGCTAACACGTGGTGACAGCGATTGTCTCTATTACCATACTAAATAAAGTAAACAAAGCGACAATGCCAACTTTTATACATGAAACAGAAGAATGCAATGCGATCCACAATAGCATAAAGGCAAAAATGCTGAATGACGAATTTATATCTTTTAACTCCTCCCGTCGTAGAAACGCATCAACCGTGATATCAAAGTTGATGAAGTAAAACCATTATCTCGACATCTCAGTCTTCTCTCTTCTTCCTCTCTCGAGATGTTTTCCCAATGATAAATTTTACTACAAAGAATCCGGAAATACTGGATGCGATGACGTGTAACAGGATGGTTCAGATGTTAATTGTGTAGAAGTGGACAGATTCAGTTGAGATCTCCTCAAGGTTTTGTCATTGGACGTCTAAGGCCGCTCGGGCGTTCTTCATTTCTTCCAGGTTGACGGATTCCAATGTTAAGCCTGTTTATCCAATATACTCACTTCAAAATATCTTTGGTGCAAAAAGGCACTATAAAGACTTGCAGGCGACTTGCGACATACAACTAACCTAGTCAAACTCTCTCGTGGTGTTTTTCGTTATTTCGTAACTTTGTACAGTTTTACTTTTAGATTTATTACTCCATCCATTTATATATAATGCTAATTTTAGATTCACGTTAAAAGTTTATCTTATTCATAGTTTGTCTTGACCTAATCCTAACATGGATAACAAGGGACCAACCACTTGTTACAAATTAGCCATGTGACGTGAAGATAATAGAAAATTTAAAACACATTAAAAAATATCATACATTTCTAACAGAAGTATTTGCGTGATGCTTAGTACTTATATACTTATGTTATCAACTTTCTAACACGATATTTCCATATTGTGCAATCGACAGTAATGTAATAAAAAGTTTTTAAGAAACCTTAATGACAATAGGATAGAAGCAACAATTCAACCGTACTCTTGTAAACAATCTGTTGATACACACTGGTAGTAGAGGTACAGGTATACTTTGATAAATTAATTGGCGCATCATCGTTAGCAAGTTAGTGACATCAATCGCAATATCCTTAATTAAGCCGTGTTTGTTACACGTTCAGCTCTCGTATCAAATCCCTTTGTAGTCGACAAACAGTCCTAGAATATATGCTTGATTTCACACGTGTTCTCGATTCGGTATGCCTCAGTTCTCTGCAGGTCCACTGTCACTGAAATAACACGAACGTTTACTTGATAAATGTAAATGTTTTTCTTGCCGACGACCCCACTTTTTTCTCCTCTTAGGGCTCTTATTAGAGGAATGGTCTCCGTGTTTTATTTGGGACCCCATTTCCGACAACAATTTAGATATTTATTTATAGTTTCCCACTGGATCCGAACAATAAAAACTACGCTTCTTCTCTTCTCCGCAAATTATTAGCGTTCGATTATGAGATAAGTGTTTGGTAAACAAAAGAGGGAAGACGAGAGAAATGATCCGATAATTGCGACCAAATAACGTCTAGGCGTAAAGACGGGCAATAACATATTTATCTACTTTTGTATATGTTTCCATTATTCAAGGATTAGAATATAACACTGAAAAATAACTAATGAAAATCTAACCAGGATTTGACCTGTTGTGATCTTTCTATTGATTCTTAACTTTATTTTTTATAAATATTTATATCATCATCCGAGGTAAAACTAAAAAATTGTAAATCCAATTTCGCCTATTCTTTCGCAAAAAGCATCGCTATAAATATTGAACACAAAACAGTAATGAACCAGTATTTTTAATTCTAATAGTTGTTGTGTAACTGATAGGTACTGTTATGAAGCTCTACACTCAGAGGTACCACTTCATTCTATTATGTTGAAAACAGCAAACTCGAGAGGTGAGGTTGTACTGACTATTACAAAATGTAACTACTGTTCTATCTAACAATTTCGATGGCCTTATATTAGATTACTTGTTAATAATAAATTTAATATCTGTGATTTTCTAATATAAGTTCAACTTTCCAACTAACGATACTAATAATTATCCATTAATAAATAATCATAGCCAATAAATTTGTCGCCCAAATGTCGCTTAATTACTTTTAAAAAATTAACGAGTTGTTTATAAGACTGGAATGTAAAACTATATGGTCAAAATTCACATGAGGCACATAAGTGCTTTACAGTACATATGTGGTGCATAACATGGTCTTTTATAATGATCATATCCATTATACGAGGGTGGAGTGAAAAGTTTCCAGATTGACCAACAGATGGCGAGTGCGGTTATAAAATACTTTCATTTGAAAGGGTGTACGGTAAAGTTCCGAAAACGAAAGTTTTGTGTGCGTATATTTTAGGGGGATTAAATGAGGGAATACGTAACGGTCGAGGAAGTGGGGACGGCGCGGAGACGCGAGTCCGGTCAAGAGAAAAAAGTCAGTCGAAGCGAATCGTTGAGTGTGCGTACAACTTGCGAGAGCGTTAAACAACGAGGTGTATACGATATTCATAGTGACAACATTGCGTTTGTATAGCGGTGAGTACCGACTGATATTGATTTGACGAATGTCACACAACGATCCAACTTACATCAAACTTACATACCTTGATCTAAACAACGACCTCATATACACCACATAACGTTCACACTTACGAATTCTGGTCTAAGCAACGACATTATACATTGACAAGACGACCCAACGATACAGGTCCCGTATAACGGACCCACGGTCTTAACCGACCCAACGATACAGGTCCTATTCAATGGGCCCACGGTCTTACCCAACGATACAGGTCGTATTCAATGGACCCACGGTCATACCCAACGATACAGGTCCTATACAACGGACCCACGGTCTTAATGACTCAGTGACTGTTTACTGACTTATCAAGTACGACTTAACATACAGTTAGTCACTCAAGGGTTGCTCAATGGCCCTATACTAACCGAGAGAGACTAGGATTAATCGATACATATACCTTTCACTCTTTTACACTTTCATATATAGGGAGAAACCCATGTATTTTACTTTGATAGTTTTTGTTTAATTTGTGTAATTTAAGGTTATTTGTAATTAACGCATTTCATGAAGCAGGGGGTTTTTTCCTGGCTGTTCTCTGTACTGGCCAGGTTTTTCTCCTGGGGCCAATAAAGTCATGTATGAGCCCCAAACTGGCAGTTTTATTAATTTCCTTTTTATTTATTCCTTTATAACATTAGAGTATACGTTAAAAACACGGGATCTCGGCACATTGACGAGGTTCCGATGAAACAAAGGGTTTACACCAGCTCAAATTATAGATGAAATGGATTCAACACTACAAGTCTCTTCTTCATCATATTCAACTATAAAACAGTGGGTTTCTGAATTTAAGAAAGGTCGTACGAGCACCTCTGACCAACCATGTTCGGGACGCCCCGCTGAAGTCACAACTCCAGAAATTACTGAGAAAATCCATAAAATAATGTTGGAGGAGCGCAGATTAAAAGCGTATGAGATAGCTGAGGCTACTAGGACATCAACTGATCGTGTACGCAATATTTTACATAACCGTTTGGGCATGCAGAAGTTCTGTGCAAGATGGGTGCCGCATTTGCTAGCGGTCGACCAAAAATTGAATCGAAAAACCATTTCAACCGAGAATTTGTCACTGTATAAGCGTAACCCAAGAGAATTTTTGCTTCGATTTGCAACTGTCGATGAAATTTGAGTCCACCATTTACTCCAGGCCATTTAGATCAAAATCGCCCGAATAGCAGAAATTTTGAGATCTAGATATCGAGAAGCGGTTTTCTGCATTGTGTTCAGGAAGGTCCCAGGAAAAAAGTCTATGTGGTCTGGTTTAGCCATTTTTTGAAAAATGCCTTCTGGGCAGGAAAATACATTTTCCAATTGCATCATTCTTTGCACCATTATAGGAACGACTGGAAACTCGGAAAAATCGCTCGGATATCGTTACTCGGGGGTTTTCTGGGATGCCGAACTCCATTCTGGCATTATAATTACCTGGAGGTGCACAGGGGTGGCTCTGTGGGGATGCGCGGGGGTGAATTGGGGGAGAAATGGCAGCGTGAATGAAAAACGCTCCAAACTCGTTACTCGGGAGTTTTTGGGGATGCCGAATTCAATTCTGGCAATGGAATTACCCGGGGGCGCTCGGGGGCGGCTGTGCGGGGGTATCCGAGGGGCCATTCTGAGAGGGAAATGGCACAGTCCATGAAAATCGCTCCACAATCGTCACTCACGGGTTTTCGGGGATGCCGAAATAAATTCTAGCAACAGACTTCCCCGGGGGTGCTCGGAGGTGGCTGTGTGGGAAATGGTAAAGGAACAAGTGAAAAATCACAAATTCATGGACGCGGCCATTTCCCCCCAATCACCCCCAGACAACCCCACAGAGGATGACTGGAACCGAAACAACCTTGCCGAACCAATGAATCGACTCACCTATGAGACATTTTCTACAATGGAAACGAAAGTGCCCAGCAACTTTAATAGATTTGACAACAACTATTATAGAAAATATAAGCCCAGACCGAAGGAGCTACTCATCGACAAGGAATCAACCACCGTCTGTTCATCCTGCCCTCGAGAAGGAGTCCAGCCTGTACATCAAATAGTGGTAATAGACTTGGAAAACAGCAGTGAGAGAGTAGAAAACCTAGAATTTTTACCCTAAGAAACTTACTGGAGCTCAATGTGACTATCAAACCAACCCAGAGGCAAGCTCTCCTCATCACTCCAACGAATCAAAGTGAGCTGTAAAAGATGAAGACCATCGCAAATAATCGAGACAAAATACAACTTCAGAAATTGAGATGAGGTCTACGGAGAAAATCCAAGAAAATCCTTTTTCCATACTTGCGAAATGGAGTAGGAAACCTATTTGTCATAGTACCATGACACAAACAAATAATTAAGGAGATATACGTAATCCGTATCATATCTGTCGATAGACATACATTCGACCGAGATGAATGTATTTTTGTTTGATAAATATTTTTGTAAATTCTCATTTAAAAGTTCTAACGAAGTGTATCATTTAATTTAATAAAGTTCTTTTTGTAAATGTAAATGATCCTTACTTAGCAAATATATGGATACAAAATAAAAAATGGAACTTGGCCAAACAAAGTACACTTATTTTTTATTGTAGTATTCCTGATTTAAACTCTTAAAAAGTAAACCTAATAATTAGTTGTTTTCATTGTTACAATGTAGAAACTGCTTCGCTGGTTGTCAATCAAATAAAAGCGATAGAAATTTAATATTGTACCTCAACCGGCCTTGAATAATTAACCTTCCAGCAAAATTTATTTTCAAATGTGATCGTGAGATGAGGACGTTACCTTCTTTCACTGGTTCTCATCTGAAATTCTTTATGTTTAACTTGTTGCGAAGAACAGCTACAAAACTCGCACTTCCCGTTAAATTAATTTACTTTTGTTTCAAAATATTCCGTTCCCAAATGGATTTGAGTGGTTTAATTCAAGTTTCACAAAAGTTTCAATTAGAAAAACCTCACGGTGTTAAACTTTTCTTAACCTGGTGCCCCTCCCACATACTTTCCATGTTATAACTTCAAAAATTATTTTCCCGATTTTCTAAATCTCTTTAGAGTTTATATTAAGGCGTACACTAATTGATTCTGTGTTCCATCAACAAATTGCCGTCAAGCATTCTTCCGAAGGGTTTTAGGGCTCTACCTTATTTATCTATACACAAATGGCGCATCCGCTTCTGTTTCCTATACTCTAATCTCCTTTATTTATTTTGAAACAGGCCTCCTTTCTTTCTCAAATAATGAGGAGAAAACTAATATAGGGAAAAGGTATTATTACAGTTTTTTTTTGTTTGTCGAGAGACAAGGACGAAATGACAAAGAAGATTACAGAGCTGCTGTAGTTCCGGGGAGATATACTACCAACATAAGAAATAAAAACATTTGTTATTCCGGAGACGCGTTTCACGAGAAAAAGTTAGTTTATGAACCGTAGGAAAGTCTCTAAATGTATTATAACGTTTTAGGCGAACAACAAATGCTGTTACATAAATTATCAACTAATTCTTTTACTATCTCCTTAACCGAAAAACATTCCTTTAAGATGTATTCCCGGCTAAATTAGTTTGGATTATACGACGTCTCACAACACATATAATCATGTACCATTTTATGGTATATTTCCAAAGATAGCAAGTGGATGTAATTTGTGCTGTGTTTAATGTACAGTATAGTGTAGTCATAGTATTGTACTAATACTACATTGTAATAGTGTTATACAGTTTGTAGGTAATACGTAGGGTACTTCCAGAAATAAAGTTTTGGCCAGCAATTTTGATAGTTGCAAATAATTCACAGCAATTCAGCAAACTTGCAAATACTTTTCATGGGTATATGTTACCCGTAGTATTTTTGACTCCTGATCACAAATCCGGTGTTGTAGTTAGTATCGTGTTTTTGTCAACATCAAGAACATATAAAAAATATTGAAGATGAATAAAAATGCATAAAGAAAAATCAAAAAAAAATTTTCGTTCCAAATATATACTATATGAGATATTATTATATAATATATATTATATAGTGTATAATCCAGCTCCCTGTCTTTAAGAGAAAGAAACTTCTGTCGCAAACAATTATCCTTCTTATCCATAACTATATTTTGCAGTAGTTCATAAGAATTAATAATGCAAAAATATTGTAAACGATTAATACATTGATAATTCTTGTTTTTAGAATATTAATAACAAAAATTAATGTCCTCTTTATAACACATTCCTTAACGAGTTTATTTCCCAGATGGCCCATATACCTGCATATATTCAAACATCTATACTCCATTTGAAAATGCTTGAAAGCACAGAAAACGGGGACCCGTGATTAAGTCGGATCAAAATATTGTACACCAGTGACTGGTACTTTTGGAGGTCATTATTAGCTATTTTATTGGATATTCAATAAAGATTTTTTTTATATTTTCCTCAACATTTAAACAGCAGTTCCTGAAAGTTATGTAATTTGTTAACACCCAAATAGGAAATTGTCGTGCAAGCTTAAAACAATAATATGGCCATGAAGAGTACCAGGTGTAATATCAGGGTCCATTAATTCTTGCACGGGTTGCGGACAATGGCCAGTTCTTGAACAGGTGAAGAAATATCTAGCTACTTTGCAAATATCTAGTTCCAAGAAATAAATTCACTGTTGTATCTGAAATGACGTAATCTTTTTACCTTCAGAATTTTTTCAGGTCTAAGTTTGGCAGAAAAGCACAATATTGTACTTAGCTGGAGTGTTTAAAAATGTTTTGCTTAAAAAACAGCTTACCAAATAAGTGTATATATATATATATATATATATATATATATATATATATATATATATATATATATATATACACCGGTATTCGGGAAAAATATATACGAAAAAAACCACTGATACTTTTACAAGAAACGCTTATGCCTGAAGAAAATATTGACAGAATTCCAAAAATATACATATGTATATCGTTAGGTGTTATATATGGTTATACAAATCTCTACCGCACTTTATTTGTATGAACCTGCCTATTCGTATGATTTAAAAAATGTAAAATAGAAACGCACATTCATGAATACACAGTCTCGACCCGAACTAACTTATTTACTTATTACGATCTATTGTATGGGGAGAATTTTAGGGTGTATGCATTAAGGTTAATAGTGAGGACAAGTTTCCTTATCCTATGGAATATCAGATCAATCAAATCAAACTCGATGATAGAAATTTTTTAAAAACCTATACTTTTGATTTTACTGTTCAATACTGGGGGATTGCCGAAAAATATGAGTACTAAAAAATGGGTTACAAGTGTTATACTCTTTTATTAAATTTAAGAAGCTTATTAAATATTTTGATTATGATGATTATTACTCATTAATTATGCATATTTCATAGCATTATCGCTGTAAATAAATAAAAAAAAATGCTTCAGAACACGTATGATGAAATCTTCTAAAATCTTTAAATTTTAAATGTCTTTATATCAGTTTGAATTAGCAGTTTACAAATGTATAAACATCCAATTCGAAGAAATAAGTGATATAAAATCAATCTGCAACTAATACCAGAGAGGTTTTAAGTATTTTCATGACATTTTATAAGACGTTTGTAAAGGAGATCCAGAAATGGAACATTAAACGACTATGTATAACTTCCTGTGCACTATAGACAAATTTCAAAAATGTCGTCCGGTGATCGTCAGAAATTCGGCACGAAAATTTCAAAGATTAAGCATCGACATGTTTCCTCTTGACGTGTGCTGTTCAGAGCGAAACTTAAACATTTCCGTTCCCTTCGATATGCACTAACCGAGACATATAGGTTCAATAAGAGGGAAACGCGCTTTTCCAAATTCCGCCATTTAGTTCTCCCTCCCAATAGCCAGCGAGACGCCGTTTCGGATATTTGTATTCGTTTTGTCAAATAATCTCAACTTTTTGCTAATTCAGCTGGAACCACTATAAAATCTCATCTGAGGAAAAACATCACTTTCTCCGTTTAACAAACAGAAAAGAACTGCTTTATTTACATTAAATGAATACTTGATGGGCTATAAAACGAATATAATTCCCTTCCAGACCTTGCAGAAGAAAAAATAGTGGGGTTCGAAGGACAGACATGTTCCATTTCTTAGACATGAGGCAAACTAATCCGTTAACAACAATTCGAATGGATGGCTTTCAACGGTTTAACGGACGTATCTGCACTATCGAATTGGGACACGGCCGACAAAGTGAGAACTTCGTTTCTAATTTGATTAGCAAAACTCCCCTTGGAACCCTTCGGAGGACTGTAGCGGGTAATAAAACGAATGAAGAAAAACGGCAACTGTTGGAAAATTTCGAAGCAATCTGTTTCCAATCTCTTCGTCGCATGGTGGTAATAAATGAAAATTATTTTCGAACTCCACTACATACTTTTGAATATTCCCACGTCGTTTCATTCATTTTAAGCCAAGATAAATATAGTTGTCAAATCTTTTTTTACCAAACGTTACGTAATATTTACGAAGTGCTTGGACTCTTAATGTCATTAATAAGCTTGGGCACATATGCCACAAAGAACTGGTTCGTATGCACTCTCATAATGGGCATTGTGTGTTCCTAGCCTTAATCAGCTTATTACCTGAAAGAAATTTGAAAAACCATAATGAGTAATAAGTATCCTCAAATTGAAATAGGACTCTTGTAAAAGCAGTTAAAGGAATTATTAAAAACTCCAAAAGGAAAAGACTGAGGTATACAAAATAAAATAAAACCATGCATTATTGAAGGGTTAATTATATCAATTTAAAATAGGAACAAATTTAAAAAAAAAACACTTTTAACAAATACATACCCTTATGAACTTGAATATGAAACGAACCTAATAGAAATAAATTAAATTTTACTGCTGAATATAAATAAAAATAACTAATTAGCTTAGAAGAATAAAAAAATAGCGATATGTTCTTGCGATAACTTTCTCACATGTGGTATGTGCTTTGTATATATTTAGATATTCTCAAAACCAAAATACCCTTTAGGGCAATTTTACAAAAAATAATTTCAGAATAAAAGTTATAGTTATTTAATAGACAAGTTAAAATGCGAAGGTTGAAATAAATCGTTCCAAACGTCAAGGAGAATTAAGAAAAAGGAAAAATGTTAGAGTAAAGTGCCCTTTAGAGTGCATAAAAAGAGAAATATTTCAAATAAAAATTATAGGCACTCCATGATGTAGCTTGAATGTAAACAGTAACAAAAATATATGAAAGCGTTTTGTAAAAAAAAAATAAAAGGTCTGAAAATTCAAAGTGGCAAAAAACCCTCCCGAGAAGGTTGCAATATTCTTCCACCAACGATTCAAAAAAAACCCGTGTAACATATATAGGTTTTTTTTAGGAACAATTCAATGAAATTGAATTTCCCCAGCCCAGCCCGGCGTTCCCTCAGGATGCGGCGTCGCGGCTTTTGAGATTCGCTACCAAATCGCAGTTCCTCCTGCCTTCTGTGCAACTACAGTGTCATCGCGGTTCCGTAGAAGCTCCCAGTACGTTCATTGCCGTTAGATGAATGATCATTCAATAAGTATCATAAACTTAAGGTTCAAATTTAATACAGCGTATTAGTCATTTAAGAATAAAAATCGCTTTTCACTCGACATGGAGAGGATTTTTGTTCCTCGACAAAATACAAAGTCTGCGAATTCAAGTATCATTTATACACCCACCACCCCTCACTCATTCATTCTCATCACCCAAGACTCACTAGTTTCTAAGTAACCTAATATAATGAAACAGTGTATACATAAAATAACTCTAAAATAAATAGAGTACTAGAGGCGTTATATTTTAACAGTAACACTAATACTAGAAAATATAATCCTCTCGTTTATAGATTTTATAATGATTATTATATGGTAATCGAAGGCATTCATGTGGAAGACGATTCTGATACCTATGACTACTCTATCGGATTCATCTAGTGAAGGAAGTGATAACATATACGTGTGTGTACGTATGGTGTGGTGTAGTGTGGGGGTTAAATTGTTGAAATTAAGTCTCTGAGGTATCTGATAAAGATGTTCATGCCGTACTATAAAACTCTGAGAAGTGCCTACAGTCTACGGGACATTTCAATAATTCCTACTTCCACGTCTAAATCCATCTCTAAGTAATGCGTAGCGTACAATTCTGGTAATACTAAGTTACAAAGTGGAGGGTGACGACCAATTTCCGTCTTGGGAAAACCGGGAAAAATCGATTTTTAGCTGCCTCGTTTATTTTCTAAATGTACCCTGAAAAGTCTTATGCGTGTTACTTTTTTACCGCCAATTTTTCCTTCCGTTCCCATGGAATTGTGCTATTTTCCATTTTTAGTGTCCAATATTGTGTCTGCTCAACCAGATGCTGAATGGTCATTGTCATTTCTCTTTCAGTGGTTAATAATATCCTGTTTACATTGTATATGCACCAACAATCGGGATATAGTGAGACGTTTAGCTACACCGCTTGAACCGCCACCTCTTACCCCTACCCAATTTCGCTATATCTTTGTTTCTATTTCCTCATATATCTTCTCTTACCCCGTTCTACGCATCTCAACGGCCTTTCTTATTTTGTCTTATTATGTCACAATACCACAATTCATAAAACCAAAATATATTTGCATACTGATTTTGGACATATTCCCTTGTTCATGGAACCATACATGAACATTAATCCGGCCTAAGGGAAACCAGAGTCATCTTCTCTGAATCCACTTAGGTAACTCTCAGCAGGCGCGTCACGTCGCGGGTGTGGGCCCCACTGCTCAAGTGGGTGGCTAAGTTCTGCTGAGGACCCAGCAGGTGGCATCCCCGCTTCTAGGGATAGTATAGAAGCACCTGGTGTCGTGCAGCAGCAGCACCAGCATCAGGCTAAGGATGAAGATAAACAATATCGGCAAGGCTTAGAACTGATTACTTGTGGGCGGAGTTGAAACAACAGAACGGCACCACAACACTGCGGTGCGGAAAGTAATGGAAAACTACAGCACTAATTAATTCCCAGGACATTGCTATGGAGAGGAATCAAAGCGATACGGCCCCTAGTCTCAGGCAGCCCTTAAGTGGGCAAGGGGGCAAATAATTTCCCGGCTCAACATAGTATTTACCTTCATGTTCTATGGCATGCTATTTCCTGACGCCAAGACTTTCGCCTTCTGAATATATGGGAGCCGCCTTTGGCTCGTTCACTATTTTTTCCCGCCTTGTTAGTTCTCCAGCTCTCTCCCTACATTGAACCGTAGTACGTTAAATCAGCTCGGGAAAGTGGTATGATACAAAGCGCCCATCTATGGCCGAAAGATATTTTATTGAGGACGCGTTCTTGAGGAGTTAACCTCCTTCCAGGATTTTAGCCTTTAAACAATAGTTCACTTCGCGTAAAATTAAAGTCTTGTATTAAGAACTCCAATGTTAGTATTTAAGATGAGGTGTCGACAGGTAATCGAAATAGTTTTATATTAAATACATCGAGAGTGTATTTAAAGACTCAGTTTAATATTTTAAACTGGTGCTTGTCGCTATATAACCTGTTTCTACGAATTTTCTTAATATGTGATTAAAATATATTCATTTTACTATCTAACTGTCTCAATTAAAAGAGTCACTCATAATTCACAAGCTCTCTGGATGTCAGCGGTATAAGTTGTAACGAATCATGCTCTTAGTTTGAAACTATGAGTTCAAACGACTGCGCCAAATAACGTCATCCTAATTTTTCATTTTGCATTAAACGATGTCATGGTCAATATAATTGTTAAATAAAGGACACGGCGTTTCTACATGTCGTGTACTTCGTAGTTTACTGTGTGTCGTCGAATTTTGTCAATAAGCGATAATGGAAGTAGGCAGGGAAATTTTTCGTTCCGCCGCATAACTGCCCCCACTCGCTAACAACTCGTCGGTAGTTCTATAAACAATTTTCTATAGTGTAATAACTGTCTTCTGCAATATCGGATTTCCATAATTCTCCAAGTATTGCCAGCGGACGTTATCGCTAACATAAAGGAACAACAAATCGGAAGGGGTTGTTTTACAACCCTCTCAGGAAGTTTTCTATTCAAATCTGCCTTCACAAATTTTTAGGGAGAATAATGAAAGCAAAATTTTGTATGTAAATTTTATCGCGGTTTTTATCTACTCTTTTAACAATACTTTTATTTCCGTGAGGGAGAATGACCGAAAGTTTTTTCAATAAAAAGGGGTAATTACTATGTTAAATTCCTTCCGGGCATAAAAGTTCTTCCATCTTTCCTGTGTTCGTAGATATGCAGGACGGGAGCTGAATTCACGATATGTGTATTCCGCTGCAATTCCATCAAGGAAGAATAATGTATACCATCATATCAAGAACCGGGGGCAAATAGCTTTCCAGACATTTACGAATATGGTAAACTAATACACAAACTGATACACCTACCCCGTGTGTGTTGTTCTTGCCGCTCTTCTATTGATATTTCTCAGTTAGACTTCGTGCTCTGAATCCGAAATATGTGGTGTAAAGATAGGAAAAGGAGAGGAAATTTCTGACGATCAAGAGGTTCTCTCAAAAGTTGGCAAATAAGCCCCCAATTTGCACGAGCACATGTTTAATATACTCGTACCTGCACAGCCAGCATTTTACTCTAAAGGAAATTTACAATATATTCCGGTAGTATTCTTTATTCCTGTAAATGGAAAGTTTACAATAATGTCATCCACATTCATTTTGTCTTCCACTCAGTTCCATCTGTATTTGATAAAATTCAATTTCTATTCAATGGAACGTTATAGGCGAACGTAATTCGTGCTGTTTTCGTTAGTCTTTCAGTTCATCCAGTTTGGTTTAAAACGATTAACAGAATGAATAATTAATTTATTGTGATGCTTGCCCAACTTCCGATTTTTCACAAATGACCAAATTCCAAATATGAATGAATACTCATATATTTATCAAAATGAAAATCAATTTAAGACTGTTTATATCTCACAGATATCATAGGATCTCATTATATGAAATACCAACAGGTACTCTACCCTGAATACAACTATTTTAACCACCAATCTTTATAATTTGAGCTAATCCAGAGATCTGCGCTAGTGTCTCTCGATGTTACTAATCTATTTGGTAACATACCTGCAGAGTAACGTATACCATTAGCGAAAAATCTACTTTTTATCTCTAATGTTCCTACCACTGTAGTTCAAGAACTACGCACACTGCTTTATTTAGTCCTCAAACAATATTTCTACCTGTTTAACTCAAAATGTTTCAGTCAAGAGTTGGGCTTAGCATCTGCGAGTGGACTTTTTCCCTGTTTAGCCGAAGTTCATGTGGAATCTAGAGAAACAATACTTTTCACAGCATCTAGCCTCCAAAATCCACTTCTAGTACCGTTACGCCGAGGATTGTTTTGTTTTGGATTCGGAGGCGAATGGTCCACCCTCCAAAAATTTCTGAACTTCCTATACTCTAACATTAAGTTTACTGTACAATATGAACACAACAATTGTTGTTACTTCCTAGAAGTACTGTTACGCAGAAGGTTCTCCCACTGAACTTTGCCACTTTTGGTCACATAAATTAACTGCTTTCAACTCCTTTTTCCACATGATATTCTCATTATGTTTACTAACGCCTATCGATTAACTTTATTTTTTGAACTATAAATATTTTATCTAGCACAAACATTTTGTCAAACACAAATTTTAAAATATACTTAAAATCTACTTCCAAACTGCAGAAAGAGTATGTATATTCCTATATGGTATTATATATAGAATATGGTATTAACATTTCTTTTCGTACTACCAATAATATTTAGTAACAATAAGGATAAGAAAGATTTTGATAGTCAGAATCAGGTTTTATAGAATTAGTTGTGATGAGTCATGACGGTAATGCAGTTTACATAGACCAAACAGACAGACACATAGTAGAATCAATAAACACCTTAGAAAAATTAAGAACAGCTTGAACATAGTTGTTTACCAAACATAATCAGAATTTGCCTACCACATCTTAATTGACTTTTTGAACAAACGGACAACTGAATAAATATCAATAATTACTTAACACATAAGCCACACCAGATTATTGCTTCAGCTGTTGACTCAGAAGTCAAAAGTTTCACATGTAAATCTGAAAACGATAACGAAGAATTGGTCACTATTTCTTCTGATTCAATACAATTATTAAACAGACAGAAGAAGCCGAACCATCTATACAACATTATCAGTTTTCCAACTTGAGCGTGCCAGAATCACCAGAGAATCAAGTGTAAAATTACGATATAGCGGACTTATCTGCGTGACCAAAAATAGTTACTAGGAACATTACGGATCACAATATAATGCCAGAACCCTTAGAAGTTCATCTGAGTGAATTTCCCAAAGATGAAGAACGATGCCATTTTTCAGTAAATTATTACTCAAAATAACTTTTAAATTGGGAATGTATTTAACGTTGTAATCAACTATTTTAACATAAGTCAGCTTGACTACATATCAAGCTTTTTGTATGAATTTGTTACGATGAACACATTTCATTGCAGCGGTTTTTTTTTTCTACCTCTTTATTCTACCATTATTTCCTAGTTTTGTAATTAATTTTATTTTACTTCTTTGACCCTGCACAAGTTAATATTTAGTTTTAAGTCAACGCACCTATTTCTGTAGTGTCATTTATATGATTATTTTGTAATAAGTAGAAAATAATTTCTTGTAATCTCTTTGTGGAATAACAAACTATTATTATTATGTATTTTCACACTGTAGTCCTTTTTTATAGTATTATGAAACCTTTCTATATATTTCCATTGGTTAAGGAAATTTTGAAAATTGCCAAAAGTGTCCGCTATTATCTCGTTATGTCGCTAACAGAGCCGTTTATTAGCGAGAATTTAATTGCAAGTCCTTCAGCATATAGGCTCCTAATGTACGAAGCACGTCTAGCTCTAACAATAATTATATTCTCGTTTCACACAAAACGCCTTTGCTGAATGTACACTACCGCCTTGTTAACATCTTGCCGTGACACATTTCAAACCCAACAAAATTCCAAATGAATTTTCAACCGTTACTTGTCAACGGAATTTAGTTTTATAAGGAGTAGGCAACTTGTGTACTTTCAACTCGGCGTCTCTTCTGCTGGTATTTATTTACGAATAATAGAGAAATAGAGCACTAAGCCAAGTAGCAACAGCAACTGGAGGATAACGCAGATGCTCTGTTTCCACTCTGTTTATGTTACAATTATCTTGAATATATGTTTCTTTGAAATTCATTAATAAACCTAATTGCTGTACCCTTAAACATCAATTTAAAAGGTTTTTACCATTTTCAACAGCAAATTTTTTTTAATGTGATATGTCAAAACTTATAGTTTATGATTAACAAGGAGTTATGGATATCGGCAAAATTTCACTTGGTATGTTTTTTAAATTTTCACATTTTGTTGCAGTATTTGTTCAAAATGATTTTTTTTATATAAAGTTAATGCAACTTTCACACTTTATTTCAGAAAATCGCCTGATTTTTTCAAGCAACTCCATGAAGCTCAGTGTTTGGACCATCTTCAGTAGCCTGGTACCAAAATCGAAGCAGAAATACATTTAAATTCCTTAAGAAGCATACAGTTTGATTCATTTGAATCATTAGCCATTATGGAGACTCAATTTTTAGCTGTTCTGTAATAGCAAGGTAACTAATCGTCTTTTAATAGTCGAATATAAATTAAAAGTTCATTAAACTGATTGCATAGTTCCACATAGAAAACAAGATGCTCCTAGAACAATCCTAGGTCAGTTTTAAGTAAATGGGTTTCAAAACTGCATCTTGTTCGGATAATTTTTGCCAATAACATGTCGATATATGCTTCCTATTCATAGTGTCTCCTTGCGGTGGTATCTCTGATATCAGAGGTTAGCAATTCTTTGTCTAAACCATTCACGATCATTCGCTTCATGAATTAACTCTGGAAAAGTAAATCCGGCTCATTGTTTAATGTTACTGTAGCAAGATATTTTCTTCCCAGGCCACTTTTTCCTTATATTCTCCCGTCCTTTATTTGCTGTAAAAGGCAATGCTTTCCTCCTCTGAGTACGTATCCTAAATACTTGGTTTTCTCCTTCTTAACTGTATATAAAAGGTGTTTATATTTTCACTCTTCTTAAAACGTTTTCGTTAGTTGTTCTAGATACCCAAGATATTCGCAATATCCTTTTAATGCACCATACTTCAAACGTATCAATCCTCTTCATGGCACTAACTTTTATAGTCTACAATTTGTCTCCATACAATAAAGTCAACCATACATAACATTTCAAAAATCGTAATCGCAGGAGGATATCGATATTATTGCAACATAGTATGGCCCTACATCTCATAAACGACGATCTTGCTATTTCTGTTCGTGTTTTAACTTCAATGTCTGCATTAGTATCCTTGCTTCCTTGTTTATGTTACTTCCAATGCACTTTTTTCTGTTAACATTTTTACTTTTGCCATATTTGCTGCTAATAACGTTACATCGAAAATACAAGCATTTAGTGCAACTGCAACACCATTTACCACTACCACTACACACATGCAAGTTACTTAAAATTATAGATTTTTCAATTGATTCTCCATTGAGTAATAGGTCACCATCGAAAACAACTTTTCTGTTTATTGGTATTATTGGTACCTACCTCATATTGAGAACAGAATTCACAACTCGATTCGGTAGTACTTGCAACTCTAATAGGTGCGTTGTTGTTTTTTTTGCGAGTAGAGCGGTATCAAGCGCGTAACTGTTGTTATTTATAACGTGACCATTGATTAAAATACCCTCATTTCTGTGTAGGAACGCCTCCTTAAATTTTGGTATTTTGTTTGTCTTGTAATTATTCCTTGTTAGATTTGCTCGTTTGTGGCAATGTTGTTTAATGAGACATATATCTTTCGTGTCTATCCAATTAGCTGTAGATGTTCAATTGATAGATCCTGTTTAATACAATCGAAAGGTCCCTCGAAGTCCACGGGACATAAGAAGACATTCTGTTCTGGATCTCAGCATTTTTATAAACTTGCATTGAAAATAGTGTGTCTCTCGTACCCAAACCACTCTGAAAACCTGTTTATTGCCCATTATAGCTTCGCATTTATTGTATATTTTAAGCATCACGTTAAATGTGTGGCTCATTAAACTAATGAGACTATAATCTAAGCATATCCTTGGAATTCGTTTTTTCTGGAGAGGAGCGAATACTGAATCTAATTAATCTTGTGGGATTATATCACTATAATAAATATTGTCGAATAAAGTGGTAATTTTTTTTAGGTACCCATCATCCAATAATTTGAGTAATTCTGATGGAATTCTGTGTAGACCAATCGCTTTTGCGGATATAGCCTGACTGATAGCATGTTTAACTTCGATTACTATATTGATGGACTTGAGTCAGCTGCTACCAAATCATTTAGAGATCGTGTTTCGATAATATATTGGTGTGTAATGTATTTTTCCCAAGCCATTGTCTTCTCCATTTCGTAAATTATGAAATGATTTTGTTCGTCTCTTAATGTTGTGTTACCGCACTTTCTTCGAAATATTCCTGCAGTTTCCTTTAGTTTTTTGCGAATGTGAAATTATGTCGTTTGGCTTGGAGTTCTTCAATTACTTTGCAATTTTCTTTCATCCATAACTGTTGCGCTTCCTTTATTTTGCGTCTTATTATGTTAACTCTTCTGTATTCTGTACGGTACTTATGTTTGTATGTTATTCTTTTATCCATGAGAATTTGTGGCGACATTCTTTGTTTTTTTTTGTGAGTCTTAGCCGATCCTTCACTACTGACTCATCCTGTATATTAATCAATACTTCACTTACAGGTGTATGTGCTACATTTTTTGTTGAGTTAGAAATTTTTAATTTAAGATAATAAGCACTTTTTGTAACTTATTGAAATGCATTCTTATAAATATAATTAAATTGATGTTTAATTATTCACTGATTGATGCATTTTAGTCTAACTGTAGTCAACCTGTAGAGGGCCACAAATTCGTTTGCATTTTGTACTTAGTATATAGCACACAAAATAGAAAAGTTAAAAGCAAAGTAAATTATTATGCAATCGGTAGGAGTGCAAGGAAAAACAAGGAAAGTAATTATACTAAGTAAGAAGATTTTAAAAGCTCGCAAAATGTTACTACACCGATACACATTCCTATTAATCATCAGTATTTAATTCGGGTGATTAACCAGTGATAACTAGTAATTAATTTTTTTAATGTTATTTGGCAATCTATTGAAAGAACTAATTTTTGAAGGGATATATTGTCCACATATGATAGGGTAAAGTAAGGGTGATAGGGCAATAACTATTTCAACTTTTAAATTTTTCTCTTTGTCTTTAATCTAGTAAATTAGGTGCTAGGTTGAAAATTATTTTTGTGACTGCCATAAATTAATTTTTGGAGAATTTAAAACGCCCAATGGAAATACATAATTTTCACTTTCCTAGATAGAAAAAAACGACTCTCTTCATAAATTCCGACCAATACTAAAAATATAACCCCTTGCAAGCATTAAATTTCGGGAAGCAACAAATATAAAGGTCGAAGTGTCGTTTCATTTTATCTTTTTTAACTTATCACTGGCGACACTACCGCGATAGAACTTTCTCGTTTTTTTCTCTCTCTAACGAAGAACTTGAATATTATAAATCAGTCGACCGTTGAAAGCGACGGAAATCTCCTGGCATTCGACATGCGATGGTGCCTGAATAACAGATTGCTCGCCCTACCCGCCCCGAAAAGCTACTAAATCCATATGGAATTCCGTAACTTGGAGAGAATTTGCGGAATGTGTCAGGGGCAAATCTCCAAAGTATGTTATTATCGAATCTGGGATGGATAACGGTCTCCTGGAAGTCCCTGATAGATGAAAGCAAGTAAATAGCCTCCTGTTAGGTTATTTAGACCTTAATTAATAATCTGACACGTGTGCGTTCTAGATATGCACATTTTGTATAACCTGCCTCCATAACTAAAACACGAAATAGAAACACGTATGTCGTTTCCATTATACTTGTGTTTATTCAAAACTTTTCAACGTAATTAAATCAAATACAGAAACTTTTTCTTCCATTTTTATTCACAACTGATAAATTTCTTCGATGGGTTTACCTAAAGCTTTCCGTACAATGAAATGCATTTCTTTGAATTGGGACTAAATGCCTTTATTTCGTTGATTAGGACATGCTTGGATTATGTTTGTAACTATTGCTGCTAACTTTGTATAACCAGCTGCGCAATAACCTCTCATTTTACCACACGACTGATAGTACAGCGCTGACTGATTTCATCATTAGAAATTCCAAAAAAATAAACCTAAAGAAATTTGTGATTAGCATTCATTGGCGACAGCGGCGCTTCTGCCTGATGCGGAATTTGTCTTTGAATCTGTAAAATTGAAGGCAAATTCTTGATGTATGAGCTTCGGTGAAACGTAATGAATCGTTGATGTTTATTTATGTAATGTGTATTGCGTATGTGATATAGGTTGTAATCGAAAAAGAATTTATTTTAAAAGTTTCGCTAAGGCCTCGTGCCACGATAAAATTCGGCCCAAATGATGTTATTTTGAAGGAAATACTGTACTTTTGTATATTCGGTAAGAAATGTTTCAATCGAAGCGTTTGGCAAGAAAGCAATGACACCAGTTGCTCTAGTCGCGGTGTCAATTCACCTTTTCGCTCACATAACATAATTCTACCGGGTATCGACTATTGGATCGTATTTGAACGTACCTTTCGAGTCGTCACGTTGCCCATCTGTTTTATCGATTTTCCAAATTATGAATTTACGATTACAATTACAAACACAGCAAAAAAAATCAACCAAATTGGTCGAGATGTTCTCAAGTGATGTTCTTTCATACGTGCGGCAATTAATTTTTATTATTATATATAATTGTTACTTACACAAAGAGAAAGTCGAATGAACCAATGGTCCATTAGTCAAATTTACAGATCATAATTGTCAAAGTCTTCTGACATATAAAAATGGTATTATGCAACCTATCACCCAACTTGCCATTAGTTTGTCTTGCGATACTATATTTTTTCTGAACTCTATGCTCTGAGGCCAGACAGCAGATTACGTTTACAATAACTTGAGTTACAATACTATCAACAAACCCTAAGCATCTCGTGGAATAACTTATTACAGGTAATTAACAAGGATATGGAAATACTTGTCAAAATTAAGCAGAGAAAAGCATCATACTTTGGACTTACACATATGCTGGCTCCCAATTTCGATCATACCTTCCCACTATTCCACATCGCGTCGTATTATAATCTCATTGTATACTTTATAGAGTAAAGGTGAAAGAATGCACACATATTGATTTTTCTAATAACGCATTTATCGGATGTTTGCGATCCTCACCACCATTTCCGAGATCTCGTATAGTGTATTAACAAGGGAAATCAGATGGATTCGTAGGCCGATCTCAACTAAACTACTCCACAATTTCTGTCACCTAGCATTATCGAAGGACTTTTCATGATAAAAGTAGCACAGTGACATTAAAACCCCATAATCCAGAGCTTTTGCTGTTGGCTGCTTTGCATTCAAAACTGCTCTCGAGTTCCCAGTCCCTTGACGAATCCAGCTTGTTTCCCAGCAATCTGATAGTCAATAAAAGCTTTCAATGGTTCTTGCAACACGTACAGCTTAATTTTACTAGAGTGGGATATAAAGGCCATCATGTGATAGTTACACAGTTAGTCTTAGCTCCTTTCTTGTGGAGTAGCAACAAGACCGACTTCGACCAATCTTCTGGCCAGAGTCCCGTTTTCCAAATCTTTTGGCAAGGGTAATGCAGGATTTTCAGACATCTGTCGTCAAGGGCTTTTGAAACTTCTGCCGATATTTGGTGGATTTCAATCGCTTTACACTCTATCAGCTGTTTAATTGCAGCCTTAATTTCGTCCAGAAGTATATCTGGCTCTTCTTCATAATCGCCACGTTCGTCGACAGTGGAGCCTGGATCGGCATACAGGGTCCTGCAATAGCCTTTCCAGATTCAAGCTTTTTACCTAACCCTGCAACCGGAACTTCCTGCTATTCCTTTATTATCCAATGCCGGGGCTTAAATGTACGTATGATGTTTCGAATTTTCTAGAATAGATCTTTCGTGCTGTTCGTTTCTGCATGTTATTCAGAATCTTCGCCATAGTCACTAGATATGCATTTTTGACCACAAATATGTTTTCACAAAAACAAATAACTGGTATATCTGAAAATAATTACATGTATATATAGTCTGTGCTATTTTATCCAAGTGTTTTATCGACGCAACCCGAAATCTCCTCGACTCTTCACGTGACATATTCTTCATATTTTGCTTTTTTCTGCAGTTTGCCAGTGGAAATGAAAGTCGCAGATTTACCGACAAAATTCAGCATAATTTTGTGTTCCGTGCCAGAGTTTTATGTATATCAGCATAAGTCTGGCTGCATCGATGTCGCCGGTGCCTCAATGCTACTTACATCCCCATGATATTACTGTAACGAGAGTTCGTCGGCCCACTTCTTTAATGCATTCTGGTGATAGTAAAGAAAATAGAGAGGGGAGAGGCCTGGGTCGCACCTACTTCGTTTAAGCTTTTCCGTGACGATTATTTACGGTGAACTCGTGTCGCCAAAGCTGTCATTTAAAGTTTCATTTCAAAAATTAGAGTACTGGAAGCCACTGGCAGGTAATACTTGAGGGATATGAAATATGAATTCCAATATTTGGAAATTACCGCCCAATTTAATTTTTATCCATTCACTTTCGAAATAATTTAATTAAAGTTCTATTGTCAGTTTACGCAATTAAAATCAAACAATGCATATCACAATTTACGGTCTTTTTGTCTCCAAGCGTTGAGCGTCTCCGTCCCACATTCGCCTCACTTTATTACAAATAAGCCAAGACGTACTTATTCTAATCAAACAAACGTCGCCAAAGGGAAACGTTCTCTCATTTGCTTCGTATTTTAATTTACACCAAAACAGCGAGAGAGCGAGGTGGAGTTCCGCTCGATATTTCTTAAGTAAACTTCATTTAATAATGCAAAATGTGCATTCCCAAAGATAGATATAGAGAACGTTAGTCAAAGCGGTAAACATATTTCTCCGGTAAGGAGAAACGAAAGGTCGTATAAATCCTGTTTAACCTACCTATATATCTTGTTCTCTTCGCATATTAAGAAAGTAATGCTGTACGTCTTTGAGATCTCTCTTGAGAAGGAATACGTACGTGAAAAATTTCGCGAAGGCATCGGGAAACGATAGGGATGGAGTTGTGTCGGATTCTTTACATTCTCCCCCGAAACTTCAGATGTCGAGAGGGACCAGTAAATTCGAACAATCAAAATAGAACAGAAAAATCTTTCACAGAAACCCCTATGGAAATTTTGCATGCTATAAGTACAAGAGATATCAATGTAAGATAAATATTAGGCGAAATGTGATCATAGGTGGTAGGAAATTAATATATTCAGTAGAGTTCTAATTTCTGATACCGAAGGAGTAGCATGGAAGCAGTAAGCCATAATTTTCGAAGGGGAAAGGGGTAAATGGACACAAAATCACCATTATATGAGCCATTCATCTTAACAAAGATGCCTTCCATCGCGTTGAAATAATCGCTACGTCAAGGAAAGAACAGTTTATAATCAATAGGTTATATACAAAGAACCCCCTGTGACATCAGAAGATATCAGAATTTTGTAACTTAACGTTTCATATATAGAGTAAATGTGTTTTATGACTGTAAAAAAAGATTGGTTTACGAGGGTTACCCATCGAAAAACATTGACAAAATTAATTTATCAATTATTATGATACCACTTATAATTAATAAACTTATAATTAATTAATTATTGAAACGGCTTCAGCAGACTAGTAGAGAATATGGTCTACTACTCAAGTTAAAATACAAAAGTGATGATAGTAGATAGACAAAATAAAAACTTGCCTGACATTAACTATGTTGCCGGCTTTGCGGTGGTGAACAAACTTATGTATCTGGGCTCGACCATCACTAATGATGGGTGCGAAGCGGAAATTAAGCGGCGGTTTGCCTTGGAAGAAATGCGGTTTCGAAACTGACCACCTTATGGAAGGATACCGCCATCACGAAAAACAGTAAATTAGGTTTACACTATACAGTATTATGATTCCGATAGCCACGTACGCAGCAGAAACATGGACACTGAGACAAGCTGACGTCAAGAGAATTGACGCAGTTGAGATATGGCGTACAGGCGACTACTAAGAATACCTTGGACGGCACGTAGAACCAATGAATCCATTATCCAAGACTTAAACATCAAATCCAGGTTATCGAAGAGGATAAATCAATCCTTTCTCAAATACCTGGGACATACGGCAAGAAGAAGGGATTCGCTACAACTACCTTTGGTTAAGGGATAGGTTGGAGGACGGTCACCGAAAAGACGGGTGGATCAAACGAGGAACTTTGTAGGTGAAACACTACATGAAGCTACCAACTCCGCTCAAGACAGGACCGCCTGGCAAAACATTGTTGTTTTGTTGTTGAATCAATAATCTAATAACAAAGTATGTGTCACCAAGCCCTGACTAAGGCCATGGATAGAGGAGAGAGCCTTATGATTATATGAATAAAAGTGATAATAATAATATTTATTTTTAACAAGTTCAATACCCAGTTACGAGTATACCTATTAATAATTGTAGGTTTAATTTGTTCATGTGTTAAAATTCTTTGTGACAACTAATTATGTAATTCATGTGATGATTGTGTATACACCGTGCCTCACTTTTTTATATCCATCTGATATCTTCGGATTGTGTTTTCCGAAAATTATAATAAATTACATTTTGATCCAAAAATTCTCTTGGGCGTCATCCTAAATATTGTTTTGTTTAATCCGGTTCTGAAAATCTATCTGTAACATTTATTATGAATTGATCTCCACTATATATTTCAATCTCAAAGTACCGATAAAACAGGAAATAGTAATTTTAACATTTTTGACACCGTCTTTATTTAATTTTGATGTGACTAAATTGTTATTCTGCTAATTATTTAATTATGTTAATTTTAATTTTGTTATGTTAATGTTATTATGAGAATTAATTTTTAATTTTTTAATTTTACGTTAGCTTACACTATTACCTCTAGCCATGTTAATCCAATTAGTTAACACATTGTTATTGGTTGGTGCAATTTTTTATTTTTCAATAGAATTTTGCGTTATCTGTACAATGTGGTGGCCATACCTTCATTTTATATGCATAATTGTTTGTTTTTTTCGTTTTTTCAACGTTAGATTGTAGCTGATGATGGCTGATTGCCGAAACTAGTTCTACGCGTTTTTTTAATTTGTTGAAGTCGACACTGATCTCTCTATTTGAATTTAATTGTGTATTATAGGATTATTTATCGTATAGCCGTGTATTAATACCGTGTATTAATAAGGATTCAGGAACTGAAAGCGAATAAATCGAACATTTGAGGTGATAATAAATTTTTAGATTTATTACATAAAGTAACGTCACCATCTATTTCTAGAATAGAACCGGAATGTTTTACAATATTCTTTAAGCAATTACAAACTTTATAAATTATAAGAAAAAATTAATTTACTAATTCATTATATTGGACATCTTTGTATCCTAGGACCAAAAAACCAAGTTCTTGGTTTGACGATTGGTTCGTTTAAAACGTGCGCTCTGTCGCATCACAATTGATCCATTGCATCTAATTTTTTTCTCATGCCTCAATTACATTCCTCATACTTGTTCATCGATTGTATAAGATTGACACGTCGTTGACTTTGATGTGGAGCTGCTTGTCAAATGTTTTTGAATATTTTAAGTTTTGGACAAAATTTGGTATTATGAAAGTAATGCTTTTGGAAAACATCTAACAAGTATGTGCGAAATATTTTTTTAAAATGCGTATCATTTCAACCGTGATTAACTAAACCCAGCAGTACTCTCACTTATAAAAGTTTATGCAGTGTTTCAAAATTTGTGTGCTATAACTTATTTAATTAATCTAAATTATTTAGTTAAACTTCTATCTTCTTATATACTTCATATTGTTGCGAATTAAATGTTGCTACTAATGTTTCTAATCTAGTTACCGCATGTAATGTCATATAAAATTGTATTATCACATACTTTAGTGTGCCAGTTAAAAAATAAATATCAAACACTACAATATGTTAAGCACTAAACTGAAGTAAAATTTGGGATTAATCAACTGTTAATGAATTATGGTTTAGATTCAAAACCGTCATAGCTGCTGATAATTAGATTTATTCTTGTGTCAATTCTGAAGAACATAATTTTCTAGATTTTCTCAACAATGTGATTTCGCTGAAAACCTGGTTTTATTCGGAAACCTCATCAAAATTCTAATTCGATGATTCGATCTGTAATTCATTAGTTTACTGGAAGTAAATAAACTTTACACTCAGTTGATGTTCAATAAATTTACGGAATGAATTAGCACGGAAAATTTAACAAATATACACTTTTGTCAGCTATCCTGGTTAATCTAAAATACGCCTCATATGTATCTGTCGTGTTTGTAGTTTCCTGAATTTACAGGCTCCATTGCCAAACGAGCAAACTTGATAATTTTCATTAGCGCAATAAAAAAGATAAGTTTTTCTCTAAAAAAGCTTTTACTATAATTAATGAAAAGATAAATGGTCGTGTGACGGGCAGTAATAATTTTAAAATGTTCGTGTCTCATTACTGGACCGTGTTAATTGCCGGGCACTTTATTTAGTATTGAGAATTCTAGAACGCACTTTAAATAATACGTTTTGATTACATAAAATCGTGATAACAAAAAAATTATATTCGTAACTTACTTATAACAAATGATATAAGAACTTAGTCATTTAAAAACGGTGTCAAATTACGCAATGATTTTGTCATTTAGTAACAGCAGTATTAAAAAGATTCCAATTCAACTAACTGGTACAGTTTCAATAGTGATGTAGTTAAATAATTGAAACCACTTGAATGTGTTCATAACTTCATATGAAACATTAGCTCGGTGATTCGATACTCAACTTTCTTTATAACTCTTCATTTCTAGATTTGTGTGAAAATAGATCTGTCAAATGCGACGAGTAAAATAAATGAAAAAATAAAATTAACTTAATTAAATATGGTTTAACACACGCTACCTCATATTGTCAAGCTCTATACAATCGTAATAAGCGAAAATTCTTCAGAAAATACAGGTATTGTCATTAACAGAAGTGAGAAATGTTAATTTACAATTTATTCGATGTTAAAAAAAACATGAACATCGCTAATAGAAACAGATGTCCAGAAATGTTTAAGAATTTTGTTACGATAGGTGACATTATAAAATACAAAAAATTATTATTCATCCATTCCTTCATCAATTGTAGACGCAGTCCTGTAACCCAGTATTTGAATAAAACATTCTAATCAAACCAAGCAAACATGAAACAGTCTGTAATTCGATTCACGCAAAAAAATACGGCGCCAATTTCAAATTTCTCAAAGGGTTTGAAAATTTTCTCTAACTTTTTTTGGCTGAATTCGATAAAAATATATAATATTGTGGAAAATAACATGGCGGGGCGAGAAGAATTTCAATATGTTTTTTTGTTTTGTGGTCTCTATATGCTAAAACAACCATTTTTTCGAAAGTTGGGTTCTCTAGGTCTGTCTTATATATATAAGCCACATACATACACACGCACGCATTCATGCACGTACACACGCACCTACACACACACGCGCGCGCACATGCAAGCGCACACACACACGCACACTGGCTAAATCGGTACCAGTGCAGCCCCTTAATGTCTACTAGGAAAAACCCAAAAGTCGTGGGCATTGTAAATCCGACAAGATCAAGACTATACTGGCGGCTCCATGTGAGTGCACCTGTAATGTTTTATACTACTGGTAGGACGGTTCAACCTACATTAACACTGATCTGATAACTGTTACGTATTTGATCAAGGAAAACAATTTAAGGTATCTTCATGGCGAGCGGACGAACACTGATTACACCCCCAAAGGTGCAACGCACCTCCTTTCTTGGTCGAAGTTTGGCAGAGAGAGGAACCAGAACAATCTCAGCTCTACCTACCCGGTAGAGCCCGGTACCGGTAAATAATGGTATATTTCGATACAGAAACCACTTTATAGTGCAACTAAATCATCTCATAATCTGTTATCAATTTGTGACGTCAAACTTAGTAATAAATGAGGTGGTCAGATGATGCCACTATAATGCACCACCGTAGCTCAGTCGTACTGCTGTAGCATAATAAACATAATAAATTCGTCTGCTGGTAACATAATAATGAAAAATATCCAATAAAATTAAATCTCTTGGTCCAATCTTCAAAGCGATATAAGTATGCTACCTTGAGGATAAACTTTATTTGAAAACCATTCAAACATCCTTTTTTTAAACGCCACCTTGTTATCATGTCGCTTCTGCCATGCAGCTTTAATCAACTCCACTATGCAATTCTGCGTTTTATTGTTAGTCCTATTTTCCCTTCCAAGTTATCTTTTTCTTTCTAGTCTAGTGGAGCTGTCGGTGAGGACTAAAGTATATTTCAAGTAATTAAAAAGGTCCGCATGGTACAAAAGGAACTCTCTTGTTGTAGGGGAAAGAAGTATTATTATTATTGGTTCGAATTTTTTCTGGCCTTTTTTAAATTCCCGTGCCTTTCATCATTTAGTCATCTAACACACCACACCCCTTCAATTTCTCATTTATCGTTTTCCCTACACTTATTTTATAACGTTGATGTGATTCAAATTTATGTTGCAATAGGTTTGTGTGAAGTAATAAGTGATTTTACACTATCGAAAGTCACTGGAGAATTGGAGAATCGTCAGAATGAGGTTGAGAAATTTCTATCACACTTGTATCATTTACGTAATTTGAGTTTATTTTACTTTCCTGTCAATGATAAGAATTGCCGGTATTTAGTGATTTTCACAATTCAAGTATATCTCTGCAGGAAGCGGTGGTGTGAAGTACTTTGTTCTTACACCACATTATGGTTACTCTAGTACTCTTTCCTTATACTACAATAATTGATATGGTAAGTTGGCTACATATCAAGACAGAAGCTTACTATTTTGATTCGTATTTTCGCACACTGGACCAAATAAATTAATATTCCAGATAATCCGAGTCAACCACCAAGTTTTTAAGGTTAGACCCTACCAAAGGCATCCTCCGTCATCTGTCCGCCTCCTTATCTGTGTTAACCAAATTTAAATATAGGCTACCCTAGTAGATCTAACAGACGTCCAATTTGTATCCAGTCCGTCCATTATTTGAAAAAATATTAACGGTGTGGACCACTAAAGGTAAACTTGGTTAGGAATATTACGGTATCGGCGTTGTTAATTGGATTCCTTCGACAGATTGACTTACTGATTTGTTTGCTTTAAGTTACCCGAAGGAGGTGAAGTTCAATTATATTTCACCTCAAGTGAATCTAATTCGGAATTCACAAATAACTTTCATCAAAGGTTCGCAAATACGTAGAAGCTTATTAAATAACAAATGAAAGCCCTAAATTCTTAAATTAATAAAATTATCGGTCTCAAAATTTGTGACACGAATGAAGACCGTGGAGGAGGATAAAGAGAGGAAGATAGAAGAAACGGAAAAGTAGTCTGCTTCGGAATTTATAATTCATCAATTTATTTTAGGTCAAACGAGATTATCGGTCGTTTCTCCATTTTCTTTTCCACGAACTTAATTAGGAAATAAGCGGGATTCTTCGGTTCCCCTCTTTCTACGTCTCCACTTCTCTCGTATTCTCTTTTTGGGAACAGAATATATATTTTTTGCCGTTGAAATTTGTTTCATCGATTTCTCAGTAAGAGCCTCCATCCATTCATCCCTCCATATTTCACTTTATTCTAATTCGATTACATAATCCGGCCAATAAAATATCGCAATGGAAGAGGATGATGATTTTTTAATCCCGGTCTTTTTTCCTTCGAGTAATTTAAATTCAGAAAAGGAGTCACACGCTGTAGTCGATTAATCCCTTTAAATTTTATGGTTTCATTAACATATCTCTAGTATTTTTTTTTAATATTTCCATCAAAATTATAATTCGATGGCCAAGGAGTCATAGTAATGTAGAATATGGGTAAATTTTGGGTATATGAATCAAATATATTCCATTTTAATAATTTCTAATCACATTTAAACACAAAGTAGTCAATATACGTGAGAAAAGTAATTGTACCCTAACTATAGAGTATTCTGGAGGATTACTTAAACTTAAAGCTTCACTTAAAAATGTAAAATGGAGTTACCTTGTTATTCTCTTTTTAAATTTACGTAGAATGCACATTCTACTGAATTTATGCTTGTGTCATCTACAAATATTTCGATATACACATAAACTAGAAGTTTGGAAACTGTCATTAATACTGCAATAGTTATATTAATTTGGTTCGTAAATTGGCTGTAAATTTATTAACAATTAATAACATTATTTATTTATTTGAAAACAGTTGAGTGTTATTTAAAATTTGCAGTTTGGAGTGGAGCACTGCTTTTTGATTCTATTGTTGTAAATTTTTGGGTAGCCACGTGAAAATTCCAATTTCCCTTTTTTCAGGTAAGTTTCTCCGATATTCCGTCGAAAACAATGCCGCATGAAATCTGAATAACCAGGAAGTGATGATACCATTTTGTCCCGCTTCATTAATACTAATAAAATGTTTTTCGATTTTCAGCGTACACCCCTTTATATATATACGTGCATATTTTGTGCTGTTAACAAAGGATGTTCCGTTCCATTACTTTTTATTCAAGTGCGCAATTAACCCGTGCCATTTTATAATGGGAGAGAGAGAATCCTCCTAGCTCGCGGGTATTGTTAAATTGAAAATGAACACAGGTTCTTTTTTCATCCGTTTGTGTTGTTACCTTCCAATCAATTAAGCAATTAAGCTAAATTGTTTTAAATCCAAACGATTTAGAGGGGAAAAAATACAAACGAGGAGATTTTTTCACGGGTGGAAGCTTCTCTTCTAATAAACATTACTATTTTAATTATATTTATTACTTTAAAAGGACGATTGTTGTAATTGTTAAAGGTGACTGAAATTCCTGAAAATTCGGTCCTTCATGTAAGCTCTAAACTGTTATAAACTTCACTCTGCAATCTGGAAAGAACGATTTAGGTGCTTTAAAAAGAGGGTTGAGGGTTTAAATTTACTTTTTCTTAGTAGAATTACAAGTTTTAATTTGTTGTAGTTTATAACTTCACTTTGACACGATCGTAGAACCATAGAAAAAATAATACTCCATAGACTGGAATCCATAGATTTCCGTTCAACCTCCAAGTGATAGAGCTGAACTCCACCTCCTTTGATTGGCTAGGTATTTTGGCACACAAATGTTCGTCATCTAGAGGGAGATTGACGGAAAAAACTGTATTCAAATGGATTAGGTTATTTTATATCCCCATGGTAACGTCTCAGTAAATGTATAATTGACGTTTCGTTTATCGTCGTGTGAAGTTAAAGCGACCCTTCTCTGATTGATTGTGAAAACTTCATGTTGCTTACCCTAACTCCTAATTGGGGATTCATTTACGAAAACTTGGTGTTGTTAAAGAGGCAGTTGTTTTAATTGTCGAAACTAATCGTTTACTACATGATGTACTTTAGTAATCTAAGTGATATTGATACTAAATATGATTAAATCGTATCTGTATAGAATATACAAAACTGACGAAAAGCGAAACTGACGACCATAATCTCTTCCTAATCAATTTTTTAATAACATGTAACATTGCACGTTTGCATGTTTTCCTGCGTATACAAATTCGATAGCCCTCTAAAAGTATGTCAAATTTGATGCAATTATTATGTAGTTTTAACTATGAAAACTAAAATATTGCAGCGTAAATTCACCAAATAGGTATTACAAAACAATAGAATCCTTTTTTATCAACTTCAGTCATCCTGTATTAGCTTAAGAATGTAAATTATTGTCACGGAATAACGAATCATCATGATGATTATGTAAGTTTCCATAAAATTGATTAAATCGTGTAAAAGAGTGGAAAAATTAGTACCAAAATCGAATGAATAATATGGGGTGCACCTGCCAATCAAAAATGGATTGCATTTGTAACAAACTAGTTGCCGTTCGAACGTTCGCATGTAAATTATTTTTATCCTACCGAATACGAATTACTAACTCTACAAATTTCCCCTGGAACGCACCAACTCAAACATATGCGGTTCCGCTTTGCGCGTACCCCAGTAATTCCATTCGGAAAGTTTCCAGGAGCAATTTTCCCAACCGAAAGTTAGCGACGCTCGCTCTTATACACTATCCACCTCTCCCTTTACCAGTAAATAAAATAACCTAATGAAGAAAATCGAGACCGCTATCTGTTACATTCACAGTTCATCATGACTCCTTTCAGGAAGTCGGCTTTAAAACCAACTGATCACTGTCTATTCACAGTGATTGCGGATTCCTTCGGGATAAAAGATCCGCAGCCGGGAAGAATTAAAGGCAGCGGATACGCCTAAAATGTGGTTTCTGTAGTTTTCTCCCTTGCGGTTACGTTTGTTTCTATCCGGCATACAAAAATTACTCGACACTGATTCAATTTCCTTAAAACCTATTCGCGAAGTTCATTGCTTAATTCTGCGCTAGCGAATTTTACTTTCATTTGATTTAAATTAAGTTAATACAATATAATTATTGACTCTCCTTTCATACCGTGTTTCATTTAGTAATTTTAAAGCTAAGTTTGAAAGTATGAAATTTAAATCATTAAATCATTAAATATCATTGTCAGTTAAACTCAACGTGTGAGCTGAGTAAGGCAGAAACATTGTTCTACCGTTAATTTTCTAAATTTGAGCATGAGGGCCCTCATGCTTGCTAGAAATATTTGAACCATTATCGTAACATTGACCTCTCCTATCATAAAGGCATATTTCAAATTTTGATGTATATTTTCTTAAAAAATTGAAATGCCCTTCTCCTATAGTAATCAAAACTTTGAATGGCCCCAGAAATTTTTCTATAATTTCGACTTCATTTAAAGGAAAATGAACGAAACGACAGTCAGATGCTCAACATTGCTCACATTTAGCGTTTCATCCAAATTTATGGAGTAATATTTTACCGTTTTGAGGAAGTTCAAAATTTCTCGCTTGAATGTTTTTCGATAATAAATAAGTTATTTTATTTTGGAAGTGGTTACCCAGATAATGAATGATGCATATTTTGGTTCAACTCTTTACACATTCGAATAATGCTTAGGTAATTCGTCATACTTGAATCAAATTTTATCTCCAGTATCCCATTACTATGCCTACTCGTATATCTACAAGATATGTGAATAAATTATTTCAGTAAATTTAAAATGTTTAAAGGGTAGTCGCGTAGATACACTTTTAACATCGTTACCAGCGATTTTTATGAATTTCAACGAAGAGATTAAAGTTAACCCACGCATTCTCGGCATTCAATGTTTAAATAACAATCCGAAATATAAACGATTTCGACTGAATCGATTCTGAAGGAATCAATCAAAGCCATCATGTTCAAGTATCAAACTAATCTATTTGCAGAGCGTTCAAATATTGACACGCTCCCGTTTTACATAACACTTCTCAGTAATTGAAATTTGTATTGAACGATCGCAGGCACTGAAAAATTTAGGCGCGCCAGATTGGGCAGTAATCTGCAATTCAATCGCTCGACATTCATTCATTTGATCGAGAATGCAAATGAACGCCCTATGCAACTCACGGGACTAAAAACTTCGATTATATTGTTTTTGGCAGCGACAGGGTGCCGAAATGTTCTAATTACTATTTGGTTGTCTACCCGATTTCGGGGATTGACCCAGGAAATGGGAATTCTTCCCGGAATCGTTGTGATTTATACCCACCTCTCTATTTTAAACATAAATTGAGTTTCCACCACGACTGTACGACGAATGTTTAACATGATGAAATTTTTAATTATATGGGAAATTGAATTCAGAACAAAACACATTTCAACAGCGTACTCTACAGATTCATTTGAAATAAATATACGAAATGAAATGGACAAACAATTGAATGAAAGATGAAATAAATAAACCAGACGCCCGCACTGTGACGTTTAATTAATCATTTAAGGTGTTTAAAATTTCACCATTGTATTAGTATTACCATGTTTCGTTATTTAAAATCTCTCATCACTTAACTGACACCAATCCAAGACCTTCGTTAAGTAGAGGCCACACGGTAGAGGATAGCGGACTAAGGGATAGGTCAAAAATAGAGGATTCAAGGAAAATGCGTAAATGAACTATAAAAGCGTGATGTTAAATTCGGACTACTATTAGTTCTTTTCATTATGAAGAACTTTTTTGAGAAAATGTAGGAAAAATTTTTAGATCGGTTATGTTAAGTCACAGTTCATTAACCACGTAGCTCAATTGGGGAGAAGGGTGTGTATAAAACCCCACTATCTGCCTCTTGGAAAGAGTATAAACTTAAGAATTTTCCATGTGGTTTGAAGAAGACGATGTAGAGGTAGACTATTAATTTGTAAGTAGTACATAGTAAGTATTTTCTAGGTAGACTATTAATGTCAGAAATGGGTTATCAAATATCAAAGCCGGTCCAAGCATTTTGACTCAGTAGACAAAAATTCGATTCAAAAATTTTAAAATCAAGAGAAATAGCTTTAAAAACCTAGAATACCAGGAAATCTCGCCTAATCGAATTAAGAGATTCTGCACTATTTAAGTATTTTATTAAAACAAAATCGAAGTAAGTTTGGAACTAAAACCGGTATAAATAGTACTGTAACGATCGACCTGTATTATGATAGTATCCATACCATATTTATACGAAAACAGTGAATGTTTATGTAGAGAGTATAATGGAATAAAACGTCTGTGAGTCACTCCATACCAAATCGTTATAATACTTTCGGGCAACAAAGGACAAAGCATACTAATACAATATACAACATTTAAATTTAAATCAAAACAATCTCATAAGAACTTTTTTTTCTAGAAAATTGCCAATGATTTCTTTCGAATAAATTTATTAATCAATTTTTGTGACCAACATTTTTAACCCATTAAAAAGATTTGCGTAAGCATAATTTTTTATAGTACTTTTTAAGAAAAAATATTAATCTTTTTAATCCATTGGCTATTTTTGATATATTATTGGGCGAGGGAATGAAGAGTAGAACGTCAAATTTTTTTATTCTACTTTTATTTTTTAAAACGACCACTTCTCTTATTTAAATTTGACTAAACTAAGTCTATTTCATAACTTAATTCGAAAAATTTGTTACAATTATTTTTAAATATTTTTCACTCTAGGCTCATGTCATGGTAAAAATAACTTAAAATCGGCTTAACTCTCGTAGTTAACTCTCAGTGTATGTACTGTTACATTTACAAAAACAGTACATACGTGGACATGTTTATCAAAAACAAATTAAAATGCTGTGTGTCTTTAGATGCAACATTAATTTAGGATCGAAACTCGTATTAGGTTATGTTCACATCTTTTCTCAACTGCTTTTTGTAATTCATACGGTTGTTTTTTATTACGAGCATGAGAAGAAAACTCAGATCTTTACAAGAAGTTACCTAAACATGTATGTCATTTTTATGTAGTGATTTAACTATTTACAGAAGCTACTATAGCGATACGAAAAGCACTGAAATACAAATGTGACTCCGATTGATATTCGACTGCTATGTTGGTACTAGACGACTGCTAGGCATTTGTGTGGATATATGTCATATGACAAATAACCAGCCAAAAAGGATTTTAGTAATAAAACATTAACAATAAACCAGGAGTAACTAAATCAATTTTCCGCTAGTCATAGTAAAATTTTAAATCTACTTTCAACCTTCACAAACTCAGCACAGAGATATGAACCAAACCCGATTGAGCCAAAAGTTATCCGAACAGCTTTCTTGATCCGCCGCCGTATGGCCCAATTACAACCACCCGACGCTCTGAATTGGTAACCTGTCGAATCTTCGAGTTCTTATGTTTATTTCGTTTCTTAAACCCAATGATTAAACCGCAGGATCTACCGACCATCAGAAATTAAATCGCGTATTTTCCTATTTTCCCCCAACGCCGAACACGCTTGGTTTAACAATACCCACGGATTATCTAAACGTCACGTTTGTATGCAAATTGCATTAGTTTTAGATATTACCCTTTATTGCTTGCTCTGCACTTCTGCATTGGCCAGATGGTAGTTAAGCATTACTCCCTGCTAGTTAGCTACACTCGGCGTTCTACACTAGATTATAGATTTGTTTTCAAACCCACTTTTTTCCTGAAAATATTCATCATCAAATTTTCAACATTGCTAAGTGAATTTATATTCTGTCACGTCGATCTCTTACTTATTACGAATAGTCTAGCTAAATATTTGTACCTTCATAAAGTTACAATGTGATTTATCGTTCTTTCTGGTCGAATGTTTTCATTTTCCATGAATATGTCATGTCTTTAAGTTGAAACTACCCAGTATAGAAGTTATATTTTATCAATGATTAATTACAAAGAAATAATTCGGTGGAGAAAACTTGCTATTTATACTTTCGTTTTATAAAATAATATTTCAAAAACAGAAAATAAAAGCAGAATAATTAAACGTCAGATTTAATTAAATTGGTTTAAGGGCATTTTGGTGTAATGAATTAAAATGGACTAAAGAAAAACAGACCATCTTACATTTATTTAATACACCAAATAAACTAGAAAATTATTGTATCTTATATCTTGGATTATCCTCGCTAATTTTTACTCATCACATTAATTTAGATCTATCAGATAATTTAATCTATCAGATTATTATATCCTTAACTATAATTCCTGATAGTGTGTTGATTTGACCTGTTACGACAACATTTAAACGAATGTATAAATTTCACCGCTAAACTATAACAGTTTCATAATTTTGGTTAAAATAATTTGAATGAACATCCTCAGCTTTTATGTAGTTATGCGAGTACCAAAAAATATATGAAACGCCTGTAACCCAATAATCGGATACGATAATTGTTCTACCGTATTTTGAGGTGAGAGATGTCGGCACTTATACATCATTTCTATCATCATGTTGTATCAATACGAATAAAAGGGGACTCGAAAACATCTAAAGAGGAACCGTCAAATATGAAACTTTGAGCGTCTGAAATATTCAGAAAGTTTTCAGATGAAATCAAAAATAAGTCAGAAAAGGACAACTTTTAATGAACCGAAAACTTTCCTCTCAATTTTAGGCGAAAGAAATACAATTCAGTTATCCCTCTTTTCGGATATGGCATAAGAGAAAACTTTACATAAAGGGTATGTTATAAGTTGAGGAGAATACTTGGGAATATAACAGTCTGAAATACACAAATTGAAAATAAAATTTAAGAACCAGAACAATCATCTTTAACTGATTCATTTAACGTAGGCTAATAATTTTAATTAATATGGTTTTAATATAATTAATATTCCTTTTTCTTTTATTTAATAAAATATAGAGAAGAGCCTGCTTTATATAAAAATACTGAAATCAATTGGCATCATAGAGTTGCTTCCGCAAATTATTTTATATGAATGTTTCCTTAAACTCCACGAAAATTTCCTGTCCTTGCCTGGCTTCGGGAAATCTCTCCATCGCTGCGCTATAGATTTCCTGGATCCTCTTCTTAACCTCCTCCGGTAGTTCCTTGATTGTCCTGTTGATTACGGTGTCTCGTCCTATTGCCTTCCTTGTCGGTCGGGTCCTGATGATTTCCTCTATCTCCTTCATCGTTGTGAGTTCTAGGTTGTCCTCGCTTGCCTACTTTCTGATCTTAGTACGATCTCCTATTGAGGTCTTCTTCGAAGTCGATGTCGTCCTTCGGGTCTTCATTCAGCCTGAATTGGTCCTCCATGGTATCTGCGAATGTTTCTGCTTTGTCCTTGTCGTTGAAATATGTACCAAATTTGCCGTGAATTGCGCTACCAGTCGTCGAAAATGTGTTTTTAGCCTCCTCTTAACTTTCCAGTGCGCTCTGGTGTCCTCATCGAGTCCTTCCATTAATTCTTTCATTTGTTGGTCCTGTGCACCGCCAGTCCTTCCTTGATCTCCTTGTTCTTTGTATTGATGCTCTTCTTGGTATCCAGAGCCTTTCCCTAATTTTTTTGTTGATGGTCCTCTTGATGTTTTCTTCTCTGATAGGTTCATGAGATGCCCTGGTGCTCTTTATGACGTTTTTCCAAAAATATGACACGATGGTATACTATTTCAAATAACATTGGTATTAGAGTTTATTTTATAGCACGTAATAATTCCTGAAGAACACGATTTCATGCAACTTTTATTTATTGACGTATAAGTATTTCTTCAATATTTTTTCTCGTTGCATATTTATACTGATTGTATCCCAGGACTTTAGGGATTAATCTTCATTATAGTTGCGTTTCCACACTTTCTGGGCTTTTGGATTCCAATAATCTCTTCTACTGAATCTACCATTAACCCATCAATTTGTGAGGATTAGGAATATGCAGGAATTTTGTCACTTATAGGATACTGATAACAGAAATTTTAGAACTGAGACAAGTCCCCTCAACTCAACTGGAAGGAGGTGGGAGAATAATAAACACCGTGAAGCTTCCCTGAACTAAATCTAACCTCTACGGAAATGATAGAGTCTGTTGTTCCCAAAATAATAGTAATAACTAAACGAAAAATGTAATTAAAATTTTCTTGATATTATTCTCTTTTTAGGAAATTTTGAAAAATTACTTTACCATTTACAATGCAAATTTTCACAATTTGCTAACTGCTAAATCTCGTGTCTGGGGAATATTAGTCCTTTTGAAAACAAATAATACAATTAAATTGTATTTGTATTGTGCATTCCATACAAACGAAATGTGAAAAGCGATGTATAGACGTGTTCTTCCTTTCAGATACGTTTGCTCTATACAGTACATCGAAGATATTTTATTTTTATTTTTATAAGATATTTATTATGCAATGCGTTTAAATAATATGCATATGGGACACTAAAATTTAAGTCAGCCTATATGTCCTTTACTGATTAAAGGGTGTAAGTTACCGTGTAGGTAGTTCTGTGGAAATAAAATATGGATGCAAGTTTTGCCAAAATATTTTCTTTGAGTACCTTCATGAAAGGAATTGGGTAAGTTAAGTACAACTTTATCAACTCTTACCACAAAGATTACTCATTGCCTAAACTTTGTTCTCAACTATAAAATTAAACTATAATCTTTTGTAATTTTAAAACACGCTAATAACCCTGCCCACCGTTGCCATGAGATTTTAATTAAAATAAATATTTTCTTCATAAATTTGTGCTTTTAAATTCGTAATCCTCGGTAGATTTAAACGTGTTAAGCGAAGTCCCATTAAAAATTTGAAAGTAGGTAGAGACACGGGAATGCCTAGCAGTCCCCATTGTTAATTACAGACGGCACGGTCCTTTGTCATCGGTCCCGAAAAAGATAAAAGTCCCCACATCCTTCCATTTTTAAACGAATACGCGATCCGCCTCGAAGTAACATAAAACCGAAAAGATTTTCTCCGAAAACTTTTAATGAATATTTAAGATAAACGGAAGGGAAGTGAAAAGGCATCTTTCGGGACGCGATGTGGAAAAATAAAGTTTCGAGACGGATCGACTCCGGTCTCCGGAAGCGGTCCATCCAGGATCATTATGGAACGTCGAGCCGAGGAGTAATATTGTTTTTCTTCGTCCAGGGAAAGGGAGAGAAAAAGAGACAGACAGAAAGAAAGAATCACTGGCCTCGACTCTTCCAGGACGAAATAATTATGTGATTGCTCCTCTCTTAGGAGGGAAATAAAATTCGCCAGCTTATTCTTTAAGTGGGGAGGACAAGGAAGCAAGGAGTGTTACTTAATCAGATCATAAATTTAGGAGAATCTTGAATCAGCGTACCTTTTACCTTTATTGCATTATTGGAATTAACAGAGTGCTTTGCAGAAGTGCAGTATTGCTTCAAAAAGTCTCCCCATTTGGACTTATTCTGGAGTGGGAACGTTACTTTTTAAATGTCATGAGAATAAGATATCGTTACCCAGTTCTTTTCGCTAAAAGTGACGCACAGCCGTTGCTAATTACATTTTCACAAAAGTAGCCCGTTACAATTACTGCAAGGTGTAACAAGTTACCAATAATGCGTTACAATAAGTAGTGGTTATTAAATTAATACTATTAATTATTTGTGAGGTAATTAGGTCATGTAACAAATTACCAAGTAGTAACAACAACAACCTGAGTTTATTCTAAAGTCGATATTCGACTTTATTAGTGGATCGAATAAACAAAGGTAATCGATTGTTGATGTTTTGCTGAGGTAATCTGTTACACATTCCCACTCTCCCTTGATACCTATATATTAAATAGAATCGACAGAGTTAGCGCGAGGAGTAGTAACGTATAACATATATCCGACAAATGTAATTGATCTTAAGTAGATTTAATAGATGTTATAAGTAATCAGCGAGTCTGGCGGCCAAGTATTTTTCTATATCGCAACCTCCTTTTCCAATGTTTCATTGGAAGCTATTAGTAGTAAAAATTTAAGAAGAAACCCCTTATTGACACTAGCGTGATTTGGGTGAACGTCATTTCCCATTGCGATGCCCCGACTATATCGCAATATACATGGTTGATTTGAATTGCAAAATAGGCCACCAACTAAATCTATTCATCGATAAACTTTAACTATACACCACTCCTGACTAAAGTAGGATCAAAATTGTCCCTTACATTGAAATTCGCACCCACTTCATCGATAAACTATCGATTTTTATTTATTATTCATTACACTTTTGAAAAGGGTTTATTTTTTGGCGAATGCACAAACGAATATATTTTCAGCGAAACACTGTCTTTGAACCTATGAAATTTTTGATTGCACCGTAATTAAATGAATGAAAGGGGAATGCTTTTTACTATGGAACATAGGGAAATTAAAATGCATTCTGTTATCGCATCCAAAATGTATCCCGAATCGAATGAGTAACAGAATTCAATGCATCCGCCTTCGATTCTCATCTGAATCCCTATTTTATTAAACTGGATCAATATTGGATTTACGCAGACTCGGTTTGAAATGAAAAAATACACTACAATTTTTACAGACCAACTAAAGAGTGTGCCTTTCTTTAATATGAAGCGGTAAAAAGTGATTTTGGTAAAGATGTCAGTGAGAAATAATTTAACAAGGCATATTATAAATGCCGGATTGAAAAGGATTCATGTTTTTTAAGAGAAAAATCACACAGAATAGAGGCACAATTATATACCCGTATTTAGTTGAGTAAAATAAACAGTTAAACACTTGTTGACAAAGAGACATGTTTAGGAAGAGATTACGCAATCGAAATAAAAAATTTGCAGTACCTGCTTATAACAATTTAAAATTATTTTCAATATAGGTATGAGAGTATTGCTTTCTTACTTTAAGAACCTAATGAATTGACTTTACACTTATTAACATCGAAGGCATTATATACATTAAATTGAAATTAATTGAATTAAATTGAGTTAAATTGAATACATTAACATGAAGATACATTTGCACAAATTTCAAATATATGACACTTTTCTTTATATATGAGGAAATTCATAGTGATTTATTGATTTAATTTGAGAGAAGGCACATTTTTAACTATTCCAAATAAGGCTGGGTACAAAATTAGCTTGTGTAAATGTCACGGTTAAGTGCGTCAAATAGCCAAATCAGCCTAATAAAAACATAATGGCGGCCTGTCAAATTAACTAAAAATTTTTAAGTCTTCCGTTTTCGAAGAGGTGAAGAAATACTATAAAATCTCTTGCAGACTTTAAAACGTTCTGCAACGTTTGTATTTAACTTTTTTTTTAATAAATTAATACCGCAATAAAGTTATACGCGGAAAATTAGGAATATATTTTATAGTGTAACTGAAAAGCTATATATGTCGTTGAGTGAAATGGATAGCTTAGTAAAGGTAACGTAAGGCTAAAAACTTTCACATTTATGACAAAACATTTTTATGTTCATAATTTTAAGCTGTTTTTTTTTTTTGAAAAATGCGTAGCTCACGAAGTAAGGCTCTCCGACTAGCCATGCCATCGGAATTTTTTGGTTTACGGAGATGCCATATGGGTTAGACATTATGTTTAAGGATGTAACTGGATAGCATGATTAATAGTGTTCTACTACTACTGTCGACTTATAGTCTAATTGGCACTGGCAAATTTAGAAAGAGAAATCGAGGGCAAATAAGTTTCAACGGGATTGGACAGAGAAAACACTGCAGTAAGAAAAGTTTAAATATAAAAAACATGTTAGATTGGACACTTTTCAATGAATTCTCGGAAAATCGTTTTAAACCTTTATTTTAGCTTAAGAAAAGAGTTGCAAAACGACATAAGTTATCAAAATTTTGTTTCTATGATTTTCAAGTTGCATTAAAGCGCCATTTCCCATTGCAATCCCCCGGGTATGTGACAATATACATGGGTGATTTGAATTGCAAAATAGGGCACCAACTGAATCTATTCATCGATAAACTTTAACGATACACCTGTTCTGAGTAAAGCAGAGTCAAGAGGGTCTCTTACGGTGAAATTCGCTGCCACTTCGTCGAGATATTATGTCGGGATAAAGTGAAAAAGGATTATTGTTGGCAAATATAAAATTGAGTACCTATATTTTCATCGTAACACTTTCCTTGACACTATGTAATTTTTGATTACACAGAAGCAGCGTAGTTAACTAAATGATAGGTGAAATCTTTTATTTCTCGAATGTAAGAGATCGTAATGCTTTTAGTTTTCGCATCCAGTACGTCTCCGGCCTAGATTTTCCTCTAAATTCTTTTTTATTATACTGGATCAATATTAAAATTGTGCAAACTCGGTTTAAAATAAAAAAATTACTCTACAGTTTTCGTACCAAGTTAATAACATGCTTTTGTATTATACAAAGCTGTGAAAGGTGATTTTGTAAAGAACCGTCAGTGAGAAATAATTAAACAGAAACGTTTAAATGGCATCTTACAAAAGCCAGTTTAAAAATAATTCCCTGCCTTAAGAGCAAACTCGAGCAGAATCGAGAGACGATTATTGGCATTGGGTATTCACGTAAGTGTTATAGGTAATTAAATATACACCTGCTAACAAGGAGAACTTTTAAGGACAATTCGAATAAAATATTTTGAGCACCTTCTTATAACAGTTTAATAGGAATACTTGATTTAAACATAATGCGTTTCTTGTTTTATGTATCCAGAATTTGGACTTTACTTTGATTAATAATTAAGGCACTAAAGATGAATTTTATTGTGTAACATCTGCCTACAAACAATATTCAATATACCAACACCCAGATATATTTCCATAAATTTCAAGTATAAAAGTTATAATATTATGCAATGCATCATACTAGGGTAGCAGTTGAAACTGCAATTATTACGTTAAGCTGAAAAAATATATCGAAGAAGTATATTTACCACTAATGTTTTGTAATATATTATATTGCATAGTTTGAAAAGACACATCTATTAAAGAGTGTTTCCGAATAACATAGTTAACCGTATTCTACTTCTACCATTACCTCGTAAGGCGTACCCAGTTTGGAAAGGAAAATGGAGCAGGTAAGTAGGTTTCAGTGAAAGTCGACCAAGAAACCATCACATTATTAGATCTCGGCTATACCCCGAAGATTAAATTTTGAAAAGTCTTTAAGTTAGTAATTCTTTTTCAGTTTTTTGTTGTAAGTTTTCGGTGGCTAAAGACAAATAATTAAAATATCATTTAACTTTCCAAAATTTTCAATCTATGGTTTGCAAGTTACAAAAACCCATTTTCCTGAAAATTTTCACCTTCAGAAAAATTCAACATCAAAATACATAAGAAATACGTCAATAGAATTTGCCCACAATTGAGTGTAATAATCACTAATGAACAAAAGCTCTAGGTTATGCCGTCTATAACAATATATCTCAATTTATAAACAAATGGTTACATGGTTTTTTATCTTAAAAAATATTTTTATTTAAATCTTAGTTCGTAGTTATTTTACAAAATTTTAAAATTTTGCGACTTGGGTATTATATAAATGCAAAAGTTTTGCGATGTTGCAGTTTTCACAACGATATTTGAGTGATTATTAATTTTATAGAGCATTTGGTATATAGTAGTTGTTTTATGTCTGCACGAATTTAATCTCTCGTTTGGATTAACAAGAAATCTCACTTCGACTGTCTTTATTCGCGCACTCCCCGCTCCTAATTAAATTTACGTGAATAGTTCAATTTTGAATAACGAATAATTTCGACAGTTTACTTAATGGTTTACTACCGAAATGAATATACACAGTGATTCTCCAACTAACAACCAACTAATTTTACAAAATTGATGCAATTCAATTCAAGAACGCAAGAGGTACTATCGCTTTTACAAAATGTACTTATTTTTCTATACAAATTAGAAGGAGAAAGAGAGAGGGCAAAAACTTATCTTTTCCCCCTTTACAGATGTTCCTGAATGGTAGGTAGTACCGTAAAACGGCCCTGTAAGCCACTGAATGAGGGCTTTATCCTCAATTTTTTTCCTCCGTCTATCAAACCTGGGCATAAATAGATTTTTTGGTAAGGGTTTAAAATTTGCAAAAACACCGTCTTTTTTTTAGTTTTTTTGATTTTCTCAAAAACGAAAAAAGATATCAAAAAAATAACACACCGGCGTGTTCCTCGTGCAAAAATACTTCGATTTTATGATACTGCTGATAAAAATTAAACAAATTTTTGTCCCTAAAAATTCTTCAAAGACGCCTTAATTTATTTTTAATTTTCTTTCAACTATAGGAAATTTTGAAAAAAGAACTATAATACATTTGTTTATAGTGACAAAGCTCTTAAATAGAATAAATACAAATAAATTCCAAGGATTTTGACACTAAACACCAAAAACTATTTATATTGGTACTTTTTTGGAGTGAATTTTACACCCTACTGGTGTATCCGCAGAATGTATGTTTCAAAGTACTACAAAAATATATCGCAGAATCACTAAAAATCGACGACTGTAGTACCTTTCTTTTAAATAAAATGATAGGTACATATGTAAAAATGTACCAACCCACCCAAATCACCACTAAGAAACTTTAAAAGAGCTAACCTAGCTAACCAAGCTAAAAAAGGCAAAAAAACTTTATTTCAAATATTTCTTCGTTCACCACGAAGTATAATGTGATGATGATGAAACACAAAATGAATTATAAAATTCCCTCGATAACTTTATTTAATATACACTTATAACCTATGTTAGCAACGCGATCCAGGGATATGGAGGTAAGTATTAGAAATCCCATCCGACTATCTACACACCTCCCTCTTTCATTCCTCGACTTTACTTAACGAAACTAGCTGTTCAGTCTAGCATGAGGTTCAAAGTAATTCTAAATGCAGGTAAACGCGTTACTCTCGACGGCACAACTGAATCAATATCCTGAAATTACCTCACAAGCTCTAATTACTTTATACTCCTTAGACGTGAAGTAGAGGTTGGAGTTTGACACACAAATATAGAGAGAGGAAGAGAGAAAGGAAATATAGTATAGAGAGAGGAAAGGGAAAATTTTTAAGAAAAGAAGTTCTTCAATACGAATTTACTTATGCTACATAAACACGGTTTTGATTGGTTATAATTCTGAAAATTAATTTTTACTTTCTCATATGACGTCCTATATAGATCGATTTTCGGAATTTAAGATTTTACTATTTCTGAAATCCAGGTCCCCTGAATCGGAAAGAAAAATTATTAATAAAAAACACACACACATGTGTCTGTTTGTGAATGTAGTCGACGTTTTCTCAGAAACTGTGAATACCATAAAGCTGAAATTTAGTGCTTGAACTCGGTCCCCTGAAAACTCAAATTCAGACGATTTTGGTTCACATTGAAAAAGGGTAAACGGCACTTTACTGGAAAAGCTTTCTAACGTTTTTCTTTCAACTTTCCACATTTATTCTACTATTTAATCCATAATGACTACCATAGTCGTTACCTTCACCGATCTTCTCTGAACGGCCCTGTGCCCTTTTGAATTTTCAGCTTATTTAATTTGTTCCAATACGGATTTGGTGATTTATTTAAAACTTTTTAACCTAACTCTGTGTTGTTGCATCTGTTTAATGTCTCTAACTTTTTCCAAATATACTTTTCTGAAACCGCCCTCAAGTGTATTTTGAAAATGCTTATTTTCCTTTATTTTTTCCAAATCACCTTGAATGATAATTTTCAAAGGGCGCAACTTGACATAGTTATTTATTACATATAATTTTTATTTAAAACGGTTTTTTTTTTCTAAAACCACCCCTAATGATACTGTAATTCGAAGGTTGTTAGTTAATTTTGTTCAAAACGACTCTAGTGATATATTTAAAAAGTCGCAATCTAACTTAGTAATTTAATACCTTAAACGTTTATTTAAGTCACTTTTTTTAAATTACATTAAATGACTCTTGTGTTAAGCAAACGTCAGTTAAACAACAAGTGAAATCAATAGCTCATTTTGGCATAAAGATGACTAAGTATAAATATCAGATTGCCACTAATTGACACTTGTGTTGAGCAGACGTCAGTTAAGTAATACCAATAACGCATTTTGTTGTGAAGATGACTAAGTATAGATGTCAGATGGCCACCTGGGCTAATATGAGAAAGATATGTGAGAGAAACACCATGGACTACTTTCTTCTTTTGAATCATTTCGATAGATTGGAGAGGTAATTGATTTCACTACTCTTTAGCAGGATGGTTATCCCAAGTACAATATTATAAATTGAAACCCCTTGTAACATAATTTTTTTAACGAAATGGAAAATTTAGTCCCTATCGTTTTTTAAGATTTATTGAAGATCTTTTGATATGCCCCATTGTCGCATTGTCAAACATCTGATTAAATATGTATAAGAATCAAAATTCACCTCCCCCCAAGCGATAGCAACTTATGGGCATCTATATCGCTTGTCTCTGAGTCAACAAGAGACGTTAGGATTGTCCCTAGGCTCTTCTAAAGGACATATGACTCCATGAATATGCTTTGGGAGTAATAACTTAGAGTAGTTACATTGTTGAGAAAGTATTTAGGAACATGTGCAAATCTAACCTCAACTGTTGTATTGTGTAATAAATTATTATTATTAGGGCCGGTGTATGCAGAATGCCTTTAGAGGGGGAAAGATAGGTCAGGAAGACTGGTATTATAAGGTAAGGGGTTGAGTCCTAACTTTATTCCCCTCCCGCTGGGAACGTATTCTGATGAGATAAGATTTACAGCTAAGATCTGCCCATAGGAAAGTAGGAATTATGGGCCCAGTTCATATGAATATGCAGTAAAACTCTGTAGTAGAGGATAGTGGAACATAAGGGCGATCTTACATAATTCCTATTAATTCCTAGGACTTATGAATGTGTAACCACTCGTAGAGACAAGCAAAGGTATCTGAGTCTAATTTCTGATCGGCTGCCAAAATTGAAGTGAATCGGGACATACAGATTCCAGAAAATTTACGTTGATGATAGTGAAGTTACCATTCTAGAATATTCCACTTTTTATACAATTTTTGGCGAGAGTATATAAGTGGAAACAACTAGCCCCATTGGTCTCTTTCTGTAGGTGTGTGTTTTCCGTACGCTGTCTGCTGGTACACGTTCACCCTTGTTATTCATTTTATTGTCTGGTCGCGTTACGAGTAGTTCGTTTATTTACTTCAGCTTCCCGAGCTGTTAAGGGGAAAATACGGTTACAAACATAATTACCATCGCAGCAGCAAGTGTCGTGGAATGATCACATTCTATGTCCGCGGGGGTTTCGTGGTTGACACAGAGAAAGAAGAAACACCGACGTCTGTTAAGAGGCAAACAAGCCGCTGGGGCCTAGCGACGCCCCCAAACGGTCCGGATCGAACTGTCCTGTGGTTCCGATTGCTTCAGACGCACGCTTTGGGGTTAGACAAAGTTATTAGCGATCGTCCTATCCCCGAGTCCAGACAGACGTCCTGCCAGACATCATAGGCCACCGAATGGAGGCTTGATCCTCAGTTTTTCCCTCCGACGATGAAATATTGGCGCAAATATGTTTTCGACCCTCACGATGCCGAATTTGTAGGTTTCAATCGGCGCAACCCCCCGTAAGGGATTGGAATTCGTAAAAAAACGTCACTTTTTTATTTTTTTGCGATTTTCTCAAAAACTAAAGAAGGTATCAACAAAAACACCTTCACCAGTCTGTTCACCGTGCAAAAATCTTTCGATTTCATGATATTGCCAAACAAAATTGAACAAATTTAAGTTGTTCTTTGTTTGTTTTAATATTGTACATGTAATAATGTAATAATGTAATAAAGTACTTGTAATAATACAATTTTTTAATATTGTATATAACCAAAGATGGAAAGCGTGTACATAGATATACTCCAGCGATAACAGTGTGCACGTGCGTCTACTGCACGTGCACACATCGAAACCAACATCAATATAGGAATGTTTATACATTCCTTCGATTCTTGGAAATAGTTTTTAACAGTTTATAATAACAAGATTCTACTATAGATACTAAAAAGCCCGTTTTTTGATATTGAAGCAAGATATCATTTTAGGTAATTTGAAGATTTTTCTGACTGCTTAAATTTTATAACACTTTGATTATTTTATGAGTTTTTGACTGTTACTAAAAGAAATCCATAAAAAGAATTTCAATTCTCCTGAATTTTAAACATTTTACAGTCAAAAGAAGTTTTGTATCCTTTCTTTTAAACTCATGTAATATACGAAAAAAATCACGTAGCCTTCACGTAGCCAGATTACAACACATCTCTTCGATTATTGCAGCAACTTTTTGAATGTATTTTTTTGCATAGTATTTCAACCATGATTTATTTTGCTCCTCCGTCAAACTTGCTAGGTAAAAAAACAGTTTTTTTATTACTTCTATGAAATGTAAATACGTACGAGGACCTACTTGATCTAATAATAATTTAACATAATATTGAAGTGAAAATTAATTATTCCTAAAAAATGTCAAAACAATGTCATTTGTAAAGTTAATATGATATTAAAAAAAATAATCCTAAACCTTTGGAGTACCCTTCTTCCTTCAGATTAGTTTTGTTACAACAATATGAACATAAAACATGTTTAAACAATTAAACATAGCAACGCTTCAACGTAACTCCTTTGTGTCATAATTAATTTTTAATCCCTATTGAATTAAATTAAAAATATTTCATCTTGAACTTGAAATATCTCATTGCGTATTCATAATAATCCTATTACAACGATATGAAAATGGGACTTGCTTCAACGTATTTACCCTTTCAGTGGTTAGTACCTATTGTCAGTACCTATCGGATTACAAATAAAAATTTTCATTTCAAATATCAAAAATCCATTACAAATTCATGATTAGCGACCACAAATAATTTAGAATTTATGCAAAATATACCTGCAATCATATTTTTGGGAAAAACGGATGATTCACTTAACTAACTATCTCAAATACCAATAAAACCACAATCTTTTATACATTACAAAAGAAGTGAATAAAGTAGATGGTGAGAATTTTTACCACATACAACAAAAGCTTCAATTAATTCAAAAAAAAAATCGAATGCATTTCAAACTTGCACACGAGTGTAAAATGAAGCAAAATGATAATACGAGTAAAAAAAGGCCTTCCATAGATTTGTTTTTGATTTTCTATCAAAGAATCACTTTCTAATAATTTCGACATACTTGGAAACTGAATTCACAAAAGAAAAACGTTATCTTTGTTAAAATAAAGGTTGAGGATTGGAAAAAATTATATTCTATTGTTTTTCCTCATTTTAATAACCATTGTATTCAAAATAATATTTATATTTGATCCACGTGTTTATATCACCATTTTATTGGGATATGCATAATTTTTCAAATATAGCTTTTTTAAATATAATTTTACTCACAATCAACTCTTTAAAAATCAATGAATGATAGGAAACGCTTATGTATTGTGTGTGTATGTATATATATATATATAATGCACTGCTCGAAACAATCTTGTTAATCTGGACTATTAAAAACTATTTCCAAAATTCGAAGAAATGTTTATATGTTGGTTTCGATGTGTGCACGTGCAGTAGACGCACGGCAGCTGTGACTTACGAGGACACCCCTTACCGCCGGAGTACATTTATATGTACGGTTCCCATCCTTCGTTTTATGAAATATTAAAATTCATCGATAAGTTGACATAAATTTGTTCAATTTTGAGCAGCAATATCTTAAAATCGAAGTATTTTGCACGATGAACACGCTAGTGGGGTTATTTTTTGATATCTTTTTTAGTTTTTGAGAAAAATTGCTGTGGGTTGCGCCGATTGAAATGTAGAAATTCGGAATCCTGATGGTCACAACATATTTGCGCCCAGGTTTGATCGACGGAGGGAAAAATCGAGGATCAAGCCTCCATTCCGTGACCTAATCTTATCACCAACGTCACCGAATCACCCACGGAACCGTAAGCGACCACATTAAGTGTCTAAATCGTAACCGTGAGTTATGTCAGCCCATAACAATGGACCCTTATAATTATAACAATGAATCCTTGTAATAGATAGGAATTGCTTACCTAAACATTTGTAAAAGCATATAAATATAGGTTTGTGAGGCGCATAGCCAGTCTTGGTCAGTTTATCGTAGCAGACGTATTAGTCTTGGTCACTTCATTGTAGCAGACATTGCTCAGTTTGTATTATCATAAGTATTATACCAGTAAAATTCATATTAAAGTGTAGTTAGTAGTTTTTAAAAATAAGTTCCACAACTTGGAATTTATAACTCGTGTGAGCAGTTAAGGTTAGGTGCTCACTGCCCCCTTGTAAAGAGCAGTAGTTAAGGTTAACTGGTTACATATCAGAGATTCTTAGTAGTAATCCGTAACAGCCAATGATTAGTGATTGTTCTTTAACAGCCAAGTTTTAAATTCAATGCTAAATCTTTAATCAGTTCTTTGTTTATACTTGTACTTTGCTATTCGCGTGATATTTCCGGTAATATAAAACTTATTCAATTGAGAATCACTCACGGAATTTGACACTACACATTTAACATCTTTCTCCCTCTGATGTAGTATTTAAAGTCAGAGGAAGCGTTGAGACATTGACAGCCGTTTCATTACAACTTTATTCGAAGCTCTCTAATAGCATTTTCGCTAGAAGGCTTCGAATCACCAAGTGAGGTGACTGCGACTTTGAAATGTTAGGGTGAAGCCGGGTCACGCTTTTGTCATCGTCTTGTGTAACGATCTTCCGAGTTAACGTTACACCCTGTCACGTGATACCTCATTTTAGAAGTCTTAGTAAACTGCGCCCAAAACAATTAATTTAAATTAAACATTATTATTGTTTCAGAATTTGTAGCATTCTTAATAGTTATTTAATTTCGAAAAATATTCACAAACTGTTCATCTCCTCATTAGTATAATTTAAAAAAAAGTCTGCAGTCTCTCAGTGGTAACTGGTTTTTTTTTTTTTAATTAAATTTTTTTCACTCTTAAATCTTGACGGTTTCTGTAGGTTTGATAATTGTACAGACAAGTTGCTCTGAGAGTGCATGGAGAAGAAATCTCAGAAGCAAACAGAAATGCCTGTTTTTGATTTTTTTAATTAGGGAATTCATCTATTTCGGACGGTTCCAATCAAGCCAACCATGATCAAGCCCGTATCGTAGATTATAGAGATGCAACTAATGACACTATTCTGACATCCAAGTCCCCCAAAAATGTAATATTTTTAAAAGATACATAGTTTCTCACATCAACATGATCTATCAATATTTTCTGAAGTTGTTATGGAGTATTAACCCGAAATGTGCTTGGCGATTTCAGAATTCAATATTCCCTCCCATTCCCATGACTTATAATTGAAAATAAATCTTTCTAGCTAAGTAGGCGCCTCCGATAGCGCCAATCGTGATAAATGCGATGACCCACTGGAAGTTCTCTGCTCTGCCTTAAATTCAATGAATTTGCTCTTAACGCTGGATTTGTGTTTTAATTTGAGCAGTATATTTAAATAATGACTTTATTTTATATAATTCGAATGTCGTTTCTCTTCAATTCTACAAGGAAGACTGAATAAATATTGGTTTCCTTTACCCCAAAATCTTCGAATACTCATCGATAATCCGAACTAATTAAATCCGCTGCCCACTATGATTGAACACGCAGTAACACAAAATTAACCTTATTATCGAATGTACAATTTGCCGTGCCAAATTAGGCAAATAGTAGAGAGATTAATAATTTATCATTCGACTATATGAAGCAAATCTTTCACTGTGGAGTTAATAGGAAATTTTTTTCATTCATTTTCATTGGATTGAAAATCTTCGTTTTTTTTTAGTTGTGAGCTGGAAGAACACAAACTTTAAGGATTCCAGATTTAAGTACAAATGGACTGGAAAAGAATGATACTAGCGTTTGGAGTAGATAATGTAAAATTCCACATGAGGAAAAAAGGAGAGTATTTTCATCCATAATGGTCCATATCCGTATATAAGCTCTTCAACCAGAAGATGCTCTCCCCAGTGATAACTTTTTTTTTGACAGGTTTATACAAAGAATAACAAGTCCCCAATCCCAATTATGCGTGACATTGTCGATGATACGTTTTTAATAGAGAAAATATTTTCATCATATGAAATAACCATCTACGGGACGTCGAAAACTCCCATGCTGGAAAACGGAAAGACCCATTTTTGCACCAAGACTGAATATGATATTTTTTAAATTTTTACAATTTTTTCTGAAAACTGCTCCAATTTATCATCGGATTAATATGATTTCAAATGGACAAAGCACAAGCCCATTGCAGACGAAGTATCAGAAACTGGTTGAATAATAATTTTTCTTGGCGCTGGATGTACCGAGAGGATGTGATTTCTTGATAAGCAAGACGCGCAGATTCACTGTCGCTAGACTTTTTTCATGAGAGTTTTCAAATAGCAGACTTTATGTAATATACCGCATAGACGTTGCCACCCTAGGCCGCAAACTTAAAACTGTAAGCAAAAATGCATACAAATCGTCGAAGACGACGAAAATACCGTTACAGCTTTTGTAAAAAGGAGAAGCCGAAATTTAAGTTGGTTTTAGATATGAAATCAGCGTTTGGCGTAGTTGAACATAGTGTTGCCCTTATGCGGAGTTTAGCAGAACATTGTGTAGGGCGATGATTCATTGCGATGCTAAGATAACCATGGTGATTTAATCATAAATCGCAATTGTTATCTTTTTGTTGACGATCGCTCAGCGATGAAATTTGTAGGTTATGGTACTTCATTGTTCTGTTATGGTATTCCATTGTTCTAAAAATCCCTTTGTAAAAATTTCGTCACATTTAAAATCGTTACGGACAAAACAATTTTGACTTAAGAATCGTTTGATACGTACCATTATTTTTTCCAACTTCGTGTGGCTTTTCTAGTCCTATGAATATAGAAATATCCTTTGATTTGTTCTCTCGTATGGTTATTTGACCAATTTAACCTTGATCGAATTTTACTAACGATAACAACCAACATTTCTAATGGAATTTAACTGATTTTTGATGATAAGTTAATCGAAAAACTGTTGGTCATCGTTCTCAGTTCCTTCGCACATTTTTTCCCATTCTCTCTTATTCCTAGACCTACCGTTTTAACTTTTCATAATTCTCCCTTCTCCGATATATAATCCTTAACGGTTTCCGGGTTCCTGATTAAACGCTGATCGATAAATCATCCGGATACATCGATAGCTATTGAAACCATACAAGAAGCCAAATGACTTACGACATCGGTGGAAAAATGACAAATTTCAATGGCGTTTATGTCCCTTTTCCACTTTATAAAGTTGATATATGTACAGTTAAGGGACTTTTAAAATAACCGGGGGAAGCTAATTTTTCTTTGTTTAGTGCCCGGAAAAAATATATAAGAATAAAGTGCAACATGATGGCGACAATTTTTTTCCTATCGGTGTATCTGGAGGGGTTGTGTCACAACAATCGGAGGGGTAAAGGGCCGTATCGGTTCCGGTTCGATTTCTCTTTGTATCAGAGATATGTTTGTGTTCCGAAATAAATGATCTCGTTCGGATTACGATGATATTGACCCTCCTCCGAAATAAAGAAAACAAAATATAGGAGGTCATTGGGGAAAAATCCAGTCACATATGAGGAAATCAATCTATGAGTGTAATGTATTTTTTATCAATATCCAAAATGCATGTACTTAATCTCCTCTAAAGCGATTCCAGGATAAAGTGCTGCGGATATGGAATAAGGAACAGCTTTTTACGGTTCCAGAGATCACGTCGATATATATATACACCTATTGGTTTTTAGTGCGAAATCTCTTTCCCCTCTATTGGAAATTTAAGAGCATTCAAATTCCATTAAAACGTTTTTAACTACATTTTTCCGTGTGGCCAAGAGCAGAAAAGAATATCGTAAGCGTACACAAAAGAATCCCGTTTTTCTTTTTGAGAAATTCTCAACTCGACTCTCTCCCGGAAAGTTCCTTTGTCCAAGTGCTTTTCACTTTCCTCTTTTTCCCGTCCTCTCTCTCCTACTTTTCCGTTTGGCTTCTACATCGCCCGAAACGATAACACGAAGTAATGTGCACCTTAGGAATCATAAACTGTAGTGCGATTTTCACAAAAGGTGATATAAGGGTTTGATATTTTATTGAAGCTAACCCTTGCGGGATGGGCTCCCTTGTAAGGCTTATCTTTTTCCCTTTCCACATTGATGGTAGCGATAGCCAACAATGTAACTGATACATGGAAACACTGTCATTAACAAGTACATTATCACTTATTAACCAATCGAAGAAAATAAAATAAAAACTGGGATAGTGGGCTACAGGCGCTTTATATATATATTAGATTATGCATATATTTAAAAGATGAAAAATAATAACTAGAAGTAGGATAGTTAGGCACAATAGAATCCCAAAAATGGCATGCAAAAAGGCACAAAAAATGGACCATAAATACACAAAAAGGACAAAAAAGGCAAAATTTTCAGAAATACGGTAAAACATGCAAAATCAAATCAACTGGGTAGTTTTATATATATTATGTATATATATATATATATATATAAATATATATATATGATAAAATTCTTAAAAATTTTTCGAAATACCAACAATATTTAATCAGTCAAAACTATTTACAATTAGAACAATTACATATTGCTATTGTTATTCATTCAATACCATTACATGGCCTATTGCAACTAGCAATTTTTCAATATTTTTGGGAATCAATCCAGTCCTTTTGTCCCTTAGAATTTGCTTGTATGATAAAAACGAACTTTATAGGTCATACGAATTTATCGGAGCGGATTTCAGAGAACTGATTTGGAATGGTATTATTATATTAAATGTAGCATCGGTGGTTGAAGTTCCCTGGTGAATTTTTAAAATAGTTTTTAAATGTGGTAGACCTGGATTTTTTTCGATAACACTTATAAGTTTTTGTTGAATTATCAATCCTGATGGTCCAGGGGCTCTTGTACAATTTCTAAGGATTCTGAAAGTGTGAGTCCAACTGTTTCCAATTTTTTTATTTTGTGTGGCAAAAAGGAAAAGTTTGTTTGAATATATGTCAGAGCTTTTTATATTTTTTTGTCATTGAAGGCTTCTTGTGATTTTAAAATGGCACTGGCATCGGAAGGACCAAATAAAAATAAGACCTGTGAAAATTTGAATCAGTATGTTGGAAAATAATACAACAATTTCATGATATCTGAATTCTAACAGTCTTCTGAAAAGTTACTAAACATTTTGGTACGTTGGAATTCATTCCTACTGGTTTTTGTAACATCCTGAATACTACGGGTATTATAAAAAGTTTCACTATACAATAAACACTAAACATAATTGTAAATTTTAATTGATTTAACAATATTTACTTATATTTTTCTCACACACCCTACAAAAAAGTAGATTTCCATTAGTAGTTAAATTGGAATTCATTTTATGGAGACGTAGTTTGTCCGCTGGCATTTTAAAAAATTATATAATAGACGCTGCCACAGTAGATCACAACTGACACCCTTCACGTTATTAACGCGTTTGAAAATTAAAATAAAGATTCCTTAAGGCAGGTACCTGTTTATAAACTTTTTAGAAATTGTAAAACCCTTAAGTATAAAACTGTTTTAACGAGTATACATCTGGTTAAATGTGATTGCAACATGATAATATTGATAATATTTCTGAGAAATGTGAAGCCGTTACACGGCAATAATAAAACAAAAAAAAATTGGCAAAAATTTTAATTTCATATACCTGAAAAGTGTTCAGAAAGCCATAAATAGCATAAATTGCCTTAAAAAGGCAATATTTCAAATAACAGAAAAAAGGCAAAATTTCAAAATACAGAAAAAGGCATAATAAGGCATAATAAGTTGCATTTTTGAAATGGTCATACTCAAAAACGCATTTTAAATAGGATCTGCCTTTAATTCTCCCGTTTATTAGACAAAAGCAAATGCCAAACTATCCTATCCCTAATAATAACATAGCAAACAAATCATGACGCAGCAGTCTGAACCATAAGATAAGAACACGTGATTCTACTTGTTAGATTCAACGTTTACCTCAATATGGTTATACCACCCAGACCAAGCTAACAAGCAGAAACGTGTGTCCCTTGTTACCGTTTCTTGCGCTTAGGACCGGATTGTTAAAGTCCTCTCGAGCCTGCAAAAGTGCCTCTTGATATACATCGACATTTTTGAGTAATTCCATTTTTTACTTCTTCAACTCAATCAGGTTGGGAATGAAAAACCTCAGTTTGTATATAACCTCAGAAAAAAAATCAATAGGGGTAGGTCGGGTAACGTGGTGGCCATTCCACTGCCTTCTACAAATCCACCGATTTTGATAGTGTTCATCCAAACGTTGTCTAACAAGGAGTACGCAGTGGAGAGGTGTTCCAACTTGTTGAAAATGGAGTAGCTCTGCTATTAATGATAGATTTCCATCTAAATGTTTCTTATTTTCTAATTATTGAATTATTATTGATTCCTTTGTTGTATCTAACATTTCAGTAGAAATTTGACCGGTCAAATTTCCATCTATGAATAACGGACCAATTATGGAATCTCCGAAAATACTGACTCATACATTCACCTTTTCAGGTTACTGAGTATAACCTTCTCTAAAAATGTAACGATGTTCGTCACACCAATACCGGCAATTCTGTCTATTCAGAACCTTACTTACAGACTCATGTGATAGGCCAGTCTCTGTGGCTGTTTGATGGGTTGACAAAACTGGATTAATAGCGATTTGTCCAAGAACTTCTGTCTGATCAGCTTTGTTCAACAACCTTCATGTAATTTCTTTTTTGTTGGCGCCAGTTCCTGTTTCCTAAAATTTGGTAACCAACTACATAAAATATATATATATATATATTTATATTTGTGTGTGCGTGTGTGCGTGTGTGCTTGTGTGCGAGCGTGCGTGCGTGTGTGTAGCCACTTTAATCTATAAAATCACAAATGTCTATAATACAAATATAATATGAAATATAAATAAATAGAAAAATATATGAATGATTAATTTTCAGTCCACTTTGATTATAATAAATTTAAAATATTAAATTTTATGGTAGCTGGAATTAATTGCACCCTAACAGAGCATGGAGGGAACTTTGGATAGTTTGGCCTGAATAATAAAAATAATACCAGATAAACGTATTGTATTTTCTGTGAATTCACCTTTAGTGGATTGTTTTTCGGTAAACTGTTTGAATTTACCTAGATTCATATTTTGCCTACATCTAAACGTGTTAGTAGAGTAAAAGAAACGTCCGCTTGAAAATAACTATAATTAACGAATCGACACCAGTCGCGGTACTTTGTTATACAGCTAATTAAACTCGTAAGCAAGACTTGGTTTCTCTCTCTCTTGAATTAGTACCGTAGCCAACTTTGAGGACTTGGACAACCTTTCTTTTCTAATATTGTGCTGTTCTGGCAGCACGAGAAATGCAATAATTTGAGTGATTTAAAATTGCTTTTTGGAGATCTATCAAAGTTGTTTACGAACTTATAACCATCATAGTTAAGCGATAGAAGCCAATGATACGCAAATTTGAGAATATTGTCAAAAAAACACGAAACTAGCTCAAGAATATTCTTAATAGATGCTTAAGTGGATTCCTTGGGTTTTTATAATTGCCTCAAGTCTGCTCAGAAATACTCTATATCTTTCTTGGTTAAAGTGACAATGTAAACGATTTTTATTCAACTGCAAGAAATCATTTCTTGCATTTTAATCTATTATTCTACTAATAACAATTTGAATGTTCTCGCGAGAAATTACGCGTGCACACAACTATAGCGAAAAAGTGAGTCAGTATACCTATGTTTTAGGCCACACCGCTTAGCCACATAGCACAAAATTTGACAGTTCTGTTCACAGTTAAAATAATCTCTAGCTCAGTAAATGCTTATTTCGTTGGACGCATATAATTTGCGAACATATGTTTTATTGTTGAATTTGTTACTTCGTTAGAACCACTATTAACCACTAGTTGGTTTAGCATCGAGCTAAAATTACCTAAGAGGTGTAGTTTTGACTGCAGTGCTTATCCTCCTATTCTCTATATGACATCTGTTGTAATACAATTAACATTCACTTTATTTTTGAATTTAAATCACTGATCACTGATTTGATTTTCATTAACAGCTAGAACTAGTTTTTCGTTGAATTCATTCTCCTCAAATGTATAAATTTAAAGCAAATATTCAAATTACCCTTGAGCTAGGCTCTCCTCTGCATGTTTCTGAAAATCACTGTATGTATCTCACTTTTGTATTTGAATAATATGAGAATACGATAAATTTTTATCAGTTATCGGTTACTTTTACAAGCTCTCCTAATGCACTAAAAAGATCAATTGTGACGCCATAGCATTATTATAAATTTCGGAATCACTTCACCGCTAATCACCGCCATGAAATTGTCCAGTCAACATATATTGTAATTGTTATAAAACTAATGGCGTAATACGCGACTCGATCAATTAGTCTATAACGTGAAACAGGCGAGACATAAATTTAAAATTATGTCGCCACCGTCCGCTTTTATAGCTACAGATTAGTTTTTATCGTTCGGAATCTGGTATTGTCACCGAGTGCTTACCAGTGGGGATGATTTATTAGTACGTGTTCGGCGGTCGAGTGTTGTAGTTTATACAGAAGGATGTGTGTACGAAACTTATATGGATATTATATCTCGGGAGAGGGTTTTTTTCTGTTACGGAAGGGTCGAGTATCTATCGAATTATGAGGGGGAGTTCAGTTTTGTTTTTAAGAAATTTTAGGTGCAGAAAATTTTCCTCACCCAACGTGACTGGGAAAGAAAAAGTAGAATAGAATTGCCTTAACAAACCATTATAGTATCTTGTAACGGAAGTCGAAAAGATGTTCGAGGCACACACTATAGAATGCATTAACTTGTTTTTCTTTATTGATTATTCTGTGGCTTTTTATTACAATATGAAATCAAACTAAAATTATTGCTAAATGTTCTGATACTCAAACTTTTACCAATGTAATTTTTTAAAAATGTTACAAAATATTCGTTAGGTATTATCAGATTATAAATTTTTTATTACACGCCCAACAAAATAAATTTCTATTCGCTCTTAATTTTCAATTTAATTGAGTTCCAATAACCGTAAAACTGATATAATTTTTATAGGTTTTAGGATTATACAAGATATGACACCATGCACAATTTCAAGACTGAAGGGGTCAGAAGAGCTGTTCAAATTGGGACAGAGACGAAGCGACGGATGGACAGTCAGCACAAGCACAAATAGTTTAAACAAAACAACAATACAAATATTTTGAAAGATACACTACACTTAAAGGTAATGCTTCAGATATGAGTAGTTTCCGAAGTTTGTTTGAAATTAAACCTTTCTTTTTAACATCTCCATTTATGAAATCTTTCTGAATATTATATATAAAAAAAACACCATGAACCTTGTAATGCATAGATTATTCAGAGAAACTTCTGGAATTTAAGATCTCTTAGAGAGATCTCTCGAGAGACGAGTCCTTGGGTCTTAAATTCTCCATCGTAGGTTTGCTTCTCAATAAAAATTTTAAGATTTTCGATATTTATTCTATCCCTTTGTGCTTTCATAAAGCTTTTAAAACAATTATTTTGTTCTAAATACTCCTGAAATATATTACAAAACACTTTAAAACTTCCTGGTTGCTAACTTCCTGCCACACTTCCCCTGCCACAAAGTTCCCCCATTTGTGAGTTTCTGGACCAATAAAGCTCCTAAATACATTTATTATTCTCTGTCCTTTCGAAAATTGTTCATTCTTGACCATTCTCCTTCTACCAATACTCCGTTTCCCCTGGATCTTCCCCTGCATAATCAATTGTAGTAGTTGGTATCTTTATCCACGCCTAACATAACCTAGATACTGCAACTTTCTCGACTTAACTGTTTATATTATTTTTCTTTCTTTGCCTATTCTACTAAGCACCTCTTCATTGGTGATTTTATCGATCCATAATATTTTCGAAATACGTCGATATGCCCACATCTCAAAGGCCTCCAGTTTATTCATGGATTGCTTATTCAAGGTACACATACCCCATACATCAAGAGAATCAAGAAAATATAGCACCTCTTTATGGTTATAAAATATGGAAATGTTGCTTACACCCATTATTCATAACATACGTAAAAAGAATGTGACAAAATTAAACACTGGGTGTAATTAAATGTGATTAAAAGTAATTAAAACTCCGTTACGTTGTGTAAAATATAAGTAACAAAATATATTTACAATTTTCTGATTTTGTGAATTTCCTTAATTTCGAAAATCCTAGCATATCAATTAAATAAATCTCCGAAGTATTAACGCCGGAATAAAATATTATAAATTAATTTTGTTAATTATTTAGACCATTATCCAGTATGGTCGAGAAAACAACTGGAAAAATGTGTGATAACCGTGCAAGGCGAATTCGTGAACTTACTCACCAACGAGTTAGATTGTGCCTTGAAAGTCAAATTGAATTAGAGGGGAAAAAATAGCGAATTTGGCATAACTACAGATTTCAGTGTTAGTGGAGTAAATTGTTTGAAGGACGATCACCGCAATAGTGACTTTTAAATAGTCTCGAAAAAGCAGTTGAAGTAACATCATAGAAAGTACGAATTTGTAAATTTATTTCTATCTTTAATATTCTACTTATACATTGACTACAAAATTTAGCAGTGCTACTAATTTAACAAAACCGGCATTCATGATTAGCATAACGATTATTATTGTTTCCGGATTAACGTTTCAGGTAAAAGCAACCCTTCATTCGTAATCTACTGTTCCAATCATTTTTTGTTCAAATCTTGTGAAGTGTAGGTATTGGATGGTGGACGGTGTAGATGGTATTTTCTATAACTGTGATGAGGCAATTCATTTACTAAAACGTGACAATTTGTTAGAAAATAATTATTTCTCAATTTACAGAAGACTCTGACATTTTGAGGTCCCCACTGGGTGAAGACGAACAGGTGAGGGCGTTCTCTTCTACATTAAAAAATCCAAAAGATTGGAATGGGCGCATAAATTTTTTTTGTCGTTTTTTAAGTTTTTTTTACGGTTCTTTGTATTTGTACTGTCTCTTTTGTATGTCAGTTTTTGGTGTATTTCTTATGTTGTGATATCAATAAAATATTGTATAATATAAATTAAGTTTTCTTGACGTGGACCCAGTCAGGTCTTCCTGACCAGGACCCTGCCCGGCATGCCCGTCTAGCACCCTATAACGCAGTTGACCGGTCGGGTCCTGGTCAAGATGACCTGTCCGGGTCCTCGCCAGGTATCCCTGGTCGGGTCCACGTGAGGTCGTCCTGATCAGGACCCGACGGGACATCTTCATTACAGTCCTTACAAGGTGCTAGACGTGCAATCCTGGCCGGGTCCTGGTCGGGTACAGGAAATAATTTCTAGTCGGGATTGAATTAATATTTGCACAAATACACATTCGGTATGGGTGATACTATTGTACCAAAGGCTTTTCATTGTAAATAACTTTGACAGCTGAATAGCCAGGGAAAAGCTGTTATTGTCATATGTCGATCTTTGTTCATTACATGTATATTTCTTAACTCCTGGAAGCTGGACATTATCAACTGACTGGGCTTTTAGCGGTGGTTTGACGGACTATTTGTTATATGCATTGAAAAAATACTAGGTATTTCTAAGTAAAGAAACGATTTGTTCATAAATATTTGTTCACTTCTGACAGCTCAATTTCGTTCCGTATATTTCTCACTTAAGACTTCTTCGTCAAGAGGGAAAAGCCAAATTCACCTAAATAGATTCCTCATAAAAAATGACTTACATTCTAGAGGACGGACCCGAGACCTTTTCTGTCCTCAATTTTTCTCATACATTACTGTCATAAAAACGGACAACGAAATTAATTTTCGGGACAATCATGTATATGCGTGTTTCGTTACTACATAGGAGCCAGGAAGAACACACATACGGCGAAAGTTCTCCATCACGCCGTGAAGCGCAAAATAAAAATACGATTCTGTCGTGACAGCGTCTACTTTCCCATCTCGTATTATGTTTGTATGTCATAAAACTCCACATCACACAAGAGACCGTGTTTTGATACATCAGCCTCTTGAGGACGGGGGCGATATACGTGTCTGCGCTTTTGTTAACCCTCCTCGAATTTTGGAAGAACGAAATAGAAATAGTTTTGGTCTCATTGATATTCCCGTGAGAAGAGCCAATTATAGGGAGGGATATCGTCTGAGATGGATGTTAAAGAAGAATGCCGACGAAAAAGGCAGGCCGCACAAAATGTCGAAAACGAGGGATCGACCTTATTTCCTTGACTTTTTCAGGAATATGGACCTCATGCATTATTATTAACGACCGCTGCACTACTCATCATACCCAATTCTTAAACCAGAGAAATCAAAAGGTTGTCTATAACTAACCAATAAAAGTAAAATTTTAATATTTTCAAACTTATGAAGATAAATAACAAAAATATTTATTCTAAGCTAGTTGACACCTTTACATTAGTTGATGATATATAGATAAAATAACATTTTATTAATCTTATTTCGGTAGAAGTGTAGACTACTGCGGTAGCATGACGGGACTTCGGATAAAATTTCACAACAGTTTTTCGTTTTGGGGTCCTTATTTGGGGACGTATTTTGTCTTTACTTTTCCAACAAATGAAACTTGGCATAAAAATAGTTTGGGTAAATGCTCCGCTCTCTAAAAACTAAATCGCGGTCTGTCAAACTCAAAAAAAATTCATAATTCTTTTGTTTTCGATCTGATGCTGAAATGTATAAAACTTTAATGTAGGCATTAAAACGTGCTACAACCTTTGCATTTTTAAATAACTTATAACTTATTAATTAATAATACATTATGTTAATACTATTTAATTAATTAATAATAATTTTACTATTGTTTTGTTATTAATAACTTTACATAACAAAGAAGTTATATGGGAGAAATTAAAAATTCCATATTACTTCTATATGATATACACTAGATGAAAAGCTATAAGTGCCATTGGTAGAAATGACATAGCTTGGTCATGTTGGTTCATGTCAGAGCTCGCAATTTTTATATTTGATGACAAACCACCTTCTGTTCATAATTTCAGATTTATGTTTTCAGACACGCATGAGAATGACTTCGACTGACAGTGCTATCGAGGTATTTTTGGACTTATTGTGAGATAAGTATGAATTATTGCGAAGAGAAGCGTGACGAGAGTCTTTCATAAAGACATTCAATTTCTCTAATCGCGTTGTTGCGCCACTGAAAGAAACTGCTAAAATGTCCCCTATGCACAAATAACAATTTATAAATTTAGACTTTCTATTGTCACTGCATCATTTTTATCTAATTTTTTCTTCATTTAATTAATAGTCCTTGAAATGTTTTCGGTGATGACGGTTAACTTCGTCCAAATCATCAAAAAGCCATATTCGAATTTATACATTGTGTAATATTTAAGTCACAATACTAATTTCCAGTACATTTAATTTGATATAAAAAACCTCTTAAACTCTTATCTAGTCATATACAAACATAAACCGTGCGATTGCATCTCCAGGCAAAAGTGGCGCATTAGAAAGAGAAAAGTTTTGCTTTCCCGGTTATCCAATACCCGATGCACATACAGTTTTATCATATTTGAGTTTACAGTCTCATTACACTTCGATTAGTGTTTACAGCAATTAAGTAGAGAGTAGTCGAACATTCTCTTTACATGGGATTGAACTATTTGGTTTAATTGTTAATGCGCTTGTGACCACCCTTTATTGAACACCAAGGTTTAATATTATGTATAACTAAATGAGCTCGTTCAACATTTCTATTTAAAATTTATGTCATCATGACATGCCCGGCGAGGTCCCCAGAAATCTCATTTTAATGTGTATTAATCATTCAACACAGGTGGGATGAGAAGTACATCTAAATATCCAAAGAAAATGATTGCGTCTTTAGATCTATTGCGAAAATGTACATTTATACAACGGTAGTTAAATTGGGGAACATAAAACTGATTTAAGTGATCAACAAGAGTAAAGTGATTTATTTGCAAACACGGAAAGGTAGGGGTTTGTATCCTCAAAGGATCATTGGGGCCGAACGACGGCGGCAGCGAGATCAATTTTAATATTTTAATATGGCGGCTATGCAACTATCTGCCACTCATAAACTATAACGGCTTCTAAAACAAAACCTGTCAATCATTGCTATATGGTATGGTAAAATCAGGTTCAGGCATAAATCATAAAATTTTAAAGTCAAGTCAACAGTTGTAGACTTAAAAAGGCGCGTCGATTTTGTCTCCCATAGAAAAGTTTTTCACTATTAAGGAAAAATAATGCAATTATGATTTTCTCTTTAAAAATTTGTAAACAAATAAAGGTGTATTTTACGGCTATAGTTTAAATCTACGAAATGAAGGGATAATTGTTTTCTAGATATTTGTTCTCGAGCACAACCCCCGATTTTTACGTTTCTCCACTCCTGTGAGGGATTCAGTATACAAAAACGAATTCAGGAGAAGTATTCATTATCATGGCATCATGGAAAGTTTTTGTAGCTTCAACCCTCAGCAATATGTTTGGTCATAGATTCAAGTGGCAGTATGTTGCTATTCCAGGGTGAAGAAAATGGATAGGATAACCATTAAAAACACAGGTTTTTTTCTAATTGTCTCTTAAAGAAAAAAATTTCAAGTTTGACTAAACGGATAGTTAGTCGGAGACTAGTCGGTTAATAGAAGGTATAAAACAGAGTCGTAGTTCTCAAAAATGGGAGTTGATTGTGTATAATTACACACTCCATAGGAAATACTTTAACCCTTAAAAAAAATTTAAGCATGAAAAATATTTTTATGTAATAACTCCTAAACCGATCATTCTTTTGCACTTTTCATATTTATTTGTAAGGAATCACCATTATTTACATTTTATTTCATATTACCACCCCTTAATTTTGCTCGGTTTTCATCCCCTATTCAAAATAAAGTTTTTTTTATTGCAGTGAAATTTCCATAGATGCAAAAAATTTCGTTAATTAAAATTTGTTCCACGTACCCTCTTAACCCCTCCAGCATTTTTCTCTCAAACCATTCCTTGGGGTGAAAAAAGGAAATGAATATGTTGCGCGGTTTTTCTGAAATAAGAATTTTGGAATTAATTTGAAAAAACTTATTTCACCCCAGGTATTTATAGTAACGCGGAATATTTTTTGTTATACCTATGATTCCTAAAAGTAGAAATTATTTGAACTTAAGATAAAATGCAAAATTGGAATTTAAACTTGGATTTCTCTCGATTGAATTATTTATTTTTATAATATGACTCAATTCGCTTGATGCCCTTCATCGTATCCGCAAAAGAGGGTTTCTTATTTTCCAACGGCGATTTCACGAAATATTTTTTTCTCTGCCTCTTATACTGAATTATGAGCAGCAAGTTGGAAATTGACCCGACATTCTTTTTATTCGATATCTGATCGAGATATTTTCATGAAATTAGAATTGGCATCGTTTCTCTGCAAAATTGGAGTGGACAGGCTACGTGTGCAGAATTTACTAATGGCGGGAAAGTATTATATCGAGAGAGTAAAGCAGCACGAAAAGCCGGGGATAGCTTTCCAATAAATTCGATGAAATCATCTTGATAAACGGATTTTTCTTTCAGTTTCTAACAAATTCTCTATTATTATTTTTTTCAACGAGATGAATGGGACGACCCAGTTTCTAAAAAAAATACAGATCATTAGGAAAAACAAACAGATCATTCTTACTATATTTCAAGAGGGTGGATCTCGTATTGCTTCTCTCAGTGTGCCTATGTCTTGTTTATTTTAGTTTTAATCAATAAACTTACATCGCAATTTTTTGAAATCATTATGGACAGTTATTAATACAGATTCGAACATCAGTTCCATTATTAATATGAAAAAGAAAAGACGAGAACAAAGAATAATGATTGAAAAACAACATCCATAAATATTTGTATATACTGTATTTCATTTACGCTTATGTACATACTGCCATCTACAGTCATACGCTTATTAAACCCATATATATCCAACCCCTCCAGCACACGGTCGTGACCGACCTCGACCGACACATTTGACACATGTGAGAAGAAATTATACAAGAGTAAACAAATCCCATTATCGTATTTTGAGCAGGCGACAGAAAGTGGTCCAACAGTAACTAAAAGTCGCACAAAATTATCTACTTATTCATATTCTAACCGTTACGGATGTTGGCAATAAGAATGGCGAAGCATATGTTATCGACGGCAACACGAAAAAATATATATATTATATATAAAATATACATTATATAATATAATATAATATAATATAATATAATATAATATATTGTATATATAATATTATATTATAATATACTACATTATATTATATTATATATATTATAAAATATATAATTTCTTTTATATATATAAAAGAAAAGTATATAATAGAGTTCTTTTTCTGTTTTGCATCTTTCTAGGACAGAATATTAGTAAAGACTGATAAAAAAGGAAAACACCTTCAGAGAGAAAAAAATCCAATTAATATCCAACTGAATAGGGCCAATGCATGGATTATAACGAAAAAATCACCGAAAATCCCCTCTAAAATGCGTAAAACGCGTGTAACTTTTTTTTATATATAATGATCACTGCCCGCGTGTAGACATTCGAAAGACCAACTATCAAAGAGTCTTTTCCTAAATTTTGAGACGATTTGAAGCGTACGTCTTGAAGCAATTCGATTTTTGAAAAAAAAAGCAGTTTTTCGCGTTTTCTGAGCTCCCCTTGCTAGATATCGACAAACGGACTACGGGATCGTGTTCTACGGGAAATTTAGCATCTCCTGTGTACTTTTGGTCATTTTTCAGGTCAAAATACCTTGTTAGTACGCCAAAAACCGATTTCGGGCACTTAGAGGTCAAAAAATGCCTGAAAACTTAAAAATGAGCCCCAGGGCGCTGCGAGTGACCATTTGAGCTGAAAATTTAGGAACATGCTTTTTTCAATGGTACTAATCGATGTACCAATTTTGAGCCAAATCCGAGGGGGTGACGTGGGATCGACTGCTCAGTTGGCATGGAATGCCCCGTAGGGCAAAATATATTTTTTAAATGCGCTCGGTTTAAAGCCGGTTAATTGATTAGTTTTTTAACTGGACCAACTCTTACTGGAAGAACCTTATGTATTTGGACGAAAGTTTTAAAAAAATGATACATATGTAATAAAAGTTGTACGAAAATTTGCGAATTCATATTTATTAACAGTATTTCCAGAATGCAAAATATTAAAATGGTGGCATATCTCTTTGATAGCTCTTAAAGGTTCACAATCCAGAAAACATGACGGCAAGTTTATAATCCTATGGTCTTTTATAGGGGTACGAATGAAATCCTAACTTTGTCCTATTTGTTTAACAAATAGAAATATTGCTGAATTAACGTCCATACATATTTGCATTCCACAACAGGCATTCATTAGAGATTCAAAACAAAAATCGACAGATTGCAAATTGGCGGAAAGAATATGGGAGAGCATTTATTACAACAAAAAAAATTAGTCACAAGTGTCATCGTAAAATTCTAAAGTGAACTAAAGTGCAAACTTGAATGAGATAGTAGAAGTTAAATTTTACTCGACTCGAGTTGCGTTTTGAATTGATTGCGTCTCGGAGCTGCACCACATGCGAAATTTTCATCTAAAGCTCATGAAGCTATGAAGCCAAATAATCGAATACTTTTTTTAATAACAGGTTTTAGACAAGAGCTCTTAATTTAGGGCCTACAGGAATGCCTAACTAAAATACTTCTAGCTAAACGATCTTTGTATTCCTTTAAATATTTTAATTCATGTGCTTTTATTCTAATGTGTTGTATTGTGCAGTATTCCTAAATCTTATTGTATTGAATTTATAATATTCTGCACCATCTGTCCGATACTCTCTGACAAACAGTAGTGATGAAGACATGTCCATTCAATTCTTTTTAGCAGTAATCTATTCAAATATAATTATAGTTTCTGTTATCTTCTGACACTTTTTTATTCTCCATTAGAAAATTTGCCTCACAAATTAGTTTCGATTAAATATTCACAAAAATTTCACGTATTTCCTAATCGTTTTACGAACAACACAAATACACTCGATACATTCGCATTGATGAACCTATAAATTCGCGCTTGGGGATTGATTGATTACCGCCGGGGACTTTGTAATGGTAATAAAAGTATCCCATTTTTCGGAAGGTCTCTAAAATCTCCACGAACACAATCAATCAAATCTTTTGAAGCTTATGGAAATTCTCGCAGACGTATCGTAATCATTCGAGGCAGTTTCAAATTACCAGGGTTATCTTTTATTGCAATCGTTATCAGAAATTTTTGCAAAGGCATCACCAAAAAGATCAAAAAAGTAAGTAGTTAATCCGTACATCATTGCAGTATTACCATTACTCCATTGGTATGATTTTCTAACATTTTTTGTGGCGAACAAATATAACACCCTCTATGAGACAACCAGACGAACTACAAGAAACGTAGAGCAAATGTAGAAATTGCGGAATTCCCAGACGTTCCAGTAGATGATGCTGAGAGAGATTTCGATATGGAAAATTCATAATGTGATTATATTCCTTTAATGCCCGACTATTTCAACAGAAATAATAACAAGGTAACTTTCTTTGTAGCAATAAATACATGTTTTATGGTTAATGTTGAAGTATTTTGATGAAATTAGGCGAAGAAGCTACCACGAGTGTAGGGAAATACATGAGGAAATGGTCCTAAAATTTATGAATTCAAAAATTCCGTTACGAAAAACTTAGTTTAATCAAGAGTTTAGTCCAATTAGCCATTAGTTTGGTAGAGATACAGGATATTAAATGTAAAATATTACCTCAGTTCTCCATTCGTATTTTAAAAATGCTAATATCCGCACAGATTTTTTGAGTTTGGGCTTCTTTTGGTCGAGAAATTTATATCTGTCCACAACTTGGTTAAAGTTTATAGAAGGCGTCAGCTACGGTAGAGTGAACCTTTTAGATACGTGACTTATCCAACTTTCACATGTCTTTATGAAAATAGTTGTCACATGGTTTTCGTGATATTTACCTCTGAAACTTCCAATGCTGTTGCAATAAATTATAATTACAGTCTTATCAATCGCCGAATTTACGTAAGCTATATGTTCTCAGAAATGATCGAACTGTAATAGTCGAACTTCTGTAGGCCATATCATCGTGGAACCTTATGAAAATTTCGGGTTATTGTAAATGGGAATTACATGCTGAATAGTCTCTAAGGATATTAATTTCAAAATTTTTATTACATAGGTTATAACATGCACGAGAGTTGTTTTCATCTATACCAAATCTGATACGTGTAAGCTTTTACTTTTTTCATTTAGTGCACTACCATCGTATGATTTTTTAAATAGATTTTTAAAAAATCTCCAAAATATTCATTATTTTCAACCCTGCCGATGTTTTATATGATTCGTTGGCGGTTTTATCAATATCACTATATCACTTGCATAACTGTTTTAGTTACACCTGTTTGCTTCTAATTTATTCTGTCTTGTCTCTTCCTCTCTCGTCACCTGGTAAAGTGGAATTGAATAATGATTAGTGTTGGGTAGCATTCTCCAAAAACTCTAATAACCGCATTAATATGTGAATAGCTCCTTCTAATTGGTGAAGATTAAAATTTTCAATTATGTTTTATGTACTTATGGGTCCTTTTCATTCAGAAGTTGTTGTAGTACTGTCATATAAGAGACTGCTGATTTCAAAATCTACAAAAACACCATTATAGTAATGTTTTGATATTGCTATCGATTTTACCGCTATTAATGTATTAAGTGATAAATCGAAGACTCCTCCAGCTTGGAATTTTATTGGTATTTTTTGCTTTTCCAGGAATATGGTTATTGATTTTTGAAATTTTACGTCAGACTTATACCAGTTTGTCATATGCAATGCGGTGTCCAGTTTGGAACTCTAAAACCAAGGTACAGATATTCATTCAAGAAATTATCATTAGGTATGTTTTGAAATAATGAGAAATCTATAAGAACTATTCTCTTTAAAGTACATTAATTAAATTTTTAATTAAAAAAAGATCATATTTCTTATTAAATTGATTGCTTTGATTATTATTGAGATGGTAATGTAAAATTTCCTACATCTCATAGTTTTATAATTCGCAAATTATTGTAACTTACTTCTAACAACACTTTATGACCAAACCAACAGTACCAAGATATTTGAAGTATCATGGCGATGAAATAAATCATCATAGATAAAAATTGTTCACTTCCGAAAGGTATCTAAAAACGATCCAAATCAATATACACAATTTCACAATCTACTTATATGTATCTTACATTTCCATTAACCTGAAATCCCACAGAACATATTATAGGAACGCTGCATAAACATTGGATTAACGCAATTCCTGAGTACATCTCGTTGGTTTTCTTTGCTACCCTGAAAATATAGCAGACTTAAAAAAGAACGTCAATTTTATTAATGGCAGTTATCATACAATCGAAGATTAGATATGATAGACACAGATGTAATTCCATGAACGCAATTAGTGCTATTAACAATTCAATTAAGTTTTTTATGAATGAAGATGTTTAAAAAGTATTTAAATATATTTTACTATATAACCATATTGTGTAGGTTTTTCAAACCTACACAATATTGTTAAAATGTTTGAAACTGTACTACAGTTTAAAAAATAATGCAATACCTAAATGGAATAAAATATAAATGAAGAGAACTTTTTCGGCTGAGTAAAACCCTTAGAACTTAGCTCTCCATTACTTATTCGTATATCATCTATTCCTAAACAAAGGAAACCGAAGAAAATTTTATTTTCTTTAATATCCGACACACTGAACACCTGGTCGTAAATTAAAACTTAATGGAAATAACAACCGGCGACGTTAGTTACTTATTGCCTACAGAACCCTAACGGAAGATTGTATATCAATGCCTCGAAAATGTATTCATTGACAATACACACATTTTTGGATAGTGAACCCATTCTGATATTAAAGTATCCGTCTTTTCTATGAATCCGCGAATTTTCCGACCTTCGAGGTTACCAATTGCGCATGCCCGAAGGTACCGTCCCAGTGAAAGCGCAATTAATACATTGCTTTTTGTCTCCTGAAAAATCGGCAAATTTCCTCACCTGTATTCGCTCGAGTACCGCTTCCGATTCCGAGAGTTACCAGAAAAGCCATGAATTTTCTCACCTTCGCGGATTCAAATCGTTCATTTTCCAACTGTACCGTATTTGTGCGAGTTTAACCAACCAGTTCCAAGAGTCATAGGGAAAACCTAGAATTTCCCGACTTTCGCGATTTACTATCATACATTTCACATTTTTAGACCATACTGTACTAATAGAACACTATTTACTGAATCTATATAATGTAATAGATTTATTCCGGATTACGGCCGTTTACCGTGACTTGCACGTATAATTGGAGTTAGTTGCTGAAACCGATTTTAATACTTGTACCCGCTTCTCTACTTTAATTGACTTCGCTTGAAAACAATTTTACGTAGTTTATATATGATCCGAGCTTAACTGTGTCTGTAAAATAGTTCTTTTCTTATAATAAGTTGCATGGGTTTGCTTCGTGTTTCATGATTTGGTCAACCATCGTTCTATATAGGGTAAGTTTAAACTAACCCGGATCGATTTAACTGTGCAAAAGTTATAATGTAAAATAAGAGCCCCTTCTTATTAATTTTTTTGCCGAAACGCCATATTCTCATGTAGTTCTAGTTAATGGAATCTTAAATGATCACGTTAGCTCTGGATTGTATAAAATGTAGATTACTGGAGCGTTTTTGAACGTTTACACGAAAATGACTGGAATATGTCGTCATCTTGTTCTCTAAAAACACAATAGGTGATGTCACTGGTCGTCGAATAATGGCGTTATAGTGTGATTTTTAAATGGCAACTGCATTTCTCCCGTAATTTAGATTTATCATAGAATTTCTTACATGATCATAATAAATTTGCAAAAATTACATAAGGAATATAGAAAAATGAATGTTGAAACTTGACTATACCGTCATTATTTCGCATCAACGCGAAGTAATATTAATGAGGTATCTGACACGACCTAAAATCCCGGTCTTTCAACAAACGCCCGGCCAGCAGAGACCTATCTCTTTTAAGGGTCGTGGTGGAAAAAGTAAATAGCTTAAATTTAAGTCTACGTGATTATATTACTGAATATTGTATGTGAACACAAATTAATCCATGCCATTAGATGCATACAAAAACGTGACAAATGTTATGAGCATATAAAATAATTATCCCCCCAATACAAATCTATTTTGCTCAATAATAAAGTCTAGTGGCCTCTTACGTTGCATTAAGTAAATTGGGTCTACCTTACAGCCGCATTAATTAGTCACTCACACGGCACACTGGACCCCTTACGAAGAGGTTCCTCTTGCATTTCGATGGTTATTCAGGTCGGAGGGAAGACACGGCCCCGTGCTTCTCCCGACGTGCCGGAAGTCCCATTCTGATGTCAAATTTCTTGCCCAGGAAAGGCCTCTGCTTCGCACTTTCACATTGCTCGTTCGCAGGATCTCGTTCGGTCCGGTAGCACAAAACGTACACCCTTCATGCTAAATTCACAGTCTCAGACCCACCACCTTCTCTTCCAAAGGTTCGGACTCGAACTTTTTTCCCTACCTTCCTAATCCTTTTCCTTCTCTTCACATTTCCATTTTCGGCAAATCAACAAATGAAAGTAATCTATTTTATCTTTAGGCGGTAGCCGACAAATACTCTTTTCTCCGTAATTAAATACCATAGATTTACTTATCAAAGCGGACCGCAATTCTCCGTATTAATCATTATAGGGGACGAACGGCTTCAGACTGTCGCGTTAAAATTCATTAAGATTAATCGAAAAATGCAACTGTAAGTGCAAGTTGGTGCAGTAAAGGTGCAGTTGGATAGCTGATTTTTACTAATTCCACAGATAATATGACAGCTTTAGCGCAGTCAAAATTTGAATGAATTTGATTCAGGGGTTTTAAAGTTATTCATTCATTTAGGATTTCGTCGGGAAAAAAGCTATTTTCGTATAGAAATTAAATAGGTACGGTAATCTACGAAGTTCACAAAAATGAGGACGTAACATATCCGTCAAAAGAGAGTATTTCTCATCTACCGAAGGAAAAAATTTCACAGTTATCGTAAGCACTTCCGATATTTCACCTGTTTTTCAGTAATTGAATAGCAGCCACCCTGTGTAGCGGTGTCAGCACAAAATGTCCGAAGAAGAGGAAAAAGAAGTAGAAGGCGAAATCCAGCGCTTAAGCGATCGGATATCTAAATGTCAGTGGCGTTTCGCCTTTTGGGTATGTTTTCGAACTGAACTTATTTTGTGACTCAATGAAACTGTGTTCCTATCATGCCGTACTCTTGTACCTCGCCATGACTTCTGTACGTGGTTTCGGTAACAATAGGTGGCAGACGTAAATCTTGGTATTGCTATTCTAGAACAGGTATTCTCAATTTTGATAATACCCTTGTGTGGAATCATGTGGATTATCTCAAGTGAGTATTTGTTTTAGTGTAAGATTCTCGTTTGAAATATATTTTAACAGAACTATTGTAACAGCTCTATTTATCCAAATAGGGCAACAATAAAGGACTTCTTGCTTAATACCCCGGATTCTTAGCTGTTCTGCTGTCACCGGAAAACGTTTGAAGTTTTTCTTCTTTTCGTTGCTATCGTGATTATTTATCCATCCAAATCCCAGCCTCCTTGGAAATGGTTCCGGAGATCGCCAGTCCCCTCCGTGCCACTCTGTGGGCTCACTTTTGGGCTCAAGGTGCGGTACACTATGTTAAATGCAATAAGCATAAATTTTATCATTATTTTTAATCCTAGATGCAGAAATTACACATTACAGAAACGTAAATTCAGATTTTTAAATTATACCGAGCTAGCATGGTATAACCGTGTGGAGTTTAAAACTTCCTGCTACTTGAAATTTACCGAAGAGTAAAATCGACAAAAACAAATTTCGTCCCTATTCTTCATCCCATCGGGAAGGAAAATTGGGTGTATTTGTATGATTTTCAACCTAATTGGGACCAAACTTAAGAGCGCATCCACTTTTCAGTTTCAATTTAATCGGGAAGGTTTTCGAAAATAGGATCAGTTTCGTAATTCACATTTTCCCATGGCAGATTTTGGAACTTTTGTATCAAAATGTTTTTATTTCAATTTAATTTGATAGTGTCGTGGAGTCTAGTGATTGTGTGTGATCGCCTCTTAAATGAATTATAGTTATTTCAAACTCACCCCGTATTTTTTCCCTCGCTAATGCAGTTAAACAAACTTACTACTTTCTAGTTGGGCATATTTTATCTACTTTTCTAATTCCTGGTTATATTCAGATACTTAACTGTAATAAGGTGATATGATGCTTAACATTCTCCTTAAATTTATTTTCATAAATCCTATTTTCCACAGTAAAATCTATTTTTCTTAGATTTTCGCTTAGTATACGAATCTGGCAACACAGAATAGTTGCCAGTTTGTAAAATATCACGTCCATACTACTATTATTCATTGAACCCACAATCAAAGCGATAGCCTGCGCAAGGAGGGTCATCCAAAAATTAAAATCTTCATCCAGGTCATAGGGTTGCCATGATGGTGTAATGAGGCGTCTTTTGGACTTCTGTGTTAAAGGTATCACTAATCCTAGGACTACAAAAATCCCACACATGAATCTGTAGGATATCGCAAGAATGTGGACATTCCTTAAATTCTTCAGGTCGGCCTTTGAGGTAATTAAAGTGATGTAGTCTTTTAGTAGCTCATCGCATTCTGTTATGATGTATCCTTAAAAAAAAATTGTAATTCACGTTAATCAATTTTATTGATGATTACCTTTGTAAACGAATAATAACAGTTTTAACATGAATCCCAATTGAAGGAATACAACGAAAGATTGAGCGAGAGTTGTTGCAAAACTTTGAAAATCCACAATCAGTAGAGTTGTCAGGAAGTAAAGAATTGATATAACCCAAGTAAAGCACATCTTCACATTTATAACACTTTTATTTCTTGGGTAGGTTCCGAAAAACTTCAATAAACGTCTCTCGGTTTGAAAATATGTGGCCAAAGTAAATTCCTTAAACAAATATAATCAGATAGTATTTAATCAGCACCACACTAACGTGTTATGTAAAGAATGCAAATTCCGAAAACATTTCTTTATTGGAAGGAACTGTGCTCATTAGATTTGAGATCTGTTAGGTGTTTCAATTTTTATATGTCTTCAATTTACTACTCTGTCGGAGTAACCTAGAAGTGTTAAAATTATTACACGAAACTAATTCCAGCGTTACATTTCCTCTATTTAATTTTCCAAAAAAAAATATTTTTAAAATTCTCTAAGACGGTTTTTTTAATTAGAAAAATTACCATTGTGATACTATAAAGTGTTTTAGTTAATTGTTTGAGATCACTTAGACTGCTTTCAATAACCCCCTTATGGTTAATCAGTTAAGTTATGAAACATTTGATTATTCATGTATTAAATATATATTTTGCCTATATGAAATATATATGAAAATATATATTTATGTTTCATATAATAATAATATATATTTCATAGGCTTTTTCATATATATATGAAAAAGCCTATGAAAATAATATTCTATAATTTATAAAGCAAAATCTACTTAACACTCTTTCTTTTAAGTAATATAATGCAAACAGGAATAAGAGGCCGTGTATAAATTTGTACAACCTACTATGGCACTCACAGGCGATCTAATGATGTTTAAGGTGAATGTAATTCGAACTATAGACAAAAACAATAGAGAAAGGTAGGAAATTGCAATAAAGGTAAAACATCTTGTTGTTAATAACAGATCAAAGAATATATCAATAGTGACCTCAAAGACGAGAGAATTGATATATAATAAATATACCGACCCTTCCGACCCTAAAACTAAAAAATTAAATTATTACTTTAGCTAAAATTTTCTAAATACAAAATAACTATGTAAAATTATCAAAGCTGTATGGTACATGATTTTAGCTATTCGGTAAATATTAGACGAAATATGTTTTGATCATAAATTTACGAAGGGCTTTGTAAACTCTTTAAAACCGTGTGGCTTCACAAGATCAATACGGTTTAACTTAATTTTAATTTAATTAGTTAAAGAATTGTAGGGCAGGTTTATAGGATTTTTAAAATTACCATTAGGCTTTCAAGAAATTTGTGCTTATAGTCAAAACTTGTAAAAATATAAAGTGTTATATCACCCATATTTGATTCAATGACGATTTTGTAAAATAGTAAAAATATCTAACACTATACTTACCAAGCGCAATGGTAAATAATGTTTTAAGGTTGCTTTAATAAAGCAAAACGGGCATAGAATTAATTGCAATTGTTAGAAACCGTTGTATAAAAATACTTACCATATCACCCACCGCCAATGCAAATAGAGTTGCCAAGTAAAACTTTTCTGCTTAAATATATTTAAAAAGTACAGGACTGGACTGGTGCTGGCTATATACAATACTTATTATTTTCTTACTAATATGTGGTTTACAATTTGACTAAATACGAAAGTATCTTTTTTTAGAGTATTACTTTGGATAAATTTCAGTTTTCGTTTAGAAAAGATAATTGAAGTAATTTACTTGAAAACTCGACAGTTAATAAAAAAATCTTATTAATGCTGATCTGATAGTTTTCAGTGCCAAACAAATATAGACAGATGTGATAGTTGCATTGAAGAGATTTAAATAAGTAATGTGTAAGAAAACAAATTATACATAATTACATAAGATTATTACTTTCATATAAAATTAGCCCCAGCACGAACCCTGTGGCATTAATAAATAACGAATTTTTTCTGACACTTTAAAACCATACTAACTTTAATGTTTTAACGTTTATTTGGTGTATTATCTAAAACATTATTTTTGTATTACGCAAATCAATCTAACTAGAGCTAATAGGTAACACGTGTTCTATTATCGTTTCGATATTCGTCGTCTTACTCATTCGTCACTTGAACAAGTACTACGAAATAAGACCATGCCGATTTGATTATCTGGAATTTAGAGAAGGGCCCCAATCATATGATAAATGAAATTTTATTAAATATCTTACTTTGCAGAACATGTTAAGTGAGAGTGTGAAGAAACCTCCAGCGTACATGTTCAATTCCTTCTGCGACCTGACCATAAAAAATAATAGGTTCCTTTTAAATTGCAACGAGCAATACTTCCAGTCGACGCTAAATGCGCAAGTTGTAAGTTTCTTGCTCTGGAATTGTGTCTCGAAATTTATTCGTAAGTTGTGGAATATTTTAGATGCTTACCTGTTCAGTGAGCTCGTTTCCGAAATAACACCACAAGAAAATCTCCATTAAAATGCAGAATAAGTACAGGATCATGGAGAAAAATTTCATTGTTCCGAAGGGAATCTGAAAAGGGTTTTAAAATTTTTGAAAAATATTCGACTGTGTATTTCCCCTGTTGTAAGCATATATTAATAGAGAAAATATGGAGTTGACTTTTCAAATTAATTTTTTTAAATAAAGTATCAAAGAAAACTGAGTTCAAGAAAAAAACAGATTTGGTCACAAATGAACAAAAATGGTCTCGATTCAAAGAAAGTCTCATTGTAGCCTGAAGTAAATGTTAAACAAAACGGTAGATTACTAAAACTATTTAAATCCTTCTTATAAGTTGGTTACACTGTTTACAATGGACCTTATTGTTTTGACGTCTTCTGAGGTGTCCATCCCTCTGTATCAAAATTTGGAAAGATTGGTAAATAAAAATAAGATAAATATACGGTACAGAAAAATGGATTCGGATATATATATTCACTTTCTCATATGATGCACTTATATAATGAGAAAATATTGTAATGGGGTAAAGTTTCGGAATTTGAAATAGTGGCTTTTCTGGAAGTTTTGAGATAAGCTGCGTCCGAAAAACATGTTTATGGAAAAATGTCTGCGTGTCAATATATGTATATGTGTGTAAATATGTATATATGTGGTCGACTTTTCTCAGAAACTGTAAATGATTATACCCTTGGTTTCGGACAAGTTCCTTAAGAACTCGAATCCAGGTTATTTTGGTAAAATTGATCAAGGGCAAAGGTCAACTACCTTAGTAGTTGTGCTTAGCTGTTTAACTTCTCTAACGTTCACTCGAATTATTTTTTGCAAAACTTCCCAGAAGGGCACTTTACTTCCGACAATTATCAGTTTTCCTTAATTTTCTAACAAACAAATTTAGCAATATCTTCAACCTTCACAACTACAATATCTATATCTACTATTTAAAACATATTTTTATGAAAGCTCTCTTATTTTTGAGAATGTTTAGATTTTCTTAATTTTCGCAAAACGGCATTGCTGATTTATTTTAATCTTCGTAATAAGACTTTTCTCTCGAATACCTACAACTTTCATTTTGACTTTTTTTCTATGATAGCTTTAAAGAGCATTTAATTCTAGAGAATTTTCTTAGAGTTTGTAAACTTATAATGAGTGTGTGCCTCATATGAGAAAGTTATACAATAGACACATTGTCAGTTTTATATATTAAGCGGATTATATCACGTTAAAGTTATGAGGAAATACTTCTGTCTGAAACCGTCGGGCCTAAAATTTTGGAAGGGCGCTCAAAGTAGTTTATTGATTCGGTGATAAATGTATGGCTGGATCAGAATCCATTTTTGTGCTGCGAGAATTTACGTAATCGTAGAATATACATTTGAGATTTCATTAATTTCCCCGTAAAAAGGTCTACTTTTACTTACTAAAGTTAGACAAAACAGAGTGAGGCAAATTATTATGACGCTGATTGCCATTTGACCAAGCATGCAAGACGAAAATACCAACGAAAACTCCCCAGCAAACCTAAAAATATTTACAACAGTAAATTATATAAGTAAATAAATAGGCATACTCTAAAATACGCCAATGATGTACCACACATTCGTACAACTTTTTGTCCATAACCGCCTGTAATTCTGGAGAAAGAAATTGATCGTTAGGTTTCGAACTACATCCCAGTTCGTTTTCGGAAAATTGTCGGAGATTCAATAAGGTGTCATTGAGGATGTGGAATTGAGAACAAACTACCATCAGAAGACCTAAAAATACAAAATAATTTACATTAATGTTTCTAGAATTTATCTGACCTTACAGTGAAACCGCTTGGAATAGCATTTTAAATTCACATGTGTTTAGTTCACTGCTTTCAGGACTCATTATAAAATGAGTTACGCATATTGAGGTAGTAAGTTTTAAACAATTTCCATTTTATTTTGCAAAAGGTAAATAGCATTTAGGCTGCTATAAATTTCTTTCATTTTAATACCTAAACCAGTTTCGTAGAAATACACTCTTTAGCCCATATCACTCGAAATATTTAGTTTCTGAGTTATTTTGACAGTTTTATACACTTTGAGTCGCTAAAATTGCTTTCAGCTCAAAACTAGCGATTTTTCAAGTTTCGTTAATTTTAGGTTCTTTTGCCGTGTGGATGTTTCTAGGTGATAAAATTGTTTCTGCGTCGATACCAGTTCTATTTGATTTTTGCTCTAATTGGGAATTGCATATGATCACGTGGAGGACTGAAACAAAACTGATACAATAATTTCTTCTAAGTTTGTTAGTAGCAGTGGGATACGTCATGTCACACTAATAAAATTAGGTCTTTTTAAGTATATCCATATTTTATTAATGAAAATTCCAAGTAATCCTAGATACTTCGTCCTTAGTTTACAATTGAGAAGGTTTATATGGACATATAGTGTATAAACTACAAAATAAATTTCTCCAGCCAGTCGGGTACAATGCTTAAAGTATGGTGTCAATACAATACACAATATGTTCGAATCAATAATAATAGTCTAGGGTAATTATGAGAAAGAAAACTATATTTGAAATTTTATTCCAGGGACCTTCTCTGCGTGATAATTAGTAGAAAAATAGCAGAAATGAATTGAATAAACTCTTGAAAATTCCTGAAAAAAACTTTTGGCAAATAAATGGAAAATATCAATAAACCACCATTTTCACAATTTAATTCCTGGGCTTCTTCCCGAACTCAAATTGTAGCACTTCGTGGCCACTTATGACACTGTTTAAAATATTTATAAAAAAATACAAGGGTCACATCGACTTAAAAAGGTCTGAAATTCGAGCCGGTGGTAATGCTGGAGGAGTAGAGGAGGCGTTTCGTACATAAATTTATAAACACAGACTGAGCATTTCATTCCGTAGATTTTTATTCCATCTACTGACGCCACCATGTTTCTGTGCGTTGTTCGTTCTATCTCTGTCTTACACATAGGATTTAAAGTTCTTTCTATTTCTTTCCCAAACCCAGCGTTCCCACTCCCCATCATCAGAGAGGGAAAGGGAGAGACAGAGATAATTGTTTGGATTTAATCGTTTAGCTATCAAGGGGTGCTCGGTCTAAGTCGCGATCTTTCCGATTCCCTGAAAGGTACTACAATTACAGTATAATTTTGATTTATGATACAAAATTCCTACAACATTTGCGGTGCAGTATTATAAACTTTGTCCAACATAATTTACACATTGACTCATCAGATCAACTTAAAAATAATACATACTTGACTGTGGTGCAATAATGCACAATTTGTGGATTTTAATTATACATATTAGTTTATCCCATTAATTCAAACCATACATATAGGATGGTGTGTAATGCAATGTTATAGAACAGTTTTGTTCAATTTAAAATTTGAATGTCGCTAATGTTTAAGTAGTAAGTCCTTAAACTTTCATTTAAACATTTCGACATTTTCATTCATATCAAAATAGTCAACATGTTCGTTATATACTTTGATCGCCTGTATTACAAAGAACCTGTTATAAATAGTTGTCATATGTCTCGGAATTCGAATAAGTTTCTTAACATTCCTTGTACCGTTCCGACATTAATGTGAAATACTTATATAGTTTCGTGCGGTTTTTAAATTTTAAAATTCTGGTCCCAACGGTCCAAAATTTTTCCATTTCGGTTACTCTTAACCACCCATTTTGTTTTGTAGCATGGGGTTGCATGTTCATCGATTTTCAAAGTAAATCCAATTGCGGCATTTTGGGTTTGCTGGAGTGTGTCAGTCAGCGCACTATCTAGGTTACAATATACAACAGTGGGACGTAATCGAAGGTTGGGAGTATCAACGATTGTACAAGTGGTCTGACTCCGAAAAGTAATTTAGTTGCTATCCTTTGAAGCTGGTAAACACTCCTATATACTTTTCTACGCGTATTTATGACATAGAATTCCCAGGACAGTTTATTTTGAACTTGGATTCCTAAATTTTTTATCTCTAGTGTGAAATCGAGTTTGTAATTGGTTGTAATTTTTGTAAATTCGTTTAGGTTTATTTTTGTTGGTAGTCTGCTGTGACCAATATCTATGGCTTGTTCTTTTTGTTGATGGTCATCCCGCGTTTCCCACATCATCTGTTCAGGTTGGCTGGTTCACTATTCAACGCCTTAATTGTTTTACCAATGCGACCAATTTCACAAGCTCGGTAGAGTTGTAGATCGTCAGCACAATATGTATTTATTTTCCGTGTAGAGACCAGAGGATCGAGAGCTGAAATATAACGTAAAAACTAGGTTTGGTAATATAGACCCTTGAGGTATGCCTATACATGTCTGTTGGTATTCCGAATGGTTCTCTTTGGTACCTTTTACTGCTGATGATGTAATCATTTGTGGAGAATCTTGATAAGAGTGGAGTATCGCAGCACGTCTTGTCGAATTTCAACATAAGCACGGGAGATGTCAATGGCTATGAGTATACTGACTTCTCTTTTGTCTCTAGTCAAGCGGATATCACCTAACTCGTACAGCTATTACACTCGTTTCAGTTCTGACGCGGGGTCTATATGCATATTGCATTGGGTCTATAAATCTCCTTTTACGTATACGTAACGTACGTACTTCAGTTCCAAGCTGAAGACAATTTCGTTAAGCACTTTATCTAAATTGCACATATATTTCTTTATATATTTAGCGTATGGCGGTAAGACACAAACGAATAGAATAGTATCGATATTGCTCAATACTCAGCCCCGGAAGACGGGTTATTGTCTTTTTTAAGGGGTGTAGCAAGGCGTCTCTTCCATATTTTGCGATGTACCCTTGACGTCAGCAAGATATTGTAGATGTGGGTAATAACAGACACTACCACCTCAATTTTATTTCATCAATGTCAATTTATTGACAGACAACATTGTAGCAAATGTAAATTAGAAATAATTGTAATAAAAACTTCAATAAAAATTTCTGGTTTACTTATTGTGTAATCAACGTTTGCCTTTTACCTGTCTTCTTCAAGAATTTATTGCCTTTTCTTAGTTTTTTTAATGCCTTTTTTAAGCTAGTCGACACCTTTTTGTATGTTTTTTTGCCTAAAAGTCCGCCTTCTATTCATTGATAACACTATAGCAATTAGTATTACTTTTCATTTTACAATTGGAATGGTAATCTCTATCGCACCAGGGTGCCTGAAGGGCGCCCAAAGTTGCGTTTAGAAGAAGAGTAAAACGAAGGTTTAAAAAGCTTGCCTAATACATCTATTAAGATGTAAGGTTCCCTTAAGCGGTAAAACATTAAATAGATAATAGGCTAGGTAAAACAACATGAACGGAAAGTGAAAGTCATTGATTTAAGACAAGCATTCAACAACAGGGAATGAAGGAATGTCTTATTGGCAATTGGAAGGAAGGGGGCGATTGGCATTGTTACGACCTGCTTTAGTACGTTCAATCAACCATGACCTACGCCATTTACCGTCTCACCATTTACCTATGCTTGTGAAATCTCTTGTTACACAAACTACTTTACTTGAGTTTGTTGTGCGTTTATGTTGTTTTAGAAAAATTCTTGCTGTGTCACGGTCGCATCACCGCTTGCTAACATTATTTGACAAAGTCAAAGAGGGCAGTCGTAATTCCTTAAACATGAACACGCCATTTAATTGTGCCGACATTTTTTTGTATCGAATGAATTATCGGGTTCTCGTCACAATATAACGAAATCCACATATTTAATGTCTAATTTTTCTTTAATAGCGCCTTATTACTACTGTAGTGTATATCATTGGAGTTAAATTATGAATTGTTTTGAAAAATTGTAATTAGTAAATAATATGGAGAAATATTAATAAAGTACATTTTTATGGATGTACGCTTTGGGCTACGGAAATATATGTTCTTTTCTCTTATTTCTTAAACAAATATCACTTGTCAACATGTCTTTTTCCCCTAAAAATTTATTGTTATTCACTTACGGATATTAATTTGAATTAATTAGCATTAATCTAGTGTCATTTTTATAGTCAGGGGTTGAATATGAAGTAAATAACAGTTCCTATCTAATCTGCAATCTAAGATTGGTTATTAATAGTAGATTTTTGGAGTATCCGCTTTTAAGAAATTTTCATGTGTATGATACTGGCTTTTGATTTCTTTCTCATTAAATATTCTCTTGTAGATTTCTTAATTTCTGAGGTATTAGAATGGTACGAAATTCACTAGTAATAAACTAATTTCATCATATTCCTCACCTGACATGAAAGTATCGATAGAACAAATAATTAACCCGTTAACCGTAACATTGACGATCTGATACAGGAACGTAAGTTCGTACATCGGAGACTTCGTGGTGTTCCATGGGTACCAACCAGCCAATGGGAGATTTACACATCCCTCTGTGAAGGGGTAGACGGTCCAGAAAACGCACGTCGCCACACATGCGAAAAGTAACAACTTCGTGACGAAAACAGAAGTGGATATGTATTCTTCTAACAACGTCTCATGTTTTTGTGATTTAGGTAGAAACTCCTTCCTCGTTATGTTCTTGATTAGTCCTCTCAATCTTGCTTGGTGACTGAAAATGCACTGGTACTTGAGTATCTGAACTATATGAGTAAGGAACAGGAATAGGGCCGAAGAGACTTCTTCTATGCCTGTAGCGTTCTGGTATACGCTGATCGCCTCGCTCACCGTTAAAGTTGCCAGAAATACCCCTGGTGTACACAAAAATTCAAATTATTATTATGCATTCACCAAATTGTATATCAGTTTTCTTCAATCTCATTTGTTTTTCCAACATTTTCTGTTTACGAATGAGACTATCTGAGATGCTTAGTTCGTACGCATTTCTCAAAACAGAAACTTTAAAATTATGACATAAAATGGATTTTTTTTAATGTAAGAATTGTGAGCTTTAATACGACGTTTACCTAAGGGTACCTATTAGTATTAAGTTTTGCTATATATAACATAATTTTGAAATAATATGGAATTTTTAATTTTACCCATATAACTTTGTGTTGTTATTTAGAAAAAATTGTTAAATCCAAAAGAGCATTTTAAGTTCTATAATCTTTTTTAAAACATCACACACACTTGTGTAGAAATACGACGTAGAATAGCACTTGCGAGATTCACATTCTTCAATATGAAGACCATGCTATGTAATGTTAAACTTAACTTTAAATTTAGACAGAGATTAGTAAAACCTTACGTGGGACCAGATTTGTTGAATGCTGTAGAACCTTGGACTTGAAAATATCAACATATACTAAAATAGGAGCAATAAAAATAGGCTACATCTTCGCACCCTGAAGGTACACTTAATTGCCCTACAGATTAATGACCAAACCTTATACCTCAGGCAAATGAGATTTTGTCATGACTTTCACTCATCTAGGTAACCAAGCAGTTATTCATGTAATATGGGCTCACGGGAGTAAAACCTGTACGTTATCGACTAGAATTTTTTTTATATTATTTAATTATTAGACATTAAATGTCCAGAAATGTACATTTTTTATATTTTTGCCTGCCTGAAGAAAATCTCAGTACCTGATCAACAATTCAAAAGTACCATCTTGTAGGAAATTGAAAATTCTTCAAAATAACGGTCTACACAAGTTGATTTAATATTTTATTGCTTATATAATTGTAAATGAAAGTAGAAATATGCATAATTTTTAATCAACTATAGCTATTGCAGAAATCAACCCACAACTTTCAATTTTGCGTAAAAAGTTGGGTCTTCTAGTACTTAATACGTCATCGAATTCTCAAAAGGATTCATCGAATAGTTTTTGAAAAATTATAAATGTTCATCTTACAGTACTTTTTTTGCATTAACATTATGTGCAAAATAATGATGATACAATGATTCTACGGATACCTGAAGAAAGGAGAAGAGTTATTGCATCAAAATTTATTATTTAAAATCGAAAAAAGTTAATTTTCTCTATTGATAAAAAATTATAACCAAAGCATGCTTATTTTTAACTTATAAACAAATATAATTACCGTGTTAATATTATTAGTAACGATATTATTTTTATAAATTTTAAAAGCTTGCATTTTTAGCTTTTTTTAAGAAAATGTCCTGTCATTATGTACAGAATATACTGAAGAAAAATGTTTTGATTTCGACGGAGTTCACGATATAGAAGTTGATCCAAATGACAATACTATTGAAGACAGTGTTTTAGACAATGTAAATAATTTTGACTCTTAATGTTGATGTCCAACGTCTAATGATGATGATATATTTCCTAAAAAATTATATATATGAATATATATGATATATCTATAAATCAATTCGTAAATGCATTATTCACGTGTACTTATATGTATATAAAATGAAAAATAATTTCGTAACTTATACTTTCAACTTTTTAAAGATGCAACATTCACTTCTTTATATTTAAAAAATTATACTTCATAATGTGACATACTGATTCTCGACAGTTTCTTTACTGCGTTTGTATGTTAATTTTATTGTAAAAAGTTATCAGTTTCTTTTATAACAATAATATGCTTTATTGTGTTTACATAAAGCTCCGAATACTTTTATTAATAAATGCGCAAACAAAAATTTATACTTAAAAAATAATTTTTATAAAAATATTTAAACAAATTGCTTCGGTTAAATATCAATAATGTTTCTTTCCACTACACATAAGTCTTTTCTATGAATGTATATAATAATAACACTGAACATAGTTATATTTTATAAAGAAAAAAGTTTGACAAAATGTTTAAACACAATATTTCTATAGCAACACTTTTTTGGGGTGGACACAAGTCATTTCTATATTTTCCGATAATAATGACATTGAAAAAATGAACATTAAAAAAAAATTGAAAAAATGTTTAAATAGATTACTTTGTTTATTCAAAAGGTAATTAATTAACAAATTGCAAATTCTTACCCTTCACTGTACAAATTAAAAAGAGAATCATCAGAATCCGTTAATAATTGCCAGAGATACTGCTTGTTGCATCGATTTGAAGTTATTATTTCATTTTTGAGCTAGCAAATTTTAAATTTTCCCCACCACTAACTCTGAGCCGTCTTCAGTAAAGCTCCAATAGTTTCTAAATTGTTTTAACAAAAAGTGTAACTCTTTATCTCTAAAACTGCGTTAGTTAGGTTTCTTAATTATTATAAACAAATTAGCTGTGTATTTAAAAAATAATAGCTAATTCTGCCCCACTTTAACTTAGGACAATTTTTAAAAAAAGGGGTAATGCCAGCTTTTCAAATATGTAAAAATCATTTTATTACTAATAACTTCAACAAAGTTATTCTATTTATGCTAAAAATGACCATGTTTTGTTATAATTTTTATCAAAAGTGAAAATTAATTTTTTCGATATTAAACAATTTATTTATTTAATTATAAATTGGTTACCTGGATGACCTAGAGTCCCCAACAAAGTACTCTTTTCCTTACTAAGCAGAGCTAATGCAAAGCTTGAATTGCTGACAATAATCAAATCTCGGAAAGTGTCATATTTGAAGCTTACTCAGATAAGAACGATATCGTATTCTACAACTAATATTAACTAGAAAAATAAACAGTCGAAGGGGAGTTCCTCGGAAACAAGCTCGCTGGTTGAAAATCATGGGGGTTGGGAGATTGTTAGGGAGACCTGACCAGATACAAGAAGTGAAAGGGGGTAGAAATATTGAAGTTATTGTCTATTTCACACCAAATGAAACAATAGCTGTAAGTTAAAAATTTGTATGTGATAAGTTTATTAACGTAGCAATTAAAATTTTCAGTAACAATATACAAACTTACAAAATTGTAAAATTCATTGATAACTGACTGAAACTTGTAAAATTGAAAACCGTTAATATCTGTTAATGTCTTACCCTGTATAAAAATAAGTTCGATAACATTTTTACCGCCATTGAAAAAATAAGGATTTAACTCTAAATCAGGATTGTAGTATTCACCAAATACTGATAATAGAGATACGATAAAAATAGAATACAATTATATATTGAATCGGATCCCTTAATAAATCTTTGTTATCTATAACACTGGTTCTACACCAACATTTTTAATATTACAGATAATAGTTATATCGGTATAAATACACTTACGGAATGGTATTTAATATAGAGGAATTCAAAATTACACGCCTTCGCCGATTTGTGCAACTCGACAAATAATTTAATTGAATATCTTCTTGTGTCGTGTAATCATCATCATCATCATCGTGCAATCAATCGAATCATAAAATTTGGTGAAACATTTGAATTAATGACATATAAATGAATAAAAGGAATGTAAGCAATCATCGCAGAAGCAGAGTCTTTTAATCTCTAGCGAAAACCTATTGTATTCGTTTCATTCAGATATCAAACTTCAGAAAATATGGATATTTTTACCCAAATTTGATTAAAGTCGGATCAACGAAAAAAACCGAAAATTAAAAGCTTAGCTTTAATTCCCTTAATATTTTTTTTGGCGTTAGGGATTGGACAATTATTTGCAAATCATATGCAAATATTTTTTTTTGTCAGATTTTTACAAAGAATATTTGGTTTTAGGAAAAAAAATTACTTTTCGATACACTACTTACCAACAAAAAGGAATGTTTTCAAGTACCTGAAGATCAATCTTATACCCTCCTCTTCCCCCCACATTATCCCGAAAAACGATATAATTTTAATATTGATATCAATGATTCGCTTTAAGTTCGTATAACGGATCATGTTTGGTAAATTTTTGATGTCTCTCTTTCTATACTGTATAAACACTAAAGGCGTTACTTTTTGCAGACATAATGACAAAGACAGTGTCACTGGTCACCTTTTAAAGCGCTATTTGTGATGAATATGCACAGTGCCGGACTTAGAACTACTAAAGAATTATCTCTGAACAACGGTTGTCAGATATAGCGAGTAGTTTGTTTTTTTGTTTCTTTGATTTTAAAATGGACAGAAATCGATAAAAACATACCTTAAATATTATTTCATCTGTTTCATTTTGCTTTAAAAAAAATTGAAATATGTACTAACATGAGAAAAATATGTATACGAGAAAATGAGATATCTTACGGCATAAGTCCCTAACAGTGGAGGACAATGAACAATATCTTCACTTTAATTCTGAATTATTTTGATTATGTTACAAGTATAGGGAACTCGAGGCAAAAAGGAGTATCGGGGTGGAATGAAGCTGGTTGTTTTCCGGTGTCGAGGATGTGTTGCAAGTAAACGATAATAAGTGGAACTAGATTATCTTGTTGCAGCTCAATTACGGCAGCCATGTTTACCCAGTTCCTTTGTCGTTAATGTAGGAAGGTTTTGTTGTTATTTTTGCACCTATTTTACAATTCCTGATGATTTTGTAACCGAGATGAGGTATACATGTTTGTTTACTTTATAACTGTAGGTAGTATGTACTTGAAGTAAGTTAAATTGTCTTTAGTTTGGTGTAGTTAAATGACTTGGTCTATGGAAAACTGTTTTCTCTTTTTTGTTTTAAGCTTATTTAGCATGATGGCACGTTGGAAAAATGTCAGTGCCGTTTTTTGTTTTTGGGCCTATAGATGGCAAAACAACCCCCCTTTAGAATGTTTACATATGTATTATAACGAAATTTGTAAACAGGATAGTGGAAGTACTTTTTAACAGATTGAATCAAGACTTGGCAAAAAAATAGTTTGGGTAAATGTTTCGGTTAAGTTTGTTAACGAACCAAATCGGCTTATTAAAAACAAAATGGCGGCATCTCAAATTAAATAAAAATTCGTAATTCTTTGGATTTCGATCTGTTGAAGGAATGTTATAAAGCTTTTCTATAGAGCTTTGAATGTTTTACATGTTTTTGATTTAACATTCTCTTATATATCTTATTTAAAAAGGTTTTATGGAAAAAATTTAAAAGGAAAATATTTATATTATTATATATAGCAGAAATAAGATGCTACAGGTTCCATTAGGCAAAATAGGTCGGCACTCGGTAAATGTCGTGTTAAGATTCATTATTTTTTTATATGATCGTTTATAACAATATAATTCATTCATTCACAATTTAAAAAAATTTATTTTCTGGCTGGCCATGTTATCGAGATATTTTTCTGTACAATTTTACTGTATTTCATTGATTATTGTCGTAGAATGTGATCATGGAAAATCTTTCAGTGTCCTAAATTCCCCCTTTTGATTTTTTTAAAAATTATTTCAAATTAGGACCTTGTTGTGCCTCGGGTTCCCCTAATTAAAATAAAAGAAATTGACACAGGTTTTATTAAGTCTGTCATTTTTCAAAATAGTTAAAGGAAAATTTATACCGAATATGCGGCAAAATACATGAAGCTTGAGATTTTGTTTTGGCTCTGTTAAAAGTTTTCTACAGTGTTTGAGACGATAAAGTGACACACGAAGAAGTTCTTTAGGCGAGACGTTGATCCCAGCTTTAAAAATAAGGAAAGTCAAAAATTTTAGATATTTAACAAAATCGAAATTTCTGGGAAAATCTCTGGAAAACCCCATATCATAGGCGATAATGAAAACAAAATTATATTCCGATTGTTGTTATATCAAGCCGATTTACTTTGTCTTCTTTTTGAGGTTGCGTTAGAATTTAAGGAGATAAAACTTAATAGGATGGATATATCGTTCCATATGCCATGTAACGAAGTTATATGACCGACCGAAATAATGTGAAAAGACTGAAAAATTTGTAAAACAGTCCGATGTACGAGTGCCGTCCAAATATTTATTATTTGCCGATCTTCCACCAATTGGCATTGTTTGCAAACTTATTTTATCTTGAGCACTCAGTGTTGCCTAAGTTTACGGAAAGTTTGAAATTCAAAATTTTTTGGTACGTTGTTGCCATTGCTTCCTAAAAATCCACATTTCCGAAAATAAATTATTTGCCACTTTGCCAAGACTTTTCGGAAGTCCGAACTTTTCTATATTTCCTTTCCGTTTATATTGTCTGTGAGTTTTAGGTATTATTAATACCGAAATAAATGTATTAAAACAATTCTAGCCTGACTATAAATAGCCACGAATGCTACAGGGCACACTGTGTAGTAGCCCAAAAATCCCGTACTCGTTTTCCGCCTTTCTACTGAGTGGATATTTGACCCCCGAAGACGTTTCGTCGCGTTCTTTTCTGGGCAGCTATTCCTGAATGTGAGTAATTGTAATTACCTAGGGAAATTTTAAAATTACAGTTCCACCGATAATTACCTAGATGGTATTCTTGAACTAGGACGGAACTACATTTACCTGAACTATGGAAGGGAAATTTTTTTGGGACGTTGCCAATTATTTTATGTTCATTTGAACTAATAAACATGCATTTTAAGGTATTTTAATCTGTTTTGTGGTTACGTTCAACTGTCAACTTTCCTTTATAGGTTGTACGATAAGGTGCTTTCTTAATGTGGTTGTTTGTAATAGCATTTAATTTGTGATATCCCGAAAACTGTTTTGGCTTTTACATTGATTAATTTTAGTTGTGATAAGTAGAGTGAAAATAGAAGGTACGTATTCGACATTTTTTAAAGCATGTCAACAACCTTCTATTTTACAACTATATATGAACGAAAGCCACAAAAAAGGTGTTTCATTTCAAAAGCGCAGAGGAACAGCTTAATTGCATTTATGAAAGAACACGAGGAACTTGCCTCAGGCAGATTTACAAATGATTTTACTAGAGTGAAGGCTAATGCAATGTGGGGCAACTTAACGAACATTTTAAATGCGATTCCTGGCGCCTCACGAAATGTTCTGCAGTGACGAAATGTAATATACAATTTTATTGACATCCGACGTGCCTTCTTAAGTCTGGAAATTTAAAATTCTATAATAGTTTTATTTCTAATTAGCTGGGTGACGGCAGCTACATGCATATACATGTGAGATCACACAAAGGTAATCATTGTTTTAATTACGCATAGGCGCCTTTATATAATAAGTAACGTGTATATCTTGTTTCCAAAATAAAAGGACAATATACTTCACTTCCAGCTTTACTTCCAAGAGTCCTCCAACTCTTCAACAATATTTAATATGTTGATAAAAATCACCTCGTCAAATTCTTCGTCCACCATACACAAAGTACTAAAAACAGTACAAAAAACCCCCAAACTCAATTTTAACTACTATTTTTACAAATAGTTAGGTAACGAAATTCCACTTATATTTACCTTCAATTTTTACCTAGAGGATTTCAAGAATATGACTGAGGTAATTGCCAAGGGAATTGCAGATATTTCCCTAGGGAAATTACTTTACCCAGTCTCAAGAATTGGTGCCCTGGACGACAAGAGTTTGCAGCAAGCAAAACGGATGAAGTTCGACCACCGCATCCTAATTTAAAATTTCGTTCTGCAAGCGTTAACAGCCCTTCGGTCAAACCTATAAGTTCCAAAGGAGAATGAAAGGCTGTTAAAAACTAATTTTCAATTTTTACAATTTCCTTTGATTACCTCAATAAACCGTCAGATATAAACTTCCTAAATCCTGAACTGCACTGCAAATCTCGACCAAAGAGAATCCTTAAGCAACTGTATGCGGTTGAACAACTTGATTATTATAGTGACTTAGCCGAAGAACTAGATTAAAAGGGTCGCTAAAATTATTTCTTGTGATGTATAAATTAAGCAGGCGGAAAAAACCACGGGCAACCATGATAAATAATAGAATTTAGGTGTCGACGTTATCAATTAGAAAAGTTCAAATGGAACGAGAATTAAATATGAAACATTTGCCATTTTGAAAATTAATAATTTATCAATGAGCGCGGTAATCGCAGATGAAGACATAGCTGCCTATTTGATAAACATATTAATATATTTTAGATAGAAAATGTGAATAGTAAAACTCGAGAAGATTTTAGCATTTAATAATTTAAAAAAATATGTTAATACAATTAGAACTTATTAAACAATGTTAAATGCTGTCACTCGTTTGTAGTATACAATCCAGGTACACAGAACTAAAGCAACGATATTCAATTTAACCTCTCTTTAAATGACATAAAAAAGTCTGGTATAATTTGCTTTAAAGTTTTCAAATTTGTTGAAATGTAAAAATGTTGGGCAGACCTTTACCTTACGTGACTTGGAATTTTTATAAAAACTATTGATGACTAGGAAGTACATGAAATAAGTAGTTCGAAAATATCAATTATAATTTCATGAAATGATCCGTTCAAAAGTTATAGCTTTTTGAAAATTTGATTTTACATAAGAGGTTAACAGCGTGAAAATTAAAAACTCACCAAATAATCACCACTGATCGGTAAAAAAGCCGTAGAAAACGATTTGCTCATTCAATTTTCCCCTTTCCTTTCACTATTTGAGAAAAAAATTATTTTTCATCTAATCTCACTTTTCGGCGACTTGTATGAGTGGACACTAATTTCCCTTTCTGCTACATCCTCGGAATATTTTCTACACGTGCCGCACAATTTTCACACAGTATTTCACAATAACACATACAAATTAACAAATTTTTTAGACATGAACATTTTCATCGGATTTTCCATTCATTTAACATGGAACATCAAAATAATCACAGGGTGACCCGACGTTGACACTTAAACGGTAGTGGTTAATCGACCGAGGAGAACGCATTGAAACCGTACTAATTTGTAATTGTGCTTGTTTTTCCTTTTAGAAATATTATAAAATACCATTTCCTATGTAGAATCCTCCGGAAAGCAGAGTTAGGTTAGGCGGTTTGGTATTCTGTTGGTTTTTTTTAATAGAAACGTTATAAAGTACGACATAAACGACATACGATATAAACGGTGACGGTCGTTTAGCCACTCCCGTATCTCTGCTAAGCACACTCTCATTAAAACTTTCAAAATGGCGAAGAGGGGGAATACCGCGCAGTTTATAATCGTTTTTTCACTTATTTGTTCACATTCTTTCTCTCACAATGAAACTTTCGCTATTAGCGTTTAACCGATGAGAATAACAAATGGAAACATTTAAAAATTTCACTTCCAAAACCGGCAAATTTGTCGAATACCCCTCACATTTTTTTTTTTCTAAAACTAGTGGTTTTTTAAACATAAAATTATTTTTTAAGCACCCTAATACTATCCCCCTTTAATAAAAAATGGCATTTTTAATATCCGGGTTACATAAGAAGAGTGTTTACCAAATATTGTACGCAAAAAATAACTAAAAAGTTGTAAAAAATATGGTTTCGTAATTGAAGACTTCATTACGACTTCATTACTTGTTGACGATTAGAAATATAATTAGAGTAAAAAATGGTCCCTATTAGATCGGATGGGTCTCGAGATTCAATGCATCTAAAAGTCAATTCAAATGGAGTAAATTACGTGACTAAGTGTGAAGTGTTATTGTAAGCTATTAAGGTCGTTAAGGTTTCTTCCTAAATATTCTCTACAGTATTTTTGTTGCAATGATCTACAGCATTTATTTATGGTGGAGTGAAATCTACCTACGAGAACATTTGATTTGTGGTGTAAGGGTGTAGTGAAATGTATGTGTATTTTATAAGAGATGTAAGAAGAGAAGATGTAAAATGTTGTAAAAATTCTTTGCAAATGTCTATTACAGTTTTCCTTGAATGGGTAATGCTTGTCCTAATGTTGAGAATGAATCTATAATTGTTAAGAAGTGAAAAGCATTAAACTGAAAGGCATCAACGTGAATTCACTGGAATGGTTTTACAATGGTTTTCTATAACATATGGGGAACATAAGGTTGTTTTTTTAGGTTATATGGAAGTTAGGCATATGTGACATTCATTAATGTAATTAGTGACGCCTTTTTTCATTGATGGCCAATAATTCGTTGAAATTTTTCTAAAGTTTTATCAACTCCTCGGTGATTATACTTATCTTCGTATTGATGTTTCATAGAAAGAACTTCTTTAGGAAGGTCTAATAGTATTGGTAACGGTCAATGGAATTTTTTCATTATAGAAAATATCCTTAAATTCAAAACCTAGTTTACGAATAACAGTTACTTCTTATTTATTACAAAGTTTAAGTCTAAAATTTTGTTAGTTCGATTTATGTCTTCATGTCGTTCTTCAAAGGTCGCGTTAGTTTCTGTTTTCCCTCGAATGTTGACGTTTAATATATCGATGGCTTCAATTTCGAATGGCTCAAAAAATTTTATTTTTACCGGATTCTCCCTTGAACTTAAAATAGTTGTAATTGCAAAATTGTTCACCACGTTTACTAAACCTTTTGACATTTCAACATAATCTTTAAATTATTTATACTCAAGTAGGCTTATTCCCAATAAATCTAATGAAATTTTACATTTTCTTGTGAATGTCCCGTCGTATTTTTAAAAATGATGGGCAGTCGACTGTTTGCAGTTATTAAAATTTTATTTTTTATCTCAATATTGATTTGTAACAGTGTTAGGAGGTCAGCACCAATTAGGCCAACGTACTTTTCGGGAAATTTAATAACAAAATTTTTGAAATTTTTAGTTTTCAAAATTTTGATGATATATGCCACTACACTATGAAGGCTTAGGTTGTCTGAATATTATGTTACTCAAACACATTTTTGAAAGTACTTTTGTGCTAAAGGGTCGATAAGACTTTAAGATCTGCGGCTGTCGATTAAAAAACATACACTTATCTCAGGAATATAACTATATGGCAAATCAGCACGAATGTGTTATTTAAAAATATCACGTCGGAAGATTGTTGTCATGAACCTGAATAAAATTTTGATGACATTCCGTGGGTGAAGCATGTAAGAGATAATTTTCATCTCGAGTATAACTTAAGGTACCTGTCGCAGTGAGATGTCACATGAGTAATTGTCCTGATGGAAATTTTCAAAAGATCAGTACGTCGCGAAATTTATATCGCATATAGTTTTAGAGTAAATATTGTGTGTCATACACGGTTCTTCATTTTCAGGAGTATAATTTTCTTGATCTTCGTTGTTATTGACTTGGGCGAGCAGTTCTTTTCCAATAATGTTAGGTTTGGAGTGTTGGGCAAGATTAGTGTTCCCGGAAGTGTTTACATGGGGATTGGGTAATTTTGAGTTATTTAGTTACAGCGCTAGACTTGGATTTTTAAAAATTTGCTACTTTATAGGCCTATTGTAAATAGAAAAATCTATCGGTCTATCTAACGGTCGCAGCATGTTCAGTTGAAAAGGTGAACTCGGTTGAAAGAAGTTCATTTGACTGAATCTGGGTGTTTGACATGGCAATATACACTTCTCTGATCGAGAAAAGTTGCATTAAGTAAATATTTAATAAATGCCCATGTATTTAATTCGGACCTAAGAGTCTATTAAATCTGCAGTACATCGCTATGCTTACTAAGAACTGTATCCAACAGGACAACATTAATTGGACCATTTACATTTTGAACATTTTCAAAAGCCGTTAATAGATGTTCGCATGAATAAATGAATCTGCCCAATTGTTCCAGATTACCGTCGAAAGGTGTAATGTTACCGGCTTGATAACTGAGGATACCGATATTTATTTCACGCATAGTGATGTTTCGTTTGTTGTGTTTTTCGGTAAGTTCGAGGTCGCAAAATATTCAGAAATTAATTCATCTACTTTTATGTCGTCTAAAGACATCCAATATAATGGACTTTGGGTTGAGCAAAAATTCTGGAGAAAGCAAAGAAAGGAAATGAGCACTTACAGTAATCAGATGATGAGGGTCTAGGACAATTCGCCGTAGGGGCACTTGGCCGTAGGTATACATATATTTTGTCGATTAAAACATTGTTTGCATACTACAGGAGAAGTAAAAGAAGAAAATTGAAAAGTTTACCATATAATATTGTCAAGACCACGAGACTTCGACAACCATGAACAGAAACAATAAATCGGATCACGGCTCAGGCCAAGGTGAAGCGATACAAACTTTTATAAACTCGCTTACCAAACAAAGTGAGAGTTGTCTATACAAACGGCATGCCTTGAAACAACAAGGACAAAGTACGTAAACCGGTATGAATATAAACAGAAAGAGGAAAGGCGAGACAGTGTGATCGAGAGAGTGGGCCCGGACAGTGTGGTCTAGGACAGTGTTGTCCAGAGAGGCCAACCAGAGGGTCGTTCTGAGGACCGGTCGAAGGCAGGTGGAGAGAGTAGAGAGAGTATCCCAAGGGTCCCAAAGAGAACCTACCATCCGAAGATGCCCTCCGTCTCATCGCGTTCTGTGGTAGTCAGAAAGTCCGGACGACAGTCTTCTGTTTTATAAGTCAGCTCCCTCGCCTCTCACGCTCCAGCCCTTAGAATTTGCTCTGCCCAAAAACCTCATTTTCTCTTTTTGCCTTTTTTTTTGTTTTGTTTAGTACAACTGAGCTATAGGTTCTCCGCTCCAGGCGGGAAATAAAACCTTTCCTGGTTTTTTTGTTTTCGATCTGTTTTATTCATAGCAAGCTCTACTCCCTGTGGCTACTAACCCCCTACCTCAAGCGGCCGTGATTTAGGGTGAAGACGTCCGGCGTGTGACATTACTACGCTAGTCAAGAGCAAAGAAATCATACCTTGACAATAATTCTACTCTGTTCTGTAGTCGTTGCATCATGTTCACCTTCATTTTCATGGTGTGATCTGAGAAAAAATTTATATATCTTCCAGAACTGGAAGGTTTCTTATACCCGCATAAGAACACTGGATTTTTCGTACTCCTGATTATACGGGTATCTGGAAAAGAAACGCTCCTATCTGTTTCTTTACCTAGAGTGAAATACAAATAACTATTTTAGTTATTATCTTAATACACTCTTAATATATCATCTTCTTTCCCTTAAAATATGGTACGTATATCATCGACATATTTTTTTGAAACAGGGTGTAAAATTTTAAAAGAGAAATACAAGTTTCTAAAACGTCGTCCATGACGTATTGAGACAGAATGAATGATAGTTTAGATCCCATAAGTGAACCGAAAACACGTTTATAGAACTTGCCTTATAAGCAGAAACATGTAGTGTCCGTAACTTTATGATCTCTAGAAAGATGGTCTTACTTAGTGAGCAACTCAGCTTGCAAGAGCAAGGTGATTTTAATACAAATTTTAACAATGTATTAACGAATAAAATTGTTCTGACTTAGTAAATAGGTATTTTCCAGTTATTCGGCTTCAGTAAATGCATTACTGATTACACTCGCATGGGAAGGACAGACTGTAATTGATAACATTTTCTCCAGTGTCGACATTTTGAAATCTAGTGTGCTTTTTGTGGATTTCTTAGACCATTTAATGCAGTCTGTTTCACTTCAATTATCTTTGTTAGTTACGGAAAGAAATGATATTTATGTACACCGTAGATTCAAAACTATAAGTAATATTGAAAGATTTCGTACTACATTGAGCGGTCAGGATTTGGGTTGCATACTTGGGACATTAACAGTATATGAAAACTATGATGACGAATTTAATATTTTTCATGACATCTTCTGACGTTAATCATAAGAAAAACGTTTAAATTAATTCAACTATCACCTGATATTCAGTAAAGTTTGTTGGAGAATATGTAGCCCAAGCAGCATGCATGGCTTTTAGTGACATTTTACATCTATTAATTTCTCAAATGAAATATGAAGTCAGTGAATGTCAAAGAAAATAAAAACAATTACGTAAACTTAACATTCATTGGACTTGCAATAATTGTAATGAGAATAAGAGCGCTTGAAATTCGGATCTTGGGTTTCCTCTAGAATTTTGAAGGCAAGATCATACTGCTTCCCAGTCCAGGTTGCCCTACTAATCCTGGAATGATTCTCATGATGCTGTTAAATTTATGTTTAAAATTCTTTGACTTCGTTAGCCATCGTAAAAAAATTGCACAAGGATAAAGCGCAGAAACTGAAATACACTCTTGAATAGTCGTAAGAAGATTGATGCCGAAATCGAAGCAGTAGCTGTTATATAGTAGTAATGTGTTCTCGACTAATATTATCTTTTCTTTAACGTGATCGAAGGACGATTGTCGAGATCCTTTTTCAAGGAAATTTTAATAATAAATTCATTACCAGCCTGCTACCAAAACTACTAATTGTTTCTAAAATTACCTCTACCCTAAAATGACTACTCCACAGTGATGTCTTTGGATTTCAAAATATATCATGTGGTTCTAGGAATAAAATTGCACATAAATTGTGATATACAGATATGGGTTCATGAATAATTTCGATTGATAATCATTCGATAATATATATTTTCGATTAATTAAAGTGTTTATATATCGACAAAAAAATGAGAATATGTGTATTACTCATATACGCCAATGTGTTACTCAATGTTGCAGGGGGCTATCGAATTAACGTCGTTGGCTCGGCGGGTCAGACCCGTTGGCGATTCCAAGGAGCACGGTGCTCTAACCTCCTAGGACATTAGACGACATTGCTATTACCTAGTTCTGTACCCTAAGGACTAAGTCTTTGGCCAACGGCCGGATAGATCTAACTGCCGCTGATATATGTAAGTATGTGACGCTATATTTATATATATATTTCACATTATAGCTTTTTAAATTAGGTCCCGAACATAACTTGATATCATATATGGCTTCAAAATTGATAACTTGTGCATAACATCTTATTGAAAAGTTATAGTGTGTTCCAATCCTGGTGTGCTTCCCGCGATACATTGATTTTAAAATAAATCACTTGAAGGGCTCAGGGATAAAACCACTAATATATATGGGAGATCATCATCATGCATTAAGCAAACGTCATCTATTTTTTTGATTACACACTAGTAAGGTTAAAGAACTGACTTTAGTGACAACAACAGACCTCAGTTGTGAGCTGGGCTAAACCTTATTGAGAATTCATTATGATTCCTGCCAAAGTACGAAAAGATTTTGATTGCTAAATTTTCCCTCAAAACGCTCACTTCTCTGAAAAAGTAAATTTGTTCAATAGTTCTAAGGACAGCTGCAATGAATCTTTTCAAGAAGACTTGCGTAGAGTAATGGGGTTCCATCTCAATTTAGAGAAAGTTTGTCTCCTATTTTTATGACTATGAGTGATTCTACCCCAAAGTGGAATAACGTGGTAATGGTACTGAATGAAAGCCACAAGATGGCACCACTATTTATATCCTGAAAAATTACTACAAATGGTCTTACCCCTCAAACATTCAATTATACACCTTAGTAAATGGTTTAAACGGATTACTTATAGAAGTACGAATTGTTATCATTTCCAATGACATATATACCTGCAAAGTATGTCTGTCTTTATATTTTACAAACCTGATCATTTGATTTGTTCCAAGTACCAATAATAAAAATTTACTGTTACGAGTTGCGTAATGAATTTAGATGAAATTCCTCAAATAAGTTCTCGAATAAAAGTAGATGAGCGTTGTCGATAATTCGTTAAGTACAACATATAGAAAATTACGCATCAAAATTTATCGTCAATCCCTTGCTTGAAATTAGATGACATATGACCCTATACAATATGTACAGGCAATAAAGCTCAACTGTACATCGACAAAATAATACGTACGTACATTTAAATGCAAGCGCTTTAAAATCTGAAACGTACCAACTGTGAAAATGCGATATACACTAAACACCGGAAAATCAATACTCCCACAGGCTGAAACGTCAAATCGCGAAAATGTAACGTCTGGCCGAAAAAAAGAACGTCGCACACGCAAAGAAATTACCCAGAAAATAATCATCCATCGTTGGATTGGAAGGTGTGTACTATTTGTATAGGGAATTTGTTCTTAGTTACGTAAATTGTATCATTTGTATAAGAAAAGTATAATAATTTTCACCCTTGCATAATTTATACACTACTTTTATACCGCCTAACGTCTAATACCTAATAACTACTAAATACATTTGAACAACATACATTGCGTGCCATAATACATTTTATTAAGTCCATTTGTTGTCTACACGTATCAAACAATGTAAAAGGTATTCTACCTGCACAAAATCATCTATTCCTTATTGAAAATCTATAATCCCTACGTTAGAAATTAAGCAGATACTATTCCTAAGATTATTGCACAAGAATCACATAAAACGTGGGTAAATTTTTAAATAATCTCGAATTGATTTACTTCATTTATACCGTATTATTCATAAACATCACATAATTTTAAAACTGATTTCAACGTTATAATACGTTTATATGTGTTCAATAAAATATTGTCAGTGAAACACGTTCGTGACGTATTATAAAGGTCCTGTCTATTTTGAAATTACATGTCGTTTATAAATAAAAAGATTTTATTTAGAAACACAATAATTTCATATGTTCTCAGACATGATTCGGATATTGGTTTAAAACTTGGAATAGTTTAGAGATCATTTCACTTTTGTAAAATGTCATGGTTCAAATCAACTATTTTTATTATCGATTTATTACTAATTATCAATTATATTTTAATACTAACTTTATAGTTATCTAAGATGTTGGAAGGAGCGGTGGCGAGGGTCCTGAACCAACTGCTCGGAAAGTATGTTGTCGACTTGGACACAGAAAACCTGAACGTAGGAATTTTCTCGGGTCAAGTGCAACTGACTGACCTAAAGCTTAAACCTGAAGCTCTGGTAATAGTTTATTTCCTTTTTGAAACAAATGAAAGTGCAATTTTATATCTTTCAGTATCAACTAGGTCTCCCTGTTGACGTCAAAATAGGAACCATTGGAAAGATATGGCTCCAGATACCTTGGACATCATTGTGGAACCAATCGATAGTTGTAAACGTGGAAGATATCCTTATCGTATTCGGTCCGATAGTTGCGGAGGAACCATTCGACCAAGAGAAAAACAAGAGGCTATTCAGAGCAGCCAAGAAGAAGGTACGTACATAAACAATTATTATTAAGTTATAAAACCATTACCGGGGCATATAATATCTTCTTAGGTATTGGAGAGCTTGGAAGAAGAGTTTCAAATGTTGGGAGGACCGACATCTTTCTCGGAACATTTTTTTTCCTATGTTATAAATTATTTGGAATTTAATGTTACCAACATACATGTTAGATATGAGGATTCCGTAAGTTACAAAACTCCGATTTCTGCAGGATTATGTATCGGCACTATAACAGCTGAGACAACCAACAGGTAATAGAAAATTTATAACTAATAACAAGGGATAAAATTGTGAAATATTATTTTACAATTCAACCATTTGAATGAATTTATTCATAGACAGACTTTCATCAAATAGGCTTAATCAAAATGCAATGTATAGAAATTGTATAAACTTTAATAGAATTTTTCTGATATTTTCACCACTTTCACGAAACAACAGAAAGTGAAATGGTTTCCTCTATGAAATTAAAGTGACCAAGTTTTATAATTTCTATGAAATATCCTGATTTATATGAAACTCTGAAATATCTGAATCTTTGCAAAATTTCAAAAACAATCCAAATCTTGCTTTGACTACTGAAAATTGATAATAGTGATAAATTCACAAATATATTTACAAAACACAAAGATTTTGTATTTAAGCATGCAACCCCGAATACTATCAGTTTTTGAAAAACGATCCACTTTCATAACGGTGGAAAAATGTAGTAAAACTTTCATTACATAACTAATACGTATTACTAATAAATAACATATAACACATAGCTAATTCCAAAAAATTTCACGAAGTGAATCCCGTCAAAACGAGTCAAAGGTGATCGAAATCAGTTTAAAACAGTAAGCTATAATTACCGAGACAGGTTTCATCTTCCTAGGACTCACTTTACATAGGAAAGGTTATTACATGAACTTTAATTACAACTAATAAATGGGGACTGTATTTAGAATGGGAAGTTATTAGGTTAGTATGTTAGTAGTAGAGAAGAAAATTAGGTTTAATGATCTTATACTGTCTGCCTCTTTCAATGAGGACTTTTTAATAGTTTTTATCCTTCCTCCCCCAACTTTGAGCAAATTTCTTCTATTACCCTCTTATTTACGGTATATGTCGTTAATTGTAATACCGTAAATTAAAACTGGTTCATGAAATTAAAGCATTCTCCTACACTACCGAATAAATATCGTTAATATCTAAAAAAACAATTATTCGGTCTACAGTATTCAACTGTCACAATTTGTCGAACGATTACCTTTGACGAGACCTCTAATTATTTAAATTGTGTTTACCAATATGGGTAATAAAATTTAAGCTTGTGTATAATTTCGTGTTGTTTTTTTTTCCAGCAAATGGAAACCTGCGAAATACGAAAAGCACTCCGATACGTGCTATTATATCTTCAAAGTCGAAGCTGTATCGATTTACTGGAATCCCGGTGCAACTTTAAAGACCTGGGACTTACCATCGCAGTATTATCAATGGAGGAATACTATGTCATCTAGTTTACAGAATTATTCTATCAACGGGGTAGATTTTGAATTCGGTAAGTCTAGAAAAGTAAATAATTTTAATTATTGCAATATGCCTTTTTCTAGACAACTTCCATTCGTTTCAATAGTTCTGTGTAAATTTTCTATCACAAGGTTCTACTTTTTCTTCTATCTTTGTGACGGACTTTTCTCGCCCTTGTATTTTCGTCGGCGCGCACGACGCGAATAAAGGGGCGGATCGATCAGTCAACTTTGAGATTGGCGCAGGAATTTAGCAAGTTTAGAAATTACGGAGTTTCCTCGGGCGCCAGTTTTTATAGACTTTGCTGTCTGTAGGTCCGGGTAATTTCAACTCAGGAGACATATCCAGGAAGTTCATGAAAATAAACACAGAATTCGGAAAAATACCCGTTTCCTTTTATTTAGCTAAAAGTACGGCAACAGTGTTAATTCCACAACAGGCATTTACAAACGGAAAGAGAAAACTTTTATCTACCTTTGGTTAACGGAGCGAACGTAAAGAAACAAGGTCGACGTGAAAAGGAAAAACCGAAAAACATAACTACGCTATTTACAATTCGGGATAACTAAATACTAGAAACGGAAAAATTAAATAACAGGATTAACTCGCCGGGGAAAGCGGCATACTAAATTATCGTGCATAAAAAAAAAGCAAAAGCAACAATACAATAACAACAATAGAGCGGGAATGCAAAATCAGGCGGAGAGAGGGGTGTAAAATAAGCAACGGGGAAAATCGGCAAGCAAAGCATTAGCAATAAACACGGGACACGGGCGGGGAGCTAATATGCTAGAAAAATAACTAGGGTGACAACCTAGGGAGTTACCGGGCATCGAACCCCTTATTCGCACTAAATGTAAATGGGTCAATACGGCACGACAGATCGCCAAGTACAGTACCAACCCACCAACACAGAGCACTGTAGGGACACGTTCCCCCTTCCTAGGAAGCACGGGCGGAGAATAAGTGACGACCTAGGGAGTTACCGGGAGTCGGGACTCTTGATCGCGCTAAGCGTCAATGAGTTAATACGGCACGACAGATCGCCAAGTACAGTACCAACCCACCAACACAGAGCCCTGTAGAGCCGAGTTCCCCTCTCCTAGGAAGCACGGGCGGAGAATAAGTGACGACCTAGGGAGTTACCGGGAGTCGGGACTCTTGGTCGCACTAGGTGTCAATGAGTTAATACGGCACCACAGATCGCCAGGTACAGTACCAACCCACAAACACAGAGCGCTGCAGAGCCGAATTCCCCTCTCCTAGGAAGCACTAGCGGAGAATGGGTGACGGCCTAGGGAGTTAGCGGGAGTCTAGCCTCTAGTTCGCACCAAGTGTCAATGAGTCAATACGGCACGACAGATCGCCAAGTGCAATACCAACTCACAAACTCCAAGCACTGAAGAGACCAGTTCCCCTCTCCTAGGAAGCACTGAAAGAAAGAAAGACAAATTAGAAAGTGAGATATTTCTATCTGCCGTTAACGGCCAAGGGGCTTCCACTTCATTCAATTCAGTGATATTCTATAGGTTGGTTATATCATATGCCATCTCACGGTGATTCTTTTAACGTTCATTGAAATGCACATAAAATTGCCTAACCGCAGTTCTGAAAAATACGCTTCGTTACATCTTCTTCTTCCTCTTGATATACAACCACGTTCTTTTCTTTCTGTCTTTAATTCGCCTCTTGTGACATCCAGCTCTCGTACCATCGCTTTGGCGGTCTTGCCAGTGATCAAGTGGTGTTAGGTATTGAATTTTGGCCCACTTGATCAATCATTTTAGTTCCATCTCGTCGACATGGACATGATATATATATAATGATCTGTTCTACGCTAAGACATCTGATACTTCTACTTACTCTCTTATTGACTCACTTCTAATTCTGTACTTTAATGTCACTCCGTTGATAGTACTACAATTTCGTTTGGTCTTATTAATGGATTTGTTTTTGTGATCCCGGCTATGATGCCCAGAGATTTGGCTGCCTCCATCTATTATATACCTACTGGAGCTGATTTCCACCTCCAGATGATCAAAAGTGTTAACCTGATCAATAATTTCTTCATTGACCACCAGTTTGCATATTATTGGATTCTTCTAAATAACCATAGATTGGATCTTCTCGGAAGAGACTGTCATTCAATTGTTGTACTGCATTTGTGAATTTGTAGTGTAGGATTGATTTTCCATTAAGTATCTGACATTAACATCATTTACACTTTGAATAATTGCATCCATAATAATGTCGTAGAATGTGGAACTGTAACCCTCTCTGATGCTACTTTCATGCACTTTTTTAATTTATTTTTGCTAATAACATGAGCAGGTAGTTAATTGAAGTCTATCGAAGGTCTGTTTAACATCTATAAAACAGGTAAATATTGGCTTGTTCTGTTCGATAAACTTTACTACAAGTTGGCTATAGACAAATGTGGCGTCCACTGTTGATCTGTTACGTCGAAATCCCTGCTACTCTTCGGTAGTGTCTATGTTATTTGCAATTTTATATAACAATATCTTGGTTAATATTCTGGAGAAGGAGCTGAGTAGTGTTGTACGTCTGTAATTGGTGTAGATCTGTCTTCTTAAAATTTTTAAGTAAAGGTATAGTTACGCTCCTTCTCCATATACAGTATTCCACGAACTTACTCTAAAATGTTGAAGCGGAAATATCAATCTCAAAACTGTTTAACGTACATATAACTCTCAGATTCTATCTATTCACATTTCATGACATATTCGACGGACTAATTGGTCTTGACAACATGAAACTACTTAGAGCCCATTTAGATTTTGACAACGTTTGACGTTTAACCATCGTCATTTCTTTTCTTATTTTACGTCATAATAGCGGAACGGACAGACGTTGTCCTGCCCGAATGGTGGCTTTTGTTTTGGTTACATATTTGATTTCGACAATAAAACAAATACTATTATATATACAATTATATGCATAATATATACATATAATTTAATACATATATATATATATATATATATATATATATATATATATATATATATATACACCTGGTATATACACAAATTCACAGTGACATTCCGAGTACGTCTATCAATATTTGCTCCTTCTCTACTAACACGTGGCATTGTCTATATATGTAATTAAAATCTAAAACGTCAAAACAGCGCCAAGCTATTGATCTGTACGCCACTTGTTTTTCACTTACAAAATATTTTGCATATTGTCTGTACAAACCCTGACTTTTTATTATTTCTGTTATTCACCAGTTAGACGCCATTTCCAATTTATTATAATTATTCTCTCTTATTTTTTTGTTATCAAAATTAATAACGCCTCCCAAACAAAAAGTAAACATTTTTCTCGTTTTTTAGATAATAGAATTGAGATTTATTTTTAAAAAGGAAAAGTAAAATTTCTTCGTTATATATTTTCTTACAATTTTAATTGAAATAAGAAAAGGAATCAAAAAATCAAAATGCTTCTGGAACTCTATTGGGGGTATCTATCAAAGGATCCAAGGATCCACTCAAACACACGCAAAAAATTTCATTATAATTGGTCCAGGGGTTTAGGAGCATTTCAGTGACAAACTACGAAAGATCTACGTGTATTCTTAAAAAATTAAAATCTACATGTATACAGAACACATACGTCATATGTGAAAATAAGAGGTGGATACATAGCCATTTTTACAAATGAATTCATCAAAATGTCGTATGAGTAATACCTTCCGATGTGTTGTCAAAAGAATTTCGTTGTTGTTAATCGGAAGTTGTACTGTAAAACACTTGTAAATACAACAATACTGTAAATACATTTTGTAATAATTACGACAATCTAAATAAATTTAACGAGTTCAATTTTTTTGACTGCGAGTAAGAGGTATTACTATAAACTAGATTAAATTAGATAAAACTAGTTACTTAAACTAGATAAAATAGATTAAAAGAAAACTAGATTACATCATATTAGGGCAAAGCCTCTCTCATTTTACATTGCGCAAAATATTTTGGGAATATTAGTTAACTTTGAATAGAAGTGTGATAAGTTGTGTTTCCAGGAATATCTCGTTTTCTAAGCCTCATACCAAAAACATACAAAATCACTATTGTGAATTAAATTACTATTTTTAATGATTGACTATTATTTACTATTTACTCTACAGGTCGTTCTAATGGACATTTTGTAAAATTTAGACAATGCAAAATGGTTTATTATTTTTTTTTTGTTTATAAACAAATGCAATAGTTATCATAGTTTTCAACAGGGGCAAAAATCATTAAATATCGAATATTAAAACAAAAACATAACAAGCACAATTAGAAAAACATTCTTGTGGACATTTTATTCTGAGAACCCTTCTTAGTTGCTGTTATCAAACAATATGAAAAATAATAAAAACGAGAATTATCAAAACATTGCAATTTCATTAGGTTACTAAATTTTAAGATATTAAGTACTGACATATCCAAAAAAATTATAAATAAAGCTCACTCACCCACTCACTCTGAAGTACTCATCCTCTCTAACAATTGACGAAAAACCAACACCTCTTTCAAGACCCTACCCCCTCCCCGCCGCTAGTGCTACCAGCTTCTTTTGAAAGAAGTGACCATCGTTTGTGGTCATAAAACATTTATGACTACCTATTACATAAATTAGTATAAATCTTCACAAGTAATGGTAGCGTTAATAACAAAAAAAATGGTTGAAAATTCCAGCACAAGGAATAGCCGCCATTTAATACAAGAAGCCGCCAATTCTTTTCATAGCTCCACCATTTACACTATAATAAAAGGTTCACCATTTCTGCATTTGGAGAAGATAATCAACAAAATTTGTACTTGATACATACGATCGTTTGTATTATTGGTGTAATTACAGTCGATAGTAACATCCACTTCTGACAACCATGGCAATGGTATTTTTACCAAAAAAAGATGGTCAAAATTGGATGTCGATAACTCCTTTTCGTCCTGAGATGTTTTAATGCACAATAAAATCCTAATTAAATAGATATTAATAGATATTTATTTCATTGCTAATAATTATTATGTGAAATTGAATAAATTTTTCATCGAACGGCCAATAAATGAAATGGTCATAACAATATTAATAAAGATTAGAAATAATCAAACAACCATAATGAGCGAGGTATGTACAAAAATTAGTAAACTAAATGCTTCACCAGAAAATAACTAAATATGTTTAATATTACTGCAGATATTCAAAATGTTGACCTTATTCGCAAAATGTGAATACAAAATATTTCTGTAGAACGGACATAATGCCACTGAATTGTCGTATATTTTCCTTTTTATCATACTATTCCTTATCGTTTGTCTACTGATAAATGTAACATCCTTTTCTTGTCCTTACAAATAAAAATATATATCTAAGCATATTAGTTCTGACGACCTTGGTGGTCAATGAAATTCGTTTCCACGTACTTTAATCTGTGGTGGATATGATTGGTATACAAAATTTTGAAATTTACTGAGAAACGTTGAAACAACCCATCAAGGCGAATTGTCAAAATTATGTCTTAAGAGGCAATCCGTTCATTAAAATATGTAATTAAATGACCCCACTTAAGGAGCTATTAAAACTAAATAACCCAATTATTTTTCCGCCTAGAATTCCTCACCACGTATTTATAGATCAATATTGTACCTCTTGCATTCATAGTCCTAGACTTCCGTGTTGCTAATTTGGTAGTTAACAGATAGTATTCACCTAAGTTGTATGTTATTAACTTAACCAATCTTTTTCAGTATTGAACCCCATGGCGATCAAGATGAAGATGATAATTACAAAATCCCCTTCTGGAAACGTGAAGAGTATAACCTCCGACGTTGTAGTACAGGACTGCAACGTACATCTTTCCAAACTTCAATACGATTCGATCTTGGCAGTAATCGATTCGATGGGGAGAATGGTAATAAGCTGGCAGTTCCTATCGATCAGACCGACGATGAAAATTCGCGACGATCAGAAGATATGGTGGAGATACGCGTCGTACGCCTTGTTGGAGCAAAGAGTCAAACCGTACACCTGGAGCAGGATCAGGAGGGTACGGCAACACTACAAGAATTATTTGGAGACATACAAGCAAATCTTACTGAATCCTAACGATACGGAATTGAAGATGGATTTACAGAAGTACGAAGACAGTATATCTATTATAAACGTGGTTATTGCCAGGCAACAAGCTCGACTCACGGTAAGAAGTATAGTATATTAGATATATAGTATATAATGTAGTAGATACAGTAACATATAGTTTGAACAGCATATGAAATAGACACTGAGCGTGACTATTTAATATACATTTTGTGCAACCTTCGATATTTACAAATATAGCTGTTTATGTGAAGGCTCTACCCTAAATTGTCATTTTACTGATTGTTTCGTCGATTAAAACGTACTTCTGATTGATTCCCAGCCAATGAGCTACAATTGACGGTCGCTGATCTACTGCTTTTTGTCATAATTTTTGATTATGATAAAGTATATCGTATTTTACTTGCAAGTACTCAAAATGTTCACTGCACAACCTACGTTTTCGTTAATCAAAACTTTCTCTTGTAAATTCATCATAAAGTACTTTACTTTCTGCAGTCAGAATTATACCTTTAAGTGGATTATCGCTTGCAATCCACCTGGGCCCCTATTCTGTAAGCGGAAAGGCGATCATTTCTCCTCTGATCCTATTCTGCTGCCCCCACTAGTCTATAGCGGGTGAAGGGCAGATGGTTTGCTCATGTTAGGTGAGCTGGTTTCACTGCAAAACGGCGAAGCGGTATTCTGGATGAAATGGGAAGCTCTTTTCCAGTCACATTCCTTTTTAAACATTCTACTGCCTTGTACGAAGAGAATGGATATTTATTTAATAGCTCTCGAATAGCTAGAAGCTTTGAAGTTGATAGGCTTACAGCTCAGGCTCCAATAGAGTTTAACAAATACTTTAGCTCAGCGTTTCGCCTTCTGACGGTGTGAAATTTATTTAACAAAGCCGAATAATGATATGCTGTAAACTTGACATGTTTATAGGTTAGGCAATGAGATCATTCCACAAAATACTATAACTTCGAATTTTTCACTGCGAGGACGAGAGAAATAGGTGTTAAGGAATGCTGATTTGACAATGACTGAATAGCTTAGAATAAACTTTAACCTTGGTACATTTATAGCTCAGGTACCGACATGGTTCGGTTAGTTAACATGATGGTTCCAAGAAGTACTATAACCGCGAATTTCTCTTACTGAATGTGTACAAAATAATGGTGAAACATATTCCTTTCCAAATAGCTAGAAGCTGTAAACTTGTTACTCTTATGAAATATAACGAATCTAATTTTTCATCAACCGTGCTTAGGCTTTCACGTACATCCCTTCGTAGAGGGAGTTGAGGCAATTTTGGTTTTGTACATTAATTTGTCAATTTCGCTTCTTAGTGGAACAAACCACACACATTGGGCAAAATATATTAAGCATGTAATCGACTCCTAGACTTTTGAGCCTGAAGGTACGTACAAAATTGCTCTAGCTGGTACAGACAGATACTTCCCATCGAGATCCTCATATGATCCTCATAACCAGCATGCTGCTCTGACCGTGCTTCCTATAAGAGATAATTCGTCTCTACTATTATGTGTTAAGTGTTTCTGTGTTGGAACTACTTTGGCGATCCGCCGAGGCCGTATTGACACATTCACGTTAGTACATTAGGAGGCTCGACTCCCATTATCACCGTCACCATCGCCCACCATAATTTTTCCGATCCTCCGATCCGATTGTAGAAATTTGGCCAACCTCCACTCGAATGCGTAATCACAGTCAAAACTGTCACTGCCGTTTTTTTGCTTACTAAAAACCACTTTGTAGAAAATTACTTACATTTCAACCAAAAATTTTACCGATAAATCTTCATTTTGTACTAAATCATTAAGTTGCCCAAAAACCATCTTCTCATTAAAATTGAAAACTTGCGAAAGCGTGATGTTATTTATGGACACCATAATTTGTTTACTCGTAAAGGGTTCACATATTTGAAAACGCCTAAGTTAGTGAAACAGAACCGGGAGAACCGTATAGTTACATAAATTTTGAGAAAATCTTGAAAAAAAATTATTTTGGTATGAAAACAGTAAGTGTTAATTTTAACGTCAATTTCGTGCATGTTGAGCTTGCGGCTAGGGCGCATGACGATCGGTAACATTTTTTCTTTAAATTAAGGGTGCAACGGTATTTTTAGATTAAATTTTTATGAAGTTTGTTGCCCAAAGCGATACATCAACAGCACTTTTTTCTGTAAAATTGTGTATTGTGGACCAATTGATTAAGGGGCAAAATGTATGCAAATTTCTAAATTTCATCATATTACGTCTTTTCTTTTAACTTACAATTTAAAAATACTACCTCTCAGTACATTCTCATCGGAAATGCTTTCCGATTTTTATGACAATATATTGTTTCAAAAAGGTGCTGCGTTCATAATTTCTATTCATAATAATTCTTAATTCTTAATTCTTAATTCATAATAAGCTATGCTAAATAACATCTCTACGCAGCTGTTAAAAACACAATACAATATAGCAATAATTAAACATGAACTTCTAGCTATTAGGATAACGTTAAATACATTTTATCCTGGTTTTTCATCAAATTCGTCATTATGCTATTCGAAGCCAGAGCTATAAAGATGCCTGGGTTCAAACCTCTAAGTATTCGGGCATTCTTAAATAAATTTCGCCAAAAAGGAAAAGAGTTATAGTATCTCATTGCCTATAAGCGTGCAAATGAATGTAAGGTTTCTAGTTATTCGGGTACTGTAAAATAAATGTCATCCCTATTTCTGGCAACCTCTAAATGGGAAACTCTTTACTCCTTTTCGAAATCATTCTGAAGCCCAAGCTCTAAGGGAGCTTAGTTAAATTTTTCTAGCAATTCGGTCACTCTGAAATAAATTTCACGTTGGATTTTGATCCCATTAGAATGAGAAGATCAATTATTCTATTTTCTATAACCATTTCATATCCAACATTTTAAACGTGCCCAGTTTAAAGCTCCTATCTATTCGGGCACTATTCAATAAATTTTGCCACTGTTTTTTACCCACGCGGGAAGGAAAATTAGGGAGTTTTTTGTTAGACCCAACACTTTGGGGTCTAACATATAACAGTGCAGGATTTAAAGTTTCTAACCACCTAAAAATGCCCTAAAATAAATCCACAAAAAAGTTTTATCCCTATTTTTCATTCCATCGGAAAGAGAAATTCTGTATTTTCGGTTTTTTTTTTAGGTCTTCCCGTACTCAAAACTATCACTGTACAGAGCTTCAATTTTCCATCTAATCGAAAAGTACCTAAATATTTCTGAAAAAACATACATGGGACCTTCTTTGCCATAAACTCAATTTTAATCCTTTTTCCATTTCCCAAGCATATATTTTCTTCGCCCTGCACTTTTACCTTAATTAGCAGTGCTCAGCTCTCGAATCAATCGATCCATCATCATTCTTCCTACCGCTAAAGAATACTTCCCTCTTTACAATTTGTTACCTTTTTGGAAATTATCCAGTACTGATTTGCACTATTACACTGTTAACTAGGGTTAAAATGCAACAAACAAGTTATTAATTTCCCCATGAAACTGTACAGTCAGCAAAGAATATCTTATACTATTATATCTATGAAGGGACGAGGGAGAGGAAGCAAAATGGGGTAGCCACTTAAAATTTCGAAACCTCACCCAAACGGCATAACTTGGTTTTCATTACTAAGGGTCAAACGGTACAACTTTTAGGTAATTAGTAATAATATATACAATGAATTCGGAAGTCAATTATACAGTATTTGTCAAAAATACTCTAAAATGGAAACTTTTGATTTAGCTTAATTAAAATTCAGTGGTATCACAACATTACTGCTTACCTATTTTATCTCTTACTTTTTCTGTTATATTTGAATAACATATAAAAATAAAATCCATACAGAAAATACACCTCTGTCCTCAAAAAATTAGCACCCATTTGTAGAACTGGGATCTCTATCCAATAGCACTATGCAACACCTTTTACTTACTGGGTTGATATCACACTTGTGATGGGAAAGATATACTCTGAAACTTAATAGTTCTGAGTGAGGATCAATTTGAATACACTAATTGGTTAATTGTAATTAGGAACTGCCTAATTAGGTACTTAATAAGTGAAACAGGTAAAATGCCTACAAAATTGTCCTGGAAACAGCCGGTAATTTGTTTGGCATTCCTTGTAATGACTCCATTATTTACAATGTGACTAAAGTTTACAACCACCTAGCACCTCGCATCCCTTCTAAATTTTACAAACGGCTCAAACCAAACCACACGTATGTCCTACAAACGAGTAGTAATCGTATTCATGGTTAACAGATTTCTGATTTTTTTCCACAAAGTATACATTCTGTTATGTTTTTTAACTATGTGATTCGTAATCTTAGTGGTCGAGTTGCATTATTTTTGAAAAGATGGTTTGCGAAAAGTGATGTTTAAAAAATTGTCTTCGAAGAATTTAACTCAACCTTAGGTTGCTCATAAGCACTACTTCATTGTAAAATAATTAACAACTAGTATTTTTAGACTTAAACGCTGTATGCTGTATTTTAGGTTAACGGTCGCAGCACGGCAGAAAAAAGTTTCTGGTCTTCTCTACCATCACCGGAAAGAACGATTTTATGCGAGAAAATCGGCTTCTGCTATGAAGAGGAGGACAATAGAAAAGCTATCATAGGTTAGGAACATGCATACGGACAGTGGTCATACCCAATCTCTAAAACTTTTTTATTTCTAGAGCACAACTACACCCTCAGGTTCGGCAACTTCAACGTCACCCTTACTCACAACTCGAGGGAGGTTCTGGTCTTGACTTTGACTCAAATGATAATCTCAATGAAGCCGAATTTCGCCGAAAAGACGTTCAGAAGCTGTTTTAAAATTGAGGGGATTATCATTGAAGGTTGCAGTGAAGAGGATCATTTGGTATCCATCATATCTTCTGAACATTTAAATGATAGTCCAGCTTATTTCCTCAAAGTGGATTTGGAAAGGATGCCTTCTACTTCTGTTACGAAGTATAAGTTGAGTGTTAACATGGATTCCGTGGAATGTATTTATAATAAGGTATGGTCACAAGCTTTTTCAATCTATTCGAAGTGGATTAAAATATCTCCAAGTTAGTAGATGGGAAATTTACCAAATTGGTATCTCCCATAAAATGTTACCAAATGTCTTAATAGAATAAACCATATATAAAAAATGAAGTGAATTCGCTGAAGTAAGTTAAAATAAAATTACAACAACCAATGCTATAAATTTTAGCAATGGTCATTTTGAAAAAGTAGTTTGAAGATAATGTGACACTTGTAACATGTATCAAAGTAATAACCCTGTAGAGTTTTCTACTGGATATATTTTACGCACTGAATGCAAAGCAATGTTCTGAATTATTTTTCTTAAAGCCTTCTATCGACGAGTTGGAAACGTTTTTCACGAGTGAAGAGTATTCTACGAAGAACATCTGGAACTATTTGAAACAAATACCTCCTTACATAGCAACGTTCTTCAGAGACAAGTTGCTGAAAAATTGGGAGTTAAATCTAAACATAAAAATTCCATATTTCGTTATACCAGAAGTGGGTTCCTATCTGAAGTAGGTAAAACCCTCATTAAATTCGACTGAAAAATACATGTTCTATTTTCAGGGCTGAGTACTTGCTTGTGATTGATTTTGGTCGATACCGAATTAAAACCGAACTCTGCCAAAGGACATACATCGCCGAAAATTCCACCCAAATGGAACTAGACGAACAACTTTTTTCGAAATTGATCGTTAACTGTAGAGACATTCAAGTTCTCTTCTGTGATACTAGTGATAATTGGAAGGATGCCCGAAAGGAAAGAGACACTGATATGCACATTATCCCTAAAACCTCCTTCACTTCTATATATGCTGCCTCTGTAGTAACTATAAAGACAATACCTAGGTAAGCAAATATGCGTCGTGTAATAGTCGATAATGTAAAAGTACGTACTTTTCAGGTACAAATTTAATTTATCTTTTCAAATGTTAAAACTGAATATATCGGAGAGAAAAATTAGTTTGTTGTTAAAGTTTTTCAACATAGATCAAATTAGGATAAATATAAGTCAACAGGACGACATGTCGTCAAAAATGTTTATCAAAGATGTGATACAAAGAAAAAACTCTGTTAATTACCTTAGAAAAGTAAAGGGACGTGTTACGGTTAAAAACAACTATTCCAAATATAAGAGACACAGGCTCGACAACGTAAAGGCAAAGAGAATGAAAGATGAGTAAGATATAACGTTATTGACCTTCAATCCACTTGCTTATAATATGCATTTTATTTTATCAGGAAAATGGTTTCAAGAAACTGCCACTCTGAATCGAACGAAGCATGGGCTAAAACTATAGATTTACCCGGATTAGAAGATAACATTTCACCTAGCAACAGAATCGATATCCTCTTTGGATTTTTCATTAGTGAGGTAAGTTTAAAATTTTGAAGTGAGCAAAATTAAGAATATTTGAAATAGCGTGTATTAGTACCTCCCAGCCATGCTCAATTTAAGTAGTATGTAGGGAGCTAATGGTAAGTAAACAAAAACATCCACTCGCTCTCACGGACACCAACCTGGGACCTAGATTTCATTTTGTTGTTTAGGTTACATTAGCTTTAACACAGCATAATTAGCATTAGCATAACATCTGTTAATTAACACTTCTTATTACTCCGTGTAATATACTTACATCAAATATGTGCCTTTTTACGTATAATACATCTTGTACATAGTGCGATACGGGCTTCCAAGCACTTTCGCTCTCCAGCATTTTGTTTATGATATTATCAGACGACAATTCTCCTACTGAATTTTTTGGGATATTTCTTAGCTGTGCCCATCGCTCCTATAAGAATGTGTGATGATCATCATCACGTGCTTCAGGAGAAAACAGAGTTTTCCGTGTCCGCCTTCCTCATTTTTAATAGATACGAATTATAGTATCCATACCCCACTAGAAATTGGGTGAGATAGTAATGTACCTGTCCATGTTATTAAACTAAAACTAAACAATCTGTATTTTTTTAAATATAAATTGATATATATATATATATATATATATATATATATATATAAATTTTAATAAAACAATTTCGGGAAATTCCGTCGCAGAGATTTCTAGTACCGAATTCCAAATTTTTTATCATAATCTGAGATACAAGCCCCTTGATTCATAATTTTTAAGGTGCCAATTGATGATAACAGGCATTTTTCATAACTTACGATTCCTCTAGTGAAGAAACTAGTGGTTCGAAAAATATTTGAATTTTATACTCCCCGGTACATGCTTATTATTACATACAAGGCGTTACATGGAAGTATGCACTTTTGTTAAAAAAACATTTTAAACCATTCAAACGGTGATTTAAATATTGTTCATAAACAAATTAGTTTATTGTCGAATGCTTATTAATTTTAAAGGCTTGTATGTCCGGCAGTAATAAACATTTTTGGATAATGAACATTATTCTGCATAAGCTCTGTTCATATTCAATAGCTCCAATCCGCAAAACTAGAATCTCTATTATAACAATTTTCAAAGTCGTTCAATTAGATAATAATGAATTTTATTATTTTATTATTATCTTTTATTATTATATTATATTGCTTATATTATGCTTATTAAAGAAGTGTACTATTCTGAAAGATCGCGTAAAATTATACGCTTGGAGACTTTTCATATATTAAACTTAAATTGAGTTTGGAGCGAGAGCAAATACTTCTCGACTAATCTGAAATTAATTTTTTCAGTTTTCTTTGTTGTTTTCCCGTTCAAGCGACAGCACCGACAAGCATTATTTGATGCTTCGTATGGGGATGCTGACAATGGACGTGGCATTCATGACATACGGTCCTGCTTATCAGATATCACTGAACAGTATTATGTTAACGGATAAACTGTACACAACATCTAGTGGTCAATACTTGGATGTAGTCCATAGCTCATTTCCTAATAAATTCGACGTACTAACAATTCTATATCGGAAGGTAAGTAAAGAAATCCATCTCCTAGTGTATTCCGATATTTAAAATATAGATTTTTAGGTGAGCCCCGGTTGTCCGGACTTCTGGACCCATTTCCATGGAGTTGAAACTTCTCTAGTAGCAAACGTGGGATCCTTTAACGTTTTATTCCACCAAGACGCAGTCAATACGATCCTTCAGTACTCGAAGTACCTCATCGAAAAGTAACCCGGCCGCAACATATTTACTCCGCCTATCTAAACATATCTATTACTTGTAGAATAAGAAGTCAGACTTCTCCATACTTAAAGAATACGTTAATATCGTTGTTTAAAATATTAGACAGCACCCTCCACAAGAGATCAGACACTCCCGTGCCCCCCGGTTCGGTGAAATTCTCCCATTCCGCTAGGTTGAACAATCTCAATGTGATATTGTGCGATTCAGATTTTGATATCGTAAATATCGAATTGTCGGGATTAGAGATGGATTTTATCTTCAGGACGAATGAGAGATTTGTGTTCAGATCGTTCCTTAGTAATATTAATGTCGAATATTTGTCTGATATTACTTTATATTCAAAGGTAAGTATTATATTGTAGGTAACAAGGTGTAAGTTCTCGAGTGATACACTTTCTCCGTATAATAAATACAAGACAGGGAGTAAAATGAACGAGCGTCATCTCTAACGAAATTAAAAAGCCAGTATAAATTTCCTATCTTTACATTGCGCCTCGATTTAGAACATCTAAAGTTAGCGTTCCCACGCAATCTCTGATTTTCAGAAATTGATCAAAATTCAGCCGTATTATTCTTTGATGGGATATATCAGCCTTTTGTACTGTAAACTGTACTGCCTATTGTACTTACATTTACAATAGATTGCTGTTGCTAACCTCGAACAAAATTATATTTCACTTTAACACTTTCACTTTTCACTTTTTACTTTCACTTTTCTCTTTAACACTTAAGTCATTCAATAGAGATTTGAGCCAGAATGCTTCTGTATGAAATAAACTATGATATCGACCTTTTCACTACGGTTCAAATTTTCATCCTAATAGCATTAGATTTCTGTTTGATCCTGGAGACGTTACACATCAAAAGTATAATCGGCATGTCAAAGAATGCTTCGATACAAAATATGAAAAGATATTATGAAAAATCTGAAAGATTTATCTGAACGAAAAGTATTTCAACATTCACATGGTGTATATTATGAAAATTACTTAGAAATCAACTGTGCACATATAATCGAATAGGATAATCTAGGAAAAACTGGTTTATAAACATTTATGATTGAATTAAAGTTACAATTACTTTACTCTTAAGCAGTATTTCTACACACATTATCTCTAATATCTGTAATTTATACGTCTGGATTTAAGGTACTGTACACCGATGAAGACAAAGTGTTTGAAATTAAATACGTGCGAAACGCAGCTAATTTAAATTGCAGCAGCGATATTTCACCCAATGTCGATGAGAATTTCATCGATGGCAGTTTTAAATTTCAATTAGGGCGTATCAATTGCACGATTCTATACAAACTCATCGTGCAACTTCAGGTAGGGTGGAGACGAAGCTTAGTTCTATAGTAATTCAACGTTATTTGTACTTCTAGCGTTTCTTAAATAATCTAGACGTATTGCCAACCTTACGAAACCTGTTCACCAAACTGAAGTCTTTAACATTTTCCATGACTGACAGTCTGAAGAGTAACGGAAAAATAAACCTGGACATAAATGTATCCGGTCCAGTATTTCTAGTTCCTCAGAAATCTTCATCGCCAAATGTCATAGTAATAGACACAGGTAAGCTATTTATGAGATAGTTAAAATATTTTGTTATGATATTTAAGATACACACCAAAAATTCATGGCGGGAGAACGAATTGGTTTATTTATTAATTTCTCGTTTATTTTGTTCCAGTGTGAGTTGAAAAGCAGTGTGAAGTAAAAATTTATATATGTATGTATGTTGGCCATATTATTTGATCAATCCCAGACTCCATCTTCTAGGTTAGATTACACCTAGGATTAGTGAAATGCAAAAACGTTCAAAATTGCAATTCGTTATTTTATCGATTTGCCTTGCAACTCCTAAGTAAGTCCAATAAAATTACGCGTTGGCAAATTATTACCCTAGGAAATTAAAACAGACATTCCTCGGTTTGGACATTATAATACGACCACAACTAAAAGGCGAACAGCATTTCGGACCTTTTCGGTCAAACATTGGATTGGTAAAATAATATGATATTGGCTGCGTTCAGGCATTACTCCCAACATATGCTATATCTACATATATATGTTGTAGCATATGTCTAGGCCTACTATTAAATAATATTAAATATATGTGTATTCTATGAGTACGTAAAATTGAATCTACTGAATATATTGCATAATAGTATTGTACATAAAAATATAAAGCCAAACGTAATAATGGTAATACTATTGCATAAATATGATAATAATAGATACAAAGTAAAAGTAATAAAACCTGTATGGTGTCCCGGTCAGAATAGCACTAAGGAACTCCTGCCACCTGTAACAACTGGTCGTCGCTTATCGATCACTATCCGATCTTTCCTTCCCAAATTTTATTTCAACCGAGAATAGGCGATAAAACCTTAATCAATAAGCTGTAATTTTTTTACCCTAACCATGTAAATACCGAAACTCGGGAAGAAAAAGCAAATGGATAGCACCAGGGCAAATCTGGATGCCTAGCAGGCAGCCCCAGCGCCAGGAGAAGCGTGATTGGTCAACAGCCTAGCATGTGTGAATTATAAATGCTAGACTAGAACACAAAAACGACGTAGGACGAAGGATCAGCATACCTCGATTTAAGAAGTACCAACGCTAATATTTAGCAACATCTCGGAAGCTGTTTCAGCTTCGAGTGCTGTTGGAGAACATGTATATCTGATTCCCCTGAGGCTAGGAAAACTCACAGATGTGGACTGAAAAAATAAATGCGTATTTGCATTGCATCTATCAGCTAATCATCAAGCTATAAACAAAGAGCACTAGGACATAGGGAGCACTGGAATATGATTCCAAAGTTCTCTCAGATGCAAAGGAAGACAATGCAGAACGCTACAGATCAACGTAGGCAATTATTTTTAAGCATCACTCTAAAACGAGAATTAGCCTAATAAAGAGGTATAGCAGTACCTGGTCGCCGTACTAATGCTAAACCAGAACCAAAAGAAATTCACAGATTCTGGGATGAAGTACGAAAAAAACGGTTATCAATAATAAAAATTTGGAGATCAAATTAGAAAAAGCAAGAGTGAAAACCTGCCACGTATACGTGCATAAAATATCTAAATATATGGCCCTAAACAGGTACTAAAAACTCTCTCCATTGGATAGCAGCTGAACTAGACAAAATCCAAAACTATTGGTATAAACAACTAATCATCACTCGTGGCTTCTGGTTCTGTCTATAGCTTCTAGAACTCCCTAAACATACATCAACATTCTTTAACCAAGGAAATAGCTATAACTGAACCAAGGGACCCTAGCAATTTGGGATTAAGCGACTTAGCAATAAGCACCCAATGCTTTAATAGCGTTGGCGAACTAAAACTATTTTCTCGTTATGATTATTGATAGCAAACAAAACACTAAAATACAATGAATCGATCCAATATTTTATTGAATAAATGAAATACATACAAACAAACACAATTACAACACTGTAACAAATTATAGTTATTAATATCATACATAAGAATTACCAAGATTTTGGGCTGTCAGGTTTAATTGACTGTCAATGTTTTTGAGGAAACAATATTATTAACGTATAGGTTGTTTATCTTTTATTGTTATTGTATCACATGTACCTATGTATTTAGAGTGAAATCTACACCTTTGGTATACACACATAAGTTGTATCTACAAATATACTTCAATTTGCTAATTAGAAGTCTTGATAGGAATCAAGAACAATTTGGTATTTTTAAGGGATTCCACTAATTAATTCATTTCAACAGTCTTCTCATGTCCGTTCTTAACGAGATATATTACGAGCGTACATTGAGATATTGGCCAATGTACTCTCATGTCCCCTCAACTCTATGTAATTCATTGCAACTAAAATGTAAAAGTTTAAAAACAATATTTAGGAATGGCAAATGTTTCATTACGATCATACGGTATGTCTTTATTTGTCGACAATAGATGCCTTTTTGATTATTTTCATGAAACCTAGCGGGAGGTGCAATAGACCACTTCGAATACTTTAGCAGAAATTGACACGGTCATTTGGTTCAATTTCACTTCCTTCCCAGAACAACATCATCCACATCTTTAAATGACGGCCAATTATATGCCTATAAAATTCTAACAGAAACATCGGCCGTATCATATCAACAGTCACTATAGTTGAAGGAGAGAAAAGGTGCCGGGAACTATAAAAACTGTTTTTAATCGTATTCTGGAGAGGCTAAAGCAACAATGTTATCGACCAAATTCACCTCAAAACACATATCGCCTAGACCAGAAAGGAAACCCCTGTGTGAATACCTGATTCCTAAAAAAATTAACCTAAATTAATTCCGCATATTATTGCTAACTAGATAATTATACCTCCCTTTTCTTTCCTTTTCAGGCGAACTGAAGATTGAAAATTTCTTCAAGGAATACTCTCCTGAATTATCAGAGAACATTTTAATCAAGCTCAACGGCGTCACTATTACGAGGGGCGTTATGAATTTAACGTCTGTCCTAGAAATGCAGGTAATACAATTTGACGGAATCAATTCACTTCGTTTTTCTATCCAATAACATTTTTAAGGAAACTCTGGTAGAACCCATTAGCTTGAACATGGACGTCAAGAGAAATTGCAACTCTAAAACATTTCTAGACACCTGGGATATTGATAGTATCATTGACGCCATACAAATCACTCTTGGTCAGAGAGACATGGTCACGATCATGGCAATCTATACAGAAAACATAGGAGAAGGCAAACTCCTAGACCTCCTTCCTAACCCGATTATATCCCCAGTGAATTTGGTGGAGACGGAGGAATCGGTTAAAACTCTGGAAGCGTTCTTCTGCGAGGCAAAACAAAAGAAAGTCTCATTTAAATGTACTGTGGAGGAGATTAAGTTCATGCTATTTTTCGATTCAATCGAGTTGCTGAGTTCCCCTATCAGAGACCTGAACCACGGCCTTTGTAAATTGGAGATACAGGATGTGAATGTTTCGTTTGTTGTCTACAATGATAAAAGTTTGGACGGTAAACTATCGGTCGATGTCATTAAGATGGAAGAGATAGGACCAGATGTAAACGCCCAGGAGAAGTAGTAAGTTAGCAAGTTAAACTGTAACACTTAAAGAGGCAAGTTAAGCATTTAGTTAGTTTAGTTAAGTATTTAATTTTGTGCGGTCAACGACTATCCCTACACAGTTTATCTATACTTATCACTGTGATGAAAGATGCCAACTTACAACTAGAGAAAGAGATCTTCGGTCACTCGACCTATATTTGATTGGACTATGTTCCATAGCGGTAAATGGTCACTACGAACTACGAACAACTGTTACCAATTTCAAATGTGGCTCTTTACATGTCACTCGGAAATATAATATCGATATCAAATACCTTTTCACTAAACAGTTCTTTCAAAATTGATTTTGGCTAGGTATATTACAGTTTATTTAAATTTGGTCCCAATTTAATTGCGATTTTCTTAAAAACTAGAAAGGATATCAAAAAAATAACTTGACCAGCGTGTTCCTCATGCAAAAATGGTTCGATTCATGATATTGCTGGTCAAAATTGAACAAATTTATGTCAACTTATCCATGAGTTTTAATATTTTCTAAAACTAAGGATGGGAAGCGTATATATAGATATACTCTGCAACTGACCTCAATTTAACAAAGATGACTTTTTGTGTTTTGAGACTTCAGTTTCCAAATTTGTCGAAATTATTAGAAAATGATTCTTTGATAGAAAATCAAAAACAAATCTATGGAAGGCCGCTTTTTTCTCGTATTTTATTTTACCACTCGTATGCTAGTTTGAAATGCATTCGATTTTTTCTTTTCCTTTTGAAATTAATTAAAGCTTATTTCGTATGTGTTAAGAATTATCACCATCTACTTTATATTCATTTCATTTTTGATTTATGAAAGATTTTGATTTTATTGTATTTCTGATAGTTGAACATTTTATTATTGTTACTTATAAAAATAAAGTGAATCATTCGGTTTTTCCTAAAATTTGATTGCAAGTATCTTTTGCATATATTCTAAATTATTTGTGGCCGCTAATCATGAATTTGCAATGGATTTTTAATATTCGAAATGAAAAGTTTTATTTGTAATCTAATGGGTACTAATAATTAATGAACCATTGAAAAGGTAAATTCGTTGAAGCAAGCCCTATTTTCATATCGTTGTAATAAAATTATCATGAGTCTGCAACGAGATATTTTAAATTCAAGATGAAATATTTTTAATTTAATTCAATAGGGACTAAAAATCAATTATGATACAAAGGAGTTACATTGAAGCGTTATTATTTTTAATTATATTTAAGCATGTTTTATGTTCATATTGTTGTAACAAAACTAATCTGAAGGAAAAAGGGTACTCCAAAAGTTTGGGATTATTTTTTAAATAATATATCTATTTTACAAATGACATTATTGTGAAATTTTTTACACATATGTTTATTGACATCATTTCTTAGGATTAATTAATTTTCAGTTCAATATTATATTAAATTATTATTACAGCAACAAGATTCCCGTAAATATTTGCATTTCGTATAAGTAATGAAAATAACTGAGGGCTACGTGATTTTTTCCGTGCATTAGATGAGTTTGAAAGAAAGAGTACTAAACTTCTTTTGACTGTAAAATGTTTAAAATTCATTGTAACTGAAATTTTTTTAGGATTTTTTTTAGTAACAGTAAAAAAGTTATAAAATAATCAAAGTATTGATTATTTATTTTTAATTAAGTGTTTAATTTTAAAAATCGATATTTTTTAGAAGCTGTAATAGAATTTTGTGAATATGAACTCTTAAAAACTATTTCCAAAAATCAAAGGAATGTATAAACATTTCTATGTAAATGCAGTAGACGCACGGCAGCTGTGACTTGCGAGGGTGCCCCTTACCGCCGGAGTATATCTAATATATACGCTTTCCATCCTTGATTTTATAAAGAAATCGCTAAGTTGACATAAATTTTATTTTGATCAGCAATATCATGAAATCGAAGAATTTTTGCACGAAGAGCTGCTGGTCAAGTTATTTTTTCGATATCGTTTTTAGTTTTTGGGAAAATCGCAAAAAACTAAAAAACTAAGTTTTTTTGCGAATTTCAACCCCGTGCCGGGGGCTGTGGGTTGAAGACATATTTGCGCCCAGGTTTGATCGACGGAGGAAAAAATCGAGGATCAAGCCTCCGTTCAGTGGCCTAATTTGTGAAAACAACGTTGAGGCCATTGCAAATTTTTTCCAAATAAGATTGCCAGTGCAACAAGTGTATGAAAATTATAAACGGTCTATGATTTACTAAAAAATTGTCAAGAATTCCTGGAGAAAATTGTTTTTGAGGTACCAGGTTCTATATTTAAATCCAAGTGTGGTATTAAGAAGTTTTTTTATTCCACTGTTTTCTGTGAACTTTTCTCGTCACCTGAACTCAAAAGTCACTACTAATTTAGACGAATAGAATTTTTGTTCTATAATCACGTCCTTTAAGGCCATAGGTCTTTTTCGGCACGAAAAGTAACAGATAAGGTTTTAGAGAGGGTAATATTAGTTTTGCTTTTTTCCAGGCATCTAATTTGGATTCCTCCTATCACGCGATCATCTGAATCCCAATGGAGCTTCCAAAGAAATAGAATTCATCAATAAATACTTCCTATACTAAATAAGATCGCTAAATTAGTGATACGAGGGATTCAAGTGAAGTAAACTGATTTACATACACTTTCCCTGCTTTCAGTATTCTTCTCTCTCCCGCCGACGACAACAAGAATAACAACTGCAACATAACCGTCAACAAACCCCCAATAGTCGATATAACCTTCCACAAAAACAAAACCAATGACAAATCAATAGACGTGATAGTCGGAAGGCTGAGCATAATACTCTCCATTCCGTTTTCTGAAAAACTCGCCTTGTTCGTGATAGAGTGTCTGCCGAAAGAGAGCGTCGATACAGGAATCGTGAACTTGGGATATGAGGCCGAAGCTTATACCGACAAGTTTCAACATTCGGCCAGTCTGACGGTATCGACTAGGATAAATAAACCGGAGCTGATATTCCTCATAGAAACTACCTCTAATAGGAAACGTTATTTCGTCACCAAAAGCGAAATACTGCTAGATTACTCCAGGCACGGGAACAGAATGAACCTCGTCATGTCCCTGTCGGGTCTGCACAGCTTATTCTACGATTTGGGCGATTACTCCGAGGAGCCTTATGTGGTCCTCAAACAATGCGACGTGGAACTGTGCAAAAGTTTTTCCGAAAATTCCGGCGAGAAAATCACCATATCGGTGTCCTCCATATACGGGAAGCTTTGCAGCCAAGTAGTCCATTCGATGAACGACATTCTTAATGACATCGTCGAACACTTCAAAATACCCGAAGCGGAGCCCAACAAGAAACCGCCCGCAAGGAACATCGAAAACGTAGACTTGTGGGAACCCAGAAAATTAGAAGAATATTTCAGTGCTAACGAAAATTTCGAAGCGAAATCTAAAAAAAATCCTTTACTTCACGAAATCTTATTGGTACCCAAGTTCGACATAGTGCTGATATTTGAACTGGAACAAGTCCCAGTTCTATTAGTCAAACTCAACGTAGAACTAACAGTTTACGACTGGTCCTCAAATCTGAACAGTACATGCGAAATAAAGATTCAATCGAATTATTTCAACGAAACCTTTCAAACTTGGGAGCCCCTCATAGACCCGTGTGTACTGGACGAAAGAGACTACAAACCCTGGGAAGTGGTAATAAAGATCTTCCAAGACAAAGCTCACTATATGCTCGACAATAACGAACGCATGACTAAAACTAGGACCACCTCTAAGAAAAAGAGCAGATCCGTTACCACGACCGAAGACGAAGATTCAGGTGAAGACATGATGTACTTAGAACCGTTGAATACTATCATTAACGGTAATAATAGGAGAATCAAGACAAGTCTTTCTACGTTTTTGGACGATTCAGATTCGGAAAACGAAGATGGCACTATGGAGAAGTTAGCAGCAGCTATTTCAGACCTCTTTACTGGTAAGTTTGAATTATATTTGTTTCTTGTAGAGTGGAACAGAAAAAAATGTTTTAATGATTCAGACCGTCTGAATGAGAACGAAAGAACGAGGTATTTCTCAAAATTAACTTTCATAATTTCAATAATAAATAATATGATTATTCCAGGCCTCAAATCCACTGATTACAATACAGTGAACTGTTTTTGTTCCGAAAAGCCAAAATGTTTTAAAGCAGCGTTAGCCGTTTGTTACCTGAAATGCAGAGAAAATATATTCAACTGAACTGAACTCAAAATCGTAAATAATGAAATGAGCAAAGGAGAAAAATAAAAATGCTATGTACTTCATAACAGCCTTAATGATGTAATATACAATAAAATTTATACACATTTAAATGTGGGAATATGTACTTAGAATTGGGAATGTGGGAATACGTATTTAGAAATACACAAAAATTGTCAAGAGTAAAACGATAATTGCCTTAATTTTTAAGATATCTAATCAGTCCGAAACCCATTTTGCAGGGTATTTCAACGGTTTCGAAGAAAATTAAGGTGTATCCGTCATTTTGGGATTTTTGACTTTATAGTAGTGAGGAAAGTGGTCCTTGCACTCAAATGAGAATTTTAAATTACAATATCTTAATTCGGTTTCATCTTAGAACATTAAAAGCTCAAATAAAGAGTAGAGTTTGTTGCAACACAAAAACCTAAATTTCTGTATTCGGTGTTTTTCACTTATCCTCTTTAGTGTTTGAGTTATTGCGAAAAAAGGAAAATTTTTCTATACTTTCAATAACCATTTCAAAACCTAATCAATTTTTTTCAAATGTAAACATTCTACAGCAAGGAAATTTCTTGAACATATTGTTAGTATCCAAATAAAAGTAAATGATAAATTGATTCCGTTTAATTGCATTGCAATTAAGCCATTGGTTTCATTGTCGCTTTTTAACGAAATAATAAGAGTACCATTTTACTTTTACGACAACTCCGTAAGTTTTAATGCTAACGAATTATTGAATTTACTTTAAAAGCCTCTTTAAATCCATTAAGAAATGTTTGACACATTTTCCTCCAAACATTCGTTCCTTTTCGTTATTTAACTTTGAACCGTTCGTTTCCAGTGAATAAAATAACTTTCAACGAGCCATAACTTCGGTTCATATTGTATCTACAGCAATAAAAGGAGAACAAGTTTATATATTATTTTATATATTATTTTATATATAAACTTGTTCTCCTTTTATTGCTGTAGATACAATATGAAGTTTTCGAATTATTTGTGTTGAATTTCTCTACAATAGGCCATTCCTAGATGAAAAATCATTTCCAAACGCGAATAACTAGAAAATTATTGATTTTGCGAAAAAAACTACTTAGTACAATATGTTTCTTTATTAAAATTTCGTTGTGTGTTTCTTTGATTAAACTCTATCTTAAGTTATTTAAACGACATAACACTTCTTAACGTCCTCCGCTTCCAGTCAGTTCCTTTACCGTCTAGAAATCTTTATCTAGGGCTTTCGCGAGTTCTAACTACGCTTCTTCTCACTCTCCCTCGTGCGAGGATGGGCGGGGTCGAGATCTTTCTGATCTTGAGCAGCAAAATATCACTACAATATATTCCTCTATCTATTACTAATGTTATTTTGAATATACTAATTCCCATCCCCGAGAAGGGATGGCATCCACCTTCAGAGTAAAATCACACGTTGGCACTCTAGTGCTATTGCCATTCGCCACTTTCCTGGCAATCGATTTTATCCCAAAAATTTTTGAGCGAAAAACCGTCAAACACTGGACTATAAGTAAACAGGAATAGTCCAGTGTTTCCTACGGACAGACATGACATACTGGGTTGTTTAGATTCTTTAAGCGTGCTTATAAACCCATAGACGCTGTTGAATAGGTGTTTTTTATTGCAATAATAAACAAAATTCAAAGAAAACCATTTATACCCTATTTTTTGTAACTTGCTGTTTCAACTTCAAAAACTAAGTAATACAAATTTTTGGTATCGTCTAGGTATACGTTAAATGTGATGGCAGAAAAACTTTACCAGCAGTTTCACTACTTTCAGTCAAGTTCCTTTGTTTTATGATTCCAGGGGATTGGAACGAAGAGGAAGACAGCGACTGCGCCCACTCGAGCGAAGGCGAGGATGAAATCGAAGATCACGCTAAACCAAAAGATTCAGATGTAGAGACGAACAAGGCGTATTATGTGCTATTGGATGCAAAGGAGACCCTGAACATTACAATCACGCCCAACGCGCTCATGCTAATACACGAGCTCCTCACTCAGTATTCAAACAAAATCATTTCCGTCAGATCTAACAGAAAAGCCATAAACCTTGTCAATGACATCGGCTCCCACACCAGAGTGGAGCTTTACGAGAAAATGAACGATAGAACCGAAGACGATAAACTACTGCTTTTGAAGAAATACGAAAATGAAGATTCCGCCCCGAATAGCCCGAAAGGGAACAACTATTTCACAGTCGATTATTTCGAAAATGTTAATGACGACAAAGACAGGTAAGTAAACAAGTAACGCGCCTAATTCAAGGTTACATCTTAAACACCACTGTTTCAGTCACACTGAGGACGGTAAAGAAGAGTCCACATTAACCTACGACTTGGAAACTCTGGCGAGCCTAGAGTTCAACGAAATGTCAACTTCGCAGTTGTTTGACAGGATTTCTAAGAATTACCTCAAAATACACGTTCCCAATTTTCTTCCAGTGCAAACCAACTGTCCGAAAAAAAATTGGGAAAAATTCATTAGGCTAAATTCTGTCAATCCATCACAAACTTACAATTTGGCAGCTAAACACACGATAAGTAAAGCCGGGAGAAGTATCACAGTCAGCTCTCCCTTAAAGGTAAGCAAGAGTCTTTAATCTACTTCTCACTGTGGTGGCCACTCGACACCCATCAAAGTACCAATAGTCCACTCCGTGGTTGCTCCTTACATACAGTGTGACACATTTGTTCTTGAGTAACCCTGTGAAATATTTATTTTTGGTACAGTTTTGATATAAAATTTTAATAAGCTTAAATTATGATTTAAACGACGTACCAAATAGCCACTATTTATTCATTAGGTAGCAAAATTTTCATTTCCAACCACATCGAAGGCGTCATATTTGCGTTGGGTTGCGTAATTAAACATTGTAATATAGTAAGAGGCACTCATAGAAATTTACTTAAAACTAGGCTTAATGGACATTTATTTTGGAGAAGTAATGACCAAATTTTGAAATATTTTAATAACAACCCCGGTAATTCTTGCAATGATTAGTTTAGATCTTGATGGCCTTTAATAAGGCTTTTATGCTTAGGTAAAATGGTGCGTCAACAATTTTGGTCCACCCCGACCCCCAGACAGCCAAAATCCTGCCAGCTAAATCCCAATAATCTAAAATCCCTACGTCAAATAAAACCGTCATGATTATAATACACTAATAAATCAGAATGCTGTTGTAATGACTTTTTTAAAATCCACAAAAGTTAGTTCAGTTTGAAAAGTGCACGAACCTTTTATTTCTAAAATAATAGGTTACATATCTAACCTGACTACATTAATACTATTGTTTTGTGATATTTATAATGGGACATTGGGTGGAATACCACGGTGGTAAACCATGACAACTCTGTTTTGACAGTCGTAGTCACTTTCCAGTTTCCTTATCAACGGTCACTTTTCTTGGTTTAGGCATTAGCTGTTGATCAATTAAAGATTCTCCTTTATTGTTACTTATTGTTACTTCTTACTTATTACTTCTTACTTATTGTTACTTATTATTGTTACTTCTTACTTATTGTTACTTATTGTTACTTTATTGTTACTTCACTTAGGAGGGGTTTCCTAACCAATTGAATGGTGAACCGACAAGGTTGTTGGAAATAGTGGTGGACATCGTAGTCCAATGGCACTACGCTTATGATACTTTGTTGTTCCATGTACGTAATTATTTTTAAACCATTCTATTACATCACCAGATTCCCAAGATAAATGGTGTTTCAGAACATCCAATGCTTCTACAATTTCATCAGAAGAAAAAATGCTAAATAGCAGCATTTACTGCTGCTAATTTCAAATCTGTTAAGATGGTACGTGTTTCGGTTCAATGCCATTTGCTTTTCAATAAATTGTCAGATCTTCAAACATGCATCGGTAGATATCTTGACGTTCATTAGACAATAAGACTAAAGCAACAATTCGGAAATTTTTATTTTCAACAAGTATGTAGATGGCATACAATTAAAAAAATAATATTTGGCACTGTTTTAAAAGTACAATCTACAATTCAGTAATTGGCCAAACACAAACGTCTTCGATGGTAAATAGGTAATAATTATGGACTGACAATAGACACATGTGATTGAATAATTCGTTAAGGTGCAATATTAGATACTTTGCTGAGCACTTTTTCTCTATATATAATTTGCCCTTTTTTGGCTACGGAAATTGCACTAGCCTGCGGAAAGTTACTGTGCTCTACGAAGTTCTGGAGTCTTCCATCACAAAGTTTTGTAAAAGAAATATAAATTTTTCCATTATCTTTTTGGGTAACATCATTTCAGAAACTTTACCCATGCCTGCCAAGAGTAAACTAACTTCATAATAACTATCCAGGTAAAAATTTTGGAAAATACCATTAGTGACAGCGGTCAAAAATGTACCAACATTTTAACAGGTAGATTTCATGAGCAGAAAACCTTTCGATCTTTGCCTCTTCACTGGCCAAATTAATCTTGGAAATGTTTATTTCAAAGTCTCTTTGTCTATTTCAAAGTCTATTTCAAAACATCTGTTTATTATAGTGGTTATCTTGAATGTTACGTTTCAATGCAAAAACAAAATATAAAGCAAAAACACAATAATAGAACTTAAAAATATAAAAACCTACAGGGCGATGCTGTTCTTTTAAATAATAACTTAAAAACGTATTTTCCCGATTAATAATGGACCTGTTCGAGCACCATTTTAAATTTTCTAATATAAATTAAAAATTATGTTAATGCATAAGTGATACCCATACTGTAAGTAAGCTAGCGATACGTTGCTCTCCTAAAGTAAACACCCTGATTTTGTGTCGAAAATCGAACAGTTTTACACTCTTCCAACTCTTACACTCTAAGCAATTGGAAAACTTTTTACTTTAATTCCTTACATATAATTAAAACGAGTATTATCCATCTTTCCTTTCAGATGAAAAACGAAACTTGTTTCGCCTTGAGCGTGTTGTACCAACCTTCGATACTGCAGCAATTGAATTTGGAGCCGGTAGGAGACATGACGAACCCCTTCGAGAACACCATGAGGATTACAATACTGGAAGCATACGAAGAATACAACGTGCCCCTTTATATCGCGTATCATTGCAAGCTTTTCGTCCAACCAGCTTATGCCGAGTACTTATACATTATTCATTATAAATAGTTGCACGAAAGTAACTTAATGTCCATTCCAAAACAGTTGATAGCACAGCACCTCATTATAAATTCAGAAATGCGCGTCTGTTGAGTAGTTCAAGAAGAAAACAGAAGGAATCGTAAATGTTTTTCCGTTAGAAAAGTGTGTTTATGTGATTATTTTCAAAATGTGCTCCCTATTGGCCTAATCAGGTAGGAAATACAATGAAACCTGAAGATAAAGGCAAAGCGAATACGAAAAACTATTCGGACATTGTCGCGTAACTGGGTATAAATGAGAATTTCGGTACGTTTAACACATGAATTTTATTTTAATAAAATAAATAATAATTATTTGATAAGGTTAGAGAAAATTATCTTCCAGCTTCTTTCAGGTGTAGAACTGACAGTTTTAAAAAACTGGCGTAGTTGAAATTTTGCATAATGCATAATTATCGTAATCGCTGTGATAATAGGTTACATCAGATGTTTATCAATAATATGATCTAAATTCCATACCTTTTCTTCATCCTCCATTGCATGCTGTATACATTTCTCCCAATTTTCCGCAGTTACTTCATCTACAGCTTCACGTTAAGTCCCTTACATCCTCTAATTTGAATGTAGTATTTGTTATTGCTACTGTAGCTTTTACTTATGCCCATATTAACTCAATAGGGTTCAGTTTGCAATGATAAGGGAGTAAGCCATACCGTGAAATGTAAAATATACACTAAAGAATTACTATTTCAAGCAATAGTCGCTTTTTTTCGTTATTCTTTGTCCCCATCGACTGCCAAATAAATCAAGTGCTACTGGGAAAATAACATGGTCCATAGTGTTTAAAAGAGTCTAATTTGGTAATTAAGACATCACCGCTAAATCAACGGCTAAGCCATCACCAACTAGAGGTGATGTCTTAGTTAAGCCTAATAGCAGCCGCTCCTTTCAGGAATCTCGTTCCGCGACTTCTGTAAAAATAAAGCTTTTCTCGATAAATTTCCTTCTTCCATGAAATAATGCTTAATTGAGTATTCAACCATTTAAATCTTTCAAACTCTTCCAAAGAGCACAGCATTTTATAATCTAACCCAACTTTCCGGAATTCCAATTAAATTTTGACTTTTTAAGAGTTTGCTATGAAAAACGAATCTAGTTTTAACCTTTCTTAAAAAGAAACCTTATGTAGATCTTCACTTACTTCAATCCTACCAACTCTTTCAGAACTTAAACGAGATCTAAACAGATCTTTCTTGATTGTTCCCATAATTTATTATTGTTTGAACACTTTAATGTATTCCATTTTTTCCAGATAAAGATTCCCATGAAGAAATAACTTTTTCTGGAAATGGAAAGTTTTTGTAATCTTTTCCTAAACATTCCAAAGGCAAAGTTCATTTCAACCTTTTCCAGAAACCAAAACCAATTTAAGTTTCTCCTTTTTCTGCAGAAGGGAGGAAAACTTAAGTCTGTTCCTGAAACAATGTTTCAACTATTGCCAAAAGCACAACTTGTTTCATTCTGTCCCAAATTTTACAGAGCTGTATAAATTCCTACTTGCCATTTTACTATAGAAACTTCGAGATTTTCCAGAAATTAAGTTTATTTCAATATTTCCTAGAAATCACAAATCCCCTTCCAAAATTCAAAATGTGTTTTATCTTTAAAGCTTTCTTGATTTAAAAAAAAAAGACAACGTCTATTTTTAATTCTTTGTAAATTTCAAAGCCAATTGAACATTTTTGTATAGGAACGTAGATAATTTTCGAGAAGTAATGTTTCAACCATTTCTAGAAACTTATAGTTCATTTCTATTCTTCCCAATGCCTTTAAAATACAAAACCCATCTCAGCTTTTTCTAGACAACAAAGTATATTTCAATTTACTCACATTATCCTAGATCAAATTTTGACCATTTTTTTAAAATGCATCATCTATCTTTACTTTTTCAATAATGTAATCTTAATCTATAATTAATAATCTAAGATTAATAATAATCTTTCCATTTGAAAAGTACGGATGGCACGACCAATCTTAAATAGAGTTTTAACATGACGTTTACTAAGCTGTGCCATTTCACCCATAGTTTAGTATTTAGTTCTACTATCTATAATATAATATAGATATTGCATGGAATTTTTAATTTTTTTGTATAACTTTTTTGAGTAACTTATTTAAAAATATATTTTGTACAAAATTTTTTAAGCTCTATAAAAAAACTTTATAACATTCCTATGTCAGATGGAAAACAAAAGAATTAGAAATTGTTATGAAATGAAAAATTTGCCATTTAGTTTTAGTAAGCCGATTTAACTCATTAATGAATTTAATGGAGGTATTTACCCAAGCTATTTTGTACCTAGTTTCATTTGGAATAGTTAAGGAATGTGCCTTTCGTCGTGTTTACGATTTTCGTTATATTACCTCAAAACGAAAAGCTGCATTGAAAAAGTCCCGTGATAATAATTTCCTCCAAAGTCTATATTTCTATCGAAATAAGCCTAAAGGTACACATTTCTGAAATCAAAATTAACAATTTCATAAAGCAAAAACTTGTTTTTTTTTGCCTTTAATAGAGATTTTAAGTTTCAATATTTTCAGCTAAAAATTTGAGGAGCATCATAATTTTTAATATCGAACTTAACCACACTTTCGTTTCGCCATAGCCCCTAGGCCGCTTTTGACAGTCTTTCATTGTATTCCAGTACGTGTTTATTGAATAATTGTTAAATAAGTTTCAAAACGGTATGTAAATTTATCGTTTATGTGCATTTGTTGTGATTCAAGGTGCTCTAAAAGTAAGCCCATAAAGCAAACATTAATAGATAATACAAGATACAGGAAGTTGATGAGCGTCGTACTTACAAACAATTTATTACTAAATAGTGTGTTGTAAAAATTGCTTAAACTGTTGGTCGTTTTTTTCTTAACAATATTATTTTTAATAGTTATTGTTGTGTTAATCTATTCTACAATTTGTCTCTTGCAAGCAATCCACTTCGCTCTATCTATTTAATATCATTTTGACAACAGCTCTTAAATGAAACGTAAATAAAACGAAAACATCATAAAATAATCCATATTCTTTATTAAAATGTAATAATATGTTTTTCAGCGAATTTCGAAAGTTTTCACTATTAGACACGTTTATTCTCCTATAATCATTAGATACTGTTTGTGATATGCAATGACTACAAATTGAGTTTTTACAAAATTATTTCACCGCTCGGTAATCCTGCATCTAAGTCGTTCTCCATTACTGTACAAGGTCAAGATGAAGACTTTTCACCTTAGAATGACATTTTCCGCCAATGGCGCCTTATGGCCACTTATTTCCAGGGCACCATATTTCACTTTCCACCAATTACAATTCTTATTATTTATTCCTTAGGGGGCATTACTCATCAGATTCAGGGATCTGGTGGAAAGACCTCGCTACGGAATTGGACACCACCTACGATATAACCTGTAAGCCCAAACCTGAATCAAACGTCGAAATCTTTTCGCTGAAAGTAATGTTAAAGCGGAACTTAGATAAGAAGACCAATCACTTGCATTCCATACCGAATTATGTCATACACCTGCTGCCACCTCTCAACGTTCACAATTTTCTACCCTACACTTTAGAAGTGCTGAACGTCAGCCTTAAGCAAACCATAAAAGTCGAACCTGGTGAGAAGAACAGTGTGTATTCCATGGATTTCTCAAAAGATCAAAAACTAACGGTGAGAGTGAAGAACGTTTCAACAACTTGGATGGGAAATTTGAATATGACGAGGTATCTAGAAGAGAAGATAATTGCTATGTCTTCCGAAAACAAGGAAACCCCCGGATTAACCATAAACGTCAAAAGCGATAGAGAGCATGGTTGCAATCTCTATTTTTACGTTCCTTATTGGATTGTCAATAAAACAGGATTACCGCTTCAAATAAAAGTAAGTAAAAAAAATCTTACCATTTAGACTTTGCTATAGTAACCAAAAGGAAGTTTGAGTTAATGCCGTTATCTTATCCAAAATAATCAATCGCGAGGAAAACGTGATGTTGATAAATTTTTGGTTGAGCCCGAAATGACAATACGAGCAAGAAGAACCTAGATGTTAAATGCAAGAGAGTTCACACATTATTTTATAGTTTTGCTTGGAAGCAATTTGATGAGATCTGGATTGTTTGTAGCATAAATCAAAGCCTTCTAGGATAGGAAGTAGGTAAAACTAATAATTATCTTATTGGGAGCTACTTGAGATAAGTTCAAATTTTTGAATATTATTCAAATGAATACTAATCAAAAATTTGAATAATAAAATGCTAGAATTTCCACATGCTGCTTTAAAGAATCGTTCGTAAGCCATTTGATCAAATCTAGTTTGCTTGTAGTATAAATATAGTTCTTAACATGGACATTTCTTAACACATGGATAGTTCTAAAACTGGTAAGCTGAAAAGAATTTCAGCTGAATTCTAGATTACCTGTGATATTTACTCTAATATGAACTTATAGAAAGTCCTTGTATTATTTTATATCCGTCCATGGAATCAATTTTATTAAATCTAGATTAATTTAAAAAAATTCCAGTCATCAATTTTGATATTCTAATACATTATACACCCTGAAAACGGATTGAAATGAATTATAGATAATATCTATATTAGCTATGATTTAAACTTGGATATGTGATGTTAGAAAGTCCATACACTAATTCCTAAACTTGGTTGGAATGCATTTATTTTCATAATAGTCGACATTTTTCCTGAATTTCATTGCTGAAATGTCCAAATTCTTCTTTAAAGATTTATTTGGAGTCAATCCATTAGATCTAGATTGCTTCTATTACAAACTTATCATTTGATAAACAGACAGTTCATATAACTAATAGTAGTTTTCTTCAGTGCAACTTGAGATGAATTTTTGATTAGTAATCTAGATATCTTGGGGCACTTAGGTGTGAAATATTTGTAAGTCCAGATACTTGTTCATAGACCACCATAAAATGTGACTGAAAGTAATTTCTTCTCAATCTAAATTGCATCTTTAGATCTGCATTCTGCATTAGATCTGCTTTCTATAGGTGTATTATATTGAATTCATAAGACATAAAATAATAGAAAGTTCAAATACTCTTTATGGAGCTTAATAGTACTTCGAATCAATTTGATCAAATGAAAATTGTTTGTAATAGAAAATGAGCTCTTAATACATAAATAATTAACAGATTTAGCGATCGGCTTAGTGCGGGTAACTGAAAGTGAATTTTAGATGGTTGGATTCCTTATGGCACTAGAAAGTCCATACACTTCTTACAATTGTATTACATATAGATTGCCTATACTCGTACTATAAATTGAACCTAAAATTCACATATCTAGAGATCGTCTTCTTGAAAGCAACTTGAGGTGGAATTGGGATAAATTCTAGTTTTCCTGTGGTAGTGGAATTTTTAAAGTTTAACGTGTTTTATTTAGACGTTAAATCCTGTGACTTTTAATAACGTAATTAATTCTAAAAACATTCTCCTTGCGTAAAAATAAGCGGTTGCTTGTTCTTAGTTAAAACTAAAAATATAAGACCTAACAAGTTCTAAGACACGGCATAGTATTTGACACAACTTCAGTTCTTGCTGGTGGAAAATTCAAACCTGTTTTCGTGTTTACGGTATTTATTTTTCACCTATATTGTTTATATTAGCAGTTTTTGAAAATATTACCTTCACCTTTTACGTGAATTATCCATATTGCCACGTAGGTGTGAATTTTAAAAAATCGCAACATCGTATATTTCTAAGCGAGGTGTAACAGCTACCACAACATAAGTTTTAAAGAAGGAAAAAAATTAAAACCTTTAAAATAACACTTTGTGCCTTCACAAATTTAATACAATATTTTTAAATCGTGCTGATCATTTCGAACTTATTCAAAAAAAAATTATCTACTCATCACGTATGTTCCTCACTATCCAAAATATAACTGAGCTAATACTTGCTATACTAGGATTCACGAAGTTCTGGACTATAAAATGGCGTGACATAATATGTAACTTCGCCTTCACTGCCGCTAAAAAGTCGAAATATATTATGTACTTTGTGTGAATGACAGTGGTGGGTGTTTAAGTATGTTATGTTTTATTTTTATTTGTGTATAATATACCACAACCGTCCGACACAAGATGTCTAGATACAATCGTACCCTTTTTTGACAGCGAAGTTTGTTACCAACGGTTTTGGATATTAAAGAAGGCATAAAACTCGGATCACTTCGATATATTTCACAAAAGTCTTCACCTGCTCTAGTAACCTCATTCCTCGGCCTATTTTGGCACTTCAAAAATGATATTTTCCTGCGTATAATCTCCATAAGTAAAGTAAATTTTTCTTTGTTTCTCGAAAATCTCCACCTCTATAAATTTTCTTTAGACCTACAATTTTGTTGTAGGATTTATTATTACTGTTTTAACTTCATATTCAGATATTAATACGTAATAGCAATAATTACATTATCGCATATTTGAAGTACTTACGGCACGGCTCATTACGTTGCCACAAGATACGGTTGATGGTACAAATAAATCACGGCGAAAGGCGCGGCGAAAATCACCTGACTCGCCAAATTTAATTACCAACGGAAAATCATCGGATGCCTTTAATCGCATTTTTGAGTTCTTTTATTTGTAAGAAGCTCCAACTTGATTACTTTATTTTATCGACTCCTCATTATACAATACCTTGTGAAAAAATATAATTCTAATAATGTATAATACGTTATCATAAATTTCAAAATAATCAGGCGCCAAACACTCCAACACGGCCACATTTCAAATTTTCTGACTTTTGGCGATCAAGTTAGAGCTTTCGCCATTTTGATACCCTATAGCTTCGTGAATCCTTGTATATCATCAAATTTCTTACGAAATAATAATCTTCTGATTCCTTTAGGCATCTCCATCTAACTGTCTCTACGAAACCGTAGACGAAAATGTCCTACTTTTCACGTACAAGAGGCGAGGAAAGCAAACGCTCAGCATCAGAGTCAACGAATCTAACTGGTCCAATGAGGTTAATCTCGAATGTGCTGGTACCACGGGATTAGTCGTATGCAAAAATGTCGAGAGGAAGAAAAAATATTTGCTATTTCTTAACACTGAGCTGTCCAGTATATGCCCTAGACTTACTAAGATCATTAGTATATGGCCCAGCTTCTTAGTTACTAATAATACCCATAAAGCGCTAAGGTAAGAAAAAAATAATAAATAAATTTAATCTGTTAAATAAGTTTATATTCTTAAAGGTGAAGTGATAAGAATATTCAGAGAAAACCTTAATCCTCAAGTCAGTCGAAATCAAATAATATGTCAAAAATGAAAATACATCATTGTTTCTTATTAAGAATCATCCTCGGTTCCAAGCTTAAAAAGAAATAGGTATTCTAATTTATGGTAGCGACAAGTTGAGTGACAACCCGATAAGGACAGATGGTTCCCTCTCAATTCATCATATCCATATACTAGGCTATTGTTGTAATAATTAAATCTTAACAAAAATTACTGTGATAAATTTCGATTTTTACCAATAATCGTATTGACAAATCGTAAAATTTAATTTCTACACATTTATATTTGTAAACTAATAAATACATTCAGATTGAGCTCCTGTCTAACCTAAGAAATTCTCAGAAATGCTCGTGTCATGTTGCAGTGGAGAGGCATTAAAGTTTTCCCTGGCTGAGCTAATTTAATGATAAAGGTTCAAACCAAAATCTTCTCAAATCTTCAAAAAAAAAGTTGATTTTGGTTGAGGTGTTATTCTGATTATCATACCTTATGATATTTTTTAGTTTCATGGAGCATAACGAAAAAACCGATTTGTGGATCGACCTGCCGCCATTCCAAACGATCGTTTTTTGGCCGGAAACAAACTCCATGGAATTGTACGTGAAGTACCGGGACAGTAAAGTTATTTCGCATCCTTTTTACATCACCAGTCAACATAGAACCGTACTAAGAATGGACAAAGGCGTACGTATAAATATAGCAATATTGTAAGGTTAAGAAAAGCCGATTATGGCCCCCACAAATTTTTAGACATGTATCAGATTATTTTTTTTAACCGGTTAAGTAAAAAAAATAAGTACAGTACCAGCTATGTTCAAACCACACATATTAGTTACTCTGTTTCACTAAAATTCAGGTAATACTTTTTAATAACCGCTTTTTAAACTACAACCAACTTTTGGGTTGTGGTCTTAAAATAACAATTATAATAAATGTACCAGATTATCCTTCTATTAAAGGCAGTTTAAATTGTTTATTTTTACAAACCCTGCATTTGTTAAATTTAGTTAAGTGCCGAAATTTTATAACTTGCCTCCAGTCACTTTATGGTGGAATTAATCAATAGTTTGTATCATGTGGCTAATTCTTTAATGTAGTCTAGTTAATTGAAATTAAATGAATTAAAGAGAATGTAACCATTTCTGGGTAAGAATAATTCGAATTTTATTATTATTATTTTTTACTAATTTGCTTTCGACTCTTCAGAACAAATTCTTAAAAAATGTAAATACTTTTATAGGTGAAATCAGTCAGTTTTTTAATGGTCATATTGGGGTAATAAATTTACTTTTTCAAATTCAGTTTTAAATCTCATGATAGAAGTTCAATTTGTGAAAATTAATGATTGAGTTTACTCTCTCTACAAAATCGTCTCACCTGGAAAATTATGTTTCTTTTTGAGTACATATTTGAGACATTTTTTCAAATTTATATGCAGTAATACTGCGGTGTTAGCAGTGCCACTTGGCACTTCCTATAATTTGATTACATCCTATAAATAGGAATATCAAATAAATATAATACTAAATATAATGGCACCATTAAATAAATAATGAGTTGTGTTACTATCGAAATCAGGCATTTAAACAAGGGGAAGTGAACATTAAAAATTATGTGATGAATTCTGAATTATTCATAAGTGTAACATAACAATTTTATGGTTTAATGACTGGTTAATTAAAAATTTCGTCTGAGCTGGATAAAACAACTTATACAATGGGATATTTTTTATAGGGTGCTTTAACGGTGGAGATTACAGGAGGAGTAGACAAATACTTTAAGATATCTTTCAACGAATACCAACCGGGAGATGCTCCGATCCTAATCAAAAATTATTGTGCCGATTTATTCCTCAAGATTCAGCAACAAGATTTAAGCCCAGTCACATTACTCAACCCATATCATTGCCTCTTGTACACTTGGGATGATCCTACGAGACCTAGGCGGTTGATATGGAACGTTTACAATAACAAAGGAAAAGGATTCTCGATTGACATCACCAAGGATGGGTAATGTATATTAAAGTTTTCGAAAAACATTTTATCAGACTGACTTGCAGACGTATTTTTTGAATACTATCGAAATGTTTCTGAAAAATATTTATGAAAATAGAAAAGCATTTTTATAAATTTAGAAATTTATATATGAAGCATTTTAAAGTTGCATTAAAAGGGTTGTCCTGGAATATATAGAAATTTTCAAAATGCTTTCTTAATCATTCCATAAAACTATAAATTTATCCTTAATTACAAATGTTTGATTTATAAAAGTCAGGTGGGTTCGCTAGCACATTGTTACAATTTTTTCCAATTTATCGATTTTGAGAAGAATGCACCAACTAAACCTCCTTCCAGGCCCAACTGAAATGGCTAAAAAACGTAATAGCCATTTGAGCTTATAAACATGGCGCCGTCAGCGGGTACAAATCAAACGGCGATACAGTTTTAATGGCCATAGTGTGTTCCCATTGTAAAACTTGATATAGATATGCAGTTCCAAATTCTTATGCTCCACCTGATCGACTAGGCTCAGCTACACGAGGATTCATTGGTATAGATTCACTGTGGTATAGAGCAACAAGCCACTTTTTAAATGCGCTCGGTATATTGAGATTTCCGTAAGCGTGTCAATTCACACATGGAAAGAGAATACACGTCTAGCATTAAATAACCACAAAATAGATGTATGATACTCTATATTGTATCAATCTTAAAAGGAGGTGTAAGACAAAAGGATACCACTTCAGCCCAACTGTTCATTGCGGCTACGGAAGAAATTTTTAAAGAAATGGACAGGTCAAATAATGGAACACTAATAGATGGCAAATATTTCAATCATCTTTGATTTGCGGATGACAGTGTTCTCATCAGCACTAACATCACAGAAAATCCTCCAGGAATCTGGCTCCAGGAAATGGTAATCGAACTAAACCACCAGTCTGCAAAGGTGGGGATGGAAATTGAGATCAAGTAAACAAAAATAATGTCAAACACCAACACTCCCACAAATGACTAACCTATATATATATATATATATGGATATTATGGATACCTCATTTTAAGTAACATCGATTCGAAAGCTTACAACAGGATTTGGTTAGAACCCAATTAATAATTACCCCGTGAACCTTCAAAACCAAAAAAAAATATTTTAAACCATACAATATTTTCCAAAACGGAAAAAATGTTTTTAGATAATTTAATAGAGTAAGTTGGGGAATTTTTTCAACATTTTTGGTCCGGTGTTTTGGAAGGTACAGGTATGACAAGTCACTGATAGCATTTAAAGTGTTATAACTCTATTACGATAATACAGAAATACATCTACCTCGATTAACTCGATTAACCATTTAACTGGTTAGAGGGTATTTTGGAAATCTTAGGCAGTAGCTTCCAAATTATTGTTTTGCCGTTAAGGATCATGTTTTTTGTTACTCAACTTATCGCATCTTTTTTTCTTTTAGATATGGAGAAGAGAACATAAGGATTCACAGCGTTACGCCAACGACATCACAAATAGAATCATCTAGCAGCGATGATTCCGATAGTTCGGACAGCCTTCAACATAATTTTACCAAGAAAATCCGAAAAGATAAGATCGTCATTCACTGGATAGTTTTTAGGGAAAATCTACAGAGAACTTTGCTTTTAACCCAAGATCTAAAGATATACTCGAAAGCTTTAAAAACTTTCCAAGAACAGTGCCATTTAGAAGGCCTGCTGGCTTTATCAGGTTTAGGTTTATCAATTTTCACACCAGAAAATACCAAAAAAGAGTACATCTACGCTGCTTTATGCGACACTCCTGCCACCTGGGAGGTTAATGTCGGGAGAAAATGGAAAACTCTCACGCTGGAGTTGGCGTCTTGGATAGAAGACAAGTATAAACTGCATTACAAGAGATGCCAACTGAGAGAATACATACACATTGATTTTGAAAAAATGTATATGTTAAAACCTTTCTTCGCCGAATTAAGGCGAAGTTACCATCCCTCCGTCTACTTTCACTTCAGAAAATCACCGAATTATCAATATTTCAACGTGAGACTGCAATCGTTTCAAATAGATAACAAACTAACCGGTAACATCATCCTCCACCCGTTACCGTCGCAAAATATGAAAGAAATCTCACCAGCAGCTGAACTAATTCTGTCCAGAACCACCTCCAAGGATTTAATCGTTTATAAATATACTCACATTAAACTGAATAATATTTTCCTCAACATCGATAGCGACGTTATCACAAACATCGGCAAACTTTTTGACAGTATCAAGAAACCGCGCGACGATGCAGCAGCTTCTTACATCAAAGATATCTCTTCTATGCACAAATCAGTTACATCTTCTAATAACGTAAGCTTAAAATTGATAGAAAATTGTAGATGTCGGTATAATTAAAAAACAAAATATTTTTTAGACAATGCCGCCCACGCCGAAGATTGTTATCGAATACTTAACGTTGTCCGGATTCGGAATACAACTAAATATATCTAATAAAATCCGAGTCAGCTTAAGTGAAAACAGATGTGCTTACGTCACGCTGTTAGATTACTTGTTTCCACTGAATATATCACCATACATGCCATTAGATGGGGTACATCATAAGTAAGTACAGTTTATTAAAGTAAATCTGGTTGCACGTCACTTATGAAGAAGCTAATATTGTTGTACTTCAAAAGTTAGTGAAATCGGCTGTGCTTGAGGTCGAAGACCTTAACTTTACTCTTTTGGCACATTAAATATACAAGTATTCAGTATAGTCCATTCACAAGTACATTCTCAGAAGGACAGTTGATAACCTGATGTCCTTGCGATTGTATTTCACGTAAACTACAAATTTGAAAACGGCGAACTGTAATGTCAACAAACAAGGGCGTCGCCAGCCGATGGCGCAGGGGGGGGGGGTAAGTTGACTTTACATACTACAATTCATACTTTTCTCATTCTCTATGAATGAGAAAAGTAGGTATGAATTGTAGGTTTCTGTGACAGTACAGAGTCCAATGTGTAAAGCTACACGAGCACGAGCTCTTGACTATGCAATAAAAAACTTGTAAACGATAGAGTAGAGCAGAGCGCAGCGTAGTACGGAATATTAAGAGTGGAATTGGTGACTTCATTCGAGTTTCGACGCACGGGAATGATTGTCCAAGGCTTGAACTTCAAGCAAATCAACTCAAATACTTAGGACTTTGGTTGCATTATATTTGGCAACTTTTTTAGAATCTCTAGGGGGGGCAGCTGCCCCTCCCTGCCCCCCCTTGGCAACGCCCTTGTCAACAAACATTCAGATGTAAGTCAAATCTCACTTCGATCTAACGTAGATAGGAACCAACAATATGGCTCACTGTTCGTTCGTGAATTTGAATCTGAATATAACAATTGTTTGTCTACACCCCGTTATGTATATATAAATGGCGTGTGTGTGGGCGCACGCGCAGTCTAAACATTTTGAAGTCTTCTCTCAGTTCGACTGGTCTGTAAATATTAATCGAAACTTTCAGAATCTCATCCTTCGAATACATTGACATAAATACTTCCTTCACCGATGTCCTCAAAAAAAGTTTTAGTCAAGTATTCTCCCAGTTTCTTCAACAGTATTATTCACACGTATTAGGTTTACAAGTATTAGTTAACACCTTCGCAATCCATCCAACAATCGACGTAAGTTAATAACTAATGTTCGTACATGAATATTTTTAAAGCTAGCTTTTCCAGATTGGTCAATTCGAATCGGAAAATATTGGGAATATCCTATTGTACACATCACGTTGTCTCTTAGGTCATATAAACATGTCACCAGCAGCTATAGAAGCTTGCGTCTTGGATATATTTGTAAATCAAAACATTGAGAACATACAGAGGATCCGACGTCATGGTTCTTATCACAAATCAGGAATAGTTTCCAAGGCGATAACGGCTTCTTGCAAAAATTTTCCTACAGGGGTGCCAAATGCGTTGGCGCAGCTTATAGTTAAAAACAAGAATGGTAAGAATTCTTTGAATTCCAATAACAAAAAATTTTCATATATTTTTGTTTTGGACTCGCTTGCAGGTATGGACTGTGATGGGGAAATGTTCTTCAGAACGACAGGAAAAGCTCTGTTGTCTTTGTTAACAAGACATCCAGATGAGAAATCTGACTGTGTGGAAGTTGCAAAAGAAGCTTTAAGAAGAGCTTGGATTTTAGGAGAATCGATTAAGATACATCAGAGACTGACCAGATATTGCAACAAACACATGGTAAAACGTTATAAAACAATTACTATTTTAATGACGATTTGTGAACTGTTAAGCCGTGGTCCAAGTAAGGTTTTAATACCTAAAGTTTCGTCTATGTCGGCGGCAGACGTATACAGATAAGGTATGGCAGCGGTCTCAGTGTTCTGGGATGCGCATCCGCGACTGGTTCATAGGTTTAACTGCTCTGTTTATATGGTTGTCCTCTGTGACTTTTAGAACTTCCTGTTTACCTCAAAAGAGTTGTTTCTAGCGGTGGTGATTCTCTATGGCTAATAAATGTTTTTCCGAGGCGTGCACTGCAGACATAAACATACTAAAAACCTAGTTAGGTCACCGCCTAACTGAAAATCAAGCTTCATGGCTACTCCAACCGTGAAAGCCTGCGACCTTGAATTGTCATTTTTATTTGTAATTTTGATTTCAGGGCATCAAGCCATTTTCAACATACGAATCCATGGGGAATTATCTTCTAGAAACCATATGCAACTCCAGATTTATAAATGACACTTACTGGGCACATGCAGCTATTGATGCTATTGGAAAATCAATTATTATTGTCACTTTGGAGTAAATATAATACATTTCATCACAACCCTTATAATAGTGTTCAATTTTTAGACACATTATTAGGATTAACAAAAGCAGACTGTGGGACCCATGGGAAATCGAATGGGTGACAGATCTGGATGATCTTATATTAATGCCGAAGATCACTTCAACCGAACTCATATTGAACATGCGACAAGGTGAAGCAAACGTTGATCAACTGCAACAAGTCAAGATCATTGGGCAGAAAGAGATTCTAATCTGGTTACATGAGAAGATCGAACAGGCACTCATTGTCAGCATGGAGGACAAATCTTGGACTATTACAGAGACTCAATAAATTTATTTTTGTGTGATATATATTGTTGTGAAAGAAATATACATACATAATTGAAGTAATGTTTATTGTATTTAAATTAACAATTATAGTAAAGGGTATTTCAATAAGTTAACAAATATCTTTGGGTACAAGTTATTATGAAAATAACAAACACTAGCCCAGAGATTACTATATAATTACATCACAGTTTATCCTTATTCCAATTCTCTTTTCATCCTCCTTAGTTATCCAAGGGTAATTAGTCGGTCTCCAAAATATGTCATCACAAGCTTACCATTTCAGTTGGTTATACTTTATTTTAAATTTATTTCTAGTCAGAATCTGTGCTGGAACCATAATCACCAACTAGTGAATTCGTCTGGTTCTGGTTCTCTCTGTCTGGCTTCATTTTTTTAGCATCTTGTTCTTTCAAAGGTTCAGTACTAGCTCTCTTTTGAATGACACCAATAGTTGTGTTACTGTTTAGTAACTTTATTGCCTTTAGTTCTTTCTTTTTTGAAAATTTTGTGACAGGTAAAGACGACTCCATTAACATTTTTTTCCTAAGTAAATCAGTATTATCCACTATGCTTTTCGAAGGGGTCAGCTTCATACATAACAAAGAAGCTACTTTTTTGTCTTCTTCATTTTCAGGGAGTAATGGTATACTTAAACTCGATTTTTTCAATAAAATATTATCCTGTGTCTTCTCTTGTTTTAGCTTACAATTCTCTTTCTGAAAATAAAAATTATAATTAAAAACTCATGCACAATAAGAAAAATGTCAAATGCAACATACCCTAAATTTAGCTCGTAGTATCTGGTTCGCAGTATAGTAATCATTCCAGACATTTTCATTCCTCTCATATAACTTTTCCAGTTGTGGTTTTAAACTATCTGCTGTACTTTTATCTTTGCTGGCAAACTCCAATTTGTACATAGAATCATCGAAAAGTTTTTTCTGCACTTCTTTAGTCTCGGGCACAACTTGACCATTGGTGGTGGGATCCCAACGGTTCTCCTGTCTTCGAGCTCCCGATATTATTACATAATCCAAATTCTGGAACATGAAATTTAAACTCAAAAAAAAAAACTAAAAAGATAATTACAACCATTTTTAAAAACAACCAATTATAATCAACAAAGGAGCAATTAAGGGAATTCATGTTTGAAAAATGGTTAGTTACATCCAATCTGGAGCAAAATAAAGTGACTGGTAAACACACTATAAAGGCAGAGGAAAATTTTGTGAAGAATTGGAGGCTGTTCTTTGCATGTAGATGAGTAGTTAAGTTAGTAGTCAGAAGTTTGATGAGGCTACAATGATTGATTTATTAAAAACCTGATTTCAACAATGTTTAATTGAGGTGGAACAGAAGAATTTCATCTTCAATTTTTGGGACACATTTGCATACTTCAACTGAATCTGTCCTCATCAAGACATCTCAAAATAGCGAGTCAAATGTGTAGAAAACTTTTCCATTATTTGCATAATATAATCAGGCAGTTTTTGTCACCAAAATATAAAAATACAAGTACAATATGCCCATCTTTTCGATAACTTTGCGATGTACAAGTTGAAACAGACTCAAGTTCCAATGAAATTTAAGTGAACTAGAAAAAAGCTCGTCAGTACATGTTTCGATTGTAATATGATTATTTATCGATTATTATATATATAATCAGTTTAATTCACTTAGCTTTTCACATAACATGAAATACTTACTGCTGGATCTGCACGTATAACGAAATGATTATCGCAGAGATGGCACTTCATCTTGAACTCGTATACCGGAGTCGTATAATACATTCCAACTTTGGTCTTCTCAGCATTGTAACGGACACCCATACCTATGTGATTCTTACAACCGTCGCACCAAATATTATAAGGCATTTCGAAGCGGATAATGATAATGCCCTTATCGATTTTCCGGGCCCTCTCTCTAAGGGCATGAGTACCCAAGAACTTATTGAGGCCCCCGAATTTAGGGTCGTAATCCGGGGGATAATATTTGTTTGTGCCTTTTCTCTCACCCATTGTGGAAACAAGTAGCCTGTGTAGAAATATGAGATAAAATGGCCTATTGACGTGCTTTAAGAAGTATGTACAAGAATATCTTTAAAACTTCTTGAATTTAACAAATCAAAACAATTGTTTGTTGTCAATACATGTCAAAATGATTTGACAGATTAGGTGAGAACAATACCTGGTGAGAACACAAGTAAAACCACAGATCAACTAATTTCACAAAACATATACCTAACAAACTAATTTAGTAATGTAGAATTAGGAAGAAAAAGAAAGTAGAAGAAAGAGCACATTAAAAGAGTAAAACTATGGCCATCTTTATTAGAGAGATGCTATAGGAGGGCAAACTCAGTGCTTTTAAAATTCGACAAGTGCGTCCTCCAACTCGGGTCTACGAACTAAAAATGCTTTGGCGGGCAATTTGAATTTAGAACCAATATTTTTACCAGATATATCAAAGTATTAGTTAGCTCCGGAGAAAACTATAGTAACTGAAATGTGTACCGTTGATCGGTTTGTAACCATCCATGGATCAAATATCACCATTCAACTGTCAACGTCTCAGTTAAAGTTTTCAGGTAGCTGCTAATCAGATTCTTAAATGTGTATAACAATAATACATATAATAAATATTCACTTGTAAACACATCTAAAAGATGTACCACAAATGATTGGCATTGATATGTTATTGTAATACATTACAGAGAAATAAAAGCAACTAATTATTTCGTAGATGTTTAGTTATATGATGTTACATGAAGTGGAATGGAGGAAAAAAACATACCTACAACCAATAAATATATAATATAACAAAAACAAATAAAACCATATTCTTTTGCACTATTGACATATCGCATAAATAAAATAAAAATTCTACCAACACTATATACATAGCTATGAAACAATGAATTAACTATACACATATACTGTAAATATTCAAAATAAAATATAGTCAATAAAAAAAGTAATGCTTATTTTTTGGTACACCAAAAATTATATACCTTAAAAGAGTTAAATTGCTCATCACCTTTCTTCCACTTTGACAGATGTCAAAGTGCCTAATTAATGTCCAACGTAACAAAATGCTCGTTGTTCGTTGGCCGACCTTCAAATTACCCCAAAAAAAAGATGCAGCAAAATAAGCACACGTTCTATTCACGGAAATGTGCAGCAATTTCTCCCTTATTACATCATTTTTCCCACCGTCTGTCCCCATCACTTTTCCCATGTAATCACCCACCAAAAGCTGCATCGTGTCCGGCGGTCTTTATTTGAAGGGGTCACCGATAACATTTGCCGTCATATGCATTCCTTGCTCTCCCTACCACTGACAATTTGATCATGAGTGACCCTATCACTTTCAAAATTTGATTATTATTGCATTTCTTCCATTTACATCAACCAAAATTTAAGCTCACTTAAAATTACGCAACACTTACAATAACGATTTCTTTTGAAAAAGTTCCTATAAGTGCTGCATAATCTTAAGTAAACTTATATATTGCTTGGAGCAAAGGTTCCAGGTTAAATTTTTATAAACGAATGAATAAGTGCCATCTCCATTACTAAATGCCCAATAACAGAGAAAACCCAAATTCAAACAAAACACTTGTATATAGTGATATAGAGTAGAAATAGAATTACCCTTACATTAGAGACTGTTCATTAAAATGTATTTTAATGACAAGAATAGTTATCGGCAACTTTATAACGCCCTTCAGTAAGATTTGCCGTCATTCGTCTTTAGTTTTGAACTGCACGATTTCTAAAACAAATTCCTGATTAGAAAAAAAATAATGAATATGTTATGAAATTATGTCTGTCTGACGATATTAATTTTACCAGGTCTTGTATTGGTATTGGTAATTAGCAATATTGTTTTATTGTAATTAAATTATTTACTATCCTATTTATTGCTGTTGTAATTAAATCTTAAAATCTAGTTAAATTACTCAATGTCATAATAGGCAATGCTATACGTTGTCCAAAGAAAAGTGATGTATTTTTGAGCAGTGCCTAACTTTCATCACACTTTAATTTAATAAATTATATTTTAAATTACTATTATGTAAATTTCTCTTATTGAAATATTTCTTATTTTATAGTGCACCGTTTACTTCTACTGCTACTTTCAATTTTTCAGTTCATAGTTTTTAGTTTACTCGAATACTAGATACTATGCCTTAAAATGCAAAATGTTTATTGTACATATTTTCATCTATTAAAATTAAATAGAATACCAAAGAAATCACCCACTTGGCACTCTACTTTTAATAATGTCTAATCAGTGAATTATAAATATTCTCTTATTTCAAAGAATCATTGTGTTTACTTTTGTAGTATCTCTGTTATTCCACTCCGAATTATTCTAGAAAGCATTTTGATAGCTTATGCATTACAATATACTGCATCAATATTTAATTATTGAAAAATCACACTCTTTGTGCGCAGTCTAATTTTTCATCAATTATTCATGCTGTTTAACTCCAAAGGATGACTATGCTGATGTATTTCTTATTTTTTCATCATAATGTGCTCGCGCTCAAATTCAAATGCCGCTTTTCTAATGCGCATGCTTAAAATGAGGGGTGTTCAATTCTGTGTTTCATTTGATGACATTTAAAATTGACATTTTGTTTCGACTGTTTCCATATTGACGTTCTGTGGCATTGTTAGTATGATATTCTAAAATTTTTAGTGATTGAACTGTTAATTTTATATTTGTCGTTTTAATTAAGACAACGGTGGTTTTAAAAGAAAATGTGCCGTCGAAGTAATCACAGAACACTGGATGTGCAAGGTTTAATTTATTGATGGACCCTTTTCCCCTTACATCATAATGGAAAATATGAACAATATTGAAATTGAATGGATAGAACAATTTAACTCAGCATGGGCGATAAAGAACACGGACAACATAGCAAACAGGGACCTCGTGAAGACAATGTTCAATGTCCTACTGCAAGTTAATGAAGTACGAATAGTGCCTACTTCCATTTCTTCATATGATGATGTCCAAGCCTTGCCAAGTTTTCAATATGATACACCATCGACAGCACAACTTAACCACTATGTAACCACTTTACTTAACTCTCAGCTTCATTTAGCAAAAGATATCTGCACATCAAGCCAATTCGCCATCGTACTGAGACAAAGGCTTGTACTCCTCAAGCGGATCTACTATGCTCTACTAGTAAAGTATCACCATCAGGAAAAGCTTGAAACTCAACCTTGTGAATCTAGTAATAGCAGTAACATCTGTCCTCATCCATCTGTGGTTCAAAGAGAAGTGACAACTGGTTCGCAGGCCCTTCTAGAAATTGGTGTGAAGACTGGTTTAAGTTTGCTGTTTTCTCTTATGCAGCAGAATTGGCAAGTCAGTGGAATATTAGGTATGAACATTAGGTGAATAGCTTTAATCAATTTTTTTTTTTTGCTATCTGATCAATATATTCAAGACCATTTTTTGATTAACAATTAATTGTTTTTTATGTAACTGTCATTTTACTTTATAACAATCAGTTTACCCAATATCAGATAAACTGTTTATAATGAAATTGGTTGCAAGTTAAATTGATTATATGTAGGTCCTTGAGGTCCCTATTAATTCTTTACTCAGTTGGTATAATAAATTATACAAAATTTAAGGAGTTTTGATTGGACCAAGAAGAAAGTCACTAACTGCATAGTCGATTTGAAAAAAGTATGGAATAGCCATGTTATGATTAGTAATAGGAAAATTTTAAGACTATTCTATGCTACCTATGTATAGTAAACAGTCAGTTACAGAAATGATGAATGCTATTGCCCTGTTGCGGCATTGTACTACTTTTCTAATTCTGAACTTCAGCATATTTCTGTAAGAAGGATTAGTGAAGAATTGACTATTAGTCAGTTAGAATTAGTGAAGAAGAAAATGACTATATTTACAGTTTTGCGATTGATATGTATAATTTTTTGAGGGAAAGCTCAATTTATATTATCCAAATCTAATGCTATACCTTTGTTTCAAATTTAAATTCTTTTTTCAGCATTTGTCTAAAATAGAATAGTTAAATACATTTTGTTCAATTTGTTTGATTTTTAGTGTATTGAAGGTTTCTAATATTTTCCCAAAACTGATTTCGAACATATTTCTATAAGTGAAGCTAGTCAATTCGTATTATTTAGATGTAGTTTCTTGAAGGAAAGTTAAAACCTGTTACTTGTCAAAAGTAACAGGTCTGATTCTGCAAAACACATTCTAGCAATTGAAAGGAGGAATTTGTTGTGGTGATAAATACCAAAACATTTCATTGCATGAAACAAGTTCAGTACATCTAGAACAAGACAGGAATAGTAATTAATTCAGAAGCAAATTAAAGTTGATAAAAAATGTTCTTGATATTGGCTATTATCTCAGCCAATATGTGTAGGATTGTGAGAATTGTTATTTACCGTGGTTCCCTTGTTCAATAAATTCATGCGAACTCACCATATTTTCTTGATATTTGTTCTCCTTTTATAATTTTTTTACAGGTATTCCATCATTATGCAATTCTGTGTTGGAAAGTACCGTAGACCTTATCCAAAAGTTACCTCCGCTATGTCTTTCTAATGACTCCCAACTGACAAATCTTGGCACAAGCAGTCTAGAGCAAGTTTGTACTTTCCTTAAAAATTCCGTGTTACACGATTCGGCAGCTGACACTCGTGGAAAGCTTCTATCCTGTGAGATTTTACTTGGAATTACATTGCAACGAGGTTCTTTAAGATATTTATTAGAATGGATAGATATGGCTCTAGAGGCATCTTGCAAGGAACCACTAATATGTAGTAATTTATTTAAAAAGATCATCTCTCAGTTAGAAGGTGAGAAATATAAAGGCAAATCCAATGTAAGATCAGATGAAAATGGAGAAATCAGCACGTATCAGGCGGCTCTTTGCCTTATGGAGGTACTCGCCTCCATGGCGTTGGATTATGGAGGCGCATGCTCAACTATCGAACCTCCAGTGGTAGATACAGAGTTAGGAAACTTTGAAAAGAGTGATGTTTATGTTTGGGGTAGCAACTCTTCACATCAGTTGGCTGAAGGAAATTTGGAAAAAATTCTGTTGCCCATAAAATCGAAGATCTTCAGTCAAGTACAACAGGTAAGAAAATTGGTTAATGTTGAGTAAAAACTGACAATCGTAATTTTTTTTATCAACTATCTGAATTTTGATCATTCCCTTCGTAAATGAAATCAGACCCAACATGTTATCAAAATAACTCTTGTCTATTTAGGTTAGAAAATAGTCGAGGGAAGTATAATTTTTGACATGGGGAACTTAAAAGGGGTAATTTTAATTTATTCTTAATTAAGTCTTCTAGTCAGGAAAGCTAACTTTCCGTTTTATTTACGTGATATTTGGTTAGCATTGCATGTATCCTTAAAATTAATTAACTTCTTACTCCAATAAGAAATGTTTTTGTAGTACAGTGTAATAATAATTTTAAATCAAAAATCGTAATTAATGTTAATCATTTATTTAGGCACAATCCTAGACTTATTAAGAGTATATATAGACTGCTTGTCTATATTCTCCCTTCCCCCTGTGGAAAACAAAGACAAGATGGTTGCAAACACTATAAGCGTCTCTTTCTAATGGGCCAAACTTAGTTACCGTGTGACCTACCCTCACGTAAAACTAAACATAATGTGCTAAATGTAAATACCCTATATTTTATGAATATGTAGGTTTGTTGGTTCAAAGGTTCAGAAATTCAGCGAGTCTCAAAAATTTCCATTTTTATCAACTGCCCAATTCATTTAAAAATTGTCGAGCAAGGGCATTTCACCTGTTCTAAAGACCATCTGACACTTAGGTTTAGTATAATTTTTAGAACTTTGTCTAAATATTTACTACTTCTACATTTTACTACTAAAATGAGTATCCTATACATGGCATTGGGTACAATTTTAGTTTAAAATTCTAAAATTGTAACAAATTTGCTGTATGCAACATTACTTTTTTATCACTAAAAAAGTTTTAAAAAATGTATTGTCTTGTTAAAACTTTAACAGGACATAATGAACATATTTTGAGAACTTACTGTTTCACTGGATTCAAGTTCTAAACTCTTCGATAAAGCTAAATTTAAATTGTCACAAGCATCAAATTGCCTCGTGGATCACAAATCACAAGTCTTATTGATGTGAGGAATTTTATTGCTCTTCTTATTACAAGTCTATTATAAGTTTAAGCCTTTAAATAAATTCATTGCAACATTTGGTATACTCTGTAAGAACAAAAAGGAAATATATGTTGAAAGAGAACAACAAGGATGAATATGTGGGAAAGGAAATAATAAACAATTATAATGTAATCATCCATTTTCTTTAGAAGGATTGGAAGACAGAGTCGGATTTGTATTTGTAACTAACAAATAGGTTTTCACTTCATTTCATTTCGATTTGTTCAAATATAAATTCTTCTTTTGTTTCTGCTAATAAAACCTTTGTTGACTTAAGTCCCTTCAGAATTAGTTTTAAACTTTATTTGAAACATCGTTCTACTGGACTCACCACTAGTGGCATGTATATCATTTTTTCGTATTTTAAAATTAAATACTTTACTCATTAAAGTAAAAAGGGGTTATACTTAGATACATTTAATTTACTTTAGTTTAAGCTATTCAAAGTAATATAAATATGTTATTAAAAAAAATTTCAGGTCGAAGCTGGTCAGTACTGCACATTTGCTATCCACTGGGATGGGTATGTTAGCGCTTGTGGTAAAGGGAGCTATGGACGTCTCGGACTCGGCGAATCGTCAAATCAGAGTTTACCTAAACGTATCTTACTTGACAGTGTTGTTAAAAAGTTGTCCAGTTCAAAAGGAAGCGATGGGCACACACTTGCTCTCACAGAGACTGGGTTGATATACAGTTGGGGAGACGGGGACTATGGCAAATTGGGACACGGAAATTGCGCGACACACAAACAACCTGAACGTATTGTTGGACCGTTTTTAGGAAAAACGATTAAATTCATTAATGCAGGTAAGATTCATACAGCTAACATGTTATGTAGGTTCTACACCAGTATAATGAAAATGAACATTTTATGTACCAATTGTAACCTGAAACAGATTAAAGTATTTCCATTCCTAATGTTAACAGTTGTTGAAGCCATAAAACTTTTTATGGCCAAAATCTAAACACACAAGGGTCATATCTAAGCGAGCAAATTTTATTTTTTATCCTAAATGAGAAGCAATTTTAATAAAACAGTAAATTAGTAACAAAACAAGCCATGAAGAGTGTGAGCTTATACACACAATTCTAGGGTTAATGGAAACCATTCTAATTTTGCATTGTTTATGATAAATGAAGATAAATGAATATTATATATATATATATATATATATATATATATATATATATATATATATATATATGTATATACCATGTGTTTCACATTTTTGTAAAAGAGAAGTGAAATATAATAAATGAATTAATAACAATTGATACAATTTATGTATTCAGGTAAACATTTTACTAAAAACACAGCGACTTTCTCAGTTCTCTAGAAGTGTAGTGGACGAGAGTTTATGTATAAATGTACACTTCCACTAACCGTTTGTACTATAATGTGTACTTTCATTTTGTCTTTCGCCAATATCAGAGTTTGTTTTCAATGGTTCTCATCAATTTGAAAACAATTTCTGCATGAGGGACAGTGTCTGCTATAATTTCATCTCTAATGCATCTCTTTGGAGCAGACAGATATTATGAATGACACCACTGATAATGATCTACTTTGGGATTAAGTTGATTCTACACATTGGAAAAGTATACAGCAATCTTCATAATCTTCCTGTTAATAAACTAAACGCCCTAGATATAAACCTTCCGGAAATTTTCTATCATTTTTTTAAAAGTCTGCTACGCTACTTCAGAGTTTTGCAGGAACTCTTTTGTTATAGACAGAGCCTGGGTGACCAGCATAACAATGAATGAAAATTCCATTTTCATTAAAAAAATGCAAATATATTACTAAAGTTAAACATATAGTATAGTTAAAATTGAATAAAATAAATTTAGTTAGTTAGTCTCCATCCTTTGCTACTATATGACTTCTCTCTGCTTTGATTTATTTTGTAGTTCCTTTGTCATATCTCTCTCCCATGTTTTTGCTGGTCTGCCCTCTCTTCTTTCTGTGTTTGGTAATCTAATGCTTGTCATTTGATATCACTTTCGATTTTTGTCGGAATTCGCCTACAAGTGTCCATTTTTTTTTTGTTTGTTATCTGAATGGGTTTCTGTTTGGTTTTGTTTCGAAGTTCTTTATTAGCTGTCTTGTCAGGCAGTACATTATTAGAATTTTACGAAAACATTGATTTACATGGACAAATTTCGTATTATACTTTTACTTGCAATCTATATTTTTTTACACCAAACTGTAGTTTGTACCATTATAATGTAGTTAGTATAGTTAAGTAAATTCAAGCGTACTTTTTACATTAGTGTTAATTATTTTATTTTTGTTCTTCTATTTTTACTATTTTCCAGAAAACTAATTGTGTGAAATTTTCTCAATTATGTTATATTGTCTATTTCGTATTAAATTTTAAATGTTTTGTCTTGTCTATTGCTATCCAATATGTTTTATTATAATACACCACTTTTGGCCATTCACTAAGTTCTTTCCATTTTTTAAGTGATTATTTTCAACTTTAATTTGAAATAGCATTAATTCTGATAGCTCCACATTTTAGGTTACAGACATAGTGCTGCAATAACCGATGATGGCAAACTTTACACCTGGGGTGAGGGTGACCATGGACGGCTTGGTCATGGAGATAACAATGGTCGACACATGCCAACCTTAGTTGTGGATCTCTCTGATGTAGGTTCTGTGGCATGTGGTAGTTCACACACTTTGGTCGTGTCCAGGGATGGAAAGACGGTATGGTCGTTTGGTTCAGGAGAGAACGGAAAATTGGGACATGGAGAGATAGCGAAGGTGTACAGGCCGAAAATCATCGACGCTCTGCAGGGTCTGGTTGTCCAGAAAGTTTGTGCTGGGACAAGTTTTTCCATGGCGCTAACCACAATGGGACAGGTAAATAACTTCAATCAAGTAGCTGTTAATTTATACCTAGTTTAGCTTCAGTCAAGTAGCTGTTAACTATTAATATTTAGACATGTGTACTTATTTACTTATAATTTTGTCAACCTTTCACAGTAAGACTATTGAGCTGAGTTGGTTGTTAAGTTGCAACTTGTAACCTTGTATAACTGGGTGGGTTTATAACATATATCTTCTTTGTGTCATCAACTCAGTGGTCTAATTGTATGTGTAAAAAACTATCCACTGCAAAACCGTTCCATGAGAACCCAAAGAAATTTTGATTGATTGCCAAATGCGTTAGTAGTATGATAGAGTAAATAGATATAAATAGAGTTGACCTATAATTGATTCTCCTTAGAATTTAAAATATTTTTACACCAGTGTATGATAACATATTAATACAGTTCTTTTTTGTAAATTTTATTTAATGTATCCCTTCTTATTTTCCAAAATTTTCAATTAGAAAATTAATTTTCCTTTCGTTTATACTATTATGGGAATGTCGACAGTTTAAATACTGTGATAGTAGCCAACACAACGTTGAAAAACACGGTTTGATTAATAAAAAAATGACTATGAGGTTTATCATTCACTAATTGTCACCGGGTCTCATATATATTTTTTTCAGGTATATACTTGGGGAAGTGGCCCAATATTAGGTATGGGATCAGCAGACGCAATCTGTCTTCAACCTCTTCTAGTTGAAGACTTAACCCCATACAGAATCATTGACATTTCTGCAGGAGATACCCATTGTTTAGCTCTTACCGATGAACATGTAGTTTTTGCGTGGGGCACTAACAGTATGGGACAGTGTGGCCAAGGGCACACTTCCAGCCCCATAACAAGACCATTAAAAGTTATGGGTCTCGAAGGAGTAGCTGTGAGACAAATCAGTGCAGGTAACTGAAAATAAAACTTCAGATTCCAGTGTGATTATCTGATAAGGTTGCTGGTGCAGTTTATTCAATATTCCAGACTATTAACACTTAAAAAAGATAATTTACGTGGACGGATTTTTTTAAGGTACTTCCCATTCTATAGCTTGGACAACACCACCAGCTGAAACGCAACATGTCGCTAAACATAGACCCTTTTGTTTGGACTTGCATGAGAAGACTTTTGGATACTTTAAAATATTTTTAGAAAAATATACCACGTCTTTTACATATAAGGAACCTCCACAACCTTTTAAGTCGACTGTGGAACATGTAAAGTTCATTCAGTTTACATTAAGACTGCTTTATACTCATTTGAATTTGTGCATCAATGGGAATTTGAATACTGATGTGTTAAATAAACATGCCAAGGACTTGAGGATGGCATTGTTCAGGTAAAATTTACTTATATTTATGTCCTTAGTTTAATAGTGTGCAGAGTCCACAAAGAGTTGCATATTCTATTAAAATATGAAAATATGTAAATAACCCGAGCATTAATAATAAGTGTAACCTTCACCAATAGCGTCCACGAATTCTTGCAAATACATCTAAAGAACTATTTTTCTTAAGAGAGTTTGATGAATTTTAGATTTTCATTTATAATCAAAATATGTTGCATCAGTTTATATCTCTTTAATTCTCCATATTACGATAATTTACTTAATTCACATGGAAGTAGGGTTACAATTCCAATTTGACATATAGAAGGTAGTTTTATGAATTGTTATAATTAATTACTATCTCTTCAGGTTAGTCGACATTGATGCTCCTGCTGAAGTACATAATACAGCTAAAGACGTGCTGAACATTGGAGCACCATTGTTATTACCGCAGTTAAATGAACGTGTGGAATTTCTCCATTCCCATTTGTCCAGTGGCGTTCATTTGTCGCAAGGACAACAGATGCTATTGGGTATTATTCTGAATAGCTTAGAAGATCCTGTACATATAGCTGGCTTATTGGGCTATGGGAGTAGTTCCGAACAATTGAAGATACAAGACCTCCAGCAAACCAGTGTTCTGATGCATACATTATTACAAGCGTTCACAACTAACACAGTAAGTAATTCGTACCATTTCTTTGTTTAATAATCTTTGAATTAACCTCTTCTAGGAGGAAACGCTTTGTAGCATTGAAAAGTACTTATCGATACAAACAAAGTACAAATGGCGTAGTCCTGGAAATAAAAAAATTTACAACCTTCAGAAACTTCTTTCCTCGTTACAAAATCACATCTTGGCTCATTATACTGCCTGCGCAAAAAGGCACTTTGATCTATTGGAGACTGATATATTCTCCACCCACCTCAGTTATGTCGTGGAATTTGCTATAATAATATTAAAAAAAGCCACCAACATTCTCAAAGAATATCCATCTAGTTTAGAACTGCTTTACAACGTTTTATTAGAATCTGTTTCTGGAGCAATGCTATTTAGAATACTAAACTCTTTACTTTTGATGCCTTCATCATACTTACGGAATTTATATGATATAGTTTTGGAGTTAATGGACCCACTAGATGAATTTACCCAGTTGTTGCCTTCAAAATTGTTAATGGATTCTGAGAAGGACTCCTCGAGTAAGCTCAATTAAATCTCATTCGGATGTGAAATAATACATTTAATTATTAGGAAGTGAAACTCCTACCTTGGATCAATTAGCCGAGCAATCATGGATTTGGATAATAGATCTACAAAAAACGTGCTCTCTCGTCATTGGACACTGTTTAGGAGGTTTATTACATGGAAACCTCCCCACTGAAGATGAAAATATGTGCCGATACTGGTTACAAAATCAAATATTCTCCCTAGGACTTGAAAATGACAAAATTGAAGTGGAAGCGGTGATAGAAATGTCTTATTTAGTGACATCAAATTCCTATGATCATCTTTTAATTACCCTAGAAAATTTGCCTACAGACATTCAAGTCTTTTGTCGAACAGCTTTTGACCTACCATGTCAATATGATGAAGCTTGTGCTGTATTACAAGATGATCCGAGGTACAAAGACAATTTTTTTGAAAAGTTGTATGAATGTCTTGAAATGGAGTCGTGGGAGTTTGAAGAGGAAAAGAAAATTCTGGATGTAACCATGCGTACCTTCTTATTAACTATTCTCAAACAAACCGGAATGCTTTATAAATGTTTGGATCATCCAGCTATAAGAGAAATCTCTAAATGTGTATTGAATCTAAGACAAAAAATTATCAGTTTAATATGTTCGTCCAAGTATAAAGAAGAAGAAATTGTATTAGAAGATGACAAAGACCTTGAGGTTAACAATACCATAAACGAGAATAGTGCTGAAGATCAGAAAGAATACAATTTTCATGTGTTATGTCAAAACACTCTTCAGCGGTGTCTTTTTCTATTAATTTTCGTTAAAGGTGAGTTAAAATTTTTTTCCAGTGATTTCATACATCTTGCGTTTGGTAAATCACCCTTTCTTTCAAAGGTTTATACGTTGGAAAGGCATGTTTAATATTCAAATTACTACATGTGCATACTTTCAAAAGTAATGTGGTCTATTGGAAAAATTCAAAATGGAACCTAAAACCTATCAGCTGTTGTCTTTCTATTATTTCAAAACTTGAGGTATCACGGTTATAGATTATTTCTCGTAGTATCGTCTCCGAAGATGTACCCAACTAGAGGCAGCAAGATGTAGTGACTGCCCCCTCTCTCCATAGAAGAAAATTAACCAGAAGTCTGGATTCTGAACGCTTCAAGTAATATTTCTAGGCTTTCTAAATCTGTAATACACGAGATAGTTTCAAACTCTTTTAAAATAGTCCACTTATATTCAGTTTACTTTATGTAATAAGAAATTGTGCTTTACTCTCAACCCTTCTGTTAAACATATATAAGCTGTGGCCATGTATTTCAGATGCTGGGTAACCCTTAACCCTAATAAATCATATCAGAGACGTCTGATATGATTTATTATGATTATACTACAGAATTTAATTAGACACCAAAATGTTGAGTTCTAGTTCAATTCAGAATTTGGGTTTTTCCAGTTGAATCTGAGACCCAAAAGTTTTAAATTATGAATCTAGCATCAGGTGTACAAAATGTATAAAGCTAGTGTTAGTATAATCTTTACACAGACGGTCATTATAGCTTAATTCTGTCAGTATGATCTAGATGCAAAAGAAAGTTGTACTTTCTGATTAAATGGTAGAACAATACCGTAGTCCAAAATGAAAGACCTCGCTAACGTAATGCTAACATTCCAATTCGTTATTAAAAATTCCTTTGGAAGCTAGGGTGATCAGCTTCACGCGAAAGCCGCCACGTATGTAAGCATTTTTTATCCTACTTATTTCAGGTGGTGAGGTGGAAATTTCTTTCAACCATAATATATCAGATGAAGAAATCAATATTGAAAAACCATACATTGAATTTTATAAGCAAAGCCAGGACGAAATTTCTTGCAGCGATTTGAAGAAAATGTGCAACTCTTTTTTAAATTTTGTTATGGATGAACCAATTGAAAAAACTAGACCTCTATCCAAAGATGTACAAGGTTGGTCTACAGATCCTAAAGTTCTCTACAGAGCGTTGATTTGTCAAAAGAATAAAGCGCTTAACAGATTTCAAGGTTTGGATCTTCTCCTGTTCCAACTGATAAATAGGGATGCTTCACCTACAGTAATGTATTGCATTCATCAACAACTGCTAGAGGGGTGTTTTGGTTTCTGCAATTTAACGAGTGATAAAGCAAATGTACAATTACATCATTACTTAGATGGTATTGAAGCTGCTCCTCTGCACATCCAAGAAAAGACGAGAACAGTTGTACATCGTGTATACGAATTTTTAACGCAGTCTCTTAAAAAGCAGCTTAGTACTATTTCAGATAACAAACAGTTTTCCCTTGTGACGATATTTTCACTAAGTTCAATGTACCAATCAAATGATCTTTCGATTGTCATCAACAATGATCTCGTTCAGCTTTTGATGCAACTAGTCAATATCAATACTATATCCTTTAAACCAATGAACAAATCTGAAATACTTAGTGTTGCAGCTTTAAGACTCACTCATATTCTTGCAATGTCATGTTGTATTCATTCTAAAAAGATTGATTTGGTCACTTTGGAAAGCGTAATAAACATATTACATGAACAGTTTATCAAAACAATGGAAGTATTTGATGAAAACTGTCAATGGTTCACGAATTTACCATGTGGAAGCTTCACCTTAGAAAGTGAAAAACACTTGGGGGATTTTCTACTTTTTCTGAGAATCATTTCATCTAGTCATATTATCCAGAAATTATTAGCCTCGAAGAAATGGGTATTTGCCTTTCTTGCCATTCTCGACACTTCAAATATTTGTGTCACATATTCCTCGCAACTAAAGATTTTACGGCCGAAGTTACTAGTGATACAACTCTTACAAGTGATTCTTCCTGGTCTTCAACTTGTACATATAGACGACGATTTGAAGAAACATATCATTAACAAATTGTTTTCTCAAATGAGCAGAGAAATGTGGACAAGTGTTTCAGACCCATCGGTACCTTCCTCAGTCTCAAACCTCTTAGACAGTGATGATAATGAATTGTTGGAAAATTGTAAGGGTAAGTCCAGCTTTAAGTTAGTAAGTGCAATTAAGGGCAAAATGTTAGTTTTAACTTATCAGTTATGGGTTGCGTATCCCAAGAAAACTATTGAGAATGCGATCACGGTTGTGAGGGCGTATCTATGTAAGCATGAGGTATCGGTGAAAAGGTCGGATTATGCGCAGCATCAAAAATGATGAAGTTGCGCCAGTTTTTAGTCAAAAATATTCAAAACTCAATTCCCACAAAAATTAATACATAAAGGAGCGGATTTCCTTCATTACTGCCAATTTTAGTCAGAGATACTGTTTTTAATAAAAAGTTTTCTTGTGCATTACAATTCAGTTTTGATAACAGAAATTTTAGCGCGAATATCAAATTTTGGGAAGCGTTTGGAAGCTAAAATGTAATTAAAAATGTTTAAATCTAATATTTTCTTCGAAAAAAGGAATATGTTTAGAGTGTGATGATTTTTTTGAGTACTACGAGTGTTAAAAAGGCAAAAATCTGACCTTTACCTTTTATGGTCTTTTTGCAACATACTGTAATAAATTAAATGTTCCCACATTAGTCTAATCTAGTTGCTGTATGTAATGGCAGATAAAAATTGTAGGGTATTGTCACATAATTTGGTAGTGTCAGTATTAAAGATAAATATCGTACGTAACAGTATTAAAAATAAATATGGAACGTAACAGTATTAAAAATAAATATCAAACGTAACAATACAATATATACATTTTATCAGTATATTTAATAATTTTATCAAGTTGCTTGTGTCCTATTTCTACTCTTGTATTGTATGTTGAATCTTGTTATATGGATTTTATTTTGAGCTATTCTGTATTGACATATCCTATCGCCTACCATCATGTGGTCTAGAGGGATCAATACAATTCTGTAACACCATACCAAAAAATCTGAGAGAAATCATAGGAACACCGTATTCTATCATATTTGCAGCACATTTTTTCACACACAACAAATTTAAATATACTTTAAAGTTTTCAGACGTTTCCCAAAATTTGAAATTCGCGTCAAATTTTTTTCGAAGTTAGGTATATGGAAATATTTGCTACGGAAAAATTTAGGAATCGTCATCATTTTTGATGCTGCATATAACCCAATTTTTTCCCGATATCTCCTGAGGCACTTGCGCTTTATCCGACTACGCCCTTTGTTGTTTAATGTTTTTAGATGAAAACAGTTTATTTTGTAAAGATAAATTTTAAATTTAACCTAACTAGTTGTAGCAAGCTGTGACCTAATCACATGTCTCTTTTTCACAGGTGAAGGAAATGTTCCAGTTCACGACATGGGATTCGATCCTGAAAAATGTTATTATTGTAGCATCGAGAGTAACCTAACTCTTGTACATGGTACTGGCGGTCGAGGATATGGTTTAGGTCTACAAGCGATACGATCTGGTTGTTATCAGTGGAAGATCCTTATCGTAAAAGAAAATAGAGGCAATGAAGGTACATGCATTGGAGTATCTAAGTATCCTATCAAGGACTTCAGTCATAGATCGACAAACGACATGTGGTTGTACAGAGCATACAGTGGTAGTTTATACCACAATGGTGAGAGAGACATGAGCTTTCAGAGCTACACTCAAGGTAACGTATTTATACATACAGCCAAACAGTAATATCTGAAATAATCTTTGAACATAGGAGATTATATAACCGTGGTGTTGGACATGGATGCTAAGACGCTCAGTTTCGGCAAAAATGGTGAAGAACCTAGAGTTGCATTTGAGAACATAGAAGCTACAGAACTGTATCCATGCGTTATGTTTTACAGCACAAATCCCGGAGAGAAAGTGAAGATAACAGACATGAAAGTGTATGGCACGCAAAGAGACCTTTTGCCGGGAGAGCCGAATTTGGCGCCCATGTACGCCGTTTTAACAGAATCCTATGTCACTCTCATTAGGAAATTACACAACTCCCCTACATGGACGGACGACGTTAATGAAACTCTACTCACAAAGTTAACGGAGATTGAAGCCCTTTTTCCAATCATAGAAACTCATAACATTGACGAGGAGGATCTGGACATGCTGGACGAAAAAATCAAAGTAGGCATAAAAACCAATGATCTTTGTGTCAATGTTTGGCCGGCACTATGTGTAATCGGAGGTTTGGACCGTGGACTAAGGATGGGCGGAATATGTAGACATAAGACCACGGGTAAAAAGGCTGTTGTGCTGGGCATTTTGAAAAACACGTTCTTAACAACTGTGAACGTCCAGTGGGAATCAGATGGTGGCGTTTCTGACGTTTCAATCTCTAATCTGGAATTTATCGAGCCTGTTCCGTTCTCGACTAGCAAATTCTCCGGACTCACTTCTAATATTTTATTCCACTTAGCCAGGTTAAGTGGAATAACTAATGAGACGTTTTTCCCCACTCATGAATTAAGTGATGAAGAAATACTGCTACTCCACCCGAAGGGTCAGAAGACTTCCTCTTCTGATAATATTCATTGTAATTCAGATGCAGAGATACATAACCAAACGTTAAATGTTCGTCCGAGAACTATGGAATCTCTAACTAATGAAATGGTGTCTAGCATAATGGGCGAAGTTAGGAAAATAAGTACAGAAAAAGTTACCATTGCCCAAAATGAATCTGTAGTCAATGATGGAAGTGAAGAATGCAAAAGTAACAGTTTAGAAACAAAGCTTATAGAGCGAAAACTACTGGATTTAGAAGGAGAACATTTAAAACTAGCATTTCTTCAGTTCGCCGCGTTAAAAGTCCTTGGAATATTCATAACATCTTCCTCATTTACCGATGTAACTTTCTTAAACGATAAACAGAAGCCGGAAGATAAGAATTCTATCCGAGAAATCATGCAAGCCATTGTTAACAAAAGCATAGAACAATGTAAACTTACAAACATCACAACAGTAGCAGAATTGGAGAGGGCACAAACAGTACTTCACTTAAATTACACTAAAAGTAGATCGCAGGAAAATAAAATCATGATCGATGATAACGCCGAAAGTAACTCGGGTAAATCCACAAATTCGAATTTGCTGAACGAGGCGGCTGGGATCTCCAAGACCGAATCCGTAGCCAAACCTACTCTACCTAATACTTCTCTCAAACCTAGTACTTTCATGTTGAGGCCGTCGTCTTCACTGAATACGAAAAATTCTTCATTATCGCCGTTCAATAATCCCATTTCTTCAACGCTAGGTAAGACTCAATTACTTTCGCTTTTATTTGTGAAAATATTTAAAATGCCGTTATAAAAAAATAGTTAAGAAATCTTTGAAAGGTACACTAGGATGGTTTAAGATTTAGAACTTTTTCTTGATCATCTTTTCATACTTAAAATAGTGTGAATCTGATTAATCTTGTTAAGTGTTCTTTAAATGTGTAAAGAGAAGGGTGTTCGATTCGATTCGCAGTTGAACGAAATTCTGGTTGGTTCATTCATTAACTGACCATTATTCACCAGGCAATTATAATCAAATCAAAATGACTGATTAAAAATCTGTGAAAGAAATATTACAGAATACAATATCTCTACTGCCTATTTAATATCTATAATATCCACTGTTTCTAAAATAGCACAGTTTGGCCTCGTGATAATGTAGCTGCCCAATCCTGTCTTCAGCTCTTTAACTAATATTATCACTAAAATCAAAAATTATTACGTGATGTGCATACCAAAAAGCCGTACTTTATTCAGAAAACGTGATTATTGATTTGAATTTCTCACATGAAAATACATATGCACTGGTATATATGTTAACTGGGACAAATATGTATTGGCCAATGTAATCAAAAGAAACTCGTAGTGTTTAGATCTACATCTACGAAATATCGCAAAACTGCACTTTGGCATATTTTGTTTGATACTTTTGTGAATCTTTTTGCTGTTAAACTTTTAGAGGCTGTAGATATGTTTGCAGTACCAATGGCTCCATTATCGTCAACATCTCCCTTGACTGCCCCTCTCCTAGAAATGGGTTTTACATGGAAACACATATTAAGAGCGATAGTTGAAACCAGATCTACTTGTGAAGGAAATGTACACAATGTTAACGCGTTGGCTACTTGGATGTTGGAACACCCATATGTCGAGTCAAATAATGAAGACGAAAACGGAACTAACAGAACAAATCTGCTCAGGTAAGTTTGATTTACGCGATTTATTTGTATTTGTAAGTAATGTGATTATAGGACATTAACAGAGAGGTCTCAAGATACTATTAGGCCCCAAAGTCTATTTAATACCAATATAGAACATCTGCAGCGCCGGGTCATTGGTGGTTCGAGGCCTCAAGCGTATTCTGAGTTACGTTATTTTCTAGAGAGAATCGATAGAGTGCTTCATAATAGATTAAGAGACAGACAACAGATGAGAGAAGGTGCTAATCCTCAGGTTAGAACACCACCATATGAAGATTCCAGTAGCGAAAACACCACTCCTACTTCAAATGAATCTGATAGGCGGTTATTTGTCAATGTAACCAATAGTTGCGCAGTGTGCACTTACTGCGGGGACTTATCCACCTCAATAGAGGCACACTTGATGTCTTATCATCCAGGTTGTGGCATAACTTGGGGTCCAGGCACTTGTGGGCAGTGCACGGATAATTTTTATATTCTTTGTTATAAGTGCAAGAATAAATATTTACAGAAGACAAAGCTGGAGAATTACCTTCAGGCGAAAGTTCCTGATATTATATTTTACGAGGATGATATGACTGAAGCAGATGTGCAGCTTTTGAAATTTTCGATACCTGATTGTGATAATGTCGAAAAACTGAAGAATTACCTAAGTCTAAATGAGCTGAAATTAGAACCTATTCCGAGAGAAAGGTAAATGTTATACCATTTTATTCAGTTCATTACGAGTAAGTTTTCAATCTGTTTCTTTTAATACCTTAAATTATTTTAAATTATAACTGCCAAATTATAGATTTGGAACTTAGGACATTTCTGGATAACTTGCCGTTGTGGTAAGTCATATATGCCATTATTTCGATAAAAGCTATTTAAAAAATGGTCCTAATTGTTAAACAAGCTGTATAAAAAAAAACGGAGAGAAAAAATTATCGATTTCTGTCAACCGTTGCAGTGACATATTCATCGCAGAAGAGGAACCATTGGTCAATAATCGATGGCAGACGGTTTTGACTAATAGGTTCTACAGGACCTTCTATAAAAGTGTAATAAAAAAGTTTGAAAAAAAGTATCAATATCCGTCAGCCGAAGAAAAGATATTCAGATGTTTCAAACAGAGCTGAAAAAAAACGATCAGCAGACATATTATAAATGTACATAACAAATAATAGAATTTATTTATTGTAACATTAAAAAAAACTTGAACTATCCGTTAATAGGTAATTACGTTAATGAAATACACAAAAAAATGCATTCCGCGGATGGTATTGTCTACTTTCATGGCAGACGAAAAGTTATCGGAATTTTTTTTTAAGCTATCAATACTCGACTGGCCGTTGTAGTATTATAATAAATGTGCAACTTTAAAACAATTACTGTGACAGCAGACGATTCCACATCTTTCATAAAGATATATAAATAATTGCGTATTAGGCTTCAGCATGCAAGTATAAAACATGATTTTTTTTTATTTGAAGAAAAACAGTCAGGCTAGTATATCACACTATCAGTTTTGTATTTATGTAGTAGTATAATAATACTATTTATTAATTAATCGAAATCCTCATGATTCTCTCTTGACACATCAACATCATCAGCAGCAGCAATCGTCTTCCATTAAATATATAGGTGTTTTTCAGTGCTAAAATACATATCATTCAATGTTGGACGGTAATCTATAATTTTTTTAATGAAAATAATAATACAAATTCCATTATTTGTTAGATAAATGTTCAGTACGGCCGCCGATCGTTTTTTCAGTCTTCTTTCAAAAATTTAAATGTTTCCTTAATTCGACTGAAAAATATCGACACTTTTTTTTCAATCGTTTTTTATGACACTTATATGATGGTCCTGCAGAACCTATCACTCAAAACTATCTGCCGATTATTGACCGATAGATCTTCTTTTCGCGACGAATATGTCGCTACAAGGGCCGACACAAATGTAACATTTCTTTTCACCTTTTTTTATGCAATTTTCATTAATTACCCTACACCAGGTAACAATTCGGGCCACTTTTTTATAGCGTATTCTATCGTTTAAATAATGAAATATATGACATATTAGAACGACTGACAGTTATCGATACTTAGTATAGAAACGTCATAAGCTCCTAGTCTAATATGTCATCAGTCGGTACAAGTGTTCGTAAGGATTTATTTTTTATTTCACCTTGTTATTGAGCTTGTTTATTTAAAAGTATTTTTAACATGTTTAATAATGTTTTTAATGGTTCTTAACAAGGAAAGGCGTATGGCACTCCGGGAGTGACTGATGAGAAGGGACGCTAGCTTTCTTAAGAGCCACTTTGAAATTATATGGAAAATAAATTATGATAGTGCCTGCTGCGGCAGACACTATACATGACGTGGTAATTTTTGAAGTGAAAACTTCTTTTGGCGCGTTGGGCAATTTTTACACAGGGAAAAAACATTGAAAAAAACAAATGTGCGGTTGGCCCCTTCTGATGTCCTTTGTTGAATTTCCCACATCGCTTGTTCGAATTCGAACAGGCTGCATACATAATATAAATTGATGAAGAACTGTATGTGGCTTGATTCACTCATTGACAAAGTGCATTAGCAAGGATTTGATGTAACCTAGTTCTTTTCTGCAGATGATGTTAACTGGTGAAATAATATCAAGTAGCATATGTCAAATTAGTTTTCTAAATACATTTTTGTTGTCAGTTCGTTTCTGCATAATTCCGTTTAAATATAATTGTCAAGATATTGATTTAGCCTAAATTCTTATTCTAAGTATATATATATATATATATATATTCTTATTCTAAGTATATATATATATATATATATATATATATATATATATATATATATATATATATAAAGAATTTTATTATTTTTCAGATTTGATCCTCTCGGAGCGAACGCAGTGCCAAGAATTTCCGCCGAAGTCGAAGAAAAACCGAAAAACCATACCAGGTTCATAGGGAACCAAGCAGTATTATTGAACACCTCACCTGAAAGGATATTGGCATTCAAGCACTTATCTATTTCGATGCAAATATTACTATGTAGAACGATTATGTTGAAAGTTCTCTCGTTACTCTCCATAAGCACACACTACGTTAATCTTGTTAGTTGCTTAGAACTTATTGGTCTATCTGACATAACCAAAGTTGTTCGATTAATGACTTTAACAGCAATGAATCGCGTTGAAATTAGCAACGTTAAAGATTCTCAAGATATACCTTATTTTCAGTTTCCCAAAGACTTCTCGCAATTGGTTACCAATTTATCTAGCGCAGCAAATTCCTCTTTGAATTATTTGAGTATAAGTATCGCTGCACTAGCTCAGAATGACACAAAATCTTCCAATTTAGTTGTCGATATATGCACTAAAGACCTTACAATGTCCGCTTTCGGGATATCTGTTCCAAAATCTGGATTCGCCGTCACCCAAGCTCTTGTTAACATACTTTCAACTCACGGAGGATGTTCACTAATGGATATTCCAAAAGAAGATGGGATTACAAGTAGTCCTCAAGATGGAGGAAACATAGGACCATTGACTTTAGTGAATGCATTATCTGCTTTTATTTTATCCAATAAAATAGAGCAGAGTGCGAATAAACAATGGGCAGCGCAGCAACTCTACAAGTGCTTAGCCACCAAAGTTCAAATGATGACAGGTAATATTAAAAAAAAAGCTTCATTGGGTGAGTGATCTATAATGTTTAGTGAAAAGTAGTCGATTTTTTGACCTTTAGACTTCGGAGTAAAACCTGTCATGGATTTCTTGGTAATTGAAAAATTACAGTTTTGATTTTTTTTTCAGTATGTTGGAGAATTAGATTTAAAAATCAACTAAAGGAAGATCAAGAGATGGTTCAAAATAATTTAATTATTTGAGTCTGTAAAGTAACATTTAGGCTAAATGTAAATAAAAAAGGTTAAATTTTAGGTAAAAAAGTAAATGTACATAGTATGAAAAATGGGGTTGCCACGTAAAAAATCAAAGTTGTAGAAATATAGGGAACAGTACTGAAATATTAGTTATGAAAGAAATATGACGTTCTTATGGGTTTTTCCAATTTGTCAAAAATCTTTATTGCTAAAGAATAATCACTTTCATTTGCAGAATTGACTCATCTCTACTAATCAAATAATTTGAGATCCATTCTGTACATTCATCTGTACCTTAGGGATTAACAAATCGACGCTTTATCACTTCCATTCTTCTATTAATTCATTCATTTCGCAGGTGTCGACTTGGACCAAGTAAATCTCGCGGATCTATCATCTTCTATGCCTAAAATTAACTCTGCGTCTCTTGACGGGCACGACAACAGAGTATCTAGTTTGGCATGGCACGAAAAGAGTTTGTTATTAGCATCATCTGGATATGATGGTACAGTAAGATTATGGACTGTGGAACCTTTAAAACCGCCAACACTAGATTCAACTCTGGTCTTTCATACTTCCACCGATGTGTTCGGCAGTGAGTTGCAAGGAAAACTTATTGGTCACATAAAGTGGTCTCCAACAGGAGAATATATTGCTGCAGCTTTGGACAATTTCATAAACGTCTGGCCTTTAAACAAATCAGAAGACTCCAGTTGCTGCTCTGACTGGTTTATCGAAGATCAGAAAGAATTCATTACATCTATGACATGGCCTTTAAATAAAAACGAACAGAATAGTGATAAAAATTATTTACTGATAGGAAAAATCGACGGATCTGTGTCTCTTTTGACTGTTCATAAGGGGAATCGACAAATGGAGGTATTATCGAAGTTTTCTTTAACGAGAGGTAAGCCGTTTATTTATGTATGTTGGTAAGTACTTGTTTCTTTTCTTTCTCTTAACGCAGTCACCAGTGAAAACTTCGCCTTGTGCTGCTATTATATGCGCCTAATTTGTATATTTCTCCTTCCAACTCTTCTTTTCATTTCTATTTTTACTCTTTGTGTATATTTTATTTTACGTGACCTGTATATTCATATTTGCATATTCCATGCATGCAGTTCCTGACTCTTCTTTTAATGTTTTAAGAGTTGTAATTAATGCACGAAAAATATATGAAATCTTAAAAAATTACGTATTCCAATACAACAAAAATTAATGTACAGTTTTGGAGAAAAAATGCAAGAAATACCTTTAAAAAATTCAAATTTTATGTGGATATGAATGTACCTACCTATACTATTTATGAAAAAAATGAAGAAAGTCTTGAAGGCATGTATGAGTATATTAAAAAAATCCAAATATTATATGACTTACTTTTGTCAATAAATACATTCAAAACATGTCTGGGACAATATGTATGGTCAATGGATATTAAATAGTCAATTACAATAATTTTCATTCGGTATTTGAATATTTTTTGGTAAAGCAGCATTTATATTAAAGTATTTTTCAAAATAATCAATAAGACCGATTGTCTCCTATCTGTAAACATATGCTTAAAAATTGAAAAGGTGCGCTCTACGTCTCAGAAATAACAGGCGCGTATTTCAACATAGGACAGGCCGCTACACAAGTATTAGATTTCAAAGAACTTTATTTGAGGTGATCATTAAGCACATTTCCTTATTTATGTAAATTCAGTTGTTGCAATTTTCGGCCGAGGCATATATTCTTCAGGTTTTAACCTATTGTCTTAGATTGATGGAAAAGCGGTCCAAATAAAATTCAAAAAATGCACATCTCACGCAGAAATTGAGAAAAATTCCAAAGTCTAGAAATATGTGCAAATAACCAATATATTTCACCAATACCAGTAAAAATTTTGTGTGAATTGATGTTTATATGTTTATATTCTACGTCATTAATTGCGAATATTTAATTAGTATATGTCTTTTAGCTGTTGTGCATGTCGACTGGTGTCATGAAACTGGACCGTTCGCCATTGCATACCTAGATGGCACCCTCAGATTAGGTTGGCTTGGTAGAGAGAACGACATAATAGCGGTAAAAGCCCATGAAAATACAATAACCTCATTAAATTGGGACTCTCGTGGAATATATTTAGCTACAACATCCATCGACATGACTTGTAAAATATGGGCCGTCAGTGAAAATAAATTGAATTCCATACACGTTATTATGCAGACTCACGAACCACTTAGTTTGACGTGGTCACCAGTTGTCGCTTGCAATGACATGCCTTTGTTACTTGCTATCGGTAGCAGTTACGGTACCATAAATATTTGGAGGTTACCAAAGGAAGATTGTAAAGATAAAATTCCGGAGTTAATGTTCAGTGCACAGGGTCACTCTTATAATGGAGTCACAAGTTTAAGTATCCACAGCAGTGGATTATTATTAGCAAGTGGTTGTCTTAAAGGACCAAGTGGAGTTATAAACATATGGTCTTTACACAATGGAAGTTTGTTACAGACTATAACGGGTAGTGGTGGAGTTAATGGAAATGGAATGTGCTGGTTAAATATGGATGAGACATTGAATACTAACATTAGCAATGTGCTTGCCGTAGCCTTTTCAAGATCCAAATCCATACAAATATTAAATTATGACAAGGGGCAGTTGAAAAAAGATCTTCCTTTAGCGACTGTAAGATGTGCTCTTTTAAAAAGCGGCATAAAAGATTTTAAACAAGCTCCCTTCTTTAAATTGCTAATCAATGTCTTACCAACAATTCTCTGGAATCAATACAATGCAGAGAAATTAGCTGTACAAACTGGAGTTCATTTGATGCATTCTATATATCTCAAAAGTCTGGCATCCCTGGCAGTTCTCTTAGAACTAGACAAAGTGATATGCTACAAATTATGCCCATTTAACAATAGAGACGCCTCACAACAAAAACCAAAATTTCACTGGTTACAAACATTTAGCGTTACCTGCCAAATGGCAGACAGTTTAATCAAAAGAACAGAATTATCAAAACAGATTCAGAGTTCAGGCAGTCTTACTACTTCTTCGGCAGCAGAAAACATGTTTTGGTCATTAAAACAAGATGAGCAAATTATACAGTGGGTATCTCAAAGACCTCAAGATTGGCAGATAGGTGGTAAATGTAAGGCATTCCTGTGGGGATCAAACAGGCATGGTCAATTAGCAGAATTAGGATACAGCGCTTCATTCCCGACACAGGTAGAATCATTCTCGACGGCACGGAAAATTGTTTGTGGCCAAAACTGCACATTTGTAATAGAAGCCAATGGTACAGTATTAGCTTGTGGCGAGGGAAGTTATGGTAGACTAGGCCAAGGAAATTCAGATGATTTGCATTCCCTAAGCGTGATATCAAGCTTGCAGGGTTTTGTTATAACCGATTTGGCCACATCTGTAGGGTCTGATGGACACAGTTTAGCTCTGGCGGAAAGTGGGGAGGTTTTCTCTTGGGGAGACGGCGATTATGGCAAGTATTTTAAGTTAAAAACCAAAACATGAACATTTTTGTTACGCAAAATATTTTATTCTATGGTAACTGTTAATTATTTAATGGTCGGAAAAGTAAAGTGTGAAACTGATGAGTCACATATAGGTCATTTTCAGCCTATTGCTTCAGCTCGAGTACCATAATTCCGCTTCTCGTAAATAAAATATTCTATTATCAAATGCTTGGTTAGTCAATCCAAACATTTAATACAATCAATGTACCATAGTGAAAGCAAAAACTTACAATATTTATGCAGCATACGTCTTCAATTGTAATTAAAACTGAGAAGTTATAAATTAACAAGAATGTTCGAAAGGTCTAGCAGATATATAGCTATAGAACTAAAGTTTCCTATTTCTAACCTTACCTATTTCGGTAGGAAAGCTCGGGCACGGGAACAGTGACAGGCAACGGAGACCGCGCCAAATAGAAGCACTCCAGTTTGAAGAAGTCGTACAAGTTTCATGTGGTTTTAAACATAGTGCTGTCGTTACCAAGGATGGTAAATTATTTACCTTTGGTAACGGAGACTACGGTCGCTTAGGCTTGGGATCGACTTCAAATAAGAAGATACCTGAAAGGGTTCTCACACTTGATGGGTAAATTTTTATACATAGAATTATAGAAATTTTTGTGACTGGAATTTATTATTGGGGAATTTTCAAGCAACATTAGTTTAAACGGTGTATAGTAAATTCTGTGCTATTAGGTAACAACCTAATGTAACCAGTATTTACTATTACCTTGGCATGGGTATTATTAATGCTTTCAGATCTGTTCAGTTGCTTGGCTGACATGATGAATTGTCTCTAAACAATTCTCTCTAAATTGTCAGTTAAAATACGCACTTTACCTTAACACTATTTTTATTTGTGGTTTAACATTAAACCAGTATGGATAGAAGTGTGAATTAATGGATAAATATTTCATACTAACTAAATGAACTAAGTACTGATACTGAGTAATCAACTGCATTTATTACTTAGTGACTGACCTCCACTGAATCTACCCAGTGTTACTGTTATTGTCTTTAATCATTGGATTTTTATTAAAAATCTTTACTCATAACTGAATAGATTTTAATAAGTACATCATAGTAAGTTTCCTTTAAACTCTGACACTTGTAATATACTTGCAAATATTCCAGGTACAAAATTGGACAAGTGTCATGTGGCCTTAATCATACTGCTTGTGTATCTGTTGATGGTATGAAAGTATGGACTTTTGGGGAAGGCGATTATGGAAAACTGGGATTGGGACATACTACCACAAAATCAACGCCACAGCTCGTGGAAACTTTATGTGACCTAGGGATAACGAAAGTAAGTTTTCCAGAAAAGTGATCTCTAAATATAACCTAAAAAAAACCTGTAATATAGAAATATCACTACCACAGGCGTTGTTTAAGAAGGGTTAAGTTAAAAACTCTTATAATTGAAGTGATTGATTTGCTTCGTTTTTTTGTGGCAAGAATTACATGGTATTACATCGAAACTAAAATAAAGAGCTTGATTTTTAATTATATTCATTGTTTTGGAGATGAATTTATTATTTCACATTGCGTAAAATTGAATATCAAATTACGGGTCATACTTTTATCTTGCTGCCATAATGTACTAGTTAACAGGTCGCGTCATATTTGAAACAGCCAATCCCGAACAAGGGGCGCCAAGGGCCAAGGTACCAATCCCCTAGATAGACGCGATCAGTGTTAAGTGTTTAGAAACATAATTTTGGTTTGTATGGGATTCAAAATTTAAAAATAGTGTACACTAAGTTCTGCCCTTCAAACTGCATGTGATAACTAATTGATCTAATTTGTAAAAAAAATCCGATGGCACGACCAGTCGGAGAGGCTCATTTCGTAACAAAACAAAAACTTTAAAATTATAAATATAAAGCAGTTTGTCGTAAATTATAAAAGTTGTTTTAACATGACGTTTACTAAGCTATGCCATTTCACCTAATGGCATATATAGCTATTTAGTTCTGTCGTATATGATGGAATATGGAATGGAACAATAGAATAAATATTTGGAATTCTCACATATAACCATTTTGCGTGTTATTTAAAAAAAAATGTTAAATGCAAAAGTTATACTGCCTCGCAGGATGAACTGCCATCTTTACTTGACACACTGGAGAACAAGAACAAGCAACAAAATATCTTTGCTTAGATATTGACTTGTAATTGGGGGGAGGGGGTTTGGCTGTGGTATAAAACTAATCTACAAAAAAAACAGTATAATACAGAACTATATTTTAAATATACTATTCAAAAAAAAACAAAAACAAATTATATCCATAAATAGAGCGTAAGATCAACGTATTCGCAACTTAGAATTTTATTTATATAGTCATCTTGCTCCTTTACTCATAAAAAAAGATTACAAAACTACATTCAGTACGGTCATAGCAAAAGACAATACACTAATAGCAATTTAACACTACCTAAAAATAATAAATCTATAAACTCTCGCTTCTTTTATTTTAAAGCACTCCAATTATATAACCTCTTACCAAAGGAATTCAGCCCATTACCAAGACCAAACTATTCAACAAAAGCGCAACAGAATATATCAATAAGCACTTTGAAGCATTCAGTGTCCTTCTGTAATCCTTGTTATTTCCGTGATGGTTCCCTTTAATAAATCTTTCAGAACTCTGTACAAATCCTGTTACAACCTGTTTCAACCTGTACACTAATAATTTGCTGCTATTACTGTCGTAAAGATTATATTTAAAAATAACATTTATCATAAACTATCCACTTTAAAACTTAAGGACTTATTTTTACTTTTCTCTTTAAAATGATGTTTCTCATTCTCGGCACATGCAGGCTTTTTGTAGGAGCTTCGTGTCTACATAGAAACTTTAAATTGACAATTATACTTACGTCAATTCAGTGCTAATGTCACAAATATTACAACCACAACATACAAACACAAATGTATAAGACACTTACGGTCTTATTCATAAACGCATTTTAATGTTAAAATAGATTTTAGCCTAAAATACGTTTAGAATGTGTTTCACAGATGTGACTATAGTTTTGTTCCGTGTATTCTAAATATAGAGGTACCTCATTGAAGCACATTCTAAACTTTAATCTTTCAAAGTGCTCCGCTTATTTTTTACTAAAAGAGACATATTTTATTATTTTCCTATACAATGTTGCTATTCCTGATAAACATTATTATTTTATATAATAATACATTGTTATATTGTAATAACCTTGTAATACCACTGAATATTTTAAAACCTCTCTTTATGATAGTAAATTTTTAATATTATAGAATATTAAAGAAGTTGTTGGACTTCAAAAATACTTTTTTCATATGTTGAGTCTATTTTACTCTCAAAATATATTCTTTAAAACTTTCACAATCTCAGTGATACTCTTGAGAATCCACCATTTTAAATCAATGTCTTACTATTTTCAGGTCGGGTGTGGCAGCAATTTGACCGTTTTCCTAACATTTTGCGGTAAAATTTTTGTTTGCGGTATCGACCGCGCCCCTTGGCAGACCCACATGAGAGAAAGGACGGATTATCGCCCTCGTCCATTAATTGGATTATCGGAATACACAGTTGAAGACTTTTCAATCGGAACAGAGCACGTCTTGTTTCTAACCTCCTGCGGGAGAGTTTTCGGTTGGGGAATGAATACTGAGGGCCAACTTGGATTGCCTCATATTTCTCTAGTGAGAGAACCGGAATTGATATCGCAACTGTTGGGCAAGGACGTGAAACAGATCTCGACAGGCCGTACGCATAGTGCTGCTTGGACTGCCCCAGTGTTACCAGCGAGGATTTCTGGTACTAATGGCGAATTATCGTTTGCACTTCCAAACGAAATCCCACCCCAATACGACTTACTGCAAGGGGTATTGATAAAGTCCATTCGAGCCAGATTGAAATTTCTTTACCACTTTTCCGACAAGTTATACTCTTGCTGGACGTTAATCCCACTCAGTATGCAACAGAATGATATGCAAGTTCCACCATTGGAGGGTCTGGTTTCTCCAAAATTAAGGCCAATACTTGCGCCTAGAGTGTACACATTACCTTTTGTTCGATGCATAGGGAAAACGATGGTTCAAGGGAAAAATTATGGACCTCAAATAATAGTGAGGAGGATCTCACAAGAAGGTAAGGAAAAGCACTTATGAAATTAATACAGAACTAATAAGTAAAGAAGTTCACTAATTCTTAAATAGTACTCAGATTGATCTTTAAAAATAAAATTTAAATTAAGTGTATGTGTGCGCATTTGTGCGTAAATGTGTGCTGAAGGTGGCGCTGTCATAGAATTCCAGGTTTTTTTAAATTTTAATAAAAATCAAGGTTGGCTTTTTGTTTGCATGACATAATTAATTTAGAAAATAAAAGAAATATGAGGCAATCATTATTATAGATTAAAAATGACATCCAAATCATATAACCATACAAATATTAAGAAGTCCAGGTTCATTAAGACAATATACAAAATATATTGTCAATGAATGATAAACAAGGCAAACATAAGTAGGTTGGCGTTGTTTTGATATTTTAATTTCATATATTGAACAATGCCACGTGTTGGTAGACTCGGATACTCGGAATATCAATGTGAATTTGTAATTGTGAAATGCTCTCATAGTATTTATTTTATCGTCGAAATCAATTATACTGCTCAAAAGAAAAGCCGGCGTTCGAACACGAGGTCGAAAAGAAGAAAAGACTTGCAAAAGAGGTCTAGAGTAGTTATGAAGACATTCGCCACATCTATAGGTTAAGCATGCACACATCCATAGAGATTCGACAAATCCTGAAATTTCATCTGGGTATCGAAATATACGCAAAGGGGCAGGTACATGTGGGAACCATTCCACTCCAGTTTTTACTGAAACTGAATAGAATTATATTTGATTCTTTAAAACGAAATATTTGTGTTTTAATAGTGGCAATGGTGTTTTTCTGTGTTTAAAACTGCTCAGTTAAACCACAGCACCATATTGGATTATGCATCAACCTTCAAATATTTTAATGATTCAACCAACAATAAAATATGTGTTAAAGTTTTCCATGCGTTTTTCAAAATCAAAATGCTATTTCCACATATTTTCATTATTTTTCCTCAGTACGTCGTTTTTTAATCCTAAAACTCATCTCGCTTGGTCTTTTCGTTCATCTCGATTTGTGTTTTGAAATAAATTAATGAAATTTAGTCCACTGTGCACCTCCTGTGATTGGCCGGGTGTGTGAAGAAAAGCTCTTGAATGTAGAGATCTCTTAGAAGTCAAATTATTTGTATAACGCATTTCAATGTAAAAAATGGAAGTGATCGAATTATCAGATCACTATCAGATTTAGAAAAAGTTGACGAAAAATGCTAAACTCTAAGAGTTTCTGAAGAAATTGTAAGTTTTTGCCACTTGCAATCTTCAAACCGATTTGCAATGGTGCGCCAGCTTGGTAAGCCGATGGTAGTTTTGACGTGAAATTTCTTTAACATTAAATCAATACCAGGTCCAAAAACCAAAGATACTAGATCAGAAAAGCGAACCGTAACGAAAAGATATGTCGTCTGACTTTAATAATTACAAAACTATTAGTCTCATAAACATAAATCCAGTGTTATTATTTAGGTTATATATAATCAGCTCGCTGTTACGATCTTGATTTTGCGGTGCCGCCGTTAAATTGGCAGGAACGAAGCACCACACAAAATGGCCGAAACAAGCGCTCTCTATACAATGTAGATCAATGTATAATCTTTCTATACAATGTAGCTCACGACTCCGTCATGATAGCGAGGTTATTCGTGCGTGTGTATATAGAGTTTATTTAGACTGATCGATTGATTTAAGCGAAAAGTGTAATTTTGGCTTGATTTATATATACATATAAAAAAAATTTAGAACGAAGTATCTTATTTTCATGTCATTCTTTAACAATAGAAGCGGCTGGGCGCCCCAACACGACTTCAGCCGATTTTTTTTGTGTTATTTTGCGCCTATAAAACAATCTCAAACTTTCAGCGCAATCCTAGATCCCAGGGTACAGAAGTGTAGCAATTATTTAAAGAATTAAGTTATATCAAAATCAATTGCCCAAAGTTGAAACAATTATTGCAGTCATTGCCTTATCTTACTTTTTCAACAGGGGTTGTTAAATTATTACGTTTGGTGTTGATTTCATTCCTTACTGTTCAAATCCGTAGGTCGTAAGTGCAAGCCGATCTTTGTACAAATAGCCAAGCAAGTGGTAGATATGATGCCACAGGATTTGAGATTACCGTCCAGAGCGTGGAAGGTGAAATTATTAGGCGAAGGCGCTGACGATGCAGGCGGGGTTTTCGACGATACTATCACGGAAATGTGCCAGGAAATAATAACTGGGATCGTTCCTTTGTTGGTTCCAACCCCCAACGCACTCAACGACGAGGGTTTCAACCGGGATAAATATTTGTTGAACCCTCATTTGAAATCTCCGCAGAACATCTCTTGGTTCAAATTTCTTGGTAAGGAATGGGATTGTATGGCTTTTCAAAATTCCGTGTAAATCAAAGTTAATGCTTTCAATGGGATCGAACATCTATTTAGAGTATATTGCTCTTGATCACCTCTTTCCTTTAACTAGCACTTTATAACAATTGTCATTACTGACGATAATTGAAGAAATCTAAACTGATATAAATTCGTAACAATTTCACTTAATTTCTGATATGTAAAGTTAATTGATGTCGGCTAAATGGAGATAAATGTATACAATTGAAATGTAAATCCAGAATATAAAATATAACTTCATTGAAAGAATACGAACAAGTGTCATGTCTTCTTAATCGATAAACAATTGATGGCGATGAAGTTGTCACATTTCAATTTGGGTAATAAGAACTAGAAAAAAAAAATACACTTTTAAACATCATTAGTTTTAAACAGATGGCGAAGAAGTTTAATTCTAAATAATTTCAAACTGCTCATGATCACGTATAATTTCCAAGAAAGGCACATAATATGAAAAAAAGTGCTCCTGCTTGAAAACACGCTTACTTTAAATTCAGTGCTCGTGTGTGAGGAATTTTGATTTAAGGAACAGTTTTGTATGGATAGAAAAATAATGTTTTAATACGGCATTAGATTAATTTTTTAGGAATCAAATACAGATATATGTATCTGTATTTTATTATCTGTATATTACATACACATGTAGAAGAAGTCGAAGTGTGATAAAAAATTAGGTAGTATCAATTTTTATCCATTATTGTTAACATTAAAGGCACTTACGATTATTTCTATTTCCAAGTCTTCCCCAATTTTCAATAAGCTTGCCCTTTATCAGAAAATAAATGTTTTTCCGAAAATGGAAAGAGGTTTACATCTACAGAAGTAACAGGAGCATATATTAGTGATTAGTCACTTGTTTAACATACTGAACAAAACTGTTGTCGAAGGAATAAACATATTATTGTTATTATTATTGTTATCGTTTCTTTAGGAATTCTCTTTGGAGTCGCAATTAGGACGAAAAAGCCGCTTGCTTTACCAATAGCGCCCATAATATGGAAGCTTATTGTTGGAGAGCCATTGACCATCGAAGACCTAGAAGATACTGATTGCATGTATGTGCAGAGTCTTAGAAGTATCAGAGATATTCATCTATCCGGTGTGACTGAGGAGTATTTCCATGACGTTATTCCCTTGGAGTGTTTTGAAGGAACTAGTTGTACAGGCAAGGTAATGAAAAACAGCAGATAGGTAATTAAAATGTAAATTATGTATTTCATAGTTTTTCAAAGTTCTATTGTTTAGGAAGTACAATAAGCAAAAATTTTGTTCTCATCCCATGCATTGAATTTTCTCGTTAAATATTAGCAGCACCAATGGCAACTTATTATTAACAGCATTAACAGCTTTAGATGCTTAACAAATGGGGAAAGGTTTCCATAATAAAACGTAGAATGTTGAATAAATAATCCATTAGTGTCAATGGGATTTCCAGATGTCTTGAAAATTATTACTCTTTCAATTATTTCTCCTCTGACTCGTATAATAAATTGTTTATTGCATGAGGTTATGTGTCACACTAAATTTAGTTTATCTAATTTCTGTCATATACAAAAAGTATGGAAGTGCTGATATGGCAAGTTATCATTGGTATATATATATATATATATATATATATATATATATATATACATATATACATATATACACTCTATAATTACCAGTTCTTGAGTATGCATTGATGACACATATCATATTTTCTGGACTAAACAATATGTAATGTATTGATCACCAATGTAACAGAGTACTTGTGTGCAGAGTTTCCTTCATAATACCTATGTATGTGTATCATTTTACTTTCCTGTATGGCGATAGTCTAGAAAAAAACTTGATTGTTCAAAGAAAAAACCGACTCGGTCTAGTCACTATCCGTTATCATTTAATACTTCACAAAATAACTTGATATCCTTGGACACCAAGGCAATTAATAATAAATGATATTGAGTAATTGGGTTATGTAAAAACTAAGATATGATCCTTAGCGAGGTATGCATTAAAGCATCACTTTATTAGATAGGTATATAATTATTAAGGTAATAGTAGTTGTAAAAAAATATACTTAATCATACCTAAATACTCTCGTCATAATTTAATTCATACGCGTTAATTTATACATAGTGATAAACTGAATAAAATATGTGCAAACAACTTTTCACTCGACCTAAAGTACTGAGTGATTTTCCTATGGTGTAGGTAGCACATGGCAATATAAATTAATTATAAAATTTTTATAGATTGCAAGATACATTTATTGTGATTTCTTCAATAATGTATCGAAGTTATACATATAAAATTCAGGAAAAAAGTTCCTATGTAGTTTAGTTATCATGAAATTGCACATGACGAACCTGTACCCGACTACAGGGATTTTGAATTTATTTCACTGACTGACATTTTCTGTTATTTGTTGACTTGTTTATTGTATTGTACTTATTATAATTTTTCTCAGGTTGTACCAATTGTCCATGGTGGAAAAAATATATCTTTAACATACGAAAATAGAGTGCAATATTATGAGCAAGCAATAAAATTCAGGATGCAAGAATTTGATACTCAAGTAGCCGCCATAAGAGAAGGTATGGCTGGAATAATACCTGTACCATTATTGTCTTTGGTAACGGCAGATCATATGGAACAATTGGTATGTGGTATGTCAGTCATATCCATTGGTGTACTTAAAAAGATTGTGAGGTAAGTTATTCAGCTAAAATTTGGAATTGGATACATTACATTATACATATATTTTTGTGAAGATATCGGGAATTGGATGAAAATCATCAGCTCGTGAAATGGCTGTGGAACATTTTGGAAAAGTTTACAGATAATGAAAGAGTTCTATTTATGAGGTTTGTGTCCGGGAGATCGAGGTTACCAGCAAACTTGGCAGATTTATCTCAAAGATTTCAGGTAAAAAAAAATTGAATTTTTTATTCAGTAACCTCATTTTAAATCATATTTTCAGGTGATGAAAGTTGACAAAGCACCAAATGGGCTCCCAACAGCTCAGACCTGTTTCTTCCAACTGAGACTTCCACCATATACTTCCCAGGAAGTTATGGCTGAAAAATTACGTTACTCCATTAATAATTGCAGGTCCATTGATATGGATAATTACATGCTCGCCAGGAATATGGATCATGGCATCAATTCAGATGAGGAGTGGAATTAACTTTTCAATGTACAATGTAAGGCTGATGTCAATACAACCATTAGGGAATTATTTCATTAAAAACAAATGTGATTTATTTAATTTTGCTAGTTGATGTATTAAATATAAATTACAGATATTGCTTCTCTTTTCATATGCGACCACATGCTCCTGTATGGTTAACAAGTGAAATTTAAATAATACATCAGTCCCATAACTGAATTATATTGGTACTTTTAAATTATTACACATAAATTTTCCAAACAATATAAAGATAAGTCAGAAACAACTAAATACACCTAAAATTTTAATAATTTGTAATGTAGCAAATTTACAGATTTAATAAAGTACTATTAAAATCCCTCTATCAGATAGATAGGTACTTGGCAGAAATAACTTAAAGCTGAATAAAAATATATATTGAAGCTTAAAAGCTGGGGAATAAAAAAATGTAAAGGAATAAAAATATTTACACTATAAATGTAGGAACTAGAAATCAAGTCCTCTCCAAAGTCAAATTTTCTTTCTAATAAGAAGTAGATTTCAGTAAAACAAAATATTAGCATAAGGATAACATTCATTTTAAATAAATATGGAATTTATTGTTTGTATCCTTAGCTCTACTAAAAGAAAGGGAGGTTTTCAGATGCAAAATGAAAACATTTACTTTGCATGAGATATTATATATAGGTATATAAAAAGGAAACAAATTAACGATTTCAAAAATAAAAATCAAGACAACAATAGTACCAGAAATTAACATTATTGATCTTTAGTCATTTGTGTTGGAATTGTTGTCAAAATAACTTTATTGTTGCCTTTATTTTCTTCAACATTATGCTTGCTCCTTTTTGAGGGCGGTCCATCGTGGTCCGCCGGCAGATGCTCATCAATATCTGGCTCAAGAAATCCCTTTCTTCCAATGTATCCTCCATAATCTGTGTTCCCAAATAATTCTGGGTTCTCCTTTTGCACGAAATATTTGAACGTCTCGAAGAATTTGCCGAACAAACCCATCTTGGAGTTATTGTTGTTCTTCGACATTAGCCCATCATACTCCTTCTCCATTTCCTCAATCATCTTGTTGAATTCGGCATCAGTGTTGTTCTCTGTGTCGAATAATTCCTCATCTAGCTTACTTTTATCTTCATCTTTGAATACCAAGAACTCCTCCAAGTTCAAGTGACCCTCTTCCGATGGGCTGGAAAGAAGCGACCTTCTGATAGCGACCTGCTCCTGTTCAGTTGCGATTTGTTTGCTTTCAAACAATTTAATGTTTGGGATAGATACCAGAAGGGCAGAAAGCAACACAACCATCAAACAGGTCGATGGGGTAGCCTTTGAAGCTGTGGAGTTCTTAATCAGAGCCTGCAGCTTGTTGACGTGAGCTATCAACGTCCTGTTCTGTCGTTGTAGTGCTCGAACCCGCTGAAGTAGATTTTTATTCTCTTCAGAGCCACGCTTAACCCTCTCTTCCAGACCGTCGACATATTCCTTTTTCCTTTTCCTAGAATCTTGTGCAGAAATTTTGTTCCTTATCTTTCGCCTGATCCGTTTCAGTTCCCGTTCTTCATTTTTGGTCAATGGATGGTGGGTCGGCAGCTGAATACCTTCTTTTACTAACAAACGTTTTTCTTCAGGTGTTAACATCAAAGGTGGGTATGGGTTTGAAGAAGATACAACATTACTATTGATTTCGCTCTGATTGGTCTTGTTCCGTTTGAGGTCGACCGTTATGGTAGGAGGTGCTTTCAAGATTTTGATACTTTTCATGTTTAAGGGAAGTATCACTGAGGTGCCTTTACCAGTTATCTGATTAACTTTCAAGAATTGCGGCTTACCTTTTAGGATTTGCCTTGCTTGTGTTGTTATAATGGGTTTCGAAATGACTTTTTTGTTATTCGGATTCTGTATGAGGATTTTAGTTTGCATTTTAGGTTTAGCTTCTTTGTTGACGATGACAGGTTGCGGCGACTTGATTTCCAGCTTGGAACTCTCCAAGAACGACAAGAGGAAAGGGTCATCGAGAGCGTCCACGTTGTTAAGGAAGGAGTCATCCACATTGTCCAAGTAGGAGCTGTTCTTATCACTTTCGGAATTGAGACTTTGCGGCGAGAACACCTCGTCCGTGTTGGAGCTAGCATCACTCGAGACGTTCACGTCATCGTCGAGGTTCGATAAGAGACCATCTTCCATATTGTTCTCCAAGGAGAGGACCGAATCGAAAAATTCAGAACTCATGAAATCCGGGCAGTCGTAATTCAGTGGAACCTCCATCTCCATACCGTCGAACGAATCTTCGGAACTGAACGTGTTCATGCTCATTTTTAAGGATAATTATTGTTGTTTTTACTCAGCACATCATGAAAATATATGTAATTTGCCGACGTACACTACATAGGACACGTCATCTGTCATTATTAGTCACGTCATCCATCGACGACTAATTAGAAAAAAACTCCACAGCTCGGAGCTGCCAAAGCATTTAATGTCCTCTGGTTTCGACAAATGTTGATAATCAATATTAAGTTTGAATTTGTTCATGCAGTAAAAATCTCTGATAACGTGAAATTCAGCAAACACATATTTTTAGCCTCAACTTCTGTATTTTATAGAATTAAACTACTTTTACAGTATACTCCTATGAACTCCAATGGAAACATTTTTTAAGATAGTTCTTTCATGAGTTTATCATTTCTAAATTTTCTAATGTATATGTTGTGTGAATTTTATGTTCTATCATATTATTAGATATCAGTTACATTATTTCGCCAGGGTTATAAGGTTTATGAATTATAGTTTCCATTTTATATACCGCGTGTTTAAAATTCTCAAACACATTCAATCATGCAAGTGCCACCCGTTTTCATCGATATGTCCCTGGAGGATCAGGTAAGGGTCTGCATCATTATAATCCGAAGCACCATATGACGAGCGATTTAAATTTAGAGGTTATGTTCCCTCGTACTTACAGGCACAGGAACTGCGGGCATATTTGAAAGGTTTAGGAGCCGAAATTTCGGAGGAGAAATCCCCGAAGGGGATCGAGGATGACCTCCATAAGATAATCGGCGTGTGTGACGCCTGCTTCAAGGAAGGCCAGGAGCCTGATGTCGAGCTGGTTCTTAATGATATCGTTTCCATTATGGTCTTGGTAAGGATTCGGGATTCGTTTAACAAGGTTATTGGGTAATTAAAACCTAAAGCAAAATAATGTGGTATTGTCAAACATATCCACACATAGAAATAAAATTAATTCAAGAAAAAACATCTACGTAATTAAAGTTTACAAGCAGACACACTCCCAGGAAATAATCGGCCTCAAATATCATAGATAATGAAGAAGATTCTACCACATTATCATGTAGAATATTTATCCTTTAAACATCAAAACCGTGATAAACTTCTTGTTAAACAATTAGTGATGAAATCGAGATTTTTTTTATGAAAAAGAGCAATAGTTTAGCAACTAAAAGTCTGATACCAAAATTTTCTGATAATTTTTCGTTCCACATAATTTTACTATTCCCTAGTATTTTACTATTCCCTACTCATTCCCTAGGAATGAGCTATTCCCAACAAAAAAAACTGCACTTATTGGTTAATGCAATTTAACAGTAAACATGCAGAAAATTCAATGAAAGTTACTGAAACTGTACCTCTTCCTGAAAGGATTGCAATCCTCAAGAGTAGAAGATATTAATTTATCAGCAATAAGCATTATGCATTAAAATTTTCCAATGTAATGTAGGTAGAAAAGTTTTTGAAGTCTTATCTAAATTATGAAAATTGTTGGTTTGTTTAACTGAAGATCAAGAATTTTCGTCATCGAGATTTCCAGTTTTCAGAATTGGATACTACTGTCAACAGAACTTATTACTATGTTTTTATTAACTCGATTTTATCTCTTATCAGTTTATCTGTTCGGTACAAATTTTGCATTCGATTTTAAACTAACATTCTGGTGAGCTAAAGAGTTGAAATTTTAAAAATAGCTCAAAACTGAATAACTAATATTAACTTGCTAGTAGACAGCAGAAACAAATGAGAAGAGAGAAACAAATTGTTAAAAAATGAGTTGATATAAACAACCTGTGGGTATAGGGTGGCGAATATGAGTATTTATAATTTACAAAAAATCTGTTATCATGTAGAGAAACAATTACATTACGTAATTCTCTCGCCACTACTGTCATAATGACATAACCTGCAATAATCTCATTATGATGTTTAAAATCCATTGCAAAATTGCAATCTGCACAAGACTAAACAGCAGAAAATGATTTAAAGTCCAGTATCCCGCGATTGTCTAGAGATGTTTTTGTTTGTGTGATCCAAGCTGTTCAGAGTAAGAGCAGGGTGTTTGCTTATAATTGAACAACTGTTCATGTTTCATCCGTTGATAGAAGCAGTTATACTCTAAGCTGGTTATAACAAGAAAATCTTGCTCTCAAAAAAATCAATCGAGTAAAACGTGAAACGTTGTGAAAAATGAATGTTATACATGGAAGCATAATAGAAATGCGAGCTAATCGCTGTGTAGTAGATACAAATGGTGATTCAGTTTCTTTTAAGAGTTAACTGGTGTTAATGACCTGTATTTGTTAGATGGCTTTCAGTCTGAGCTGCCCATTGGCAGCATAGACTTTTTTTACCTACCAATTAATAATAATTGATAAAAGCCGTTGTCTGAAAATAAATTTACGAGAAACTTGTAATACAGATCAGCATAAACACAATGATTAGGAATATAAAACAAGCCAGAAGCAGGATAAAACAACTCAGGACTCGGATGAGAAAAAAGTGGCAAGAGGGAATGACACCGCTGTGAAGTTTCTTATCAACACTTATAAGGATAAAAAAAATTGTAGAGGAAAGAAAAATTAACATTTTGAAATACTAAATGTGAGCAATCTTATCACTTGCAAAGTTACTCAGACGGCACACATTGTCCAATGAATTTCCATTTGATATCCTTTAAATGTACAAATGTCCATAGACATTTCATGGATAGGTTTCTGAATCGGTTTGAAAATTCATATGGGTTCTTAACACTTCTTAGTTAAGCAGTCCTCCCATTTTGAAGTCATGTTAGACTCAAATATCCTTAATACGCCTTCGAAACCATTTTAAGAAAAGCATGGGGTGTATGCAACGGACGGTAAAGAGCGGGTATTAACAACTAACTACAATGTATTTTTAGATTCCATTGGAAAGGTCCGAGAATATTATATTAGCGTTTTGTGAAAAACTCACCAAAGCCCAAGGGACCAAGCTGGGACTCGTATGTCTTCGAGCGTAAGTAAAAAAATCATTATAATAATAAATTTTCAATAAGCTGCATTACACATTTTTTAACATTTAATACATTTCAGTCTGTGGTTACTATTTCAATCATTGGATGACCGATCACCAATGCGGTATCCTGTGTACTATCACTTGATTCAAATTGCCAAACAGACTGATTCAGTGAAACTCGTATATCAAGATATTGATCACCTCAAACAACAATTCTCCAACTGTCCTCCATCCAGTGATCAACTGCAAAAGCTCTACAGACTTCTACATGAAGTCCTACTTAAGAGTAATCAAAGGTGAAAAATATTTGGTTTAACGTTTTTATTTTTCGCTATGATCGTAATAGACGACTTGTTATTTTTTAGTGAACAGGCAGCTTTGGTTATGATCGAACTTCTGGGGACATACACAGATAAAAATGCCTCTCATGCCAGAGAAGATGCTATTCGTTGCATAGTTTCCGCTCTAGCAGACCCGAATACTTTCCTACTGGATCCCCTTTTGTCTCTAAAACCAGTAAGCTTCTTGGAAGGAGAGCTGATACATGACCTTTTAAATATTTTTGTCAGTGAGAATCTGGAAGCCTACTTGAAATTTTACAAGGAGCATAAGGAATTTGTAACAACTCAAGGTATTGAACTTTTTTGTAAATTCGAAAATGTATTTATTGAAAAAATAATGTCATCTTGATATGGCCTGCGGTTTATCTTAACTGTATCTTTAGAGCAATTAGAAATGAGCTTGCTAAGAGCAAGACTTGTTTGGCATTCTTCAGCATTCAACTATGTAAGATTCTTATTTTATAGATCAGTATAAAATATATGGATTACAACATTAAAAAATCATTTCTAATTTTACTAGGAGCTGACAAAGTTTACTGTATGAAACAAGTTTTGAATTTTTTTTTAGGTTTAAACCATGAACAAAATATGCAAAAAATGAGACTTCTATCCTTTATGCAATTGGCAGAGAGCAATCCTGAAATTTCATTTGATGTTATCGAAAAGGAACTCCAAATCAAACCTGAAGAAGTTGAAAGTTTCATAATTGAAGGTATACACTTCTAGTAAAAAGTTAAACAGCAAGAAAAGTTGTTCATGTTTTTTAGTTTTAAAGACTAAACTTGTTCGTGCTAGGATGGATCAGTCCGCTAGGAAAGTGTATGTCTCCAGTACAATGCATAGAACCTTTGGCCGAGCCCAATGGCAACAGTTGCGTGACCTACTTCATTCATGGAAAGCGAATTTGAGTTCCGTACAAGAAGGAATGAAGACCATCACAGCTGCTCAACTTGAGATCATAAATCAGCAATGATTCCGATTGTATTAAATTTTTTTTGTAAGAATATAACAGGATGAAGAGAATGGAAATAAGTTTTAGAAATTTGCCTTTATACCTAACATCATATCTCGAGCAAAATATCCTCGACAGAAAGAACTGAGTGTTGTTACCAGTGAACTAGATGGTGACTTTAGCTTTTGTACTTCCTTGAGAACAATGACTACAGACACATTCAAAATATCTTGCAGGTACGGTTCAATAAAATATGTAACCTTAAATTAATAGTTTATAATTTATTAGTGTCCAGGTATTTCACAAAGTGCCAAAATTATTAAATCACCTTATTACAAGCACTCGTTTTATATCTATTACTAATTAATTACCAGTGAATTAAATGCTATAAAATGAATCAGAGTAATAAATCCCACAAATATATTAACGGTCTTATTCATAAATGACTAGCGTTAACGTGGACTTCAGCTTAAAATACGTTTAGAATGTGTTTCACAAATGTAATTACAGTTTTGTTCCGTGTATTCTTAACATAGAGGTACCTATAGTTAGTTACCTTAGTGAAACATTCTAAATGCATTTTAAGCTGAAATCCATTTTAACGTTAAAATGCGTTTGTGAATAAGAGGGTTAGACTTTTGAAGAAAACACGCTTATTTCAATTTACCTACAAAAATCTACAAAGAAGTATAAAAATTGTCCGAGATCGTTACAATAACTACTAATCTTAGTATGAACTATGGCTGGAATATATTATACAATGTACAGTATAATTATTTGCTTCGTATAAAAATGTTATTTATCTAATTGCACCCATTACCCGATAGAAATACCTATTACTGGGATAAAAGTTTATCTGCATTAGAGTCAGGTACTTTCTTTAAAACTATGAGTTGCATATCTAACAAAAGTTTAGAGATGTGTGCCTGTTCTGATCCTTGCAAGTAACACGTATAAATTCTCATAGACCAGTAATAAAATAATCATTTTATTGCATTTACTTTGATTTCAACTATTCACTTAGGGTTAACAAGCGATGAAGTGTGGGATTAAAATTAACAATGTTTCATCCATATTCAAAACACTGTCAAATATTATTCAGTTTGCAGGCACACACACTCAAAAACCTCGTTACATTGTACTTTTAAGATATAATGACAATTTGCTGAGCCCATACAGCAAATAATTATATACATGTTCTCCTTACCATCTTTTGATCAACAGCGCATGAAGTAACATTTATAAAAAATAATTCGTAAACATTTTATACAAACAATTTCAGCTTGTAGCTTCCACATATTTTTGTACTCATAATACATGGATTGAGATAGCTCCATCACTTTAAATCGTCTGTTGTTTTATGGGCCCAGAGAGTTGATTTGACCTTTATATAATGATTATTGGTACAAATAAAATATCCCCAAACATTATTGTCGCATGTTTTTGGTATAAAATTATTTGTACCAATAATTTCTAGGTAAACATATTTAGTTATTAAATTAGATTTGCAAGATTATTATTGCAACATAGGCAATAGTTAATAAAAAAAATTTCAATGTACAGTCAAAATCTGTTTCCATTTATTTAAATTTGGAAACATACGTTTATTAGTATAAACATTATTAAATACTGGTTAGTAAAAATCACAGACCAAAAAACTCGTTATCTTAGCAAGAATGTATACTTTGGTATACATTATGGAGGTATTCGTAAATTTTTGTAGTTTAGTTCAGTACTTACACTAGATGGTAAATGTTTCAACAAGTTCATAGCACCTTTAGAAAGAGTCACCAATCAATGGAAGGCCTGAACTAAAACCAGAACCTGAAAATACCCCAAGTTTAAAAAAGCTCAACTACTCAAACCCAATTTAACTGCAACTCAATGGTTATCTGTTAATTTGCCATCCACCCACTTCTTCAATTTAAGTTTAAAAACTCCCTATCTGGTTTGAGCATGCTCTTATTTATAAAGAATGGTTTATATGGTTTCTTGTAATACTTAGACTCCGTATTACTTGAACCAGTATCGTTATCAGACGGTTGTTTTTTGGTTGTATTTCCATAAGCACGGAGATGCTGAGGGATTGAGCCATGCTTGATGTGAATCATCCTCGTGTCGAGCACCTCGCAATCTATCTGCATCAAGGGGATCAGAGACGTTTGTGAAATGGTATCTGTAAGTGGAGAAACAAATTGATGATCAAGAAAATATGCCAAATAGAGCCGTCCTCAGTAAAACCATGAACTCTCCAATGTTTTAAGTGACCCCAGTAATTGTATGCTTTAGCTACAAAGGGATAAGATAATTACACCAAGGCTTGTTAAAATAATTGCCCATTTACAATATCCATTTCAGCATTTTTTTACATTTTCATTAACTTGATTGTGTTGAACCTTGATGTGATGAGTTGGTCAGTAAAAAAAATGTAATAAAAGGTTTACAGAATGCGAGATATAGGCAGTCAAAGTTTTCACGATTTTGTCGCAAAAATTGCAATATATCGAAAAACAGCAATTTTTGTAAAAAATTCTTAAACATCAAATTGGATATTAAGAAACACCTATTCTCTCAAAGAATGCAAATGGATCGGTGCGCCACTTTTCAGAGACATGATGTCACCTTTGGCAAATTGGGTAACTGTGACTTCTCGCAATCGATCAATTAACGAATTATAGGTAAGGTAGTGTTATAATTTAATTAATTTACATAAAGAATATTTCGTCAAAAATAGCATTAAACCACCAAGGTTTAGAATTCGTAAAGATTTTTCAATAAACATCGTATATCTATCGGATGTCGTAGAGACAGAAACAAATTGTGAAATTATTTAGCCAAAATATGCCATCATCTGAAATATATAACCGCATGACGTACGTTTAAAAAAGATGTCGATTCCTATAAATTACATGTAATTAAAATATTAAAAAATAAATACATAAATAACGATCTAATAAGTAAATTGTAGAGGGGGTTCAGTCGAAATTATTCATTTTTAATAAAGTTCAAAGATACGCCGAAAACCGAAAAGAATTCTGCGACGAATACATAATACACACGATCAACGCAGAAGTGTTTTTTCGTTTTTAAAGATACCTCATCGCTTCCGAAAGGAAGCTAACGTGTAAAAGGAACCTATCAAGTATTCTTGATACTTGATTCTCTAAAAAGGGACGCTGTGGTATTCAATTCTTTTTACAAAAGAAAAGTATTCTTTCTCCATTGACTTGCAAGCAAATTCGGGCCCGTCGAATCCAATTTCATCGTATTAGTTGAAATATTCCTCCTTCCTGCTATTGTTGGCGACAAAGATTATCGGCACCATAATGATTTGTTCACGCAATTGATCGAAATTTTTGTACTTCACTAAGGTATACCTCATTTTTAAAATAGCCCCATAAAAACAAGTTTAGGTGTTTTAGATCTCGAAACCGAGGAGGCCAAGCTACTGGTCTACCCGTCTGGTCCAACGTACCCCTTACACTTGATTCAAATCCCGGACTACCATACAATAATGGGGTGTACCATCGTGTAAAAGCCACATCCATAATCTAACCCCTAAAGGTACTTCTTCAAGGAAAACAGGCAAAGTATTATGGAGAAATTCCGAATATTGATGACCATTCATTACATTAGGCAATATGAATAGTCCAATTAAATGTTCATCGACAATCCCTACGCATATGTTTAATTGAAAACGATGTTGGACACGACCCAGAATTATTACATGAGGCCCAAACGTGCGTATTATATAGATTAGTTACACCTTTCCGCGTAAAAAGTTCGCATCTGTTACCAAGGTAATATGCGCCATGCTGCAGATTGTGACACCATAAGGAACCTGTCAGATTAACTCTTGTGTTTTCCGCGGATCTTTGTACACAATGCCTAATATTTGCTCTTCTACATTTAAAACGCATTGCGGGAAAATACTAGTCCCGTCTTGTCCACCTTTTGTGAGTAAATTTCTATGAGCACGTCTAAGTTAAACCACCGTAGCAAACGTTTTATGAAAAGTTTGGTGCTGGTGGAAATTGTTGGGCATACAAACGAGAAGCCGCTAACGAGTTGTGCCCAGCTTCCCTGTATGCCAAAACAATGTCCACTAACTCCGCGTTACTGAACATGTGTGCCACTTTAAATAATTCACAGACATCGAAAATTAAGAAAATAAAACCTACATTTGTGACGACACAAAGCTCTATTCTCAATTTGTTTCTGTCTCTATTACACCGGACAGATATACAATGTTCATTGAAACAATCTTTACAAATTCTAAATCTAATTGTTTATGACAATTTTTATCTAAACTTCATGTAATTTGATTAAATTTCAACACTGTCGTACAGAGAATTCATTAATTGATAGATTGCGAAAAATGCGAGTTACCCAATTCACCAAAGGTTATGACGTCATGCCTCTGGAAATTGGCGAAACCATCCATTCGCATTTTTCGGCAGAATATATGTTTCTTAATATACTATTTGGGGTTTCAGGATTTTCTACAAAATTGCTACTTTTCGTAATATTGCGCGTTTTTTGTGACAAAATTGTGGCAACCTTGACAGCTCATATCTCATTTTCTGTAAATTTTTGATGATAATTTTCTTTTACTGACCGACCTATCTGTGGTTATATTTTTTCTCATATGACGAGAATCACCCTGTATAGAACTTACAGATAGAATTACAATATTAAAGGATATTCATTGAACATATCAAATCCGAAAATTCAAGCAATTTGTTTTTACTCAACTTATATTGCCCATTTTTTGCTATATAATCCTGTCCCATCCCCTCTTCAATAACAATAAAATTGTATAATATCAACAGTTTTACATTACCATTTAAAAGCATCGAAGGCATGATCAGAGACATTCTCGGTCTCCTTGTCTTGTTATGATGCAACGCTGGCAATAACATGTGTTGGTCAGTAAACGAGACGACATAAAAAGTGTCATCTTGCCGATTGATAGCTTCGAAAAATTCAGAATAAGTCGTCTCTGGTTGCAAAGCAAATACTTGTATCTCATTCTTTGGTTCCATGGGAAGCTGAGGACCTGACTTATACCTGCAGATTATAGTAACTTGAATACATTAATAAAAAAATATTTGTAGTTTCACATTTGTTTCAAATGTCCATTATCACAATTAGAAAATTTTTATGTAGAGCTAATTTTATGATTAGGTTATCAAATTTTAACATGATTTTACAGATGTCATTGGAGCTTCACTATTAACAAAGTAATTAACCTCAAAATGTGTAAATTTTTTGTGTAATTATAGGAGATAAATCAACTTTACATAAGGTATTTCACAATTGCAAAGATTAGTCTTAATTACAAATGTGGATAAAGGGATGCCCCAAATTTTTCTATCAGATACTATACCGACCTATATCTCTTGTATGAAGGAACTACCCCATCTGATTTGTATTTTCTTCTCCGTTGGCGCGACTTAAGTTTCCCAGTAAAGGTTTCATTCTTGTCCAAATTTATTTTACCAGAAACATTAGCAGGTTTACCTATCCATCTGAAAATAAATAGATATTTACAGAACAAGGTCCCAGTCAGATTAGATTTGCGCTACATTTTATAGCATATCTTTCTTTAGGAATATAACGAGAGAAGTAAATCAGTCACAGGTACAGTCAGGAATTTATAAAATTAGCATAGTTTGCTTATATTCACAAATATAGTGTTTTATGTATGCAAGGAATTCAACTCTTATTTGGATTAATAAGGACTCTCACTCCGATTGCCCTTATTGGTGTATGTAACGCGTCTAAGTAAATTTACGTGAATAGTTCAAATTTACATAATGAATAACTTCGACAGTTTACTACCAAAATGAATATATACAAATGATTCGCTAACCAACAACTAACCAATTTTACAAAAATGATGTTATTTATTCAAGAGTGCAAGAGGTACTGTCGCTTTTACAAAATGAATTTTTCTATACAAATTGGAGGGAGAAAAAGAGAGGACAAAAACTTATCTTTCCCCCTTTACTGACGTTCCTGGAAGTAAAACGGCTATTCAAATGCTTCCTTATTGTAAAAAATACCGCAAATGAACTGTTCAATACTGGGTGTCCGAGATCTTTGGAAACTCCAGGATCTTAAGAGATTGCTACGTCCTAACATATAGTAGATTTTAAATATACTAATAAATAAATTTTATAATATATACATAGATTGACATAGAATCACATTGAGATAATAAAGCCTCGATGCCGCAATTTTTTCATGAAACATTTTGACTCTTATGATCGATATCAGCATTGAAATCAAGACTATTATCCTCCTCCTAAGTGCCTTCTCGATTGAGGTTGGCAGTTAATATGGTGTATGACTCTGTCCAGGGCTTGGTGTATTAAAGTGTTTCCATCGGTGTGGGTCCAGTTTCTTATATTTCGTAGCCACGATTTCTTTTTTCTGCCTATGTTGCGTTAACCCTCTATTTTGCCTTCTATAATTAGCTGCAGTTGTTCATATTATATATACCGCATTATGTGTCCACGGTAAACTGTTTTCCTTATTTTAAGTGTGCCAGTTAGGTGTGCACGAGTGTTCATTCTTCTTAAGACTTCGTGATTCTGGAAGTCCAACTTACTCTAAGCATCCGACAGTACATCCACATTTCAAAAAGTTTATTTATAACGTCTTGTTTCAATATCCGTATTTCACATCCATATAAAAGAATGAGGTTGGAGTGATCTAGCTGGCTGTTTATGTCTCTACCTAAGTAAATGTACCGCTGTGTTGTTTCAAGTTGTACTCCGTTTATTATTATGTTGGTATTGTTGTTATCTTGCGGATTTCTGTTAAAAATCATAGTTTTTATCATTGCAGTATTAATTTCTAGATCCATACTGGCACTTTCATCTGTCAGTTTGGACATCAAGATTTGCAAGTGTTCTTCTGATTCTGCTAATATCACGGTGTCGTCTGCATACCTTATATTATTTAAAATTGTTCCGTTTATTTTGACACCTTCTGGACAATTCTGCCGGGATTTTCTGATTATGTATTCAGTATGCACGTTAAACAATAATGGTGACCATATATATCCTTGTCGAACACTTCTTTGTATGTCTACATAGTTTGTGTTACCCTCTTCTGCTTGGGCACATCCTTTGGGATTCCCATATAAGTTTCGTATTATTATAATATCTCTTTCATCCAGGCCTCCTTTGGTGAGAACCTCGATTCATTTTTCATGTTGTATTCGGTCAAATGTCTTTTTATAATCAATGCATAATGCACATATGAAGTTTTCTTTGGACTTCCATATATATTTTTGCAGTTAGAGTTAGACCCAGGATAGCTTGTCTTGTTCCTGTGCCCCTTCTGAAGCCGTCTTGTGATCCGGTAATATATTCATCATATCTGTTGATTCTGTTGAATATTATCCGCATAAAGATTTTCACTGTGTGACTCATTAGTTCTGTGATTTTCGCATTTTTTCGCTTTGCTCTTTTTAGACAATGGTATAAATGTGGATCTTCTCCAATCGCCTCGAATTCTTCCAGATTCAGAAACGGTGTTGAAAAGTTGGGTCGATATATAAATGGGTCATCACTTATGTGTTTGAAATGCTCTGCTGTTATTTGAGCTTTTCCTGGTGATTTATTGCTTTTCGTTTCCCTGATTGCTTTAATGACCTCATCTTTCAGTACAGGTAGGTCGTCGCCTTTGTTCACTTTTGGATAACCCTTCTTTCTTCTTGTATCACCAAATTCTTTCAGGTATTTCCCCCACATAATTTGTTGTTTGCTGGGTTCTAGTCCTATTGCCTTATTTTCGTCTGCGATTGAAAGCTAGAAATCTCATTTAAGTTGTCTTGTAATCATAATATCTCACAAAGATTTTTCTACCCTGAACATTCACCATCACAAGAATACAAAAAGATTGTCTGTCGTGGCTAAGACCCATTCATACAAATCTCTGGAAAAATGTAGTGACAAGATAGAAGATAAAAAGATTATATTTCGTCATGATAAGAAAAATTGGGCCAAATGATAAAAATATTCGAGTAGTTTCAAGTTACCGAATTCTCAATCAATTGATAGAAATATGTATACAAGATATCAGCAATAAGGAAGTTAAGAAATAAATGAGTAAAGAGAAAAAACAGTCAAAGAAGAACAAATTATTTTGTATTTTATAGACAGTGGGTCGCCATGACTATAGAAATTCATTATGAATTTGCTAACCATAAATGTTATTAATACACATTAAAATTGAACCTGCAAATATTTAAATAACTTTGTTTTTATTTTTCAGTTGTTACGAGAACCAAATAAAATAAGGCTATGTCTATATGTGTGTGAGCTTATGTACTTTATTGTGCAACGTCTAATATTGACGTGTGCATTCTTACCGCTCCAACTCTAAAACGAGTCGTGCACTTTCAGTCTGATTAATAGCAGCAGGACACATGAAGAACGGCGAAAAATTCGAAGTTTTATTCTCCACTTGATCATCAGTCGTCCACAGAAGGTTTCTACTATGATGATCTGTTAATTTTGGCATGTCATTTTTCATAACAATAGGTTGTTTCATAGCAAATGGACTCCTAAAAAAGAAATGTCATTAAAGATATTTCTTTTACACATATTCATTATCATATAAATTATTTTATTTGTAAAAAGTACCTTAAGACGTCTATATTTAATCCCATTACTAATAAAAGAGCGCAAAGGAATAAGCCAGGTTTGATAGCTTTATTGCTAGGTTTACGTGGTATACTTTCTTCATATTGGGCCAAACGCTCTTTCAATATGGAATTCTCCTTTAAAAAAAAAATAAAAACATCATTAGGAAACGAAATATCTAAAAATACAAGTAAAATTGTAATACGAAATATTTTTTTTTAAATATGTAATAGACTGATTTGTTTTTGGTAAAATTTATAATCAAATAAATTTATAAAATTTACATTCATTCCTTAAATTGATGCCATTTTTCATTTCACAATGTTTGAACAAGTATGCATCTTAAGTAGATACTTGACAATTAAATATTAAGATATGAACTTAAATTTTACAGTCAATGTAGAATTTTATTTTTAATCGTCTTAAGAGTTGATTACATTTTATTACTATTACTGCAAATTGTCCCTTATTACCCTATATTAATATAAATCTCTAATAAAACGTAAATCTACTTCATTAAGATAAAAAAAATCAACATTCTGTAATTATTTGAGACTCAACACCAAAATTATATAACACTTCCAGAGATTAGCAGAGACTTAAAATGAAAGATAAGGAACTACTCAAGAGATATTTTTGAAAAAGTGTGTCAATTCAGTTTAATGTATCGAGAGTATTTTAACAAGTATAGAAAGAACTGAGTGTAGAAATACTTTATTGCCACAAAAAATACAAATTTATAATTCCAAATTTCCTTAATTTTACCTTTAACAGGATGTGCTCTGTTTATTTGATGATAATAATGTTTACTTATTGCCTGTTTACAACATATTTTAAATATAAACAATTAAGTATCACATTTTATTGAAATATGAATACGAGTAGTCTACAGATATTTTAATAAGTTCTCTTACTTGTAAGGTAAGCAGGCGTTATAATGTTTAGAAAATAAAAGTTAATTTAATCCCCAAATGTTTAGTTACCATTTTGCAGCTGCCGTACCAACTTATAAGAACTTCAAAAAAATACATTCTGGTAAAACAAATTTATCTCAATTTTTAAATTTTGGTAAAATAATGCAAAAAATTAGTAATTCCCCTAGTCGCTTCTGTCAAATTAGAAATACTTTTGGATATACCAGGAATCATACTGTTATTCCATTTAGTAAGAGCATTCAAAAAGTTATTTGCTGTAACGTATTTGAACAAAAGGAAAGGGCACAATTCTTTGGATGTAGTTAGATATATTCTGACGGTGAATAGCAAGAGTAAAAGTTTTCAAGTTTAAACAATGGATTACAGAAATTAATTAAAACAGAAAAGCTATGATTTTATATGTTCAAATATGTTCTATTTAACAGGGTTAAATTTAAAATCCTAGATAGGACACTACCTATTGACCACATTATGAATTTATTTCAGCTCAAAAACCTGGAAAATATCTCTAATTGCGAATTTTACGAAGTTTTTCACTTCACTTCGGTGCCAATTCAGTGTATTTTATTTTTTGCATACCATTTACCCACATACCCCTTAGAGTTAAATTAGAAATTTCTGGTTAGTTTTCTAGTTCAACTCAATATGATGGATATTAAGATGATTTATTCTTTGATCATATTTGATGTAGAAAATGTATTCAAGGCTATAAAAGCTTCTAGTCGATGAAGTACTCAAACAGTGCGATAAATACGAGGGATGGTACCTCGAACTAAAGACGAATACAGGAGCGTACAAATAATACTAATTTTAATCTCCATGTCGTCTGAAAATTTGTATTGTGGTTATTTCTGTGGAAAAGGTCTATAAAGGTAATGCGAATGTATCTATAAATGTTATATCGTCGGTCACTTTAATATGAACAGACAGAGTTGCATATACAACTATTACCTGGTAGGTAAAAGGGGTAAATCACCTCTCCCTATAAGTGAATACTCTACTTATTACACTAGGATTATGAGAGTTTTACTTATGAGTAAGGTTTACGATAGATCTGATATTAGGTATAAGGAAAAACAGAAAAGCGAATTCATTCCGTTGTGATATATGCTATTTTTTGTACGATTTTGTACAACAAAAAACAATTGGTAGAAGTCTTGCAAACAACAGCTTTTAAAAAAGAATACGTAGAAAAGATTGATGGTCATCATATCCTGAGATTACCTCCATACCATCGTAATTGAAATCCGATAGAACTTATATGGAGCCAATTGAAACAAGTAGTTCTATCCAGAAATGCAAGCCCACAATTAATAACTTCGTTATTGCATTAATAAAAATAGTATTGTCAGAGATTTCACCCGATAATTGAAAAAATATAGTAGGGATGTGGAAACCATTGAAAAAAATCAAATCAATCAATCAAATCAAAATCAATAATTAGGTTAAATTCAGAAGATTCAGAAAGTGATGATTCTTGTTTAGATTTACAATCTCGTTTTTGTAAACTGTAGGTGAAAATTGTATTTTTTTTAATAGAAAATTGTGTACATTGTTAGTGCACAGTAACCGCGAAATAAGGCATATAATTAAAAATCTTGATTGCAATGGTATTTATATCTCAAACTTCAAATTTTCCATTTCTCATAAAAAAACTTTTGTGTATATTTCACAAAAACACATTTCCGACAATGTTAACTAAAAGTATGCTAAGCATAATATGCAATGAAAGATTTGAAATTTGTGAAAGTCATACGAAGTTTAACATACTTTTTTTTAGCTTATTTTGTTATAACCCTCTACTTAGCTGTAAGTAGTAAATATGAAACGTTGTAAATATTCCAAATTGTAAATACAGAAATAGAATAAATTAGAAATAACCCATGGCAAGCCAGAGGCAATATAGTGAATTTACGGAAACAGTAACGTCAATACAAGAAATGACAAAAATGTTGAGTGACATTTCTCCAGAAAAAAATAACTCCATTTTTCTTACGTTGTTTTTTAAAAACTTTGTTTATTGACATTATTTATACATATATGCCATATTTTCAGTGGGTTTGTAAAAATTATGTAACAAATGATCAACATCAATGTTAAAATGATTATTACAATAGCAGTTTTAGAATAAGTCTTTATCTTTGAATAAATTTTCTACATTAAATACGGTCGAAGTATATGGCAGGCTGATTCAAGGCAGCCTTTTTTGGAGTACACTTGGACTGGTGAACTTATTAAAATATCGGTAGACTTTCTTATGACATCTATTAAAAAAAAACCCTCAAGTAATTTCATATTTAGAGTGTTTCTTTAAATTTGTTATTCGCAGACATTTTTGAAATTGATTTCTCATGGAGGCTAAGCACACTTTACCTTAAACTTTTGTCATTAATTTATTAATTACCTGTTGTAATCTTTTATTCTCTGCATTTAACTCTTTAACTTGATCTTCAAGAGAAGCCACATAATCTTTCTTTCTTTTCCTTGATAAACTAGCAGATTCCCTATTCTTAATTTTCCGCTGTTGCCTCTTGAAAGCCTTTGGATCTATATTTCCCGTTATTGAAAATGTCTCCATGCAATCTACACCCTTCCGCACTACTACAGAAGGAACAGATGTGTTCCGCACCACCATGGAAGATGTGGAAGTGTTTGTTATAGTTGGAATCTCCTTTTTGTCTAGTATGACAATACTTGATGGCTGAGTAATTACAGGCTTAACTTCAGGTTTAATCAACACAATGTTGCTACCTTTCTTCACACCATTAAGAATGGGTTTTTTAGGAACTATGGGAATCTGCTTTAGTGGGACTTTTGGTTTAGCAACAAACTGTATAGGTTGAGCATATATCACGTTATTAGAAAACTCATTGTGGTTCAAGATGATAGACTTCGGAGATGCTGGCATCGGTTCTTCTTTGACATCGTAACAAACTGGAGAGCGAGGGGAATTTGGGGATTTCATTGAACCTGGGCTAAGAGCTTCTGGTTTGACCTCCGGTTGCATATTTGGAAATGACTCTGGGCTACACTTCAATATGTTAATATCCTGAAGATCACTGATTTCGGGAAATGATTCCGGGCTAGGGCTTAAAACGTCCTGGAGTTCACATGCATCTTTTGCAACATTCTCGTCATTGTTCGGAGGTGGGGATGCTATCTCGGCCATTATTTCTTCCGGGCTCTTGTCAAAGAAAGAATTTAACAGACCAAGTTCATCCTCGCCAGGGTTCAGAAATAGAGGTATGTCTAAATCGGTAGACAGTTGTGTTATGAAGTCCTCATCGGAAGTCACATCCATAAAATCTACAAATCGAGATTATAACAAGGTCACAGCAGAAGTCAAAATACCACAAAGAATCTTTAAAACTTGACAAGATGTCTGTCATGGATTAAAAAATGTATAAATGCCTTATGACCAAAACTCCTATAACTATATGGTATTTTAAATTGTATAAAAAAATTGTATATAAATTGTATTGTATTTTGGATTTTTCAGTTCTTTTAAAAGTTAGGGAATTCTTTTCCCTGCTTTTGTCCACTTTTCCACAAATGTATTTTTCCATACTTTCAATGTCACAAGAACAGCAGCGTTATTCATACAACAAAGTTCAAAACTCAGAAGCCTACCATTTGAGATTTTGACAAATTTTTGTAATTAGTATAAATTCAAAAAAATTTCTAGGTTACATTTCACGCCAAAAAAGTCTGAGAAAAAAATTATGGTTATTCCTTATCATTAAATACTCTATTTTTGAAGTAAATTCATATCCAAATTGATACTTGTATTGATAATGCAAGTCACAAAAAAGGTGATAATACAAATAACTCATCTCATGGTATAAGACTTTAATTATGTGGCGTGTACTCAAATTTTTCTTAATGATGCACATATGCAATGTGCAATAGTCATTACACCAAATTTTTGATGTCATGTCACACAGGCCCTATATTTTATGAATATGTCTACAAAAGCTTTATTGATAGATCTGATGCCAAATTGACATGATACATTTTAAAGATGCCCATAGCAGACAATTTAAAGTGATCTACAACTAGATAACTTTAAAATATAATCTTCAAATCATTAGGCATTCAAATGTAAAATTGATCATAATACAGTCTTTAAGGTGCCTTGTGCTGTTTGCCAGTTGATGACTTAAGAGCAGCTGACCATTCGGATCAGCATGTTTGGAAGTCATGCATTATATTTTACCAGTAACATTCTACACAAACTAGTAACAGAAATGTGTTACTTTTTCCTGGTAACAGATAACAAAAAATCTATTAGTAGAAGCAGTAAAGCTGCAGACTTTTTTTAAAATTTTTTTATGTATCAATGAACAACAACTTTGAAATCCAGTTAATGTTCCACCTAGAGTAGAAATATAGTTTCCACTAGAATGAACCCCCTATTAACTCTTTGGTAAGCCAACTCTTTATCTAAACAGTGTTTCATTTATAGCTAAAAATAATATTAAAACTTTTATCATAATGATGCTTATACTCATCAGTTGGATAGGTAGAAAGGTATACTTCTAATCGAATAGAAAAATAAGTCTGATCTGAATGGATTTAAAACTAATTGTTTCTATAGTATTTTGGCGAATTTTAGATAATTTTAAATGATACATGAACGTAGAGTTGGTAGACTTTTTTATATAAAATTAAAAGTTGTATAAAATAAATATTGTTTACTGTAATGGAAATCAGGGTTTGAAAATGTAAAAATTTGAAAAATGCATGATGTATAACATTATCAAATCCTTTAAAACTCTACTATAAAAATAAACTTAGAAAATTGCTGAAGAGCAGATAGCTTTAAACCTTTGTAATTCGAAGTCATATGTTTAAATAACTAAATAGTGTGTAATCAGAAATAAAGAAGAGATAAAGAAAATCCATTCGGATATTTTAGAGTACCGATGTAGTAACACGTGGAAACGTTTGAAGAATAACTCAGGTGAATAATCTGGTATATAACACTACCTATAATTCAACAAGAAATTTATGCTCTTACCGGAAGAATATGATCGATCGCTGCATGATTCCGGCGAACTTTTAAATACATATTCGTTCAAACCGAAATCGTCAGTAGTCAACATCGTTCCTATGGCGTTTTAGGTATTAGAAATATGAAATCATTGACTCATCTCTGTTCCTTCACTCTTTGAATGAACAACGTGCAAAACGTGACGTATAAACTAGAAAGACATAAACCGCAGGCCATTGACTGTATTTCACTATTTTGTATTCGTGTGAAGTGTTCCTCCCACAAACTCACAAAACGTAAAACCGCACTTCAGTCCTTCAGCCTTCAACTCACCGAACGTATACATTGATGAAAGCACAGAACAATACACTAAAAGAATCAGTTGAAACGAAAGTTGGACGTTGCGGAAAGGTATATGTTTTGTGTTCTCTCCCACTCCTTAATATATTTTTATTATTTTGATTCTTAAAACCAAAATATTCACATCAACGTTCGTGAACCCAAAGAATCACAAGAATAAGAAGAAACAGGGCGGCCCGAGAAACTCTCTCCCGTGACGTATTCGTTTTTGATTGGTACACAAATTTTCATTGTTCAACTGTTAGACAAATGGCACCAAATCTGAAAGTAATATTTTACCTCCGAAATAAATCAAGTTTTCTATCGCCGGGCACAATTAATACGTATTTTTTTGTATCAGAAATAAACTATAGATTTAAAAGTTTACTGTTGCACACAGCGTATAGTTAAGAAATTTTGTTTACATAGAGAATCAGCTGCTTGAAAATGTGCCACATGTAAATTTCCGTAAGAAAACGATTTGTGTAGATACAGTTGCCATGGGTTACCATCCCCTCTCCAAAATTTATACGTCCTTACTTTCGTCGCGCATTAATATTGTAACGTATTTATGTTTAAGCTCTAATTTAAAATTTTGATCCTGAAGTTTAAACGACTAAAGGTCGTAAGTGGCTACATCGCTGTAGTAGCGTCGGTCAATTATAAATAGAAGAAGAAGTAGTAGTACTTTCGGCCATTAAACTTAGGTAATTTTAACCATAGAATTGAAAAAAATCGGGCCTATTATATCAAATATGACAACTTTACGGTAGTTTTTTTTTCAGATTTCTGTCGGACATTATGAGGTAAGTAATAAAAAGATACGGGAAAATAAGTGAAAACATGAATAGAAACACAAACGTTTTCCCGCCTTCGCCATATTCAAATTGTGTACACAGCCAGGCTAAGAGGATATTTGGTAGTAGCTAAAAGACCGGCGTGACGGATAGTATTGTCGGATAAATGTAATTAGTGTTTTTGTGTAGAACAGGTAGAGCAAATGTTTAACGTAACAAAGTAAATGTAAAAAATAAGAAAGAGGGATGCAAAAACGATGAGAAGTGGGGTATAAAGCGAAAACTTGTGTCGTGGGTATTATTCTTGAATGTTATACCGTACCCGTAGCTCCTCGTATTCCTAATGATCATGCACTGAAAAACCAACTACTATTAATGTTCCACATCCTTGAAATAAAAAAAAAATGAAATATAAAAAAAAGAACACACCTCATCGAACCAACCCGTTGACCCCGTATACTCCGACCAATTGGTTCTGGCTCAGCACTCAGCACTCGTATCGCTACCCAAATAAATAATATTTACATATTATACTGTATGGTAGGTTGCCGTGATGTAGATAGTAACAAAATATTAAATTAACATACCTTTGTCTTGTACATTTATGCACTACCTGACTGGCTATCAAATCGACGTCTATTGAGCCAGGTCATCCATTTCATAAGTCCTTTATAGCACTATATTTTATTGCTAATTTATTAGGCCAAAAACGATTTTGTTGCTCCACCCCCTTCCGAGATAAAGGGGGATAATCTGGCTTAATACTTTAGTCAAGTCACCCACACCTACATCTCCAGAACCAATGAAGGTGCAAATATTAACCAAACCATATATTTCACCGCTAATCTATTACTGACGATATAGGCAAATTGCAATTTCCCAAAATCACCCCTTCAACCCCTAGCAGATTTCTCACTCCCCGAAATATCTCAGTAGACAGTTTCTTTGCAAACTAAAGCATGGATAATTTATTGCTAATTTGTTGCTGAGCTTCTACGTCAAAAACGATTTTATTGCTCCACCCGTCCCAAGAAAAAGGGGATAATTTAAGAGGATACATAATATATACGTAGATAGGGAAAAGGGCATCTTACCTCTTCGTGAAGGGAGGGGAAAAGTATAAAGGTTGTCCTATAGCATATCAACTGCACCATTATACATTGTGTCTGCTACATATTATATATACTGAATTATACATTATATATAATACTACTAATTATATATAATGTAATATATATACGTATATATTGTAATAAATGTATGTATATATGTAATACTACACATTATATATAATGAAATATCTCTCTCACTTCATCTCTTTGACAGAGATCAACATAGATCCTAACTATAATATCATTAGATCTGTATATTTTGATACTGCTAACCTATTCTCACTACAAGCAGCTACAAACCATTTACAACATGAACATTTCCCATCTTTTGTCTACAGATTAATAGGGAAGAAATAAAATAAGCAACAATTTTCTAATTTTTAGGACGCAAATCAATTACCCTGACGTACAGTGTATTGAATCTCATCCTCGCTCAATGCAAAACTTTTTGCAGTCACGTGATAAGAGTTGAATGTGGTGAAAAATTAAAATGCATCATGTATGATTCGATTTTTTTTTATTATATTTATGTAATATGTACTTATGTACATAAATTAACACTATTAGATCAAATACGAATAATGACAATCATTCCCGGAGTGTGCCGAGACAACTCCGCGACGTTTTTATTTTTTAGTTTCAGTATAACAGTTTTTTTTAATATAAGCATAGTTGTATTTCCATCATGTTTGAAAATAAATAACAGTAAAAATATATTACAAACATTGTATAAAACATACTAAATGTAATAAAAAACATGAAAATATATTATCTGTATAATATACACAGAAATTTTACAACTAATGACTGGTTAATAGGGTAAAATTGTTGGAATTATTTAAACGGAAATAACTGTCATTCTAAGTTTCAAATGATTGCTAATCAAAGCGAAGTCCGGAGAACACGAAAAATTCAAAAAATTTAACTGAAAAATATACTTGAGCATATTCGTTTAAGGGTTATATCGGTTTAAAAAGTGTGAAGGTCTGGAGAGTCCTATGGAATCTTTCGTGTTTTCCGTCCCCACTTCTACACCCAAAAGCCTTACAAGGACACCGGATTTCTTTAGTTTTGTACTAGCTAAATAGCGAAATGAATATGTTGTGTCTACACAGCTCAGGAAATTTTCAATGGATGATCAAAAAAACCGGAAATGGTAAAAAAAGGGGATAACCTTAAACGTCGTCATCTTCGTATTTCCCGGTACTTAGATCAATAATTATTACCATTTGAGCAAACATATATACTAAAAACAAAATGAAAATGACTAGTCAATTACAATTATTTACTGTGTGATAATATCCGCAAAATAACCACCATTTTTTTATGTATACATAAACATTTCTCTATAAATAAATACATCGCTATACAATAATTATTTTTCATAAAAAATAAATTTTACACTTATTAATCCTATAAATGATATGTTGATTCAGGAGGAGGAAAGGAAACTGTACAAATGCATCTATTAAATGACTAAAAAACAAACTTTCATTATTTACATTTAGCGAACATTATAAACGCTCATTTTTGGTAAATTCTCTGTGACAATGGCACTAGTAAATAAATGGTTAACAATTTGAATTAAAATATCACATGTATAGAAAAGTAATTACCCATCGGTATTTGTGTTAAGGGGTAAATACTTTTGATAAGTTTGCTCACAAGAAAGTTACAGTTATTTTTTAACCTACTTAAATTAAAAAAACAATAATAATAATCCTGACTATCCTCAAATATATTAGGAAATTATCTTGAAATTACTCCTAACCATTTTCAATGTGTACTTACATTATTTTATTCAAGATCTTACAACTCGACTAAATAATTTTAGAACTATAAACATTTTGTATATACTTAAAGACTTTTCTATACAAATAGGTCCATTTAGGTTTGTGAATAATTAGATTGTAAAATTTTGGATCATTGGGTAAAATTACAATTTATAAATCAAAGCTTTTAGTAATACACTAAGTTAATTCAAACTTTATTAAGAAAACATATAGGTCTTTTAAACAACATAAAAAAAAAAACATTAAAAATGGGTAGTTACAATATCTATGACTTAAAACATTTAATGGAATACCGAACTCTAATATGGATTGTTTGACATTTAAATTTAAACTGAAATATTATAGCTTGGACGACTTTTCAATATTTTCCATTAAAAAATTCAGAACTTTGACCTCACAAAGTGGAATTTGGGTATTTTGAGACAAATCTGAATATAATTAAATAACACACGTTTTTACATTAAAGAAAAAAGAACTATCTAATATCTAAAATTGGTTTAGGAATATAAGGTATTCTGGGTTACTTTTGATTAAGAAAATATAATTAATTTATGATTTGGTATGGTCTAACATCTTATAATTTCAAAATTTTCCTTTTGGTACATTTGAGGAGAATACCACCAATTGCTCAATATTATCACACAGTAAGTAAGCACACTTTATTAAAAAGAATAAGGAAAATTTCCGGAGCCGCCACAAAGCTTTATTTTCCTCATATATGTATATTTTTTTAAAACGGATGACGACAGCACCAAAAAGATAGTGCAGGCACGCATGGGGTATAATACTGACTGTCGCTGCTGCCACATTCAACAATATAGTATTTTTTTATTCCTTACTTCGAATTGCTGGTAACCCAACAAACAACAACTTCAAAAAATGTACAGTTAATAATACTATGAGTTATGTTACGGTACAAGGTAATAGGTTTTCAGTTCTTTAAAGCTCATGTATGTCATTATTTACCATGCCTCAGGTCGCGCGCGGTACTTTTTTTATTATTTTGCTTCTTTAGGATGCGAGCGGCGGAACACTACATGTGGTCAAACATTTTTACTTTTCATACTTGTTTATTCTTCTTTTACGTTCATTCGATTTTAATGGCTCTCATAACCATATCAAGAGCGAATATCTTCTGGTCTACGATCTGTCGCCACTCGTAGAAGATTCATAAATTCCGATTCTAGAGTCTGCCTTGCCTAAAAAACGAAGTGAAGATTTTAGTGCTATCAGAAATAAACGAGTTTTTTAATGTTTGAAAAGTTTTTACTCTAGTCGAGAATAAACTAAACTAACTCTGTTCTAAAACCAGCACATTGGTATTGAAACATATATTGAAAATGGAATTTCTGTGCACATAGATCAGAGTGAGTTTATCTCGCGAACCACAAGACTCAAAAGAATGGAGAACTCAAAGATTTCTCCATATTGTATTTGAGTGCTAAAGAACCTGCACCCAAAGGGCTCCGGGACTCGATGTATTCAAAAACCTTCCGTGCCTTATCTACTATAGACATTCATACAAATCTTTTAAAACAGTTCCCCTATTGAAATTTATGTAAAATTTTGTTTTAAATATTGTGATATACTCACTGCTGTATTTTGTGTTGGAATCTGCAACGCCAACGCCATATTATTCGCATCGAAACTCTCATCTAATGCTATTAGAGCACCATGTACACCTGATTCTAATAAGTTATTTCCATATTCCTGAAAAATATATCCACAAAACAAATTAACATTATTTCAAAGATTTCCAGGACTCACCTTTAGACCTATTAAGGCGACCCATCTTATTAACCGATCATTGCTCCACACGAGGACGTCGGCAAGGGTATTCTCGCAATTTTTTCTTCTCTCCTCTAACGCGTTCCTATCGTAATTTAATCTTTTTAAACATGATATGCCATATTGAAGACTAGTTCTGAAAATAAAAAAAAGTATCTTTATAATCTAAAATTGATTTGACTTGATCGATATACGTGTTACACTATACTCAAGGTTTTGATGTGAACCTACTGCAATTCATTAAATCGCTCTCAGTTTGTCGAATGTCAGGGTTACAATTTGAAAGATTATATAAGAGAATATGCTCCAAAGGGAAGCCACGTAATTGCTTTAGTTGTTGTTCATTAATAGCATAAGTATGGATATTAAGGATAAATTTCATAACGCTTTTATTAAGTCGCTTTGGGTTGTGTCCAGGTGGAAATTTGTAATCGATTTTAAACTAACTTCCCGATGAGCTAGAGGTTTGAAATCTTGTACACAGCTAAAAACTCGATGACAATACAATAATATTGAGTTATTGGGTTAATGGCGTGGAACGTATATAGGAACAGTGGGAATCTCTTTGATGCATACATGCGCGAAAATATATCTCTTGAAAAGAAGCACCATCATCTTTGATGGCATAACTGATACATAACAGTATCACGTTTCATTTGCCACTAATGGTAGTGGCGTCACTATCCAGTGTCATGTATGTAAATGAAATGGCCTGTTGTACTGCAGGTGTTGGAAAATATTACGTAACGAAAACAAGAGACTTACCTTACTCTCTCTTATTCATAAACGCATTTTAACGCTGAAATGGATTTTAGCTTAAAATGCGTTTAGAGTGTGTTTCAATAAGGTAGGTTTAGTTACCTCCATGTTAAGAATACACGGAACAAAACATCCGTGAAACACATTCTAAACGTATTTTAAGCTAAAATCCATTATAATGTTAATATGCGTTTATGAATAAGACCGATAGTCTATAAAATTTTGTAAGTAATGTATATAATGTAAGTAATGTATACGTTTATAACATATTTCATCATCATCTACTGAATTGATAATAAATAACTTTTATCTACTATTGCAAGGTGGCAACATATGTAAGTTCTGCCAAGCAAGTAGCGTTTATGCAGTGTATTGTTCTAGGTTATTATATTACTTGCTAAATACAAATGATATGAAGTACTAAGGAGTATGCTATATTGAAATAAATTTAATTTAAAACGTAATAATAAATAATAAGTATTTGACTAAAAATAAATTTTGAGGAAAACGTGCGGCGCTTATAATAGATAAATAGTAAGGATTGCATGGAGTACCTATCTGTCTGTTCCAAAAAGGAAATCATACAAAGTAAACTAGTTTCCAAAGTATAGGTTCAAAAAGCAATCCAGATCATGAAATTGCTTAATGGCTCTAATTGCTATTTTCAACAAACCAAACATTATCATACATAATAGAAACACGATAACCTAAATGAAAACAATCAAATTAATAATTAACCAATTTACTAACTAGGTTAAATTTTGGTTTTCATAACAATAATTTTTTGATTTATTGCAATTCGCAAATGGAATACTATGGACAACTTGATAAGACAAAGTAGTAAACGCAGTGTATCTGCAGGAAGACTATGTATATGAGCACACAGGAAGTATAATACATAGTGCATAGTGCACTTAATAGATTAGCAGAATACATAAGGGAGAAGCTATTATCATCAGAACGCATTTTTCTAGGTCGAGTTGGAGATGATCGATATCATATTTTCATTTGTTCAGAGATTGTTTGAAATAGTTTCTATTCATCCAATGCGTTGCATAGGTTCAGTTTACCTGTGGAATCCATCGACCATCTTGAGCTGCGTCCGGAGATCCTTCTTAGTGAGATGATCGAGCATCCTGGCATCGACGAGGCACTCCATGAATGTAGTCCTATATTGGGGAAGACCGAGCGATGGTAACCAACAATTCCCGATCCATTCGTGGTTCATGTCGCCGAACGCCAACGTCGTCCTCGAGGTCTTTGGCGCCGAAGGAGACGTCAAAGACACCATTTCTTGGATGGCCAGTCTGAGTTTCAATCTGTGGAGAGGATTACTTATACCTGAAATAGAAAAACAATCTCGTATTAAGGGGGTTATTTGAGGTTGCTATCTGCTCTATACATAAAGGCGTCTAAATTAACTTACAGAACTACGAAAATATGCATTAAATATATCAAAGTATGCAGGCAATATACACCAAAAAAATTGTAAATATGCATTTATTTGCCTTTATATGTAAGCCCTTAAACACTTACTTATTATACTTCAGTTATTGTAATGATTCTGCACAAACAAAACACATTCATTTTTTATTTATAAAATTTCAGATAATGAAGTTTTCACGTAGTTTAAAAAAAAATTTATGTTGGCAAAATGTGACTACTCAGAAGAAACTACTCAGGGAGTAGGAGTCAATCTCTCAAAGGGACAGATCTTAGGCAAAGTGAAGATCATTCTGGACTTCAATTATTATCAGAATTAGGTTAGTTCAACAAAAGTTCAGCAAAACCGCTCATAGAGTTTCAAGTTACATTCTGAAAGAGGTCAGGTTAATTGTAGCAAGGGCCTTCAGTCTGCAAATCCTTATGAAGATTCTGTGCAAGTTTTTAATGGGTAAAGTTTTGGAATGCATTCGATATTGCAATTAGGATATATTTCTTGTAATCCTGCTTCCTAGCAGACATCTACATAAAAAACTGAGATGATGTAATTTCCGTGTTGAGTGCTTCCTTTTTTACCAAATAAATACGGTTTTATAGGCTTGATTTTTTTCTAGAACCGCATTTCAATTTGGATAAATGCTGGCAATTCTTGATTTTAATACTTCATTTTTCTATTTTTCTGACAGTAACAATTTACCTAAGCATATTTCCTTTTCTATTTCATTTATTGGCTCAGAAACACAAACAAGATTGTTTTTATCTATAATATAAAAATGAGTCGCTGAATGTGTTGCTAAGCGCAAAACTCGAGAACGGTTGGACCGATTTCGCTAATTCTTTTTTTAAAATATTCCTAGAAGTACGAGGATGGTTCTTACGGAGAGAAAAATTCAAAAAAAAAAATTTTAAATTTCCTGAAAAAGTCTAAAAACAACACTTTTCTATACTCCCATACAAAAGATTTGTGATAATACTTAAAAGTCAATTTGAACTTTAATACCATACGATAAAGTTTGTGTTAGTGGAGAGGTTCCGGGAAGGCAAAACAATTGAGTGACGTTAGTATCGTATAAATATTAATGTCAATATTTGTCAATATTTATTTTTTTGTTGCCTATGGTAAAATGTAAATTGTCTGTGGTAAAATGTCAATTGAAATGTAAATATTTCTTTGCTGTGCATCTATAATATTACTAAACCTAAAAGTGTTGTGTGTTTGTGACTTACTAAATATGGCTCCTATAAGGCGGCGGACAAATTTAGGCAGGAGAACCCGAAATGCAACAAATCAAATGCATTATCAATCTAATCGTACTGCCCAGGAACCTGAAGATCGCAATGAACGTGAAAGAATTCGCTTACGACAGACCCGTGAAGCGCGACATTCGACTAATTAACATTCATCAGGTTGAATCAGACCAAACTTCGATCAGAAGACTATATTCACCTTCGAGATGCAATTAATTCTGATGGAAATGCTGAAAATGTTGGCCGGATGACTATTCTTCCAGCAACCTACATCGGAAGTCCTCGGCATATGCATGAATATGCTCAAGATGCCATGTCCTATGTTCGGCATTATGGTTGCCTACTGGCTGCCAAAAACACCGATGTAAATGAATTAAATTTCAAAATTCAAGATGACATTCCTGGCGAAATGAGGACATATAAATTAATTAATACGGCAATTAAGGAAGATGATGTCGTGAACTATCCACCGGAATTTTTAAACTCACTAGATTTGCCAGGATTGCCGCCTCACAATCTTCAATTAAAAGTTGGATCTGTAGTTATAATGTTGCGAAATATTAACCAACCGCGACTTTGTAACGGCACACGATTAGTGATAAAAAAATTACTGAATAACGTAATAGAAGCAATCATATTGAAAGGAAAGTATAAAGGAGAAGACGTTCTGATACCCCGCATCCCAATGATTCCGACTGACGTACCATTCGAGTTTAAACGACTGCAGTTTCCAGTACGGCTTGCTTTCGCTATGACTATAAACAAATCCCAGGGGCAGTCATTAAGTGTTTGTGGTATTAATTTAGAAAACCCATGTTTCTCGCATGGTCAATTGTATGTTGCCTGTTCCCGTATTGGAAAACCATCTGCTCTGTTTGTTTACGCGCCAGGCAATCAAACAAAAAATATCGTGTACCATAAAGTACTACAATAAAAATGAAACTTGATTTAGAATAAGTAAAAATAAAATCAAATATAATAAGTAGGTATCATAATAAGAAATCTGAAATTGTGATTTTCATTGTGATTTTTTAGTGACTATTAAAAGAATTTTGTGAGTTTTATAATTTTTAATTTTTGACATAATGTAATTGTTGACTTATTAACTTAAAAAAATAAAAAAATTAAAGAATCGACTGTTAGGCGATACGAAGTTCGCCGGGTCAGCTAGTACCATATAAAAAATTTTTTCATTGGAAAATTGGATTTTTGTTATTTAAAACTGTAAGTCACAATTCATATTATATTATATTAGCAATTTGTTCTAAATGGTAGCCCAGGAAATAAATATAATTTAATCAAGTGTCCGATGTTAAAATTGGCTCGGGTGGCAAGAAACGATTCAGGAAATTCTTTACTTTACACCAGTACAAGTGTAATCTGCTTATGGGAGAAGGTAATTGAAGTTGATCACACAGTAAAAAAATGGAATAATTAAAAATAAAATGTATTATGGGAGTAAAATCCAAATTAGGTAACAAATTTAACTACACATAATAAAAGTAAAATATGCCAACATACAGTTAATATGTATTTTTGGTATTCTTAAGCCCCATTAATATGATTTTTCTCTTACCTATTTCCCGTTGGATCTCGGTATCGCTGAGTGCACTCATTATAGCCCCCGATTTGACGTTGGCACGACACGCTGCAACATACCATGCTGGCATACCAACCCACAATTCTAACCATGCGACTATCGTCGGTCCATTCCACAGGGCGAATGGTGTGCCTGCTTTCATGGCCTCAGCGAGCAGTTCATGACGATAGTCTCTTTCCCTAGGAGACATGGAGAAAATATTGAAATGAAAATTTAAATATTTTATTCCTACCTTGCAAATCTACAAACGCTCGAATGAAACACAATACTACTAAATTTTTCAAATGACTGATGGTTATATTAAATATAGTTGAAACGCTATTGTGTTTTCATCCAATTTTTCATTTTACAGAAGGCACAGGACTAACGTAATATAAGCACAAAAGTGAGGAACAACATAATTTTTTTATTCTGTAATGTAAGCTGTAATCCTGTTTATTTAGTAAAAGAGTTCTCTACAAACAAACGTTTTGATTGGTCGCATAGGAGTAGTTGTTTAAAAGTGCTATGTTTTTAAATTCATTTTTAAACTATTCAAAATTAAAAATGATGTTCAAGCTGAATTCAAAGAGTTTGTATTTTTATCAACTTGAATTATATAGTGAAAATGTAAATTTTAACTTATTTACAACTTTTTACATTTTTTTATATCAAGATCTAAAACTTGTATATTGTTTCCTGTGTATTTCTGTGGTGTCTAAATACTTAAAAATTATTGCAATTTACACGCAAGTATTATTCATTTGCAAGTTGTACATATAGACACAAATTATATTTACTAGTTATTGCTTGTACATACTTTTTCTTTTGTCGTCGATCGAATTCACTTTTTTGTCCTATTTTTCCTGATAAACTCATTGAATCACTCAAATCTCCATCTGGTACTCCAATACTGCCTTGACTTAAGTTCAACGTACTATCGTGTCCGGACATATCCTTGCCTTTCACCTGGAAATTTAATAAAATTCAATGTACATATAATAATTAATATGGAGTTATTAAAAACGTTTATCATGTACGTAAATTACGTTCCGTTTATCAAGTACGAAAAAACATTTGTGCGCTAAAATACTTCTGTACAAGTACATTATAATACTGAAACACCATAACTGGGAACAAGTTAACGAATTGAGCTGGACTGATAAAAACCCGACAAAAAACTTAATTATAATATTTTGGCTATGAAAAACATGACGTTTTGAAAATGACTGTTTTGATACATCATTACTGAGTTTATGGAAAATAAGAGCAGTAGACATTTTAATAGTAATCAAAAAACAAAATGTTACAATTGATACCGTCCACATTCTTACCATAAATATATAAATGTTCACATGTATAATTCGTCGCATTTTATTTGAGACTCGAATTGTGATACGCGTTACCGAAACCCCGATTGTAAGAGATTATAAAAGAAGATGAAAAGGCTTAAAAATTGTTATCCGCTCGTAATGACAGAGTATTTACATATATTAAATGAACCGTACTTAGAGCACTTAGACAACAACAGGGGCTTCAAGAACTTATAAACTTAAAAAGAACTCATTCTCACTGATGGGTCGTGGTGTAAATTTAAATTACATAATAACGAAGTAAAATTGTCTTAACGGTGGGTAAGATAGGGACTGACTGACATATATTTAAATGGTGTATTAAAATAAATTCATTTTACTTTGTACTTGACAAGTGTTTGTTTCATAATTTTTAAAATGTGGCGGCCTTGATTAAACAGAGAACATGAAATAAATTAAGAAGCAGGTTCAGATGAAGAAATAGCAGTGGATGAAGATATGGAATATGGCGAAGGATCCGAACTAAGCGAGGAAGAATTGGAAGAAGTTGACAACATAGAACCTGCATCGTAATGGCCTATACACCATATGCAAAAAAGAGAAAAGGAGATGATTTAAATTTTTTTATGCTGTAGAAAAGAATAATTTGTTTGTAATCATTTAAAAATTCCGGTACGGTCCAAATATCCCAGACGGCCATTCGAAACCATCTCCTAATCGGCAATAAAGCACTCCACCATTCTCCATTCAACAGATAATTTATGACCTTTTATTAGGGTGTCTTGTACCAAGTTTATTGTAATTTTGTCTCAAATAAAATGCGACATACTAAGTACACCGTTATGTATCTGTGTAAAAAATTGAGTATGTATACATGGTGTACTATTTTGAGTATGATTTCATTTCATTTTTAGTTTTTAATGCCTGCAGGATACAATGTATACTTTCATAACATGTCTCACCTTTTCCTTCTTACTGAAGAACCTCCCCAACGACGACTTGATCCCCTTCTTCTTCTGAGCGGCTGCAACTGCGGCCGCCGCGGCAGAGACGTCTCTCATAGGTAGGCCGCCGACGACGACGGCGTTCTTGCTGTGCAGACTCTCCTGGCTGCTGTGACGAGAAGACAGAGGTGATGTTGGCGTGTGCTGTGATTGCTGCACAGCAGCACCGCCTGCAGCCGCCCTAAACACACTGACGCGTTCTACTGTCTAAGCTAATTCTATGATTCGGATTCGAGCATCGTGCCAAGGGCGGTGGGATAGGGAAAACGTCCACGAAGCGGGAGCATGCGGGAGAAAGTGGGACTGCTGATTAAGAATGAACTACAGAACTTAAAAATTTCTGACAATACGACCAGTTGCCTTATGAGCAATCTAGTTCCATAGAATTAATTCAGCTCATGAGCAGATTTCATAATATGTTAGTTTTTTAGAACTCATTCAGAACACTATTGTGTCATGTACTATTTGCTCTGTTGGTTATTGTTTTCTATAATAATCTGAAATAGTTCTAACATTGAGAACTGTGAATATAAACCTACATAGGCCAGTTCTTACGAGATTGTTTAAAGCGGGTTTGTTACTTTGTGTAACAGAGAGATGACGTACTGGGGCGCTACAGTTATGTATATATTAGACTGACTTTAAAGTATATAGCGGCGACAAAAGACCTGTCAATTTTTATTTTAAAATTTTTTAAAGATTTTAATTATAGATTTAAATTTTAAAAATTTTATTTAAAGATTTAAAGTTAAGAAACTGTTTAAGTTTAAGCAATATTTGAAAAAAATATATATATAAAAATTAAAACAAAATAACATGAAACCCTTTAAAGTAATTTTACACAGGTTCATTAAAATACTGACGATGATCGAGCCTTCCATCTAAATTTGTTCCGATAATATGAACGTAATATGAACTAAACGCTGCATTAACTAAAACATTGAACATACTTATTGAAATGGTTTCTGATTATGATTTTTTATCGACAATTTCTTTTAGCCTTCTTGGTTTCTTCACAGCTAGCAAAAACATTTGTTATATAAATGTAGCGCCAAATATATAATGTACCATAGCACGATCTCCCAGTGCAACAGTGCCGCTTCGGCAGATAAGACCTGGTCTCCTACATGGGTCTATATTCTTTGGTTCAACACTCTTGTTTTGTATGTGATATTTGACTTTCTTCTCAGCTTTATCAATAAGCCAATAACCAAACCTTGGGAGTTCTGGGTTGGTAAACTTTTTCAGTGAAGCAGATAATACGTAATTTTAGGAAAGGGGTTAGATGAATTATAAACAGGACATTTTATAAAAATGCTGAACTCAATGTCTACCTGTAGATTTTATAGTTATTAAGGGTGTACTAACAGGGACCTCATATTAGATTTGAAAGTAGAAAAACAGCATTTCTTTCAAATAAAGCGGACAAAAAGTTGAATGCAGATATTCCATCTTGTCCCTCTCTTGGAAACGCCCTTAATTTATATCAATTCTTTTGAAAGCAAATTTATAATGTACGTGCAAACGATAGAATTTTTTCACCTGAGAAAGAACAATGTTTTTATGGATTCAGGAAAAAATATATAAAAAAGTTGGTCATATAAACTATAAACAACAAAAGCAGCATAGGAATAGTTAACTACTATCAATTTGTTAAATATATACGAAATAATAAGGGACAACAAACGTGAAAATAAATGGAAAATAACTAAATCAAATAAATTCTATTTATACCGCTGGCAGGTTTTCATCTAATGAACAAAGCAAATGATGATCTGGTATAGCCAAAATGAGTTTTGATTAAAATAACATGATTTAGCAGTCACACTTTCTATTTAAAGTATTATTTGTGAAAACCAACGTTTAACATTGAACGATGGAATATAAGTATTACCTCATCAAAGGTGTTTTTAAACGGTCATACCAATCGTCGGTTTGTTTTCAATTTCAGTCAAACTGTCAGTTGTTCCTACGTGTAAAAATTAGATATTGGAGATGGAGAACTGACGAGATAGACAGGCCTATTTGTTTCATTTCAGTTTTTAGAGTTCCGAAGTGTAAACAAGTGTGTCATGCCTCAATCCATTCGCTCCGGTTAGTTCTCTTGCAAATCTGGCCCTAGTTGCGTATCGCAACTGTCGCTATATCCAACAAGGATCATGATTTTGTTGTCAACTTCATTGAAGTTTATGAAACTTTATCGTGTTTGTTGAACAAAACAGACGCACGCTATCAAAATGATAACGTTACGGAAGCTGCTTATACTGTTCTATTAATGGAATACCAGGAATACGATGAGAAGGATACAAAGGCGATGGTAAAGTCCAAAATTAATAGCCTACGCTCAACTAATAACAAAGAACTTAAAAATGTAGACCCTGAAAGAAATGGAGCAGGAACTGAAGAAGTATGCAAACTATGGTATGATCTCCTTTCGTTCGTCAGCGACCAACAGCCGACTGAAAAAATGTTACTCCAATGAGCGACGAGAATGAAAATCATGTTTAAATGTTTTTGTACGGAGTCACTGCCATTCAACTCGTCCTTCATTTGCCATTCATCCATTTCCTTCATATTCCACAAACTTATTTAGACAATATTTAGTGCCAATACTAACATTTACGCTGCTGGTGTCATTTTGTAGGAGCTACTAGCTCTTGCACTTCAATAATCTCATTTGAATTCATATTATTTAAATCGTGTGTAATGTATGAATGTTGAGACCGTTTTAAGAAGTTATAAAGATAACAGCATGCCAAGACGAGGATATTCATATTTCTCACGTTTTTCGAATTTATAGCAGGTTGGAAAATTATAAATCTAGTTGACTGTATAGTAAACGCATTTTTGTTCTACACAATTTTTCTTGCCTTCCATAATCTGTAGTCGAAGACCATCCGATTGTTCGTATCAACAGCTTTTTATTAAATGGTTTCAAAAAGTTTCGCCTTAATGCAAATGCTTCGTCTCCCACGAATACATACGGAAACTAAATGGTACTTTTGGATCTTTTGAATTTGAATTTTGATTTGAAATTTGATTTTGCATTTGAATCTTTTGGATTTTCATCAGGAGGTAACTGCAAACTCTTCTGAATTAGAATTCACAATAGCTGTGAGAACAATACCATGAAAATTCTTGTATTTCTAGTACAGAAATCCACTTTCTGTTCCTCCACACGCACATGCACAGCACACACGCACACACAAAATATGCATATTTCTTTATTGATTTGTAAGGACATTATTTTCATTTCATTTTTTGTCAGAAGGACTCGCAGTCTATCAGTGACAAACATGGGGATGATGATGAAGATAATCAGATCAAAAAAACAAGACCCATCCCATCTCCATCATCAGGGAGCAATCGTAGACAGAGAGCAAATGGCCAGTGGATTGCAACACGAACGAAGCCCCTATAAACAAGAAAGTGCTTCAATCAGTGGTTGAGAGCTTGAAAAAGACTTGACGATATACTAGTAGAGCAACATGACAGTTTTGGAAAGCGTGTTGCTGATGAATTGAATAATATACTTCCGCTTCCAGAAATGGTATCTTATGCTAAGACAATTATAAACCTTGCTGCATTTAAGAGGCATATGAGAACATTGAATGCATTTTCATCAAAAGTAACGTCACAGGTCGCACACCAACCACAGAGCCATTTTTTGATAGTACCGTGGCCACAAAATTGTTTTTCGAGGTCATTGTCGACATGGGGACATTTTACAGCTCCTCAGCCATCCCAAACTCATTTAACCAGTCTGCAATCAATGCAAGGCCATTTCCCATCAATATATCACCTCCAAAGGTGCAAGGAAACCATGCATCTGTTGCAAAATATTTTTCACAATTTGCCGACAAATAATGTACTTATATGTACTTGGTGTTGATATCACTGTATGAAACCCAAGACTTTGGTAAGTGCTTCCATTTATCAAAAATATTAATATCCATGAGTTATTAAATTACCACATATGTACGCTTTTAAATCAATATGAACGTATGGCCGTTTATAAGCATCTTAAGAACTGATGTATTCATTTCCACAAATAATACTTAGAGTGGCACACAAAAGAACTAAACAAATATTAGTAACCTGTATGGCCCTCCTGGTGGTAATACGCCACCACCTGTTCGTCTAGCAGTTAAAAATGGTATATATGTGCATTAGTTTTCAAAGACGTTTGTCTCTCAAACATTAAAATTTATAAATCAATAAATTAAGTTATGTTCACTTATCTGCAATTTTATCATTCGCAACAGTCCAAAGCATTCATATCTGTCTTCGCAATACTGACAATTTTGCATTTGTGTCCATATCACAGATACATCTTTGTTTATGCAATCCTTAATGCTCAAATATCTATTGTACAGGAAAAACCAAATTAAATGAATGAAGTAAATTAAAAATAATTGTTACGTGATTATGAAATGTCTAAAATTCGCTTGGTGAGATATGTGTTTAAATATTTAAATCGTACTAAAAGTTTATGCGTCAGACTATATAACGAAAAAGCATCATTTTTAACGTCTTATAATTTTTTAACCATTGACAAGTCAATTGTCTAAAAGGCGGAGATTTCTTATATAGTTTTTAATGGTAGCTGTTTATACTTTAAAATTTTTTAGTATGTACCAGATTACAACTGACATATGGTGTCATAGAAGGTATTCTATTTTATACTGAACGTTATTCATACATACTATTTTTAAGAATTCATTAATCTAATTAAGAATTAAAGACTGAATTTTTTGCATCATCCATTTCTTTTTCACACAGCTCTAATATTGTCTACTGTCATACTCATTCATATCAAATCATAAACCGCCTTGTGTAGCAGTTTTCAACATTTAAATTTATTCATATCATACAAATTGTACATTGTACTCATAAGATATGTTTTCTTATGAGAAACAATATTTGAATCAAGTAAAGGGAAGTAAACAAAGAGATCACCTGGAAGAGTATTTTACACATTTCATAAAAACTGCCTTGGAATATTGAGTGCCTTGAATGAGGAAGAAATAGTGAGTGAAATTACCGTATGTTAATATAGACAAACATTGTAAACCGTCGATAGATGTTTCAATAATTATGCTGATTTACACAAACCCCATGAATGTTGCGAACATATTAATTCTGATTAGGTTTTAGATTCACGTATTTTCTATAGAGTCGAGTAATAAAGACAAAGAGGTTGTGCCCTTTTAAAGTGGGCCATGTCAAAATTAGAGTTTGAATCAAGGAACACTTCTTATTCTAACCAAACAATTTGAATAATAATGATTAAGATTTGTTCTTAAACAAATATAAAAATCTATTTCGAACTATTTCATGTACAATATATTAACCTCCATTTTGAATGCCGGTATCGTTCTGTAAGAAGAAACTGAGCAAGAATCATAGAAAGTATGGCACATAATGTTAGTTCCCTTTGGCCCGCTTTGAAAGTGCACACCTTGTAAATGTTAAGATACAGCACATGGAAGAAGATATTTGTAAGTAGACAATTAGAATCTAAGCTGTAAAGGTCAAAATCTTCACAGATTACTTTGGACTGTTAACAATAAATCTTAAATTTTTACCTCCTGAGTTCCTCTTGGCTGTGAGCCAAGGCCTGGGCGACCCTCTCCAACCTTAGAGATCTCGCTGTAAGAGGGGAGGCGCCTCCACCGCTGCTGCTGTCTCCGAGATGCATCTCCTCTCTGGACATATCTGACGTCAAGGGAGCCAATTGCAGCTATCGACAATACGTATCGTTTTTACTCCTCAATTTTGTTTTCCAAAACAAATACAATAACAACAAAAAAATGATCATATTCCATATACCATGCAGCTAATGAGTGATAGAGAGATACATAACACGTTTAATATACCCAGAGTGTCTGTGTGGTGTCTGTTAAAGCCAACAACTGTTCATTCTGCCCAATAAGAAAACACAATGAGGATATTGTGAGATTCTTTAAGATAAGTTGACATCTTTATTAGTGCCTATTGCCATCCAGGTATTCATGAGATATAATTAAACAATACTCAAAAACAATGAGTTCATGAAGTATTATTCAATTATACACATATTTCAGTTATGTCTCCATTCCTTCGGAGTGTTTAATTATCAAACAGCATTCTCTTTAAGTTAGTTTCCAAAATTATTCTCAAAAACAAACCTGGCTCGATGGCAAGGATTCCGACAAGGTACCCGGGCTCAATGTAGAGTGATATTGTTGCAAATGCGCCGGAGACATACTGGCAGGAGCCTATAAAACCACACACATATGTCGTTCCAGAGACGAGACAAAATATGACTTCAGTTGGCTTTACGATTCATGTTTTTAAGAACAAGATTAATCAATGGATAAGGTGCTCTCACGGAAAATAAGAAAATTAACTGAACAAGAGAAAAAAACTGACATGCAATAAACACTGAAGAATCCACCACCTGAGTAACATGTACAATTGTAGATGGAAAAATCCCAGTTTTGCCTAAAATAGCTTGATAACAAAAAAAGACTCATTATCAAACCTTGTACTCTATAAAACATACATCTATATACCTACAAAACGAGTATGATATTGCAAGTACAGTAAAACTTATTTTTTAATGTGTATCCGAGTTTTAAATTAATCGCACGGAATAGTAGTAGATTAATTACCTAATTACTGACAACTTGTAATTGTAAAGTTTTTGAAGAATATTTGGCCTTAGCCTTGTAAATAGCCTCTTTTGTAATAAGCAGACTTTGAAAACACGTATTCTTTGTAACTCAACACATAGATTTTATTTTCACAATCTGACGTCAAATTAATAAACGCAATACCGTTTTGGTAATTACGAATACTCAGATGTAACAATGAAACACCTGAAAATTTCAGTATTGTAAGCAATCGGTTTGTGGATAATTTGTACCATCTGTGACCAAGGCGCTACAAATGCCGCTGTCATTAAGTAGTTGGTCAATGAATGCTATACTGAAAGCACAGGACCTTTCTTCTCGGTGAATGGTGAAACAGTCATCGTCCTTCAAGATCCCCCTCATTTATCAAAAAATATTCATACTCTTGAAAAGCTTATAGTATCCAGTTTGACATTTTTAAGGCATATAATTTTTTGTGTACCAAAGAATAAGCGTTACTTTTTTATTAAATATATTCTATCCTCAATATTTTTACTCTATGTAGAAACTCCACAGTTAATTTATCGTTTCGTAGTTATTAGGTGTTGCCGAATTTTTATTTTATTTCTGTGATAGGACAATTATGCCAAAGAAACTTGTATGCTTCTTGAAGTTTGTAATGTTCAGCTTTAATTGTTGTTACTATGTATTTATTGGTTTTAAATATGTTTTAAATGTTTTTTCTCTTCATTTAACTTCATGTAACATCATATAACCAAATATATACCTATGGAATACTGAGGTACTTTTATTTCTTTGTAACAATAACACAAAACAATGACAATCATTTATAGTAGACTTTTTAGATGTTTTCACAAGTGAATATGTATTATTGTTATAAATGTTTAACAATTTGGATATCCTCCTTATTCAAACTCTTGACATATTAGTTGGCTACCAGAAATCTTAATTGAGTTGACAGTTATTGGTGATGTTTAACTCATGAATTTCCACATTTCAGTTACAATAGTTTTCCGGAGTTAACTAATGTATTGATATATCGTAAATGTATAGGTACTAAATTCAAATTGGCGCCAAAGCATTTTTAGCTGGGTAGGCCTGAGTTGGAGCGCGCACGTGTTGAATTTCTGAAACCATGAGTTGGCTCATTTGTACTTATTTCTCTATGATACTGTGTGCTTCTGCAGGGGAATTTGGAGAGGTTAACTTAAATCTCAAGTGAAGTACTGGAAAGTATTTTATATCGTTTTCAATAGAAATTATGATGCTATTGATTTTCAATACGAAGTTGCTCTTGAGAATGTCACAATGGTAAAAGATCTTGGGATTTCTACTGACCACCAATTTGTACTTCCCGAAGTACGAGTATTTGGAATATTTCTAATGTATGTTTTGGAGTGACTTTCAAGGCAAAAATGTTTTATTTTTTGGTTAGGAAAAGGCCACCTGCTTCATAATTTGAACATATTTTGCCTATTAGTATTATCAATTTTATATTATTATCCTAACTACATATTTAGAATGCGGATCTGCGATTTGATTCAAGAGTTATTCAGTTCATGTCATTACATTAGAAATGATTCAATGAAGAAGTATTTAATGTATGCAATGCTGTCTTTGGAGGCAAATTATATTTTTAAATAAGAGACTAAAACTTAAAATAAGAGACTTCTTGAGTATGTTTGGAATTTATGTTGCAAGCAGCCCGCAGCGATTGGGTGTTTAATTGGTAACACGATTTTTGAGATTTTGAGGTTATTCTTTCGTTTTAATGAGTTTTATTGTTACCGATTTAATTTATTGATGCATTTCATGAGAATCCTGTTAGTCGTTTTATGATATGATTCTTGATCCTATTTCAAGCATTTTTAGTGTTAATTTCGGACCCTTATTTCTCGTTTAAGGTTCCACTCTGGCAACTTTGCCATGTGCAAGTTATAAAATCAAGTAGCTTTGATATTTTAATTACGTGGTTCAACTTTGAGTATTAAACGCTTCAATTAATTATGCACACATAAAATGTAAAGATATACAAACATCGAGTCTTGTGCAGTGCGAATCTATATTTCAAACCTCCAAGGAAAGCACGAAAATTCAGACATATCACAATGCCATATCAAACAAGTTGTCAAGTACATGTACTTTGCACACGCCATACTAGGTTTAATTGTCATTAGTGGTGGGCTCCAGACAAGACAAAACGAAAAATGTCATGCTCTCGTCTTGATCTTCGCCGTGCTTGGGCTCGCATTAGTCTAGATTTTACTGAAATCGGTTGGAGAGTTACAATCTTCAAAACTGCAGACGGAAAGACGGACATCATGACGAGAATGAATAGTTTTAATACTTTTTGCCAATGAATGAACCTAAACATTAATCTTATTTAATAAATATGAGGTTAAGGTATTTTGTTAGTTTTTCGTTCTCTGAAATGTTGCAACGTAAAAATGTTTAGATTGCTCCAACGACAAAAACCCAATACTCACCTTATCACAATTCATGTACCCTTGTACCGATTCCTGAACTGAATCTAACATATAAAACACACCTACATGTTTTTTTAATTATAGGAGCATTTACATTAAGAATCACACTGTAGTGGTGAACCCTTAAACGAAAAAGAATAAAAGAAGCGCAACCTTAAAAGAAAAGATATAAAGAGCGAGATGAAGACAAAGAGTGATAAATCGTAGAGCGAGAAGCAGCTCACCGTGTGATATTTATGTAAATAATCCCTTTGTGGAGAGTGATGCGACTTAGGTGTAGATCTACCGCTTACTGGGGGGCTCTGTCTCTCAAGGCTCCTCCCTCTCGCGAGGAGGTTCATGTGTTCCATACTACCGACGCGGGACTCCAGCTCTTCCGCTCTCGCCTCGGTGTTCTGCTTCTCCTCTTGGATCAATCTGATCTCGTTGTTGATCGCGTCCAATTGCTCCTGCAGCATCATCGCCAGGGTCTGGGCATCGGTGTGACCGCTAGGTGAGAGTACGTCTTGCGCGCTGAAGATGCTTTCGTTGTCGTCCGCTTCGGCGTCGCTCGACACGTCGAATGCCTGCTGAACGTTCGCCAGGACGTGAGCCTGGAAGAAGGGTGTTGACTATATAATGAAATAATTAAAGGAGTTTCATGAACGTTTCAAGATGAGTGCGTGCGTGTGCGCGTGTGTGCGTGTGTATGTGTGTGTGGGGGGCATTTTCATATATTCAAGTTTTCTATATAAAACAATTCAGTTTCACTCTTGAAATTAGGGTACGCAACATGTTTGTCACAACAAACTAAGAGCTGAATTCAGAGACTTTATTCCCATTTAGAGGCTTCAAAATACGTCACTCAACCCTGAGTAATCACCCTCCTGAGGGTTCCAGCTTATCTCATGACATTTTTTAACAACCTTTTGAAATGAACTTCATACAATTTATCCTAGATATGAAAAGACGCTTATGTTCTGTAATTTAGAGGAAAGATAGTCCAAAATCTTAAAAAAAAATAATAACAAGAAAGGAAATACAAATAGGTCAACAAATGTACCTGCATAGAAAGGGGACAAAATGTTACTATTTGCTACAGAATTAATGCTCTGGGAACGGCTCTCCCACCCGTAATGGTACTTTCACGGAATAATTTGGAAGATAGATTATTAAATGAGATCGCCTTATGGAATATTGGAACGTTATGCGTTGCTACTACATCCGGATGGATGGCATCAGAGATATTTTCACATGACATTGATCGTATATTGTTACATACATATTCATTTGATTACGATTCACGATTCACGATTATTTGATCGTTACCCCATGCGGATCAGATCGAATCTCTTGCTTTTAATAATGGGCAATGATGAAAGTCACCTTTCATTGGCTACTTTTAATAAAGCCCTATAAAACGGCATTAAAATATGGACTTTGCCTCTTCACCGCACCCATAGGCTACAACTATTAAACGCTAGTGTCGACACAGGTTAAAGATTAAAGTTTCAGATTCAGCTAAAGTCGGCTTCAGAAACAGTGGAATATCTTCTTTTGACGAAAATATTTTTGGCGGAATCGATTTCTTGAACTCTTCGGGTACAGACAGGCAGAGGCAGATCATCAAGAACCTTCTATACCCTAAAACACGAGAGAAGAGTCCTACGTCATCAACGGATAGCGTTAAAGAATCGGAAGTAGGATAGCATCAAAGAATAAAAATTTTAGACGAACTTCACGTAGTTATATGTGAACATAAATATAGTTGGGATAGATTATGAAAAGGTGTTTCTTGAGAAGATATTTACTTGAGTTAACCCAAAAATTTGGATTAATGTAAACAAATCAATATTAATCCTTACGAATTGCATAAAAACGGTAAATTCTTGATGATATTAACACTAATTCATGTATAAAATTGTTTAGTAATTACTCAGCTAGAGGTAACATTTGGTTGCAAGTTTGTCTTACGAAATGTACTAAACAGGCGACAATAGACTTACTTGAACACATTACAATCTCCAATAATAGCAGATTTTGTATTGATAGAAATTATGGCCAGAGAAAAATTAGAAGAAAAAAAAAAGGATTAGCATATAGGAAAAATCGCAGAGAAGAAAGGTGATAATGGTGATATAGAAATTTTATAGAAAACATACAAAGATTCCAAATAAGTTTATGCTACCAGTTTTCCCAGATACGTCAATTGTATCTGATGTGCTATTAAAATAATATTACCAATACCAACTGAACATGGAAGAACTAAATGGCAAATTGCCCTGCATTGTTCGAAATATGCTTTTGTAATATCGACGTATGTCACGTACGACAGATATTAATTATTAACTTTATTAGTTACAATGTTTTAATGTTTCCGTTTTGAATTAAATTGTTTATAAGTTCCTGATAGAGAAATTTAAGGATGTATTTTTTCAGTGTGATCCACTCGTACTCCGTACTAAAACAGTGTACATTGTTTGAAAAAAATGTATTTTATTAATAACAACATCATTTAGTTCTATTTTTAGTCTGCCATATTCAAATTTGATCCACATTGAGGCGATTCTAGCTTATAAATTTAGTTTTCCAAAGAACACAAGTTTTTTGTAGATTGAAAAGTAAAAATCGTTTCACTGTGGAACACTCTCCTCTACTATATACCAATAATGATAAGTAATTGTATGTGGATAATACAGAAGTAGGAGAACGTTTGTATTTCAGCTAATAGCGTCTGGAATCGTCTGATTACTTAGGTCACTACAATTGCTACGCTGAGCTTGGCTCTGAACACCTTAAACTATGGCTGGAAAAGTGGTACTTCAGATCTTCAAGTTATAAACGATCTGCAATCGCAAACTGGCTTCCACTGCTATATTTAGCTGACATGTGCAGTTATCTCCGAACATAGGAACAAACTAAATGACATTTTATTCAACATATTCAATCATAAACTACTTTTGAATTTTTTTAAACGATAAAAAGACGTTTCGAATACTTTTTTCATTAGTATTACATTGTACTTCATTATAATAAAATAAATGTCATTTCTTGGAAAAAAAATTTAAATGAACACCCGTACAAAGACCTCTCCAATCTACATCCTTTAACAATCGGGAAACAATTAATCAATCGTTCTTGCATTACATATTGTTTTCTCTGGGACAATGTTCATAGAAGACCGGTATGATTTACTGTATGCAAAGCAACTTCCTCGTCTTTATTTGTATGGGGAATAGGTATATTATTCATAAGCGTTATTGTGTAAAATCACTGCATTGTAACATGCTCTATTTTTGAAGTTTTCAGTTTAATTCAAATAACATATGTTATCTTATTTGGTTATGGGGTAAGATTGTTATCACATATGTTGTAATGAAAGTACAAGATTTCTATCCGTGGTCTCATTCATATCAATTAGGTACTATTTGAGTATAACATCAAAGAGAAACAGAGGAGATTCATTATTTTAAAAAACAAAAACCAAACGATCTAGTTCAACTGATTACTATGAATTTTACGATCTTTACTTTTGCAGAAAATTTCAACTACTTTAAAACACTCGAATATAGATCAAAATCTAGAATCCAAATAGTGATCAAGAGAAATTGGAAAACTCTCCTCATAGTCAGATTTAAAAAAGCAACGACATATCGAGATATGTGGAATAAAAAATATTTCCATTGGACAATTATAAAGATCTCATCGGTAACACATCATATCATAAGTACTATCTTTTTCTTACTTGTTGTAGTTTCTCCCATTCATGTTCAGCCATCGATCGAGAGGTGAAAGGCATTTTGGGGTCTTCTTCAATAGGTGTGCGACTCTTGTTTGTCCTTCGCGGAAGAGAATGTGCATCGAAGCTGGAATGGCTCGCGCTTCGAGAGAAAGACGATGGATCTGCTGCATTTGGAGATAATGACCTATAAAACCATAACAAATAATACCAATAAAACATTAGACATTAGTATAAAACAATAGTTTTGAATAATTTAACAAGCAGAAGGAGGCAGACAGGACACCCGTGAAGGAAGAGACTACTAGGCGAGTCCTAATAATAGAAAGTTAAAAATAGAAGTCGAGAAATATAGAATGTAGAAGATGGTACAAAATACAAAAATTTACAGCAATGTAAGTTTTTATTGTGACAAAAATACTGAGTGTTTTACATATTCCTTAATTTATTGAATTTCAAAATTGATCGCAATGATAAATCGATTTTTATTTTCTATATAACAAGGAAACCTATGATCACAGTTTTCAAATCATTACCACCATAAAAATTTACACCTGGATCTTGACTTAATGACTTAGAAATGCTACGCTTAATAAATTTGTCTCTAATTAGGTACATTTCACAAAAAAAAAACATGATAATTTAAAATTATTTTGCATTGACGTTTCTGTTTCATTTTTTTTCAATTTTATACATTAAATCATCTGTTTACTGAACCCATATTATCAATTTTTTTCTAAAATTGATTTCTAGTTGAATAAAAATAGTAATAAAATGGAAACTACATATTAAACTTGTAACTCATTTCAAATACGTTAGCTTATATTTCGTAGCACTGCCTCAGAATTTTTCAAAATTTTTAGTTGAAAGCAGAGTTGATTTGGTCGCAACTCTAAATGTTTTGTCTTTAATTATATTCAAGCAACATGCAAACTAATGGCAAGGAGCTCAAAAAATCTTGAAGTTTAGGTAACAGTAATTTGAGAAATAAGGTATTGATATTTTTTTTTGAATAATTGGTGATGGAAAGATGTTTCACTGACATCGAATGGCGATTGTTTAGTTTATTACAGGGGACTGCTAAAGAGTCTTAAGGGTTCAACATCTTCAACGGTCCACCATAAGTAGTCTTTTGTGGAAAATAATTGTAGACAAACCAATAGATAGAATTATTCAAAATGCTGCTAAAAAGTGTGTTAACAAGGAGCAAGGACAGTCAGTTATGTTAACGAAAGCCCAAAAATATGTTTACATGTATTACACTATGAACAATAATAAGCCTTGAGGGATGCTTATTTTTCAGTTTTCAAGAAAAATCGTGTGTTCCCTACCTTGTAAGAGCATCAGTCTGTTGAATATTATACGCTATCTCCTGCTGCAGCATCTGCCTCTTAACATTATCTATCTCCAGCCTCGACTTGGCCAACTCTTTCATTATCTCTGCCTTCTGACAATCGACATCTTCCATCAGTTTCCTTGTCTTCTCTAATTCTTGCGTGAGACTGTTTTTCTCCTGCAGCGCGTGCATCCTCTCCTTCAAGTGTTCCTGCAGTCTATCGTTCGATTCCGATAGAAGTTTATCGACGGTGGCGGACAAGCGCGAGTTGTGATCCTCGTTCATCTTGAGCCTTTGATTGAGGCGAATCAATTCCGCATTTTTCTCGTCCAGATTCGCTTCCAGCCTCTGGATCCGATCCTCGGCCGAACCGTGCCTCTCTTGGGCCTGAAATTAATCAATTACGTCAACACAGATCATTAAGACGTTAGTCTACAATTTTAGATTTTGCCGGGAATTATATACGTGGATCGTTTGATAAATGACCGGATTTTGTTGAGTATCATGCATGATAGTTGTATCAGGAAAATATATGTAGTGACTTTGAACTTTCTGTGACAAAATACAACAAATTAAAAAAAAGAGACAACAATAAATAAAAGCAGTAAGGTGTCGTTTAATTCTTGCTTAACGAAATTGTGACGGATTAGATCAACATTGCTGATGAAACTGTTTCCGATGTGAAAATGAGTGGCTTAGTAATACTGCGGATTGTAGCAAAAACACAATTCGGATAAATCCCAAGTCCATCCATCTCTGCTTTGCTGTCTACCGATTGAATGATCTTTTTATGGTTGAACATTAACTAAACATGGGCTGTATCATGTATTAACATAAATACCTCAGTACTGTAATGGCAAATAATCCAGTTATTTATTCAACATACGCTAATGCACGTGACAAACTATTAGGACATCTTAAGCTGAATCTAACACATCGTCACCTCAGATATGTCAACATGCAAAATGATGATTTTTAAATATTTTCAGTAACATATTGTTGAATAATCATACGTAACGGCTCGAGGCTCACTTCTGTTACTCTGGAATTTTTTTATTTTTTTTCTCTAACATAAAAAGCGAACATTTATTACTGAACACAACAAAAATATGAAACCGTTACACAGCATAAAGAAAAAGTCGTAACTTTAAATGAATACGTTTTATCCTAGATGGTAACAGAAAATAAAGTAGGCATGCTGAGCAAATCTAAAACTAAATGTGCGTAGGGGAATCTAAGTATTATCTAAGAAATTTGTTTTTCTTTATGCTATGTTAAATGGAAGGGAAAGTTTTTTGATTTGAAATTTTAATACGTCAAGCAAGAAGTCGTGTGAACACCAAAAAATTACACAAAAGTACAAGATATGTTTTTCGAACGTTGGAAAATTATATATTAACTGGTGTTCGCACGACTTCAGAATCAAACTAATTTGCACGTTTCATCTAAATAAGCAATATGTTCATGATCCCAAAGAGTTTTGGATAATACACTTATGATTCGCAATGGGTAATTTTTTATCAGACCATAAACATCTTGCGAAATGAAAAGGTAAAACAATACGAAGAAATGTAAAACGTGTGTGCTATTGAAGGGGTAAAAACATCAAGAAAATACAGGGAAGGAAATGGTCGAAAAAAGTGAGCTGAGAGCTTCGCGTACCTGTGGTCTCACCTGTGTCAGCGCCTCCATTCTCTGCTTGAGCTGCTCTTCTATCTCGGGAAGTTTAGAGTATTGTGCCAACTTCTGTTCAGCTAATTCTAACTTCTCTTGAATAGCTGCGATTTTCTCCTCGTGCAACTACAATAAGACAAAATCACCATAAAAACTGACCGAAGATTGTATCTTTATCTTACTAACAAATAAATAACAGTGATTAGTTAGTCAAATACAAATAATCCAGAGATTGGGAGTATTTGATAGGGCCAAACAGGGAATATATCGTATTTAAAGATGAATAAATTGCATAAGGAAAATACATATTTACATTACATTAAATTACACCATTTTTAGGAGCACTGCAAACACAGAGACTATTAATTTAGTTACTTACACAATCGCTATGCCCTCTTACTGTATATTTTTACAAATAGATGATATGTGAGTACTATTTGTGTTTATTTGTCAGATGATTAGGATTCCGTCAGATAAAATAAGTATTTTTATATTACAAAAATTTGTCTGTCTAAATTCTATTCGCTTGGCATTATGTTGTAATACAGAAAAAAGTATTCACCAACAAAATATCCTACTTATGTAGCTGATTATAAAAAAGGAAGGCTGTTCAGAAAGCTGTTGAAGAAACTAATGTTAAGGGTAATACTTCACCGCACTTCAAAGTTTAACTGTAAATTAATAACTAATAAATGCAAAAGTTGAGTGTAGAATTACTAAATGTCAGATAAGACATGTCACCAATGGGTAATACAACTGAATCATTGTCGGTTTACCATGGTAAGAGTTCTAGGATATGGCCAAGATATTTACGTTTACATGCATTTTCATTTTGTATCAAGATAAAATTACTATTTTTTTCCACATTGTATTTCAATATGGTTAAATACTGTTATGAGTTGTAAGGCACAGTGAAAAAGAGTTCAAATTTAATCCTTTCGTTCCGCTTTGTATTATTATATTCCCATATAATGAACCATTATTAATAATATATATTTTGAAATATTCCGAGTAAATGTCGGATTCAAAAAAAAAATCGACATACCTTAATTTGAGCTTCTTTATGCTGCAGCTCCTGCTCCAACTTCTCGTTGAGATCATGTAACGAAGTGGACTCCCTCTGGGCGTTGAGATACCTCTTTTCCAACGTGGCGATCCTCTCCTCTTGGTCCTCTTTCTGGGCCACATTTTCCCTAAGGTCCCGCTGGAGTTTCGAGTTCGCCTCCTGCGCTTTCAAAAGGTCCTTCTGCGCCTTCGCCAAGTTCTCCTCTAGTTCACCGACTCTGTTCTGCATCTCCGCGACGCGCCTTTGCCAGGTGCTTATCTCTCCAGTCTAAAAGAATAACATACATTGGAATCATCGAGAGTATCAAGTTGTGTCTTTTTCTTCACGAGACGTTTTATACTCACCACTTCGCCTCTTCACACGATTTACAGTAAGTTCAGTATATTTAATGGCAGCTCTTATATTTCCATTTTCTTTGGTTGGCACTCTTTTGATACGATAAACACGCAACAACACACAAAAGGCAAGACCGCATGTCATCTTGAGAAGAACTATAGCATTTTTAAGATGCAGTGACATCTTAATGGGAGAGTTGAGGGTACTATAAAATTTATAGAGTCAATAGACTATGTATATAGATTATATGTTTATAATTTTTTTGAGTTTGATGTTTCTCTCTTGTTTAATGTCTAAGGACTAATTAAATGTGCCAAATCTGCCATCAATAAATAAATAAAGTATTAATGTGGGGTGGTATAATTACTAATAGTACAGAAAACTGTTGGTGAGTGACTTAATTGGATACTGCCAATTTCGATTTTAAACATTTTGGAAATATTTTAATATTTCTTGTAGTGAAATTACAGTCAATTTCTTTTTGTTTACCAATGCTTTTCCTGTATATTTTTCTTTTGTAATAAATAAATAATCGATTATTTCGTTGGATATTATTTTATGACTAGCTTTAAACCAAAGGAAAACATATTTTGGCAGAGAGAGCATACAGCTTTCTCGCGTTATCGGGAACAAAATGGAGCAATATGAAATAAAAAAATAAGAACATTCTGTCACGGTTACATTTTATTCCCGATAACGCGAGACATATATGCCACTAAACGCAAAAAATAATTTAAGAACACAAATTGTCACACTACTGAAACCTGCCAAACCCAGCGATTAAACCTAATACAGAAGTTATGAAAAAAAAACTCTAATCACCTACTTAGGGGCAGGATTCCAAATAAACTTCAAAACGTCGGCTGTGTTAAACAACTTGACGGCAGTTTATGACACTGTCTAGAGATATGGGCACAAAGTCTGAAAAAGTAAGGAAATTTAAAATATATATCTCCCTTATGCTTACTAACTTCGAATGATCCTGCAACTTTCTTCCTGGTTGTTGAAAATTGCCTTAATGATGTAAATGTATCAAATGAAGTGGAAGGATTTGTTTAAGTGTAAAGTAGAGATTCTCAGGTTTTAGACACCGTCTACCAGTGCCAAAGAAGTCTACAGGTTTATGAAACATTATCTGAATCCAAATTTTCTTTAGCTTCTCAGATTCTATGAACTGGAGAATGGTACTTAGAAATCTTGTAGATACTTGCTTTACTGGTGTGGTTTCAGGTTTGTAACACCATCTAAGATTCTCTAAAAATCCTACAGGTTTATTAAAAATTCATTCACGGTTCCCTTTAATGTCCGCAAAATTAAGGAAAATGGCTTTTAAAGCTTTAAAACTGCTGTTTAAGTTTAAAACCCGATTTTGTAGTGTCTCTCAACTTTATAAAGGTTTTTTGATTTAACTTAGGTTTCAACTCAAAGGTACTCTACCTTATTCAGGAAATTTTGTAAATTTGATAAGTCTGATGGAAATAGGTTTAACGAATCAAATATAGTAAATAAAGTGGAAAACTTAAAACAGGAATTTTTCGATTTATGACGCCATTTAAAATTCGCTAGGAACCTTATGGATTTATTAACAAATTATTTAGGTTGCATTGAACATTCTCATAATTTTTGTAACAATTTCTGGGGTTTCTCAAATTTTATGTCTAATTTATGATATTAAAACTTGCAGGTTTATGAAGCATTGAAGATCATGTGATTATCAGACTGACTAATCAAAATGGGTTTTACAGTATTAAAGAAATAGTCTGAAGTGTAAAAAAGATCCTGCGATTTCCTCGAACACTCTGTAGGTTGTTTGGAGCGGTCTCAGGTGTCACTGAATATTTCAACGTTCTCAAAGTTACTGTACCCTACTCATGTTTTCCAAATCATGACGATTTTTAAAGGCCGTTAAGAAATATTAAAGGCTTGTCGGAAGTTCGAGATCTTCTAACCTTATTCGTTTAAAGGTTCAAATGTACCAAACAACGTGGAAAACTTTGAACCTGAAGTTTTCATGTATATGATACGTTTTATGACAAGACAAGATTTCGTGATAAGAATCCTACAGGTTTAGTACCAATTCATTCAGGCGGCATTGAATGTTCTCAAAATTCTACCAAATTTCCTCAAATTTCTCAGATTCTATAAGCTACAAAAGGCTATCTAGAAATTGTGGGAGAAATTGAATATCGTATGGCTTTCATACAGTCGAGTGGAAATAACCTTTAAGGTCCAATCCTCAAAAAAAAGAAAGTGTGCCGTGTAAAGTTTAAAAATAGATTATGTAATGCCCTTTAACATCCTGCAGGTTTTTTATATTACCTCAAGATGCATAGAATATTTTACAGTTCTCAAATTTATTACTTCTTCTCTAAAATTTTCAAAGGCTATCTACAAATATTGGAAACTTAAGGTTTTTAAGAAACATCCAAAAGTGTTTAGGAACTCTACAGATAAATTAACAGAGTGCTCTTAGTGTCTCCAAGTTCTCAAACTTCTTAGGGTCCTCAACTTGTAGAAACTTGAGTAGCAGCATATGAAATCTCTAAATCAATAATAAATAACATATTTAGCTTACATTTAAGGTCAAAAACTATATTGTATGAAGATAAAAGACAACAGGTAACCTTGCCTGGTGATGTTGCTATTTTTTGAAAAGTTGAAGTTCCAGCTAATTCCTCATTCCCACCACTAAATGTGGTTGGCGTCAGACACACAAAAAAATGGCTGCTTCGGATACGCATCTTGAAATTTTGTTCTAGCAGGAAGGTCGTGTCGCTTCTGGTATTAGAATTTTGTGAAAAGGGTTTAAATGTTGATGTAAAGTAATATTGTCATCTCAGAGACGATGAAATCTACCCCAACTCAATGTATACTTGTCTTAGGTCATATTCTGTGGCCATAGCCACGCGAAGAAAGCGCTGTTGCCAGAGAATACTAGAAAATCGAACGAAACACGCAACTGTAGCCCAGTCAATATCGAATGGTATAGGTATCAATAGGATTCAGTCCAGACAGGCTCGTCAGTGTAAAACACCTACAAGATACTAGTTTTACCAAGTGGTACGAAAAAGATCCAAGCTTATAACACATTACTACGAGCTCACCTTGGTCAACCGACAGACTTTATGAATTCGACACGGAATGGAAGACACCTTGATATTTGTTTGTGGTAAGTAAAGAGTTTGGCGTACTTCACATTGGTAATGCGACTGACGCGAAATCAGGAGGATCTGGGTTCGACTTCCAGTCGAGTATCATAATATCTTTTTCTTATTTCCTCTTACGATTACTAAATTTGGAGCTTCATATTTGTTTGTATTTCTGTATATTACAAATTTCGTTGTTATTTGTGGACGCTTCACGCTAAATAAATCGATATAATCCTTCTCAAGACGACAAGTGGTTGCTGCTTTTTGGTGAGTATTCTATCGAAGAAAGCCAAATATGAAACATACCTTTAAATTGACTGAACTTCCTGCACTCACCTGTTGCTCGAGCGCGACTTGGAGATCTGTTATACGAGCAGCAGCCTCTGCGGCATCCGCCGACTGTTCCAGACCCCCGGTACCGTTCGTTAGGCGGGGCTTTCCTGTCGTCGAGATTGTCGTCGTTGTCGATGTTGATGTTACCGTCGAAGCCTGAACAACAACAACATGCCAACATAACCCGACAACTACTATAGGTTTAGTTCATGCGGTTTATTGATGTCTTTGATACATGATATTTATTTGTAGAGGATGGTGTCGTTCATGAGATATGAAAGTTTTCTTGAAATGTTTTGAAATGGTGATTATGTTCTATTATCTAATAATTAACTCCCAGTAGAGTTTAAAGTGACAAAAATAAAATAGAGTCAATGATAGATTCTCATAAAAATTGGATCAGGAGACACCGTGGTTAGTGATTTCTTAGACTTAATTTTAAAACATCAAAAATCATAAACATGCATCTAATTCTTATTTCAGAGTGACAATCACCATTTCAATATATCAAATTCAATTAATTGCTGATGAAAAAAACTGTGAAACATATTCGATGTGAAATGCCAATTGCCTAATTTATGCTGCCAATGTAATTTTGTATCAATTGAAGTCATTCAATTATTAACTTCGGATATTAGGTAAATATAACTCAATTGTTATAAAAATTAATAAATATTGAAACTGAGAACGATTGCAAGAAAGAAATGCAATTTTGTCTTATTTATATAAGAAAATAAATCAAACGTCTTAAAATTTTATATTCATTAAATATCACTAATACAATTTTGAATAGTTAGTCCATAGGAATTAAGACAGAATTACGTTAACATTTTGTTAAGTTATAGTGAACAGGAATTAACTACGAATGTTCAATTTTAGAATTGTTATTATTTACAGAATTGTTTCTACGCATCACAGATAAATCGACTTTGTAAAGTATATAATGCGTTAGAAATGATTAAATGTATGAAGGGTGAAATCACTGTGTTATTAGAAATAACTATCTGAATATTTCTGACACAATAAGAAATAAAGCAATGAAACAAATGGGTGTCATTGTGGCTCTGTTTTGGTTTATATTTTTGTGTTTTCTTTTAAATTCACATAGTCACTGGTCTGACGCCTACCAACCAAACAACTTTCGGTGATAGTTTTTGAAAAAAAAATGAAGCCAACTGACGTTCTATTCGTTCACCATTTCCCTTATAACTTGTAACAAACCGATTGTTACCGATTGTGTAAAGTTGTACAGTAATTTTTCATACGATTCATATTAAATCTATACAAACCAACAAAACAAGTCTATTTGACCCAAAGCCTATTTGAATAAATAGAAGTAATTAAATCTTTATTTTAAAAACTTTACTCAAAAAATCTTTATAGAATAATAATAATAGTACACCATTCTAAGATATGTGCACGATTTCAGGTTTTTCAAGTGGGAAATGTTTGTCGTCCACTATATGAGGTAATATATATTGAATCTTAGCAGCTTTCATAAAATTTACAAGGTATGAATGTCTATGAAATCAGAATTTTACAAGTTTTAAGTTAAACATATCGAAAAGGGAATCGTCTCAATTTTTGTCAGTTATAAGTTTAAATTTGGAAAAATCTACTGACCTGGTGAATTTAAAGTTAACAAATTGAAAGGGAATGAAGAAATAAGATGGTGAAAAGTGCCCTAGGCGACATCGAGAAGAAAAAAGAGTTCAGCATCAAAAATGATGATCAAATTGTTAGCTGAAATATTGAAACCTAACCTCAAAACAATAACATGCCAGAAAGTTGTTTCTCTTCACGACTTCATCAATTTTAATCGAGAGCAATTCGTTTTTCGCAATAAATAATTTTTTAAGTCAGTGATTTCTTCGGACAAAAAACATATATTGAGGGTATGTTAAGGCTATTACTAAAATTTTGTACGGCTTTTTGATGTCATACTATAGTGTTAAAAACGCAAAAAAACTGTTTTTTGACCACACTTTAGTAATCATAGCGATTAGGGAAAGAATTATTCTACAGCGCTCGAAATGAAGCTACTTTTATAAATCTTACTTAATCAAATCACTGTTTACCATTTCTACCACAAAAGTGTAATACAAATATTTCATCTTCCATGTTTTAAAAAACGATGGAAACGGAAACCAGTAAGAAAAATTAGGTGAAAAAATCTATACGACATTCATTTCATATTTATATGCAGTGATTTTTATAAAGACGAGGTTGAAAAAATACAAAAATGGTCTAAAAAAAATCGTTTTGCGTGTTAAGAATTGATGGAACACAAAAAAAATCTTAAAAAACTACATGGTATTGATTCAAATATACCCCTACACGTTTTTTCCAAACAACTATTAGCGCGACAATTTTAACTTTCTCGTATGACATACTGGCTTTCCTCGACATTTTTTTAGGTCTTCTGAGTCCGCAACACGAGTTTTTTAGAATAAATTTCTGTGTGTGTATGAATGTGATAGACTTTTTCCCACAAACTGTAAACAGTAAAGAGTTTAAACATTGTATTTGGGCTTAGTCCCATGACAACTCGAATTCATATGATTTTAGTTTGAATCGGTCAAGAGCAAAACGCACATTATTATTGTCGTTTTGTGTTATCTCGAAAGCAAGTTCAATGTTCCTTTTTGATCTACAGTTATTATTGGTGCAGTATATTGAATCTAATCTTTAATCCGTATTGAATACTTTAATTTATTATCTTGGCTAATCTTCTCTGAAGGGCTCTTTGCACCTGTCAATATTGTTTTACTCAGTTTCCTTAAAAACGGTTCCACATATTCCTACTAGGTTTTACATTTTAAGCTTACATCTGAACTAATATATCAAATGTGTACAATTTTCGCTTAAAATGTTTTTTTAGAAACGCGCCCTAAGGGCACTGTACTCTTGAGAATGTTGTATGAGTTTTTTTAATTATATACATTTTAGGATATAAATGAAAGCCCAGATGGTCGATACTATTTTATACTGAAAAAAATAATAATGTATATACTGAACTTTTCAAAAATGGTAATTTAATGGCAAGATTTTTATTTACTAAAAGTTACAACAAATTCTTCTACCACAATACTCGAAAAAAATGTTGGATTCCTGTTATTGTCGAAATTGATAGTATTTTTTAAAATTATTTTACTTTCATAAATTCTTATTTCAAATTTTGAATAATAATGTTTCAATAGTAATAACGTTCGTTGAATAATGTTTGTATATTTGTTGACCAAACATCGCACAAAACGAGTAAATCTTGCGTACTGAATATAGTTACGTAAGTACTATAATGTTCTAACACATTACTAATGTTTATTGTGTACGCCTGAATATAGGAATATTGCATTGTGTTGTTCAAACATTGTGTCCGTAATTCAAGCAATTTGCTAAACAAAAAACAACTATTTTACAAAATAAGACTAAAAACAAATTTCAAATCTGCAATTTGGAAAAATAACGCTACTTTATTTTTGTAGCCAACAGAACACATACTTAAAAGAATAATCCGAAACACGAACAAAGCGACATTAAACTTTGAGTGCATCCGTAAATAGAGCAGACATTGTTCAGCTTCCGAGAGTTTAACTTTATACGAGTTAAATGTGATAGAAAACATTTAAGAGGAAAACGAATGATGGACATGCAAAAGACAGAGAAATAGATGATATGACAAAGAGTATGTAATTAAAAATTCTCACCTTATTGTTGATATTGTTAAGTTGGTCCCCTACTTCCAATTGTCCGTTTTCTTTGGGTTTATCTTCTATCGCAGGTACATTCGTGGGTATCACTCCTTGCTTATATTGTTGTAACTAAGCACATAAAAACGCAATGAATATGATTAAGAAGATAACAGTTATTCTGTATGCAATTATTATGCTTGTTACACTTGTATTGATCAAAACACAACAACCATAATAATTGAGTTCAATTGTTTTTAAGTCAAATGATTGAAAAAGAGCTAATAACCTATTCAAGTCTATTCTGTGAGCATCTTTTTATCCATCCACTACCGAGGATTTGTGGACTGATGATAAAATCATAAGAATCATATTCATAAGCGAATAGTTTATGCACATACTTCCATGGCAATTGAATAGAAATGGGTTATCGATTTGGTGGCAATGCATAACAATTATTATTTACTAGTTGAAGAGAAACATCAGGTCATCTTCCTATTTAGACAAGTCAACGGTTAACATAATCTCCCTTAAATTTTTGAAGCGATTTTAATGAAATGAAACGTATTGTTTTATTTGCATTGCAATGTTTAAACTGTATGCGGAAACGACTTTGATAAGAAAGGCGAATATGTATGTTATAAACCTGATAGATGACCATGACAGATTGTTATGGTTGTTATGTATCAATTAAAACAACTTGTGCATAGAATAGAGTTGAATATAAATTGAGTACAAGTTAACATTCAAAAGGAACAAAGAGGTTATAAAAAACAATGCCAATCACTAAACTGAAAATGTACTACTTAGAAAACAAAATACAGGAAACAGGGAGAAGTGTTTGAGATGGAAAATTGAGATAATCTGAGACGAAAATACGGAAAACATTTTAGAACATGCAATCAATAAAACGGATTTATGGAAATAAATAACTAATTACGTTGACCTTACCTCTTCTTTGGTTGCAGCTAACTCTTCCTCTAAACTAGAATTTCTTTCTAACGCTACTCTCAGTCTCTCTCGTACCTAAAACAGGACAAGTTCGGGTGAAATTAAGTAAAGCCGGTGAAATACTTTAAAATTACATACTTTTTCATCTAAAGCTTTGTGATGCTCGAAAAGACTCTTGAGCGCTTTTAATACTTCGACCTCGCTGGACACTCCCGATTGGGCAGCTGCCTGCCTCTTTACGACTGTCATCCTAAGGGAACGCTCGTGCCGGGACACCAAACATTCTAAGTGTTCTAACAGGAGCTGAAAGGGAAAATTTTGATTTAGGGCAATAAAAATATTCTCGAGGGCGTAATCTGCATAGAAATTACGTGAATTAATTTACGAGGCAACAGAATACGGTTATATCCCAAGAAACTAGTGAAAATCGTAAAGTAAGGGCCGCCCATGCTCAGATTGTGCAATAAATTGCTCTACTGGAATACAAATGAATGTTTAGTCGAGGGAGGTACTAGGTAATGTTAAATGTAAATGATATTGTGTAATAACTTACAGCTCTATTCCGGTGACATTAAAAAACTTTTTTTGGAAATAATATTTAGAATTAGAAGGTAATACTGATTACTATTTAGCTGACTACTATTTAATGTTGTGAATTGTAAGGTTACAAGATCTCGCTTTGTGAAATCGTTGTGATGGATCACAATTTTGACGGTCAGTCCATGAGATTTTCAGTAGAATGTAACGGATTAGAAGACTTACGATTTATTAATTTCAGCTTCGTTTATTACTAAAGTTATATTATTATCAAAGTTTCATCTCATTAAAACGCTTCTCCTTCCTATAGTAAATTATTGCTCCCTGGTCTTTTCAGGCCTTTCGGCAGAAAAGGACCAATCTGTCAATACCGGCATTAAGTATAGTAAATATTTGGCGTAAAGGGACACAAACATATTCTTTTACAATTAAAAACTCGCTTTCAATCACATATATCAATGAAGCGGTTCAATTTCAACTATTATCCAAGAATATAGTCTAATTAGCGTTAATTAGTTAGTTAACTATTTATCGTTTATTTGCTACTGAAATTCAATGCTTTTCGGAAATGTAGGATGAGCTCTAGTCAATTATCAGATAATCACTCAACTTTTATTCAAAAAAACTACACCAAAATGTCGTTTCGAGTCTTTTGAATCAAATTGGGCACCTTTTTTACAAACCTAATGAACATTTGTCGATTATCCAGAAGTTTAAATGAAGTCAATTTTTCAGAGTCATCCCCATGGCATTCTGTCAAACTAATCTAGGCGACTAATATTCTAGTCAATTTTCAGGAACTGAAATTTTAAATGAGCAATTGTTCCATAAATCGAGCGTTTCAATGAAATTCGGTAGTTTTTCGAAAAGTCGGATAAACGCGGGTCAATTGTCAAAAGGCCCTCTTAATTTTTAATCAGATAACTGATACACATAAATACGTCTTTTCTATCTAATTCAGCAGATTGAGTACCACAAGTTACTCCTTTCCAAAACCAAATAGTTTTTCTTTAAATACTGTTCTTATACTCATTTATCTAGAAACCGATCATTTACCACAAGTCATTTACCCCTAAATCTAGATTTATATAAATTTCACTAGTTTTTCAAAAATATTATAAAGACTAGTCAATTATTTAAAAAAATACATCGTTACACTAATATTATATCAAATGGACCTATTGCATCAAGAACTACTATTTCTCTGCATGCACAAACTGATCCCATTGATCCCCGTAAGATTCAAAATTTTGAACAAAGGTATTATTGAACAAAAAATGGTGTTATTTGTTTTAGCGCATCAATATCAATACCGTGGAGGTCAGGAAAATAGTTAACGTCAGTCAATGTAATTATTTAAGATACGCAAATACAGTTCAGATTCCACCAAAGAACCATACATTGCAGTCAAAGTAGGCCTTAGGCCGTAAAAAGTTCACGTGTTTTCCGGCGAAAATTATAGGTTATACACGTGGGCAGTAGTAGCGCCCTTCCACACGTACACACGCACGTTATATTTGTACTTAACTCTAGACTATATTTAATTACAATATGACTACAGGAAGTCACTCAAATATGAAGTAAAACAAAAAAAAATTGTAACTTGATAGATTTAAGTTTAGGTACCGAAACGTTTTTCAAAATATATGTCATATCACTTTCATCACCGATCTTAACAAACCCTTTAAATTATAACATCCGAACCACCGCGCTACCCTGTCCGATATCCAAGTGTCGACCAATTAGCACTGAGCGCCCTCTGTATCACACCTCTCACCTTCCACCCAAATGCTAGGCCGCATCAGAAGGCTAATTATAATTAGTAAAAAATGTCACTCTTAGGTCTCCCAAGGGAATATTAGTTGGTGAGTTATTAGGACAAGGTACTATTGAACTTTTCGTTATGGTCCAATTTTTTATCCTGGTACCCGTATGTCTTTGATGCATTTTAAAGATTTTCTAGATCGAAAATAAAAATTTGTGCAACTTCTGAAGGCGATGTTTAATATGTTAATTCGTAACTAGAAACTTTTATGACATACGTTCAAAAAATGTACCTACTTTTAAAATTGTTAATTATTGGTACAGCCCACTTCAAAGAGCCGAAACTATCAACAGAAATCGTGAATAATAATAATTTATAATTATTTTTCTGTGTTAGTCTCAATTTTTGATTTCTTTAAATCGAGAGTTACCAACGAGAATAGTATTTTGAGATTCATTAAATTTGTCATACTAGATCTGAAATTTTGTCTGATAAATAGATATTTATTAAACTTGGACATCACTAAACCATTAAAACACCAAAGTTAATCAAAAAATCATTTTTTTATCAGATGACTTCATATGCTATCAATTCTTGATACCGCTTTGGTAGTATGCAAGGTTGCAACATGTTTATAAGACATATTGTTTTTAATATATTTGTGAGCCAGTTCAAGTCATGAAGTTTTGAAAACAAATTCAACGCTTGCCAACGTTACTACTTCAATAAATTATTCCGTAATTTCACTTTATACTATGCAATAATTTGCATTTCCCCCTTCCATTATTCCCGCAAACTTGTTTGTACAACTTGTAAACTTTCAACTTCCTCATTCAACTTACTAACTTCAAACGTGATTAGTACCTGGTTCGCCTAACGACTCTTGTTTTCTTCGGCGTGTACACAATACGGCAAATATCGACGATAAACTACACAACCTTACGCAACATGAATTATGTTAAAGCAAAGCTATTTTGTATATTAAAGCAAAGCTATATTGGAGTTTCTACAAGAGTCATATATACTGGTTACTGAATGCTAACTCCAATATACTTCTCAATAAGTCAAAACATAGCGAAGTATTTTCTATCAGATAGAAATAGATATCATCTATCAGATATTGGAATGGTAATAGTGAGAAACATTTTGTAAGCCAGTGAAAAAAAGGTATTCGATCTTTATTGGTTAGTTAAATAATACGTCGCTTTGTTTTGCCTATTATTTCTATATATAGCCCCGTCACGGCTTCGCCCGCTCAATTTTAATTTCTGTTAATTATACCCCGATTCTTTTTTATTTTTTGAACGTTAATGTCAGCTTTATAATAAAAAGAAGCTCATTCTTATTATTAAGCATCATTCATTATCTAATTGAGAAATTTTTTAATATTACTTTACGTTTGAAAAATGTATGTGTAGAATTGTCTCTGTATGTATATAAATGCATTTATAAAAAAAATTATCTAGACCATTACGTATAAAGAACTTAGTTAACAACAACGATAGTTTAAATATTTAATAAATAATTTAAATTTAATTCAGGATTTAAAACTGAAGCTAATAAGATTTTAATAAATAAATTTGATAGTTTTAACTTTGCTTCAAAGTTTGCTATCTATAAATTAAAAATATGAATTAGATATTAAAAGAAAATATTAAAATTAATTAAAAAATATAATTAAGTGACTTTTTGAAGATTCTCTCCTTCACTTATTATTTTCATTCATTAAGTATCAATAAAACAATACAGACGTAGATATCCCGTGGCACGCATTACAGATATAAATACTCCGCCCGTTTTATTGTTTTAATCACGTATGGAAAATAAATTTTTTAAAAGTTAAATAGCAAGAATTTTTTGATAAGTTTCATATAAATAAGCATTCTTCATTAAATACTGATTTCAATCAATTTTGATTCTCAAAAATCGGATTGTTTTCAATAAATTTTATAACCAGTTACAATTTTAAACTCAATTGATAATTATTAAAAATCTGTTTAAAAATCATTAAAACTTATACGATTTTTGAGGTACAAAATTATCTAAAATTAATATTTAGTGAAGAATCCAAAAAAAAACTTCGAAATTTGTTTTTCAAAAAATGAATTTTTCATACGTGATTAAAACAATACACTTCCTGCGGTGCGACCGTCGACCTACAACATCTGGCGTATCTTACTATATATAGCATCGTAAATATAGTATACATGTTACATGTACACTGCTATAGAGCGTATATATAGATATACAAATTATATATGAAAATTCGTTTTTTGTCATTTTCTACCCATAAAAATTAAAATTTTGCAAAATCTTTTCTTAGTGTACCCCTGTACTATGACATAAAGCTACCTTTAAAGTTTCAAGTTGATTATGAATCAGTCAGTCAGTCAGGACATCTTCGTTTATATATAGAGATATTATATATATTTATATAACTCCATCTATACTCTATATATCTACATAATATAATATATTATAGATTGGGATTGTTTAATAACGTAATGGAATTGTCTTGAGCGCTACCGTGTGTTCATTAGACGAAACCACAAAGCCAGAAACCCTGGAATTTTCTCGATGTCGGCCATCTAGCGAATCGAAATAAATCGAAGAATTCTAGAAACATGCAGATGTGTGTCGCGATTTATAAGTGGTTAATTGTAAATTATTTTCTAGTAGTGGTCTTTATGGCAAGGTGGTATTATTTCATCCTGTTCTTTCGGTTAGTCTCTTTGTTTTCTAAATTCTCTAATTTGTTTATGTTATTATTTTTATACTAAATTAAAAGGGCCTTATGAAGAGTTTTTTAAGTAGTACCGGTTGCTGAGGCACCGGTTGCCGTTCCGACGATTGTCCAACAAGCGAAAGCCATATTGTCAAAACATAATCACGTCATAATAAAACGAGGCGATGTTGTTGATCACCCTGCAAAGAGGAAACGCGTCGAAAATTGCCGTATCGATGAAGCGCCAAAGGACGTAACTCGAAGTATGATTTTGATGTGAGTAAAGAAAATAAAGTCCAAACTTTAGAACTCATTCAATTCAAATTGCAAGACTTAGAATATTTTCGATATACATCATTAGAGACGCATCGTAAAATTTTATAGGCATGCGGTTTTAATTTCAAAAAATTAGAATCATTGATATATATCACGGAATCGCCTCGTATCGTGGAAAAGCGTTAAGACTGCCTGAGAAAAATTTCGGCTTTTCGGAAAAATTCCAAAAGTATAATTTATTTAGACGAAACGTGGTTTGACACCCACGATATAATGAAGAATAGGCAGATGATTTCCAAAATTGTGCCTTAAAAGTGCCATGCTCAAGGGGAAACGAGTAATTATTTTGCACGCACGCGGGGAATGAAAAGGCCTTTATCCAAAGGGCATTACTCCTTTCGGCGAGAAATACCAAAAGTTTTGTAGATCAATATGAAGATATGACAGTATCTTTGTTTGAGACATGGTTTGTCGAACAACTTATACCGCAAATACCGTCAAATTCGGTAATAGTAATCGACAGTGCGCCATATCATTCTAGAAAAATTAATAAAGCATTGAGATCAAACTCGAAAAAAAAAAAAAACTGAAAAGTTTTCAATTTTTGCAGCCATATAATATCGACATCCCTGCCACACCTAAGCCTAAAACCCTTTTAATTTAAATCGTCAAAAATCATAATTTCACTCCACAATTAATCACCAGATTACCACAACCTTATTATTATATTTTCTAATCTTATAGAACATGTTTGGTCTTCAGGTAATAAGAGATAACGAAAGAGCAATTATTCAGCGACGTCCTCCAACGTCGTATTAGAAAACATACGTGACGTGATTAATGACGTTTCTAATTTCCTGTTTTCCTCTATTTTTGAGAATTACAAAAAAATATTCCCAAAATATTATTGACCATTTTTTATAGTGGAAACGTATTGAAAATTGTCGTATGGATAAAGGATCCAAGGATGTAATTCGACGAATGATTTACCATGTGTATAAAAAAAAATAAAGTTTCAATTTAAATTGCAAAACTTTGAAAATTATCTATATACATCATTAGAGAACATATGTAAAATTTTATTTGAATATATGAATTTTAAATAAAAAAAAAATACATTAACGGACTATGTACTATGGACTATGTACTATGTGTACTATGGAATCGTCTCGTATCGTGGAAAAGTGGCAAGATTATTTGAGAAAAATTTCGTCTTTTGGAGAAAATTCTAGAAACATTGTTTAATTGGACGAAATTTGGTTTGACACCCACCTAGTTCAGCAAGGTTGAGTAGATGATTCTAAAAATTGTGCTATGAAAACTTCTCGTTCGAGGTGGAAACGAGTAATAATTTGACAGGCGGAGAATGAAAACGGCTTTGTTCAAGGGACGTTACTTCTTTCGGCAAAAATATCAAGCAAAGTTTTGCAGATTATTATCAACATATGTCAGCATCTTTGTCTGGGACTAAGTTTGCCAAACAACTTATACCGAACATACCATCAAATTTGGTAATTGTAATGGAAAACGTGGCGTATCATTCCCGAAGAATTAATAAAGCGCTGATTTCAAATTCCAAAACAGCGGATATTTTGCAATGTTTACAAATAACTAATATGGATATGCCTGCTACACCTAAGACTACAGTGCATTTAATTCAAATCGCCAAAGAACATTAATTCACTCCATATTTCATTTATTCATTGGAAGAAACGAGTGGCTATACCGTTCTCAGTTTGCAACCTTACCATTATATTTTTAGCCACACATAAGACGTTTGATCTTTAATTAAAACAAGATGAAGACTTTGCAATTCTTCCCCAATGCTCTATGACATCGTTTTACAAAACATACATTACGTATGTATCAACGTTTCTAATACCGAGGTATGGAAAAATGGTGTCTATGACGTCGTCTTTATAGAGCACCGATATTATGTTACATTCCGACCGCAGGCAAAGTAAACGTAGGCCAATGTGCAAGAGAGAAAGTAAGTTGCATGTGCGCCGTATGCCATTTCTGTCTAACACAAAGATATACGCAACCCTTAAAATTGGCAACACGGTACATCAATCCTGAAATTTTGTAAAAGTATTACGAGATGGCGCACTGATCAATACAGTTTAAAGCAATTAAATTTAATTTCATATTTTCTCTAAGATTCTGCCCAAATTTGTACAAAACTTATGCTTTTAATAGTTTATAGTAAACTCTAGAACTGGCCTTTTGCAGATTTTCAAATTACTATTTTAAAGAAATTAAAATAAATAAAGTTTGAAAACCGCTGTTTCTTCACTTTTCAATTGATTACTAAAACTTTCTCGGGACCAAAATTAAAATTTTGAAAAACGGCAGTTCTAGCTAATTCCTTCTACAAACCGTAACAAAAGAGATCAACTTAATAGAACGTTTACTTTTGCCAAAAATATCGAATAACTTTACATGGCAAATCCATATACTCGATTTGCCGATACTACCCCCTTAATCCACGAATTGGTAATATAAACGTTGCGGGCGATTTTTTCTCATTGAAAATGATGGGCATTGAGATGGCGCAGAGGTGGCGTGGGCAGAAGAAAAATGTAGATTAAGAAAGACAAAAAAAAACACGTTAATTACGTACTCACTAAACTTTAGTTCGTAGGTGATTCCGTTACTAATAGTAGGGTAGACTGGGTACGGTGGTGCCAGGGTACGTAAGCAGGAATCTACATTGCTTTTTAACAGTCGAAAGTAAATTTTGTTGTTTAATTTTTTTCAATATCTACTGTTACTTGTATACAGGTAGGTTATATCATATATTTTTTTGTTATAAGTTGGATATTAGTAGTCAATTACGAGTGATTAGTTTTTACGTAGATTACTCGGCCCAGTCCGATTACCCAATGTTGTGGGTACGGTTGTGACATATATTTTTTTTATATTTTTGCTTTTAGAAACCCAGAAAACGCTTGCGGCAATTATGTAAATAATTACAAAAGAAATAAATAAATAAAATAAATAAATTAATGTTTACATGTAAAGTATTTAAAAATGTTAAGACGTTCGGTAATTCAACCATGCCACAATTAAACAATAATAGAATGTTATCAACATAATGGTACTAAAAGATCACTTTATTAAACAATGGCGTTCTGCTTAGGTTCAATTCTATACGGTGCATGAATGTCTCTGCTAACAGATGGGAATTGTTCGATCATTTAAACATTTAATGATCTGACTCACGACGAAAACAGTTTTCGAACAATCAGCCAATAAATTCAAATTACAACACATTTCAAACGAAGAGTAGCCGAGTAGAATTTTTAGTTGAATTGTTTTCGTATATTTTAAAATATTCTTATGCTGAAAGCAACTACGTACAAAAATTTTTCGCTCTTTAATCCTGCATCGATTCAAACTCCACTAATTGCCCCGGAAAGCTACCGTGTACATGTATATACGTATGAGTGAAAATAAATTTCTTGTACAAATGCCAGTGAAGCGGAATTTTTATGTAAATATTATATATATATATATATATATATATATAAAAGTCGGTTATTAGCTTACACGATATGAACGCCGAGAGAGCGAATTCCAATTCATGTAGATTTTTCGTTAGATATCTTTAATGCCCGAATATTTTTTACATTGAGCAAAATTACATTATCACATGAAAATTAATATACTTAAAAAAATCAGTGCAGTAGGTTTAGTATACAATTTGGATATTTGATATTCACATACACGTATTTTTCCAAAACCAAAAATTTTACAAACAAAAATATTTTGGACAATCTTGGAAAGTTCTGTCCACGTAAATCACGTCAGATGAATAGTATCGTTAAAAGGTATTGTTAATACCTCAACAAGAAGAATACTACCCATCTTTAATAACTTGATATTAATAGATGTTAACACTTCATGTACACATGTTGACTCCTTTTTGTTAGAGCACGCAGGACCGTATACCGTGCTTTCCCATTTAAAGGCTTCTCATTTCGAGACTGGTGACAAGTCTATCTTTTTTTGGTGCCAAGCCATTTCGGGACCGATCATAAATAAACTCACTGATGTTTCCTATTAAGGGTTAATAGACTGAGTTAATTAAATTTCAGACGGATGCAAACAAGATGTTCAATTTAACCATGACTTCTTTCAAGCGAAGAAAAGTGTGTATCGAATAAGACCGAAATATTGTTCGAACGAAAATTAAGAAAATGGTAAATTTATCAGAATGTTTGGGTAAATTGTCGTTCCACGTCAAATTGCATTAAATTCTCAAGATTTTAGTTATATCTAAGTAATAAGTAAGAAACATCCAAGCCCTACAGGTGTCCACTAGGCATGAGAGATTTTGCGAAGTGACAGATACTACCCATCATAAACTGGCCCTAATGAGCTGATAGTCGGAATATTAATATGCATGCCGTTTCCGTACAACACGCAAAGGGTCTGACTCAGAAAGCGAGTTGAACTTTTGCCGAGGAGAAGCTATGAAAAGCAATTACCTAATACTTGTATAATTGTAAATAGGTACTAATTTACAGATTTTGTGAATAATAAAATGATGACTATATTAACTAGTAATTCTAACGTCTTTTATATATGAATGATTAATGAAAAGCATACGTAACGTTATGTTTCAAGTTTACTTCGTTAAATTAAAAGAATAAGCAATGGGTTGGGTCCATTTGTCATTTTCTCTTCACACTTTTCCAGGCTCTCTGGAATCCAGGCTTCTCTAGATCGTGACGCACTATCTAATGGAAAATCTCTATAACAATCCTGATGCTGTTTTTGATAATGCTGCTAAATGTTATATTTTTTGAATTTTACAAAACTTTGCCCATATATGACGCCAAAAATTGTGTTATAAATTTTGAAAACCCCAAATAAATCCCCCCGTTTAGTATCGTAATCATGCCCCCTTCTGATTCCATTAAGCACAGGTTATTAAAAAAATGAGGAAATGAAAATCGTTTCAAGTCAAAACTGACAAACAGAACTGGAATACAACAAATACTCTGTAAAATCTTTTACCCATACAAAGCACACTAGTACAGTCACTCACAGACTACATATTATTAACCACAAGGCGGCAATTTATAGATTTTTCTATAGTGACGTCAAAATTTTACCTGATCATAACGACGCATCGGGTACATTTTTCTTGAAAGCATGAAGGATAATACGTTAATTCGCAATCATCCTTACACTTACTAGTTACTGGGAACAATTACTTAACTACTTGTACACGATTTTGTGTGCAAGTGCAGTGTTCAATTTCTAGCTAATTGGGCACTGTAAAAAAATCATCCACTTTTCTATCCTACGGGTAAAAATAATTCCAAGTTTTTAAATAGTTCTCAAAACAAAAATAAACACTATAATTAAAAAAAAGTAATGTTCCACTATCTACTACTTGAATTTAATGTCTGAAAAAGTTGGATGAAATTTCAAACCACAATCAAATAATTCATTAAGTAATCACACGAAACGAATTCTACACCATTTATTATTGTCGGCTTTTAGAAGGGCCTCTCTCATTTGTTTATGCATTCAGAAATTCTCATGAAATGCTAATTTTATAGGACGAAAGCAATACTCGAATCACGTCTTCGAAGGATTATTTCGTTTTATTCTAAAACTCGTTTGTGATCTATCTACCTATCTTGCTACCTGTTTTTCGGTACCCAAGTGGAACGTCGAGGTTTTCCGAATTTCTACTGCTGTGTTGATGCCCAAAGAATAGTGCCAAGTTTCAGATTGCTGGATATTACTGAACTCATTTTTCGAATTTTGTGATACGCAGACACACACATCATCAGCTCTATGTATTAGATTTTTTTTTTGAGAAATGTATATTCAACTGAGAATCAGTACCGATGTGTAAATGGAAATTACTCGCCTTCGCTCTTACTCGCTCGAATAAATATTACTTTTTGTATCATTCAAGTCCTTTAAGGTCAGACTGCTCATCAATTCACAAGTTTTTCAACTATTCATGGAAAAACTTCATCAATGTTCATTTCTGCAACATGACCAGGGCCGCCTTACCTATATTGGGCCTAAATGGGTTTAACTATATATATTAATACTTATTTCAAAATAAAGTTGGGTATATTTTTACACATTAAACTCAATTTTTCTGGCTTTTAAACTGGCAAACTTTTAAATATCTGCTTTGAAATTTACTTTCGATTCGATACTACTTATGGGCAAATTTGACAATCCATTTCGAATCATGGTTGATCGTAAATAGTTTTTAATTATTTTCAATTAAAAAAAGACCTTTCGCCCTCTACTACTGTCACAGGAAGTGTTAAATATTTGCGTTAAGATGTTGTAACATTAGGAAGCATGGACATTAAATTATTGGAATAAATATAATTTAATACATCGAGTGGAGTTGTTGTAAATATGGATGCAGCAATTCCAATTCATCGAATATATTTTCTCCATCAATATCGGATATATTTTCATATGTTAACTTTTGTTCTAGGTTAAGACACGCTGCTTTTTTGGACTTTCTTCAATTATTTCCAACAATCAATATTTTGCAAAAATGAAAACTTGTGACTGTGTTATGCTATAAAATTGAATCAAATAACAAAAAATATATATTTACTTTAAATTGTGTTTTTGCATCTAATATTGCATCTACAGCCTCGTGATTAAAATGTTTGTTTTTTCGGGGAAGTGGACAAACAGTTTCAGTGAATTTAGCAATAATTTTTGAATCAATGAATCAAATGTACAAAAAAATATATATTCCCGAACAATAAAAAAAGTTGGGGAAAAGGGAACAAAAGGGAAAGAAAACTAAAAAGGCTCCCTTTAATCAATAATTCAAGTGAAAATCCGGTATTACTGTCTGAAGACAAATACCCATTTATCACCTCATCAAAGGGCGGAATTATTTAACTCGCTTGTAATCTATTAGTTAAATTTTCGGTTGGATACATGTCGGATCGCAATGATATCCTTAGTTATTTGCAAGCCTGAGGCTTCCTTTCGCAGCCCATTATAGATACAAGAGGAACAAAACCTGTAGCAAATGGGCTTGTAACAGACAAAAGGGCGAGTTGCGATTAAGAGATTCGCAGAGATTATCACTAACTATACACTGTAGTTATTTTATCAGATTGAAGTTTACTTATGCTTATTAATATGATTATACACTTTCTGGTTTATTGAAGTGTAGCTGGTCTCGTTGAAAGGGTTCGGTTTAAATATTATTATTTGAAATAGAAATAAATAATACGGTTTGACTAAAACTTCTGTTAACAAATTTATATATATATATATATATATATATATACATATGTCTGAAAATGTATATGGTTAGTTAGAACTTATTCATTAATTAGTTAAGGACGATTTTGGCCATTTTGACTTCCCTACGCACATGTATAGACATGTAAAATTCCTCGGACTTCCCTTCCTCCTTCTTACGTAGGACTTTACCTAGTTTTTCTAACTAGTTAAATGTCGTTAGATAAGTTTTTGGAAAACCCGTATTATTATATAATATATACCTTTAATATTAAAGGTGCGATTTTCATATAAGCTATTTAGCTCTGCTATATATACATGTATAGAAATAATATGGAATTTTTAATTTTTCCATGCAACTTTTTTGCGTACGTTATATAAAAAAATGTTAAATGCTGAAGTTATAGAACATTTTAAGCTTTACAAAAAATTTTTGGAAGACAAATTAGAGTGTGACAAACTTTAATAAAAAAAAACCTACCGCGTCAAGCATATTTCACCCCCATTTTTGCCATGGCCGTGCAAAGGCTTTCGCGTGTAGCATGTAATTTCATAATTTATTTAGGCATTTTTCGAAAACAAATTAAAGTGTGACAAACTTCGTAAAAAAATATAGATTGTTCATATTTCACCCCATTTTTACCAGTCTCGGTGGTAAAGAATGGGATTTGTTCGGGAAGAATGTTTGTTTGGTGTCCTGTTAATTAACTAATAACTTTAAATGCACTTTTCGATGATGTTTTACGAGACAAGTTAAATTTTTATTTAGATGTGTTTTTATTTTTTCGAATTTGTAGATGCGGCTAGCTTCACACCCGTTTACAGGTAGCGGAGGGCGGGTGATTCATATCTAGAATAGTGATCTGGCAACATTTCAACGCTATTAATAAATAACTACGGTGACACCTATTTATTTGACAGTAATTTTTTACATTCGCTATAGCTGACAACAGTTTAATAGTATTTGGTGAATGTATATACAACACACCAAAATATATATGCATTTTGGCGAATGCACAAGCAGTAGTGCTAAGGCTTTTTCTATGAAGGTGAAAGGAAATATTTGTCAATTTTTTTTAGGTAGAATTGTGACGCCGGCTCAAAATTCAAAAACAACTCAACAACCACTTTATTTTAAACATGGTAATTATTTAAAAACCAGAAATCATCGTAAGTATTTCTACAAGTCATTTGTGAAGGCTAATATTCTTTCAATACAACATGAAGTCAAGAACACTTGTGATTAAAAATAAAAATCTCAGATGTTGTTAGTCAAAACACATACAATTCATCTTAAAGTTCTAAATTTGTCAAACACTACATTTTTTGAGTCTCAAAAAGGAATGCTATCGAAAGATTTAAAATTTAATGTTGATAGTTGCTACATCTCAGGACACTATCAAGTCTTATAATAAGTTAAAACCTAGTTTTTCCAATGTATATTTACCTCTACTTAAGTCGATTAAATTCAAAATTCATTCTAGTAACTTGGTTGTTTCCAAATTTGACAAGGGAAATTGTTTAGTAAATTTAGACAGATTTGATTCTGAAAACGTAAATAACTTCTTAGATCATGATTCTTTCAGACTGATCAACTTTAATCTAAAAGCCTAAATTTCACATTAATTTAAAAGGACATTGAAATTTGTAAATGATACATTTTAGAAGTTCAACATGGGACATTACTTGTCCTTAATTCCCTTGAATTCCGGGACACCGAGACTGTATGATCTACCTAAACTACATAGATATAACACCCATCAGATCTATGGTGATTAAAAGAACTATTCATGTACAACCTGTCAACATGTGTCAACAAACTTCTTAAAGACCTTACTAATTTTGAGAACCCTCACTAAATATTGTTACGTTCCTGGGTTCTCAATAATTAATAACACTATGACAAATTAATCGTAATTTATTTAACTAACAATAACCCTATACGGACGTATTCTAACTCATTTAAAGGTAAATTTATATTCGAGCGTGTTTTTACGACGGATGTCGGCTCACATGAACATCTGTTCGTGACTGTCTGCCTATCTCTTGGTCGCCCTTTTATATTCTAACGGTAGTAACTTCGAGACTTTTCTAGAACAATTAAACAATTCTCGGAATCGGCCGGTGCCGGCACGTCGGAAGAAACATCGAGATTATTCCAGTTGCTTCGACTACCGATAAGGAGTGGAAAATTCGTTACAATATATGTGACTACCCAACTAGCAGGGTTCCAAAATAGAGATCCTGCCTGTTCTATCCTATGTATAGGATGTATGTATGTATGTATGTGCATGTATGTGTACATATTTACTTTTTAAATGATTTATTTTTTTATTTTAATTTATTAATTTCCTCATTACCTGATAGATAAGACTTTAACGAAAGTAAATACGATCCCGACGTGCGAATTTCGATTTTCCGGCCCCCGAGTGCCAATTTTCTGGATACAGGGTGTGAATTCCAATGGGCCTCGAACTGTTTCACCGTCGTCTGCGTTGCTCAAGTTTGAAAGTACATGAAAATCCGAGTGCTGCGATCCCGACCTGTGAATCTCGATTTTCCGGCCCCCGAGGACCCATTTTCCGACCTCAGAGGGTGAATCCCAGTCGGCTCTAAACTCTTTTGACCAAGAATTCGGCTTTGCCGCACAATTCCAGGGATGTAGGCCTTTTTCTGACCTCGAATTCGGATTCAGCGATGAAAAATACATAAGAATACACATGTCTGATTTACAGATTCGGACTTTTTTCGTGGGGTTGTGTAATTTTAATAACCTTGAAGATCTTTCAATCTTTTGAAAACTTAGGTAACTAACTTGGATTAAAATGGGAGTTTTATGTTGATTTACAAATTGTTATTGTATTGTTATTACAAATCATAGTGATATATATTTGATAAATTCCTAGAAAATCCAAATAAAATTTTTCATGTTTTCATGGGGAATTTTTCTGGTTGACTTTTGAATTTTCATATTTTTTACGAGGTTCAGATGTTTAGTAGGTGGTAATAGACACATGAAGACGTGTCACATCACATCATAATTAAGTGTTATATATTTTCAGTCCATGTATTTAATGGTATTAAGCTGCACTCATGTCATCCAATCTGCTGTCCAAAATCACCAAGTAAATTGAAAAAAATAATTACATTCTAATCTAACCTAACCAATTACGTTTCTAAAATCAAATTAATCAAGAAGACAAGTAGTTGTAATACCAAAAAAAAAAAATAAATAAATGATTTTTCTGCTGCAAAATGTTCGATTCAAAAGAAATTGTTTTCCCACTATGGAAAGCTTATCTTTTTGATATGCAATTGATATGAATATTCGAAAACTCTTCACGACTTGTTTGACTTTTGAGATATGATTTACAAAACAAACTTACCCTAGTGTTATTTCGTTCTGCTTTTAGTTCCGATATTTCTTCTTCTCGTTCCAGGAGATGCTCCCTAGCCGCGTTAAGTTCTTTGGTGAGCGTGGCGAATTCCTGAAATAGAAAAGAGTCGTGTCAATTATGTCGTGTATACTGTCGGTCCTTATCAGCTCTTTCTTATCATTCACTTTCCTGCTTTTCTCTGAATAGTCATGAAATCGAGCGGAATAGCTCTTTTCGTTTATCCCCACCAATGTATGCAATTATACACATTTTATAACAATTTAATCGTGAAAATACAAATTGAGATAGTTACACCAACACTGCGCTTTAAAACATTTTACGAGACGAAATTAAATTCTAGATTGGATTTTCCATTATGAGATATAAAAATGAAAGAGTCAGTTACCCTATTACGGCGTTCTAAGAAAATTGGAACGTCTGGAACATCTGGGAAGGAAAGGGGAACGAGACGTAATAAACATTTACTACTATGTACATTCGAAGTGTATCATGTGTAAAATGAGATTAATTGTAGGTATTTAAAGGCGGTAAAAATTTTTGGTGCATATCAAGGCAGTTGGTAAAAAATTTCGATACTGAGAGTTTTATTATTTTTTAAGTTACGATTCAGTAGGATATTACAAAAGATTAGGAAAATACGTGAGTTAAATCACGGGGTGATAGTTATTTTGGTCGCGTTGTGATAACTGGCAACACTCGGATTTCCACAGAATTTACAGAAAACACTGTATACTGCCCGTAGATAACGTTTTTGGAGGTGCCAGGTGAGGAAAATGCATAAATTGAGAAATATAAATGTTTAAACATTTCCAATTTTTGGCGAATGCGCACGTGCAAACTGCAAACATTTCGATTTATGGTGAATTCGCACTTAATTTTCACATCTGAAAAGAATATAAATAGACATACCAACATTAATTATGCAATTAATATTGAAATACTATGGTGTCTTCTTTTCATTCTTCAAACATTTTTATATAAAACAAACAAACTCCATCAATCTAACCTTGACTCTGTACATTCAAACCAAGTCAAATGTATTTACGACAGTTGAAACAGTGGCCCAAAAATCTATCTTGAAGCGCAATAAGGGTGCAAGGCCTTCTGCACTGACGTTTCGTACACGTCTTCGCCACTGGCAATAATCCTCGCCTCTGGAATGTAGCAAGTAACTGAGCGTCTGAGGAAGTCAGAATCTGCAAATAGCCCTGGAAGCTCCCAAAGAGCCGAGGGAACACCGCGTTCGCCATTTTGCAAGAATGTGATGAGAATTTTGACATCTCACATGAAGTATTCCAATGGAACAGAAAAAATAATGCGAAAGATACCGTTCCGTGGTCGTAATTGTCGTTTTCCGTGCGTTCCGTCCCTCTATGACGTGAACAATGGCTGATTTGTAAACATTCGGAAAGCAGAAATTCAAATTGTAAGTAAAACAAAAGTACTGATTTTCCTCACCTGGTTTAACCACAAATGATATGAGGACCATATATATAGTGTTTCCTGGCAATTTTGTGTAAATCCGGGTGTTGCCAGCTATCACAACGTGGCCGTTATTTTTAATAAAACCATCACTCATTCAATTAACAAATTGATATCCATAAAGGAGAGCATTTACGAAAATTTTGTAGCCAACAGATCAAAGACTGTAACGAAATATTTATGTATTTCTTTTATTTAAACGTAGACATTTAAATTTTAATAAAAGGAAGTATAATGTTTTTTGCTAAGCATACACACTCTTTAGGGGCATAATTGAAAAATATCTTGTGATCCATATTAAAGATTTGCATATTTAAACGAATTCTCCAGTTCTTTATATATGTTCAAAAAACTGAGGGTAATTTTGTAGTGTTTTAAGTTTTCAGAAAGCAACTAAACCGTTCTTACTTCAGATTTTTGCCTTGAGATTTCAATTTCCGAAAAAAAAATGTCTTTTGAAGTAAAAAACTATCTATTTCTTTTTTTTTTGTAAAATGACAGTGAAAATCGAAGTTTATTAAAAAAGTATCTCTGTATACACCCCATAAATAAATACGAGTGTAAAATACACCTTTCACAACCACAACTGAAATATACCTAACGTCGTAGGGGGCAAAAAAATGAATGCAAATATTTTCCGCCAAATGATGTAGGTGTTATTTACATTCGGAATGAGATAAAACTACGTCGCAGTGGAATTCTCTAGAGATCAAATCTCCAAATGAGATATCGTAAGTTGTAGTGCATATCTGCATCGAAACGAGAACGTATTCCACATGCATATGATGTCACGTATGCTTTAGAGAAGGTATATATGCATGTACATGTATAAAATACCGACTAAATTTGTATTCGAATAGGAATTTCGATTTGTTATTTTTTTGAAGAGGTGGATAAAGAATCGCATGGTAAATGTTAACGGAAAGTTGGTGTTGTGACGTAAAAGTATGACGTGTGACTAACCAGCATTTATAAATAGACAAAGGCATACATGTGTGAAACTCTTCTGATAATTATGCATGAAATTTACCATTTACACGAAACAACAGTACGAAATATGCAATATAATGTATTTAAAAAATATTCTATTATGTATTATGTAATCAACATAATTATTATTTACTACATATTGTTACATTAAGACAACTGAGGAAATTACCAAAATTAATTTTAAAAGTAATAAAGAATCAAATATTGTACACAATTTTTCTTTATTTTTTTTTTTTAATTTCTAATTGTGGCTTGTTTATAAATGGAGATACTCCTTTTCTCTTTAACAAGGGCTTTTTGAAAAGTGATGAAAAATTCAGGCTTCGTCCTTAAAAGGTTATTCACATTAACCAGAAACCCGTATTCCCTATTTCTTTCAAAATCATTTTTAAAGATTCTTAATATTAAAACGAATATCTTAAACAACTTTTTCAAGAACATTATTAGATTTTTAAATGTTCTTCCCTAGATTTATCATCAACATTAAAACCTGCTTTATATTTTCTTCCCAAGTTTATGCTTTCTGAAAATGACAAGTTAAATGGTTTTGTTGAAATATGAATAACACCATAGTTCCACTTAATAAATTAACAGCTGCCACCGCTGTCAAGAAAACTGTTTCGTTAGTACTTCCTTACCATACAAGAGATAATATATATATTTTTTAAATACCTTACGCGCGTTATCTGAAGTATTTCATGCCTACTGTTCTTGCAGTAAATTATTGTTAAGGTAGCATTTAATTCAGTAGATATTATTCTCTTTTTATAAACTCAAGTAGGTAACTGTAGCTGACTCGGTACCATACTTTTGCCATCATTAAAGTTACAATTCTTAGTAAAGTAATGTTTACTAAAATAACGACGTTTGTTGGCCATTTATAAAGATAGTAATAAGTAGGGACGGGATTTTCCCACCAGCATCGCAAACCCTTGGGCACTTACGAGAGAGATATTTACTTTTGTGCCTCTTCGTCAAAAGGGCAGTCAGAAATTACTCGTTGAAAACATGCGATTATTGATGCATTAGTTTTTTATTTTTATTTTACTTTATTTACCACATCCGTATTATTCATTTACACTTAGTTCACTCGAAATTAATGTTTTCGTGTGACGTGGACCAAAATTATTCTTTCAAAATAAAAAGTTCATTATTGTCCACACTAAATCAATCCATCAACATGCAGATTTTGAAAATAAAAATACGCAAAATTTACAAATACACAAAATTTTTTGAGGAAATAACGAATAAAACGTGTGCAATTTTGAATGAATTTCTTTATGAATTCTTTTGACTCATTAGAAGATTAACCACAAAAATACAGCTCGACTATTTAACAACACACGAATACTCAAATTCGCTAAAATACTATGGGGAAATCGATTATAAACAGGGGAGCTTTCGCGCCTGCGCCTTATTTAAATTCTGTTGACAGCTAGGTAAAGCGGAGATTGAGTAGTGTCTTACGGACTTGACAGGTGAAACAATCAAACGAAGAAATGGTAGCAACGAATGTAATTTCGTGTAGTGTGTAAAAGAATGTCGTGGCCATAGCTATTGAATGTACTTCAGAGGGCAAGCAAAAATACTGCCAAAAATATTCAATTGCACGTAAAAGTGATAACTGAATATATCGCACTTATGTTCGAGTAGTCACGACCACGCGTTTTACTATTTTATGATCCGTGTTAAGCATGTGTCATAATAAAATGGTGGAGTAGTGTGAGGAGTCTATAAAAATATCATCTTTTAGATGGGTTATCGCAACATCGTTGTACAAGTGACATACGTATAGAAGATACTTTAAAGATATGGCAGAATATGAATTGATGTCCGCCGATTATTACAGTAAAAGATAGACATCCGTAAATTCGTGGCTTAGGGAACGGTGATGTTAGAAGAAGAATATTTTTCTCTGAAAAACTAGAGAGAAATGCGAAAAAAGATGGTTCACATCGTTTTACATGTCGTTCGATTGACCAATCACGATTTTTTGGTCCATTTTTAATTTTTATGCCTATAAGCTTTCACGGGAAATCTCATTTTTTGGGACAACCTATTGTTTTTTCCCTATTAATCGATAGAGGGGAACTGGTGTTTCTAGCAAGACCATTTTGCCACGAAAAAAATGAAAGAGCAATTCAAATTTTGAATTCAGAAATCGTATGATTCGTAGTCATATTTTGAATATATTTTTGTATCGGCAACAGTGCAAGCTGAGGTATAAAACTTCATTCAAACACCTGTTACATGTCGTTTACTTCCAGTTAGTTAAATGAAGCTTGCCAATTATAGCGGCAAAGTCTACACGATAAAAGAAATAATCGACTGGAAATATCGGTTATTGTGGCGTTTGGTACAAACTAAACTAACATTGGTATTCTGTCGTTTCAAGTTATAAGAATTCGCTGCAAATAACGTCACTAGTATGTCAATAAAATACAAAAAGTACAAAAGTGGCGTTTGATTTTAATAGTTCTAAATGATTTTTATTACTCTCAATGAACATCTTGGGTTTTCAGTGCTATGCTATAGACTTCACTAAACTTAAAAATGCACCATACACATTCCAAGTCACAATCTGTACATTACAAAAATGTGATATGATGTTAATTTTAAAATTATTATTATAATTATGAGAAATATTTACAAAAATATGTCTACATAGAGGGGTCCGTACCTTACATTTGGAGCATCCGTATTAGCTGTTTCATTGGAAAAGCAAAAAACGTTCAATGCAATTTGCAACAAATTGTTTAATCAATGGTTCTGTCACAAATAATAAATCTAGTAGTAGTAATAAATATACTACTACATATCATATATTAATTTTTATATCACAAATTTATATTTTCAATCACGTTAGTAGCATGTTGTCGATGCAACCAAAATAAAAGTTCCAAGCCATGTTTGCATCCACCTACATAATAAATGGATGGATTTGTTAATAACATATCCTTTCCCGTTTACGAAATTTATATAGTGTGTTTCAATTTAACAAAATGGGCGTTGAAGGTGTATAAATTGTTTTCAATTGGCATTTGAGATACATCATCAGAGATCTTTGGCAAATCTAGACAAATTTTATTTAAAACATTTTTTGAGAACTTTGTAGAAACGTCAATTTCACAATTATTGATCTATACCAATACTTACTAACGAGTTATTTAAAGTTCGAATACACTGCGAGAATTTGTAAAATTTTACCAAGAGACGCAAGAAATCTGTGATTAATACTTTTTTGCTGCTCTTCAATCACAATCACAGACTTTGTAGACCTTTGTGGAAACCTGTAATATTTAAATAATTTAAATAATGCATAATCTTACTACAATAATAAAAGAATTTAATGATATTTACTACAAGCATTTCAAATACTGTAGTATTTTTGACATTATAACTACATTAACCTTGTCTTCAGGTGTTAATTTTGCTTATAGCAGCATAACCATAAGAATTGTGTTGCGACAAGCAAGACTCCAAATTATACGAATATTACATACAATAACAGGAACCCAATCTATATTACTAACGCCCGGTTTCATAAAGAACTGTAAGTCGACTTTAATTTTTAATCTGAACATAACGAAACGGACTTCATAAGCAGATTTTTAAGTCGACTTTAACCTGGCATTGTCCTATTATCAAAGTGATTTCTAGAGATTATTGTTCGGATTTTTTAGGTTAAGTTGAAAAGTTGGAGAAATTGCGAGGGGCTTCAAACATTGGTACGTTGCCCTGTATTATAATTTCGTGGGTGTTCCAGTGTGCTGTTTTGTAATGAATTTGTTCGATGCGACTTCATTCTCGTCATCAAAAGATGAACTGTTTATTCCCGTGCGGAAGCGAAAAATTTTTAAAAGTAGAACTTTTAGGAAAATGAATTTTTACGAGAGGTTTCGGCTCACGAAAGAATCCGCGAGAACCTTATTGGAGCTGGTGAAACATGCCGTTACCTTGCCACATAAAACGTAATTTTTATATTCAGCAGCGTTTGTTACATGTCATACTATTTTTTTACACTATAGGGATGAGCCATCTTGACAATCACCTAGTTGTTACTAACGGTGCGATTCTATGCAACAGGAAGCATGCTCTTAATTACTAGGGACTTTGCGTGTGTCCCCAAAGCGTCAGCGTAAAAAGTGATGGCAAATTTATCACAGATTCATTAAGATGCCTAAAACTAATAATCAAACGGCCGCAGTTGCCGAAGAAGTTTATAAAATTGCAGAATTTCCTAAGATGCTGAGAGCCATTGATTGCACGTTGATCAAAGTGCTATCGCCCGGATGAGAAAATGCAGAAATATTTTGGTGCTGCAAAAGTTTTTTCGCTCTAAACGAATAAACGATTTCAGATGCGAACTTATACATTAGAAATATTTTTGCAAGATGGCCAAGGTTGATACATGATCAGACCATTTTCATCAACAGCCGCACAAAGAGGGAACTAGAAGAAAATAAATATCGCCCGTACAGAAGACAGTGGAATAAGGAAGACAGTGGGTATGGTATTCAAAGATATTTGTTAACGCCACTGTAGCAACCTATATCCCTGCAGAAATGCTTTATAATGAAGCACAGATTCGCATCCAGAATGTTGTTAAAAAACAGTATGGTGTGGAAGCGTCGATTCCCCATTCTTTCCCAAAGGATACGGGTGCATTTAGAAACTGCAATGAACATCATTGTAGCCATAGTGGTGTTGTATAACAGTGCGCTTGATATGAACGAGCACATCCCAGTAGAGTGGAACATCATCGAAAACGATGAGGGTAATAATCAAAACTTGTTCCCAGGGGATATTGGTGGAAATGGTGTGGTACGGAATTTAGGATTAGCATTGGAGTATTATTTTAGATTAATATTATCTGCATTAATGTTAACAGCATTTCTCTTCTTATTGTACATACCCTTACTATTTTTTTTTTAAATTTTAAATAGAAATGTGCAACTTACATATTGGAATTTTAACTACAATATTTCAATCTCATTAAACTGCAACTGGATGTTTTTTCTTCCTTCTTTCGTCTTCTTGCTTTCTTCTTTCCTATTCCATCTCTTGTCGCTCTAGTTTTCCTTGTAATAGAGCCATTTTCATTTTGTGGTACTTTACTGCTTATTATTGGGTTTGCGACCACAGATCTTAGCTGGTGGAATATTGGTTTCTTCAATTTCTTTGGAGTATATTTGTTCCAGTCATCTCGCATCTATCTAAAATTATTTTATGACAATGTGAAAGTGTAAAGGAAATAAAAATGACTCAGTTTAGAAGAAAATGAGCTGCTTGTAGATGCTTTAAGTTCATGTACTATCTGAAATGTAAAGGATTCTAGATCATTACGATTATAGATCGTTGTTCTCATTCTCATTTTTAGATTATGGTATTTTGCTTTTTTGGTCCTCGTTCCTATATTGGAAGTTCTTACTGTTGAATAACATGGTGAGTCTATCCCAGGCTCGCACCTATATCAAGAGTATCAATAATGTGTAATCGACTAATAATCTAATTAATAATAAAGATAAAAACATTATTTTATAATTACAAATCCTTTTCGTGAAACTTATTTTGTTCGTCATCTTGCACTCTGCACTCAGAGCGCAAAGTAAAACAAATAAACAACCTATCAACAATGCAATAAACATGAATAACCTACAACAATTACATAATGCGAAACTGGTAAGTATTCAGTCAAAGTAACTTTAGCTAAAGGTCTATTGGGGCACCTATTATGAAATTGAGCGTAACATCTTTATGTTCTCTAAGTTCGGAAAAGTAGAAATGTGGATTAGCCATATAAAAGTCAGGGATTATCCCCAAATTTAAAATCAGCAGAGTGGTAGAATCGGCCATAGTGAAATCAGCTTCCTCAACTTACAAGATATCAAATGGTTAATTATTTGATGTGATTTATTTATAAATGGTAAACATACCTTCTCATTAAGAACCGAAATACACACGTGTACAAATATGACTGTCGCCAGAAAATATGTGAACGATGATTAAAACTAAAAGCAAACGATTCACTGCAAACATACCAAGACATTTAAACCGGAATCATAAAGTCAAGTTATGTTTTTGTTGTTTAGGTGGAGAGAGAATTGCGAGAATATTACGAATTATTTTTCCACGATTGTCTATCTTGTATATTTACGCTTCGTCATACATCGTACAATGTTGTCAGTAGCTGTATAAAATCAAAGATTCTAGCGAAATAACCGGATGAGCCATCCGATTAATGAGAAAAATAAAAAGTATGTCAGAAAAAAAGCAATTGGTTATACAACGAATATATTTTGTTTTATATTTACCCAAATAACTAGGTATTTTAAGTAATTTCGAGTCATATATAATATCTGTCTAATTTCGACATTAAATAAGGAAAATGTTAATCAAATTTTAAAACAACTTTACTCAAACTGATTTCTATGGATTTTTTTTAAACTGGATGAATTTAAAGCAATATCAATAGTCGTTCAACCAATTTGGCTCGTAAAAGATATCTTTTTGAAATGTGGTATAGCTATATGTTCTCTATCTGTATCATCTTTCACTGTTTCACGCGAAATATTTCTTGGTGAACATGGAGTTTTACTACTATAAAAATGTTGTTAATCAGTTGCTAATAACAAGAAAATCCAATTATAAGGAAAGTCGTGTTTACGAATGGATTCCAAACCAGAACTCTAGAAATATTATATAATATATAAGAGAAATAATGACGGTTTAATACTTACAAGGGAAATAATCATTAAACGGCCGTCCAAACTGCAACCACTAACCTAACCTAACCACCGACACGTGTTCCTGCGTATAACCTTCATCAGGGTGGTATAACCTATGATGATGTAAAGGATGATGGTAACATGGCGACAATAACATCAAAAGGGACGTGAAGAGAAGGCAGCAAGAAAATTTGTGGCAAGATTTTGGATATAATTCATAAATTTTGACACAAACGTCGTAATTATCATGTCAAGGAATATATACATACATAAAAGTTGTACTAAAAATAAATTAGAACCAAAAGAAACTGTACCAACTTTACTGTTACTAACCTAACAACTGGCGTGTATTTTTCAATTAAACTGATTTAACCAAATTCCTTATATGATGTTCTATTAGGACAAGTAAGGAAAGAAGTAAAAGACGGCCGAGAAATTTCTTATAATACACTCTGCATACGCAGTGTGTTTTTAAAGTGGCGGATATATATTCGAAGATATAATTAATTGAGTTTACAAATACGATAAATATTGCTATGCTTGCTAACAACTTATAACAACGTAGGCTGCAAAGGCCCTTACACCTTCATGTACTCCCATGTGGATTTTTTCCAGAAAACCTTAGGGACGTCAACGATGAACCTGGCGAACGTTTTCATCACGAAGACTCGGCGGCCTAATCACAACAACGCGCATACAGAAAAAGAACTATTGGTACAATTAAAAACGACGTTAAATTATCCAAAAGAAACATGATCGCATATATCTAATCTGAAAAATGAACGTAACTAACCTTAAACTGACCGTGTGACATCAAATGTATATCTAACACGAAATAACAAGAAACAATCGAACAAGCAAACTAACGATGCCCATCGTACCAAAATTAAGCGGGATCGTTGACTCCTCGTCATAATGATCACTTTTCCTACAAACCCCCCCCCTCCTCGATTTTTTGGCTTGGTTTAATTATTTGCCCTTGCTCTGTCTTGCTACCTTCATGCTGTTGTTCCGTTTACCATTTCTTTTACCAAAGAAATTAGTGTCTTTTTTCTACAGGTCAGTGTAAAGTTAGATGTTGGTTACTAGTAAATGTACTATTTATCTTTATTTATCCTTCGTCTCATTTCGCCTCTTCGCTCTCCCTCTTAGGCCCACAGAGCAGCCCTCGGGATCCTTGAGGTCACTGGGTGTGAAGACATTATAAGCTAGGAAAAAGTTATTAGGGAAGGTGGAATGTAAATATGATAGCGGGCTTGTAATGAATAACTTTAAGAGTTTAGCCGGATTTATATTTTTCTGTTGAAACTGACGCACAAAAACCTCAGCTAACTCACAGCAACCGACTCTCCTAATTATTTTATCAAGTAGCTGCACCTCAATCGCTGCAGGATCGTCGGAGGTATTACCCGTTCTTGGTTACCATTTACTATTAATTAGCCCCCTCTTTCAAAGGGGGTTTAATTTTTTCCTGCTCTTCAAAAGAATTTCTTCAGTAATGCAATTATGCTATGTATAATCTCATTTATTTGATGTAAAAACGGTTTTTAATTTTTACATATTTTTGACAAAAAACTTAATATTTATCGAATTTCTAGAAAACTTGTCAATCGATTGTTAAAATTTAATATTCATAGTGAAGGCGATACAATTTGCTACGAGTATACTGTTCAGAGCAATTACGTAATGTTTAATTTCTCAACGATATTAGAAAAAACGAGAATTTTCATTTTCAAATATTGTTGATATCACTTTGTAGGCGTTGTACGCCATTCTCTTCATTAATACAAAAACTAACTAAAACTAGCGTGGAAAACCAAAATACAAAAAAGTCACAAAATTTTCAAAGGCCCTTTCAATTTCAAAATCAAAGGTCAATTTCAAAATAGGCGACCAGCAAGACGCATAACCGAATAAAAATTATTCCACATAAATCAAATGTGATAATTAGTGTGAGTCTAATAATTAATTAACTAGAGCGCTTTTGTAGTTCCAACTTTAATTAAATAATCTTCGCAAAACAGGAGAGTATTGCATCCGGAGCTTACCATCCATTAAATAGAGTAATAAAACAAGAAAAAATTTGGAATTTAAAAACCACTTTCTTTAAAAAGCGAACGTACTACTGTTTTAAGTTGTCTTATAAGGAAATCTCGGTACCAACTGTTGCTCGAGGAATAGCCCGAAAGAAGAGGAAAAAGGGTTCGGATATTATGGAAATTCCCAATTAAATGCCGGGCAACACTTTCCTTCACGAAATCGAAAACTTTATCCAGCTAATTCGGATTCCGAAAATAAACTTTTCTTCGGGAATTGCCCCGAATCTGGTCTCGTTGCGAATTAATATTCACTTTATTCTGATAAGGCTCCAGAGAAAATCCAATATGCGATTCCGTGAGGCGAATAAAAAACCTAATATCAAATTCAATTACTATCTTTATGAATTTTATATTGATTTTCGCCTACATGTTTAGCATTTTATTGAATACGAGAAAACTAGTTGGTACAAAGTACAAAAAGGCGAGTCGTCTCTCGTCGTCTTATAAATGTCGGTATAACGATTTATACCTTTTATTGTGTTTGTAACGAAGTTAACATACCGATAGCACTTAAAACGATCAAGAAATCTGTAAAACATGCCCTCGTACAAATGCTATTTGGGCTGACCTTTACCTTATGGCACGTTAAATTTTGATAAAAGCTATATATGACTAGAAAGTACATGAAATAACTAGTTCGAAAACATCAATTATAATTTTAGCAAATGATCCGTTCAAAAGTGATAGCCTTTTGAAAATGCGACTGTTCCACAAGGGGGTAACGCCGTGAAAACTAAAAACTCACCAAAAAATCATCTCTGATCAATAAGAAACCGTAGACAACGATGTGCCCATTCAATTTTCGCTTTTCTTTTTACTTATCGAGAAAAAACTTAATTTTCATCCAATACCATTTTTCGGCGAATCTCTATTTCGTCGACTTCTAATCGATATGGCAAGTATGAAGGCACACCAATTTCTTTCTCTGCTACATCCGTGGAATGTCTTCTAGACGTGTCGCACTAATTTCTACATGATATTTCACAATATACACATATAAATTAATAAATTTCTATGGTCTATATTCATTACATTTTTCATTCTTTTAACTTGGAACATCCAAATAATCGCAGAACAGATCCCGACGATAACACATAAATGGTAGTGGTTAATCGACCGAAGGGAAAGCATTGCAACTCACTGCTTTGCGTTCAGATTAAACCTTTTCGATCGTTTGATTATTTTAAAATACTTTCGAAATGAATGATGGTTTTGGGGTATGCCAGGGCCTTCTTGAAATACATTGTACTCATATATTTACAGCAAATAGCTCATTATTTCCAAGAGAATGAATTAAATGCAACCCACCACACATATAATGTGTATTGATGGCTACAGCCTTCTTGTACCATTTAAAACATCTCGGCGAGATGAAATTCGACAAATACCACTTCCTGTGCAGAATCCTCCCGAAAGCACTGTTAGCTTAGATAGTTTGGTTTTGTTTGTTTTTATAGAAACGTTATAGAGTACTAGTTCCTGTGCAGAATCCTTCAGAAAGTAGTGTTAGGTTAGGCCGTTGGGTCGTGTTTGTTTTCATTTTTATATAGAAACGTTATAAAGTATGACATAAACGACGACGGTCGTTTAGCCACTACCACAACTCGGCTAAGCACACCCGCGTTTAAAATTTCACAATGGCGAAGGTGTGAAAACTGCGCTGTTTATAATCGTTTTTTCAAATATTTCTCCATGTTCTTTTCACGAAATTTGAATATCGGCGTAAAGTGGAATAATCAAACTGTATTATTATCGTTTAACCCACGAGAATAACATCCGAAAACATTTAAAAATTTCACTTTAAAAACTAGCAAATTTGGCAAAAATTTTCACTTTTTTCTCTTTCTCAAAAACTACTGGTTTACTAAACTTAAAATTATTTTTCTCAGCACCCTTTCGCATATTGCAATATTCTTTGTTTGAATATCAGGAGGCCTAGAAATATGACTGGAAAGTTTCATATGGAGTTTGATTTCTCGAACTACTGTTTCTGAGAATCTGCAAGACAGTACACCGCGACCGATAGAAGTAAGAAAACGGGGATTCATCAACTTTCAATATTTTCATTGTTTTCGAGGGTCCGATCCCTGTAGTAAGGTTATGTTAGATGAAATCTCCCCAGAGTGGGATAACCACGCCCGAGGTCACGTCGTACATAGTCCCCGTAGGAAGATAAATTGGGGTAATGAGTGCAACTAAGACCTCTCCGTATTAAACCGTTGTGTACTGATACCCTCCAGGGTGTTGACTCGGTGGGACCGCTATGCCCAAGACGGTGTGGTGTTATTCCTTCCCAGGGTGTTGATTTGGGAGAGTTAACATAAAACCCGAACTCGTTCCAAAAAGTGCCGCTCGTACTGACTTCTCCATACTCTTGGCTGTCACTACCCACTACTTTCCAAGCCTAAAGTCGAGACGTGAGGAAGCGTGTCAGTAGTAGATTTACCATAAACAAACACTCGTCCATTGATCACTACCCCCAGAGTTGCCCAAGTTCTCTTGGCGTAGTAAACCGTTGAAACTGGGGTTTTGGCCCTGAATATCTTCATATGAACATCATTATCTCTAGTTCGTAGGTTCGTACAATATAGTACAATGGTATGTTGGCATTATCGCAGTTTTATTCCACATAAGATATAAATAACTTCATCTTTTAGTTCAAGAATTCATTGGGAATGGTTTTTATTGTAAACTCAAAGAAGTTAGTTGAAGGATGACAGATCACATGAATTTGGTGTCTTATTGATATAGTCATTTCTTCAAATAATTTGACTATTAAATTTCTCATTCAATTATTTGTTTCATTTCTAAAATGTGATGCAGCGTTATCCTCAAATTGTAACACATTGCAGCTTGTTGATGGTTACTGTTATTAACACACTTCCTTTACTTAAGTGATGTAAATAAATTTATTTTTGGGAAATGAGCCTTGCAAAGACTTTTTAAACGGCGACAAATAAATTTAACAACAATTTCATAATTTAAAAAATAATTTCAAATAAATCAATCGAATATTTTATTTGAAATTAATTTTTATAGTTATCATTTTAACCTGATCGCTGGGAAAGATAGTCTGATAGTCCGATATTTAGATATTTATATATTAAAATTTCAATTTCAGAAACTATAAACTTATTTTTAAAGTCGGGCTTCATACATTTTTTTTGTAAACAGACTGTCTAGTCAAAAAATCTAACAATTGGTAAACTGGTTTGTCGTCTCGACCTCAACGAAAATTGCATTGAATATTCTGCGGTATAAGGACACTTTAGTATATCCAACAACCTTATTCCAAAGCATCTTAACCTGGCATTAGCCCCTCAATGCCACTTCGGTTTCGCTAATGAATCGTACGTTATTCTCCTCACTTGAACTCATTTAACATACTTTTTGGTAGCCATTTCTCGTTCAGTACGCTTTTTAGTACAGTTTAATGTAAAAATTTAACTGAAACAGCAATTGTGATCTTGTGATCGAACAGCAATTTTAGAAGCAAGTGTAAAAAAAGTTAGATCTTTATGGGTTTGTGAAATAATACACTAAAACGTTAATAGCCAATACTTCTACTATTACAATTATTTTTTTAATAAAAAAGAAATGTACGTCAGTGTGCAAGTTCATTTATTATTGCTTAGCTGTGTGAGTGAAGAATATCTAGTGGATTTCAACTTTTGTCTTTAGGGTTTCAAATATTTTTTCAACTAAGTTATTGAATTGCACTTCAATAGCTTGTAGAAGTTTCTCGCATTTAAAAAGTGACTTTTTATGCAATTGTTTTCGAATTAATTGGTTAGTAATCTCGGGCGACTTTTAAAAAGAATAGTAACGATAAAAAGGATAATGTGTGCAACATGTTATGGACATGTTCCTGTAACAATAGTCTACCTATCATGCGCGCCAAGTAGTATATTCAATTGATTGTCAAATTTAACTGTTCATTTCCTAAATAGACAGAAATGGTAGATTTCACCGGAGACTGAAAGTACTTTGTCGGTATCGATCCTATGAATGTCTTCCTGAAGCGGTTTGATTCATTTACGGAACGCGCTATTGTAATGCGGGACGAGAAATAGAGAAATGACAGACGAATAACACAATTCTCAAAGGAATTCGATTCGAACCCGGTTCGTTGCGTTTCTGTTGCCCGATAATTGATTATTAAATCCGGTTTTGCGCGAGAGAAACGATCCAATTGCGACCGTAAAATGAGCCGATATCCTAAACCCTAAGAGTTTGAATATTGATGTGGAAAAAAGAGATGGGATGCGAAATATAAGCGATGTGATACTGTTCCCTGTTTTTCTTCCTTAAATGGTAAAAATCACTTCATTGTGAAGTCATTATGTGTATACAATCTTGGGTAATTCATCATTCATCATCTTGGGAAATTTGTAGCAGTTTTTATGTACTCTATTGATCTGTATGTGCTGGATTCGTCCAATTTTCCTTTCTTTTTCATAAGAGCTATTGTGCCTTTTCTTATATTAATATTGTCACGTGCCGAGACGTTTTTACCCTGTGTCACGGCCGCGTAAGGTAGGGAGCTGATAGCCACAAGGGGTAGAGCTTGCTATGAATAAAACAGATCGAAGAAAACTTTCTTTTTCTCTCTAACAAAAAAGACAACAAGAGAAAGTGAGACTTTTAGGCACAGCGAATCATAAGGGCTGAAGCGTGAGAAGCAAGGGAGGTGACTTACAACATAGACAGCTGTCGTCTGGACCTACTGAGTTCCACAGAGCGCGACGGGGCGGAGGGCATCTTCGGATGGTAGGTTCTTCTTCTAACCCTTCGACGACAGACCATTTTTCAGGCCTGATATTCTCTTTCTACTCTCTAAACCAGCCGTTCGGCTGGAGCTCACAGACGACGCTCTGGGCGGCCCCTCTGGACAACACTGTCCTAGGCCACACCGTCTGGACCCCACTCTGTGAACCCAACTGTCCTTTCCACGCCCTTCCTCTTTCTAATTATATTCATACATTGTTTTACGTTCTTTGCGCTTGTTATTACAATGCATGCCGTTTGTATAAACAACTCTCACTTTCATTGTTGGTGCGTTTACACAAGTTTATCACGCTTCACCTTGGCCTGAGCCGTGACCCGATTTAGTGTTTTTGTTGATGGTTGTCGAAGTCTCTTGGTCGTAACAAAATCATTTTCCGTTCATTTCAGTTTTAACCGACTTTTCCAATCATTTACATCCGTAGTTCTTAGCTATTATCTAGATAATTCTTCTATTCTTTATTTTGACTTGACATTTTTATATGTTCATTCTGTTTTGGCCCTCATTGGTAATGTGAACATTTATCCATACCATCTAATTCTGTTCGTATCAGATGCTAACTTCAAAATTCATTAAGCATCTTCATATATTTTTATAGCGTGTTTATAGGACTTACCACTAACTTTGAAATACATAACTGAAATAAAACAAAGGAAAACCTAACTTCAATACTATAGCGAACAGTTTATACACAATATTTTCAGCAAACCATTCAATTCGTTTAAAACAGATATTAATTAACACAAAAAATAACAGGACATACAATATATTGAAAAAACTAAGTAGTTGGTGGGTCTCACCCAGGTTTCTTTATAAAAAAATATTTCTATGTAAAACTTTCGTCTTTAATTTAGAAATAACTGGTATCTACTCCTGTGAAACGAAGTATAGAGAAATATACAAAATCATAATTTTAGAAACGGAAAGATATGGTTATATACTTGTAACTAGTTGTTAATTCTCAACAACCTCCTTTTACAAAAGGTTCTTTTATTTTCAAAGATAAAGATATTTTACTTTTGCAGAAACTTCATCTTCTTTGCTAAACACCGTATATGACACAATTTATTAGGTTCGATGATTTCATTAAGTGTTTTAGGACATGCAGATTTTTTTATAAAGAGTAACGGTTTTTCATAAAGTTATATAACAAAAAGTTTTCCATATGCTGCCAACTCAAGTAGACACAGTACCTGTACGTGTGTCTTATATGAGAAAGTAAAAACATGGAGAAGGTGCATTTAGCGTCATTTTGCCGACGAATATTTAATTTTAATAGCGAAGAAACCACGAGCAATCCCTTATTACTCAGTACACTTTCATAAATTTCCAGTAATTATCACTTACCAGCAATCAGCTAGAGCACTTAAAAAATTTAAATTTGGTACAGCAACTGTCTGAACAGTTTAAAATATTTCTATCAGGTGTTCCTTTTAAATGTTTTAAACAAATTAATCATATTTCACTATTCATAAATTTTCTCTGCTTTGAATCAGTTACCAATTTCATATCAGTAGCGGTACGGAGAAAAATTTTCGAGTTACAATGATGAACGTGGGGAACTTACCCGCTGTTAAACCGCCACTGCTACAGTCGAATCTTTTCCATTCCGAGCATAATGGAGCACTCAATTTCTATCGAGAACCTATTCATCGCGCTTTATTCAGAAAAGATTCATTAATCAGAGACGAAAATGTGAAAAATCTAATGTCTTTCAGGATTCATGTATATTTTTTGTCGCTCGAAGTTTGACACGCCATACAATAACACTTCTTACGGATCATGTCGGAAAATGAATAATGGTCCCCTTCCCGGTCAGAGCGGATATTTCCGAGATTCCTGGCTGGGATGTATATAAAGTAATTTATACATTATAAAACCGAAACGGTAGACGATATTCCGATAATCCGAGGCGATTATTTTTCAGCCGAATTGATTGATTGCATTTACCTACAAGAGTTAATTTCATAAATTAATAAATTAAATGCACCGAGTATTACGAGATGTAAAGATCATTAAGCAAACCCTAGAAGCGCAGAATGTTGCAGATACCAAAGGTGATTTATTAAAACTATTTTATATAGAGTGCTAGTAGCAGTTTTATATAGCTGTGGTAAACAATGTTAGAAATATAGAAACAGCAACAATAAAAGGGACAACAGTAGGTACAAACAGTAGGTAGCAAGCACATTTGTGCCTACAAAGGAAAGCCTCCTTTTTTGGGAGCGGCATTCCACAAATTATGACACGGATGCTTACTAAAACTAACTGTCAATTACCATTTTGTCATAGAAGGTAATACGAGTGTAAAGAAAATAATGACCGTCAAAAACTTACAAAATGGGGATGTCACGATATAGCCGCCCTTCTGTAAGCACAAATGTACTTGCTGCCTACTGTTCACCTCTTTTTTGGTGTTCTTGTCTTCAAGCTCCTAACATTATTTACGACAATTAACGAAGCAAACAAGCAGAAACGTGGCGGAGAATACCGTTTTCTCACTTCAGATGGCTATATATATATATATATATATATATATATATATATTGATATATATATATATATCAATATATATATATATTGATATAGATATAGATTGATAGATAGATAGATAGATTGATATAGATATATCAATATATATATATATATATTATATATATATATAATATATATATATATATAAATAAATATAATATATAATATAATATATAATATAAATATAATATATAATATATATATATATAAAATATATATATATATATAAAATATATATATATATATATAAAATATATATATATATATATATTGATATATTGCATTTTAATTTGCATCTTTATTATTATTATTATAATACAATTAATCGCGCAACACCTCCCGTTTTGTGTACTTGTTTACGTAACAATCTTATTTCTCTCTGATATTCTACCCTATATACTCCAAAAATCGACCCCGGCGTATAATTTCAATTAAAAGATTCCGTAATCTTGTAAAACTGTCTGGGACTTTTTTCTCTCATTAGACGTAACACGTAAAAGCAGTTGTTAACTTTGCTCCCTTTTCTTTCTTGCAATTTTATCGTTCTCGTCCGATCCTTTTTCAGATTAACGAAAACCGAAAGTGTCTGGTGTCCTTCCCAAAGAAACTTACTTAAATAATTAATCGACGATTACTTCGTGAAAAATTCAAACAGTCCCTCACGAACTTGTCACGTAATCAAATTTTTCCAGTTCTATGAATCCTTGCAGTTTTACACCAAGTCGATCAAATGTACTAGAAACGGATGTTGAAAATATTTAATGATCCGTTAGCGTTAAGACACATTTAAAATTTTGAAAGTGGATAAATGCTAATTTAAAACCGAAAATAACATCCAGACCTTTCTTTCTTTCGTGAGAGTAAAGTTTTGGAGTGGATATTCTACAAAGTTTCTTCACTACTTGCTATCTATTGTCGTCCCATTTAGTAGAGTGTTTTCCCTATTTTATCTGCCACCCTTTCCATTTTATTTTTATTTTGGTGTACTTACTCGTTCATTTTGATTCGTTAATTACCCCTGGAGCTTTAATCGATCAAAGTTGAGCGACGTTTACAGTTAAATTAAAAGTGCTAATAATTCTCCATTAGTTACACTCACGTCGAATTTTTTACCTTCATTCTAGTAATTCAACATCAGCCACACTTTTTGTATATTGCTATCCATTTCAATAACTCCAGATGAAATTCTAATTGAGTATCGCGTAACTTATAATCACTAAGATATTTACACTGTTAAAATGTGGCGCCGGATTTATTATTATAGTCATTTAAATAGTAGTAAAATTTCTCCCCAATTATTTTTAGTCAGCAATTAGATCTCACCTTTTAATCGTTAACAAGACAAAAAGAATCTTTTAAAAAACGTCTAAACCGATGCGGGCATAATTGAAATCTTCTTCTATGTGTAATAAATCTATTCAAAATTATTTCTAAAAAGATCGTGTTTCATCTTTTATTTTTGTATCAATAATATCTATTTTTCGATTGGCAACCGAAGGTGGTGTTAGTAAAATTTAATAACAAAATTTATTATACTTCTGTCAACCGTTTCTTCACAATGAACAGTAATGTAAGTGATAGTTATTCAGGAAATCAGGAGGAAAACAATTGGAAACTTTTGTAATTTTTGGTTTAAAATTCGTTGAACTAAAAATGTAGATCACATCAAAAGTCTAAATATCCAAAAGTCCCAATGAGCCCATTTTAAAACAACCAGAACCCATCTGTGTTCTTATCCCTCTTCATTTAAATACCTTAATACTCATAAATGCTCTAAATGCTCTAATGCTCCAAAGGCACAGAGGCCAACCAATTTTTCAGATCGGAAATCGCACATGCTACGCTGACAAGTTGCACGTGATTCATTCTTGTGGTGTTATGGATCTTATCTTGTGGAATATGGCTCTCTTATGGATTATGTTCTGGATGCTATACACTTTAGACTGTTAGACTTTATTAAAATTGGACGCTAGAGCTAAACTTGTAGATTATAGTATTCTTAGCGATAGTTCTTGATTTCTGGTCATAAAAGAGGCAAACACTCAGAGCTATGCATTTTATCTTTCGTTAGCCTATACTATATTCAAATTCCAGTTTCCTAGCTTCTTTGAGAGAAAGATTGAATTAGATTCCGGTGGACTGCAATTTCCATTTCTGGACTTGGAACCATTTTAGTTTTGTTGTAACCAGGACTGAAAGTTAGGACATCCTCATCCCGATTTGCCTCAACTTAGACAGATTTTTACTGTACTCCCCAAAGGTTTTGTAGTTGAAGTGATTTTTTGCTGCCAGTGTTAACGCCGAATCGGCGCCTCGTTGGCGGCTGTTTTCCCTCTCCCTCCGTCGCTACAAGGCGGACGGAGGTTAGACCCTCGCTCAGTAACAAAGTCGCACGATTCTAGAGCTGACTGTCGAACGAGCGCTATCGCCCCGCTAAAGCCGCCAGTTATTTGTAATCAACAACAATACAGTCCACTCTCATACAATTAAGCAGTTTTTGTTTCCCAGTAACATCCAAAACACGTAAAAGTGCTCGCGTGTGTGCACATTGTTGGTCCTTCGAGCCGGATAAGCTCTCTGGGACACGGGAAGAAAACACAGTTTCGCAACTCAACGTAAACCACCAGCAACGCGTGGACCGGAATCGAGGAGCGAGACGTCGAAGGCGACGAACCGGCGGCGACGCGGCGAGATAAACAAGCGCAGTCAGTAAGGTATTTCCGATCTCATTCATTCATTTATCCTTAATCTCCCTTGCATCTCCCTGTAACCTGTCATATTTTCGATCTGAGCTCTTACTATAAGTAATCTTAAAATGGAAACGCAAGACACTATAAATTTGCATAGAAAACGTGGCAATATTAAAGCCGCTTTAACCAGATTCGCGACCTTTTTGAACGGATTGGAAGCATCGCCAAACGAGGAAACTCTTGCGCAACTGGAATTGCGCTTAGCAGCAATGGAACCGCGTTTATCAGAATTTGAATCCATTCACTCTTTAATTGAACAACTTGAACAACAGGTAGATGTTGATCAAACAGAAGCATTTGAATTGCAATATTTTACCTTAATAGCTCAAGCAAAATCTATTTTAAATAAACACAAAGCAACTACGTTTCGCGAGGCTACCACTCCAGATACGGGAAAGCTTAGCCCCGATCAAATAAATCTAAACGAGTTTAGTACTCTTAATCAGAATGTTAGGTTGCCGACAATTGAACTGCCAAAATTCGATGGAGCTTATGAACGTTGGGGGGAATTTCGTGACCTTTTTAAATCACTTATTCATGATAACGAAAACATCAAACCTATTGCTAAATTTCATTATCTTCGAGCATCTTTACACGGAATAGCCGCTAAATGTATCGAATCAATTTCACCTACAAACGATAACTATAGTTTAGCTTGGAATATGGTAACAGATAGGTTCGAGAATAAACGGTTGACCGTACATAATCATTTAAAATCGATCTTTAATATACCAGAGGTCAAGGCGGAATCTTCGGTTAGTCTTAGAAACTTGGTGGATACTTTAGCAAAAAACTTAAATTCTTTAAAATCATTAGGACTTCCTACGGATCAGTGGGACGCGCTAATCGTATTCATTGCAGTTGGTAAGCTTGACCCCACAACAGTTCGTGACTGGGAAGAGTCTAGCGTTAACAAAGACATTCCCTCACTAGAGGCGTTCACTACCTTTTTAAAGGATCGAGCAAATTTTCTTGAAAAGGTGGACATGCATAAATCTAAATCTAAATCTAAAGAAAATCAAAAGGCATTTCTGACAACTTCTAAAACGACATCATGTCCTCACTGCAAGGGGAATCATTTAATCTATAACTGCCCAGAGTTTCTGAAATTAACAGCTACTGCTAGATTCGATCGTGTAAAACTATTAAATCTCTGTGGAAACTGCCTACGTAGCAACCATCAAGTTCGCGATTGTAGAGCAGGCACTTGTCGAAAATGTAAGGCTAGTCATCATACCCTTTTGCATTTCGAGCGGCCTACCTTCAGATCAGAGCAACCAAACGCACAGGTTCGTCCATCGTCAAGCCAACCCACTCAACCAGTGAGAGGGTCGCAAACCACAACTGGAACATATAATTCTTGTGCCTCGGATAGGCAAATCTTATTATCTACTGCCTTGGTAGACGTGGTCGACTCGCGCGGCAATAGACATTCTTGCCGGGCCTTGCTCGATAACGGATCCATGAGCAACTACATTTCAGAAGATCTTTTTCATAAATTAGGTATAAATTCTGTCAATGTCGATTGCGATGTAACGGGCATAGGTCAAATTAAATGCACCTTAGGCTCTGCCTGTGACGTAAAAATCCGTGCTAGTCACGGCCCATTTCAAACTAAATTACGATGCTTCATCATTTCAAAGATAACTGACACCTTGCCCAATTATTATTTCGACCGCTCCTATGTTGATGTTCCTGAGAACTTGCGTTTAGCCGATCCTCTGTTTAATGAACCAGGAAAAATAGATTTGCTTATCGGCGCTAGTGTTTTTTGGGGAATTTTGCGTGAAGGACGGATAACTTTAGACAGCGGCCCTATTGTATGCAACACCGAGTTTGGATGGGTAATATCTGGCCCACTGAACTTATACGAGCCTAGATGTCGAACAACTTCTTGTAATCTTAACATTCTCGATTCCGATCTTCATAAGCAGGTCTCCAAATTCTGGGAATTAGAAGAGGTGCCCTTTGAACGCCATCACTCAGACGAAGAGCTTGAGGCTGAAACGCACTTCGTTAATACATTCAAGCGCGATTCATGTGGTAGATTCATCGTGTCTATACCTCTTAAGCGACCTATTTCCGATTTAGGCAACTCGAAAAATCTCGCGTTAAAGAGATTCTCTAATCTGGAACGTAAATTCGAAACGAATCCTAAACTTAAACAAATGTACGTTAATTTCATGAAGGAATACGAGGAACTCGGTCACATGACCAAATTTAACTTAACTAACGATCAGATAACATATTTCTCTCCTCATCATGGCGTACTGAGAGAGGATAGTCTCAGCACCAAACTCAGGGTTGTTTTTAACAGCTCAGCCTTGTCATCTACTAAGGTCTCTTACAATGACTTACAAATAGTCGGTCCAACTATCCAGGAAGATTTGTTTTCCATCTTACTTCGTTTCAGGCAGCATCGTTTCGTCGTCACTAGTGACATCGCGAAAATGTATCGTCAAATCCTAGTCGCAGACGAGTTTAAGCCCCTTCAACTGATCCTTTGGCGTTCAGATCCCACATCAGAATTATCAACGTACTGCTTAAACACAGTAACTTATGGGACCGCCTCAGCTTCCTTTCTAGCTACCCGCTGTTTAAAGCAATTGGCACTGGAAAGCCAGGACCAATTCCCACTAGCATCATCCGCAATCTTGCGCGATTTCTACATGGATGACCTTCTCACTGGAGCTTCCACGCTGGAAGAAGCTAGTCTTCTTTGTCAAGAGGTGTCATCGATACTGACCTCTGGATGTTTCGATTTAAGGAAATGGAGGTCAAACAGTCAAGAAGTGTTGAGCAAAATTCAAGCTTCAATTCCGTCATCGGATCCACTATTGTTATGCTCTCAAGATAGCGGCAAAACTTTAGGGTTGATCTGGTCTTCTGTTAAAGACACCTTCAACTTTCAAATCAACAAGTCTCGAAATATGACTCCTATTACGAAACGTACCATCCTGTCTGAAACGGCGCAGGTATTCGATCCCTTAGGGTTAGTTGGTCCTTGCGTAGTAGTAGGTAAAATCTTGCTGCAAAAATTATGGTCATCCAAGCTGTCATGGGATGAAGATGTCCCGCTCGAACTTGCGAATCGTTGGGTTGTGTTTCGTAAAGAACTCACCGATCTCATAAGGCTCAAAATACCTAGGCACGTCCTGTGTCTCAGTCCAGAACGCATTGAGCTTCATGGCTTTGCAGACGCGTCGCAAGACGCTTATGGTTGCTGCATATATATCCGAAGTAGCGATACTACTAAGTCACCTATTGTCAGGCTGTTGTGCGCTAAATCACGAGTCGCCCCTCTCAAAACCTTGACAATCCTTCGTCTCGAGCTATGTAGCGCTCAACTACTAGCCAAACTTTACGATAGCCTTAAGTCTTCTATCAATTTTCGCGTTGACAAATGTTTTTACTGGAGCGATTCCACAGTTGTCTTAGCGTGGATCCGCACCTCTCCTCATTTGTTACAGACCTTCGTGGCGAATCGTGTCGCCAATATTCAAAATGTCACAGATGTAGCTGCCTGGCGATATGTCCCTACTAAGGAAAATCCAGCTGACTGTTTGTCACGAGGCTGCAGTCCTCTCAGCCTGGCAAACTCCTTCTGGTTCAACGGTCCCGATTTTTTGCAGAGAAACCCTACAGAATGGCCCCAGGATTTATCTCGATCCAAGCTTCCTTGCTTAAGCGAGCTTCCTGAAGTGCGAAGGAATGCCCAAACCTTCGTCCAGACCGAGCCAGTGACTGGTCATAGCGTGTTGTTCCCATTTAATAGAGCCTCGTCCTTGTCTCGTTTGAAACGTAGTGCTGCTTACGTGCTACGGTTCATATCTAACCTTCGCAAACCTATAGCGGAGCGTCTAACTTGTAACCTCAAGCTTTCAGAGGTCGAAGAAGCTTATCTGAAACTGATTCAGCTAGCGCAACAGGAGAGCTTCCCTTCAGAAATCAGCACGCTAAGGAATGGCCAGTTCCTTAGCAAGTCAAGTGGTCTTCTACCCTTGAACCCTTTTTTAGATGAGGAAGGCGTGTTGCGAGTGGGTGGAAGGCTAAAAAATTCATCCTTTGATTTCAACAAGAAACATCCCGCAATCTTACTGGCAACTCATAGGTTGACTAGGCTTGTCTTAGAGCACGAGCACATCCGATTATGCCATGGTGGTCCTCAATTGATACTCGCTTCCGTGCGTGACAAGGTCTGGCCTGTCGCCGGGAGAAACTTAGCCAAGCGCGTAGTCCGGGAATGCGTGATTTGTAGACGTCATGCTCCGCAATTCTGCAATCCCTTAATGGGCAACTTACCTAAATTTCGCGTCACACCAAGCCCACCGTTTCATAATACCGGAGTTGATTACGCCGGGCCCTTCCTTATTAAAGATCGTAAGGGACGCGGCAGCAAGACGAGTAAGTCGTATCTTTGTTTGTTTGTATGTTTGACTACAAAGGCCGTTCATCTTGAACTTGTTACCGATCTTAGCACATCGTCATTTTTGGAAACGTTACACAGATTCGTTTCTCGTCGAGGTCTTCCCTCCCATGTGTACAGTGACAATGGATCTAACTTTGTCGGTGCTAAAACGCAGCTAAATGAGCTTTACCGATTTATGGCAAGTCAAGCCGACTCTATATCTGCTTTAATCGAGCAAAAACTAAACGTTAATTGGCATTTTATTCCTGCTTACTCCCCTCATATGGGTGGCATTTGGGAAGCGGGAGTTAAATCTGCAAAACATCATATTCGTCGGGTTTTGGGTAACGTTATATTAACTTACGAAAGCTTTTATACTATTCTGACTCAGATCGAAAGTATTCTAAATTCTCGCCCATTAACTCCAATAAGCACCAATCCTAGTGATTTCGACGTCCTCACTCCTGCTCATTTCCTGATTGGACGTCCTTATACTTCAATCCCCGAACCTGACTTGCGCTCGATTCCTGCCGGTCGTCTATCTCACTACCAGCAGCTGCAACAAATCAAGCAACACTTCTGGGCCCGCTGGTCCACCGAGTACGTCTCACAGCTCCAAGCCCGGAGCAAGTGGAGAAGTCAGCTGCCCAACCTAGCGGTAGACGCCATCGTCCTGGTGAAGGATGAAAATCGACCTCCTTCCAATTGGTGCATCGGTCGTGTTTTAGAGCTGCATCCTGGAAACGACGGTGTGGTCCGAGTAGTGTCGGTGCGAACCGCCGGTGGTGTTATAAAACGAAGTGTCGCCAAGCTTTGCGTGTTGCCTGTTGATCCGGTTGAGCAAAGCAAGTAGTAGTTATTATATCACTTCTCTGTGTTTTTTTTTGTATTATTAAGATTAAGATTAAGATGTACGTTTTTTACTTTTAGTTTGTATAATTGATGGCTGTTGAGAGCATCCTCTCAACGCGGGGGGGCATGTTAACGCCGAATCGGCGCCTCGTTGGCGGCTGTTTTCCCCTCTCCCTCTGTCGCTTCTTATTCCCGTCGAGGCGGACGGAGGTCGGCACTCGCTCAGTAACAGTGTCGCAAGATTCTAGAGCTGACTGTCGAACGAGCGCTATCGCCCCGCTAAAGCCGCCAGTTATTTGTAATCAACAACAATACAGTCCACTCTCATACAATTAAGCAGTTTTTGTTTCCCAGTAACATCCAAAACACGTAAAAGTGCTCGCGTGTGTGCACAGCCAGTGTGGAGTTTTTTTTAAAATTGAATGATTTGCATACGCGAGATTTGCGGATACATATTTAGCTACATTCTGTATATCGTAATGCACAGCACCACCTCATCACCCCCCCCTCCCCGCCACACATACAAAATCATACACGTACACACATGCACGCACACATGATGTTATGTGGTACGTATGTGCACACTTATACAAAAATTTTCGTTGGCGCGCGAAAAACAATTACACATTCTATTCTGGAATTGCGGTGTATTTTAACAGTGGGACTAATAATTGTCACATTGTCTCGATATAACGATGGTTTGACAATGCACATAATGTTTTGCTCGCCTTTTGTCTGTCCCTCTGTCACACAACGTCACAATAACGAACAAATTAAACCAATTATACATTCGATCGGACGGTCAACACCTGTACGTACACTTACAATTTCATATTCCTGTATAATCATTATATTGATTTGACTTGATTATGGCAGTCCGTTAGTGACATATTTGATAAATTTTTAAGCTACGATGGGTCGATTCGGGTTATGGAATCGTAAATAGTTGATGTTTTCGATTTACCTCCGGTAATAATAAAGCTGGGCCAATTGATTAAATTTCCACCGACAGGCCCGAGGGGCAGTAAATGCAAAATAGCTAATTGGTACAAATACGTCCGACTTCGAAATTTTGAGAAATTAAACCAAACATTTACATACAAAACGGTAATGTTTTAATAAATTGGAAATGAGTCGAAATTACCACGACAGAGCCATATCACATCAAATAATGTTGCCTAACATAATTCGAATAAGTTCGCATTTCCTTCAATCTCCAATTTCAACCCTCAATGCCATTTGATACGTCAAACACTAATACAACAAATAATTTCTGTGGAAATTTTTACAAGAACAATTGCTTTCAAATATTGCCACAATTGCGTTAATTATCGACCCCCATTTATCATGACCTAGGTCCCAAGTTCGTCGCCAGGTGCAGACTGGCGACTAATATCGCATCACGACAAAATTAACTAGTTCATGGATTCACCGGTTCACCTGTGGTGAACCGAATCTCGCAAATTCGGCGACCCACATGAGTACAGAACCGCTGAACCTGTGAATACTAGGGATATAAATTGTCGATCCCAATAAGGGGAGGAGGTAGTCTTGAACACGTCGCCACGATGGTGCCCGGCACCCCTGAGACCGTCCCGCAATCGTGCCAGCCTCCCTCGTACCTCTGGACCATGTAAGCAAGTACTTTTATGTAACCATACCCCGTTGTTTTAATTTGACCATTGTATTACCGCACTTTATTTGATTTTGTTTCACTCTTTTCACTCACTTCAATTACTCTTCCCTCAAAATTATCCTCTTTCGAGTTACTATTTTGATCTGTCTTTGCATTTAGCGTGTCTCAAGCTTAAATAAATCCACTTTGTTTTGGATTCTCTTAATATTTCCTATCTCTGAGCAAACCCCAAGGGCGCTCCTAGGAACAGCCCATACTTCCTAGGCGTGACAATATTTCGCTAAAATTCAATTCATTATGAGTAAAGATTAGAATTAAGAGTAAAAAGGAGACGCAGATAGTACAGAATTTTATGAAAACTAAATTGTATAAAATGTACATCTAAAAACATTATGCTGATGAGTGTTACGGTCTAAGTTAGATTTGTGGCAATCATCAGCACCCGCTTTGAATCTTTGTAATGTGCCTAACAAGTTAGAAATATACCATATTCATACAGACTCATAAGATGATATACGGGAAATGTCCATTGGACCTTATTCTGTTAGCGCTTTAGAATTGCTAAACAGCAGGGTGAACTACCCCGATATATGACAGCAGATTCCGAGATCAGAATTTACCGAAAACAGCATAACCAAGATCATAACCTACAAAATCAAGATCGATCGAAAAGGGGCTCTTAACTACTTGCTATCTTCCCTGAATGAATGTCACAAGGAGAATAATGCCCGGTGACTCCGTCCTAGAGCTGATTCTGAGAGTTCCGTCCCTCTTCAGCTGATTAAGTTAAAATAATGACCCTTTTCGATGGAAATGATTCAAGGGCTCTCATAAAGAAAGACACGATAATATTCGGAATCTGGAGATATGTTTGATACCATTGTAATGGTACCAAATGTGTATTTGCGTATTGTGTGTATGTGTGTTGTGTGTATTAGGCCAACCTTTACCCTTTTCCAGGTGAAAATTTGATAAAAGCTATTGATGACAAGAAAGTACATGAAATAACTAGTTCAAAAACATCAATTATAATTTTAGGAAATGATCAGTTCAAATGTTACAGTTATATTAATGTATAATTTGGGAATTCTGTAAATATTTTCTTCAGACACAAGCCACTCTTGCAGAAGTTTCAGTAATTTATGTAGTAAGTATATGTAAGTAAAAGTAACGCTTTGCTTTAAATACTTTTTTAAAAACTTCAGCTAAGTACAATAGAGTTTTTCTGCCAACCTTAGCAACCTTGGACCTGAAAAAATAGTGAAGGTAAAAAGATAAGGTTATTTCAGATACAACAAGGAATTTATTTCTGGTAAATAGATATTTGTAAAATAGCTAAATAATTCTTTACCTGTTCAAGAACAGACCACTGTCCGCAACCCGTGCAAGAATTAATGGACACTGATATTACACCTGGCATTCTTCATGGCCTTATTATTATTCCAAGATTCGACGACAATTTCCTATTTGGATGTCAATAAATTACCTAATTTTCAGGAACTACTGTTTAAATGTTCAGGAAAATATAAAAAATTCCCATGACCCAATCCCAATAACCTCGAAAAGCACCCGTCACTATTATACAATATTTTAATACGACTTAATGACGGGCCCTCGTTTTCTGTACTCTCAAGAATATTCAGAGTATAGGTGACCCTTCAAGAGTTACCGTGTAGAGTACAAGGAAAAATCGGTAGCATGGTTTCTTTAGCTAAATTGTGCTAATCACATTTACTGTTAACCCATATTTGCTTTTAACTCTGGAGGAAATTTTCACAGGCAGAACTCTAGCAAACAATAAAAGAGATATTAATTAAGCGACAGCGAGCTAAATATAATTTCCGTAACGTATACATTCGTTTTAAAATAGAGTAACACGTTCAGCTCTAAGCTTCCTACTCTAATAATGAGGACTGTAGAGCGAATACGTCGAGATTCGGTGCATCTAGGAACCCAAAAGATCATAAATTAGCAAAAATCATTCTGGAACAGTTTCAGCATTCCTTCGATTTCATTAGTCTCTTGTAGTAATTCATGTCAATGTTGTTGAATAGACAAGTTAAAGTAGTTGTTGCATCTCATCAGACGCACCATGAATTTTAGTTTTGGATCCAAATTGTTTTATTCTCTTTTTATTCATACCTTTTCGATTTTGTCACAATGTCTCCGGTCGTACAAAAAATAAAGACGGAAATATATTGGAATATGAATTAATATGCATGCTGTTTCCGTACAACACGCAAAGGGTCGGACTCAGAAAGCGAGTTGAACTCTTGCCGAGGAGAAGCTATGAAAAGCAATTACCTAATACTTGTATAATTGTAAATAGGTACTAATTTACAGATTTTGTAAATACTAGAATGATTACTATATTAATGAGTAATTCTAACGTCTTTTATAAATGAATGATTAAAGAAAAGTATATGTAACGTTATGTTTCAAAATAGATTTATTTCGTTAAATTAAAAAAAAAAGCACTGGGTTGGGCACTGGGGCAAAAGCACCATTTATGTCATTTTCCCTTCACACTTTTCCAGGCTTTCTGGTATCCAAGCTTCTCTGGATAGTGACGCACTATCTAATGGAAAATCTCTATAAAAATCCTGATGCTGTTTTTGATAACGCCACTGAATATTATGTTTTTTGAATTTTACAAAACTTTGCCCATATATGACGCATAAAATGGTGTTATAAATTTTGAAAACCACAAATAAATCCCCCATTTAGTATCGTAATCTTGCCCCCTTTCTGATTCCATTACGTACAGGCAATTAAAAAAATGAGGAAATGAAAATCGTTTCAGGTCAAAATTGACAAACAGAACTGGAATAAAACAAATACTCTGTACAATCTTTTACCCACACAAAGCACACTAGTACAGTCACTTACAGACTACATATTATTAACCTTGAGGTGGCAATTTATAGATTTTTCTAAAGTGACGTCAAGATTTTGTGGTAATCACTCAGTTACTGGCCCTATTTTTACCTGATCATAACGACGTATCGGGTACATTTTTCTTGCAAGGATGAAGGGTACGTTAATTCGCAATCATCCTTATACTTCCTAGTTACTGGGAACAATTACTTAACCACTTGTACACGATTTTGTGTACTAACTATTTAGAAACAGGTAAAAACATTTTTGGTATGCTCGTATATGCTTCATATATAAAATAATAGAATTCTAAAATCTCAAACAAGTCTAACTAAAATCATATTAATTCAACCCTGGATCTCCTGACTGAAAATGCCCCAAGAGACGAGCGGTAATAGTTTTATGGGTGCCATAAATTACCGGTACCATTGGTAAAGCATTTGCTCCCGGGAGCTCGGGAAACACGGTTAGTGGACACCCTTGAACTAGAGACCAATGGCATTGTAAATTTTATTGTCTGTAACCAATATTTCTTCTTAGATTTCAGGTCGTCCCGGCATCTTAAATCAATACATTTGTTAAAACTGGTAGACCTAAACCCATTTACTTGCAGATAACAGTCGCCAGAAGTCAAATATTTTCGGTAAATACCACCACGACTGATTTTTATCAATATCAGTCCTGTAAGGCAATGATGGATCGTACAAGGCAGTAAGAATTTTTCTGGCACTTTCGTTGATGCATCGATACCAATACCACATCTTATATAAAATCTCTTTCCCTCTTCTTCAAATATCTGTAATTCCGCGAAGCTCCGCTGCATAGAAATCCTCCTTTTAAAAAGAGAAAAAGGAAACGTCCCTCTCGAGCATCTGAAATTAATTTCCCTTCCGTACTCACCCCCTTTCCCTGGGGGGTCCGCAAAGAAGCGCGACGCGACTACTAAGAAGGTGCGAACACACGTATTAGCATACGGATATGTTCATAGTAAAGAGGGTCAGAGTCAATTACGAGTTTGACATCGCCGATAGAATTGGATGGAGATTAGGGGGATATATGGGGGAGGGGAAAACTGAAAGGGTGCCATACCTATTGCTGATTTACATAATAATCAAGTGGGCCCTTAAGGGTCGTCTCGACGGACGAATGGACGGATGGAATTTAAGTAACCCCCCCGGAACATGTACGTATGTGGATGTCGAGAAGTTTCGTAAATTTAATCTGAACAATGTACACCTGAATGTAATCTGTTTCAAAATGTAAGAGAATCGCAATTGTAAACTCAACGGTTAGAATTACGGATTTGTTCTGAATTAGTTTCAAGAATTAGTCAAAAGTACGATTAGTGCTACTGAGCTTCGATTCAAGCGTCTTATAGAAGGAAAAAGTGGAAAACTATTTTACTGCTCTAGTCTACTTTTGACTTTTGCGGCAATAAAGAGGATATTTAGAACAATTGAAATAAAGACTCTAAGGGCGTTAAAGGGTTATCCATAGAACATTAGACAAAGAAATGCAGACAGAGGAAAAAAGTGTCAAGCCCATGATGCACTACGGTAATTAAGGAGAAGAAGAAGAAGCTTCCATTTTGAGCTAACGAACCTTCGCCCTACAAATCATTAGGCCAACGAGGCTATTAGAAAATTTTATATATATATATATATATATATATATATATATATATATATATATATATATATATATATATATATATATATATATATATATATAATAAACGTATTATTCTACTATTCCTAGGTTAGGTTAGGTATAAATCAATATTAGTTTACTCGTAAATTGCTTTACTTTATGTAAACTAAGCTTATTTATATTCATCCCATATATAGTTCCAATTTCGCATTATCCTATTTGTTAATTAGGTGTAGTTGTCAACGATGAATTTTTACTTATTGGAATAGACTTCATAAACGCGGGATGTTTTCCTTTTCTTATCCAGGACCATTCAAGATATATTAATTAAAGATGTTTAGGGCCAAGTCTACCGGAGAATATAGTTACAGTTATTACAATTGGTAAAAAGATTAGTAGGAAATTCGCTGCGAGTAGTTTTCATGACAACATATTTTCAGTTCTACAGAGGTTCCTTAGATTATTGACACAGAATTTTTTTAAGTGGGAAATCCAAGCTTAATTGCACCAATCCTTAAAAAATCTCTACAACTGTTATTGAAAAATCATTAGTCATTCCCACAGTAATACCAAATTCGATTTAACTACTGACGTGTTTCTTCTTTGACTATCCGTTCGGTGACACGACCATTGGGTAGATCCCATTTAGACTGTTAAACAGCATTCCTTAAAACAAATCTATCATTTTATCTCACAATAATTCTGTGGTCATTTTGCGATTCCTTTACGTAAGCCCCACGTTATTCAATATTCCCCATCATCTTGGTGAAAACAAGATGTGGGTTGAAAAACGTCTTCGCTTCGAACGTGTGTTATCTAAGCAAGAGGCGATCGTAATGTGTGTCGAGTTATAAACCGTCTCGAGGAAAAAGAGCTTCGAGAGGCCGTTCCGAGTCTCCTCTTTTAAGGTGACGTTTCCTTCGAGGGTCGTTCGTTCAGTGGAAGTTTCTTTTTGAAATAGAGCCCAGCGAGGAAAAATATGCTTAGCTTATGTACGTTTTTCACACATTCATCAATGTGGGAATGACTGCGGACGTATTTGAGAAATATTTCGTTTAAATGTTAACTTCGATATCACACAATTCAGTCATAGTAATCGATAACGCCAGTTATCATTCGCGTTTACTGGAAAATTTACAACTTTTGCATGAAAAAGATGTCATAATTAATTTGGTAATAGGGAAACAGATCACATTTCAAAATACGATGGCTAAAAAAGAACTTATACATATCGTTAAGTAACACATATATAATTAAAGAAAAATGTAATCGATGAAGAAATTGTATTTCGTTTACCCCCATCATTGCCAAATGAACCCTATAGAGTTAAAATGGGCACAAGTAAAAGGTGAAGTAGTAAAAACAAGTACTACATTCAAATTAGAAGATGCAAGGAGACTTTTGCATGAAGTGGTTGTAGAAGTAACTGCGGAATATTGGAGGAAATGTTTTCAGCATTCAATGAAGGAGAAAGAAAAGTTATGGAATTTAGACTATATTACCATAGTGTATACAGTTATTATAAGTGTAGTCACTCTCCGAATTGTCGAAAACCATCACCTCTTGTCATCTTAACCCCCCCACCCGGACGGATTACTTGTTGAGCAAGAGAAGCTTGTGGTCATTTTGTACATGGTGTCTTCGCGTAAGGTTGTACACGGTGCGACAAACGCACCGTCAACGACTAACGCCAAATTTATTGGAAAAAAGTATTTTTTTGTAGCACAACAAACCGTCATCGAAAAAACAAAAATCAGTTTTAGCCATTGAAACTTCAGACTAACGAAATTTACAAACTGCAGAAGGTAACGCACTTGTATATGTCGGTGGATACTTTTTACGTAAGTGTATTTTAAAACACTCATGTGACATTTGTGTCAATTACAGCAACAATAAAAAATCCGATAGAAATACCAAATTTTGCTAGCTAAAGAAATATAAAGGCAGTCATGGTGGGATATTTGGAGGTTTAAAAGTCCCTTCAATTGATTTTATTAATTATTTAGTAGCATTAGAAGAAATTTTTACATCCAAATTCAACGACCTCTGTATACATGAGGGCGTAGGAATGGCATTGCTAAATCTATTTAAAAATGTTAAATTTTCACACCCATGTCCCAATTTCCCTCATATTTATTTCATTTCTCTATACACAAGATCAAGAATCTACTATACATTAAAGTTTGCGAATAGAGAAATAAAACATCAAAAAATAATAAGGAACGCTTTAAATTAAATGTATTAAAAAAAATGTAAAAACTGGAGTAAGTACTTGCAAATACACAACAAACTTGTACTTCATTATATTTATACCTAATACGATCATTACGTATGTATTTATATGTTAGTTTCTATTATGTGTTATCTTAGCAATGATATATATGTATCTCTAAGTACTTTGTCTATTTAGGGTGTACCTACTACGCGAACCTTTTTCAAGTCCTGCAACTGATTTCAATCCTTATCCTTAACAATTAGTACTGATAAATTCCTGATTACAATTGTTTATGGTGTACTTCGACCTTATACGTTTGTAAATAATCTTGCGCCGACAAAATTTCAACTAGTCTGAATCTTCGAATATGTTTAAAATTCGTTCGCCTCTCGTATGTAGACGGTTTGATGAAATTATCGATTTCACAGTCGCTTTACATCTGTACGTGGCGGTTTCGGATCCTTTACGGGGACTATAAAACGATTTATGATAGGTAGCAAAAAATGCCGGTTTTTCGAGGAGATCAAAGGAGTAACCTGACTAGTTTCTATGTATAGACTATGATATTACAGATGAGCATGTAACACAACCCGTTATCATTGCACTAAATGACGAAACATCAGATCCCGATTATGATGATGACGATATATTATAGTCATTTACATCTGTTGGTGTTATGATATTTTACTGTATTATATTTTGTACTTCTATACTTGTATTATTATTGTATTTATAGGGTGATTTAGTTATTGTATTGACCAATAGCCATTAGGCAAAATTTAAAGCACGTCAGTTTTATGCCTGAAAAATGTGGGAAGAAAACGTTTGACCTTATTACAGAATTATAATTTACCTTGTTAAAATAAAATTCATGTGTTAAGCATACAGAAATTCTCACTTATACCCAATTGCGCCAGTGTTTGAAAAGTTTTGCGATGACTAAAGAATAAAAATTTGATTAAAGTGTTTCTTCGCAAATGACGAGAATTTTGTTTAAATGAAAACTCCCGTATCCCTCGTTCGCGTATCATTTTTAGCGAGTTGAAATGTGTACGTGTCCATATTGAATAACGTGAAGTGCGGATCCTCTAAATACCCCTCGGGAATAATAAGTAATACTTTCCGCTACATATTTCGTCTTCATTAGTAACGACAGAGCGGAATTGACCTTTCTCCCTTTTTACAAATTCTGCGTCCGTTTCCCTCCGCAATACATATATTTCAATTTCGACTCTTTTCAGAGTACCGACACCTAAAAACTACCTTCATATGTATATACATCTCTCTCTTTTCTCCCTCTATTTCTTTTCCCCGGTTATAAAAGCAATAAAACCGCTAACAAGAAAAGTGGGAATGGAAAAGGAATCGGAGGGAAATAGAGGAAATATGAGCGAGTTGCCGGATTTATTGAAATTCCCTTTTCCTTCACCATAAAGTCAAATTACGTAGTATTTATCGGTTCCGCGCTGCTTGCGATAAAACGAAAAGATACGACGCTTTAAAAATTTAAAATATAAGAAACTGCAAAGATCCTCTAACGGCGATTGCGTGAGTATAAAGTTTATTTCTGTAATCGATCAACGCTATTGATACACTTGGCAGGATAACTTTTATTTAAACTTTGCTAGGTGTAAGGAACGTCAATTTGTTTTCCAATTAGACAATGTAGGTTCATATTTACAATATCGGTGGAAAACACTCCGGGAGAACACACTGTTTTGACGGATTCCTCAGGTTTAGTAATTCAAAAAAGATAAACATCTAAAACATAATTAGTGTAATATAATGAAAGGTTTTGTAGAAATCATTCAAAAAATTATCTAATATCTACCTCACGTTGATTTCATTAAGAATGTGAATACTGTGAATGTGCACAGGGACTAAGTACTTGAAACCAACGAAATAGGTACAATTTAAATCTTGTAGGGAAGAAATTTGGGTAAATCTCTTTAAAGTGAGGTGGGATTGTAATGTTATTATTTGAAGAAATAGAAAATTTAGACTCACATCATTTGCTAAGATTTATGAAGATCGTTTGATAGGCAAACGAGGTCACACTATTAAACTAATTATTTCACTAATTAAATGTATTGGAAATATCGAAATTAATCTCCCCCGAAACGATAGCAACTTATAGTTATATCCCTTGTCTCTGAATCAACAAGAGACCCTAGAATAGTCCCTTGACTCTTCTAAAGGATCATAACCTAAAAGTCAACAAATGGAGTTATGGGATTGTTCAGAGAATTTTGTTGTATCAAAACAGTTAAGTAACGGAGAGTAATTACATTATTGAGGCCGTGTGTAGTAACACAAGGAAATCTCAATTGTTGTATTGTGTAATAAATTGTTGTTATTAGGGCCTGTATGTCCAGGACGCCTTCCACTAAATTTTGTTTGTAAATAAGTTTTGTTTATGTATTGTCATACAGTTATACAAACATTACTACCAATGTGACAAGTATCGTGGACGGAAGTCCAACACTGAAATCTATGGTCCATTTAGAGCCAATGGACATCCTAGATGGGGTTGAGGTAGGTTTGAGATTTGAGTAGAATTTCACTTTGACTTGCATGTCAAACTTGTTTTAACGTAAAATTGTTTTTGGCATCGTATGTCATTGCCTCAATATTCTTACACGTATTGTCAAAAATCTAAGTGAAACTACTTTTATTTTTAATGTCCAATTTCATAAGCGTAACGTATATTAAAGCGGAAATCATTGACACAGCCAATTTCGAGTTTTCCCCTCAATGGCAATTTAGTCAAACTGCCCACTCATTAACTTTCAAAACAGGGGGAGTAAGCCGATTGCGCAAAATGATTTCTTCTGGTTCCTCTTCGAAAATGCGATTAGTTAAAAGGGGAAACGACTATGGGAAAATTAGCATTAAATGTGATTAACAATTTTAATCAACAACAATTCTGTCGCAGGAAACGGGCAAGCATTCGTTGGAAACAGTAAATATACTCGTTTTCTCCAACCTATTGTGTCAAAAGCTTGATTCGATATTCATATCATCTAATAAATACACGATTTTCTTTGTTTGTGCCATGCAAATGTCCCGGCTAATCCGTAAACACGTTGCTTGTTATTAAACATCTTCGGAAGCTAATCCTGTATCCATAATTTCTATTGTAACCCTCGAGGCGGGACATCCCCAATATTGCAAGACTAATATGACCCCTCACGCGCCTCGAGCTTTAATAGGCCCAATTATCATAGAACCAGCTCGCAGGAGAAGGGACTCGATTTTTGGAGACACCAGAAGGGATTTTTAGTGAACTCGTTTTGACAAAGTTCCTCCGTTTTCAGGCTCGGGAACCGAAAATGTTTTAACCCTCACCAGCAACCGCGGCGTCAGCTATCAGCAGCGCACGGTTACAAGTAATAAATTTATAACATAATTCAATTAGTCAACTTAATTCAAATTCAACCTGAGAACTTTCAGAATCACCCAAACAGCCTCAAAGATTTCAATTATTTGCAACTGAAGCGTTAATTATTCGAAAACACTAGAAACTTAATTACAATGGTCTCATTAATTTATTCTTTAGAAAGAGAATTAGATAAATTCAATGTCGGTTTTTTCGCCAGAACAACTCCATCGACTTCTCCCAACAAGTTTAAAATTCTCGCGTATAAATCTTTAGAAAAAGGTCCCTCGACGTTCTCTAGCGTGACGAAAAAAATATATCGGGATGATTGCGTGAAAAACCCGGAGACAGTATATCCATCTCTTATGAACAGCGGGAAAGGGTTGAGAACGGCATTAAGGGTTATTTATCGCGGGTAAAAAAAGTTTCTGCGATAAAAAATTACGGTAATTAAAATTACCGTATACGTGAGTTATTGCGCGCAGGTTTAATGCTTTTTGGTTCGCCGGAACTTTTTAGGAAACAAAATGAATTTATGCGCGAAGATAGAAGTTTGTTACAAGATTTACACGTTAGTTTGGGGGAATATAGGAAAAACTTAAATTAATTTATTACCTAATTAATAGCGCTTTTATTAAGAGCTTGAATAAAAAGTTTCGAAGTAGCAATTTTGCTCATCCAACGTTTTTTCTAGGTATTTATGACTTTACTGCTACTTTCGCGAAGTTTTAATACGACACTTTAAAACAATTTAACAACATTTAACCTTAGGTAGTTAAATAACCACACGGAATTTAATAGCACGTAGTAGACGTATACCACGTCCGGTTGTGTAGAGACACCAGAAGCCTTTTGAAGGGCCATTCCAACTAAAACGAGGGTGAAGTATGAAGAAACGTGAAATAAGTTTAACAGAAGTTCTGATCATACTAGAAAAAGTACTTTTGGCGTATTTCCCAGAGCTATCCGCAAATTTTCAAGCTTTCGTGTTATCAAGTGTAAGAGGAGGAATAAATAGAATAAATTGCGTAGCGTCTAAGTTGAGTAAGAGTTGAGTTTTCCGATCAATAAAATAATAAATAAGACAATAAATATTTGCTTAACAAATGTACGTTTATCCAATATTTTGAAATGAAAAAAACCAGTAAATAAATTAATATATGAGTAGATGCTATTTGATAAAATTACAACAATTAAAGGTGAAGGCACATACTTGTTCCTATATTAAATAAATGAGGAATTAAAAGTGGGCCAGATGTCGAGGGTGAGGCGTTCCGGAACAAAGAATAAAAACGTCTTTGAGCAACTCATCTTCTCTGTAAGTTGAAAAAAAGAGAATGTTGTATCTTTCACGTAGAGCTTGTATAGGCAATAAATTCAATTTAAATATATTTTGTTTAAACGTTGTCTCTATTTTCGTCTGGCTTGTGCAATAGGTATTAAGGGAATAGCGTGCGAAATACCACTCAGACCTCAAACATCCTAGTACTGGGTATGCAGGGGTACTAAAGGAATAACGCGCAATGTGCCCACCCAGCTACTAGTAAACAACAACTTCATAAACATCTGGGGTCGAGTGTGCAATGGTACTAGGGGAATAGCGCACGAACTTCCACCCGAGCTGCCAGGAAAACACAATACACTAGCACCGAGCGTGCAATGGTACCAAGGGAATAGCGGCGAGGTGCCGCTCTACCTAACAGTAGTAATTACCTCAAGGACGTGCAATGGTACCAAAAAAATGGCGCCCGAAATACTCTGTCTTGAGTTAAAGGCGGCACTGCGAACATTGTCTAATTCATGTTTGAATATATCAAATAGAGAAAGCTACTGTTATTACATAGTTTTAACATCAATGGTCAATTATCCATTAAGTAGGTCAGTTAACCAACAACAGAAAGAAGAATAGCTGTGATAAACTCACCAATTGGTTGTTTCTTCCAACTGCTCGTTTAGTATCGTAGTCTTCATAGGAACCAAGCGCGTTACAATAATGCAAGTGTTCACGTAGATTAGTACGTAGAGAGTGAGACACGGGCGAACCCATTCCTCGCGAGTACCTTCCTGCCTGCTGATGCTCTCGAAACGTTTATATAAAATTCTATTTTTATAACGTCGGACAAAATCTTGAGAGGCCTAGCTGGTGTCAACCGAATAAAGTAAAATTTACGAAAATCGAAGGATGAAATACGGAGACACTTTAAAATTAGTCGATTAAAAAAAAAAACTCTTACACAAGTCTGTATTGCAAGCTTCGGAACCTGCATTAATAACTATATCGAAATTAGTAAAAATACTAACTTGTTAGTTTACTTTACGAGAAAGGTTATTCGCTGAATAAGTCCAGAGAAAAGTAGGAAGGGAATATTAATTATGAAATTAACAACGACTAAAAAAAGTGACATTAAGCAAACTGCATATTTACTACATTTTGTACATTTTTCGAATTTATAACCATTTGCACATTTTCTCAAAAAACTGCTTTTCATGCTTAAATTAGGGAAGAATGTATCACTCCCCATAACTTACTTGTATTTATTAGGTATATATATTTTTTGACTATGAGGCCATCTGTACTATTAACTAAATTACGTGGAAAACAGTAATTTGTTTTGATAACTGATTCCACAGATAGCAGTACCTGCCATTTGCAAGCTAAAAAATGATTAGAGAAAAAAAATTTCGTGTGTATTCATTAAATACAACTATAGCATCATTAATATTTCAGTCAGAATGGTTTAATTTATCACTTTCACAAATCGTAAAAATGAGAATAGATAACGAATATACCCCTCGGAGTTCCACGTTGTATCGATATTCCAAACACTTCCTCTAGAGAAAATCGTTGAATTTAACACTTGCTAAGACCTGGCAGCCACACAATGTTCGTGCTTAAGTCTGGATAATCTCTTTGTAAACACCTCAGCAGATATCTCATATGAACTCACATGTCTCAAAGTATCATCAGATGACTTCACAACTTCACGCACGAAGTGGGGTGTGTATATTGTAATGCTGTCCAATTTCTTCATCCCCAATTCATTTAGGTAATTTTTAAGGCACTCTCGCTTAAAGCCATGTATTCTGCTTCTGTTGTAGACAAAACTACGGTTTGCTGCTTTCTGGAGTCACAGCTTATTACCACCTTCTACTATCAAGTGAACTTCCACAGTCAGCGTCCGCGTAGCCCACCAATTCATCTCATCGGTACTTATCACATAATCCACGATTGCAAGTGCTATTCAGGTATCTTAGTACTCTTTTCGCTGCCGCCCAGAGTGTCTTATTAAAACAACCATTAGGATGTCCCAATACGCTTGCAGTGTGAGCAATATCTGGACGAGTAGCTACTGACAAGTAATTTAAGCACCCAAACCAAAGAAAGGGTGGTTTCTGTCCGTCTGAAACGGACCGAGGCTCTCGTTTCGCCCCGATTTCCAAAGGTATTGTTACGAAATTACTCTCCGTCATTCTGAATCATCGTAGAACAACTCTGATGTACGCTTGCTGATTCACATGACGACCGACCTGGTTCCTCTTGAAATCCATTCCCAAACATCACCTTAGCTCTCCAGTGTCTTTCAAATCAATCGAATTCCTTAACTGTTTTGCGAAATGGGCGATTTCCAGAATCAGAATGTCCTCGACATAAGTCAAAATAATTATTTCCTAACGGTTCAGGTTACTTAGATACGCGCAGTGGTCACCTGCTGTTGGTATCGTTCCCAGAGAACGAAGTTCTTGGTTCAGTCATCGTACCAAGCATGCGCAGCTTGTTTTAAGCAATAGAGAGTCTTTTTATTGAAACAAACCTTGTTGACAGATTTCAAAGTTTTCAAAGATTCCTTTGCCACGTTAGTTGTTTGACTGCTATTCCTGTCCCGCTTCTTCTCTGTCAAATTATGAAGCGATTTCTTCGAGTCCATCTAGAACTGTATATATGAACTGTATATATGAAGATGTATACCTCTTCCTCCAAAATTCCGCTGTTGATACGTCATATTGACGAATTTGCATTCCTCTCTTCACTGCGAAAGCTAGCACTAATCTTATAGATTCACCATTTATCTTTTTAGGAACTACTATGTATGAATTACTGAATTTCCATTGCTGCCGCTTGGATTCACAGCCACTGCTTTTATAATATTTGCTTCTTCAAGTTCAGCACTACAGTGTTTTATGAAACACCAATTCACCAATGCTACCAATAGAGAAATTGTTATCAAATTTAGCTAAGAATAATTGTTGCAAATTGCAAGCTTTCCTTGTAATTTAAATAGTAATTGTTAGGACGGACGGCAAACTTCCCCAGATTTGTATTTGTTAATTTGTAGATTTGTAGATTTGTATATTTTCTCTATTGTATGTTGTTAAAATGCATTGTACGTGAGGAATCGTCCTTTTAACGGGCAATTAGACCCTCATTTATTGATGATAAATGCGAGAGGATTTGAAAAGGTATTATCCTTCTTAGAATATCACAAGGACGGTTCCTCGCAAGGGTAAGCCGGGAATTTCCAGAGGGCATCGTCGCGCATATGTCACTCATTGGTCGAGCCTTAGACATTATGAGAATCGTGACCAATGAGAGGGCAGGAATTTATAGATCATGACGAGATCCCCCTCTTCCCTTCCCTTCCCAGTTCCCTTGTTAGGTTAGGACGAGAAAAATTCCGTCCAGAAAATTAAATCGATTTCTGCATTCGACGGAAACAACATCGTTTTTTGTCTTATTTTGTAAATAGTTGTGAAGAAGTGTAAATATAGTGTTTATAGTTGGACATCGAGTCTAATTAAACTCACAAAACAAACACGAGGCAAATTATCGAAAATTTGTCTTCGATTTCTTTCAATAATCTTATTACATTTACTGTGGTCTTATTTATAGTATTAATTAATTCTCTCAACAATCTTTCTATTCGAAATTCTTCGACCTGAATATTGTTCTGTATACAACGTTTTGGTTTACAAACTATTATAGGAAGCAACGCCAAATATTAAACGTTTCATTAAATGTGTACGTCATTTAGATTTTTATATCGAAAATTGGAAATTGGAATTACTTTTACTATTTCTGTACGTTATAACAATTACTCATTCAATTGTTTGCAGGTCACTTGATAAAATTTTGTTAAAAACCGATTGCCTTAAATCTATTTCTCTCGAAAAATTTTAATTTTAGCGATATGCAACTAGAGCACCATCTCAAGGTAAAAGGAACAATAAAATTAAATATCTGAAATTACTTAGAGAATCTTCAAAATTTTCTGACATTCTACTAAAAAAAATACAAACGTTATTGTTAATAATTTTACTTTTGGTTAATGTATTAAGTACTTTACGTTTTGCAATAGTTACCCACATGTTCTAGGACCCCCTGTATAGTTTATCGCTGTCCGGATGACAACGTTTCGTAACATCTCGCAACACGAGAGAGGGATCGCAAGGTTGGTCCTAATCGCAGTTTTAAAAAGCCTGGAATCAACGCGAAATCTCGCAAAAAGTCGGAGAATTTTCCCTCTTTCGAGGATTTTTACTCTTCGGTATCCGATCTCGCACTAGCTCATTTAACATTTCACTAATTTGTAAATTATTCCGTTTCGAGGCGCATTTTGCGGCATAAAGTTCCTTTTAACCACGCTGTTCTGGCGTGTTCGAATTTAACGATCTCATTAACTAACAACTAAAATGTTAATTGTTATTTTTATTTAAATGGCGCAGTCCCATTTCTGGCTCGGAAGTTAAAGTAGACGATGCTCACATATTAAGGAAGAGAATGAGAGAACAGGAAAGAAATTAACTGCAGTGCAGTGGAGGCATTTAAAGCCAAATTCTAACATTTGTTATTTGTAATATTCACTACGGGTCTTTTCTAGAGAATAAAAAACATCTAGTCAGGTGCGTTCGTCATACGTTAATGGCGATTAAAGGTACGGTTTTATAAATAAAAAAAAAAGCGATCACAGAAAATAGAGGAGAGATGGAAAATGATAAAACTTTTAAAGAGACGACAATAAAATCCTCTTTCGATAAAAGTGAACTTTTACCGAAATGTAGCTTACGACACTTCTGGTGGTCTAATGTATAATATGCTGTATTAGTAAGTTATATTCTCCTTGTTATACATAACGCTGTGATACATGGCCTAATGACATTTCCGATAAGGTAAGGAATCTAATCAATTATACATCCGAATTAATAAAGTTGTTCGCATATTACATTCACTCCCGGTAAGTACCGGAAGTGAAAAACTGAATTAAATATTCAAATGCTGGATATGAACGGTAAAATTCTCTCACTATTGAAAATCGAAATTACTGAACAAAATATTATACTATTTAATTAGACCACGTGTTACGTTCCCCGTCGTCCGGGGATTCCAATACACTTTGTATAGCAGTTAGATACTAAATCAATATATAATTCTGGAGAGTTTGAACTAGGAGCGATTAAGGGTTGAAGCGTAATCGCGATGAGGGATTTTCGGCAAGACACGGTCACATTCTAATACCTTAATTGTGATAACACGTAGTGGGCAAAAGGGGGTGAAGAGAGGCGAACGTCATCGGGTGAACTGCTTAGGCGAGACATGGAAAAGGAGAAACGCGCGGTTTTCCTTGAGAGAGACAGTGAATCGATTTAAGGCAAATAGTTAGAGCGGAAGTTCGGTAAAAATTTGAAAGGGGAGTCCGCTAAGGGGTTTAAAAATCGAAAGCAAGAAAGGTAATGAGGTATCCTAAAATTTGAGAGATCTTTTTTTGTTGTACCTGTGCTGCGTATATGTTCCCTGGAGGACCCTGGAGGACAGCTGTGAATTACGTCATCTAGCGAAAAGCAGAACACCCTGTGTGATACGTGACATAGTGGGGGTTTTCTTGAGGCCTTAAGGCACATTTTTAAATATCTTGTCGACAAGTATAAACATGCTTAATTGTTAACTGTTTAACTATGCTGTAGGCATAATAAATATCTGTTCGGTCGTATTAGTATGAGGTCTAGGTAAGATTTTGTTCTTTCTGTCGGTATTATTACAATCTGTTTGGTAGTATTTTTAGGATGCCTAATAAAATTTGTTCATTGTTAGTAATTACATTGAAGTTAAGATAAAAAGTAAATCATCACGAGAAAAATCTATTTTGTTTATTTCCTTCTAGCACTTCCCAATTTGGGAAGGAGTTGCTCATGCAATGTTAGTCAAGCCGGGACAAATTAATTCTGGGGGAATTAAGGCGTATCATATGAATAATAATACTCATTCCTTCCTACCTTCTTCCTCCTCTCCTATGGAGTAAAAATGCTGATTTCAGTAATTATTTTTTTACTTGTACTTGTAGTGAACGAAATTTGAAAATTTTCAACCCGCTTAAAGAAGTGAAACCATACATTTCTTTAATAGAATGCTGCTATTTATAATACCCTTTTGGAAGGCCCCTGTATATTGAAAATTTGAAAATGTAGTTTTTTCTCAATTTTTTTTTGAACATACTATATAATATAAATTAAAAACAATTAGTGTTAGTGGTCTTAACTGTGAAATATAAGCCGGTTTTTGAAGGTAACCAGAACTATAGGCACAAAAATTTGTTGGAATGCTACTTTTCTTTGCAATCAACTCTTAACGATACTTCGGTTTACTTAACTCTTAAAGAAAACACTTTTGGTCAGATTTACATTAAGCACTAACACCAATAAACTAGTTCTTTTAAATTGAAAATTATAATAAAGTTGAAAAAATGCACCCTAAATTTTCTTATTACAGGGATTAATCAAAAAGGCATCACAAGTGGCATTAACCTGCTTAAAAAGTTAAATAGGGAAAAGTTTCACCCTTTTAAATGGGTTGTATTTGTGTGGCAAATATTTTACTGTGAAGTTTTAGCAAAATTACTTCAGTTAATCATTACCCCATATTACTACCTGCATGTATATAACGTCTATTAAGTTAGACTATCCATTTTAATGTTAGTGTACTTGGTCCACCCTATAGTTTGTTTTTAATTTGCGACGTCAAAATTAATTCTATTGCTCGTGCCTTTTTCGAGGAACAGTGGATATTCCAGCGTAATGTTATGTTTTAATTTGATAAACCACCAGACTTAAATTACGTTTTCAACCTTCGTCATAACTCATAAGTTAAGTTGGAGCTACGCGAGACATCGAATAATGTAATTCGAAAACAAAGTTCCGCGGAGACAATACGCTATGTATATACTCGTAATTATTGTTGAACCCGCACGTAGTCCACTCAAAGTTCTGTAAACGTACATAATTTGGAAAAATTTTATGTAGCAACCAGGCGGAAAAGTAGTTAGAAGCACATAATGAACTTTAGCTAACGACCGTATAGGTTTATGTGCATGTGTGGGTGTGTTGTTGGCAGGCGAAATACAGTTTCATCTAGTAATAATTCCGGAAGAGGAAGACGTGACCGTGCATCCTTATTTTCCCTAGGATTTATTCCCGAGACGTAACCGAAAGACAAAGAGAGCGGGAGAGAAGGTCGCAATTAGGTTGTCAAGTACATTTGCATCAACTGTTTTCGTCGAGAGAAAGTTACTGCCACAGTTGTCTTCTCGGTTCACAGTTGTGCTGACTACAACAAGCTTAATAAGCCACTGAATGGAGGCTTGATACTCGATTTTTCCTTCTGTCGATCAAACCTGGGCGCAAATATGTTTTCGACCCTCAGGATCCCAATTTTGTAGGTTTCGATAGGCGCAACGCCCGCAAGGGGTGAAATTCGCAAAAAACCCGACAATTTTTTAGTTTTTTGCGATTTTCACTAAAACTAAAAAAGATATCAAAAAAATAACTCCACCAGCGTGTTTCTAGTGTAAAAATGCTTTGATTTTATGATATTGCTCATCAAAATTGAACAAATCTATGTCAACTTATAAAATATTAAAACTCATCGATAAGTTGACATAAATTTGTTCAATTTTGATCAGTAGTATAATGAAGTCAAAGTATTTTTGCACGAGGAACACGCTCGTCGAGTTTTTTTTTGGTATCTTTTTTAGTTTTTGATAAAATCGTAAATAAACTAAAAAATCGGCGTTTTTTTGCGAAATTCAACCACTTGCCGAGAATTGCGCCGATTGAAACCTACAAATTCAGAATCCTGAGGGTCGAAAACATATTTGCGTCCAGGTTTGATAGACGGAGGAAAAAATCGAGGATCAAGCCTCCATTCAGCAACACAACTGTGCAGTGTCCACTTAAGATATGGTGATACAAATAAGTTTCCGCCGTTTTTTATAAAAATTTATCAATTGATTATAAACAAAATGTACGTTAAATTTTATTGAAAATATTATCCGTCATTAGCTACTACTTTTTGCCATCTTTCTGGCAGCATTCGGATGCCACGTCGAAAAAACTCTTCATCTTTTGAGACTACCCATGAATCGACCCAATTTTTGGCTTCTTCGTAAGGAGTAAAGTGCCGCTTTCCAGAGCGTGAGCGTAAGACATCCCATTGTAAACCTTCCAAAGTATCCTTGACGACTTTAGCAACATGTGGTCGAGCGTTGTCTTGCTGAACAATCACTTTGTCATGCCTTTTGGCATATTCGGGGCGTTTAAGCTTCAATTCTCTGCTCAATTGCAACAGTTGCTGTTGATAACGTTCTCCAGTGATAGTTTCCTTAGGCTGGAGTAGTTCGTAATAGATTACTCCGAGCTGATCCCACCAAATGCACAACATTAACTTCTCGCCATAAACATTCTGGTTCGCCATTGAAGTTGGTGGCCGGGCTTACTCCACGATTTCCTACGCTTTGGGCTGTCGTAGTGGATCCACTTTACATCCCTCGTCACTATTCGATGCAAAAAACCCTTTCGACATTGTCTTTGGAGTTGTTCGTACGTGAAAAGACGGCACTCGACGTCTCTGGGTTTCAATCCATGCGGAACCCAATTTCCTTGTTTTTGTACCGTACCAATGGTCTTGAGACGGTGTGAAATCGCTTGCTGGGTCACACCCAAGCTTTCTGCGAGCTGCTCTTCAGTTTGGCATGAGTCTTGGTCCAATAATGCCTTTAACTCAGCGTCTTCAAACGTGACTGGCCTTCCTTCGCGTTCTTCATCTTCCACGTCAAACTTGCCGTTTTTAAACTATTGAAACCATTCATGACAACTTCTTTCACTTAAAGCAGCATCACTGTAATCTTCTACAAGACACCGATGCGCCTCAGCAGTAGATTTCTCTAAATGAAATAAATAAATCACAACTTCCCGCAAATGACGCTTATTTGGTACAAAACTCGACATTTTCGAACAAAAAAATGTATACTACCAATACAAAGATAATAGTTATTTTAACGTTATGTTGTTGCCAGGTGTTTAAACTTTCTATATGGCATCCTACATCTGATGATTTCAAAGTAATCTTGTCAGTGGAGCCGTCTCTTGAAAACGGCGGAAACTTATTTGTATACCCAATATTATTTGGAAACTTCTTAACGTTAACTCATTTTTTTAACAGATATTACACTATTGTTCGACGTTAGCACTTTCGTTTGACTATACCTTACGATTGAAACGTTTTTACTACCCTGATCAATGGACAATTAACACTATATATCTACTAATATTATATTACTAATATAAAGTAATTTTATTAGAGTGGTAAGAGAAAAGCATACACCTAAAAGATACTTAAAATGTTTAGAATTTGGTCATTTCAAGTCTGACCACTACATTTGAAAACTATAAATTCTTGTTTAAACTGTGGGAAGTTAGGGAATGCCCATAAAATTTGATAAAAAACAACACATGCAACACAAAAACAAACAATGCAACTGCCGAATTTTTATTTTTTAAGTATTTTATTACCTGTCTGTTATTAACTGGTATTACTGCATATGTGTATGTTCCCTATAAGTTTGTTTGTAATATGTATTATTAATCCTTTTGTTTGGTGCACGTACGTATTGTTTGAATACATTTGAAATTATTTACTATCTCCTATATATCTGCATAATATCTATTGGAGTAATGAATGATCTACCCTGATTTAATTAGTAAATCTACAAAATTACTTTTGTTTTCCAAACCATGAGACTACCATATTACGTCTTGCTTGAAATTCAAATTAAACTACCGCTAATTTAGTTTCGTCTAATTGGAATTTCATTACGATACGAGAACTAATTACCACGTCGTTAATTACATAAAAAAAGTAAACTAAATGGTAAGGAAACTCGATAATTGGACAGAATTTCACGAATCGGTCATTCGGTCGGAATGTTAAAAAACCGTTTATTGTGATGTTATCAAATCCACTTGTAAGAAACTGATGTTTAAATAATTTCGAGAAGTGGAGGAAAAAATTTCTTTACCAATAACGTGTTTATTACCATTCATCTACCGTGTTATAACTTCTCTCCCTCCGAGATACGTATGTTAACTTTATGAGTTTCTCGGGAAAAACTTCCCCAATATTTCTTTGAAAATGCAACTTTCGTGAGGAATTATATTACTAGTTAAGGCCTGGTACAAATTTGTAATTTAAAATACTTTTCGGGATAAGTTCTTAACGGATATAATGCGATAAATTCACCTTGAGTGTAAATCTTACGTCTTACAGGTAGAATGAATCGTTGGAAAATTCCGAGAAGTTTACTCCGATAATATGGAATTTTTCAAAAAGGAAACACTTAACGCCTATATATAAATTCTTTATGTGCAATGGTGGAAAATTATTATTATTATTATTATTTATTATGCCTTTTTACATAGTATAATACATACAATAATTTATACAAAAGTAATACAAACTCATTTACAAAATCCGTGTATGGATAAATTTCAAAACAAAAAATATATTATGTATACTGTGTATCCTACAGGGGTTTTGTAAAAACCCCCAATAAAAAGAAATATTTTACTCTTAGGTTTCATGAGACCCCACTGGAGTAACTGAATATCACTAGAAAACATGAGGATGAAAAACCGTTATTCTAAAATCTATAGCAATAGAAAGAACGCAGTTTTCAGCAAAAATGCAGCAAAGATTTTTAGAAGAAATCCACTATGGGCAATTGCTTAAATGAGAATAACATCCGGCAATAAACCTGTGAAGAAACTGACAGTGCAACACTAACATTGTTAACATAAAAATTTGCTACTGAAACGTGTTGTTGCGATTACTTGCAATATTTTTATGTCCCCAATATGGAAAGGGAAAATTCGCATTTCTATAGATTTAACCCAGTCATTTCCGATTTCAAATTTTATTTGGCTCGAGTTATTCTGCACAACAAAGTTGGAGAACAAAAATATTTTGATCTGCCAAATTTTGCCCGATTCTAAGCCTGCCCAGAAAATTGAATCACACTTGACAAAAATCAAGGTTTTCAAAATCTCTGGAATGTCATACTTAAAAAAATGCACTAATGGTGAAAACCATAAACGAAGAGATCTTCTTTACAGCCTGGGGAGCAAGAACTGGTCTGACCATCCCTCAGCCTTTCCTATACTTTCACTTTGTTTCGTTTTCTCTCTTCCTTCCCCCTCCGTTTTTTTCACGACTCAAGAAATTTTAAAGACTTCCTCCCTTGTATTACACACGATGTTTTTCCCTTAATTAAGGTATCCCTCATTTCCGCTTCCCTTCCTTCCGGGAGCCCGGAGGCGCCCCTTTTTTGTCGCGCTCCCTCTCTCGCCCAAACGAAATTTTCCGCGATTTTCACACCACAATAAGCGGATATCGAACACGCTCGCAGATTACATTTGGAGCTATTTCCCGTATATAAGTTGCCTTTGATCTGTTCTACCTTTCACGGTCTGATAAGCTGTGGGTCATTGCGAGTGAGAGAGAAAGAGAGAGAGAGAATTTATGGGGGTAAAAATGTCGATAATGTCGCTGTGATTTCCAATATGAGATAACTTGATTAAAATGGTCAGTGGAAACAGAATATTTTGATGAACTGACTTTAACGCATGGAAACTGTTTTGGAAAAGACCGCTTAAACTCGGTGGGTCTGTTTAATAGCCATCTACACAGATATTGCATACAATACACTGAGAAAAATCTTGGCCATACTTATACTAAGCGTGTGCTTAATGTGCTTGAACTGATTGTTTATTTTGACCAAAATTAAATACAATTGTTTCCATATCTCTCAAACGACGTCATTAAGGTTTTTAATATCAGCAGTAGTGCTTTTCTCATTTTTAAATCTGTTTGTTCAGGAAGAGTTTTCCTAAACTTCACTTTGATGAAATTTCCTTAGGTGTCAACTAAGTAGTTGTTTAATAAACGTTATTCTAAACTCTATTTAGGCCATCTATTTATATAAAGTATATGCATCCTTGTATGGTACATTAGTCAGTATTTTTGGCGTTGTTGGCTATATTAAACGTTATTGCTTTTCATTTTCAATATACCTAATACTGTTCAGTGCAGTAATAGTATTCGTGTAGTATGTTTGTAATTTCCGGCGATTAGATTATAAATCTACCTACTTTCAAGTAGTCTGTTATAGATTTCAATTTTCGGAATAACCACGTTCAGAGGGTTCTTTCCTTCGTACTTAGGAACTTACTGAAGTTAAGCCTAGCTTAAAGAACAAGTCACTAAACTAAAAGCAGTAAATGAAGAAGTAGATTATAAGAAAATTTATGTGTGACTCACTTAGTATCAGTTTATGATATGAAATATAGTAAAAGTTTACAGTATTTGTGAATAGTGTGTGTGTTTGTTCTCAAGGCAATCAGGGGTACCTAACCGGCTTTTAATTGTTTTGTTACTTACGTCCTTGTGAGGGAGAATGATGCAGTTTCTGAGGAAATATTTGTGGTACTGTGGTATTTAGTTCAATAGCGGTGAAAGATTTAAAAAGAAAATGTTTTATGATCAAACCACACGCTTTACTATTTATTGCAAACGTCTATCCTTATTCTTATTAAATTTATATTAAATTATTAATTAAAATATTTTTACACATGTCAAAAAATTACCATTTTTAGGACAATATGTATAAGAATAGCAATATGTAAGTGGTTATAAATTCTAGGCCAGAAGAAATTATTTTAGACTTCATAGTGCATTTAAAAATGTGGTGTATTAGTAGTTGGTTATATTATTATATGTCATTAACAGGTTATATAATTAGTAAATCATTAGTCATTACTAAAGCTCGTGAAATATGCAGTTAAATTTCCAAAAATATTCACGCAAATATGACCAAAAAACATTCAAAATATGCATTTAATAAGTAAATATGCATTTATCAAACAATTAAATAAGCAGTTTTTTGAAAACATTTACACATTTATTTACAGCATTACAGTTATCGAAGTCGAAACTGCAAATTACTTTTTTAATTCCCTAAAAATTATTTGTTGTGAAATCGACATAATTTCACTACGTTCCCCATCTAGTAACCACAGGTTCAGGTCGTAAAGGCACATTAGGTAAACGATCTTTGAACACCTGTACTCTAAGAGGGGCTTTTACAAATACTTTTTTTATGTTTGATACTAGTGGATTTACAATTCGAAATTCTGTCCTTACAACTTCAGCCACTCGATTTAACGTATGTGCCAAACAAGTTACATGTATTAGGTTAGGTTAGGTTAGGTTAGAAACTGCCATTTCTTACGTAACCAGTTTAGTACCATTATTTTTATATCATAAAATGACAGACAAAAGATAAACGTCTAAAAAAGCAGTCATTTTTCGTTCATATCAAAATATCGTGTCCTGAAAGACGAATTATGTATTCAAATTATGTGATAGTCAATTAGGATCCATTATCAGTAATCTTTACAAGGAGGAAATACAATATTCAAAATCGAAGCAAGAATTATATGAGATATCTTGTTAAAATACAATTCCAGAGTGTAAGGAAATAGTTAAAACTAAGTGAAAGAATTCAACTAAAAACCAAAATCACCTGAAACCAGACTTTGTTCAAGCAGCCCGAAAACGCACCTAAGAATATCCTCGAAAGTCAGTGAAAATTGTAAAAAAGAAATGTTGCTTGCTCCCAGTCCAAATGTGCGAAAACTGCTGCTGCTCTTGCATATGAAGCAGGAAATTGCATTAAAAATCTCGAAACGAAAGAGGCAGAAATTTGAGACGATTGTAACTGCACTAAAACTAAAACTTAAAAAAAGTCAACTGAGTTGTTTTTGGTTCAATTAAAAGGAAACTTAACGCAGGTGAGATGCCATTTATAAATAGAAAGAAGGCTGATGAACAAGAGAGATGGCGAACCATATTTTAAGAGTATTAATAGGGAATGATTTTTCAGTAATATGAAAATGTCCCATTTTATGTAATTTTTCGTTAATATAACATTTTTGCTTATCGAATCTTGGCATTTAGTTGGAACAAAACATGATTTAATTTCGTTTTACTTTGATTTTTCCATTTGGAAAAATTTACATTTGGCCTTAACTCTTAACACTCTTAATGTTTTTGTATTTCATTATCACTAATTATCACATTACCACCAAATATAACCATACATTAATAAGAATATGTTTAACTTTCGTTTTGATGACTGCAGTCAAACCGCTGCTAAAATTTACCCAAGATTTTTAATATTATTAAATAATAAGCAGCTATCATGTACATATAGATTTTCATTCAAGTTCTTCTTTAAACTCACTTATATGCGAGGTTAATACTATAAATCGTGTCAATACATTGTTATAAGCATTATCATAAATAAGATTTTCAGTATTTTCCTTCTTTAATGGTGATTTTTCTTCTTCATGACAGAATCAAATAAAAGGTGGCTATGAAGGCAAATCAGTGCATATTTACGTGAATATCTTGCAATTTTTACGGTGCAACCAATATCATATTTCGACACTTTCTTAATGCCTACCTATTACACTTCGAGAAAATCATTAAGAAAAAAAACCCTGCATCAGTACCTAAGACTATCCTTTCCAGCCGTCAATGGGATACCGCATTTGTATTCTGTGAATTTAAAACCGAATCTACCAAAACCTCCTCTCATACCCGGAGAAACTTCCCCTTTAATAAATCTCGATTTCCTGAGTTTCCTCCACCACCGGCCTATCGGGAGCGTAACTGCTCTTATGATGAATTTCTCGTTTCTGCGGATATTTCTCGGGGTTTTTATTTTGTGCCACGAACGTTTTTCGGCAAGGGAGAACGTTATTAGTATGCGTCCCGCGAAATTGCTGATTTTCTTTTGAAACACTGCGCCACGGAATTATGGATTTTTTCCTTACCGGCTTCCGTACGAGAAAGGACCGACCGCGAGAAAAATTAAAAGAGGAGAAAATGAGACTTAAAAAGAGAGGTTCCGGTTCCAGGGAAAGAGAACCGAGTTTTGAGGTACAAATCGAACCAAAATGATTGATTATAGGTTTCTTGGAGTCTTCCAGACGTTATAAGCCTTCCAGTCTGAATTGGTCCAGTTGAAAAAAACGCAATAAAATTTAATAGCTAATCTACCCCCACACAAAGACCGAAAAACCGATCCATAGGCGTGCCATATTTAAAGAAATATAAAGGCCGTAGGCCTATTGCGCGCCGCGCCAGAAAAATAAGCAGGTAGTCCTAATCCTACCGACCGATTGCGCGCGGTTTCCTTTTTCCAATATACCAATTGCGCGCCACTCAAGATAGGTACCTATATCTCATTCAGGTAGAAAACAAATTTAATATCAGGATATTAAATATACATATACTTTGTAAAAATTGCAATCTAGTAATTTTATTTGTTTTGTACATATTAATTACTTTTGTAATTTGTATATAATTCATCACATCTAGAAATTTAAAAATGTCTGGATGTGAAATATAAAAATGTACATTGAATTTGTTGTGAAAAGACTCACGTGCATTAGTAGTCCTTTCTGTGGTACTACTACACAAAGCCCACATTTCTCGTGGAAAAATTGCCTCTTCAGAAATATAATTATCAACCAAATAATCTGCATATTGTATGACTTTATCATTTTGAGGCATAATAGAGTACAAATCTTCTATAAACCATTCACATACATCAATACAATCTAAATACAATAGACCAAATGTCCATCGAAGCATTTACCACTTTCTGAAGTTTTGCCTTTGTATCTGCCACTAATCCTATATTTTGAATTTTTCTGAACCATGATTGGGTTAAGTGGAACTTACACCCCACAATCTTAATTTCAGGCCAAATTATTTTTACTCGTATGTTTATAGCTCTTTCAAAGTCACAAACAATTCCTACCGGTTTTAAATTAAGATTAATAGAATTAAAATAATTTGAAAGTGATTTCAAAGCTTCAGAATAGGTATTCGACTTATTATCAGACAGCAAAATAAATACTAATGGAATATAATGAAGATTTTCAATAGTATGAAGAGTAAACATTTGCAAAAAATATTTGGGACAGTGCTTAAAAGTACCATCGACATATATTCTTGGCAACGAACATAAATATTGCAAATTTGTTAAGCAAGAAAATATAACAATGTTCAAGTCCTTATTATTCGCTATTAAAAAGTTTTCACCTTGATTGGTTTGCCAATTGCCAGCTAAAAGAGCATCATGAACATCTTCAATGGAACGAGGCAAAGGTGGCATAGCAGTTCTTCTTGATCTATAGATGCTTCTTCTGATATGTTCGACATCTCTGGTTGTTATGTTTTCTTCAGCTGTTTCTTTGATACCTATGTTAATTATTTTACATGGACTTTCCGAAATATCTTCAACAGCTTTTCTTTTAACTCGATTTTGAATTTTCTATGAAAAATTATAAATAATTATTTAATTTGTAATATCTAACTTTTTGCTAAGTTTGAATAGGCATAATAGGCACCTAGTAGTTCAACAACTAAAAATTTGGAATACTGTCTTACCTTTACATTTAGATTTTCATTGCAGCGGTGATTGTGTTCATTTCTTGTTTTTAGTAGTACATTTTCAGTTTTATCAACAGATATTGAAGTTGGACAAGTTTTCACTGTACATCGGAAGGAAATTCCCACTGCAGTTTCATTGTGACAACGAAAAGTAAATTTATTGATCACAATTAATTTTTTTCCGCGTTCGCTATACATAAACTCCATTTCGCACTAGTACGTGAGGCAGACTTTTCAAGAATAAACAAATTTACAAAGTTTTGCCCCTTATATGTATCCAATTTAAATGCTCAAGTATCATCAAGCCCTTTAACCCTTGTTAATCCAAACTACGCTAAGAAGAAAATTCGGAGTTTAGGGATTGTAATTTCGAAACTTTCAATGAATTTTTTAATTTAATCCCTTTAAGTTATAATCCGCGCGCAATCTGCCTGTGACCCTTTTGGCCTTCTGAAAGTAACGCCCAATAAAAAGGCTGTTACTCACTTTGTCAACGAAATTTTATGATGGGGTTAAGGTAGTGGAAACATTATTTTGGGGTTGACTTTTTGACATAAAAGTTAGAAATATAACAAAATAACTGAAATAAATAACTAAACAAATAAAGTATCAAAAAATTTCATTGTCCGGCGAAAATCACGAGAAGGTGTGCGCAAACTTTGCTTGGATAAGAAATATGATTGGTTTAGTTATTAGGAGGGATGCTCGTTAGTTGTTAGCAAGATACATGCAATTTAATTTAAAATGCAAACCGATAAACAGTAAGTGTAACTAATGCAAGACGAATAGCTATTGTTGCGCTGACTCTCCTTTTAAACAAATATTTAAAATTATACGCTGTGTTTGAACGTGTAAGCCATTCTGGGAAAAGTTCCAAATTGTGCTTCACTTGTTTCTGTAGTATTATTTGTATTGTGTATGATGTCTATATCATTGCCATTATTAATTTCGTCCACGTCGAAACGTCTCCAAAAAGCCATTTTAAAATAATAATTGCAATTGTATACACACACATCACTAAACTCTAGTGACGACTAAAAATGTACACGTGCTCGGTGCTCAAATTAATGGCTGTAGTGGACCTGTCTAATTCTTGATACTAATAGGCATATCATATATAGGCACGTATTGTAGCGACTAACAACATTTCCCCGCACCAAATATACGGGGGAAGGTTAAGCAGGACGTTACATGAATACTCTGCTTTTGTATAGGATAAAAACGTATTTTTTAAATGCGTTTGGTATAGAGTAGGTTAATTTTTTTGTTTTTTTTTTTTTTAATTGGAGCAACTCTTACTGGAAGGACCATACTCACCAAAGCGTGTCAAACAAGAGTGTGCATACCTGAAACAAAAAATATACGTATTAGACGGTCGTATTTATTATATACAAATTTATCAGAAATAGTCAGAGAACATATTCACGGTAGTGTATTGGATTGACCAATAAATTGTTTTTATCGAGACGGCAGGCTTAGAGGCTTCCACGATATTGCTTCATTGCTTAATTGTACCACGGTTACCTGAGATAACCTCCTGGACCTTCGAGGTTATTTTAATCCCTCCCTACAGTTGGGAGTTCTGGGATAGTATTAACATACAAATATAATGAGAAACGATATGTGTGCAATCAGGCAAAACATTTCATTATTTTAATGATTTTAACCTAAACTAATACCTTCTTTCCTTAATATGGTTTTTACTTCCATTTTTTTCCAAAATTTTCGGACCTTTGCCTCTTAGGATAAATCCAAGTGGCATATAATATACAAACGAGTACCTGCCGTGGTACAACTGATGGCCCCCTGCTTGGAAACCTTAAACAATTCAGATATAAATCGCTTCAAACGGGTATCGAAAAGTTATTATAACTGAAATGAAATTTCAGAAATGAAAAACGTTTCTATGATTTCAAGATCGATAGGTGTGCATGAGTGGATAAAACGAGTATGATTTTCATGAATGTACTGTGTCACGGGTTTACTTTGAAGAAGGCATTTCGAATTAGGTACAGAGCGCGTCACATGAGATTTGCGGATCGAGAGAAATGTCCTATTTTTCATTTAGCTCAGTCATGCCTGTCATGATCAGGTTGTTATCAAAACTGTGTGTGCAGCTTTTAGAGTGGACTGACTCATTAGATGCGTACAGATTCCATAGTCTGAGTAAATCGTAAACGGCAATCTGAAAATACCTAGCCTCCAAATTAACATCCCCACCGATAACTCTGCCCTAACCAACTAACTAACTAAGCCCTGTTTCTCTTTGTCGGTTAGGTATGTAGAGATAGTGTCTAAGAGAAAATGAGACGTATAATTTGAAAGTTGTAGGTATGATCAGTAGTCTCTGCACCTTCTCTTTAGGACTAGAGCCTTAACATCGAAACTTAGCCTCAAGACTGATATTAGTGATGAAAATGGTACAATTAATGGGCAACCATCTAGTTGAATGTTGCATGGCGCCAAAACAACATATTTCAGTGTAACAGTGTTGGGTGTAGAATATCACCAAATATACGGTTGCATTATTTTGCATAAGTTGCGATTTTTTCCCTTTGGAAAATTGGATTGATTTCACTTTAATTTTGTTGATCGCTGTAGTTTGTATTACTAATATTACTAGTAGTACCATAACTAATATCAAATATTTCATCAAGAAAGCAATGATATTTATGCAACTTTCCTTATTGCACAAATAAATACTGCTCACCAATTGTAAACCCTGGTTATAGATTAAACAAGTTTCACAGTTTTCTTACGAACGCAGCTAGAAGAATCATAGAGACATTTGTAAAGGACATTTTGTTACATCAGATTATGCTAATCCCAATTTAAATATAACCGTCTGCAGCAGTACCTAAATGTATTAAGAATTGTAACACAATCAGTATTATTATACTATAAATTATGTAAATATTCTTTAAAGGTGAACATTCCTATTGTAAGTGGTTCTGATAACTCTAGTCTTGATATAAATGAAGAACATGAGATTTCATTTCTGAAAAAAGGATTTCTGAAAGAATTAGTTTAAATAAATCAGATTTATCAACTCGTGAATGTAAAATGTATGGGAAACATAAAAATACAGGTAATTGTCTAAGCAATGCGAGTTTATTAAGTATTGACAGAGAGCAGCTAATCGATCACTTAAAAGTTTATATGAAGAGGGTAGGTTGAAGTTTATTTAGGTTTTTGTGGTAAACATTTTCTTGCTGAATATCCAATAAACAAATGGCACTATTTTACTAAAGGAGGACTGCATAAGAATGCGGAGAAAAATAATTGTAACATTAGAGAAAAAAAAATGTGAAAAATTTTGCCAAATTTGCCGGTTTTCAAAGTGAAATTTTTAAATGTTCCCGTACGATATCCCCATGGGTTGAACGATAATAATAAAGTTCGTTTATTCTACTTTACGCCGATATAGCAATTTCGCCAAAAAAAATTGGGGAAATACGCGAAAAAACGATTGTAAATCGTATTATCGTATAAATCGTAAAAATATTGTAATCAATATGAACATGTCGTTAGAAATAATATGTGAAATTGTGAAATATCGTGTTGTGAAAATTAGGGCGGCACGTGAAGAAGACATTATGGATGTAGCAGAAAGTGAAATTGGGATTCCGTCGTACTTGCCTTATCGAGTAGAGGTCGACGAAATAGGGGTTCGGAGAAAAGTGAGGTAAGACGGAAAATAATTTTTTTCTCAAAAAGTAAAAGGAACGGCGAAAATTGAATACGCACATCGTTATCTACGGTTTATTATTGATCATTGGTGTTTTTTTGGTGAGTTTTTAATTTTCACGGTGTCAACGCCTCATGTAAAATTGCATTTTCGAACGACCATAACTTTGGAACGGATTTTTTCCAAAAATTATGATTGATGTTGTCGAACTAGTTGTTTAACGTGCCTTGTACTTTCTAGTAATATGTAGCTTTTTTCGAAATTTAATGTTCAATAAGGTAAAGGTTTGCGGTTTTTGTTTCTATTTTCAAAGACTATCGAACGAAAAAAAAAAACAAGATAAAATTCATTTCATAACATGTCCATGATTTTTACTCTAATTAGGAATTTGTTTTAGGAATCATGCAGCCCTGAGCTAAAGGCGGAGGATGGCAAATTTTACTAAAATGCGGTAAAATGAAAGTTGTCTGTAAATATTTTTGTTATTAAAGTTACATTTTAATAAACGGTCTCTAATGTTATGATAATTTTATTAATATTCACTATTACTAAATACAAGTGTTTTGTTTGAATTTGTTTTCTTTGTTATTTGTCATTTAGTAACACTGCGTGAAATTGAGGTGGCACTTATTCATTGGTTTATAAAAACTTGGGATCATTTACACCAAGCAATACATATAAGATTACTAAATGTTATGGAGCACTTATATATAGAAACTTTTTCAAAAGAAAACGTTCTTGTAAATGTTGCGTAATTTTAAGTGAGCTTGTATTTTGTTTGATGTAAATGGACCAAAAAATGCAATACCAATTGCATTTGCCAATTTCAAAACCTCGCAATTTTCGAATTTCCCGTCAATTTCAATAGTCAGTAGTAGGGAGAGCAAGGAATGTATATGGCGACAAATGCCATCGGCGTCGTCTTCAAATAACATGGTACTGACGCTTCTCTACCTACATGTTTTGTGGTAACGCCCTCAGTTCGTGAAATCGTATGCGTGCCGTTCATGCTTTCCCATTCTCATGTGAACTTGTAAATTTTTTGTAAATTTGGGCTGATAATTATGTAGCACTGTCAACTGCATCTCTTTATCTCATTTCATGTATGCCGTCGATAGAGTTTACTGAAGAGTTGACATTTTTGACCGTAGATTTGACAGATTGAGACTGTCTGAGATTTTGCTTTTTGTGTTAGTAGAGTATTTGATTGCTGAAACGTGTTATCGTATTTAATAACTAAAATATTCACATAACTTTGAAGTAACTGGTTTAACTGTAGTGGTCAGCTTTTCCCACTATATTTCATTAATATGAAATATGGTATCGTTAGAACCACTAAAGATGTGATGAAAATTTAGTTAAATTGACATAACTGGTAAAAACACCATTTCCTCCGTAACCAACCGTTCCTCATCTACATTGTGTTACTTACTTCCATGAAATATTAAATCAAATGATGATTAAAGCAGAGATAAAAAAACACCACTAGCGGCGTCCAACGCCATTATTTTAAAAGCTCACCACGTGACTTTGTAAAGTTACCCTGCTCGTCCCAAATGTTACAGTATACATTTTAACTACCTTTAGAAGATACGCCAGCTTTCATATTTATACTAGGGAAACTCGTCAAATTTATATTTCTCCATTAATATTAATGAAGTTTTAAAAGCATTTCCGGAGAAATTACTAAATGGGAAGATGGCGTCGAAGCATATCAGTAGTTTTTAGAGAGAAAAAGCCGAATTACATATTAAATGTAATTTAAAACAAAAATTTATTGGTTAGCATTGAATCATTTTTAGCGAAAATCAACCAAAATGAAAGCAAAAATTATTTAATAATTATTTTACTATTCAGCACCTGGAATGATTTAAGATTCAAATTTGTTGGTTAAATTTGAATGTACTGAATAATATTTTCATGTAAATGCCATTAGATAGCCGGGGCTTGTTTTTCTTTAAATCGAAATGATTTATTTTGATGAAAAACACTTTCTGTTACGCAAATACCGGAAAATAGCTCGAAAATCCGACGAAAATGGAAAACGCCTTATGGACAACACCTGCGTTACCACTTTATCCTGCGAGCTTACCGTAATTTAAACTTTCGGGGCTAAAAGCGAAGAGAGTTTTTTAAATTTCCCTGTGAAATCTTCAGTAGTTGATCTGCAATCAGAATGGAGATCGGTGGGAAATAATTACAGAGGGGAAGGTGTCGAAGATTTCTGAATGTCTCTATGCATTATACAAAAGCCGGAAGGACATTATTCTGCATTCTCTAGTTATTCTTTGGAATAAATGCATTTTTCCTTATAACGTATATTTTTGCATATTTTATGGAAATACATTCAAGTCGCTGGCAAAAAATATATCCCCAACTATCTTTTACTCCAGCTGAGAAAATAACAGGTAACTTTCAGGTATATTAGTCCTGCAGGTTCATAGGTAAATTCATCAACGATACTTTGGAAAATTTTGTTTAATTTCCTTTTAGCTGAGCTCAGTTAGTGTTTACATCCCCAGACTATTCCTTTGTTTAAAAGCTTTAAAAACATATTGCGACGCAATTCAAAATGCAGGCATACAGATTGCGATATAAAGATTTAAAGCTCACCTAAAATTTATTTAAGGGTCTAAGGTTAACTATGAGTCTATAAACGAGAAAATAGAGGCCATACAGATAAAGTGCTTTGATTATATATAGGGGTATCGCAGAACTCTCCTGTGAAATAGAGACCTCAGATATTGGACTTGATGTTAGATCAATAACTTAAATTGCCTTCATTTGGAAACGATTCATGGAGCTAAAGCTGTTCAGCGTTTTAAGGCTGTAGTTTGCGCCTTAAAGTCATTATTTTCAACATACCTCAAAAGTTTCAAGTTTGTACATTGATTAGGGCTAATGACCAATAGGCCGCTGAAAATGGCCTTTTCTTGTAATTGTAATCACTAAAGTTCGGGAAATATGCACTTAAAGATTCCAAAAATATGCATGCAAATATGCGCAAAAACTGTCAAAATATGCACTTAAAATATGCATTGACTATGCAAATATGCATTTATAAAACAACGAAATAAGCAGTTTTTCTACTGTTTTTTTTTTCTGAAGAACTACATACATATAAAAAAAATTAATCAAACATTTGGTATTGTATTAATGAAGTATAAGAGCAATCTCTTATTACTAAGTTAATACTATTACATTTATCATTTATAGATCATAAATTATTATAATAAATATATTACGGTCTTATTTATAAACGCATATTAACGATAAATGTGTTTTAGCTTGCAATGCGTTCAGAATGTGTTTCAATAAGGTAACTACAATTACCTCCATATTAAGAATACACAAAACAGAACACTGTAGTTACATCTGTGAAACATATTCTAAACGTATTTTAAGCTAAAATCCATTTTAACGTTAATATGCGTTTATGAATAAGACGGCAACTCTTACAACGGAAACAATACGCTATTAAGTGTTTTTCTGAGTTGTCTAAAGTAAAACTTTGCCGTCTATCTGACAACATTAATTTGTAGGCGGAAAAACTGTATTCTACTTCGCAAGATGTCAATAGACCAAATTGAAAATTATTTATTACAGATGGTTTAATATCTAAATCAAAATTTTTATCGTCGCAGAAATTTCCTTTTATTACAGTATTTGTATGCACTAGTTTTCCATATCCATCAATTTTTTTTTCAATGTAGAATTTGTGGTAAATTTGGCTCTTTACCAAGATGTTTAATTTTATTGTGTATTGAATTAACGGCTGCAATACTTTAGAAATATACGAAACGTGTCTGAATATGTGCTAACCGAGTTTTCAGCAATTGATTTTTGAAAATATTTACACATTTCTTTACAGCATTACGATTATCGACGTAAAAACTGCAAATTATAACTTTAATTTCCGCAAAATTATTTGTCATGAAATCGACACAATTTAACCACGTTCCCCATCTAGTAACCACAGGTTCAGGTGGTAAAGGCACAATAGGTAAACGATCTTTAAACGCCTCTACTCCAAGAGGGGCTTTTGAAAATACTTTTTTTGTATGTTCGATACTAGAGTATTTACAATTCGAAGTTCCCTTACAACTTTAGCCCCTCGATTTAATGCATGTGCTAAACAAGTTACATGTATTAGGTTTGGAAAAAATATTTTTAAATTATGTCCTGCTCGAATCATATATGGTGCAGGGTCGATTAACATTAACAATATTTTTTCTGTTGGTACCGGTTCAAGTGAAAAAAATTAGTGAGAGATTCGTTTACAAATCTGGATATAATTAAGTTATTGGTATTTTGTAATAGATTAGCAGAAAATAAATACCTGGTGCCACATTCCCTACTACCGTTTAAACTTCCAACAATTAAGTTTGCAACATAACGTCCTTTAACATCCGTCGTCTCGTCGACAAATATCCATATTGGATTATTTCCAATGGCAGTTTTGATCGCCCCAATAGTAAATTGATAAGTGACATCGATATATTGCTTTCGTAAGTTCGCACCAGAAGGCACGTGAACATTTTCTTTGTAATACTTCATTAAAAATTGTTGAAATATTGGATTTTCAATTGAGATACTGTAACCTACTAGCAAAAGAACTTAAATCCTCACTGAAATTTTCTGGGCTTGAAATCTAGGTATGGTTTGTTGTGATGAGCTGCTGCACCAAATCTTGAGGCTTTTGTCTACGAGTTTTATGCGTAGCGGTTCCCAAGTCTTGATCAACTTAAAATTTCTTTTGGCATAAGAAATAGAAACAAAATAGTTTCCAGAATGCAAACGATCATTCTCAATTAAGCACTCTGTTCATATTGGAATTCTTGAATTCTAATAGGTAATTATTAAGTTATATTATTAAAAAAAAAGAAATTTGAAATTTAAAAACTTTAAAATGGAACAATATGATTGCAACAATTTTAATAACATTTATTAAACACAATAATTTTTGGATTGGAAAAAAGGGAATGGTAAAAATATTTTTAAAACGTAAAACCATTAGACATAATAACTCTTACCTTTTTGTCGCAAACTGTGCAAAATATATGGTTGTCGTCAATGATTTTAAAATCGGATACACTATTTATCTATTTCTTGAGACGTGCAGATTTGTTGGTACTTTGTTTAGGCATTATTACACACTCCTAATAAACACTTCAGTGAAATAAAATGGAATAACAGAAAAACTAAATGCCAGTTTGCTCTCCAAACCTTACATTTGAATGGGGGTAGCAACAAATCATTTCACTGGCTAAAAGCTAAAATCGACGAGTTTACTCCCACTCATAAAAGCCCAGGAAGATGTTACTTCTGAAATTTCCTATTACAATAACTCCGGGAATAGAGAGCACATTTCCCCAGCTTTAATCATTACTTAATTTTAGTAGCTTTTCAAAAACTATTTTTAACAAGACGGTACCAGCCATTAGTGTTAGCAGCCTTTCAACAACCCTTAATGCTACTTTTAGAAGGGAGCCGGCTTAACGCTAAGCTGAAAGTTACAGCATAATACATACCTAGTTACCCATCAAAATATTTGTCTTGAAGTTGCATTCAGAAAATCACTGAAAATATGCATTTTTAATAAGTACATATGCATTCATAGAATTTTGTCGGAATATGCAAATATGCATTGTTATGCATTTTACATATATTCCGAGCTCTAATAATCACAAATAATTACAGAGACAGTTTCATTTATAATTTATATTTCTTCAGATTTTTGCGATTGTTAAAATTGTTTAGACTCTTGCCTAAAGTTATGAAGCATCGATTTCGAGAAAACCTAATTTGAATTTTTCGTGTTTCTTTCGAATAAGAAATTCATTTCTTACAATACTTTAGAGTATTTCTCGATAATTTTTTGCTCAGAATTCTTTCGGACAAAAAAGAATATCATGTAAAAAAAACTGAACCCGCAGGAGGGTGAGGAAGAGGGTGAACGCATCGACCTGTTGGTGAGCAGGCTCGTATACCGTGCTGTTCTTTCGGCAAGTCTTCCCTCGCTACGCCACGTCCTTTTGTATTTGCTGTTTTCATTTTACTTTTTCATCTTTATTTTACATTTTATTCTTAGCCAGATATCTTTAGTTACAGATTAGCCATATTGGATTTCTACACCCGTTGTTTAATATGCGCTTTATCCCGTTTTGCTTTGCTCGGATTTTTGTTGTGTTTTGTACTTAATTATAATTTGTGTCGGGTTGGCCGCTTCCTTTTCTTAATATAAATGTTACTATTTCGCTAACCTCCTTATTTTTTCTAGCCTCTATCCTAGCTTAACGCAGGTCACGACAATATCTCATTTTAATACCTACCTATACTACGGAAACAGTAATCAATAGGAATAAATCGAATATATTAATTTTACTGGTTGCATCAACAGTCATCGTAGAGTATTCATTCATTAATTTCCATTAGGCTCGATGAAATTACGTCCACACCCGACAATGAGAAATAACAATAAGAGCGTGATGAAACGATAAAGTCAACAAGAGCTGAAGGTATTGACCCCCCTCCTCCCATCATATTAAAAGGTAATCCTTAATTCATGGCAATTATTATTTTCATTGTGGAAGTCACGCATCTACTTTGTTCCGCTACTTTGAAGAAAATTTACGATCATCCCTGAAACTTTCATGTTTACGTTCGATAACGTAACCAGGTTTAAAAGGTAATTTACGATTATCACAGTTTTACGATTTCATGAATATTTCAATAGGGGAAGGATTTTTTTCGGAAATCGTAAATCCTGAGGTGCTATCATGAAAGCATCTCAAACTTGTTAAAATGTTTACAGCATTTCGCAACTAATGAATAAACTAGCCATTAATGAATACACGACCATTGACACACCCACATATAAAGGATATTAATTACTGTATTGCAGATTATGTGAAAGTAATCTTTAACCATAGTCTATACATACAAACTAGTCAGGTCACTCCTTTGATCTCCTCGAAAAACCGGCATTTTTTGCTACCTATCATAAATCGTTTTATAGTCCCCGTAAAGGATCCGAAACCGCAATGTACAGATGTAAAGCGACTGTGAAATCGATAATTTCATCAAACCGTCTACATACGAGAGGCGAACGAATTTTAAACATATTCGAAGATTCAGACTAGTTGAAATTTTGTCGGCACAAGATTGTTTACAAACGTATAAGGCCGAAGTACACCATAAACAATTGTAATCAGGAATTTATCAGTACTTCTTGAAGTAATTGCTGTTTGCGAATTGTTAAGGATAAGGATTGAAATCAGTTGCAGGACTTGAAAAAGATTCGCGTAGTAGGTACACCCTAAACAGACAAAGTACTTAGAGATACATATATTTCATTGCTAAGATAACACATAATAGCAACTAACATATAAATACATACGTAATGATCGTATTAGGTATAAATATAATGAAGTACAAGTTTGTTGTGTATTTGCAAGTACTTACTCAAGTTTTTACATTTTTTTTTAATACATTTAATTTAAAGCGTTCCTTATTATTTTTTGATGTTTTATTTCTCTATTCGCAAACTTTAATGTATAGTAGATACTTGATCTTGTGTATAGAGAAGTAAAATAAATATGAGGGAAATTGGGACATGGGTGTGAAAATTTAACATTTTTAAATAGATTTAGCAATGCCATCCCTACGCCCTCATGTATACAGAGGTCGCTGAATTTGGATGTAAAAATTTCTTCTAATGCTACTAAATAATTAATAAAATCACTTGGAGGGACTTTTAAACCTCCAAATATCCCACCATGACTGCCTTTATATTTCTTTAGCTCGCAAAATTTGGTATTTCTATCGGATTTTTTATTGTTGCTGTAATTGACACAAATGTCACATGAGTGTTTTAAAATACACTTACGTAAAAAGTATCCACCGACATATACAAGTGCCTTACAAACTTTTTACAGTTTGTAAACTTCGATAGTCTGAAGTTTCAATGGCTAAAACTGATTTTTGTTTTTTCGATGACGATTTGTTGTGCTGCCAAAAAAAAATACTTTTTTCCATTAAATTTGGCGTTAGTCGTTGACGGTGCGTTTGTCGCACCGTGTACAACTTTACGCGAAGACACCGTGTACAAAATGACCACAAGCTTCTCTTACTCAGCCAATAATCCGTCCGGGTGAGGGGGTTGAGATGACAAGAGGTGATGGTTTTCGACAATTCGGAGAGTGACTACACTTATAATAACTGTATACACCGTGCATTAACTGATTACTATTCATTACACAATGTGGAGTGATAAAGCATGCACTTCGGTCGTACGATTTAACCTAACTCAACCTAAACACATTGAAATGGTAGTTAAGGAATCCAAGATTTGGTAAAAAACTTTATTCATTTCCAAAATACATCGACCGTTAGGTTAGGTGAATGTTAATTCATCGTTTTAAACGCTATGGTTAGCCAGTGTAAACAAAGTAAACGTTTATTTATTACGTAGTAGACTGTCAAAAAATTATTTTGATGAAGGGCCACTGAATGGAACCGGAAATGGTACAATCACATTTTATGTATAAGGCGCCAGAAGATAGGCAATGCGGAATTTCCGGTCTCTATAGGGACTATTGGGAACCTAATAGAGGCTAGGAAAGGTCAGCGAAAATAACGACGACGCATAGGAGAAAGAGGCTATGGATCATTGTATTTAGAGTAAAATTTTACTTTAAACCCTTCTCGATTTTGGCCCTTTTTTCAACAGGAACATGCTTATACCGTAAAAGGAAAGAAGGAGTAAAAAAAGAACTTTGAGAGAGGTAATTTTCGAAGTAATTTTCTCGGTAGATTGACAACGCTTGGTATAACAATATTGAGTGATGTGTTGCGACGAGAATAGGGGAGGCGACCCATTATTGAAAGCCCAGAAGCATTACCAAATGTTGCATATGGTCTCAAGAATGAACTGAAAATGCACGAAAATTCGAAGAAATGCGAATGTTTTGTTGCCAGTAGTTGAAAATGACAAGTTGACTGTGTGCTGGCAGAATGGTAGGCGAGAGAGAAGGGAAGAGCTATTGACTCACCTTTTAAGCCATAGGCTGTTAAGGAAAGGGTGGCGCAGTGGTGTCAATGGAAGACATTTAGAAGGCTTACATGTAACAAAGTATACATCTCTGACGGAAAATCAATATATGGGTAAAATGTTAGATGTGTAGTCTCACAATTGTATCAATATTTGATTAGAAAGTGATTTAGATTAGACGAAAAGTGATGAATTAGAGAAGGGCTCCCAATGCGTGGAGTTAACATAGTAAATTGATAGGTTTTTTTTTATCTTTGCAAGTAACGATAACTCAGATACCTTCCACCGTTAACTTTGTATAGTTTTCTGTGATATTAGACTGTGGATTGATTTGAACTTCTCCTCTGTATGTTCTTTAGAACACTCGCACGTATATCTACGTGTAACGAAATGTGCCCATGAAGAATAATCGAAATATTTAACATTTCTTTTGGTACTAACAATACCTAAACCAAATATTTAATAAACAATAAGGACAAGAAAGATAGGTGTTCAGAATCAGGGATTTATAGAATTATACAGTACTTCGGTTCAACGCGAAGTGATACTAAACAGGTATAAGTCAAAAGAGGGTGTTTTTCATGTACAGGAGGAAACACTTGGGTTATCGTAAGCAGCCCCTGCATTTTCAATTGTTTTTCCACAATTGTGTAGCGGGCGCCCGGTATAGCGGTGTCAGACCAAAAGGTCCAAAGGAGAGGAAGAAGAAATCCGGCTGCTACGCGATCGGATACCGAAATGTCAGCGGCGTTTCACGTTTTCGACAAAAAGGTCGGAATAATGCATAATAGAAAAAAGAATGAATCTTTCATCTTATCGAATTCTTTAGATCATCATCAGTTTCAAATTTTGTTCTATCGCCAGTATGTCTTTTGGGAAATTTAATAGATCCTTGTCTATTTTTCCTAATTACTTTGTAAATGGTTGACCAAATAATAATAATAATAATAATAATAATAATAATAATAATAATAATAATAATGACGAAAATAATAAATGACGAAAAGAGAGAAATCTACAATGGGAACAGAATTTTGCTGAAAAATTTCCGATGCTGAAGTCATCTTTGTAAGACGAAGTCTAAAGTGTATTAATAGTTACAAGTTATAAGTGCACTAATCTTATAAATACGTTAAACACGAATGCGCACACGCACACACGCACGCACGCACGCACTCAGGCATGCACGCGCGCACGCACGGACGCACACAATTCTCTTATTCGCCCGAAGATGTTCTGTTAATTAGAAACTGAATATGCACATCTAAAATTACATTTTTAGATTAAATTCTAATTTCTTTTTATTTTAATGTATGAAGCTACAAAAATTTTACGACCATATAAATTGTTACAATAAGCGCCAACAAACGAATATGTCTGTATTCCTATGAATATACAGAGTGTCAAACTGACCAGTGTAGCGAACTACAAAAACCTAGTTTTTTTAGTACTAAGACTATTTGCAATCTTCATTGAAAGTCAGATACGGACTAGGTCCGAAAGTTAAATATTTGATCTTATCACTATAGAAGATTATAGCACGCAAATAGCAACAATGAGTTCTTCATTTTATTTGCTAACGAAGTAATATTGTTTTAATTCGATAGATATAACAGTTTTGGAGATTCGAATTTCTTTTTCGCATTTCCAGCAAGAAATCATCACCAAATGCGCAAGCGCGGATGTCAAATTTATGATAGTCGACTTTAATTTCCCGTGCACTCTTGAGAACCCATAAGAGCCCACTTTCTCTTAATTTTAATTAAGTAATGGAACCTTAATGATACACAGAATATGCTGACATGGATTCAATTTATGGACAAGTGCGATGTAACTGTCAAAATGTAACAAAAGGGTTGACCGCAGATTAAGAGTAACAAGTAAATAATACACTTAAAAAAAATGTGCACAAATAGTATTAAAAGAACATGGTGCTACCAGTTTCAACTGCAAAGTAGACGTCTTCAGGCCAAAACTCAATAAAAGAAACTTTTAGAAAATATCGTTTTAGGTACATGTCCAGATCAAATCCTGGGGTTAATTATTAAAAACAACTTATGACGAAACATTTAAAATACCAGACGATGCACTAAAAACATATCGGAAGGAGTAGCCCTTCAATGAGATGGTATCATGTTAATGACAGATCGGATCAATCAGATGGTTCCTGTTATTTAGATTACAATTTGGATCAAACACCGAATCAGGCTTAAGTTTTACGCACATGTTCCAGGAGTCACAGAAACTTTTTTGAAACTTACTTGTTAAAAGATTTTTGAAATAATTTTCATTATAATATGTAGAAAGGTTCAAGTCATTACCTTAACAATTTACTGAGTCATGACCTAAGGTTTAATCACAACTCCATCAGTGAAGTAAAACATTTCTTTTAGGAGTCAAAATGTTTTTGAAAATTAATCCTTAATGATGTTCTCTAAGAATTTTCAAATAACCTTAATGATAAAATGTAGAGATTTAAGTGATGATAATTTTTAACGTTGTGACCCGTCGAGGACTCCATCAGTGAAGTAAAACAAGTTTCACAAATTGTACATTTTTTCCCTGAATTCTGTTGATCCCTGGAACGTTGCAATGGAATCGTAACTGAAATCAAATTGCATACCGGCGGAAAGCCAAAGGAAAGTTTTGTCTTGTGCGTTTGACCCATGTCGTATGTTCAAATCTCGCCTGATATAACAGATAAAATATCAGTTAACAGAAAAATCTTTGTAATGACTAAACGGGATGGTATCAAGAAAACTTTGAAGAAGAGTAAAATATGGTGAATGATTTTGTTAGGATATCATTCGATTATACGGATTTTTACGAATAAGGCCATTTTTTCCAAGAGCAATATTCATATCGTAGTTAATTTGATGTACTTTTTTCTAAGAAAAAACACTTAAATCACCCATATCCTTCGGCATTCCGATGTAATGAAACACTAAACTCATCATTCTGTTTAAAACAGAAACCATCAAAGCATTTGATTTCATTAGCAGCCTCTGACCCTTTTTCCTTTTGGAAGTGGCAACTTTTTGATCCTTCGTTCTTTTCTTTGACGGCCTCTTAGCCTACGAGTTTATTTCATAAACTCCCCCGTTTCCACTTTAATATTCCGTTTCTTTTTAGAAAGCGGGTTACCGCGAGGAGTTCCCCGTAAGCTATTGAATTTTTCACCCGATGGGCAAAATAAACGAATCTTAGCTTGTACCATAAATCCACGTCGAAACGGAGGAAAAATTTTCAATAAGGTTCCCTAATTAAATTTCGTGAAGAAAGAAGGTACTTAATCGAGACGGAGAAGAAGTGAGAATTCCCTGATCGGCGAAAATTCAAAGTACCCGATTAGAGAATACTTAAAAATTTATTTGTTTAAGCCGCACGCGTCGGTAATAAATTGCACTAGGTCGGACGTTAAAATGTTTCAAATGGCAATACGTAAAATTGCTGAAATGAGGCTAACAGCTCAGACGGTAATACTTCCTGCTTAAAAGGTTAAATTGTAATTTTTGAGATGGAATATAAAAAGCAGTAAATTTAATCAAAATAGCTATTTAAAAACGGTGGGGCATATCAGGCGAATATATGAATTATTTATTTTAAACATTTAGTGAAATTTGAAAGAAAATGTGCAGACAAAGATGAAAACCTACAATAAAGACCTACTGTCCTATTAAAACTATAAGGCTATTAACCTTGTTGTACTCTGTATCTTATATGTGTTTAATTGTCTCTATGTTCGGTATATTACATATAGTTCATTTAAATAAAATCTGTTTGAACACGTAACGCGGTGATGTCATATATATTTGTATATATCAAACTGTAGAGGGGTATAGGCAAACGACTGTTATTTGAAGATTCAAATTCACGCCCGTATCTTCTGTTGACAATGACGAGCAATGTTGAATTTGGAATTTCCATGTTCAAAACTGAACTTCTGGAATTAGTTGCCAGGTAATTTATGGTGGATCTTAATTTGAATAAAGGACAACGTTAATTTCTTCCATATTTTCACGAGGTATTTTAAGACTCATCCGAATTTCTTAAAATATAAAATATCCATTAATGTGTAATGTATTCATTTGATGAACGGATCTTTTTAGTAAAATATATTTATAATTTACTCTTTTAAAACAACCCGACTAGAAATTTGGGTAAGCAAACCAGAAAACCTATCGGGTCCCAATCAGGAAGTGGCAGGGCATGCCCGCCTCTGATTACCTTGCCAGATCCTGATCAGGACCCGACTAGGCACTGATTATTTCTATTTTTAATATTCTACTTACACAACTGTTGACAACAAAATTTCGCAGTGCTACTAATTCGACAATACCCCCCGCATTCAATTAGCATAACGATTATTATTGTTTCCGAATTAACGCTTCAGGTAAAAGGGACCCTTCATTCGTAATCTACTATTCCAATCATTTTTTGTTCAACTCTTGTGAAGTGTAGGTAGTGGACTGTTGGTGTGTAGTGTAGTGTAGGTAGTGTATAGTGTAGTGTAGTAGGTGTGTAGTGTAGTGTAGTGTAGTGTAGTGTAGTGTAGTGTAGTGTAGTGTAGTGTAGTGTAGTGTAGTGTAGTGTAGTGTAGTGTAGTGTAGTGTAGTGTAGTGTAGTGTAGTGTAGTGTAGTGTAGTGTAGTGTAGTGTAGTGTAGTGTAGTGTAGTGTAGTGTAGTGTAGTGTAGTGTAGTGTAGTGTAGTGTAGTGTAGTGTAGTGTAGTGTAGTGTAGTGTAGTGTAGTGTAGTGTAGTGTAGTGTAGTGTAGTGTAGTGTAGTGTAGTGTAGTGTAGTGTAGTGTAGTGTAGTGTAGTGTAGTGTAGTGTAGTGTAGTGTAGTGTAGTGTAGTGTGTAGTGTAGGTGAGGGCATTCTCTTCTATATTAAAAAATCCAAAAGATTGGAATGGGCGCATAAAAAAATTGTTTTTTGCCGTTTTTTAAGTTGTTTTTTGTCATTCTTTGTATTTGTACTGTGTTTTTTAGTATTTTATGACTTTATTATTTTATCCTGTATATATTGTTTATATTTCATATGTTTATTTATGTTTATTTTATTTGTTAATGTATTATTATTCGTTAATATGTTTGTATTTGTACTATCTCTTTTGTATGTCGGTTTTTGGTGTACTTCTATGTTGTGATATCAATAAAATATCGTATAATATAAATTAGGTTTTCTTGACGTGGACCTGGTCAGGTCTTCCTGGGCGAGACTGCCCGTCTAGCACCCCTTAAGGACTTTAACACAGATGCCCCGTCGGGTCCTGATCAGGATGATCAGGAAACGTCAGTGGCGTTTCGCGTTTTCGACAGAAAGTTCGGAATAATGCCTAATGTTTTAATTATGGGTAGTATACTTTACTGTAATAATTGTTACGCAACATTTCCCTCTCAGTTTATCCAGGCTTAAGACTGACATTTGTTACAATTGGCGAAGTTAAGACGTTGCCTGCTTATTGAAGTTCGTCAATACTAATTGCATACTAACAACGCAATATATCAATATACAAAATTAACATTATTAATTATTTCAATATAAATTAGTTAATACTTATAATAATACTAATCGTCTGAAAATTCAGAGAAGCTACCATCGTTATTTATTGTCATAATCGGGGGTTCTGTTATTTCATCAATGAAATTATCAAGTTCTACAGTATGATCTACAGTTTTTTTTCCAATTTTCTGGGGTTAATCTTGCAACATGGCCTTTCACTTGGGCCCATATCAATTCGATTGGATTTAGTTGACAATGATACGGTGGAAGTCTTACAATCGTGATGCCTCGATGTCGTGCCATTTCACCTACAACATATTTTTTGTATTTCGATTTTATAGAATTAACAATCAACAGTAGTTTCTTTTTGACCATATTAATGTCAAAGTGAAGCTGTTTTCCTCGATTCAGTAGGTGCCTTCTCGACTTGTCTCGAATTGTAGTTCGCGTTATCTATTACAATTATACTTCCTGCTGGTATAAAGTCTAACGCTTGTACAAAGTATTCTTCAAATGCATATACATTCATATCTTCGCGATAATCGACGGTTTTCTGAGAAAAAAAGGCCAAAAGTCGACCTACAACAAATCCTGTTTAACTGCCAATATGTGTGATAATGACCCTTTTCCCCTTTCCACTAGGTGACTTCAAGCCTGTAGACCAACCTCCTATACGTGCTTGACGAGCACTTTCAATACTTTTGTAACACCATTTTTTTTTCAACGGTATGCCCTGCATTAACCCATGTTTCATCTAAAAGATATATTTTTTTTTATTTTCTTGTCTAAATTGTTTAATCGATCGTAAAATAGTGCCGTCTCCACAAAATGATTTCGTCGTTATCAGTTAAAACAATTTTTTTTTGTTACTTTTTTCTCATGAAATATCTTTTTGTTTTAAAGTTTCCCATAGTTTTTTCTTTGACATAGTGAGAAAGCCATCACCATCATTGGTTAATTGTAAAATTTTATCTAATGCTGGGATTTCGTTTTTAAAGAAAAAAGAAAGAACCTTTCGTCTTAAAGAATTAATGTCTATATTCCAATAACTACAAACAGACTGATTTTTCTTCCTTTACCAATTATTTCTGTACCTGTCCTTTCTTGACTCTCTTTTATCACGAATTAGAGATAAACTGCAATGATATTTCCGTGCGTACCGTGCGTTCGATGTCGTTATATGTCCGCCCACCTTTATTATCAAAACACCCTGTATATTCACAAATTCCTCGAATCACCTCCAAAGAAATGAACAAAAAATTTTCTGAACAGGTAATTCGTCTGGTATTCAATTATACCTCTCAATCAACCTTGACCAGGTCGTGGTCAAAACAAAATAAACCGCAGAAACATATACTGCTTTCCTTGATTGACTCAATTCTGTAACTAGCGAATTACCTTTAAAATATGTTCCTCGTATCGTTAATAACCGCGAACATTATCTCACAATGGACGATATGGGAAATTATTATTCAAAAAGGAACACCAAATTAAAGCTGTTCCTAAAAGATAATGAACCATTCATCATCCTACAATAGTGACACTGATAAACGCCCGTTAGATTAATAAAAAAGATTAACGGTTGAGGGGTAGATACGGACATGACTGAGGGTCTAAATTACCGATTCGAACGGTACGCAGGAATTGAAAATTAATTTCTAAAAAGATAAATGGCGGACGTGGAGGAATACACGTCAGAAGAAAATAGAACTGTTTCTAATTAATACAAATAACGTCAGAGAGAAAACTGAGAGAACTCTTGTACGTTCCGACGACTTTCTTATATGTCATAACTCGATTTTCAGGAACTCTGAATTGTTTCAAAGTCGTCCTGCACCGTTCGTTTCCGTGTTTCTACTCTTTTTATTCCACGCGGAGTCGGGACACGGCTTTGATGCTCGTATAAGTAAAGAGAAACCGTCATTGGCAGTGTGTCACAAATGGGACTCAAGTTCGCAATTTTCTGCGACGTGGGAGACGTGAAATATCTCGAGTAGAAAATACAATTTTAAAACGCGGTCATGTGAGTTCAACGTGGAGTTTGTATGAGCACACGTGAGGAAATGTCATTGTTAGGATCAATCCTTAGGGATATTGATCCAGCCCAACTAGCTTAACAGAGCCTGATTGACCCCTCTCATTACACATCGCATTAGAGAAAGTAAGCAATTTAATTCGTTCACATGGTTATTTAACCTGCTCACTACTATGTCCCCCAAAGTTCACAGAAATAGTCATAACTGAACAAAACCAACAAGGCTTCAATGAATCCCAGAAAACGTCTATACATAAATCATTACACATAAGTTCACATAGAATTTCAAACATACACAAATCTTACGAAGTCCCAACCAATCCCCATCAAAATATTTCAGCTCAATCCATTTCCCTAAGTTCAAATCAATTAATGTTCCTGAATCGCAATCGCTTTGACAGGTCGACAAGGTATAAAAAAAAAACAGAATCTGCATCGAACCAGACGGTTGAAGTGAAACTTCGTTGGGTATAAGCCGCACACAAACACCACATATGTACCTACTGAATACGGCGTCGATAGTCGTTTCGTATTTGGTCGTACTTTGAGTCTTGTCATTGGACATTACCAAATCTAATTTTTCTTTCAGAAAATCTATCAATGGTACTGCCTTCTGATCGGAAAAATCAATGTTGAAATCTCCGCTCATTACCATTGGGATTTCATGAAAATTTTCATCGAGCAGTGCTGAACCGTCCCTTGTATAAATTAACAAATTTTGATGTATAAACTTTATAATCTCATTTACACTTTTACTAGGAGAGATGTATAGAGCTACAATTAGGAATTCTGCCCCAGTTTCTGGAATGCATTTACTTATACAAATTTCACCAATAGCAGACTGTGCTGCAACAAGAGATTCTGATCCCCTTGAATGCACATCCATATGAGAAGTCACTGTATTTGTATGGTCACTTTTATTGTGATAAATTGCTACTCCCCCGTAGCAACATTTATCGTTTATATTTTACTATGCAATGAAAATTCGGAATATGGATTTTTCGCCCTATACCTTCTGTTGTACTCTGCTTTCTTCCTTTTCCTCTCTATCATCTCTTTATCAATGGCCATTTCCACCGTTTCTTCCTCACAATCATTGTTCTCAAACTCTGAATTTGTATCATGTGTCAATAAATTTGAGTCTAGTTGATCCATGATAATAGATTTCTACAAAAAGAAATAAAAAAACATGTATCCTCAAAAATATAGTAAAAAGTGAAGAATTCTGGAAAATCAATGTTCTCTCTAATCTGTATTACGAAACAAAATATTTGATTTATCTCTTGTAAAATCCTGAAGCGTTTGTCCCACGAAATGTTGTTTTTTCTGGCGAGTTGTATATCGGCCAAAAAGAATGTCGTGACTCGCTACGAAAAAGATTGTTTCCATTTTAGATCATTTTGAATGTCAAAAAATTTCACCACCTCAAATATGACATTTTTACGCTCAGGCATTCATGATTATTAATTTAAATAATTGGCCAATAAACAACTATGCGCTACAACTTTGTGGGCATGATTTTTCCCAGAAACCCACAATTTTTGAAAAAATTCCGGGCCTTCTAATGATTTGGGGAGCGGAGTTACCAATTTGCTAATCAACCAATTTTAAACAATGTAACAATAATAAATTTTATGTGTGCCAACTGTACAGGCATGCTTCTCCCAAGGAACCCAGAGTTTTTGAAAAATCTAATTTTTCTTTCAGAAAATCTATCAATGGTACTGCCTTCTGATCGAAAAAATCAAAGTTGAAATTTCCGCTCATTACCATTGGGATTTCATGAAAATTTTCATCGAGTAGTGCTAAACCGTTCCTTTCATAAATTAACAAATTTTGATGTATAAACTTTATAATCCACAAGATAATATATCCACAAGAGGCTCGGTGGGTGGGTGGATAGATCTCTTGCTTCTCACACGGGAGTCCCTAGTTCGATTCCTGGTGCGGGGGAGGACCTTTTCTAAATTAAAAATTTCTTCCATAGCCAACACGTAGAAAAATACCCTAAAACACACGTATTTAGGAGAAATGAGAAATAGGAGAAATGAGAAAAAAGCGTCTCACTTTAAGCGTTACGCGGTTTTTCGAATCCCACCTCACCAAAATATCCAACGTCCGCTAAAAAGTTTCACTTCAAAAAAGGCATACCCTTGAATATCACTATCACTTAAGTGGCGAACTAAAACTGTGGTGGCGATTGCTTTTCTAAAGGCTTAGAGCAGGGTTGCTCCAGGGTTGTCCTTCTCAGGGAGTTGCAGACTGGGTCGATCAAGGGTGTTGTCCTAAAGACTGCAGTGGCCCTCGAGGCACATCATTGGCAGTAATTAGCCGCTTGACGAACAAGGCGCTCCTTCAGATCATAGGAACCCTACATACTCCCCTTGCTTTGGACGTTAAACTTTCCAGACTAACCCTTCTAATTTTAACTAAGTTCCATCTTCTGACGTCCCGCCCTGCCGCCAACTCAAATAGAATCAAGACTAGTAATCTTAAATATAAATTCGACAAACACGCAACGTGATGTACTGGTAGTTTTATTGTATTTAATTCTTGGTGGATAGACGTTGGGCCTTCCAGACTCCCACTGAGTAACAGTTGGCTTATTTAAGCTCACATCGGAAATGTTCTAGACTTCGTCGGTCGAGTCGACCTCTGGATTTTTGTGGTTCGTTATTAAAACGTAATCTATAATTGGATGTGGAGCCCCCATCAGATATTTAAAGGTTTCTAGAAATCGGTCGTTGCTACCGTATAAAAGTAAACGGTAAAACTTTCACGTCGACCCGATGGGCGTTTGATATCCTTTTCGCGGTATAAAATTTGTACGTGAGAATATACAAGGAATCAACCGCTGTTGCTGTTCCGCTGATCCTTTCTGCATCATCCTTTCGGCTTGTAACATCGATAGTTTATTGGCTTTTAGAGGGAAACCGAGTGGAAAACTGTGTATCGCGCGCCCCGTTAGGGAACAGCCTTTTTATTTTGTCGTGTCGTCGGTTGAGAAAATCTATCACCGACGCATATCGGAGGGAAAATATATTATGTATAAATAAAGGCGATAAATGTCAAATCGAACTCACCTCAGGATATTACGAGAGGAAAAAGTATTCTAAGGGCTCAAACAAATCATGAAGGATATGAGGGGGTGTCCAGTTAATGTTGGGAATGACTTAAAGGAGAATTTCACGTCAAAGTATAAAGTCCCAATTAAAATAATTACCAAAAATATGTTGCTGTCATTTAAAGGCATCTATAGACCAATCAGCAGGGGGAAAACGGGTTAAAAGTAATTTTAACCCAGTAATGGGCTCCGGCGATTTGGCCTTACGTGTAGAGAGGGATAAAAGAAAAACCCCTGTTTAAATGCAACTCATCACTTATTGCTTTTAATTCTTTACCGCCGTCTGAAATATGTAAAAACAGGTTTAGTATAGAGCCGAAAAAAAAGTTTTCATTCAAAATACAAACAGACTGAAAAACACGCCATTTGAGCCGTGGGAAGCGTGGTTTCGTCAATCTCGAAAAGCCATGAAATATGGCCGATTTTTGCTATTGTAGTGATTATCGTGAAAATATCAAAATCATTTGCATAGTTACATGCAAGTACATTTAATTCCGAATCGATTAAGCTTTTGTAAAAGTCAATCGGTTAATTTGTTGCTGAGAAAAGTTAAGTTATTATCCCACGAGCATTTTTTCAATAAGCCAGTTGCTAGTCAGAAATAACAGTCTTCTGAATCTTGAATTTAGCGGCTCAGCAATTGTTCTTAGTAATATTATTTTTCGAGTTCGATGCGTGCATAGCGTTTTACGATTTATAATTTAATATTATTAATTAAATGTATGGGCGTTACACGCATACCGACGAAAAGTGCAAGGTGGAGTCAAGACTCAAGACTTACGTTTCTTTGAAAGCGTTTATTCGCAGACTAGCACTTTATGCACTCACGAAGGCCCCCATGTGTATAGAAATTTGATTTGTACTGAGTAAGGGCGTTTTTTGATACCCGCATCTCTCAGTATTACATAAATCCTCGCTTAAAGTCTCGACCTAACGGAATGGCGTTTATCGTTAAGATAAGGAGACGAAATTCGCTCTTCCGAGATCAAAGAGAGATAGTGAGTAAGTTATCAACGGCAGGGCCCACAAATCCACACTCTTGCATTAATTAAACCGTTCCGTGCGCTAGATCCCATAACAAGGCAGAGAGTTTCTGTGACGCGACAAATTCCTCGGTCAGGATATAATTCGAAATACAAATCGCCCGACAACAATAACCGAGGGAGAGGGAAAAAACACGACCGGGATGACAGTAACCGAAAAGGGAACAAAGTGAAAAACGTAAAAACTGGCCACTCGCGACTCGTGCCAGCAATAAAACTGTCCCGCGATGATGGCGCGACCGTTTTTCTATGTGTAATTTTTCACGTCTGATCCCCCGGTGTAATCCGAGGGTTGATAGCGGGAAGGCAGTCAACGGTCACCAACGATGATTAACGATTTAAGGGAAGTTTTATCAAAAAGGAACGGAAGGGAAGAGTATACGAAACTTCATTTGTAAAACGGTCTTGGTACGAAGCAAAAAATGCCTCAAGGTGTGAGCGTTAAAAATGAAAGTCGCACTGCTGCTGTTTCTCTTCGTATTGCTCTGTTCATAACCACGGGTCTGACAACCACATCCAAAAATTCGAAAAAACCCCCATATCTGAATAAAAATTGAATTTGTCGTTGAAAAATCTTTAAAAAGCTATTTAACGTTAACAATCGATTAACAGGATACCAAACAATCATTCTTTCCGAAAACAATTCACCCTTTGCTACCAAGGATGGTGAAAGTAGGAGGGAAATATGACCCCTTTAGATTTTTTTAAAAAAGTATGTCGTGCTTTAATTTGTTTTCCAAAAACTCATTAATAAATCATATAGTCATATGCCGTATGAGAACACTTTCGCATGGCCGTCAGAGGGTGGATATAGGGGTGGCAAGTTATGATTCGATCCACTCGAAAATACGCCGGATTGAAGGTTTTATTTATTTATCCAAAATTGTATTTATCGCAGTCGATTTAGTATTCAGATGCAAATAAATTACTATTGCAGAAAAAATCCCCCCCCCCACCTACCCCAGCGTGCGTTAGAAATGTGAGTAGAATATGCTCGACCCAGATTTTTTAAAATGTGTCACACTCCAAATTGTTCTCTAAAAATTTCTAAATAAATGATACGATCGTCAGGTGGTGGTAGAAAAAGGGGTGAAATATGCCCGAAATAGTTCTTTTTAAGTTAGTCACACTCCAATTCGTTTTCCAAAAATTTCTAAATATATCATATACTTATAAGCCATATGAAAAAACTTTTGCACGGTCGTCAGATGGTGGTAGAAATGGGGGTGAAATATGACCGACGACCTACTTTTCTTCTTAAAGTTTGTCACAATCCAATACGATTTCTAAAAATTCGTTGATAAATCATATTGTCATACACCTCAAGAGTAAACCTTTGCATGGTTCCTCCAGGGTGGATATACGGATGGACAGACATTTATTCGACCCATTATAAAGCACGCCTGATAAAAGGGTAAATTTATTTACCTTAAATTGTATTATCATAGTCGATTTATTCTTTACACCCAAATAAATTACTATTGCAGAAAAAAAATATCCCCAGCTTACTTTAGCGTGCGTTAGAAATGTGGGTGAACTATGCTCGACGCCCTAGCTTTTTTAATTAATATTTTTCACGTTATAATTTGTTGTCTATTCGTTTCTGTATAAATCATATAATCATATGCCACACGCCTATGATTTATTTAAACACTTTTTGAAGACACATTGAAGTGTGACAAATAATAAAATAAATTATTCGTAGGGCATATTTTTACATCTTCAAGGGCCAAATTTATAGTCCATCACTTAAGGAATACTCAAGGAGGCCTTGGTGGAACCTTAGATAAGCTGTTCGATAGTTGCAAAATCTTCTTGCCTCCGCCAAAGAGCACTTAAGAAGGTAAAAGTTCTGACAATCGTGAATAAGGAACCGGTCTATGGGGTGTTATTTCTACTTCTATGGTTTCACGATCGTGTTAAAGTGAGGTTATAAACTACAACAAATTAAAACATGTAATTAAACTAAGATAAAATATATTTAAACCCTCTTTTTTGAGCACCTAACTCGTTCTTTCCAGATTAACAAACATCGAAGATATTTCTTGTGCTTCTTTCTATGAGCCCTATTATACTTTCTTTCTGCATGTGTAATAGGATGTACAACTGGTGTTAGCAGATATCTTTTACATGTGTAGTTATTGTCACCCAACATTTTACCTGTAACAACACATAATTTATAACAGATTCATATTGCAAATTTGATATTAAATAAATAATTATAGGCTGACCTGGCACATCGTTATTTTCATATTTGACACCAACCCCACTTCTCTGAAATATTGTGTTAACATGAGTGGACGCTGCATACCTAGCGACAATATCTAATATTTGCATTCTTGGGCCACATACATCTGTAAATAACACTTTTTAAACAATTTCATCAATCATTATTGAGATAATATAAGTATTTGTAAATTAATGGAGAAAATTCTCCTTCTATTTCTGTATATTGCACCTACAGCACCCCCAGGATTTTTTATTGGGATGTGGGTACCGTCTATACAAAGATGTTACACCAGAAAAGTTGTCAATTTGATTAAATTCATTCAAAAAAAACTTGATAATGAAAAGAATCTTCTGGGAATTTTACATTCCTCATTTTTTCTGCTAATGACTCTGAAATCTTTTTTAATATTAGAGACACTGTAGATTGTGAAATTCCCCTAAGATCACGATGAACGGTCAATAAACATGAAATAGTAGAATAGATACATAAAGTTCAAAAACTTGAATAAAACATAAGCAATCATTCTTTTTCTAGATATAAATACTTATATAAAAATGCAACTTGCCTGGGAATTTCCTGTACCATAGTATTGTATAGTGATTACTAATTGGATCAGCAGAACCACTGGCGAACCCTTATTGTTGGGTTTATGAAAAGCATCATTAATCGGGGGGAAAATAATATGTACAGTTGTATTTTTAGAAAGGCGATACCTCCTTATAAACTCACGTTCACTATACAAATCTAACAGATTTTGGCCATCCCTCAAATACTGTTTAGGTAATCGATTTAATTATTAATCATTCGATTGACGCACTCATAATAATCGTCATTCATCTTGAATTCACGTCTTGAAGGCGAACTTAACTTTCCAAGGTAACATCAAACCGACCTCGGCCTTATCTCATCCTTAAGGTGCACTTAGTTGACATGACTATAAAATACAGATGGCACACTGCGTACTCCTTAAGGTCTGAGGAATCCTCAAGGCGCAATTATAAATTTGCCCTTAAAATCCTCGACAGCAGTGTGAAAGTTTTCTCGTGTAGTATATGATTCATTTATGAATTTTTAAAAAAGGAAATAAAGTGTAACAAACCCTAGTAAATAAATTTAAAGTGTTCTTATTTTATCCCTTTTTTTACCACTCTCGGGGGTAAATGGTGATTTTTATGAGGAAATAATGATTGTTTGATATCACGTTAATCAATTGATTTAATAAGCTTATCGATTATTTCTCACAAGACATGTTGAATTTTTATTCAGATGTGTTTTTATTTTTTCAAATTTGTGGATGTGGTTATTCACATCAGTCTATAACTGCCCAGATCTGGGTGAAAATCTCTCGCATGCTAAACGAATGCTATGGAATCTGTGGTAAGAGATCCGCTGAAACTAAAGGTCAAAATGTTTGATGTATGTAAACATTTTTGCAACACCTGCTTTAACGTCCCGGGAAATGTAAAAAGGAACCCTGTGTAGACGCCGGGCATGATAAGCGTCTGAGCTACGCCCCCTGCTGAAACTCAAAGGACGAGTTCTTCGATTTAAGCGAAAATAATTCGTAAAACCTGTTTTTGAACTTGATCAAAAACTGTAAAAAGGGATAATCCTGGAGGCGCCGGGTATCGATCCCGGTACCTCTCGCATGCTAAGCGAGCGCTCTACCATCTGAGCTACGCCCCCTGTTGAAGCTGAAAGGACAAGTTCTTTGATTTAAGCGACAATTATTTCCAAAACCTGTTTTTGGACTTGAGCAAAAACTGTAAAAAGGGATAATCCTGGAGGCGCCGGGTATCGATCCCGGTACCTCTCGCATGCTAAGCGAGCGCTCTACCATCTGAGCTACGCCCCCTGTTGAAGCTGAAAGGACAAGTTCTTTGATTTAAACGAAAATTATTCCCAAAACCTGTTTTTGGACTTGATCAAAAGCTGTAAAAAGGGATAATCCTGGAGGCGCCGGGTATCGATCCCGGTACCTCTCGCATGCTAAGCGAGCGCTCTACCATCTGAGCTACGCCCCCTGCTGAAACTGAAAGGACAAGTTCTTTGATTTAAGCGACAATTATTCCCAAAACCTGTTTTTGGACTTGAGCAAAAACTGTAAAAAGGGATAATCCTGGAGGCGCCGGGTATCGATCCCGGTACCTCTCGCATGCTAAGCGAGCGCTCTACCATCTGAGCTACGCCCCCTGTTGAAGCTGAAAGGACAAGTTCTTTGATTTAAACGAAAATTATTCCCAAAACCTGTTTTTGGACTTGATCAAAAGCTGTAAAAAGGGATAATCCTGGAGGCGCCGGGTATCGATCCCGGTACCTCTCGCATGCTAAGCGAGCGCTCTACCATCTGAGCTACGCCCCCTGTTGAAGCTAACAGGACAAGTTCTTTGATTTAAGCGAAAATTATTCCCAAAACCTGTTTTTGGACTTGAGCAAAAACTGTAAAAAGGGATAATCCTGGAGGCGCCGGGCATCGATCCCGGTACCTCTCGCATGCTAAGCGAGCGCTCTACCATCTGAGCTACGCCCCCTGTTGAACGCTTGACATGAAACAAAATTCATAATATTTAAATTTCCTTGAAACTGGTTCATATATCGAAGATTAAAATCAATGTCGAGAGCGAATGTGATCGTTCCCATTTACGATGTAAAAGTCACTTTCAGTTTCACGAAAGTCTTGATTTACAACCCGTTCTCACTTTCGTTCGTGCTATGGTGCTCGAAACCTCTTCCCTTAAAAACGACCATGAGAAAGGATTATTGCATTAGACGGAAGTGATAATAATTAGTAAAAGGGTACGACGAATTGTTTCGTAAATCGAAGCCTCGATAAGTGTGTGTGATAGTGCCTATAAGTGACACAAAAAATAGCAAGTTCATTACAACGGGACACCCCATTGTGCTATCGGTAAGTTTCGGTAAATTTAGAAAATCGTACCATTCATCTTCATTCCATAAGCGAGTTTTCATAGAAGACTGTTATTAGCACTATGTTAGTAATTAAAACCCATAAAAATTGGACAATAAAAAGAATTAAACTACACCAATAATTTCATACTGATTCAAGTGAAATGAGCTGAGGTAATTCCATAACAATTGTTATAGTGTGCCTCAAAAGCAAGCTGCTAAGCCCCACGCCTGCGGGCCATGCTGTACGTTCTGATTTTAAATGGCACGGGCAAGCAAGTTTGAAAATTCCCGCCAAGTTGAAAAGGTGTTGCGTAAACTCCGTTACATATGCCCTCGATTTTTTCCTCCGTCAATCAAACCTGGGCGCAAATATGTTTTCGATCCTCAGGATTCCGAATTTGTAGGTTTTAATCGGCGTATCCTCCAGTGAGGGGTTGAAATTCGTAAAAGCCGACGATTTTTGAGGTTTTTGCGATTTTCGCAAAAACTAAAAGATATCGAAAAAATTACTTGACCTCGTGCAAAAGTTCCTCGTGCAAAGAGGCATAAATTTTATGATATTTCTGATCAAAATTGAACATATTTACGTCAACTCATCGATGTGTTTTAATATTTTATAAAACCAAGGATGGGAAGCCTATATAAGGATATATTCCGACGGTAAGAGGCGCCTTTGCAAGTTACAGCTGCCGTGCGCCAACTGCACGTGCACACATCGAAAGCAACATATAAACATTTCTTCGATTTTTGGACATAGTTATTAACAGTTCAGATTAACAAGATTGTTTCAAGCAGTGTATTTTATATGAAATAAAATGTTTCCTATTATTAATTGATTTCTAAAAGAGACTGTAAGAATTGAATGTAAGTAAAATATATTTAAAAAAACTGTATTTGCAAAATTATATTTATCTTAATAAAATGGTGACATAAACACGTGGTTACAAATACAAATATTAATTTGAACACAATGGTTCTTAAATTGTTAAAAACAATAGAATATAATTTTTCCAATCCTCAACTGATTTTAATTTAACGAAGATAACTTTTTTCTTTTGTGACTTCTGTTTCCAACTATGTCGAAATCTTACAAAATGATTCTTTGATAGAAAATCAATATCAAAACTTTTGAAGGCCACTTTTTTACTCGTATTTTTACTTTACTTTATTTTACCACTCGTATGCTAGTTTGGAATGCATTCGATTTTATTCTTTTCTTTTTGGAATTAATTAAAGCTTATGTCGTATATGGTAAGAGTTCTCACTATCTACTTTATATTAATTTCTTTTTTAAATTATAAAACGGGTTGGTTTTATTAATATTTCTGATAATTGGACATTTTATTATTGCTACTTATAAAAATAAAGTGAATCATTGGTTTTTTCCAAAAATTTGATTGCAGGTACATTTTGCATAAGTTCTAAATTATTTGTGGTCGCCATTCATAATATGCAATGGATTTTTGATATTCCAAATGAAAAAAATTATTTGTAATCCAATGGGTACTAATAATTAATGAACCACTGAAAAAGCGAAAATAAGTTGAAGAAAGTCGTATTTTCATATCGTTGTAATAAAATTAATATGAAGCTGTAACGAAATATTTCAAATTCAAGATGAAGTATTTTTAATTTAATTCAATAGGGACTAAAAATTAATTATGGCACAAAGGAGTTAGGTGGAAGCATTATTATGTTTAATTATATTTAAACATGTTTTATGTTCATATTGTTGTAACAAAAATAATCTGAAGGAAAAAGATACTCCAAAGATTTGGGATTACTTTTTTTAAATAATATATCAACTTTACAAATGACATTGTTATGACTTTTTTGCACATATATTGTTTGACTTAATTTCTTAGGAATAATTAATTTTCAGCTCAATTTTATATTCAGTTATGATTAGATCAATCAGATCTCCGTACATATTTACATTTCATGGAAGTAATGAAAATAACTTTTTTTTACCTAGCAAGTTTAATGGAGGAGCAAAATAATATATGATTCGAATACTAGGCAAAAAAATACATTCAAAAAGTTGCTGCAATAATCGTAAAAAAGTGTTGTAATGGCCATTGTGAGGGCTATGTGATGTTTTCCGTGTATTATATGAGTTTAAAAGAATGGATACTAAACTTCTTTTCACTGTAAAATGTTTAAAACTGAGTATGATTGGAATTTTTGCTTCCCATCCTTGGTTTTACAAAATATTAAAACTCATGCATAAATTGCTATAATTTTGTTCAATTCTGATCAGCAATGTCATAAATTTAAAGCATTTTTGCACGAGAAACACGCTGGTGACGTTACTTTTTTGATATCTTTTTTAGTTTTTGAGAAAATCACAAAAAACTAAAAAATTGTCGGTTTTTGCGAATTTCAACCCCCTGCCGGGGGTTGCGCCGATCGACCTACAAATTCGAAATCCTGAGGGTCGAAAACATATTTGCGCCCACGTCTGAACGACGGAGGAAGAAATCGAGGATGAAGCCTTCATTCAGTGGCCTATAAAGTTCTGGTCGCAATTGCAAATACGTTTTTCCACAAAATTCTTTTTCGCACACATGGCACATTCGTAGATATGCCACTAAGCACAATGGTTCAGGCAATATCCGTTGTAAAATGAATAGAACTACTTGAGTACTACTGAGTAATAAATAGTAAAAATTAATAATCTCGAGATTAATTTACTAAATTTTGTTTAATAAAAACTTCCATTACATTTATTTCTACTGACCTTCCTGAATTACTTCCACCGTAATAGGGTCTTTATTTGAGCAGTCGGACAAATTGGGAGTTTCATTTCTGCAAAATAATAACGATAAACACGTGATTTAGATAAAAGCACGTGTGCAAGCTTTCACGTGCTAGGTTCTTTTAAGCAAAGCAAAAGTTCATTAGAGTTCCCCCACTGCCATTAAAGGCCTCGCAGGATTCAAAGGGCAGAATGTAATATGCGTAATAAGCTTTTTGCAGCGAATCGAATCCACGTGTGGAAAATTTCTTCTATGAAATTGGAGCAATTATCTCCTTAAACAATTCAGATATGGCAGTGAGCTTGAAAATGCATCAAAGTGATCTTATTCACTCAAAAATAATAAACAGATATTGAAGTGCCCTTTTGAGCTTCGGCACAATTTTAGTACTTGCTAGATGAGACTTGTTTTTCATATTTTGTAGCCTATCTAAAAGCTTTACTTTTGGAACCAGAGAAAAACTTTAGTATGGTATATCTCCAAAAAATTTTTACACATGTACTAAGAAACTATAAATTCCTAAAATTAAAGCGAATAAACCTATCATTTTGGCCAACAATATATATATATATATATATATATATATATATATATATATATATATATATATATATATATATATATATATATATAATAGTATAGTAGTATAGTATATTATATTATATTAATATATAATATATATGGCCTTACTCAGCCTGGAAGGACCTTATATGTAATTTACAATTGGTTATTTCTGTTGTAGCTAATTATGGTTTTCAAAATTCCGGCCTCTCGAATTATGATAACACCTTAGGAAGTTCCTTAACGATCTGAAAGTTTTCATTCGATTTTAAAAGTATTATCTGAAAAACTGTTGGACAGAAAACTCTTATAAGTATATGTTAATATTCTGATAAACAAGCCTAAGATAATAAGAGTATCAGCGAAACTAACAAAGACAACATCGAAAGAATAAACTATCTTTTATGGGTTACGACTAGGCAAGTTAACGAGTTTATGACAAAAATGATTGCAATCAGAACTTTTGGAAACGGTAAACTCCAAGAAAAACATAAAAGTCGTTTTAGTTGCATAGTAAAATACATTCATTCCTTTTTGATACTAAACCAATACTCAATGATTTTTTTCAATATGAAAATGGAACCAGAAATTCATATTCTGATTAGATATAAAATACCGTCGAAAATTGAAAACAGTCAATATTAGAGGAGTGGTACGGTTTGTACGAAGAAAAAAATAAAGGTAAATAAATAATCGGACCAATTTTTAAGAATGTATAGTGGCTAAAAATCAAAGAATTTCACGAATAAACAATGTATAAAAGAAATTCCACCATTTTAAGTGTGTTTAAAAAGGCCAGGTTTTAATTGTTGATCAATTCAATTCAACAGACAATCCAGAAACAATCAAATGAGATGAATAAAATTAGAGCGTTTTATTTAGGGGTGGGAACTTCATATAGGCCTTCTTTCTTCGCAGTTCGACAACCAAGGGACAAGGACCTACGATTTGTGTTAAAATTTAAGCCTTTTAAATAATCAAAAGCTGGCACTACGGCACATTGACGGTTTCAAATATTCTGCGATTTGTACTTTTCTGAAACGTTCACATTTAAATTTGCAAAGTTCAATGGCAGGCGAAGCCCTGGACGCCCTTCTCGGTAGGGATGAAAATTTTACCATATGGAAAAGTAGTTTTTGTAACATATGCGACTGGCGACTACGTTTTCCTTTTTCTTTACCTGTTACTGTTAATTCAACTGTTATTTCAAGTCTCGAGTAAGACTTTTCGGGAACGAATGAAATTACTTTGTTCGGTCCTCCACATCGTTCAAATTGTTTCGGCAGGACATATTTAGAGACCGGCCCAAGAGTCCCCCGCACTGACTTTGTTTAATTAAAATACTTGACCCGGAAAATTCAACACTTCGCACACTATCCCTCGAAGATTTACTGCGGACGACCCAGGATATTAATCAACTAGTATTTCCGACAATTTTTTTTTCTTCGGAGAAAGTGCCCTACGAATTTATCGATGGGAGTTGAAGGCATCTACTAAAATTTACATTTTTATGGCGCCTCTCTTGGGCTCGATAAAGGTTTCAACTTGTCCGTCTAAGGCTTTTTATTTCAACATATTCATCGAGAAAATTTAACGATATCTGATTATTCAATGGTGTGAATCCGCAGCCGTCAAACCCTTGCAATAATTTTGCAAGTAATTTCCAAATTAGTTTTAAAGGTCCAAATTGTTTTAAATATTCAAATAAATTTAGTAGATCAATTCTACTACAAAAATGAAAATTGTTCAGAATAATCGGATGCCTCGATCCGCTATATAGAGACCGTAACCCGAAAAACCGCTTTTCTGACATAACAAATGGATTCTCCGCCATTTTATACTATTTTGGAAAATTTTGGAAAAATTACGTCTCAGTATTGAAGTATCTTAGTAAAGAAAAGATTATTTAACATTTTAACGTTAAAATGGATTTTTAGCTTAAAATGCGCTTAGAATGTGTTTCAATAAAGTAACTATATTTATATCCATGTTAAGAACACACGTAACAAGACACTATAGTTACATCTGTGAAACACGTTCTAAACATATTTTAAGCTAAAACTCATTTTAACGTTGAAATGCGTTTATGAATAAGGTAGTTAGACTCTGGGAGTTTCAGGTGTCCTTTTAAGCAAAAGTTGCCTTTTGTAATTAGGGATCTGTAGATCGAAACAGACACGACGAATATCGACGAAAAAAATGAGTGTCGATTCAACAATATCTGCATTTTATTAATGTTGCATTACTAATTGTCTTCTAATAAGCTCTATTCTTGCTTGCACTACTTTTGCGGCATAGGAGAGTTTTTTCTATTTTTTGTGTAAATTTTTGGATGTTACGCTGGAATTGTGTCTCTATTCTGCAATTAAAACTTGTAAGCTAGGAATTTAAAAAAATAATAAAAAAGCTGTTCTTCAGGTTATAGCTCGAAAAAAATATAATGTATTATATTTATATTAATTATTATATTATATATTATTATATATTATTGTATTATATAATATGATATTATTATAAACGAAAATATTTTATTATTATATAGGAATTATTATAAACGAAACTATATAAAAACGAAAATTATTATAAACTATATTATAAAATTATAAAACAAATTATTATAAACGAAAATATATAAAAAACACTCATCATACTTTTTCACATAAACAACACTAGATGGCAATTATTCCATACGGGGCGTGTTTACTAAAAGTAGCTGATTGTTACTTATATAATAAGAAAGGAATTTCCTGTCTTGATTTCCTAAAATAGAGCCCCAATTCGCCTCGCCACGTCAACAACAAATCGTAACTTTTCCGCTTTTAATCTCTATAAATTCGGGACAAGAATCGGAATACATTAGCTTAATTTAATGCCTGGAATTCTCGGATGATTCGCCCGATGTAAAGTACAAGTTGATCTATCTCCCGCGGTATATATAAGTATACCACATTCGAATGCTGCGGGGCATGTCTTTGAGTGCACCCTCCAATCGCTCTTTTGGGAGGTTCGCGGCAACTTCGAGAGAATTAAGAGGTTGAGAATTCACTGGCTGTCCCAAAGTTTAAAGCGGAATCCAATTGGCGTTCGTTATGCTGTTCTTAACTTTCAGACCCACAGAGATTATTCTTTATATTGGAAGAACAAAAAAAGAAAACGTTAAGTTTAAATCGGGCTCGTTACCTAAAAGTCATGACGGGTACGTACGTATTCGCTCCTTGGTAAATTTTTGCCTGAACACGCCGATATAAAATGGTTTGTACTATAAAAAGTTTTCAAAAACATTTTTACTATTAAAACTTATAAGGACAATTGGCAGTATGGGGATTGCGCTGGTAACATCAATTTGATAAATATCTTTATTCATTGTTATGGTTGTTATGCCTAACACTAATAACAATTGAAATGTCATGTAATAGTTGCCAAACACAATCGTTTTCAGTAAGTGAGTAACTTTAAGTTACTCACGCCTCATCATGCCACCATAATTTAGGGACGATAATCTTTTATTGACACAAGATATGGGGTGAATTTTTTGCATAAGGGGTTGAATTATTAAGTTTTCTCCAGAGTAATTGAAGAGTACATAAATAGCACACTATTATAGCACTTTCTCTGCTTCTCAATTTTTTAGATAGGTAGGTGCTAACTTGACATCAAGTCAGCGCTCTCTCTTCAAATTTGAGCTCCGAGCACAAAAATCGCGATTGCGTCACATAATTAGCACATAAAGAGCACATTATTCTGATTATTAGTCTGAATTCTCGTGTGGGAGAAAGCAAAAAAAGCGTTTTAATCGTTAATGAAATGGGTGAACGTGCAGAAAATTTTATGAAAATTATTGAAACCATGCCTCTTCACGAATGGAATAAAACTCCCAAGAGCAGTCGTAGTCAAATTATTAGGTGACCTTTCGACAATAATTGCATTATTCATTCGATTTTTCGAAAAGCATCCGAATGTAATATAGGCCAGGGAAGGAACTCTAAACTTAATCATGAGAATTGTTACTTTTACCCTTAGGAGTATTACACTCTTTTCAAAACGGCTACTTTTCAAAAATTGTCAATTGTAAAGCGGTTCAAAATTAATGATAATAAAAGGTATTATTATCAAACTAAATAACTTAATAAATAAAGCAGAGATTTCTAGTTTTCTGATTGGTATCCATTGGAACTTATAATTCGTCACATTTTATTTGAGACTCGAATTGTGGTACGCGTTACTCGGACCCTGATTGTAAAAGATTATAAACGAAGAAGATGAAGAGGCTTAAAAATTGTTATCCGCTCGTAGTGGCAGGGTATTTACATATATTAAATGGACCGTACTTAGAGCACTTAGACAACAACAGGGGCTTCAAGAACTTATAAACTTAGAAGAACTTATTCTCATTGATGAGTCATGGTGTAAATTTAAATCACATAATAAATGTAAAATTGCCTTAACGGTAGGTAAGATAGGGACTGAAAATATATTTAAATGGTGTATTAAAATAAATTCATTTTTCTTTGATCTTGACAAGTGTTCGTTTCATAATTTTTAAAATGTGGCGGCCTTGATTAAACAGAGAACTTGAAATAAATCAAGAAGCAGGTTCAGATGAAGAAATAGCAGTGGATGAAGATATGGAGTATGGCGAAGGACTAGAATTAGGTGAGGAAGAATTGGAACAAGTCGACGACGTAGAAAAGGAGATGATTTTAAATTATTTTCATGGAATGAAAAATTTAAAAATTCCGGTACGGTCCAAATATCCCAGACCATTCGAAACCATCTCCTAATCGGCAATAAAGCACTTTACCTTTCTCCATTAAACAGATAATTTATGACCTTTAATTAGGGTCACACATAAATTTTTCAAACATAAAGTAATAATAAAAATTTGTTCAGTTAGATAATGAATGATAATTAATAATAAGAATGAGCTTCTTTTTATTGTAAAGCTGACATTATCATTTGATAAATAAAAAAGAATGAGGTCACTGCTACTGCTGCGTGTTGCATATACAAACGTAGCGCCTTGAGTACGCTATACGAGTAGATGCTAAAGTAGACTAAAGCTAAACCTAAATATCACTTACAGAAATCCTATTTTTGAGCGAAACATATTTAAGACATTATACTTTGAAGACCAGTCTTCTTCATACTTCAGTGCCATTGTGAATATTAATTGATGCAGGCAAATACAACATAAGGAAACGTGACAAACTACAGATTTACGTTGTTTTATGTATTCCAAAATTAGAGAAGTTCTAACAGCCGAAACTTATTTAGAATTTATAAAAACTGTTGCAGTTGCCTTCAATTCTGTCTCACGGATACATTAAATTCTGGCGATTTAACCATGCGGTTCAATGTTTTGCTAGCGTATTCCTCCATTTTCTTCTAAATAATTTTACAACTAAAAACCAGATCGAAGGACAAGTTTGCGCACTGTTAATTCTAGAAAAAACTTCATCCACGTTTACTCGCCCTGGATTAAATCCCACGTATTTAACTCGAAATATAAAGCTTTTATGCAAACAGTTACATATCCCGCACAACAAACGTGCAGTTGGGCAAAATATAAGTAGCATCACACCAGATAACTAACAAGATTAAATCCCCAATTTCCAGTTTCTGCCTGCATTAGTATTTGCTGCTTGCGTAGATGATTTTCAGGCTTATGCCTAGGAAATATTTGTGATATCGTGATAGGAGCGGGAAGAAGAATAGTGTCGTGTGGAGTATTCATACATCGTCCCCCTTTAATCGGGTCAACATAAACTAGAAGTTCAATGCAAAACAAGCCGCAAAGAGTGTGTTCTCTCCCCCACGATCCCCTAAATAAAAATAGCCTTGTCTAATTTCTAGAGTTTGAGGTATGTACGGAAAGATCGTAATGTTGAGATTTACGGCAACCTATGATAGTTATCAATCACGATCTGCTGTACGTATAAATATTTATTTTTGTACCATTTGAAATCTTATTTTTATGACTCGTTGGCAACATTGCCTCAACGAACCCTTATGTGGAGCTTGAAGGAATTCAAGTCGGCATTCGAAAGATTTCGAAAGCGGAATCATTTGAAAAATATCGAAAAATAAACGTATTTAAGATAGGACATATGGTATTTCTGTCTTACTGTTAAGTATACAGCAATACATTTGTATTGTACTGTGACGTGTATGTACGTAGAAGCTAAGTAAGTTGTGGTAGAGTGGGTTGTGTAGGTACTGAGGGTAACTTCTTCTTCTTCAAGTGCCATGTCCTCAACGAACGTTGGCTATCATATTGGCTATTATAATTTTGTTGACAGCAGCTCTAAATAGTTCTGCACTTGATTTTTGGAACCACTCCCGCAGGTTCCGAAGCCAGGATATTCGTCTGCGACCAGGTCCTCTCTTACCCTGTATTTTGCCTTGCATAATTAAATGAAGAACGTTGTAGCGTTCAGGATGTCGTATTACGTGCGCAAAATATTCCAGCTTCCGGATCTTGATGTTCTTATTTATTTCAGGTTCCTTATGCAAGCGGCGCAAAACCTCCTCATTACTTACTCTTTCGATCCAACTTATACGTAACAACCTCCGATACACCCACATCTCAAAAGCCTGGAGTTTCTTCAGCAGTGTCTCCTCGAGTGTCCAACTTTCCGCTCCATATAGTAGAGTTGAGAATATGTAACATCTTGTAAGTCTCAGTTTTAGTTCTAAGTTAATGTTTCGACTACATAATACTTTTTTCATTCTGTGGAATACTGCTCTAGCTTTCTCAATGCGTAGCTTGATTTCCTTACTCATATCCCAATTGTTATTAATGTTTGAGCCCAAATAGGTGACATATCAACTTGTTCGAGGGCAACGCCATAAGTTGTTATAGCTGTCGGATTTATAGGATGTTTACTGACAGTCATCAGTTTGGTCTTTTTAGTGTTGAGTTTTAATCCGTACTCATCACACGTATTAGTAACTCTATCTACCAGCAACTGCAGTTCTTCCGGACTACTGGCTAACAGAACGGTATCGTCAGCATATCTTAAGTTGTTCACATTGAATCCGTTCACTTTGACACCGCCTTCGATTTTATCAAGCGCCTCCCTGAAGATGTATTCAGAATATAGATTAAAAAGTAGTGGTGACATAATACATCCTTGTCTCACACCTCTACGGATTGCTATGGTTTCAGAGGTGTTTTGGCCAATCTTAACATTTGCCTGCTGGTTCCAGTAAAGGTTTTTAATTATTTGGAGGTCCCTGTCATCAATGCCCACCTCCTGTAGAATCTTGACCAGCTTATCATGTTTCACCCTGTCGAATGCTTTCTCAAAATCAATAAAGCACATAAATACAGGGTGATCAACATCTCTGCATCTTTGAACAAGGACCTGGATGCAGAAAAGTGCCTCTCTGGTTCCAAGATTGTTACGGAACCCGAACTGTGTCTCGCTAATGTGTTCCTCAATTCTACCATATACCCTTGAATGTATTATTCGGAGAAAGATTTTTAGGACGTGGCTCATCAAACTAATGGTTCTATAGTCCGAGCACTTTCTAGAGTTACCCTTTTTGGGGATCATCACAAATGTTGACTTGAGCCATTCAGTTGGTATAATTCCGGTTTTATATACTTTGTTGAAAAGTGAAAGGAGGGACTGTTTTCCGTTAACATCGAGACATTTAAGTATTTCGGATGGTATTTCATCTGGTCCAGTTGCCTTTCTGTTTTTTGCATTTTTTATAGCCTTCTCCAGTTCATCCATTGTTATCATAGGGCCTGTATTACATTGTTGTACCACGTTTTCTGTTCTCTCATCATCAAATAATTCTTCGATGTAATCTTCCCATTTTCTCAGTTTATCTATGTCATTTAGAATGCGATTGCCCTCCTGATCAACAAGGTTATGAGATCTTTTGGTGTTCATAGCCGTTAACTCTTTTACCCTCTTATGTATGTTGAAGGTGTCATGTCTCTTCTGTAACTCTTCAACCTCCTTACATTGGTTCACAAACCATGCTTCTTTTGCATCTCGAATTTTCTTCCGGATTTCTTTATCAATTAATTTGTATTTCTGCCGGTCTTGATTTTTAAATGTTTTTTAAATGTTTAACATTTAAAAATCAAGAAAATCAAGGGTAACTAAAGTAGCGAAAAATGGTAAGACGCCATGATGGAGAGAAGAACAAGGCACGTGTTGAGCGCCGTATGTATATAGTGCAGTTAATGTCTTTTACAGGCAATACAGCCAAATTAATTAGAGTGAAAGTGAGTAGTCATCCACACCTCAACACTTATATTAACCGAGTTATGACGCATTTAACTTAACGAGTATATGGGAAAATTTTATTACGGATTGGGGTGGGAATTATCTAAAACCATTTGTATTGCTTTTGGAAAATAACGCTTGGTTTAAAATGAATGAATTTTTATACGTTGTGAAGTAATATCTCCTATCAAACATGCTCTGTTGTTACCTGTTATCACATTCAAAGTTGCCATGATTAAAACGTTTCCATTGAAAAATTTTAGCAAATCGGTTGTTCAATATGATAAACACACAATATGTGTCGATGTGATCTAGTACTTTTAGTGTCGTAATAAATTTACAAAATACAGTCCAGGAACGTAAAAGTGAGGTTATGCCGGACCCGACTTGATTCTAACATACAACTTAAATGGGATAATAATCCGACCTATCGTCCTAGGGTCCCATATAACGATATGGATTGTTAAAATCGATAACTTCGAAGAAAAGATTCAAGAACCTGAAGATTCGTCTTAGAAAAGACCGAAGAACTTGATCGAGTCGATTTTTCAATTAGAAGACGCACCGTTAGAAGGTAGGGGAATACTGACTCAGTAAAGCAATCGAGAGTTCTGAACTTTCTGACACTATAGTTGAAAAATTTAATCATCTTGGTCGAAATATTACTTACATTACGTTGACAGAATGTTAATCGGCCTAACTTTAAGTGAACTTTGAGGATCAGTGGTTGTATGGTACTGCAGTTTACCAACGAGGGTGTTTTCTCTGAATGAATGGAACAAGATGCTTGCTAAACCCTTACTTTTACTGATAAACTTAGGTTTGATATAAATAATGAAGACAATTTTGATTATGGGACGTATAGATCAAATTATTAGAGGTACTGTGGAGGTGTCGAAGTAGTGAATATTACATACTTTTGCCGACTATTTTATTGCATAATTGTATATTGCATAATAGTCATGTAGGTGTAGAAGAGAAGGTACGTCATGTAGGTTTATGTATGTGCCGAGTCATGTAGGTTTAGATACGTCTTAGTGGGATTACCAATACGTGGGTACGTGGGCTTAGTGGGTCGTATGGTTAATTTTTGTATACTGTATATGTGCCAAATTGGAAACTTCCATTGCCCTATTCGTAATTATGGTAAATGTTAACAACAATTTTATATGGATAAATATAGTGTATGTGTAATGTGTAAAATGTAAGCATGGGTACTAAAATTGTTTATAATTTTATGCAAGCTTCACAATATGGTACTACTGGATATAAATCAACCTGATCCATAGCCTATTCAACAATTCAATGTCGTACTGCTAATAATCAAATGTCACATGTAAACTATTAGTCTTAATACACCTTAATAGTTTAATACTAGTCTTCGTAAATTATGTTCAGAGTACATTAAAGTTTGTTAATTTACTAGTTTATATCACATATACAGATACACATATACACTAAATACAATAATTCTAAAATAATCTTAGAATATGATACGATTATTTACAAGTTAGTTAACGAGTAGTGAACAAACAAGTTATCAGGGTTGTTGGAATCATTTTATCTCTAAATTGTTAATCACAAATGAGAAGGAAAGAGAGAGAAAGAGAGAGAGAGAGAGAAAGAGAGAGAGAGAGAGAGAGAGAGAGAGAGAGAGAGAGAGAGAGAGAGAGAGAGCGACATTTTAACTTTGAATAGATTACTTTACACTAAAGGTAGCCTTACCAGAAAACAAATTATTTGAAAAATTTATTAATAAATTTATTGAAAAATGTATTAATAAATTTTGTGAGTCCCGTTTTAAGTAACTCTTGTCAACAGCTTCAAACGCATTTTCAGCTCATATTGAGCAATTAATCTTGGACAAACTTACTACGATTTACAATAATTTTAAGTCCTGTTCAGTGCCTCATACTTATAGCTACAAAGATAATGATGAGATTTGTTGAAATATTTTGCAATTTAATAAATCCACCACAGCCATTTTAAAAAAATTCAATAACGTTTCCAGTGTACAAATACAACAAACTCTGACATCAGCAAAAGACAAAATTCAGTCAACGGTATAAATATTAATATATAAAACAGCCACAACTCGAATATACACATATATCGTACATAATCTTTAATGAAATAATAGAAATATCGTTTCCTAAATATAAAGAGTACCTACTTGGTGTGCATTACAATACCAAAGAAAAAATGTAAATTCATCAAGCAATTATCCGAAAAATTTAAGACACTCTTTTACTTGCTCAAATACCCATCTGTATCAATTTACATGACGATCTATTGAATGGTATAAAAATTGATATACTGATGAATAATCAAAAAGCACGAAAATATTCTTCGTGATATATACTCGTATTCATTATAGATATTGTTAGATATTTATACCAATTTGCATCGCTATGGGTTGAACGATATAGAGGTTGATATGCTGTAGCGCCGTCTGGTGGCGAGTTACAACAAAGTGGATAGCATAAAAATCCTCTCAATGAAAACATACATACAGGGACTAACTTTCATGGTATTCAGTCAACTGGTGTCGAAGTCTATTAATTTGGTACACACACCAACGTCCATTTTTATTATAGTATGTATATGGATAGAATAACGAGTATAAATTTTTTGCCATGTTACAATTTTGTATGAGTTACCAACGGAGAGTGCATACTTCACACATACACAAATATAGAATAAATTGGATTGAAAAAAATTGATCTAAATTTACAAGTATCTACTAAAACAAAATGTAATTTAATCAGCAACTATCTAATAGTTGCAATATCTAGTAAATGGCAGTAGCAAATATCTAGTACTTGGAAATTATCTTAAGCGACATTCAAATTGGTTATTTATAAATCCGTGTCTGTCTCTTCTAAAGAAGCGTTTAATTTTCCCAAAATATGAGCTTACTCTTGTGATCTGATTAACTGTGGGTATTGCATAGTTATTATAAAGTTTTATAAAGCTTAACTATATATACATATTTCAATTATGAATATTCATTTATATTCGACATAAAATATATTGTTTCTCTTTCTTGTGTATCATAAATAATGTAAAACTAGAATGGTTTCAACGAACTTTAGAATTTTGTATGCGAAGCTCTTTACTCTTCACGGCTTGCTTACCTTTAATATTCCAGCGAATTATAGTTATCTGGAGAAACCAAGTAAATAAAAATACGTTTTTTTAGACCGAAAAAATACCAATTATGATAAACAAGTCATTCCTGACAATTACTCATTTGGTCTAATCAATCTAATCCAATGGGTTTTTGCTGGCCTTCTTTAATCCTAACCCGTCACGCTAATTACATCTCTAACTACGTAAACTATCGCCTTAAAGACTTCAAATTTTAATTAACTAACAAAAAAATTGGCGGCGGTACGATAAACTTTTAGTATTTAAAGCCGTTTTGTAGAAAATTGGAAAAAATTGAAGACACAGTGGCAAAGGGCCATTCAAAGAAGATCAGTCGAGATAACGATTACGTTAATCAATATATATTTAATATACAAAAATTTAAAATAAACTGATAGTATTTGAGCTAAAAGTCAGCAGCAAAGTGACCTTTAATCGATTTAGACCAAAAGTATTCAGGGGACCAAGCTTAAATACAAACTTTCAGCTTTTCTTTATTTACAGTAACTGAGAAAAAGTCGGCCATATACAAATATACCGGTGGCAGAATAACCGAAAAGTTTGTCTTGTCCATGAATAATGAAGAACAATACTGCATTTCGTTTGTTTACGTACTTACGGTTCGTCCGTAGTAAACTTCACTAGTACTGAAGTTTTAGTACATACCTGGAAAAAAAGAATAGTTTTAATCCCAACGATTACATTAAAATTATGTAGCATTATTAGACACATAGCGACATTTTTACAAAAACATGTTTTCAGAATCAATGAACCTTAAAATGTATAGAAGTGCCAATATCTCAAATTCGCAAAATCGACTCGAACACAATACCTTCTGATTATATGAATACATAGTACATCATAAGAAATAGTACAGTGTAATTATCATCATTTTTAGTTTTTTCAAGTGGCACACAATATAGCAATGTGTCCATCGTATGACATTCTGATATTAGCCACGCGTTATATAAAAGTTGACAAGCTGGTAGCAAATTCTCAAGAGTAAAGTGGTATTTAGGGCGATTGTAGAAAATATTTATTTCAAATGAAAGTTGTAGGTACTAGATAGCTGAGTCAAGTTGCGATGTTTGAAATAAATCACTAGAGCTGTTTTGGAGGAAAATTTCGAAAATATTTTTAGAGAAAATACACTATTTTAATATATTTATATTGTTAAAATTGAGAACGATTTTAAACATCGTTCATCTAGGTTTGTTAAGTTAGTTTATTTGTCGCGTATTGAAATTACATTATAATTGAACCGCTGACGCACAAATATCGGCCATTTAACATTTGTATGGGTTTTCCCTAATAACATTAAATTTTTTCAGAAGGGTGGCTCGAACCCGCCTTTTACCCAAGTTCATTGTTTTACAAATTGTAAACATTTCTGTGAATATGTATATAACTTCATCGTTCCTTACCTTCTAAATGTATTTTGAACAAATAGCATCACACCTTGGGTTCTTTTCCCTTATTTTTATCACGATTTCTTATCAAAAAATTGCCGATAATGCCGCGATATCAAACGATTGTCGTCGTGTTATTTATTTCTACTTGTTGCTGTTGGTAATTTAAACCCGAGTGTGTTTCATACCGTTTAAATCGATGTTCGTCACCGTGTAATAGAAACTTGTGACCTACATTTTCCAAATTCACTTCTAATTTTCTATATTTTCTTTCGGTATTGTCTCCCTTTCTCTCCCTCTCCATGGATATTAACCTACCCGTATTGAATTCAATATGTCTCATACATACACGAATTCCGGGACAGAAAAGCAAATGTCGATATACGAGTATAGGGTTTCAACAAATAAATGATCCATTGTCGAACCTTACGGATATTTGATCTTTCAATTTCCTCTCTGCGACTAACTAATAAGAAACAACCTTTCCGACGACGATATTGAGGATCCGAAATGTATACGATGATTTATGTGTTGTAAAGGGAAATGGTCCGTGTGCACTTAAAATCGAGTTACATCGAGTGTTTTATTGGGTTGGAAACTCGATTTCATTTGTACGATCTGTAGAAAAGCACCAGATAAATTTTATAAAGAATTTTATTTCGTTCTAAATGCTGATATGACTTATAAGCAACTGAAATTTTACTGCATATAAGCAACTTTTATTTCATTCATTTAACGTAATTTATTCATTTAATGTAACATTTTCTTTAAATTACATAGGTAACACTTTTTTTCGTAGTCGTTTTAAACGAAACAGAAATAAATTTTAAAGTTATGACAAAGCAGGACTACGGCATTTAGTTTGTAAAACAATGAAGTCTATCTGCGCAGGTGCCAAACTTAACAAACTAAATCTTACTACCGTTTCAACTAGAATTAGAATTGATTACAAGAGTGATCTGTTTTTCAACAACTATACAACTCAAAGTGTCCATCGAAAAGATTTTCTATCTTTTCGATGTTATGTTTTTATTAGTTCTTATCTTTTCAAAAATATATGCAAATAGTCGTTTTCCAAAGGGTCTTTACTTTTTCTCCCCATTTTGAAGTGTTATACTGATGAAATAGCAGAGAGAAAAACAGGGATTTTTTCGTTGATGGCTACAAATTGAAACGCTTTTTCATAGTTAGACCAATAGCTAGAGTTTTCTTATATCCCATGTAATTACATTGCAATTCAAGGCAAGATGTACAGTTCCGGTTCAGTAATATACTTGACCGTCTACAAGCCTGATTAGCGAAATTTATCAGTTAATTCAGGCCATCCATTCAGGATCGGCCGATCTAATCCTCGGTGGCTATCTATAAATCGGCGGGTCCAAATTTGGGCACCTGAAGCGAAATGGTTTTAAGTAAATTCCGCACCGAACTTCGGGTTATGATACAGGCAAATTAGGCATCAGCCGTCAACTGAAGTTATGCATTAAAATCAGGGAAAATTCGGTAAATTAATAAAAAAAAAAAAATAAAAAATGCAGGTGTCAAAAGTAAATTTCTTACAAACATTACAAACATTTTACAGTATCTACGTACAAATGAGTATTATAAGATAGAAGGTATATTTGCTCAATTAATTATAATAAAATTCATCACATTATTGCCTATTGAAGTATCCTAAAGATTTTACAAAATATAACCTCAATGAATCAAGGAGGTGTGTACAAATTTATGTGGGATTAGATAGTGCGGAATTTACCATTGCTCATTGCTGTAATGTGTCATAAGTTCATATTTTAATTATAATGCCAGATTAATCACCCGGGCAATCAGTAATTAGGTAATTCATGAAATAATTAATTAAAGTTAGTCGGAAACTTGTTATAAATATCCTTACTAAAATTTTCGTATTCATCAAATGTATCCTGATATTATCTGTATTGAATTGGCATTAAATATAACAGGGTACATGATAGTAATAAAAAACAACTAAATTCTGCTTTTCAATGATGAAATGTGTTGTGAAGATACCAAAAATCAATTGTATTTGGTAAAAAAATGTTACTATTACATCATTTTTCAAACAACAGAACCATAAATTAACAGCTACTATAGTCATGTGATTTCAACCACCAATCAGAGCGCGTGATGTCACGTTTTGGTAAACACACTCTTGAATAGTATCCGCCCTTCACAGAAATTCATAGTATTCATAGTTTTGTATAGATCACGTATCGAACAATATTCACATAATTTCTTAATATTGTCAAATATTTAGTATTATTATTTCCTGACACCAATTTAAACATCCTTTTCCTGTTCTCAATAATGCGTTAAATGGAAGTAACAACTTAAGGCTAAATACCTAAATCTCAACCAGCCTACACGTACTTATTAAGTAAATCCTAGATACCCACAATTTGAAATGTACAGACTCACTTAAATGCATTGTCACGTAAACTGAATAATAGTATCTAACGTAAAGAAACTTATAGTTTATGATTAGTTACACGCACACACAACGGGCAAAGCACGGGCTGGGCAAAGAATATCTAATTGAAACACTCATGTTTACCGGATATTGCCACGCGTTATTGTCAAACACTCTTTCCTTAAATTGAGATGTATTTGAGTGACTTCATTTATGAGTTGTTGAGTACCAAAATTGAGGAGCCCACTCTCAATTCGAGTATACGAGGGGCGTTTGAAAAGTCCGTGCAAAGTCCGAGAGCCGGCACCACAGGCGCGTATCGAGTTCTTGTTTAGCTAGTAGTATCTCTTGAATGAACGCACGCAGAGTTTCAGTCATATTGGTCTATTTATTTGTGTTTGGCATTCGTGTGAATCAATCAAGTCGAGTGATTTTCAAGAAATGGACGAAAAAGAATTTCGTGTGGTGATTAAACATTACTTTATGAAAGTCAAAACGCCTCAGGAGACTAAAGAGAAGCGTGATAAACATTATGGTGACTCTGCACCTTCGATTAGAACAGTTTATAAGTGGTTTCAAAATTTTCGGAGTGGCCATATGGGCACAAGTGACGCTGAATGTTCTGGACGGCCTGTGGAGATTATGACACCAGAAATCATTGATAAAATCCATGATATGGTGCTGAAAGACAGAAGAGTTAAGGTGCGTGAGATTGCTATTGTTGTGGGTAACTCGACTGAACGGGTACATAATATTTTGCATAAACATTTGCACATGAGAAAGCTATCCGCAAGATGGGTGCCGCGATTGCACACGCTTGATCAAAAACGGATTCGTGTGAAGTGTTGCAAAGATAGTTTTCAGCCGTTCCAGAAGAATCCGAAGGACTTTAAGCGTCGTTTCATCACTGTGGATGAAACATGGAGACATTACTATACTCCTGAGACCAAACAACAATCTAAACAATGGGTTACAAGGGGGAATCTGCACCAAAAAAGGCGAAGACCGTTCCTTCGCCCGGAAAGGTTATGGCGACTGTCTTTTGGGATTCGCAAGTGATAATCCTCATCGACTATCTGGAAAAGGGTAAAACTATTACAGGTGAATATTATTCATCGTTATTGGACCGTTTCAAAACCGAGCTGCAAGAAAAACGCCCGCGATTGGCCCACAAGAAAGTTCTTTTCCATCACAACGCACCAGCTCACACCTCAGCAGTTGTGGTCGCAAAATTAATGGAAATTGGATTCCAACTCGTTTCACATCCCCCCTATTGTCCAGACTTGGCTCCTTCGGACTGCTATTTGTTCCCCAATTTGAAGAAATGGCTGGCGGGACAAAGATTTTATTCAAACGAAGAGGTGATTGCAGACACTAATGGATATTTTGCAGACTTGGACAAATCCTATTATTCGGAACGGATCAACAAACTAGAGCATCGTTGGACGAAGTGTATAAGCCTAAAAGGAGACCATGTCGAAAAATAATAAAGATTTACCCCAAATACATAAGTAGTTTTTATTTTTGCACGGACTTTTCAAACGTCCCTCGTATAATGAGTGAGGGCATGAATTTTTTTCCGTATTAGATTCTGGGTTAAGTTGAACAAGTTTATTTAATGATGTATAGTGCGTCGCAATCACGTGCACAACTAAGTACAGTGTGTTACGTCCTTTTATTAGAATTTTTTAATAAATGTTAATTTTTAACATTTTTCATTATCCAATTACTTAGTGGTTAAAACATTTACGATCGCAGCAGGACTTACCAAGGCACATAGGTCTAATTGGGCATTTAATAACACCTGGTTCCCGACGTGCAAGTTTCAGCAACTTCTTATGTTCATGTCTTTCCATATGTTTTCATTTCTGGGAATATGAACAATTTGTTAGGTGTTTTAATTGGCTAGAGTCGAGTTCAGCAAAAGTACCTGAAACATCCCAAGAAAGGGATTAGTCGGAATTATCCGTTATTGGGGTTTAAGCCGGCTTACCGTTATTTTTATATTATTTTCCTACCAATTTTCATGTAAATAGTCTTATTTTCTTAGAAGTGTTTTATCCTATACTTTTTCCTATATTATAATACATTTGTGTCCTATATTATAATATCCTATATTTTTATCTTATATTTTTATAGGGAGTTCTTAAATTTGCTGCTTCTGTGAATTTCTTGCTAAAAAATTCGCAAGCGCGTGGTTAGGTTGTGGCAATCAGTGTAGAACTAAAATCTAATATTGTGCGCTTTGACCTAGCATGTCCAGAAAATGATCATTTTGTGATGTTCCAGTGCACGGGGACCTGAGAAGTATTATTGTAGTAGTAAATAATAGTAGATAATAGGAGAAGTAAATAATAATTGGTATTATTATTTGTACTTTTATTTTAAATAATATATTTTTGAAGAGATATTCTGTTTGTAAATATATTTTATTTATTATTTATTTATTTATTTATTTATTTATATAGTTATTTATTTATTTATATATTTATTTATTTATTTATATATTTATTTATTTATTAATTTATTTATTTGTTTATTTATTTATACATTTATTTATTAAAATTTGAAGAATGTAAAACATGAATCATTGTTTGATTTTTCATTGATTTTTAAATAAATGCTTTTATCTAGCATGCCTTCCATTTTTCAATCTTGCCTTCCTCTTAGAAATAAATGAATGAAAGCTAAATACGCTCATTCAAATTCCCACCACGATGGTGGAGAAATTAATTCCTGTCTGTATACAGAGCTACTGTTGTGAAGCGTTACGATTTGTGAAAGTAAATAAATTATTTAAAGTAACGACCGTTTGTATTTATTGAGTAAAGTCCAACGTAACAATACATGGAGCGAAAAACAAAATCGATATACTTTTCACATTTCTTGTAGCTCTTTACGATTTTATGTCTAACGCCTTTGGGTGTACTACGTTATAAATTAATATGTAAATGACGCCTCCTCTCGATTCCGCATTCTGGAGAATCGTTCTATTGTTATTTATCCCTCGTATCCTTCCGTACCTTTATTTACGAAATGGGTGTTCAGTCGACCAGTTCGTGGCAAACATGTCCTCTAGTAGTGATGTCCCGGTCGAGATTGGAGCGAGTTTTTGTTTACCCTCGTGTCTATGTGAGCTTCCGTCGCCTCTACTCTTCTACTGACATTTAAATGGGTTTTTGTGATTGATGCTTATTTAATGTTCTCATTATTGCAAGCCAAACGGAAAAGTAGACAAGGTTGTGTAAAATTATTGTATGAGAGGGTACGGAAAAACCTATCGATGATAAAAAACCAACGTCGAATTATAGTAACGTGTATGCAATTAATTCAGTTGGACATTACAGGGGGCAGGGGACCAATTTAAGACAGCGTGTAGAGCAAAAAAATTTTTCTCCAGTCGACTTTAAAAGTGCAGAACACATTTTGTTCCGCGTTACTACTTTTAAGCTAGGTGCTAGTTAAGTCAAACAATGTTCACACCTCTTATTTAAATTGGCGATTATTAAGCTTCCTGAACTTTAATTACCAAGTTATTTAAATGTATATTTTGGACGTAACCTTAAAAACTGACAGAATGGGGTAAGGTCCTTCCAGTCTGAATTGGTCCAGTTGAAAAAAAAAGTAATAAAATTTAATAGTCAACATACCGACACATAAAGATCCAGATAACCATCCATAGGCGTGCCATATTTAAAGAAATATAAGATTGTTACTCACTTTGTCAACGAAGTTTGATGACAGGGTTTAGGTAGCAGAAACATTATTTTAGAGTTGATTTTTTGACATAAATGTTACTAATACAACAAATTAACTGAAATAAGTAAATAAATAATCAAAAAATTTCATTGTCCGGCTAAGACCACGAGGAGGTGTTAGTAAACTTTGCTTAGATAGGAAATATGATGGGTATAGTTATTAGGAGGGATGTTCGTTAGTTGTTAGCAAGATAAATGCAATTTAATTTAAAATGCGAACCGAAAAAAAGTGAGTGTATATAATGCAAGATGAATAGCAACTGCAAATAAAGCATAAATAAGTAAAATAAAGCAGTATAAAGCATTTTTTTAAAATATTTTATAATTTTTATATATTTTTTTGATATTTTTAAATTGGGGGGTTAAACCGGAGCGAAAACATGGTACTATTTTCTCGTTGGATGACATGACGAATGCAGTTTTTCCAAATAAGTTTAAAGGAGTCCTCATTACAAACAGTGCGAAAATTTTCTAAAACATTTGATACTGTGGGGCAATTTATATTTTCAAAAACAACCCTTTAATGTAGCGCAAACAAACTTTATGGGATTAAAAACGCAATGATAAGGTGGCAACCTTATAACAGTGTGTCCATGTTTTGTTGCTAAATTATCAATAAAATGAGGATTTTTGTTAAGGCCTAATAAAACTTTCTTTGTTGGTGCATTTGGAACTTCTAAACCCTTTGAATTAATAAAATCTAATATTTCAGCTATCTTTGTATTGGAATTTGGAATGGTTACCGAATTTGTTGGGATGTTTGGTATAAGTTGTTCCGCAAACCAATTTTTAATCAAAGTCTCATCATTCATCACAACTTTGTGTGATGGCTTTTGCTGAAAGAAATAAGGCGTTTGGAATAAAACCGTTTTCATTTCCGGTATGCAAAATTAAAACCCCTTTCCCCCTCGAGCAAGGTGCACTTAAGGCACAATTCTGAGAATTATCTACCCAACCGTATTTAATGATATCATGTGTATCAAGCCACGTTTCATTCAAATAAATAATACTTATTACGATTATTGTCTCGATATGCCCAAATGTTTCTTAGATATTTTTGTCTTATTTCAACGATTCGAGGTGATTCCATAATTATCATTCGCGAGTCTAATTTCTTATACTTAAATCCACATTTCAAAACTATACTACGGAAAGATTATAATGACCAATACTTGTATTCTCTGGAATTTTGTAATTTCGAGGTAATGATTTGTAAATTTTATTATAATTTTCATAACCTATTTAGGAAGTCCTCAGCGGCCTTTGAAGCATCAGATCTAGATTACAATAACTACTAATTATTAGCAATATAATCAAGTTGGCAACTCCTCAACTCCCCCACAGTTACATTTAGAACATCGTAGGGGAAACTATAAGAAAACTACAGCTCCTTTCAAATTGTTATCAGTCCTTTGCAATGTCTTTATAAAGTTTCTTAGAAATCTCTTTAGAGGTATCAGAACTTTCTTAAAAACGTTATAATTTACATTTCACGGGTCACATTGTCCTTAAGATATTTGTAACTACTTTGAAAAGGTAGAACCATTACAGTTACAACAAGGCGCTTAGAGATTTCTCACCTTCCTTCAAAGCGTTAGAACTCCTTATTTCTAACGTCTGACGTATGTTTTTCTCAAGGCAATTGCAAATACCCTTAAAAGACCACCACATCTTTATCATTGTCACAACATAACAGGTCGTGTGCATCATTTGCCGTATTTATATTTTCTACTTCGTAGATGAAAAGTGTAATGAGGCTAAACGGAAATAAGGCGTAATAAGATTAGGTGTAAAATTAAGTTCATCTAAAGGCCACGGTCTATTTCTAAACAGACCATATTTCTATTTGCAATTTCTTTCTGTTATAATGAGAAATCTAACAGTCCCAAATTATCTTTGAAATATGAAATGTCAACTACTATTAACGTAAATATTTCTCTATAAACGAATTTACTTAAGCACTGAGAAACGACATACAAGTAAATAACGCAAAGTATGAACGTAACTGTGACAAGGAAAGTGCAGGAAAAATATAGGGTATAAAAATAACTTCCGCCGTTTTCAAGAGATGGCTCCACTGACAAGATTACTTTGAAATCATCAGATGTAAGATGCCACATAGAAAGTTTAAACGCGTGGCAACAACATAACCTTAAAATACTATTATCTTTGTACTGGTAGTATACATTTTTTTTTGTTCGAAAATGTTGAGTTTCGTACCAAATAAGCGTCATTTGCGGGAAGTTTTGATTTATTTATTTCATTTAGAGAAATCTGCTGCTGAGGCGCATCGTTCTCTTGTAGAAGTTTACGGTGATGCTGTTTTAAGTGAAAGAAGTTGCCGTGAACGGTTTTAAAAGTTTAAAAACGGCAAGTTTGACGTGGAAGATAAAGAACGAGAAGGAAGGCCAGTCAAGTTTGAAGACGCTGAGTTAGAGGCATTATTGGACCAACACTCATGCCAAACTGAAGAGCAGCTTGCAGAAAGATTGGGTGTGACTCAGCAAGCGATTTCACACCGTGTCAGGACCATTGGTATGGTACAGAAACAAGGAAATTGGGTTACGCATGAATTGAAACCCAGAGATGTCGAGCGCCGTTTTTTCACGTGCGAACAACTTCTCCAAAGACAATGTCGAAAGAGTTTCCTGCATCGAATAGTGACGGGGGATGAAAAATGGATCCACTACGACAACCCAAAGCGTAGGTAATCGTAGGGTAAGCCCGGCCATGTACCAACTTCAACGGCGAAACCGAATGTTTATGGCAAGAAGCTAATGTTGTGCATTTGGTGGGATCAGCTAAGAGTAATCTATTACGAACTACTCCAGTCTAAAGAAACTATCACTGGAGAACGTTATCGACAGCAACTGTTGCAATTGAGCAGAGAATTGAAGATTAAACGCCCCGAATATGCCAAAAGACATGACAAAGTGATTGTTCAGTAATACAGAGACGCTCGGCTACATGTTGCAGAAGTCGTCAAGGATACTTTGGAAGGTTTACAATGGGATGTCTTACCCCATCCACCGTATTCACCAGACATTGTTCCTTCGGACTACCACCTGTTCCGATCGATAGCTCACGCTCTGGAAAAGCAACACTTTACTTCTTACGAAGAAGCCAAAAATTGGGTCGATTCATGGGTAGTCTCAAAAGATGAAGAGTTTTTTTGATGTGGCATCCGAATGGTGCTAGAAAGATGGCAAAAAGTAGTAGCTAATGATGGACAATATTTTGAATAAAATTTAACGTGCATTCTGTTTATAATCAATTGATAACTTTTTATGAAAAACGGCGGAAACTTATTTGTATCACCAATATTTAGGAAATGAACGATTGCAAAGCACTAAAAATTTAAAAATCTTTCTGACCTACAGGAAACCAATACCAAACGCTATATATATATATATATATATATATATATATATATATATATATATATATATATATATATATATATATATATATATATAAAACAATAAGTTATATTCTTATTCGAAAGTCTGACAAATTAGGTTAACAAGTTCTTCTTCAATTGTTGTCAGTTGTACAAATCAAAATATGGCCTCGCTGTAAATCCAAGGCATTCGCATAACTAATAATGTGGAAAAATTATACACTAAAAAGCCTTAACAACTCTATTGTAGTACCAACTGCTTACTTAGATTTCTAGTTAAACCTCAACAAAAAAATAACTCAAATCATTTCATCAACGATAACCAGCGTTTCACCCAAAATTGGAAATTCCAAACATTAATTTCGACAAGCCTCTGAGCGGAATAAAAGGTGAAATGAGGAAAATCGTTACTCCCGTTCACACTATCACTCCCACACTAACTGGGAAATGGCATTTTCCGACGCGTGCACCAATATTTCCGGATAAATGAAGGGTTCCGGCCGGAGAGGGTGCATTTTCCCGTATGCACAACCCAATATGAATGATACGGTTTGCGTTCACTTACAATGAAAAGTGGCTTTATGACACCACCGTAACGTGGGGACGTTATAGCTTATCGATTTCGTGTTTTGACGATTAGTCGAAAAATTGGATGTATCAACTGGCTCTCCTAATATTAAGTGATAATAAAATGAAAACACTCCGTAAAAAGGATTTTTGAAAAATGATTCGACTTAATTTTTAAATTTGGAAGATGCATTAACCCAGTGAATACTCATAATTACATCTAGGCAAGATTATAATAAAATTATTAATATTTTTCTGGGAAATTTCACTCCAGGCTACTTCTATTTCATTATAACGTAATGCCATAGTTCATTTTCCAATTTTAATACGTCCCCATTTCATTGCTACTTACCATCTTGGTCATTTATTCTTACCATGGCAGTATCATTACTATCGTCACTACCATCATCATACCACCATCATATTATCACCACCAGTAAATACTATACGAGGGTGGGGTGAAAAGTTTCCGCGTAAAATTCTTTCATTTGAAAGGGTTTACACCAGCTCAAATTTAAGATGAAATAGATTCAACACTACAAGACTTCTCCATCATATTCAACTATAAAACAGAGGATTTCTGAATTTAAGAAAGGTCGTACGAGCACCTCTGACGAAGCACGTTCGGTACGCCCCCCTGAGGTCACAACTCCAGGAATAGTTGAGAAAATCCATAAAATATTGTTGGAGGACCGCAGACTGAAAGTGTATAAGATAGCTGAGACTACTAGGACATTAACTGACCGAGTACGCAATATTTTGCATAACCATTTGCAGAAGCTTTGTGCAAAGTGGGTGCTGCGTTTGCTAACGGTCGACCAAAAATTTAATCGAAAAATCATTTCAACCGAGAATTGGCATGGTATAAGCGTAACCAAAGAGAATTTTTACGTCGATTTGTAACTGTCGATGAAACTCGGGACCACCATTACACTCCTGAAAATAAACAATAGTCAAAACAGTGGATTGGACCGGGTGAACCAATCCCAAAAAAAAAGCAAAAACAATTTTATCGACGAAAAAGGTTATGAAAAGTGTATTAGTCTTGATAGAGATTATGTTTAAAAATGAAGAAAAAAAATCCAAAAAGATTTTTTCTTGGTTTGGCCGGAAATTTTTCACCCCACCCTCGTATAACAACCTCCACAAATTCCAAACTGCTTTTATTTCCTAAAACAACAGACATGTTCGAAGCAAGGGAACCACTGTAGTTAGTATTTTTCTGATGCATCTGAATCTGGATTAGGAAAAGCTTCCCTGAAAAATAGCTTCGAAAAAAGATATATCGTGAGATGTAATTCATGTCTAAGACGGAGATTTATCCCGTGAACTGAGATTTATCTCCATCAGAAGCAATTTTGTCTACGTGAGACATGAAAATTTTTGCAACCATAGATCGGTCGATTACACACGATTTTTCCCCGCTTGAGGTAAAATAATAAAATATTTAACAATTCATCGAGGTCTCATACCCTCCAGCACTACATTTCATGAAATTCATTTGCAGCAACACTCCTTTATAACCAGCTCCCTTCGGCTCTATACCCCTTTGCCGTTCTTAATAATTAAACAGTCGGATGGTGCGTCGGTACAATTCTTACATAATTAGCCAATTAAGCGAACTCAGCTACAAATTAGGGCTATCCGCTGAGGCAGACTGAGGGTAAATATAAAAGCAGCAAGCAGCTTCAGCTTCTCTCTATCCCCTTCATATAACCCCTTCGTGGATAACAATACTTGGAATGATAAATTAGGTTTTCAGATTTTAATTCAGTGGTGTTTTAAATGAATTCATTTTAATATTCTCACATCGGAATTAAAAGAAAATCGGATAATCGACACATTATTAAATTTTTAGTAGTGGAACTCCACCATTTTTACTCAGTAGGAAAAGCAGTAATGTGTGCCAGAAAAATATGTATATAAGAAAATGCATTGTAGTGTATACTCGGTACCACTTTAGAATGAATCTCCTGGGTATCAAGAAAGCAGAGGATCGGTATGATGATCGTCTTGATCTGCCTCAGCTTCTATCTTAGGCGAAGGGCGCTTCGCCTCCACATCAACGGATAGACTTTGTTTGAAAGTTGGAATAACAATCTCGACCATTGGTCTTTCGTACAAAATGAGAGATGGCAGGGGGATGCTTACGAATATACGAGTCGTGGTTGGCTGGTTCAATACTGTACCGCACCTTGAGCCCAAAAATGGCTCCTTTCCAAGGAGGCTGGGAATAATCACCATAGCAACGGAAAACAAAAAAAAACGTCAGAAGTCTTCCGGTGACAGCAGAACAGCCAAGAAGCCGGGGAATTCAAACGAGAAGTCCTTTTATTGTTGTCCTGCTTGGAAAATAGGTAAAGTTTCGTTACAATATACTTGTATACGAGTACCCTTGCAGATGGGCGACATTACCTTAATAGGATATGCTGTTGAGACCGCAAATGTTATACTGCTATTGGGGGGAAACGCCAAAAGGCAATCCCTTATTTGTTACGTATTACCACCAGCCGCCACGACACAATTATGGCTCAAATAGCTCCACATGAAAGGAATACTTTTTGGAAGTAAGTAAATTGTCTAGAGTAGACCCATGTAAAATTTTAAACCGAAAATAATATTAATGTGGATATTGCGTCGCAAAATAGGTCATGGTTGTTTGTTTTTACTTGACAACTGTATTGTATTGATTGTCATAGATTAATAAAATGTTTTAATTGTAGTTTAGTTCGGCCTGTTTTTTTTATCCAGAACTATTTTCGCTACCCTCATCCCTAATAACTTTACCCATACTTCCAATATTATCAGAGGAAGAAGAATTTTTTTCAAAAATGCTAATAGATCAGCTCCGGTTTCATCAATCGATATCATGAAAAACAATTTTGAGTAACTAAATTAATAAATAAAATATGTAGTCAGGCTAGTGTTTAACTTGGTAGAATTTATAACTTTTGCCGCTCCAATCTAAACCCTTTAGCGGCGATGCAAAAATGTTTTTGTATGGCATGTAATTCGTGTAACAAACTTTAATGGAGAAATCCAGATTGTTCACACTTTGTCCCCTATTGCCACCACACTCGGAGGTAGAGGAAGAATTTTTTCCGACAATAATAAATTAGTTCGCATCTGTTTAATAAACTGATAATGATAAATATAATTTCAAATGGTAATTCATGGTTCAATTTGTGGACGTGGCTAACTTCACGCCAGTAATTAAAATGCCAACCACTTGAATTTCCACCACCCATTTCATAAGTGATACAAGTAATAAGAAGGAAGATTTTGATCAGGAAAACTCGTTTACACAGACTAAAAATAATATTTCAATTAAAAAAAATAAACCGCCATGTTGCGTACCATTTTTCTATTAAAACAAGATTAGAGACTTTATTCAATATCTTCGATATCTAAGCGTATATCTGAACTTCCAATAAACTATTGAACATATTAAAAGTAATATTTATAAAAGTTTAGAAATGTTTATTTCTAAAAACTGTGCAACAAAATTTGTTAATCTGTTATTGTAGCAATGAAAAATAAATGTATTTTAAATACGTAATTTTCAGCTTTTAAAATTAAATGTAGGTACTAGTGTTGAAAAAATTCAAATGACAGGATATAGTTGCCCGATTATGTGCATATTTTACAAGTTTTATGGTGCATGGCTTGCATATTTTCCGACTCCTACCAATAACTAGAAAACACTAACTGACTACAACAGAAGTGTCCACTAGGATTAAGAAATTTTGCGAAGTGACAGATACAACCCATCATAAACGGGCCCTAATGAGTTGATAGTCGGAATATTAATATGCATGCTGTTTCCGTACATCACGTAAAGGGTCGGACTCAAAAAGCGAGCTGAACACTTGACGAAGAGAAGCTATGAAAAGCAATTACATAATACTTGTATAATTGTGTATAGGTACTAATTTACAGATTTCGTAAATACTTAAATGATGACTATATTAACTAATAATTCTAACGTCTCTTATAAATGAATGATTAATGAAAAGTATACGTAACGTTATGTTTCAAAATAAATTTATTTCGTTAAATTAACAAAAAATCACTGGGTTGGGTCCATTTATGTCATTTTCCCTTCACACTTTTCCAGGCTTTCTGGTATCCAAGCTTCTCTGGATCGTGACGCTCTATCTAATGGAAAATCTCTATAAAAATCCTGATGCTGTTTTTGATAACACCACTGAATATTATATTTTTTGAATTTTACAAAACTTTGCCCACATATGACGCATAAAATGGTGTTATAAATTTTGAAAATCCCAAATAAATCCCCCCATTTAGTATCGTAATCTTGCCCCCCTTCTGATTCCATTACGCACAGGTAATTAAAAAAATGAGGAAATGAAAATCGTTTCAGGTCAAAATTGACAAACAGAACTGGAATAAAACAAGTACTCTGTACAATCTTTTACCCATACAAAGCACACTAGCACAGTCACTCACAGACTACATACTATTAACCTTGAGGTGGCAATTTATAGATTTTTCTAAAGTGACGTCAAGATTTTGTGGTAATCACTCTGTTACTTGCGCTATTTTTACCTGATCATAACGACGTATCGGGTACATTTTTCTTGAAAGGATAAAGGGTACGTTAATTCGCAATCATCCTTATACTTCCTAGTTACTGGGAACAATTACTTAACTACTTGTACACGATTTTGTGTACTAACTATTTAGAAACAGGTAAAAACATTTTTGGTATGCTCGTGTATGCTTCATATATAAAATAATATAATTCTAAAATCTCAAACAAGTCTAACTAAAATCATATTAAATCAACCATGGATCTCCTGACGTAAAAATCACGAAAATGCCCCAAAAGACAGGCGGTAATAGCTTTATGGGTGCCATAAATTGCCGTTACCACTGATAAAGCGTTTGCTCCCGGGAGCTCGGGAAACACGGTTAGTGGAAACCTCTGGGCTACAGTATTAAAAACACATCTGGAGGAAAGAACATTGTTTGCAATATATTTATAAACGAAACCATTATCTACACCACTTGAGAATGACAGAATCGTATTGTGTTTAAAATGCAAACAAATTTTTGATGAGCACATTTAAAAGACGCTAATCGGGGCTTTTAACACAGAACAATACGGCATTAATATGGCAAAGCATTGTTGTAAAATCCCAAAGAATACCGCATATTCGCATCACTTTTAAAATCTTTTCAACATTCTTTTTTTTTACTTCAGATAAATACAAATTTTAATGTATATAATATACAGGTTCCTTTAATAGCTCATTAGATATCCAAATTAAATATGTCAAAATGTTTTTAAAAAAGTGTATATGAAATTGATAAATGCACTTTACTTGTATATTTTGTAATATTTATGATGTATGTGTAATATGATATGATATGATATATACGATATACATATTGTGATATTTTTTAGTACGTATAGTGCCTGTATTATTTAATTTTACAGTATGTATTTGGTAAAAACGGTTTGCTCGAAAACGATTTTGTAATGACAATAGTCTTAGATTTCAGAAATAAACATGTATTTGATAACATACAAGCCTTAGCTCTGTTGAAACTTACTCAGTTAAATATCAATGTTCTATATATTACATTCATACATAAAAAATGTAACTAACTGAAAATACAAATGTTCAAAATAGCAAAACCAACTTACAAATTTTTCATCAAAGTTTTAACACATTACACTTTAAACAATTATCTCACTTCAGTTGTTGGAATATATCTATCTTTAATTCGCATATTGGTGGTGTAGCATTTAAGTCTATTATGTATGTAGAGTACTATTATACGTTGATAGGGTTATAGGCTGTTTATAGAGTAATTGTATAAATCATCAGAGCTTAACAACAGCCCAAAATTTATGAGTAATAATTTGGAGTTTATTTCTCTAATGATTTATATCATGCATATTATACAAACCGAAATTTGAATGCTGTTAATTTTAAACAAAAAAATAAATCTTATATCAGAATACAGAAAATGTGTACTCTCGGTCAGTTCAAGTATAACGTAGACACGCAATTACGAGGTAACAGTCGAATTTCTCTTTGATAATCAAAACATACTAAATAATAAGCGAATTATTCAACATACAATATTAATAGGAATACATTCTTCCTAACCATATTTCCATCTGTATTATTCTACCTGTAAACATGTAATTTCTTTCACGTACAACCTACCTTAACAAATTGCTTAATGCATTCGTTCCCATGTTCCCTAAGGAAAGTCTGCAGAGTCTCCATCCCTTGGGCGGACAGCAGTTTATATCCATTGTTATTACCACCAACTCCTCCTCCCCCTCCGATTCCTCCGCCCCTACCACCACCACCTCTACCGGCATTATTGTTATTATTGTTATTATTATTATTATTGTTATTATTGTTGTTATTGACGTTTCCCAAAGAGAAAAACATTTTTTCACACTCCCACAGAGGTTATCATTATATTTTTACGGGCAACGATTAATTTTTATCGGATTTTTTCGCGAAGATGGAATGAGCTAAAAAAAGGAGAGAAGTTAGGAGACCTCGTTAACTCGACCTCTCGAACGGAGAGAATTGGACTTTATGAATGGTAGGTTTAAAGGGCTTAACGTGATTGTTTATTTAACGAGGTAATTTACACTGAAAAAGAAAGGGCGGTAATTTTAATATGAGAGGGGTTCGCAGAACGTTTACTTTCACTAAAAGGATAAAACGAGAGAGAACCATTAGGCAAATCATAAAAGGGGTAATCTGGCACTTATCTACAAAATTAAAATTTACCTAAGTGATTTAAAAAAAGGAGATTCACTACACAAAATTCACGTAATTACGTAATACTAAATTACACAAAAAGTATCATGTAAAATTGCAAATAATGTGTTATTTATGCTTTATGCATATTCAAAACGTTTAAAAACAGTGCGACTAATCAAATTTTGACGTTATAACCGGTTCGACGTTAGAACAGACTCTTTGTATTTAGAATATTACGACAGTGGTTAGTTGAATTTTAGTGAATTTTATGAGGTAGAGTTGAAAGATAAGTATATTTTATTAACTTAAATTAATTAATTATTAACAAAACTATATAGACAGTATATTGTCAAATAGAAAGAATGTAAATCATATACACATCATATGTCGTCAAATACATAATACAATATGAGGCTAACGAAAAATAATTACACTATTTTTAAAAAAAAATCAGTATAGGTTTCAACGCGTTTTTCATGAAAGATTTTTGGAAGAAACATCTGTACCGACGAGAAGATAAATTTTTCGATTTTTACCTTTTTGATGAGGTTATACACGAAATCTATTTTGATTGTAATTTACTGTAAAGATTTAAATTTAAAGATAAAGATATAAAGAAAAATTAGGTCAAATCTTACGCAAAAGGGGGAAAGGGAGTCAGAGGAATCCTACATGTCCATACATGGAGGCAGGGGGTGGTCAAGAATGGTCAAAATCGTCCATACGTAAATAATGCATAAACCCTGAATGTGTCACCAAAACGATAAAAGTGAAAGAAAAGTACGTTTCACAATTTGTACACAATTGTTCGAAATCAAAGTATGTACATTGTGTATTTCATATCGGCAAATAGCGAATGGCGTCGTCTCTTTCTGATTCGACTCACCAAAATTGCAAGTTCCTATCTTCTCTCTCGCGCTTTTGAATTCCCTTTCTGCAAATTCCATTTGTACGGTATAATTGCATGTTAGAAAACATCCAAATATCAAATAGATATCGGTTTTAATGAATTACCATTAGTATTTGTCAATGTCAAATCATATTCAACAGGAGGGGCAAATATATAAGCATCCCATACTCCCCCATAAAAATCTTTTATTTGTTATTCAATTTACACATGCTATGAAAGTTTGTGTATACATCAACTAGAAATATAACACTTTGGTAATATATATTTGAACTAAATATACAGGGTAAATGTGAAATAATCCAACTCTAACTGTACGTACACTATAATGTAAACTAAAAGAAGTTTTTTGTTAAAAAAGAATATGGTATGAGTTTTTAGAGAGAAAAGTTTCAATGCCGATCCTGGATTATATGGAATAATATTTATTAAAAGTTCATAAGAAAATCGCTCGGGCCGGTGGATTTCAGTTTTTAAAATTATTCCTTTGTTGTTATAAAAGCAATACGTGACGTCATTGGTTTCCAAGTAACGTCATCGCATATTTTTGTAAATGAAAACTGCTCCCACTTTCCTTTAATTTAGATTTGTAGAACTGTCTACCTGATTCTTAGAAATTTAGGAATGTTACAAAAGACAAATTTTGAAAAAGCACTTGTGCTTTTTCCTGTGCTTTAGTGAAAAACCTGTGCTTTAGTGAACCACCATCGGAAATTTATTGTAAATTTCCAAGTGAGTCCTCCATTTACATTTGTTTTCATTAAATTCTCGTCTGTAAAAGGCGTTCGGAACAACCGACAAAGTAAGTTACACACCTAATTGTCATCCACCAAAGAAAAATTCAGCGTTTAAAATTTTTTTGTCGCTAGTCTTAAGGTGTAACTTCTTGTACTTGGACTTTAAAGTTTACAACTACTCTAGAATGACCTCAGAATAAAACCAACAAAAACGAAGTTCATTTTTCTTTCCACGCCCCTCGAAAGTGAAATTTAGGATTTTTGAATATTTTTCAATTCATTACTCTAGACTCTATTAGTCTACGAAGTTTAAAGTTTTCAGTTAATCGGGAAAATTTCCGGGCATACAAACAGATCCATAACTGAAATTATTTCATGTCCGATATCTGAACGCTTGTTTCACAATTTTTTAAATTCCATTATTAATTTATTTTATCGTATTACGCTTCTAGTGACTAGCACTCAAAAAGGTTCGTCTTAATTCAGACTCACTCGGTATCAACCAAGTGAAGTTAAATATAAAACTTAGGAGAAAAGCGTGAACTCGTTTAGTTGAAACTTATACTTCTCTACAATACTGGACATTTTCCTGTGAGAGTAACGATAAAACTTCCCGTCCGATGAGACTAATAGAAACCCAGGAAACGTGCGAATTTCACATAGATCATTGTTACAGTCCATTTCATTTCCAACGCAATTTACTATAAAAATATTTAGTTCATATTAGTTTTATGGAAATTTTCTGATCAAAATGCATAAAAGGATCTTAAAAAAAGTTATTTAATAAAAAGTCCCGTTCTTAATTGTCAACTCTCTCAAAATATAGGCTTGATGACTAGCCCAATAACGGTTCTTAATCAATTAGGAGACAAATTTAAGTTAGTTGATGGATCAAAAGATGAAAATAGATTAGTTATCATAACCAAGACTGTTCTATTTTTTTTACCAGAAAAAGTTTCAATTGGATTTTTTATAAAAAAGAAATAGTTTATTGATCTAAACATTATTACGTAGAAAGAAAATAGAAAAATAGGATTAATCAATTGATTGGTGCTATTTGAGGAATTAAAGGATTTTTTTTTTCATTTTTCGAAAGTAAAAACCGTTGAAAATATCGTGTTAAAATTGTAGAATGATCCGAGCCTTCTAAGTATCTATCTAAAAATCTAAGTATAAGTCCGTATGGTGAAGATTTCGAAGTAAAAAAGTTAGAGTGCCTATTACACGTGAAAAAAAGATTGTACAAGCGAGCAGCTGAGGCTAAAAAAGCTCTTACGCAAAGGAAAAAACCTTTAACAATTGCTAAAAAAAGCCGGCGAAAAAGATAACACCGAAACCATTGCAAAAAATGTTCCAAAAAAAAAGATATCTCAAAAACTGCAAAATTAACAAACAAATTAATGAAGGAATTGTCAACCTATTATGGATTAGCTATTTTACGGAATAAAGATTCAGTTGAAGACATGGGCAAAGAGATTTGGGCCGGTTATTATCACAAAATTTCAACGGATAAGAAACCGCAGTATTTGTACTGTCCAACAGGTGGTGATTCCTGGTGCAAGTATAAAAATTAGAAGCCACCAATGGTTTACAAGGGTATAAGCATCCTATTGTTTTAGATGAGGAAGTGCAAGAAATCCTGAAGCCCATATATGATGACTTAGCGAAGCATGAGTTACTGCAAAGATGTTTAGGCGGCCACACGCAAAATAACGACGAGAGCTTCAACCAGTGCGTGTGGTCGATGGCACCTAAACACATTTTTTCCGGCGCTGTAATTATTGAAATTGCATCCAGAATAGCTGCGTGTATTTTCAATGAAGGATTTTTTCCTGCACTGAAAATTATGGATGTGCTAAACATTAAAATTGGACCTTATGACTCTACTTACGCTAGTTAACGCAATGAGAAGCCCATACATTTAGCGAATCGCCGTAGCACTGACGCATCTCAGAAAGCTAGAGCAAGCCGCAGAAACACCAGAATGGAAGAAAATGAAATGAATGAAGAAGCTGAAGGTATTCTCTATGGTGCCGGCATCGCTGATTAGTTGTAAGTATCATTTTTATAAAAAAAATGTATAAAATGACTTTAAACGCGTTTTTCTCAAAATCATGTTTTTTGACATTGTCCCAGGGATTTCTCGAAAACTACTCGGTCGATCCGTCTGAAATTTTGAGCACATGTTTGTTACATATATAAGTATGGTTGGAACAAGAATCATGTCAAAACTTGAATTTTTTCTATTTTTTTACGAGGAAAAATCCAGGAAAAAAGTGTATTTTTTGATTCCGCTTGTTCAAACAGCCGCCATTTTGTTATCTTTGCTCCAAAAATTAAAATTCTAGTGCAGACGATAGCCAGCAGCCTATTGAATAAAAATCATTTTTGTTTTTGTATTTCAGATGTTCCGTTCCTGCAAAACCACTGGGACACTGCGCACAGGTTTTTTTGTATGTCTGTATAGATGGCTGCATATTATATATATATATAGTAAAATTAATAAAAAAAAATTTTTTGTATATTTCAATAGTTTACTTATTAAACCCAAAAAGATTTAAAACAATATCTAACATAGATTGCTAAAAAAAATTTGAGAAAAACAAAAAAATTTTTGGCCGATAAACTAGCATAGCCCCTTAATTTATTCAGCTGAGATTTTAAAATTTGGTTGCCAGATCGTAATTCTAAGTAATTATTTGTATGGTAAATATGGATGTAGCGTTCAAATTCCGTTCACATCTCGAGTGAAATATATGTGTACTTAAAAAGTTACCAACCACATTTTTATCTTCAACTTTTAAAGTTTTTCGTCGTACTTTTTTATTATTTTATGTATCAAACACAAACCGACTTTATATAAAAGAGGACACTCACATTTGCATTTTAAAAGGTTCCCTGGCAACGTTAATATTTTCGCTAGTTTTAAAGTAGCCCCGGGAAGTTCATGGAGGAAAGTAAAAAGAGTAAAAGGCTACGTACTCTTTGTGCTCAGAAAGATTAAAAGAGTTGGCGGATTATTAAATAAGAATTTACGTAATCCGCTGCGAGAGATTTGTTGTAGTTAGTTTCGTTATCAAAAGGTATTTCGGATTCTTTCCGGAAATGCGGCAGAGGAAACAATTATTTAAACGGGTTAGTCTAACAAAAGTTCTTATTTAAGAAAGAAGGAAACGTCTGTTTAAATCCTTTCGCCAGAATGTGGAGATATTCACCATATACAGGAAAGGTAAAATATGTTACTCATAAAATTGAGATGAAAGAAACTGGGTTGGTAAATGCAATTCAAAATTTGCCAAGCGTAAATTTCAAATGCGACACAAATTGTAATTGAGAAAAATTGTAATGAATTTTGTAATTAGGTAGTTTTAATACCGGCCTAATGTCTGTAAGATGAAGCAAACTTCAAGATTGAAATTATAGATTAGGAATTAAATATAAAATTAGATTTTTGGACTTCAAATTGTGGATTCAGAGACAGATCTGATGTTGTCTAGATGCCTAGGTGTTAATCAAATTACAAGTTACAAGTAAATAATATTAAAGAGACGAATTGATGTAGAAATGAAACAGTTTGTAGGAGTTTGATTTCAAGACTTCGGGTTGGAATCCCCTGAATTTCCTCCTGAATTTCCCGTTTGCAGTCTGGTTGAATTCTTCTATTTTTTAATTTTTTTTTCTGAAATGGTTAGAAGTTAGAAAGGTTGTTTGATCAGAATCCATTGAACTAAATGAAATTCGAAGAAAATATTTCGGTGTTGTACAAAATAGCAAAGTAATACTTCATATTTCATTTAATTTTGACTAAAAATGTGTTTTCAATTTTTAGAAAATTTACCCAAAATTAAAAGTGGGTTTAGCAGCAATTAGTATTGCCATGTGTAGGTGTAATCTACACGTAGGGTTTCATGCTCCAAAGTTTCGATTCTCTGGAAATTTTTCAACAAGTTATTCAACAAAACAACAAGTTATTCAACAATAGGTTTTATATTACATTTAATTTTATATTTAAATTGGTAAACAAACTGAACCCGTATATACAAGTATTGTTGAAATTTTTAGTTTTAAAATGGACTATGCAAGCTGCACTGTACGTTTTTCATATAGTGCATAATACCATATGTTAAATCTGACATTATAATATTATATATACATCATGTTATTCAATATCAATATTTTCTCAGTTCAATAGATTGCCCATTTTGTAACAGTGTAATTAATTTGTTAAAGAATGTAATCTAAATTTTTAGCGACGGTATTTTGTAATTCCACAAATATACACACTATATATATATATATATATATATATATATATATATATATATATATATATATATATATATATATATATATATATATATATATATATATAATATCTATATATATCTATATTATATATATTATAATATATTATATATATATTATAATAAATTATATTATATTATATTATTTATATGTTTTCTTTACCGTTGCAACCTTTCCGACATTTGTCCGAAAATAAGTAAAAAAAAAGGAAATAAATAAATAAATAAATAAAAATACAATAAAATTATGGTAAAAAAATTTACCTTTAATGAGCTCCATGTTATTGTAAACAAACAGAAATCTGATACAATTATTGAATATAATGAATGAAGAGGAAGAAATGCAGTTAGGCTGTATATTGTTGTCACATATTTTAAAAATTTGAAGCATATGTAAATGATTCAGGGATAATCAAAAAGAATATAATAGTTACGCAGAATATGACTTAGTTCAAATAGGTCGAAGATCTAGTCGATATTTAAAATGCTATTGAGTTATTGATAATAGCCAAAATATAAAGGCTTGTCGTAATACTAATAAGTGTGAAAAAACTATTAGTGACGAAACTAGTAAGTCTACAAAAAAGCACATTATTTGGCTAAAAAAACGACGAATTTTGAAATATTACAATATGTTTCTGTTTTTTGTTTTTTTTTTTGAAGCAGTGTCAAAAATATTCTGTTTAGTGAATTATGTAGCTATGGTCATTTTTCACATACACGAACACACTGAATTAAAACAACCTTAAAACAGTTTCAAAACTACGTTAACGCAACAACACATATACCGTGTAGTTTAAAAGCAAATTTAAACGACAGGCGGTAAAATTTTTTGTTAGAAAAAGCAGTTTAGTTTTAATTACGAGTCTTCTGAATTGGGCTTATTTATCTAAACCACATAATAGATTATGCTACTTCCATTACCTCCACAAAAGTCATAAGTATATTTAAACATTGAATGAATTCTACCTGATGCTGTTGACAAAAACAAAAGGAAGTTAAGAAATACTAAAGTTCTATTTATGCAATAACTGATTTTTTTCAAAAACTAACAGATTTCTATCATAAAATTGAAAAGTCAAACACTTCAACCTTGTCATTTATTTCGTAGTTAATTTTTCTTCAATAACTCCTCTACACTTCGATGGTTGTGTGTAATTTGACCGGACGGAAAATTAATTTACAAGCAATAACCCCCAATTAAATGATTAACCGAAATTGGCTAGACCACCTGCCGAAAGACTAATAAGTCAATTACGAGTCTCTCCCCATACGAGAAAACGATCCGGCCCATAAATTCATATTAGAAGCCCGGAAAATCTAAATTGATCTCCTCGAATTTATCACCAGATAAGTGAATTAATTGAAAATCGAAATGTAGGAGTTAAAAATGGTCGTAAATACTCGCTGGCGGGATTATATTTTATTTCAAGCTTTATATTCTGACACGAAGTAAAATTCATAGCTCAGTAAAATGTCAATCTAATATCTGCGAATCTTGCGAGTTTGATATATTTTAAGACAGTCATTAAAAAAATATATTGACGAGTATCTTTTCGATTCGATATTTTTATTCAAAAACTCCTTAGATGTTCATTAAATTTCTCGAATCACCAAACACCCTTTCCTATAGAAGATCATATCTGGCCATTGAAAATTCTCCGGATCTCCGTGCAAATATTCGATCACCCTCTGATAAAAAGAGTCTTTATTGTTTGGTCTGAATCTGGAGGAACGCAATTTCTCTCGCCTTATTTACATATATATAAAAAAACGTGTTCGATTCGAAATGTAAAGGAGGTTAACGGGGGCTCCCCGGGAAATTTCTTCCTGTCCGGATCGTTCGGATTGACAAATTCGTCGGGAGATTCTTCACGAAACAACGTAACAGGAGAAAAATTGAAAAAATGCGTTCGCACTTGTTAAGAGGAAAGTTCTCGAGCCTGGGGATGGGAAATTTGTATGTTTGGAGGTCTCACGCAGGCTTCTGCTCAATTGTTTTTTGTACCCAATCTGAACTGGTGAACGAGAATCAGACGAATATTTCAGGGAGAAATATGCGGAATAATTTTATCGAAAGCTCTAGGAAAATATTTGAAAAGTATTTCAGATGTACCGGACTTTTCATATTTTGACTACTGCTTATTTCGCTTAACAGTACAAATACATAAAAACGTATATATGTATAGCACGTCGCATTTTATTTGAGACAAAATTACAGTAAACTTGGTGCAAAACACCCTAATAAAAGGTCGTAAATCATCTGCTGAATGGGAAAAGGTGAAGTGCTTTATTGCCGATTAGGAGATGGTTTCGAATGGTCGTCTGGGATATTTGGACCGTACCGGAATTTTTAAATGATCACAGACAAATTAATATTTTCCATTCCATGAAAACAATTTAAAATCATCCCTTTTTCTACGTCGTCGACTTCTTCCAATTCTTCCTCACCTAATTCTGGTCCTCCGCCACACTCCATATTTTCACCCACTGCTATTTCTTCATCTGAACCTCCTTCTTGGTTTATTTCAAGTTCTCTGTTTAATCAAGGCCGCCATATTTAAAAATTATGAAACGAACCCTTGTCAAGATCAAAGTAAAATGAATTTATTTCAATACACCATTTTTTTAAATATATTTTCAGTCCCTATCTTACCCACCGTTATGAAAATTTTACCTCGTTATTATGTAACTTAAATTTACATCACGACTTATCAATGAGAATACGTTCTTTACAAGTTTATCAGTTCTTGAAGCCCCTGTTGCTGTCTAAGTACTCTAAATACGGTCCATTTTTTCTTCCTCTTCATCCCATTTCATTCCCATCATCTTCTTCGTTTATAATTTTTACAATCGGGGTCTAGGTAGCACGTACCACAATTCGAGTCTCAAATAAAATGCAACGAAATATAAGGTTGATGGTTTCATCTCAGTCGGCAAGATTATTCAAAATATTCAAAGTCTTATTAACCCTACAGAGTCCTAAACAAATGATGTCCATCATTTCTTTCACTTTCTTCCTTTCACACACTTTCTCTCACAATTAGAACTTGTCAGAAAAAAAATTCCCATAGAGCAGCAATCCACCCTACAGTACAATTAATGACACAAAAATAATTTTGCTTTAAACTTGTGTGGGAAGGGAACTTAATATCGGTATAAATTTCACAGAAAATGAAAGTGCAAATAATGTCTGCACAATTACTTCAGTTATGAGTAAAAATGAGTTAAAAAATGAGATTTTGCGAAAACCTCCAAAATTGTGATTTTTGAAATTGAATTTTTTTTTTAGTATTGTATAACACATAAATATTCAAAGGAACCGAAAACCGGAGGAAGATCGAAAATCCCTTCGGCATAAAGCAAAAGTCGATTTTGGGTGGAATCGCCCATCTGTCTATTGAATTTTAGGGGTATACACCTTTAGTACTACAATTTTACGATCTGAGTTCATCGGTGAGGTTTCAGCCGGAGATCCCCAGGAATATTCCCAACTTTTGCCACTCTTTTCTTATGCTTAATTCATCGTTTTAGGTTGATTTGGCCATTTTTCGCCTGTTTTGGCACTTAAAACCAAAATACACACGAGAAAGTTGAAACCACCCAGAAGTACACTAAAAACCAAACATTCTGCGCTCCTGCAAAAAAAAATCCAAAAATGTATTCACGTGAGTTAGGGCAAGTTGAAAAAAAAAGGGTTTTTTTTGGACTTCTTGCAAATGGAAAATTTTTAGGCCAATTCTGAGGACGGGAATGGACTCCTTGGAAAATTTTACATCGATTACATGTATTCTCAAATTTTTCCAGCGTGCGATGTGGTTCTGGTAAACGTTTTGAAGAAAATTTGGCGTCAAAAACAGAAAACGCTAAAAAACCGAAAATTGGCTGTAAGAAACGCTAAGTGTAATATTTTGGGCTGAAAATTTGGGTAAATATTTGTAAATAAACCTACAATAGAATGAAAGTTTTGGTTGGTAAAAAATATATGACCATCCAACCTCACGACAGTTGACATGGAATCGCCCATATACCGTTATCTAAATATAAATGGAAGCACCTACGACGTAAAAAACGTTACGTTTTACATCCCCATTTGATTCTTTAACCAAGTAGTTTTAATTAAACGTCATACTTTTAATTCTAGCTTGAATCTCTACAAAGTCGTAATAATTATAATATTTGTAAACAAACTTATTTATTTAAAAGTACAAAATACTTATCTTACTGTTGAGCAGCTAATCAACACTCCTACTAAGAGTTGTGTGGTAACAACCTAAAAGACTGCTGAAGTAACAATGTGGCTAATATTAATTCTTTTAAATCATTTTAGATCAAATAATTTTATTAAGATTGATAAATTTTATTTGCCTAACATTTATTGCTAACACTGGTATTCTTAAAAATGGTGTTAAATTTGAAATTTTTTGTTATAAGTAAAACGTAAAAATACAGTAAAATATTGTGTATATTAAGATATTTTTACCCGTTAAGTTGCGAATAAGTCGTTTGTTACATTAACTCAACTAAGTAACATACCGAATAGCAAAACCATAAGCTAAGAAATTTCATAAGTTAAATTTTTAGTATTGAACTACGAGCAATTTAACTAGACCGCATGCAGTTACATGTTGAACAAAATTTGAAATAAAGGTGTTATTTTTACTAGCTCTCCCTTTTCGATCATTCCATCTTCACCGCTAATGTCAAAACCTCACTTTCCACAGACTTTCCCGTAGCGCGAAAAAGGATTATCGCGAGAAAAGGCGCTATTTCACCGTGTGCGGAGGACGCTCGAAGGAAACGACCGAACGCGAGCGTCGTCGATTCGGGCACTGGAAGTGGAGACGCGCGTCCAGACGCCCTGCACCGCGACGTCTGACGGAAGAGGCGACGATGCCAGATTGCGACGGGAATACCGGGAAAGGCGATTCGAGGGGAAGCCGAGAGGAAGGCTGACAGTTTTCCTATTTAATACCGCAACTGAATACATATATGGTACATACTGTATGACTAGAATGCACTCGAAATAACTATATGGTTTTGAGGCACCAAATATACCAAACAAGTATAAAACAAAATTTCCTGACGGGAAAAGAACAGCTATTGCAGTATTGACACTCTCAAGAGGTAAGGGTTCACTTGACACCGTACCGTCTCTAGTCGTGTTTCCTAACAAGGATAGCAACTAGCCCGATTTGCCGCCACGTTCATATGTATTACTCACAGGATAGATAGCGAATCGTTATTATCATATTTATAAGGTCTTCCAGTAGGAGTTGGTCCAGTTAAGAAACAAAAAAATAACCAACTTTATACCGAGCGTATTTAAAAAATACGTTTTTACCCTATACAAAAGCAGAGTACTCATGTAACGTACCGTTTAACCTTCCCCCCGTATATTTGGTGCCGAGAAATGTCGTTAGTCGCTACAATGCATGCCTATATATGAAATGCTCATTAGTGAAGCTCGGGAAATATGCATTTAAAAGTTCCAAAAATATTGTAACACTTTTACATGCACAAAGAGATTTTACTACCCTAATGTCAACATTAACATATACAATCAGATCCGGCCGAGCCCCCAATTGTAGCGCTTTTACATACACAAAGAGATTTTACTACCCTAATGTCAACATTAACATATACAATCACATAAACAACTACTGTTGTTTTTACATAACAGCAATTTATACGGGGCGTTCGCTACAATATGTATGCAAATATGCGCAAAAACCAGTCAAAATATGCACTAAAATATGCAAATAAGCATTTATAAAGTGTTTTTCTAAGTTGTCTAAAATAAAACTTTGCCGTCTACCTGACAACATTAATCTGTAGGCGGAAAAACTGTATTCTACTTCGCAAGATGTCAATAGACTAAATTGAAAATTATTTATTACAGATGGTTTAATATCTAAATTAAAATTTTCATCATCGCCGAAATTCCCGTTTATTACGTTATTTATATCCACTAGTTTTTCATATCTTTCATTTTTTTTAAACAGTAAAGAATTCTTCGTATCTTTTGTTATATTTTCCAAGACGTTTAATTTTATAGTGTACTGAGTTAACGACTTCCACACTTTTGTCCAGTGAAAAATTTCGTTTTTCCAATTTAGTAACTGATATGAACGAAATTTGTTTGAATATGTGCTAAATGGCTTTTCAGTAATTGTTTTTTGAAAACATTAACACATTTCTTTAGAGCATTACAGTCATAGACGTCATCCAAACAATATTTCGTTATTTGTTATGAAATCGACACAATTTAACCACGTCTAGTAACCACAGGTTCAGGTGGTAAAGGTACATTAGGTAAACGATCTTTAAACACCTGTACTGTAAGAGGGGCCTTTAAAGATACTTTTTTTAAGTTCGATACTACAGTATTTACAATTCGAAATTCTGTGAAATTCAGGTAAAAAAATTGGTGTGATTCGTTTCCAAATCTGGATATAGTCAAGTTATAGGTTTTTTGCAAATCCGTAACAGAGAATAATTAACAGGTGCTACATTCACTACTACCGTTTAAACTTCCAAAAGTTAAGTTTGTTCTTTAACATCTTTAACATAAGTCCTTTAACATCGGCCGTCTCGTCAACAGATATCCATATTGGATTATTTCCAATGGCAGGTTTCATCGCCACAATAGTAGATTGATAAAATCGTTTCAGAGGGCACGTGAACGTTTTCTTTGCAATACTTCATTGAAAATTGTTGTTAAAAAGAACATAAATTCTTATTGAAATTTTCTTGGCCTGAAACCTTGTTATTTTTACGAGTTTTATGCGTAGCGGTTTGATCAACTTGAAATTTCTTTTGGCATAAGACCTAAAAACAAAATTGTTTACAGAATGCAAACGGTCATTCTTATTTGAGCACCCTGTTCATATTGAAAGTCTTGAATTTTAATAGGTAATTCAATTGCAGTATTTAAAAAAAAAGAAATTTGAAATTTAAAATTTTTAGAATGGAACAATATGATTATAAAAATTTGAATTATATTTATTAAACAGAGTAATATTTAGATTGGAAATACGGGAATGGTAAATATTCTTTTAAAACGTAATACAATTGAACATAATAAAAAAACTTTTTGTCACAAACTGTGCAAAATATATAATTGTCGTCAAGGATTTTAAAATCAATTGCACTATTTATCCATTTCTTAAGACATAAAGATTTGTTGGCACTTTGTTTAGGCAATTTTACACACTCCTAATAAACACTTCAGTGAAATAAAATAGAATATCAGAAAAACTAAATGCAATGTATGCTCTTCAAACCTTACATTTAAAAGAGAGTAACAACACATGATTTCATTGGCTAAAAGCTAAAATCAGCGAGCTTATTCCCACTCAAAAAAGCCACGAACGATTTTACCTTTGGAATTTTCTATTACAATAATTCCTAGAACAGAGAGCACATTTCCCCAGCTTCAACCATTACTTAATTTTAGTAGCCTTTCGACAACTGTGCTTAACAAGATAGTACCAACCATTAGTATTGAACAGCTTTTCAACAACCCTTAATGCTATTTTTGGAAGGCAGCCGGCTTAACGCTAAGCTGAAGGTTACAGCATAATACATACCTATTTACATAAAGATTTATAAAACCAAAATTTTTATTTTTTTAAGATTGCATTCCGAAAATCGCTGAAAATATGCATTTTTAATAAGTACATATGCATTTATAGAATTTTATCGAAATATGCAAATATGCACTTTATAAGCATTTTGCGTATTTCCAGAGCTCTAGTAACAATCAATTCATGTCATAATAATCTTTAGAAAGAACGCACTCTGTACTATTAATCACTGGACTATATCGTACAGTGTTTTTGAAGTTACTATAACCACACGACCACTCTTCGACGTGAGTTATAGCTGGAGAACCCTTCAGGTGTTACCGTTGTTAGTTCAGATAAAAATCGGTAGTCATGTTACGTTTAGAACCGATTTTGTATACCCGATGTAATGGGGGTATAGATTGTAATCCAGTTGGTTAAAATAATTTGATGTAAAGAGAGTAGTGAACCTTGTTACTGTGACTTTCGATTTCTAGGACGTCGCAATTCCCTTTGTCCGCTCTCATAATGATGCTGAGTTGCTTATCTGATAGAGACGATGATTTGTTGGATGGATATTTTTGTTAGTTACTGTGTAATTTGTCTTTTTCGAACGAAGGAGTCTTATTCTTTTTTGTAGAAAAATACCCTTACCATTCTGTCCCGAACTAACCATTCTATGAGGTGTTATTAGATATTATAGTTTTATATTGATACCTTTCAATTTAGAATAATGAAGATGGATTTCTGAATGATTCACGACCTCTCTACAATCTCGGTGGTTTTCAAAGCAGCTTGACTACGGATTCCACTAGGATGTTAACGTATTTGAGTCAGCCACATACATTAGGTAATACATATATATCAAATATTTTCCGAAAACTGTATTTTATGTTCACAGGCTTACCTGGTAATCTCCGGAGTTTAAACTACCCGTGGATGAAACGGGGTAAACCCTCTAAAACCCCTTACTACTAATACGTCCAATATCAATATAACCCCAATATCAACAAAGAATCGTCATACCTCTGAAATTGAACCTCTGAACCTCTGAACAATTAATTTCTCTGAAAGGAAGGATTATATCGAACAAAGTTATATGCCCTTATAGCAATATTTTTATAAACACTATGTGTTCCCGAGAGATTTTACAATCTATGCAAAACATCCTATATATACATATACAACCGTGCACATCTACAATATGAAAAGACGCTTGAGCTTGTTATGAACATTTATGTGCTGATAATTTCTTTTCTTAGGAATGGCAACAGTGTGTCATAACACAGAAAGAGAAAAGTGTAGCAAAACAATTTAGAATTGAATTTAATTATGAAATATTTAATAGTTGCCCAAAGAATCATAAGTACAATAATATTAGTAGCACAGAAAGATAAAAATAGGAAAACTACAAATGCGAGATTCTTGAAAGTATGACAAACTTCTCGCAGGTTAACGGCTATGCTAAAACCTGTTAGAAACCAAATTTGCTTGAAGAAATACTGCAGAACAAATATTTACTAAGGTACTTATAGATTTACCACCTACAGTAAACTTTTTTCAAAATGTTTAAAAACACTGGAAATAAACATGGATGCAAAGATTTTTCAAACCACTTTTTTTTTAAATTCATCGCAAAATGATCACGTGACTGTCTGGCATTAACCTGTACAACAAATTTTTGTCACTTTTAATTTCATTTAGAGAATACGTAAAAATAACCACTTTACAATAATGATTACTTCCACAGTAAATATCGGGTCCGCCAAATAACTTTTTTTTTTGAAAATGCTATAGAAAAAAACTACTGAATATTTTCTCAAATTTCTATTTTTATTTGAAAGTACAATCCTTCCGGTTAATGATGGAAAATAATTTCATTCAAATGGCTTCCTCGGCTGGCCATGCAGTAGCCTACACGATCGGTCCAATTTTTAAGCACATTATCGATTGTGTGCAGCTGTATTTCACCAATGGCTTCACGAATATTGTCCTTTAAAGCGTCAATTGTCTCTGGCTTGTCGTCGTAACACTTATCTTTGACGGCACCCCACAAATAATAGTCCAACGGTGTCAAATCGCAGCTCCGAGGTGGCCAAACGACATCAGCTCTGCGGCTGATAATGCGATCTTCAAAAACAGGGCGCAAAACATCGAGTGTAGCTTCGGCTGTGTGGCACGTAGCGCCGTCCTCTTGAAACCAAATGTTGCCAATATTCTCCTCTTCAATTTTTGTGAACAAAAATTCGTTCAACATGGCCCGATAACGATCGCCGTTGACTGTAACGGCCACTCCTTGCTCATTTTCGAAGAAAAATGGCCCAATTATGCCTCTGGACCAAAATCCGCACCAAACAGTGACTCGTTTTGGGTGCACCGGCTTTTCAATGTATGCGTGCGGGTTTTCTGTGCCCCAAATACGACAATTTTGCTTGTTTACATACCCGCCAAGATCAAAATGAGCTTCATATGAAAAGATGATTTTTTTGGCAAAATCGGCATCTTCTGTAAGTCGATCGCAGGCCCACTTAGCGAAGCGAAAACGCATCGGATGGTCAGTTGGCTTTAACTCCTGAACCAATTGGACTTTGTATGGCGTCATACCAAGGTCTTTATGCAAAATTCGTCTCAATGATGTCTCCGAAATGTTCAATTGTTGAGAACGACGGTGAATTGATGTTGATGGCGCTTCACGCACACTTTCTGCCACAGCAGCAATATTCTCGTGTGTACGCACTGTTTTTGGCTTTTCACGCTTTGGGTTATCGATGAGGATGCCAGTTTCTTTCACTTTTTTCACAAGATAACGAACATACGGAGCTGACGGTGCTTCTCTTCTTCCAAAATCCGTACGCAATTTTCGCACACATTCTGCAACATTACCATGATTTTCAAAGTAATGTCGCAATATTTCCCAGCGTTGTTCAAGCGTATACACAACCATATTCGTTCAGCGGAAGGATAAAACTAATTATCTGTCAAATCAGAGATGAGCTAAGTGTTACCATTCACGAAATAAGGACTAGTTGAAAAAAAAATCTTAGATGGCGGACTCTATATAAAGTATGTAAAGTGATGACGACTTGTTGACGTTAGAACATTGTTCTTTCGACAAGATAAATTCGTATTAAAAGAATGGCGTTCTTGTGTTTAGGTTTGATTAATCAGCGTCATAAATTATACTGGATATCTCCAAATCATAACTTGCACTATCATGATATCATATGAGACATATGTGAACACTGAATTAGTAAGATAATACACAATGCTAGTTTTAAATATAAAATATAATACCTAGATATTTGGAATAAAATTTTCAGTTGAAGGAGATTCAAAGAATTACTTTCGGAAAGTAGAATAAACAAAACAATTTATTAACGATTTTCTACCTCACCGTTTTGGACCTGCCTGGAAAACATTTAATTTGTACAAAATTAAAGATGTTCCCTCAAAGTAAACGAATTCAGGGAAGAGCGTATAAAACGGATAAAGGCAAAGGGATGGTGTTTGCACATTTCCGTGCTTTGCTCTCCTTTTGTTTACCATTTTCTGAGGTAATGTCTTAGGGAAGCAAATAGTAGGGAGGTAAATCAAGAGCAGGGTAATAATGGTTATTTTTACGCACTGGAATAAATATTCAGCATTACACGGGATATTGTAATGTTCTGTCAAAAAGGTATTCTGAGGAAGATACTACATATTTACCGAGGCAATAATTATTTCTTAATTACAATTTTTGCATCACAATTATTTATTACTTTCATTTCCATAAATGTTACCAAAGAGCAATAGGTTGCTAAAATAAATTATTCTAATAAAAACCGCAGGCAGAATCGTTATCAAACTTGTATCATATGATTTGAACAAAATTTTTGCAATGCGTTTAAAGCGTTACAAGCGGTTCTAGAAAATTTTTAAAGAATCGTAATCACCACTCGCTTCTCGCAGGATCGATTTCAAACGAGAGGAGGGGTGACCAATAAAAATGAGAGAATAAACGGAATATTATCATTACATGGAGACCATGGAAAGTCCCGAAATTCCTCTGAAGGTACATTAACTTTTCCACAGGAATTCATCACGCGAATAACTCAGTTTGTGAATTCCAGTTATGGCGAAAAAAACGAAACGAGGAAAACTGGAACGCAGCACTTGTTTCTACGTTTTTGATTAAACTGTTCGAAGTCTTCAAAGTACAACGGCAGGTAGATATGAATTGCTAATGGTTTTCGTAAAAAGGGATTCGTAAAGAATTGGTGATTCGATTATTAGAGTCAAGATTTACATAATTCTGACGTAATACGAAGGTCTAGCGTTTTTCGTCTATTTTCTACGAGACATCCGCAGATAGTCAGGGATTTAAATGCTTATTCCAATCGTGTGCAATCGCTATTATTCATTGGAATGGATTACGCTTGCAGCTTTTGTGGCAAAATTTCGCCATAAATAACAACTATCATCACACATTGGCCGAATATTCCAGAACATAGTTTCAGTTCCAGTTCAACAGAAACTTTCATGTGTACGAACAACGTTTTTCTACTCTCACAACCGATTAGGTCACTTGTAAAAGGGCGTGTTTGATTAAAATGTACTTTCTGTACATTGATTTTATTACTTGCCATGAAATGAGCAGCTTCAACAAATTAGAAAAGTAGAACATTTTGAATTAAATTTTTGAGCAATATTGGAAACAGACATTTACTTAACTAAGATTACTGCTGGGTTTTCCCCCTCGTATCTTTTGAATGGTTATACTTATTCTCATGAAGTTTGGAGTATGAAAATAAGTGGATGTAGGTTTCTCAATTAGTCGTAATGGATGACGTAATAGGTCATAGATGGCGTCGCAGAGCCACTACGACCAATAATTTTAGAAGAACCTATGGCAAATGATCACAATTTTTATTTAAACAAAGAGATACCGATGAGACAAAATCCATAATAGTATTAAGGATGATTTCGATATTACTTAGATAAGTCGCGACAAATTATGGTAATTTGTGGTATGAGTAGGAATGTCGCATATATATACAAAATAATATATATTTTATATATTCGGCGTGCGAACTAAAAATGTATAAAATTTTGACAAGTGGCTGCTACTATTTCGACTAAAAATTGCTAACATCAATCGCGAGCCGTTTTTAATCATCTTCCGCATCCACCCGCGGATTTAATAAAAGCCCGAAGTACAAAAAGCCCGAGAACCTCCCGTGGGGCCTTCCGTAATATAACGAAATTAAAATTTCCTTTTCTCGGTCTGATAATCCAATTTGAAAAATATACAAACGTCAACGATGTTAACAATACACTTTTCCCGAGAGAGAAAGAGAGATGAAAAGAGGGAGAGGACTAATGCGAGAGAAAAAGAAACGTAGTGCCACTTTTTGGTATAACGTGGAGAGGAAAGTTTTTTGGTTCTTCCCCTTGGGCGGAAAAATCCCTTGGACGATATCTCGGGAGGCGTTCGACGTGAGGAAAACAGAAATCGATCCGGATTAGTTCCAGCTAAATATTGACTCAGAATTGTATATATCAAACGAAATTCAACATTTATAAGAAAAATCCAAAATTATACACTTGTACTATCGCCACAAGGAATAAACAACGACACGAATCGAGGTTCTTTCAGAAAATTTATACCTGCAAAACTAATTTAAGTATCCCGAAAAAGAACTACTCTGATTACTTCTTCCGTCATACTAGCACAAAATATAACATGGTGTGCACGTTCATAAGAAACCATAGGGAATTAACATTAGAAACGATGAGAAACGAGAATTAACATTAGAAACGATGTTTAATTGGCATTAGCCATTACTATTTTCATCACCATGGTATTTCCATATTTTAACCATTTAATTCACATTCTTCCTAACTCGCCGATTTATTCATAAACTACAGAATTTAGTATACGTCATACTACATTTAAAATTTTTTCTCGACTTGCTTGGAAAGTTATTTCTTCGTTTTTTGATCCGGTGACCGATGTCTCTAGGTGATGGGTCCGTTTATATACCTGTGATTAGATTCGGCAAACTTCTAGAAACTACCAGTATTAATACTAGTTTTAAGGAAACGTTCGTGTTGGGTTTATGGCCTTCCTGGATATAGGAACTATAAAGTGACTAGAATACACAAAATGAGGAAAAAAAGATTTCGATAAGCATGGGCAACGCTTAAAGGTATTGTAGCAACATTCCAACAGAATTTATCAGATTATTTGAAAACATACATTATTTCATTACCGTCATTTATTAATGCTCCATGTTGCCTATGATAGACAATAGAATGGACTGGTGGTAGATGAAATATGTTGAAATGACTCTAATAGATATTTATGGTTTTTGTAAAAACTGTATAGATTACAAAAAAAATCTTTAACAATAAAAATTATACACGTTATAAATGACTATCTGACTGCATCAGCCAGGGCAATTTTGTATGTACATCGATTTTTGTCGATTACAGGCTTAATATATTTGGCACTGTGGTTTGATCAACTAAGACGAGAAATTTAAAAGATATTGCTCACAAAATGATTGCCTCAACTCTCTCTACGAAAGGATGTACGTGAAGCTGTCTAATCACGGTTCATGAAAAATTAGCTTCACTACAACTTGATTGATTAGAAGTTAATTTCTGAAAAAGTGATTCGCATATTAGTTATAAAGAAAAAAATAGTGCCGATTTCAAAAAAAAAAATTAATACAGTAGGAAAATTAAGTAACGTATTGTTGTTTATTAATTCTCTTCTTTTTTTAATATTTCCTGTAACTTATCCAGCACCCTCATACAAAGTTGTTACCGACCATCACTCAACAACACTACGCAAATTAGTACTGAACAAGTGAAACTCTAAAAAAATTCTTATGGAATTAAACAGGAATTGAAAATATGGCGTTATCGTCATTAAAAGTTTTCATTTAAAATAAATCAGGATTACACGAGTGTCTGATCGAATTTGTCCGTGTGTAATGTAGTTATGATATATCAAATGCATTTTCTGGCAAACTCGGCAGCAGCAAATTTTTATGACACGTGTCTATGTTCCAAATGTTTTAACATGAGTAATGTTCAGTTTTCTGTAGTCAAAGCATTTTTATGGCATGGGTTACATTTCGCGATAACTGAAGTAAGAGTGAAATAAACACGAGTAAAACAGTTTTAATATTGCTACAGGCAGCTTTTAATCTTCTCATCTATAATGTCAACCCTAAACAAAGACACCATTTAAGAAGAATAGACTCCCTTAGATCAGCACTAAGAAGATCATACATAGAAATCCCCGAGACAACGCATTAGGATTAAAATCTCAGATGTCGGGGACGCAACATCTAATTTGTATACTTAATTATATTACGACTATGTATTTTTTATGATTCATTAAAAGTAGCGTTAAATAAAACTCTCAAATTTCTTTAAAAAGTCTGTTGTGCCTACGAAAAACTTAATTCAAGGAATGTTTTAAATCAGTACCATAAAGGTACCATTAGTAGTTATTCTATGCCGGTTCAGCCCCCCAATTCCGTACATAACCTCACTTTTGCAAAGCCGGTAAGACCGACGCGGAACGACGCAGAGCAGGTCGTTCACACCTGAATGCTTCAAGTTCGCGCCAAAATTAGGCATTTGGCAGGAAAATCTGAGAGTGGCGTCGAATCATGGAACACGAAAATCCGAGTTTGACATGGCGTGGGCCCTTAGAAATTTGCCATTCGGCAGCGAATTTTCCTAAACCAATAAAATGGCGGACACTCCCCGCCATAATTTCGGATTAAAATGGCGAATTCGCTGCATTTTCCCTCGGATGTCAAATATTTAGATGATTGAACCCATCGTAGTCATGAAGGGCAAACGTAACTTTGCACCGGTCGATCCAACGTCTGGTGTAGTAGTAGAGTTGTAGCAAATTATTATATGTAAATTTCAGGTGAATTAGAAATGAGCCGCCGCGGGGCCCCGCGTCAGTGGTACCGGCTTTGCAAAAGTGAGGTTATGTACGGAATTGGGGGGCTGAACCGGCATAGAATATCTACTTAAATTATTTAAAAAACAACGAGTTGCCTACGTACGTTAAAGTAAAAAATTTAAAAACATAATCAATTATTATAAAGCAAATTAAAATATCGAAACGTTTTACCGTAAAATTATTTTTTTAATGAAATTTAAAATCCATGTCGCAGACTGCTGCCGACATAACCGATTAACACAGTTAATGACTAAACCCCACCACTCAATTCTTCTGAATAGTCCTTCAAAATAGATTGTCATGACATCGTGATGGGTCAATGTTTATAAAACATTTCAATTTATCACAAAATCTGATTGATAACTTCTGTAAAGCAATTAAGCACTCGGCCCATTGAATATCATCTACATTAAAAATTCGACTAATTACTTAAAATTGTATAGCGAATTTTACGTGTTTTTATTATTACGTGCGCCCGTTAGATGATTAATAAAAAAAATATCAATCCCCCTCGACGAGCAAGGGAAGAGAGAGCGCTTAATGAATTTTTTCTCAAAACTGAATTTTTATTCAGTCACATCAAGTCATCAAGCCATCGTATCCAGTCAAATCGTTAATGGATGACATGCAGAAAAGAACCCCGTTAATTCCGTCATTGAGCGATGGCATTTTAATTGCCGCATCTCTTCGTGAGGTAATTGATTGGATAACTTCCAAAGAATCACCTTTTATTGAAGTTAGGGCTTTCAGGTAGGATCCATTTCGGATTCATTAACTTCTACGATTTTATTCGTTCAAAGTTCAAACTGGTGAGAGCCGCATGGTAAACAGTTCAACAATATATTTCCCAATATCGCTTTCCTTTGAGAGAGATTTTAACTAAAGCAAAGTATAAAATGGACAATGCATTAAACCAGAACGGATTTCGAAATTGTCATGTAGAGGGTTTATCTAGAGCGTCAGACGGGCCGTGGCGTTGAGCTGACAGAACTACAACATTATCTTATAATCCTCGGCAAATCCTTATAAATAATGACCCTCAGATGAGGATTTGCGAAGCCATTCGTACGATAATTCTGTCCTAATTGAATATCTGTTAAAAATCGAGATAACACACGGGAATAGTACTACACGTCTACTAAGAATAAAATCGAATGGTATCATTTGTAAACATATGTGTTCATATACCGTAGCAACGATAACAAGCAGATTAGCTGTCATGTCAAAAAGCCCGGTTTTTCAATACAACTTTAAACTCATTTCAAGATTTAAACTAGGTTTGTCATACGTGGAATGTTTTTCATACTAAATTCGGAGCTTGATCGTCGATCTAATCTGAACTCTCTTTAATGAGGGTTCAAACTCAGTTCCGCGGTAAACGACGTGTGTCAATATGAATTAACGGGTAACCCAAAAATTAAATGTATTGTATTGTTTATTATATCACATTCCGGTAGAATTTAATATTCAAAATTAATTTCGAGTACATATTTAGTTTGATTGACGATAGTGATGATGAAGAGATTAATGAAGTAAGGCGAAATGTTGCCCGAAGGAGACCGCGATGGTATCTTTTCTTTTTATTACTAAGCTCATCTATAACCGGATGAAATTAAAAATAAATTAAACATTAATAAACGGTACCCTCAGAATTATTTAGATATTGAACTGGGCTGACCTTTACCTTACCTCACCTTAACTTTTGACAAAAGCTATTGGTGACTAGAAAGTACATGAACTACCTACTTCGAAAACATCAATAATACTGTGAGGAAATGATCCGTTGAAAAGTTATGGTCTTGTGAAAATGCGATTTTTCATGAGACTGACACCTTGAAAATTAAAAACTCACCAAAAAATCAGTAATGAACGATAAGAAACCGCAGATAACGATGTGCGTATTCAATTTTTGCCGTTCCTTTTACTTTTTGAGAAAAAAATTATGTTCCATCTAACCCTATTTTTCTCCGAACCGCTATTTCGTCGACCTCTAGTCTAAGGCAAGTACAAGGGAACCCCAATTTCACTTTCTGCTACTTCCTTCTTCATGTGCCGCACTAATTTTCACACGATATTTCACAATAACACATATGAATTAATAAATTTTTGTGGACCTATACATTTATATTACAAACTCACATGGAACACCAAAATAAGCGTCAAAACATAGACACATAATGGTAGTGGTTATTCGGCCGAAAGGAATGCATCGCAACTCACTGTTTAATGTTCAGATTTACCGTCTTCAATCAACATTAGGTAGTTTGGTTTTGTTTGTGTTGTAGAAACGTTACAGAGTACTAGTTCCTGTGGAGAATCCTGAGCGCACTGTAACATTAGGTAGCGTGGTTTTATCTCTTTATAGAAACGTTGCAGATTGCTGGTATCTGTGAAGAATCCTGAAAGCACTATAACATTAGGTAGTTTGGTTTTGTTTGTGTTATAGAAACGTTACAGAGTACTAGTTCCTGTGGAGAATCCTGAAAGCACTGTAACATTAGGTAGTTTGGTTTTATCTCTTTATAGAAACGTTACAGAGTGCTGATACCTGTGGAGAACCCTGACCGCACTGTAACATTAGGTAGTTTGGTTTTGTTTGTTTTATAGAAAGATTACAGGGTACCGTAACATTTCTTACACTTATGCAATATCCGTGACGACGGTCGTTTAGCCACTATCAGATCTCGACAAAGCACACCCGCGTTTAAAATTTCACAACGGCGAAGGCGCGAAAACCGCGCCGTTTATAATGGTTTTTTCACTTATTTCTCCGCACTTTTTTTAGAAATATAAATATCGGCGTAAAGTTGGACAATCAAGCTTTACTATTATCGTTTAACCGACGAGAATAACATACGAAAACATTTAAAAATTTCAATTTGAAAAACGGCAAATCTGGCGAAACTTCTCACTTTTTTTTCCTCAAAAATTCAATTATTTTTGAAAAAAAATATATTATTGAGAAAATTGAGAGAGGATAATTGTGGGCAATGACACTGATTTAATAGACATGTCAAAGGACATTTTTCATTACACAGATTAATAACAAAGGTTTTTTGCTATTAAAAAATCATTAAAATGAATAATTACTTCTTCGAATATAATTAGTATACATTCAAATTACATATTATATTTTGTGTCTTAAAACAGGTAAATACAGTAAAATATAAGAGTTAAATTTATATAGTTCAGTCATTTACTAACAGATACTTTCTTACATACACAATTTTTACTGCTACTTACAAACACATTTTTACAGAAATTACATTTTTCTTCTTTTAGACGGTGGTTCAAGTAACTCCATGCTCTCATCATTATCAATACAATATATAATTTAAAATAAAATACTTCATAAAATCATTATGGAATTAAAAAACGTGTTTAATACTTTACTGCTAATACTACTGATTTTTAAATATTAAAAAACCATTATGTTATTACTTTTTATAATGAAAAACGTCCTTTGATATGTATATTAAATCAGTATCATTGTCAATAATTCTTTTTCTCAATGACATAACTTTTTTTCAAAAATAATTATTTATAACAAATTAATAAATAATTACTGCAAAAAGGACCGTGCAGTTGTTATTTTTTTCACGTGCTACCCCAAAGTAAAACAAAAAAACGTTAAAATGGTCTATAACTAAACGAGGTATCTTAAGATTTTCAGACGATTTCGATTTGAAGTTTTGATATCCACTTTTGAACGTTAGTGGCTGATCCCCCCACCAATTGGTACATAAAAAATTTTTGGAGCACGCTTTTGCAATCGTTATGTATCTTAATAAAATAGATGTTTTTCGATATTTAGTGGTCATTGTTAAATTAAGGAATTGATTTATTTACTCGTGCAATTTCAAATCTTCATGTTGATAACCAAATGAATGGTGAATTGTAAAAAAAATCCTCTCTCGGTTGAAAATGGTTCTAAGTCAACTTTTTTTTTAAATTCGTGAAATATTACCAGGATAACAAACACCAAAACGAAATTAAAATAAATTTATTTCTTGTAATGTTATTAACGAAAAACCTTATAAACAAATGAGACAAGTTTTCAAACTCCATTTTAGGGGGAAGGACCTTTGAAATTTAAATTTCCAATTGAATATTTTGAAAATATAGATCAAAACGAAAAAAATGAGCTGTTATAAATTTCTCTACTATGGCGGCAACAACCACGTTTTTCAGGTTGCCAAAACACACTTTTACATAAACAAACAGAATAAATTAATTAATATTTTTTAACCAAATTTTAAATGAATCATAAGGATAGCCAGAGGCAACTTTCTATGCAAGTTTCCAAATAATTTAAGGTTTTGTTTTGTTCACTGTAAATTCAAATTTCGATGGTTTTTGTAATTATTTAAATAAGTTTTATAATTTTTTTAGCAGGTCTAAAATGAAGCCTTTTTCAAGCAGCTATAAGAAAAGAAAACTTTAATACTCCCTCTTATATGTGTTTTTTAATACATTTCAAGAACTAATTTTTTGCAATTTTTACCATTTAACCTATGTTTAAACAATGGCGCCGTCATTTTAAACTGATACTTTTCGAAAAATATCTTTTCTTTTTACCTAAACTTAGATTTTAAAAAGGTTTCAACCTGAAACGGATACTATCCTTTTTTTCATTTGATTGGGCTATTAGAGAAACGAGCACTTTATCGGATGAACTGAAATTAGTTGGAAGGTTATAGAAACCTTTTTCATATATGCGAGAAACAGTGCCCATCGAGATATGAACGAAAAGTACTGCTTCATTAATAAGAGTGACGTTTTAACATGCAAATAATACATCATTTCAATCACACTTCAGCTGACCTCAGAAGGAATACATTGTAATTTCGTGTAAAGTGAAACTTGCAATACACCTATAGCAATAGCTATGGGCGTACAATATACGTTATGCTTGATTAATTTTCAGTCTTAATTTGCATCACAATGCGTAACACATGCGATAAGGTGCGATATCGCGTTAATACCTTCAATCGAGACCAATAGGCATAATAGGGGTTCGGAAGATACGATCATAATTTTGATGGAATTCATCAATCGTATAGGGGGGTGAACATGGGAAAACGCCTAGAAACCCTTAAGATAGGATGTTAAGAGGAACATTCAATGATTATAGTTAACTTAAAATTATCATTATATATTCAGTTGAGAGAACAGTGTTATTAGGTTGGCTTGTATATCGTCAACATTTTACTAAAAAACATATCCAAAATTCCACCTAATCTATCTACATTCAGTGTTCATATCGGGCTTCACTTAATTCGTTTCACTTTACACCAATTAAAAAAAGTTGTTAAAAGCTCTAGCAAAAAAACGAACTCAGGCAGCTAACTACTCAATAGGAAGCGAGCTGAACGAGTAAATTGTTTTACTTTGAAGTTTTACTCGATAGAGCACCTTCCTCGGGATATTTGTTTCTTTCCCCATTGATTAGAATCACTTTGAAGTCCTTTAATTAGTTTCTCAATATTTCCTATTGATCCCTATACATTGGACTAAAAAATATATCCAAAGATATTTCACGGGAAGTAAACAAAAACATAAATAAACGTCGGTTATATCTGGAGAATTTAGTTCAGTCGTTACTTAAGTATTCGTGCGACATGCTAGACGTTCATTTTCCCCGAGTTTTTTTCTGAAAAACTTTATCGATGTTCTTCAGTCTTGGAGGATACACAGACTGGTAATAAATACATAAAAGTTCCCCGCTGAGAAGACATAAATGAAACAAGAACCGCAGACATTTCTTTGACGTTTAACTTGAACGCACGCCGTAGTTATTACATTATTAGGTCTGTAAAAATCTCGAAACGCATTCCTTTCTCTCGTAGAGAAGTCCTGGAATAAGGTCAAGCAAGACACTTTAAATCAGGAGAATAAGAGGAGACGGTAGGGAATGTGAGTGCTAACAATAAAAGGGCGAACGGTGTCGCAAAACTTTTCCGAGTGGAGAGACAGTTTCACTTTTGAAAAGACTGGGCATGTTCATAATAGGTATAATTTAATAGAACGTCGTGGATGTTAACTGATAGAATTATCGCCCCTCGGCCCTCGTAACATTTCAAAACTGATTACTACTCGGTTATAATTTCGTGAATCACTTTATTCTCACGAGTCTGCCAAATTGTGGGTGAGAAAACTTTTGAACCATTGATGTATTTCTTCAAGATAACGAATATCAAGTTAATTTTTCCAGAATTGTGTAATAAGATCAATGAGAATGTTACAAAGAGATGATAAGTTTGTCGGATAAATTTTCTAAATCATTTGCTAAGCTAAGCTGCTAACCCTGATCATAGTGCTGTTTGGGTCATAATGAAACAAAAAGTGCGGTAGATCCGTTTTAGATTTGTAATCCACATCAAGTTTCATTAAAATATCACACTCGTTAAAAAGCAAAAAAAAACTGCAAGATCTGTTTAATTCCCTAGACACTCCCAGAGAAAAATCCAGGTAGAAAGGGGACCGATGCAGAAACGTTAAGGTAGCCTCACCAAAATGTTCTGCTGATTACTTGTCCTGTTTTCATCTAGAGTTGGACCATGGGACCCTCATTCCTCTTCACTCTTATGTATGTTTTATCCCTCTGGTGATTTTCTCTTCTTTAGCTGTTTCCTCCCGGTTTTTGTTCTTCATATCATGTCCTCGTCTTCTTTCCCCTCTTCTTCCGTGAGGCAGTAGGTAGTAGCGCTAGTCTTGGTCTCTTCACTCTTGATTTCTCCTCTTCGTTGTAGTCGACTGACTTCCTTATTAGTGAATTTACGTGTTTCTCCATTCTTCCTATCGCCTTCTCGACCATGTCCCTGATTTGATGCTTCATCCCTTTGTCCCTTCGTAGTTGCTCGTTCCTCTGTACCATGGTGCGTCCATTATTCTTCTCATTGGTTGGTTCGGTCTCCTCTCTAGTTTTGTGATGTTGCACAGCTGCTCCGTAAAAAATAATCTAATTTATTTGTAATCCCCTAGTTGGAAAATACTTCATTAAAAGTCGATGATTTCCGCACCATAACGAGGGGTACCGAGAATATAGGTATAAGACTAGAATTTGTCCATAGTCAGGTCACTTTATCATACTGAGCATTTATATGTTGGCTTGTGTGGGATCGAGCATTAATTTCAATTGTTCGTTAGGTTTTTTTATTCTATATATCAGTTTACCCGTTTTTCTTCTTGCTAAACATTTGGTTTTCGCATATTTAGTTTTTAATTTTACTGATTTTTTTTACCTTCATTAGTTGCATTTTCTATTTCTTTCCTGATTTTCCTTTGTTTTCTTCAATTTTATAATGAATGAGTCACATTTAAGTCACTACTGTTGTGGCTACAATGGTTGTGGTAATTCTAGAAGAACTTCTCCAAACACTTGGTTTTTTTAAGTTTCCTGCTCATGACAGCACCCGATGTAAAATGTGGGTTACCAAATGTAAAAATACTGTAATTAGCTGTTATAATAATAATGATTTCTGCACATTTTAAAGCTAGGCCGCTTTGAGAAATTTGACTAGAAATTTTGGGCAGATTTCATCCAACTGACATCTCTTTATTAACAGGTATTATTCAAGAAAGTTTTTTACTCGCCAAAAAGAGGTGCTACTGATTTTTCTCCCGTTCCGTCGTTGGAACATTTTGAACATTTTCTTATCGTTACTGAGAAACTTTCCTCAAGTTCGACCTCGTTTTGTTTCTCGAATGAAGGGGATCTTTTAAATTACAGCAGCACGTCTCAGAATGCGCCCTTTTTCAAAAGAAACAGGGATAAAGTTGTCAAGATACATCACACTTCATCATTTACCCTAATGCCTCTCTTAGGCTAATGGCCCGGAGAAATTCAGCAATGGAATTTTATTATACAATAAGATATGCGGTTTATTAATATTAAAGAAGTAAGTTTCTAAGGGAGCGACCCGCCGAGTGAAAGTTAAGTTTTATCCCTGAGAAAATTCCAAGCAAGGAGAGGGAAGTTTTAAGAATTATCGTCCTCAATAAAATCGTCACAATATTTTGACATGAGTGCAATATTTACAATTAAAACGAACTGGGTTTCTGTGCTACGCCAAGTACTGCAGAAGAACTCGAGATCCTTCTAATGAGGTGGCAAAAATCGCGACGTTCTAACTCAAAGTAACGAGAAGAATTTACATAAAATATGACGTCGGAAAACGTAGTTTTGCAGTTATGAATATTCGATAGGTATCTATACTAGAACAAAGTTTTATCGGTGTTATGTTTGATATTGTTAAAACAATTAAATCTTCCATCAACGTATAAAATTGGTCGAAAATTTAAATTAATCTTCCGGATTTCATAACACTTCCATCGCCGATTTAATATCAAATAAATATAAATTAGATTACAAAAAGTATTGAGTGATGTTCTGCAAAGCTGAACTGCAGATAACTGGAAAACTGCATACACCATGTTATAAAAGGGGGACAAAGAATGTTGGTACTTAACATATTACTGAGGAACACCTTTTAGAGTATATTAAAGTTCATATTACGCCAAACAGAGATACAACAGATTCAGACAATTTTCATGCAGAAATATTTTAAAACATATACATTTAATTTTAATACTTATAATACTTATGCTTGCAATTGAATTAGATCAAAAAAAGAATAAAAACCCAAAACAAAAAAATAAACAAACAAAGAACACAAAATAAGACTAAAAAACCAAATCATTCCAAAATAAACCAAAACAATTTAATTTTCACCATTTCAAAAAACTGCCAGCTATAAACCCGAATAGAATGAGATAAGTTGGGCGTAATATTTTATGAATAACACATATTTTAGTAATATAACGATCACTGAACCAATTTTGCACTTTCTACCCAACTCTACACCACTGCGCCACTTTTATCTGCAGCAAACCCATGTCTTCCTTTCTATAATCTACCTTTATCGAAGCACTGCGAACAGCATCAGAATGGTCACACTTAAACTGCCTGAATAAATATATCTGTCTTGTGAAGAAACGTTGCAGATGTATACATTTTTTAAACTTAAACCATCCCTGTCGATCGCATCAAGGTGCAATTTGCAGGTATAATGGGGTAGCTTGCTATCAATTCCAACCAAATAGAGAATTTGTACAGATGCATCTATTTATGTTCGTAAGTTTGTTATTGCTATACATTTCTAGTAGATGTATTTGGTGTCGAACATGCCTATCACAGTAATTTATAAGTAGGTAGATGGAAATACTTCACACACTGTAACATCAATATTTACCTATTTATAAATGCAATATTAACGAAACACTTTTATTTATCGTCAGAATTTTATAAAGAGGTTCAACAAAAACACACGTTCACAGTGTAAATGTATAAATTAATAGGCTACCTACCTAATTAGTTCACTATTAAAGATCCATAAAAACGGTCATGAACAGGTCGTAATATGCATGAATTATAATAAAAGCTTATCGTCAGAAAAGTCGTTACGAGTTATTAATAACTATATTTTTAAATATTTTGTGTTGAATTGACGGCGGGTTACGAAGTTGGTTCTTTTCTATTCCTCCAGAAATTTGTATTATTATTATTAATATTTGAGGAACTTTATGAACAGAGGGGGGTAGTGGACAAAATAATCAAAAGTGCCTCACATGAGCTTGAAATATGGAGATTTTAAAAAGAATTACAAATATTTTAATGTTGTACAAGAACGCTTAAAAAATAAAAATCAATACTCACTGACTATTTTTGACCTTCTTCAGTCCTTTTTTGGACGGATCAATGTACTCGTATATCGCATGACGCACCATCCTAACGGGAATTATATAAGCTATATAAGTATGCTCAGAAAAAAGGTAGTCAAAAATTTGAAAGAAAAATAAATTCGAAATTTTTCGATTTTTTAAACATTTGTTTTTTTTTTTTTTGTTGAAATAAAAATAATTTGGACTTTAAACGACGCCACTTCGATAGAAAATTTAATTCTCTACAGAAAATCTTCTACAGATTATTTACTAAAAATGATTGATAAATGTATTGATCCAATGTTGATAAAGATACTGCGGCGGTCCATTGGCGGCTTTTCTGTATTCCTCTCATTTCTATGATCTATCAAAATTGAAAGATTGAAAGTTATAATTTATTATATGTTACTTATGCATGCTGTTGCGAATGAAAACAAACCGAACAATTACACCAATAAACTCAAAAATATTTTTCCTTATATGGTTTAAATTACCAGAGATAGATCGGTACGAAAACTTGTTTTGAACTATAACTTTACGGTAAACGCGGATAACTTATGTTTAAACTTATTTACTTTACCCTGAAACTAGGGCACGTCCTAAAGTCCGACTTATTTACACTATTTATAGAAACATTTTGAAATCTATAGAAAATACCAAGTATATACAATATATTCTTAATATATGGCGACAAGTCCAAAAGGTATTGTATTATTGCAAAAATTATATCCAAGTATATACAACGAAAGTATCTGGAGATATATATAAAAATAATTTATTAATATTAATTAATATTGTAATAAACAAAAAAGTCACTTTTTATAAATATCTCGGGAGGGCAAAAACACTTTTTTTGCCATCGTATTTTCTATAAAATGATTATTATAACAAATCTAAAAAAGACCAACGAACATAAAATACTTTTCCCCTGGTAATAAAGTGTTTAATTAAAATTGTTTAAAGAACTTAAAAAAGCTAAATTTTTAATGGTACCGCAATATATGGTACGGTTACTGTTGTTACGGTAGCCTTTGTTCACAAAAATAGTTACAATCATTTTATCTGGAATTAGACGACGAAAAAACACATTTTGGCTCTCCGAAACTTATAAAACGAAATTTTCTAAAACTAAATTTCTAATATTTTTAATGCCAAATTAGTTTTCATACTTTGTGAAAATGGCACAATCATTTTTTCATTCTATTAATTTTCAAAAATAAAACGCCCTATATTAGGATTTATCCACTTTCGTTTGCTTGAAGATCTATACCACCAGGGCACCTATTCCTGAATGTGGGAAATTGTAATTACCTAGGGATATTTTGAAATTATCGTTCCATCAATAATTATACTTATTGGTGAAACGGTAATTTTAAAATTTCCCTAGGTAATTACAATTACCCACATTCAAGAAGCCCAGGAGTATACCCGAATATTATTAGAACAAATTATGTGACTAACTGCTTAACGTTCAATGAAAAAATAATTCAACCTGAAGCATGTTTGCAATGCCATTTTACTTTCTAATGCGGAGCGGAAGAGTTATTAAATTTGATGTTTCAAAATGTGCTATCATTCTTTTAGGAACAAAAGAGCCAATGTATGGCTATTCCATACAACAAGTGTTAATATTGAATGTCAAAAATGGATCTTTCAAATACTTTGGTATCTTAAGTGATATACAAAACAAATTCCTTTAAATAAATATTTACATGATGAAATATCCGTCCTTGTAATAGAATAGATAATTCAACAATTGATTGCAACATCTTTATACATGTAAAGCACACCTCAAAACGCGAAGGGGTGGTTCAAAATAGTTTTAAACAACTGTGACGGTTTTCCACGAGAAAGATGTATTTATTCAGAAAGTTTTAATGTGAACACTCTCATCTTCTCCATTCTGTGCGATAAGGGTGCGTTACACAAAGGAGCAGCCTCTAAATGATGCCCATAAAAGTGGCGAAGTGGAGTGGTGTTGGGTGAAAGTGCAAAATTGTTTTTAATGATGTTTATATTTTTAAATTATATGTTTATATGTTTGACTGTTTTAATCTCTAGTAACAAACTGGAAAGAGATTTAGGTTGTATTTCAATAGATATTAAGAAGTGGGACATGGTAGGGTAGTTTATCCTCAAGAAATGTTTATACGTCAGTATAAATTCGTCAACTGAAATTATATATTATTTTTTTAATTAGCAGTTTATTAAATATGTTGTATTAGTTTATTTTGTTTATTCAAGAAACAACAACAACACTATTTCGCGTTAAAAAGGAAGGGTTGTAACCCATAATGGAAATAACACCACCATCTTATTTACATATGTTTAAATATAATCAAACTCCAGTGGTTTGTTTCACAGATATCATTAATGATTGAATTTATATTTGAAAAGTACAATAGGATAGAGTATTAGAGAAAAAAATTAAGTGTAATTATCACCCTATACATATGTTTATCAGACGATAAAATAATCTGTTTTGCTTACTTCTGATGCTCTTTAACGTACATATGTTCTGAGAAGATAAGTGAGGTATATTTTAAGTAATTCCCGTGTTAATTGTACATTCACTTTTTTCTGTTTACCTAGTGACGCCTTAAGTGAGACCAGCAGCAGAGAGTGACTCAGCAGTCGCTCAATTAGCGCTCTATATGGAAAATGGTCAAAGAATTTACTTTAAGATCGTGTTAATAATCCTTATGAACCGACCCCCACAAAAACTTCGTTACACCCCAAAATTACATCTGGGGTAGAAGTACACTTTCTAGAAGAAAACGGGGCCACGATATTGAAGGACATTCTGGTGTAAAAAAAAGGACGCAGCTCTAGCCCGCGTTTATAACATTCAAATAACTCAAAAGGAATGTTTTTACTTAAGAGTTATATTGATAATGTGCGCTGACCAACCTCCTTCGAATATCTTATGAAGGTGCCAGCAAATAATTAGCATTATGGAAGGAGATGATCATTGGGGAAAATACTCTTTTAGACGCAGCTACTTCTGAATCAGCAGCAAACCTTGCAGAGTTATTTGGTATCATTCTAATATTTTGCCAGCCGTCTGAGCCAGTCGAATTATGGAAAAAAATTGTAATAATTTATCTGAGGACATATTAAATAGAGTTCTAAACGAAATTCATGACCCTGTAAGGCCATAAATGATGAAATTTGCAACGAAGCGCTTACATTGATATGACATCTGGCACGGACTCGCAAAAATCCTAATAACATGGACCCTCTAGAAGAAGTTTTGAGGAGACCATATGATTTGAACGAATTACACAATTATATTTCCGAAAATCACCCCAAGTTAGTGCATGGTCTACTTTTCGCTTATAATCATGTTTCGAAAAGCGTTTCCGCTTACTAAGGCGAAACATTTGTTAGATGCTCCAGATGGTACTGGCAAAACTTGCAAACCTTTTGTGACTACTTTTATATTAACGAAAGTTAGGTTATAGGGTACAGGGTTACAGGGTAGCCATAGGTGCTGCTAGCATATTATCGACGGAAGGAAGGAGGGCTCATTCCACTTTTAAACTGCCCCTTATGGTATCAGTTAAAAAAGACAGTGCGAAAGACAGGCAGTGTGCTCTATTCGTAAAGCTAGCCCATTGAGAGTCTTGCAAGATGCAAGCCTAATAATGTGGGATGAGTGCATTACGCCTCATAGAACTGGTAGTGCATAAATAGAGGCCTTAGACACTACTCTCAGAGACATGAGAAGTTCAAATAAATACATTGATGTTTTCTGGTTATTTCATACAAGCATTCCTGTAATAGTTAGAAGAACTCGAGCAGATATTACTAAATCTTGCTTAAAATCTTCCTCATTGTGGAAGTCTGTTGTATCCTTGAAGCGGCATACTAACCTGACAAGTCACTTAGGTGGAGGAAATACTGTTTTTTTCAAAAAGGGTCTTATTTATTGGCGACCGGAAAATACCTGAATCAGACACAAAATGGCGATTGATAAACACCTTAGTGAAATCGTGACCAACATTGAAGACCTGATCTCTAGAGTGTATCCGGATGTGGCCGAACTCGAGAAAAAGTTATCAATCGATGTGTGAGAGGGTAATTTTAGCTGCCAGAAATAAACCTGTCTAAACTAACAGGTGATAGCGTAAACTACATTGCCATAGATAACGTCATGGATCAAGAAGATACGGTAAATTACCCTAAAGAACCCTATCATTAAATTCATGGCATCCTTGGGTTCCTTCACATTGCTTAAAGTTAAAAATTAGCACTCCCATTATATTGTTACGTACCCTTAGACCACCCAATTTATGTAATGTACAAGACTTCAAGTGGAATTTTTCAGTAACAACGTCATAGTAGCTGCAGTTTTAAGCTGCTGATACCTGATGCGCACTGGTTTACCATTTAGTTTTAAAAAGAAACAATTAATATACAAGACATAAAGGTATCGTTTGCAGCTACTATAAGTAAAGCGCAGGGACAAACTTTTCAGCATGTTGGAATAGAATTTAGGTAGTACAGTGTTTCTCGCTGACATTATGTATTATGTATGACTGGCCATCTCAAAACTACTTATAACCAAACATTATCTATTTCTATTAAAGACTTTTAAACTATGACACAGAATAACAGGAAATCTTAATCGAATTCAGCTTAATCTCCTATTAGTCTATTATGTTTAAAGACAAGTCAGCAAGCCTTTTTTATCCTCGATAAGAGAACCTCGGAAACTCCCCAGTTCTATCTTGCTTGTCCCAAACATCCCCATCTGCATCCGATGGCCAGACAAGTGAAAACATTGCCGTTTAAAACTTTCTTACAACTTTTGATTGCTTTCCCCGGCCTGCCTTTGTATAAAGCGTAAATCACAGTAGACAACAGCCAGAAAACCCACACTACGAAATATAATAATAAAAGAGCGCGAGATGCTGTAAGGTTAAAAGAAAAAGAAAAAAAAAATCTTCCCCGTATGAGTCTTTTAAAAACTGGATAGAATATTTTTTTCCGAGACATCAAACTTTCCTTTTAATAAATAAGTGGAAATAGACGGTATGTATTTATTTATTTATTACCGTCGAGAGTATTTTAACAAAATAATATAAATTCCATATAATAATGTACAATAATTGTTCATCAAAACTCACACGTCCGCCTTATAAGTTGTATATACAAACTAGGTAACTTGGTGTGTATTAATACACCCCTCATAAGTTCTCTTAATAACTACAACCCAATAATACGTTCCACATACGTATGAGAAAGGCACGAACACGTGAATTTCACGTTTGGCACGTGTCGTATGATATTGCACCCTAAATTGGTAATCGAATGATAAGAGTATGGAATATTACAAGAACAGAAATATTCATTGAGACAAAAGTGTGAAAATGAAAGTGTCATTATTTTGATTACCGATTATTTTCTCTCTCCTTGTTCCATTCTTCCTGTTCGCCTCGCATTAATCTCCATTTCACCTTTTAATTATGAGGAATAGTTGACATACATGATAATTTGTTCACCATTATAAAAACAGATCTTTACATAACCACCTATCGGAAAGAGTCCCGGTACGAAGAGGAAAAGCTTGAGACCATTCACTAAACACGTGATGTAAATTTTAACAATTTTATATATTTCCTCCCCCTTCATGATAATTTCTGATATTTTCTGGTACCACCCTTTATTAACTATGTGATATTCCCAAATACCCCCTCTCTTCTCACAATCGCCTGATCAGAAAATCCCCAAATTTGCTGACATACCAGCACAGTAGTATATCTCATTACCCCTCATAAAGAGAAACCCTTTATCCCTAATAAAGTACATGAGATATTTATTAAGAAGGATTTTAAATTTTAGTTCTTAGAACGTATATTGTTGTGCCGTTCTTTTAGGCAATAATCCGATGAGTTGTCATCATGTGATAGTTGCTTAACACCCCTCCAGCACGGCATATCATAATATTTCCTCACATCCCCCCCTTAGCGCACCACGTGAATGACCCCTATGTTATGATTTAAAAAAAATGAGACGTGCTTGTAGTTTACGTTTCAATGAGCCATCATAGGAGTCTGTACTCGTGAGTAATAACCGTAATTTTCTCTATTTGATATATTCAAACATGAATTAGTCATTGCTGTTTCAGTGCCGCCTTTTATCTCAAGGCAGGGTAACTTCGTGCAGGGTAATCTAATTTTAATACATCGTCTTACTCGCACTTTAATCCATAGCTTCTGACAATAAGCGGTAGTTTTCACCCCTAAAAAGTGAAAGGCGTAGAGCGGCACAGTACAGATTTTGAAGTGGACAGTAAATTGAGCTTAACCCCAAATTTTCATGCAAATCGAAGCTGGTTTTTTAGAGCTTCCTATCCTGGCGTATTAAGACTAAACAAGTCAATTAATAAAACACTAAAACTAAACATAAACAAGGACCAAACAAGACTAAACTATTAATATATATATATATATATATATATATATATATATATATATATATATATACTTATATATTTCTGGATGCGCTTCTCCCTACCCCTTATTGTCTCAAATTTGGAACGATTCCTTGTCTTGCGTCGTCTTGAAGTATATTTTGATTTACTGGGAATTGTGTCTTGCGTAGTCAAGAGAACCTTATATCGATTTGACTGACCGCCAGTATTTTTTAATATCCGTGTACATATCGTTTGTGTCTTACGTCATACGCTAAATAAAATAATTTACTGGGAAATGATTCTTCCCCAGTAATTTTGTATGCCCCATGACCTGGACGTTAGGGAAATAACACTAGCAACGAAAACGCACAAACAAACAGTTATCTCATACTACTCAAAGCGAATAAATAATAATTAAGCAAGTAAGTAAGCAAGTAAATAAGCAATGTTATCCAGAAGACACCGACCGACAGTTGAACACCCTTATCTGGGACATACCATACGACCAAGTATTTTCGATTTCTAACAAGGAGCGCAATTCAAAGATAATGAATTCGGCACCAAATACATATGTCAATGCATATAGATGTTTATTTCTGCATGTTTTCATAGCAAAATTGCTGAGAAAATTCTTTCAAAAAATATTGCAATAGACTCTGTATGTGACATTGCATGTGAAATATAGTGAACCAAAATATCCCTGAATTCTCACCACTTTTCTAATCCATAGCGTGTTACTTCCGACCTAAAGAAGTAGTATGCGTGTCTTAGTGTCACTATAAATCTAAAATTTTTCTTAAGTTATTCACAGCGCAATATGAACTAATGTAGAAAATGGAATTCTAAAGAGATATACAGGGCGCATGCATACTCGTATGAATGTCGCGCTATTGTTGCTGAGACAATTCTGGGTACATCCGACTTCTCTGTGAGACGTATGAGGGCACCACTTTATGGAATACAAAGATGAATGAGTTTATTACTTCTGGTTAAACTCGTTTATTTGTTGGTACCAAATGTTACGAGCTTTGTTATGTAGTCATATTTCAGTTTGCTTATAGGCTTGCCTTTTCCTATCAACTCCATCAACATTTAAATATTTTTTTGTTTCAATAAAATATGGTCTTCCAAACTCCATTAATATCGATTTGATTTTAAGCGAGATATTATAGAACGCGTTTTAAGAAGGTACAAATTGCCCTTAACCTCATAAAACAAGCTGAAAAATTGTTGAATACCGCAAATAAACGTAGATTAAAGATCTGTAAATTGGATTTAAAAAATTTCCGATTTTTCTAACTGTCATCATTTGCCGGCTGTCTCCATCTATCGTATGTCCTTCATACGATCAATAAAAGGCGCTCATACAGACATTCTTCGGCGTTTAGACGAAAGATGGCATTATAATGGCATATAAGTATCCCTAATAGACTCACCACTCCTCGACGTTTCCGTTAGATACGATTCACATCATAACTAGTGCCATATCATTATTTAAATATACACGCTAACCAGACAGAAATTAACATTTAATTGCTTGATAGTCGAAAGCGAATCGTTACATGCTAATTTAATCGCGTGACCCGCTGACTTGTAAAAATTATTAACAGTGCTCTTTAACTGTAAATTTCCCAGGTCAGGTAATTAATTTATTATTTATTTCGTTGATATTGTGATGATTCTTGTGTTAGCAATAGAAAAATCAGGAAAGAAAATCAAGAAAAACAGAAAAATCGTCACCATTGAGTTGTGAAAGCACACGTAAAAAACTTGTGGAAAAACAATTGTCACCGAAAATAAAAAAATTATGGAGCTCTATCGCAATAGGTCACAGTCACAGAATTGTAACCAGATACACCACCTAGCATTTAACTAGCAGAGTTAAAAACAATGAATAATCAAAATTATTAAAAAATAAACTTTTTCCATAATTTGCTGTCTTAGCTGAGCTGTCTTATTGACCATTAATGTGTTACACAGTTATAATATAGAGCAGTAACGAGTTGGGCGTTTTTAAAAATTTTCGCACCTCTCCATTGAATATTCTCTTCAGATTCGAAAGAACTACAACTCTATTACTTCTAGGCGACTTTTAAAACTAGTCCATTTAAGATTTAGTCACCCCGTGTCGGTGAAAAGTCGCTACGTTTTACTACGGCTATAAATGGAGCAAACCAACGCATTTTATTATGTATCTACGCTCGCGCGTTACATTACGCGTCCAAGTCTAAAAATAAAGAGCGCATAAAACCACATGTGCGATCGTTTACGCGGCCGATTACCGTGAAAATGCTCCGGATGAATATTTACACAGATAACAGAAGAACGGATGAAATAGCTACCGATTTAAATCTGGTTCGAATTTGTTGTTACGCTTAATGGAGTCATAAAATTGAGTTCTATCATGATTAAAAATCATGGCGATTAGAAATACTCGCCTTGTTTTACATAGGTACGTTTTCTAGGCGACTTCGGTTAAGCTAATTAAATGTTAATAATTTACAATTTGCCGGGATAGACTTCAAATAATTGGACATTAATTAATTTCAATTCAATCCGAAATATGTGAAAAACCTGATATGGACAGTGTTATTAAAGATTGATCAACCATGAAAATAACGCAAGTTCTCGTGTTGTAATTATAACATATTATTTGTGTTATATATATACTATATGGCATATAATAATAATTAATATAACATATTAACCATTCTACTCCTATTTATTAAATTTACAAATTAATAATAAGTAACTACATTGATGGCAGACCTTTACCTTTCCGCACATGGAATTTCGATAAAAGCTATATATGACTAGAAAGTACATGAAATAACTAGTTCGAAAACATCAATTATAATTTTAGGAAATGATCCGTTCAAAGATTATAGCCTTTTGAAAATGCGATTTGCCACAAGAGGTTAACGGCGTGAATTCTAAAAAATCACCAAAAAATCCCCACTAATCAACAAAAAAACATAGAAAACGATGTACGCTTTCAATTTTCGCTTTTTCCTTTACTATTTAAGAGAAAAATATTCTTCATCTAACCTTACTTCTTCATGAACCGCTACTTCTTCAAATCGACATGGCAAGTACGAGCGGACACCAATTTTTCGTTCTGGTATATCCATGAAATGTCTTCTACACGTGTCGCACTAATTTTCATACGATATTTCACAATAACACATATAAGTTATAAATTTTCCATGTCCATGGACATGTCCATTTTCATAAGATTTTCGATTTATTTAACATGGAACATAAAAAAATCGCAGGGTGCAACACGAGACAGTTAAGCGGTATCGGTTGGGAACGCATTGCAATTCAATGCTTAGAGTTCAGATTTACCCTTTTCAATCGCTTCTTTCTTTTAAAATACTTTCAAAACGAATGATGGCTCTCTTGAAATACATTGAACTCATATATTTACAGCGAATAGCTCATTATTTGCATACCGAATAAATCAAAGGCAACCAATCATACATATAATGTGTATTGATGGCTGCGGTCTTCTTGTATACGGAAACCGTATTAATCTGTAATCCTGCTTGTTTTTCCTTTTAGAAATATTATAAAGTACCAGTTCCTGTGCAGCATCCTCCCGAATGCAGTGTTATGTTAGGTGGTTTAGTTCTGCTTGTCTTTATAGAAACGTTATAAAGAATTTGTGCAATCACGCGATTTGGGTTTCAAAATATTCGTGTCATTTTGCCACTGAACATCTGCTGGTCAATGTTTATCCTTGCCCTCTCGCAAGCCATTCGAAGTTTCTCCTTTGTACCTCACCCGACACGCTAAATTCTTCGATATTATATTACCTAGATATTTTCGGGATAGAAATGACTTAAAGAAGTGTTGCAAATACTTAGAATAGTGAGATTACGTTGTTTTTTGTGTATTTTTAATAAAATCGATGTTTTATTAACCTAATACTACTTTTATTATATTATACACTCCATCCGTTACCCCCACCAGGTCACCAACAAGAAAAGATTTGCATATTTTGCGAATAATTCTGTTAAGTTCTATTTAATCATTCGTAACATTTCTTAGACTCGAGCAACATCCTGACGACGGTCGTTTAGCCACTACCACATCCCGGCTAAGCACACCCGCATTTAAAATTTCAAAATGGCGAAGGCGCCAAAACCGCGCCGTTTATAATGGTTTTTCCACTTTTCTCCACATTCTTTTCACGGAATATAGGCGTAAAGTCGAATAACCAAACATTATTATTATCTTTTAACCCATGAGAATAACATACCAAAACATTTAAAAATTTCACTTTGAAAACCGGCGAATTTGGCAAAAATTAAAACTTTTTTTCCTCAAAAACTACTGGCTTCCTAAAGTAAAAAATTATTTCTTTTAGCACTCTAATACGGTCCTCTTTTACTAAACAGATGCCATTCTTGAGATCGAACTTCAATAAAAAAAATGTTTATCGTTTTTTTTTTTTGTACAAAGTAACCATCTCATTCATAAACGTTAAAATGGATTTTAGCTTAAAACGTTTAGAATGTGTTTCACAGATGTGTCACTACAGTGCATTGTTTCGTGTATTAACACGGAGGTACCTTATTGAAACATATTCTAAAAGCATTTTAAGCTAAATTCCATTTTAATGTTAGAATACGTTTATAAATGAAAGGGTAAAAGTTTATTATTTGGTATATAGGGCGGGAGGGAAATTTTATAAAATATAACAAATATGTTTGATGATTGATAATGTCTTATTGGCTATAAACGCTAGTAATAAACTTTTGATTGATCGGAAAATTGTGAATTTTAAATTTGAAACGACTGACAATTAAAACTAGAATTTGAAGTTAATATGTACAAACTACAAATATACGAAATATTTTATTTATTTGCCATATTTATATACAAAAAAATAATGTTTTTTTGTGTAATTGATCATAAGTTGCCATATTTTGCATTTCTATTCTCGTCTAAGGTGAATATTTGACAAACAATTTGAAACATTTAATTCTTTCTTTTCTTTGTTAAGCAAAAGAAGATTGAAAAAGACAGAACCGTTTTAGAAATAAATTAAAGAAATACTATAATGTTAATATCACTAAGCAAAAGGCATATTATGAGTGCAAATGAATTTATTATTGGAATAGCCTCCACGTAAAAAGCTGTCCAATTTAAACAATACCTCACTTGAGGTTTTTTTAATAAGCCCTACTTAATACCCTAATACAGATATAAACGTATTATATTATCTTAATAGAACAATAGCCAGTATGGCCGGTGAAGTGTCTTAATGTGAATAAACAATATATCACTTTTGTATTAACTGCATCTACTGATACATTATATTAATTGCATAATAATAATAATAAGAATATAATATAATAATTAATATATTATATTAATATTAAATATTGAATTTTGCACTTAAGAGCTCTCTGGAAATTAAATATTTTATCATCGGCAAATGATAACCATTCTAACGATATTGTTTATATTTTTCCAGACCACCTAAAATCCAAATTCACCAGGTCTATACCCTGTCAAAGAATGAGGCGAAGTAATAAACCGATTATTTCGCCGCTAACCAGAGGCGTTCTTAAAGAAATCAACGAATATTAATAAATGCATTAAATTTGTCTATGTAATGTTGAGTTTCCTTAAAACCGGTATAATTGATTTATTAAAAGGTAGGTATTACGACCGCGATTGTTATCATCTCAGGAACGCTTCCCTTTTTACCTGAATTGTTGTTAACTCGTCATTAATATAACATATTACAATATTGGAAATCGGTATTTTTTATAATATTTTACGGTAATGTTTTTTTTCATACTGTTTGTCTAATAAATCCTCGGGATATGGAAGAAACGAAGAGATATGAAAATTTCCTACCGATGTACAAAAGTGGGTGCTGTCTAATCGAGGTGCAGATAAATACTAAAGTTCCTTAGACGAATTTCTAAAAAGGGGACTACGTCGAAAAGTTCACGCTTTCTTTTTCCGCAACGAACTTCCAACACTAGATAAAATTCTATTGTCTGTCCAAGAAGACGAGGACTTTCCAAAAATGAGCCGATGTACATTATGGACGATTTTAAAGGATTTGGGATTTCGATGGAAGAAGCACAATAGAAAATCTGTATTGATGGAAAGAGATGACATCATTGTTTGGAGAAGAAGTTACCTGCGCGATATTCGAAGGAGTAGGCTAGAAATGAAAAAAATTTTCTATCTGGACGAAACTTGGATTAACGCAGGACATTCCGTGCCAAAATTTTGGCAAGATACCAGTGTAACTAATCGAAGGCAAGCTTTTCTAGAAGGTTGGTCCACCGGTTTAAAGCCTTCGTTGGGTAAAAGGCGACGGCTTATTATTACCCACATTGGAAGCGAGGATGGTTTCGTTGAAGGGGGAGAACTAATTTTTGAATCAACTAAGACAGGAGACTACCATGAAGAAATGACTGCGGACGTGTTTGAAGAATGGTTTGGTCAAATGATCGATCTAATTCCGAATGGTTCCATAATAGTTATGGACAACGCTAGTTACCATTCCCGATTAGAAGAGAAATTACCAAATAGCTCTTGGCGAAAACAACGTATCGCAGAATGGTTATCCTCGAAAAAGATCGAATGTGCCGAAAACCTATTAAAAGTAGAACTCTTGCGTTTAGCCAATTCACGTAAAGGTGATTTTAAAAGGCACGTCGTCGATGAATTAGCCAAGGCGAAAGGAATAACAGTGGTTCGGCTTCCTCCGTACCACTGCGACCTGAATCCCATTGAGCTAATATGGGCACAAATAAAAGGGGACGTGGCGAGAACAAATACAACGTTCAAATTAGCAGATGTCAAAAATTTGCTTAAAGAAGCAATATGTAAAGTTTCCAAGGAAAATTGGCAAAAATGCATAAATCACGTTCTGAAAATTGAAGACCAAATGTTACAGTTGGATAACATTTCGGAGTCGTTGATAGAATCAAGTATTATCAACCCAAATGATGATTCTTCTTCAGATTCCGATGTTTGGGAAGAATTCGACGATGGCAACGACGACTGAGGTTACCAAGGAGAAGGTGACGGCTGGGAAAAACTTTTCATAAACTGGCCCTTCTCAGGGCCGCAAAATTTCATAAACTAATGCACGACCATACATGTACTGAAGTGTTGTCTTTCTTTCCCTCTCTATCTCGTTCAAGCGCGCGCCCACACACAAACACACACACACACACGCGCACGCACACGTAATTTTTTCAGTTATCGATTATTGCACATTTCGTCATTTTTCCCGACCGTACGCCAGTGAGTGGTTCTTCGCATGTGCCGAGGCGTACAAAATAGCCAATGGTCAGGGAGAAACACTCGTAATATAAAGAGATTACGGAAGGTAGCGTGCAAAACATTAGAGAACTCGACATATTTAGTGGGTGCCACCTTGTATCGGTTTTGCATTTATAATGAGTTTTTATTACTTCGCCTCATTTTTAGACAGACTATAATCATATAAGTTGACAGCAACTTTAAAAACAGCAAATTATGTTTTTCTCATAAGTTTTCGTTCTGTGGTGTTACAAAAAGATTTAAGAAAGAAGACTCACCAGACGAAGTGCAAACGTGGATAATAGAATCCAGTTTATACATAAAACATGTAATTAATATATTTTGAAATTATTTCTTGAAGTTTCATCTTTCCTATTAATATCCTCAACTCTATTTAGAAGATTTTGTACGAAATTTTTTCACTTTAACCGTTTTAATATGGACCAATAAAAGCGATAAATTAAATTGTCCACTTTACTGCCCTCTCGTAAAAAAAATCCGATATAATGCACGGGACTTATCAAATAAAAAAGTAATAAAAGAATAGCCGGGGCGAAATATCGTTATGAAACTTGAAACTTTATTTTTGTGGTATTAGTATTTTTCGTGGCCTTCGTAAATAAAGAGGTTTAGATAAAAAAAAATAAGTGAATAAAGTTGGTAAGTGTATAAATTTTATATATATATATATATATATATATATATATATATATATATATATATATATATACATTTTCAGATTTAATTTTAGAAAAACTATTATTAATGTTTTGTGAGAAATTTAATCAATATTTTCGGCTCCTTCCTCCTTCTCGATTCCGAAAGGAATATAGTATCCGCAAAAGGGACGCGCCTCAACAAGAAGAGGTCACTTGAGGAATAATTGCCGGAGATGAAAAGAAGAAGCTTGGAGTAAAAAGTGTGTGTATGTGTACGTGTGCTGAGCTGGCATCCTTTCAAAAAGCGAACAATGCTCCGGTCTCCTTCCACCCCTGGATCAAAGGGGTGGCCAGGACCAATTAGTAGAAGTTGGTGTATTTTTAGAATTATCTGTCAAATTTTACCAGGCAAGTGGTACATCTCGAACTCACTGAATTAGCAAATATTTCATTTATCATGAAAATGCATGTCTAACGTTTTATGACTTATTAGATAAAAGTGCTATAGTCGTTATTAAAAATGGTCAGGCACAATATAATATTCTATAGTGTCAAGGTGATGTGATGTAAAATCTCGCCACGAAGTCGAGAGATTTATGACAATCAAACAAATTTCAGTAGCAATAACAGCAAAATAGTGAAACCTACTGCACGTATTTTTTTGGCTCAATATAACTACGAAATTACACCTATTTCTTAGGCAGTTGATAAAACTTAAGCGGATATAAAACTATAAGCCAGCAATAAATTAGCAATAAAATATAAAGTTTGGTAAATGTTTGCATCTTCATTGATTCCGAAGATATAGGTGTAGAGGTGACATGACATAAGTATTAAACCAGATTATCCCCTTTATCTCGGAAAGGGGTGAAGCAATAAAATCGTTTTTGGCGTAATAAATTAGCAATAAACTATAGTGCTATGTAGAATGCGGACTTATTAAATAGATGATCTGGCTTAATAGACATCCTGATGTCAATGTATCTGCGCCCTTCCCCAAAACACCATCTGTACACAAGTACGTACGTACACACGCACGCCCGCATGCATGTATTATATATATATATATATATATATATATATATATATATATATATATATATATAATAATAAGTCAGTTTGTTTATCAAGGGGGAACACTTATGACGCAAAAATTATAGCCCAAAATTACTCACTTAAACGGGGGTGTATTCACAAAAAAATTTTCAAATTGAAATGAGGGTCAAGTGATAGCAAGTTAACAAGGGTTTTTGATTCCCTATACCCTGTTGCATTGTTTTTAATATTCGGTCTACTCGCCTACAGGATACGGAGTATTGAAATATAACTAATTACGTGTCCCGGAAAATGCAATAATGAAATCTATTTCACTTAAAAACTTAACGTAGTAACGAAGTAAGTGTTGAAAATAAATCCTTAGAACCAATGAGCTCTTTTTTTCTATTATTGTTAATTTGCAGATAATTGTGGTTACTAATGGTTTTAAATGAGTGAAAAATTATGGTGTTTTGTTTGTCTAAAATTGTATTTCTCTAAGATCGGCTCACTAGTTACGGGCGGGGCGGGCTTGAGAATAGTGCGTTAAGTACTTTAGAACTAATTAATTGAAATTTATAAATCACTGTGTATACTATTTCAGAAAAAGTGGAAATGACTGAACTTTATACAAAAACTGGTGAATGCGTAATAGAGTCGCAGAGTTATTCAATCAACGACATGCTGACAGAAGTATTTCTGCTAAAATCGTCATAAATTGGTGGCGAAAGTTCGAAAGACTAGTTCTGTTCAAAAGAAAAAGTGCCAGGGTGAAAATTCGGTATTAAATGAACTCGTAGAAGTAGCAGTGTGGGGCAAATTTGCAATGCACAACACCATGAGGACAAGACGAGGCCGGTGCAACGGTTATCAGTCGGACAAGCGTCCAGCAAATCTTAGTAAAGTATAAGTTCCATCCGTATAAAATTCAATTGGTTCAGGAAATGAATGAAGATGACTAATCATCGCCTACAATTTTACGAAATCATAAATGAACGAGCAATGAATAAGAGGACGTCGTATTCCAACAGGACGGAGCACATGCGCATTACTCGTGAAATATGTGTGATTATTTAAATCAAAGGTTTAAAGAAGACCTGGATAGGTCTTCGGTTAACCACATAAACACACATAAAAAGCAAAGTTTACAGCACTCCACTTGATACAATGTATATCGCGAAGTAACACCGCAAGTTCTGCAGAATGCACACGCTTTGAAGATAACATCTATCACTACATGGAGGTGAATGGACAACATTTTCAACATCTACTTCAATTATACGGTAAGGTTCTAAGTAAAATCGATTTAATTCTTGCAACTGTAATTAGTAACATTTCAATACTCCACATCTAGCAAACAAGTATACGGAATTTCAAAAACAAAGCAGCGGTGTATAGGGAATCAAAAACCATTTTAACAGAGGTATCACATGATCCGCATTCCTAACTGAAAAATGTTAGGGAATGACATCTTTGTTTAGGAGGATTAAGCTTGGACTATAATTTTTGCATCAAACATTGTCCCCCTCACAAAAAAGCTTGACGTGGTTCAGGTTTTTTCCGAGACGATCTTATTTTGACCGTTATGCCTTCCGGTACGTTTTTCGAAAGGGGGGTTGTTTTGGGCACCTAGGATTCCAGAAAAAGCGCATTGATATTTTTTCGGAGTCCCGTCATGCTACTCTGCGCAATGGCCTATATTTCTATCGAAATAAGCCTAAACCAGATCGGTATAGGTACGTTAGTCTGCAGATAACCGTTTCCTTTGGGTACGCTATGTAATATTTTGACTTGAAATTCTTTGGGGTGCTGACTTAGATGACTGTTATTAGTTTGAAGAACTTTGTAACAGCAATTGTTGATTTTAAATTTAAAAAAAAACACGATAAAATGATTTTCATTAAAATTCATAATTTTTATACAGGCTAAAAATCTAGCCGAGTACTATTAATATATAATGCTTCACAAAAAACCGACGGTAAATCTGGTTAATAAAACGCATTTATTTTGAACAATCCAACCATGCACTTCAGATAAAAAAATTGTCTCCAAAAAGATTTCCAGGCTTGCTTCTATAACCTTTCAGGAAAACAGCGCATCAACCCTTATAATGGATGTCCCCTAAAATCCCGATTTTCACACATTTTCGCAATGAAAACTTCGTTTGAAAAGTATACAGTCACGAACGACTTCAAAGGTGCCCGCTAAAAGCTAATGGAATTTAGTAAACCTTACCTCATTTTGTTGATTTTTTTTTAATATCTCTAACTTTCGCGCGTAACTTTTTTCGCTGTCAATAACACATTTTCACATATGTCACACATAGTCAGAAAACCGCTTTTCCGTGACTGTTGATTATTTAAACAAAGTTTTTACCTTCTCAACTATTACAAAATAGTTCCTAGTTGACTCTAACATGTTTCCAAAGAAATTCCCGCAGGAAACTATTAATATGTTTTCTCAAATATCCAACTGGATTTTATGTGCAATTAGTCCCAGGGTTTTTGCTTCAAACGTATTACGTATGTTGAAATTGATCAAAATTTAATAAACGAGCATGACAACTGCAATACTGGAAGCACACTTACCATAACAACTTTGAAGACAAAAAGATAAAGAAAGTAGAGAAGAAAAGTATATGCAAGAAGATAAAATCATCTATGTGGCAGTTTTACAACATTTTAAAAGCTAAAAACATTTTGTGCCCAAAACAGTAAAACGTGAAATTAATACATGAGTTTGAATGGTATTTAGAAAATAGTACTATTTCAACAAACTAAACAAAAATTTAGGATTTTTTTCAGTACATAAATTGTTAAATTGTTAATTTTTATATTTCATTGATTTGTAATAATACAAATATGTGTGTACTTAGTCCAGACTTTCGATGAAGAACTCCCTTAATACGGAAATCTATCTGATAAGGACCAACTGTTTGACTCCACAAGTGTTCGGTATACAGAAGTTACAATGTATAATTACATAATGGCCTCTTATGTAAAAATAATTTTAATGAATCTACAGAGGCATCAAGTAGAAAATAAAATTTTCAAATGTCAAAATGTTAAGTACATTTAAAACACTAAGTGACCTCATCCTAATCACACGTATATTACTCAACGTGTCATTTATACGTCAATGCATAAAACTGATTAATGCTTGGAATTATATTGCAGTATTTATAGATGGCAATTAAAGAAGATTGCGGTGTACATTAATTATTTTCTACAGCAAAACCTGTTACGGTAACGTAACAACTTGGCGTCCTCTGCAAGGTCGAAGGTTAGAAACTGTTAAAATGCAAATAAATAATCTCAACTAAGGAATCTGCAAGTATGTTTTATTCGTGTAGGTTATGCTCGGTAGACGAGTAATAAATGAAATACATGGGACTATTAGATTGTGAATTCAACAATAAGAAGGTAATTAAATAAAAACTATAATCATTTCGCATTTATCGAGAAAACCGAATTCCTTGGAGCTCTAAAAATAAAAACTAGAAGGATACGGAAAATGACCGTCTCGGTTTGCATTAACAAAATAACAAATTTAGCCTAATAGTGATTTCATAAACTACGGCACTCCGAACACGCCATTTCCCTTCCTTGGTTTCCTTTTCTTCCGGATCATTTAGTTAAACCCTCTCGATATCAAAAATTTTAGGATGATAGGGCAAATCTACAACCCCCCTAACACCTACTTTCTTTCTTAATTTCAAGCAGCCACGCCCACCCTCCTTAAATCGAAATTTACAAATGCCAGTAACCCTACAATCTCCCTTAAACTGTTGACAGATCCTAGAAAAATTGTAGGGACGTTTATAAATTTGCCCCGATATCTTTACTAAACTTATAATTTATTTTAACAACAATAACATAATAAACCACTTTTGAACTACACAATAACCTAATTTTTAAAATACTTCAGGTATTTGAAGGAATAATTGTGGCTATTATATGGCTGTTATGTTAGCTTTTTCGCAGAAAAAATCAGCAATGAAACCAATGACTTGTCCCACAAGAATTATAATTGAAAGTAATCCACTTATAATTCAGTTAGTTAGGGCCACGGTAATGTGTTCAAGTATGCTGACAGATTTGGGATATCTAGATTTAAAAGAAAATGATTCCAATTCAAAGGATTTCTCAAGCTTCAAGCCCCAAGAAGGGAGCGTCAAGCAGCATAAAACAGTATACTTGCGCCCACCACGAGCTCTAAATCTGAAATCGCGCAATGTTCGAGACCATTTTTCGCACTTTTCTCCAAACGTATATGAAAATCCAAAATAGACACGTTGTAGGCTTTGAAAAGAGGTCCTCTTTGAAAAACCGTTTGAAAAATTAAAATCGTCCCATCTCAGATAATTTGCTAGATTTCGGTGTATATTGTTAATAACGTAATTGTGCAAAAACTATTCTTCCCACAGCATCAAACATTTACATGCTTAAATTAGATATAATAACCTAATATTCCAAGCAAAATTAGCACGTCGGCTTTAAACTGGGCGCAGCTGTGAATTTTTGAAAAAGGGTCCATTTTAATGGTTTTTCCAAGTTTTCTCGGTTAAAAAATGCTCCGATCACCTTTTAGAAACGCTCATTTTGAGTCTTTTAATTCTCTACAAATCGTCTGTACAACGTATTACATTTCCGTCAATAATTTACACGCCATGGTAAAAAAACGGAAAAACGACCTATTTTTATAATTTCTATTGATTAAAAAAAGCAAAAGCTCAGATGTCTAGATTTTGGGTTTTTATCTTCTTCGATCCATTTTAAACAAAGTTTTTTGGTCCGTCTGCTCTTAAATTTTATCTACCAAAAAATACTCTATAAACTGAGCCAATAAATATGCACGGTCATGAAGATTCTAAAAATCCCGAAATTTCACTTGGGTACTTGGGTAATATAAGAGGAGAACATAGACATAGAATATAGAAACGAGTACATATACGAACACGTATTAAAACGAAATAGAGATGCTCATGGCTTCAAATAGCTTAAAATCTTATTTGAGTTCTGTTTGTCCTAATTTTGATATTACGAAAATTTACCCTGATACTTTCTCAATACGTTAACAAATAATGAGGAAGAAAAGGAGAAAAAATAATAAATAAACATTTATTTTGAATGGTGCGATTGAACAGTTTTAAATTAGTTAATTGAAAGTGATATTAAACTCTACCTTACTTTGTCAAATAACAGATTTGACTAGCGGATCGGTTGATATATTTTATTGCTGTTATATCCTGCCAATCCTTATACCATTTACTGTTTACTGATATATCTGTTGTGCGAACTATTTAAAAACTGCGAATTTCCCTTATCGAGGGTTGTGAAACAGGAGTGACATTTATATTCGTTGGTTTTATTCTAAGGAACTTCTCGACTACTTAGAAATTTTAAATTCTGCACGGTGATAATTTAGAGCCTCGGCTAGTTAAAAAAATTTTAAATACTCCGAATTTCATTTATCAATAGGTGAAAAAGGGTGAAAAAGAGGTGAAATTTATGCAATAGAAACCATGTACATCGGTTACCTTAAGGGATATTTGAAATATGTTCAGGATAATCGATAGATAACCGAGTGATCGATAGTAACTGTACCGTCTTCATTATTATGCATCCAGAATTTTCAAATTCCACAATTTTAATTCGGTTCATTCTCCATTGGTAGCGTATTGTTGTCAAATGTCGTTTCTTTAAATAATCGTCCATGTTGTTGTGTTTATTCTTTGGACAATGTAACTGTCTAGTTGCAAACTGCTTTTGAACTTGTTCGTTTCCACTACCACCGTTTTCGGATCAAAATATTTCAGGCGTCAAGCCATCAATTCCAGCCTAAGCTAACTTCAAACTTCTCCCCCAGATCTGATGACCTCGACAGAATCCGAGACGTGTTTTCAGTAAATTGTCATTACTTCTCAGGGCAAATATGTCCGGAGATTGTCGACCTTCTTATTTATCTAATCCGATATCGAACTCTCTTGTTTGTCGGTTAATCAGCGTCAAACCTTAAATCGAAACGGACCCTTGTCGAGATTTGAAGAAGGCCGCCGGGCACGCGTTATAAGCTAGTCCCACGCCAAAATCAATTATGGATGAAATGATTTTGCAAATCGAAACTCAAACCACGGGAAATGCACAAATACACACACATCAGGTTAACGAGATAATTAAAGGATCGACGGAACAAGTCGCAAACGTATTTGCGTTAACGCAGATTTGCGGACGTGTTCATTACAGTTTGAAACGTATAAACACTAACATGGATTGCAGGCTATACCGTCAAAGGAAAACTTGTAAAACAATCTCTCACGTCCTTAAAGCATTAGGGTATTCCTGTAGCACTTCCTCGACTAAAAATAAAGCCGCCTTTGTTTCTTCGCAGCAGAGAGATTCCGTTTGAACCGTAAAAGAAATACGGAAGCAAATATATTACCTGGCTTCGCTTTTCTGGCAACTTGGAAAAAGGCAATCCTAAATCCATTAGAAACGGTATTTCCTACCCCGCATTATTAAAACAACATCAGGCTTTTTGTTGTTCCGACCACTGAAACCTGCTGCAATAAGCGAGTACGAGAATTTTCTGAACGGAAAACACAAGAAGTTTTCATTATAAACAGCTGAAAAAGGAATTTTTACATCAAAATTACATTCGACGTGTGAGTTCTAGCAGAAAATTACCATTACCTCTGTGCACTCTGGAAGGCAACATTTGCATAAAAACCTAAAAAATTGTTCCAAAACAAACTGCAAAAGATTCATTCCAAAAAACAACTTGTAACAAATTCAGAATTTCTCAGATTTTCTATTCCTATTTCTAAGTACAATAGACGTGTTTCATAACATTTGGTCTGCGAGCGCCACGAGTTGAAATGGAAGTCGCCATATCCACAGATACTCCTATGTTCTCCTTATATTATACCGTATATTTATAGGTCAGTTCCCCTGGGTATGTGATAATTGATAGCAGTGGCAGTTAACCGATAAATAACAGAAATGTATCATAACCTATATCAGACCGTCTGTATTTTTGTTGCATTTAGTTGATTTCTCAGGTTTTTTGCAACTTTTTTCAGTATTATCACCGAAAAAGGGCTTTTTCAAGGCTCTCTATAGGTTTTCGTATAGACACGATGTAAGTATTATAGGTTCAGAAAAGTTTAATCTTAAATTAGTTGATAATCAAGTACAATTTGATTTCAGGCTTGTTCAGTTTTTATTTATTGGGACAAGATGGTTTAATATTGCTGTGTTGCGTCCTGTAAAGAGAAGAACCGACGTGGTCACATGTGCATATGACCATACGATTTATCTTGAAATGTTTGAAAAATAAAATTCAATAAAAAACTAGGTAATCAGGCATATTCCACGCCCATTTCTATGACCCTATCACCCTGTGACGGCCGTGCGAAGTTTTTGCGTGTGTCATGTGACTATATGATTTATTTAGGAATTTTTGGGAGACAAACTGGAGTGTGACCAAAAAAAACCAAGGCGTCTAGAACATTTCACCCTCATTTCCACCACCCTTTAACAGCCGCGCAAAAAGTTTTTGCATGTAGAATCTGACCATATGATTTATTAAAGAATTTTTGGAAAACAAATCAGAGGAAAACAAACTTTAATAAAAATTTTAACTCTTTATTTTACCCCTATTTTTACCACCCTTCGTGATAATGCGTGATTTTTTTTGGAAAGAATGTTTGTTTGATATCCTGTTAATCAAAGGATAACGTTAAATATATATTTCGACCATTTTTCACGATACAAGCAATACAATACAATACAGAGAATGTCGGTTTGTTACGAATTTTACGGTTTGAACGAGTTTTGCGTCGATTGAAACCTACAAATTCGGAATCCTGAGGGTTGAAAATCATATGTGCGCCCAGATTTGATCGAAAGAGCAAAAAAAATCGAGAATCAATCCTCCATTCTGTGGCCTAACCTGACGCCCAAGCTAGCAGAGCCATTGTTTCTCGGAGGATGGAGCAATACATTATTTGTTTGCGTAATAAATTAGTAGTAAAATATGGACCAAGATGAAAAACCTCGTTCATTTTGTATAACTTTAAACAAAATGTTTTTGAACGTAGCTCTAAAATTTTAATTCTGTTATTACGGTAACATAATAATGGGCTCGTTTATTTTAGAAGAAGTAAGCATTTAGTTATGATTTTATTATTTGTACTAAAAACTTCTATAACAAATTTTTAGTGATAAATAGTTATACGAAAAAAATTACATTTTCCTTCTCTTCCTTCTCGTTGTATGCTGTTTTATTGTACCATATTTTTACTTTTTTGCAATAAAATAAACAACCCGAACAAATTAGCTCATTGTAATTTTTCCTGTATCTGCACTCTCAACGGTAAAAATTGTCAAATAAGAATGTTATTTTTTTTTAATTTCCTGTCCTATTTTTGATTTAAAAGTACACAACTGAAATTAAATTTAATTTCGATTTAAAAGTGAGTTAATAATAAATAATGACAAGACTGGGATGAAATGATTGTATTTCTTTTTTTACTTTTTCAAACCAGATTAACGCGTTTCCCACTTCACAATGTCGGCGATCGATTATTACCGGATTTTTTTGTCTATTCCTAAACTAAAAAACATTAACAGCTAAATATTTGAACAACCGAAAATACGAGGGAAAATTCTCCAAAATGACACGACCCACTTCACTCCCAGAGTATCTGTTTATTCAGTTTGTAACTTTTTTATCGGCTCTTTAAAAACAGAATCTGCCCTCTCCCTCTCTGTATTTGGAACCTTTTAAAATCTCTCATAAATAATTCAGGTTAGATAAACAAACGATAACCGTTCGACTGAGTAGACTGAAAAACCTGCAGGGCCTTAATCATTTAAATACCTTATTTTAGGTGTTAAGTATGGAAAATTGTGTTTGTACAGGTTGACAGTTTATTCGAAGTCTTTTTCGAAAAAAATTTGTTAGGTTTAAGTCACAAACATTTAAATTACTCCTAGCATACACTATTTTAACATGCACTATAAACTTTGTAAATATAAATTAAACAGTCAGATAAGTATATAAAAAAATAAGAAACAATATTTACTGATCTAATGTCATGTTCAATGCAACCCAATGAAATTCTATTTGTACACGAAAACAAGAAACGTTCTTCATAAACTTAATGGTTAAGGTTTAATGACTTTCCTCGTAAAATTGCTTTAATTGAAACATGGATTAATTAGGTCTGGAACTAGCCTGCCCGGCTGTAACAGTAAACGTTTTAAATTTCGTAAAACATTTCCAATTGAAAAGGGAGCTGAAATTACAACCACTATGCTCATGGATTCTTCAAATATGTCGATAAAATTATTGCAGTTTCATTATGGTTCGTACTATATATGTCGATTTCCACGAAAAATCGTCCGAAAAGTGGCCACGAAATGCACAAAATTTAGATCCCTCGGCACAACTTCTGGAGTCGGTTTTTTTCCAAGTTTTGGGTCCTAGGAAATCATTGAAAATGGTGAATACGCGAAAGAATGCCCCCATGGGGGGTTTTCGGGCGCAAGTTGAGCTGAATTTTACCTGAAATTTCGCCAACTTTCCGATTTTTGAGCTCATGTTCATACTGATTCAGGAGTTTCTCCAGAAGGTCACAGATTCCATTTTTGAAGTCTGATTGCTCACCACGACCCTGGCGGGGGGTGAGATGTCGGGGAGGACTGTGAAAATTACGGAAGTGAACTATCAGCTTTCGAGGTCTCTGGAAGTGATTCAGAGGGCTGAGACATAAAATGACCCCCCCCCACCCCTCTCCCCTTCAATTTCAGCCTGAAGGAGGTACGGGTGATCCACTAAACCCAAAAAATGAGATGACCGGCCTTCTAAATCCACAGACAGATACTTTGAAGCCCCGGTAGCTCAAAATCTACTCGCCGGACACCCCCCTCCCCCCAGATTCCACCCCCTCAAGGGCCAGGATAAGTCCAAAAACGGACTCAGCGGCTGTCGAAGCGGCCCAGATGATCATTTTCTGAACCCTCAGAGGCTCACAACCCACCCACGTAATTGTCACCGCTAATTCTCCGCCCCCAACCCTTACCCTTGCCCTCCACCCCCGGGTTCCCTTCTACGAGGCTTGACATGATCTCATTCAACCGAAAAATGTAGTCACCGCCCAAAAACCCCCATAAAGAAACTCCGGGGCCGGTATACACATGATCCCAGGAACCGGGAATTCGGCAAAATTTGAATTAAAATACAAGTGCATTTTCGCCTGAAAACCCCCCATGGGGGCATTCTTTCGCGTGTTCACCATTTTCAATTATTTCCTAGGACCCAAAACTTGAAAAAAAACCGACTCCAGAAGTTGTGCCGAGGGATCTAAATTTTGTGCATTTCGTGGCCACTTTTCGGGCGAATTTTCGTGGAAATCGACATATGGGCGATTTCATGTCAATTGTGAGGTTGTCGGGTCATATTTTTTCCCGACCAAAACTATTTCATTCTATTGTAGGTTTAATTGCAAGTATTTAACCAAGTTTTCAGCCCAAAATATTAGGCCTAGCGTTTTTTACAGCCAATTTTAGGTTTTTTGGCGTTTTCTGCTTATGACGCCAAATTTTCTCCAAAACGTTATCGCAGCTACATCGCCTGCTAAAAAAATTTGACAGTCCATGTAGTCGATGTAAAATTTTCCAAAGAATCCATTCCCGCCCTAAAATTTTTCTACTTGCGAAAAATCCCAAAAAAACATTTGTTTTCAATTTGCTCTAACTCGCGTGGATAAATTTTTGGATTTTTTTTGCAGGAACGCAAAATGTTACTCAAAATTTGGAATAATTTGTAACCAATTCAGAAGAATGCAGGTGGTATTTCAAACGTTTGGGAAAACACACCTACTCGGGGACAGACATGTATTAAGTATTTATTTTTTATAGAAATCGAATTACAATCTATTCTAGGTCAAAAAGATGTCTCTCTTTTCAAAAAAAATTTCAAAAATTTCACGACATTGTCTAAAAACTCAATGTTTTTAAGATTTTTGATTACAAAATTTTCTTTTAATTTTTTTCCGGGGTCTAAAAGTTTAAGAATATTTAGCGATTAAATTCTAGTCAAATTGTGTTGTAAGGTTCGCAATAAATGTAAAAACATAACAAAACCGTTTTTCAACGGTATAAGTTGGGAACAATATAGCGCACCCAAAAAAAAAAAAATTGAAATGAAAGTTCATAGCCATTGTTGAATTCTCACAGTATTTCGTAAAATGGTTAAGGAGAAATTAATTCTGTTAGACTAGTCTTTTTTAAACCATGTATCAATATGTACGAATAGCAAGAAATGTAAAAATATTGAGAAAAGCATATAGAAGAAAATCTGCGAAAAAGTAGTTCGATGCTCATGCTACAGTGTTTTTTAACTCATATGATTGTTATCATGAGTATTCTAGCATGAAGGCGTGAATATTTATCTTTTTTTATTTAATATAATAATATTAAATATTATAAATTAAAATATAATATAAAATATAATAATATATAATATAAAATATAATAAATAAATTAAAATATAATATAATAATATTATTTAATATTTAAAGTTTTTAGAGCGTTTTGAATTGTTTTTTTATGCGAGCCTGAGGCTACGGAAGTCGAACCTTAGCAAGATATATTTTAATTTACGCTTTTTTATTACTGTAAAAAACTTTTAATGAAATCTCATATCGTTTTATTCATTTTTGACTACATTTGAGTCGATTAGAAAAAAATTAATAACCAATATCATAAAATAATCTAATATGTAAAAATGACTTTTTTACAAGTGGTCGCATATTATTTCGATTTTCATTGAAATATTAATCCTTACAATTCAATGTAAAACAATCAAATTTAGCAAACATTCAATCAATTTTAGCAAACAAAACTACAGTACATTTTTTTTATATTCACAGTATTAATCGTATAAATTTCTCTTTTTTTTGAAAGACTATAGTAGTAGCAACTGTAAGAAGTTCATTCGATTATTTGATTATTAGGAAGCATTTTATGACTCAGTCATATTTAAATTGATTTAAAAAGTCATAAAATAAACATTACGTCAATGAAGGTATTTTTCTTTTAATACTGTTTATGAATGATGTGGAAATCAAATCATTATTGGCAAATTTAAAGTACCCAGCTCTTCCAGAATGAAGTCTCGATTTAAGTCATCAGTAATTTGTTTACATACGAATATTTTTGCTACTCGAATTAATTTTCTTCTTAAATCCATTCAATCTGTGAACAATACTTGCCGGTTCATTAAGAATAAAAAATCTAAAAAGAATAAAATAACTTTCTTGTTTTTAGTTGCCGACTTCTGTGTTAAAATAAAATTGATATTAATGTAAAAAAAGCTTCAGAAACATGTTTGCCTCTCTCCTCTTCCTCTCAATTAGGAAATATTGTATAAAGAAACATATTCTAGGCTTATTTCATAAAATACCCGTTCGTCATATAAGAAAATTTTAATTCCACAGATAAATGTGCATTCGTCTAAGCCTTTCGATTTTTCCTCTTCAACGTTGCATATCTGACTTTGCATAATTATCTAATTGAAAATTTAACTTATCTTAAAGTTCTGTATCTTAATTTCTACTTGAAAATTCATACTTGACGAACCGGCAAGTATTGTTCAAGGCATTGAATCGATCCACGCTTTGGTTTGCAAAGAAAATGTCTTCAGAGATATTTTGGGGGGATGCGAAATGTGCTAGGGGTTGAAGGGGTGATTTTGGGAAATTGCAATTTGCCTATATCGCCAGCAATAACTACCAATAACAATAGCAACAACAACAGTAGCAATAACTACCAATAAAATATGACGTTTGGTAAATGTTTGCATCTTCATTGGTACCGGACATATAGGTGTGGGTTCCCCTTTATCTCGGAAAGGGGTGGAGCAACAAAATCGTAATAAATTAGCAATAAAATATAGTGCTATAAAGAATGACGACTTATGAAATGGATTATCTGGCTCAATAGACGTCTCTTTGACATTTGTACACATTTCAACAACTACTTATCATATACAAAATTATCTAATGGATAGCCAAACACATTAGTTGCGCCGCAAATTATAGGTTAATAGCAGTGACTTTTTTTAAATTCTTAATAAGACATTCGTTATTAACTGAAAATCATCGTCACATCGTACAATCAATAAAATCAAATAATTCTGAATATATATTAAATCCACAGGTTCTATAATACAAATCTAAAAGTGACGCACCCTATTATTAACTGAATGGAACTTCTCTATTGTCATTGTTAATTGTATAATTTACTCGAATTCAATATGGAATTGGGTTATTTTCATATTTTTTGGTGCAATTGATTATACGTTTTACAGCAGCTATCTTTTTTATCAAATCTCATTCACACAAGAAAATTGTAAGGACTCTTGGTTAAGTTTTATCATAAAATCTTCCCAAATTCAATTGCGTTTCAATCTGTAAATGTGGGTTCGGTCCCAACGTGAAGTGGGGCGAGTTCAACTACTTTGAGAACAGTTTCATTAAAAGATTGTTTTGTATTTGTATATTGCGACCTTACAATGCGTTTTAATTTTTATTTATAATCTTCTACAGGGGGACACATGTCGCTGTACTTGTACCGAGATTGTCAGAACCGGCATTGCCTCATGCAAAAATTGGATAAACTAGATAAGAAAAGTTAAGAACATTGTTTTCTTTACGTGTCGATCATGCAAGCGCTCATAAAGTTACCGGAGAAACTAATAGGTTTCATGATTTTTCCCTAAATTTCAAAATTAGTAAACTCCCCGGCATCTATAAATACAGACGTCAATATTTCTTTCTAATATGATTGGTTCCATCGGACGGAACTATTGAAGCATCTTTCGATGATCGCCAATTTGCAACAAAATTTTTTTCTCCTCGAGAACATTTGAAAAAAATCAAAACGACGTCGTCCTCGTCCACGATGATTTAAGGAAGGGAATGAGCATAGGTAACCAAGGTTACCGGGGAATCGACGGCTGCGTTCGAGGCGAAGGCAGAAAGGGCGGAGTTTCCAATTGCAATCGTTAACGTGAACCGCTCGACGAAGTGAGAACTCTTCCATTCAACTCTTCGCCCAGATTATCAGAATCAAAGGAGCGTACCAAGACATATCAACAAACTTTGGTTAATGTTAACGCTTGCTCACTGGGAGTTAGTTAACTCGAGTAGGTACCTCGGTCAAGAGAACATCATTTAGCGTGGGATGTAATTGATAGCTAGTAGGATTACGGCCACATAAGAGTATACCGAGCGATTAATTAAAGAAATTTGAAGAAGTACGTGTTTTCGGGGATCCACCGACCTAAGGTGTCGAAGAGGGGTAGCCTACAGAGCCGTACTACACCCGTTTTCCTATCAAAGTTTACCTGTGGTAAATTCGCGGCTATCTGCCGTTGTAGCGAGTCCCTCTCCTTTTCGACCTCCTGCAGCTTGATCTCCGTCTCGCCGAGCCTTTCCTGCGTCTCTCTGAGACTGTCCATAAGTTTGTCCCTCTCGTCCAACATAGAGACCATTAGCTGTTCGAAGTTCGCGTCCTCGCCGGAGAACTGCGAACTCCTCTGGCTGATGCTGTCCTCCGATATTGTCGGCATCACGTCGCACATCATGTTCCACATCTTCGGTGTCTAATCCTGACCGCGAACGCGCGACGACGACCGGAAACCTCGGGATGTCTTCTGTTCTAACCCCCTTTTTTACCCGATACACTTCCGACACTTTCCTCTACGTGAACCCGCCGATAGAGACACGCAAACACATTTTCGCCACCGATACTTGCTGCATTATAACGAGACGGCACACCTCCCTCCGAATTATACTTCCTACGGCTCTAACTGCATACATAAACTGCTCGCCTGTCAGCCATTTTAAAACCAATTGTCAATTTTGTCAAACATTCTCTAAAGACGGATCGATATTACAGCGAACTTCCTTACCGGCTCCATCACGAAACCGGCATGTCACAGAAACATGAGTTCCGTGTCAACGCAATACGGTGACTTTCGTCCCTCGGTTTGTTCCTTACCTCCCACCACTAACCACAGTGGGAGATTTTAAAAATGACTATCTAATAACTGAGTGTTTCGTTTGTAAATATTAAAGTCACTAAATACACGAAGCATCGCAATCGTTCGTCATGTTGAGGCTATTTCTAGTGAGAGAAAAGAGCGCGAAATTTAAAAATTACGCAAGGGAAATATATCCATAACACCTGAGAGTAACACACCTTCACCAATTGCTGGGTTCGATTATTATCAACGGTCGATGATTCGCTGAACGGCAAAACGCCGCTTGTTGTTAACTCCATGATTTCTCGATTGACACGACAGTTCGATGTATTCATCAGCTGGGGGATGCCGGGAATTGATTATTTCTTTGTGACACCGCTGGGAACTTTGTTTAATTTTAGGTGACACCATGGGTAAACATCCTTGTTATTGAACGGCCTAGGTAATTACCATTACCCACATTCAAGAATAGGTGCCCAGGAATAGGTGCCCTGATCTGTGATGTAGACGTCAAACTTTCATCCTGTATTCAATACATAGAACAAATCTTGCGGGTATTTTAAGTTGTCAGCGGGAAAATCAGTTATATGAGGATTCATCTTCAATTGCTACATATTTAATCCTGAATTACATACATTATTTCGACGTATTCTCCGAAAATCTCCATGGTACAATAAATTTCAATCCAAAATGTTAATGTATTCTGTGCAAAATTCAGTCCATCATGGCGGTCGACAGTGGTGGCCTCACATTTTCAAAGTTTTGTTGTATTTCATTATTTCTAGGTTTAATATGTTCGTATATCTCTCTTTGACGAACAATATAACGTTACGTAAACCATGTCACATAAAAAGTCATGGAGAAATCGTTCAGTAAGAAACGAAAAAGGTTAGTTACAAGATATCTCTCGACTGTGAAATTCAAAATTTAGGGAAGCTGAGTAGACCTAATTAAGTAAGGGTTTAAGGGTTGGTATTTTATTGGCCAGAGTTTGCATGACATTTTGTAAGTGGATTACAGTTTAATGGAATGGTCATTTTTTATTTTAGCTACTTCGCGCTTTCCGGAATATAACTTCTACTAACAGGCCCTAGGAATGATGCTTAATGTCCCTACTTACTTCATTTTTTGCGCACATGCATATGTTCGGTAAAATTTGCATTTCAAAACACCATCCGTCAATATCAAAAGCATTGTTTACTTCTCAATTTTATAAACTAAACCTGGCAAGGTCACAATCTGTAAGGTTAATTTTATATTAACTAGGTTAAAACTCTCCCTAGAGATTAATCTCCTCACTTCTAGTGCAACTGAAAGTTTCTGCAGTAGGTGTTGGTTTTTCTTTGGTTTCTCGAGTAATATTTGATGACTACGACACGCTTTTCCTCCTCTAGTATCGTTATCCCCCTCAACACCCTTTTTTACTCCCCTACCTTATATGCGCCTTCCTTCATTGCATGGGAATTACTCCTAGAATTATTATTTATCCTCCTTTCTTTTTATGTTCGTTTGAGGATTCGAATAAAGTTTCAAGTGATAATTCACAACCTATTATAATAGGAGAAGTGATTTATCACTTGGTTCTATATTGGTCCTTTCAATTTTTGAATTGAATTCGATTCATATTAATGTACTTCAGAATTTCATATTTTGCAAATTTAGTGGGTTACTGAGTTTTCAAGTTTCCATATATTGAGCTAAGCTTCCTTTTAAATTACAATTTTTTTTCTTTCAGACATCACTCTGAACGGTTTCGCAAACTCGACGGTACCCAAAGGCCGTCCAAAAAAATCCACCAGCAATGTTGGGCTTGTAGGTGCAAAGATGTCAGGTGTGTTCTACTTCCTATTGCTTGAAATTTTTCTATCGGTCTATGATATTTTGTACAGGATAACACAGATTCCAGTTTTAAAAGAATAACTTATATTAATTGAAGTAATAATAACAATAAACGATGGTAAATTATGAAGATAATTCATTCTTTGGTGCCTAAACTCTATTATCTATATCTTGCTGCATTCAATATTATTCAGTTTTGTTATGTTTTAAGTAATTTTGAAGAAGCAGTAGCAGACTAAGTGTATTCTGTCAAATTGTTATTGTTATTTGTGTCTTGCAAACCACACACTTTTATTTTCTAAAATATGTTCAACACAAATATAGCTAGTAATAAAAATGAAAATCGAGCGGAGCAAATTAGTTTATAAGCTTACGTACCAATAAGCTTTGAGGGGTGTTAGAAAATACCCACCACGAGGATGGCTCGAAGCATCCCTGTTAAGTCATGATGGAGTACACTCGTAATATCCACTAACTATTTAAATTACTCAATATAAGTGGGGTAGTATCTGTAGACTGACTGCGAAATTTCAGAGGCATGCTTCGAGCATTTTTGAATGCTTTTCTAGAGACATTATTAATAGATTTTTATTCCACTATGCATTCCTGCATGTGGTTGACAATGAACCTACCTATAAGCCACACCAACTTTTCTCTGCTGTCAAGGGCTAGAACCTATGATTGCAAAAATATATATTATGATGTTAGCTCCATTCCTTCTTTTTTGTCGCCAAATATTTTTTTATTATCTGGACTTAAAAGGTTAGAACTGACGTAAACCACACGCATGTGGATACGAGTGCGCGCGCGCACGCACAGACCCACATACATATATATACATTCTTGTGAATCTTGACTGTCCTGATATAAGAAATGTATCAGAAATAGATGATAGAGAAGCTATTCCTTATTACAAGTTTTACAGATCGGCCCACACAAGTAAGTCCTTTATTCCTTCAATGCATTGTTGATTTTAAATTGCAAAATTGTAACGGATTTTTCTTTAATACATGCCCTGATGAAGAGGCAAAAATAAACTCCAAATGCTTGGCTAATTAGAAAAAAGCTTTTCTGTCTCGCCCACCCTACCGTGACTGCAACCCTATATGGAGATCTAGCTATGGTACATTTCTTATATACACAATATGTCTGAAAAAGTTGGCAATACATGGAAAACTCTTGTATTATAAATTTCAGAGAAAAAAAATCATTCCTCATAAAAAGTTCTGCAAGGCCTAAAACCGAAAATGCAACCATCATATTAAATTTTTTCAGTCATATACGAGGTTTGTCATAGAATATGAATTTCGCTCAAGAGTAAAGTACCTTTATTTTTGAAATATATAAAAGGTAATAACGGAACTAATTTCTGATTACATTTTACGTCAACATATCGACTTTGATTAACATATTTCTACTTTGAGAAGATTTCAATTTTTTTTACATTTTTTAGTACACCCCCGTAACTATCGTATTAGTTCGAAAAAAGAATGGCCCAGTTAACGTATTTTTAAAAATTCCGTACATATAATTGTTTTAAAACAATATTAGTCATGAATTTGGACAGTAAAATTAGGATCAACCTCGTTCCATCAATGACAATGCTGTGAGCTGACTACCGCATTAGAAGTAAACGTTGTCGTCTCTGAAAAAAGTATACACTGTGCCATAAAATTATCTTCTAACCCCTTGGAAACAAGCACAAAATTCAAACCTTCTATTAAAATCTCCTAGTTTTAGAGTGTAAATGAATTGAAGTTTGTAAGGTTTAAATGTTTAATTTTAATATCGCAGCAACTAGATGAAGCCACAACCACATAAAGCTAACTTTTGCTTTAACAAATCTACTGTTGAGAGCATTACTTGATTTTGAATTTCTTCAATAGTAACCCATGCTTGATGTTTTTTTTTGTATTTATTATCAACATTTCCAAAACTCTTTAACATTTTCATTATTTTACTTACTATTGCAAAATGTACATTTTTATCGGAATGGTATTAAAGATTATGGCAGCTTTCGTATAAGTTTTGTAGTTATCTCCAATAATTGAAACAATTTGAATTTTATTTTCAAGATTCAATTTTAAGGGCATTTTTACCACTTAAATAAGTACATTACAAATTGACGTTTTGAAGCTTACTGACATTGGTGAGATATGTCTCGAAACGTTACAGAGATGTATCGAAAAATGTTAAAAATTAAAATTTTCTTGTTCAAAATCGGTATGTTGACGTAAAATGTCATTAAAAGCAGTTTCTTTATTATTGTTTTTTCACATTTAAAAATTAACGATAATTTACTCTTGGGCCAAATTCATTCTATTTGAAAAATCTTGCATACAACGGAAAAAATTTGATACATGATAGTTGCATTTTAGATTTTAGGCCATGCAGCACTTTTTATGAAGAATGACTTTTCCCTAAATTCGATATTAAAAAAGTTTTCCATTTGTTGCTAACTTTTTCTGATATACTATGTATAATACACATAATATACTTTTTTTGTAGATATAACCTTGAATGATTTTGCAAACTCTCCGGTATGCAAAAATCGCCTGAAGAAATCTACTAGCAACGTCATGACTGTTTTAAAAAAATTTGAGGAGGAAAAAAGTTGGGATGAACTGCCAGAGGATTTTGAGGTTAATTTCATTGAGCAGGAAGATGAGGAGGGCAATGTAATCTATGTAGTAAACAAATCAGAACCGAGACGTAGGAAAAAGACCATTTCTGGACCATCTGAGGAAGAACAAGGAAATATTTATCCCATAGATATATGGTTCCTGCTATCGAAGTATATTAGACCTGAAGACATCGGCCGGTTTGCTGGAATTTGTAAAATGTCTTTCGAGGTGGTTTGTAGCGCACAGTTCTGGTATGGAATGTACAAAAGATACTATGATTCATCAATAAGTCTACCTGAAGAGTTACAAATGGAATCAATGTTCAGAAAATATGGCCTTCGTGCTTCAGTTGTCAGAGCATTACATTACATGTATCCTCCTTATATTAATAAACTAAAAACAATTTCTGCCACCTTTGAAATACATCCTGCTGTCCTTCAAAAACGAATATGTGAGTCATTGTGGTACACCAAGAAAATAAACTGGATATATTATTTCAAAATGAAGGAGAAAGGAGCTCATAATATTTTGAACCATTCCAAGTCAACTTTAAAGAGACCCGATTTACTTGAGATTCTTGATGATGTCTGTGCCAACCCTGACGAAAGCTGTTGCGTCTTACAAGTATTTTGTAAGGAATTTGCCGCTGTGCCACCAGTTATTGGTAAGAAAATGTAACAAGTGAAGAAAAGTAACGTTCTTCCAGTCTGAATTGGTCCAGCTGAAAAAAATAAAATAAAATTTAATAGCCAGTATACAGACACACAAAGATCGAGATACCGATCCATAGGCGTGCCATATTTAAAGAAATATAAAAGATTGTTACTCATTTTGTCAACGAACTTTTATAACGGGGTTTAGGTAGTAGAAACATTATTTTGGAGTTGATTTTTTGACATAAAAGTTAGTAATATAGCAACTTAACTGAAATAAGTATCTAAATAAATAGAATATCAAAAAATTTCATTGTCTGGCTAAGACCACGAGGAGGTGTGGAGGAAACAAACAAATTTTTATGCTTTTGTTTAGTGGGTACAGTAAAACCGTTACAAATACATACATACAAAAAACTTTAGAATCGACATTAATGAGATGTTTGTTTTTCTTTCAGGTAATTTTTGCAAATCTGTTTCAAAATTCGACATTTTCCTACGTCGACATTTTCGACATAAAATTAAACATTTTTACTGGTTTTCTAAGTTAACATCATTCAAACAAGTACGTGTCGAACTTTTTATAAATCCCACCTTTAGGCAAAAAGTTTCACAAAGATATGTTGACCTAAAAGCACTAACAACTTGTTGGACAGACTGGCCCAAACATCCTTAAGTTGGGATACCTTTCGGATGTAATGTGGGTGTTATAAAAATCGATTTTCCATGTAAATGTAAAAATTTGTTTCAGTTCATTGCTGCACTGTAATTCAATCAACTTCATTTTTCAAAAAATGGAAATAGAATATTTTTCTAAAAGTATCAGAACGGCATATTTAATATTTTCTAAACTTAAATTAACGTAAATCACATTTTAGGATTAATTTATATTTGTTATATTTTTATTGAAATTTTCATGTTTCAGGACAGATTCTGACTTCGGTATCTGTGACCCTGTCCAATGGCTTCCGTTACCATCGCCTGCAATTGAGCTTTGGGTCTGGTATCCATAAGGACGATTGTAGCACCATCATCCTTGACCCAGTGATTAATTATAAGGTATTGAACTGGTGGCATCCACACTATCCACATAATGCCAGTATACAAGATTTGTTGAGTACAGATGAAGTTATTTAATTCCTGATTTTGTTTGAAGGATCTTATTCAAGGTTCATTTTAATTCCAGGAGATGGATTAGAAATTGATTTATGGTGCAAGTGTGATCAATAAAATTATAAAGGATTTTTAAGGTTTAAGAGATGTAGTTTTTGTTATTTGTTCGATTGATCCATTTCCGAGTTAAATTGTAATTCCAGAGTGCATGAATTTTAAATATGTTTCTTATTTTTCCTTATTTTGGTTCTTGGCATTATGTTTGTAGTTATGTAAATATTAGGAACATTGGGGCGAATTATCAAGAAGAGTATTAATTTATATAAAAAACAAGATTTGTTATCAGTATATCAAAATAATATTTTGTGATTCAGTATACTCGTACTGTGTAAATTAGAATACAGTGTCTATTAAAAGGTTGATTTTTTTATGATACCACATTTAATTGTACACTACTGTAAAACCTTGTACCAATAATTGAGAAGTCAAAAAAAGTTTCTAGGCGATAATGTAGATTTATTTTTTCAAATGATCCTGTTATTATTTCTCTAATTGTAATAAATACTCTTGTTTATTATTTGGGTTATTACCATTTCCATTCCTAACTGTTTTTCAAAAGACAGATTTGCTCAAAATTTGCTAGTGCTATTGCCAAAATTCTGATGGGGAATGTCTCGGGAGGCGCTTTTCGACTATCAGAGACGATACACCGGAGTGTATTTCGTGAAAAATAACAGTCGAGAGACCCCTGGGTATGCTACGCAATTATTATCAACAAATTAACATGGAGGGGTATTGCTATTACCTGCGAGATTATCGCAAATGTGTAATTTAACGCCAACATCGGATACGCCTCAGCATCTCCACTAAACCGTGGAATCAGGGGCAGGAGAGTTTGTAAGGGGTTACGTTCCAAAAATTGGTAATTCGTATAATGAGGTGTATTAAAACTGGAACATAAGAGAAACTCATACATATTTGAAAATAAAATTTTTGAATAATATGAAACAACATTTGCTATGTGCATAACACTGGATAAATTGCTAAACTGAATGGTTTTGCCATTTCAAGGTACAGAAGCAATGGTCCCAATGGAAATACAAAACTATCCGGCTTCAAACGGTACCAAAATAGTTATTAAAGGTTCGATGTTTTATTGTTCAAAATGCAACTGACGACTTGTCTTTTTTTGATCACATTAATCATATACTATGGTTATTTTTCACGCCAGTTGTCAAATAATTTTGAAATTTAAATGAACCAAAAGTTGATTCAATATTCGATATTTAAGTTACTCCTCACCTGTCCATTTTTTAAATAAATTTTATATGGTCACGATCATTCAAGTATAAATCACATCATTAGGGTGAGTTCTCTACGTAGTGCAATACGCATTGCGCCATTCGAATACTCCACCATAGTGAACCTGTTTTTAAAAATAAAAATAGTCTTGTGTAGATGTTTGAAAACTCACTTTTACCATTTTCGGGAATCGCACAAGATCCAATCCCTCTTTGCATTTAAAATATTCACGTATTCAAATTAGGGGAAGTAATCAGTAACCGGATTAAATTTTATACTTTACATTTTAATTGGATGCGGGGGCTCCACATACTCAAATTAATGAAAAAATTAAGAAACCATTTCCTAAGAGGGACAAAACAATTTAGCAGAAATAAACAATTTTTTTAATTAGTTTTCCGGAATGAAACAAAGTTGAAGAAAAAATATTTTTTAATATAATAATAACAAGTGTCATTCCTAATGAAATTGATCAATTAAAATGAATGATGAAAGTGATATAATGAAGCAAAATCAAATTCAATGTGGTCCTGACGAAATGTCCCTTCAAATGATTGCAGAACATAAATTAGTCATATTATAATTTATAATGTGTATTGTGTTATATCATTGCAATATCACTGCAATATCATTGCAGTTCATCTCTAAGTCGTGATAAAAGCCTGGAAAAGTGAAAAGATTTAGAAAGGCTAGGTAAAGAAATAATTGGCAAATAAATAAAAATCAGTCTGTTTGTAGTCTCTGGCATGTATACATTAGTCGTTTGACCGGTCATTTGTTTTTCAGTTTGGTGATTTCCTTCGTACAAGTTTTTTGGGGTGTGCGTTAACATGTTTATAAGGTTAGCACACTTGAAACTTGCACAACTTGTACAACATCGGTAATTTTTCAGCAAAAATCTGTTCCCAAATGAAATTTCTCTCTGAGAGAAAAAAATTATTATTTCCAATATTTATTGTGCTTTCTAGCACAATAGCATTCTACACTGAAAGTGGAGGACGTTGCGAACATGTTTGCAATAATGACAGGGGTGGGGAAATCAAGCATTTACAAAGTAATTAAGGAAAATAAACAAGGATCTATTAAATTTTCCAAAAGATATACTTTGCGGTAGAAGAGAATTAGAAACTGATGACGAATAACGAATTCGTTAAGATAAAAGGTTCATTCTTTCTTTTAACCGAAATCCCAATATTAGACAAAATTCTACAATTAACCAGTGATGATGATGACTTTCCTACTATGTCGAAGGAACATTATGAGATACATTAAACGAAATTAATTTTTCTTGGGAAAAAAGTAACAGAAAACTCTGTTCTAACTGATTACAATGAAGTCATTTTGTGGAGAAGATAATATTTGCGATTAAACAATTTACACAAGAAAATAAAAAAATATATTATTTAGATGAAAAATATGGGTTAATGCTGTGCATAACGTTGCAAAAAAATGTGACAAAAATATTGAAAGTGCTCGTCAAGCATGTACAGGAGGTTGGTCTACAGGCTTGAAATCATCTAGTGGAAAAGGGAAAAGGATCATTATCACACACAAACAAACAGGATTTGTTGAAGGTGGACTTTTGACCTTTGTTTCTCAGAAAACCGGCGATTATCATGAAGATATTAATGCAGATGTATTATTTGAAAAATACTTTGTAAACATGTTAGACCATTTAGCAGTAGGAAGTATAATTGTGATGGATAACGCGAGTTATCATTGCAGACAAGTCGAGAAGAGGCACCTACTACATCGTAGAATAAAGCTGACATAATTAACTGGTTAGATATTAAAAAAAAATGGTGAATCAATTCACTATGGCACTGATATTGTCAAAAAGGAACTACTTTTCATTGTTAATTGTATAAAATCGACTGTGATCAAAAAATAAGGTGAAATTGTCATTTAAAACTCCTGGGAAAGGCAGGTAATTTTTTTTCCTAGGTTTGGTAGGACTGTCTATAACATTTGCCAAGCATCTGTTTGTCAAAAGGTTTAATTATCTCTTAGTTACACGTGTTTTTGTAAACAACCAAAAGTGAATTTTTTGATTTTTACAATGGGTGATTTTGTTGAGCAAAGAACTTGCATCGAATTTTGTTTTCGGAACGAATATTCTTGTACGGTCACGTTGAAAATGTTGCGGAAAGCCTTTGGTGATCAAACTATGGCACAAAAAAAACGTTTATAAGTGGCACAACGAGTTCAAAGCGAGCCGAGAACGCGTTGAAGACGAACCGCGCTCTGGACGACAATCAACGTCTACTGACGAGTGCCACGTCCAAAAAATCAAAGATTTGGTGCTTGAAAATCGTCGATTGACAATTAGAGACCTCTCTGATAGTGTTGGAATATGATTTGGCTCAGCCCAAACCATTTTGAAGGATGTTTTGTGTCTCAAACGCGTCAAGTCTCGATTGGTGCCAAAATCGCCTAATTTTTGGAAAAAAGCATTTGTTCTTCGCGACTTTTATTCCACAAACTGGATTCATATCGTTCCACAACCACCGTATTCGCCTGATTTGACACCGTGCGACTACTGGCTGTTCAGCAAACTCAAAAGGCCAATGCGGGACATAAAAACCGAATCGAAGAAGGTCTTGAAGGCTATACCGAAAAAAGACTATTCTGACTGTTTCGAGGACTGGAAAAAGCGTTGGCAAAAGTGCGTTTTATCGAACGGGGATTACTTTGAAGGGGATGAAATTGATTTGGAAAAATAAATAATGAATTTTATAAACAAATTCACCTTACTTTTTGATCGCAGTAAAAAAAGTTACAAAAAGTATGATGTAGATGAAATGGCACGACATCGAGGCATCACAATTGTAAGATTTCCGTCGTATCATTTTCAATTAAATCCAATCGAATTGATATGGGCCCAAGTGAAAGGCCATGTTGCAAGATACAACACAATTTTACATCGAAAGATGTAAAAGTACTGTTATCAAATTGAATGCAAAGTGTAACCCCCAAAAATTCGAAAAAAATGTAAATCATACCATAAAGGAAGAGGCAAAACTTTGGGAACTTTATAATTTCATTGATAGAATAATAGAACCCCCGATTATCACAATAAATAACGATGGTAGCTCCTCTGAATTGTCAGATGATTATTATTATAAGTATTAACGAATTTCAAATTGAAATAATTTATAATGTTAATTTTGTATATTCATATATTGTGTTGTTAGTATGTAATTAGTATTGATGAACTGCAATAAGCAAGCAACGTTTTAACCATGTCAATTTTAACAAACGCCAGTCCTAAGCCTGGATAAAATAGGAAGGAAATGTTGCGTTTGAATTATAACAGTGAAGTATACTACTCATAATTAAAACATTATGCATTATTCCTGTCGTTTCTGTCGAAAACGCGAAACGCCATTGGCATTTCGATATCCTGTCGCTTAAGCGCTGAATTTCTTCTTCTACTTCTAGTTCCTCTTCTTCGGACCTTTTGTTCTGACACCGCTATACAGAGTGGTCGCTAAAGTTATTGAAAAACAGGTGAAAATGCATGGATTGATTATACGATAATACGATTTACGATAATCGCGATGTTACGATAATGTTAGGAGGAGCTGACGTACATCATGCAATTTAAAATTATTGTCGTTTCTAGCAACGTTTCCTTTTACTTGAAAATAAATCTACAAAACATAATACATGATATTTCATCAAAATCACGTCAGATTATAATGTGTTCGAATAACCTACTGGCGCTGTAATGAACTGTAACGCTCCTGGAATATTGCTTTTAAATTAATGTTCCCTGCCATCTCACGCCTAGACAGGGACGCTCCTAGAGCTCCGAAAATTGATCAGTGCTTTTATTTTTTAAAAGAGCCCAGCATGTTATATGTTCCTCTCATGTATTTACTATCGAAATGCGTTTTACTGGGATGGTTCAGATATATTACGGTTTTAGAAGAATTCACACTTTTCTCGGATTTTACCAAAAGGAAAAACTTGAAAAATAGTTAATAGGGTTTCCGTTTACTTTTCACACATGGGAAATTCAAAAAGAATCTGTAGGAAATTATTTGATTGGATGAATTGATAATTTATTGCAATCACTTCCTATCTTGAATGCTAATATAATAATAATAACCACCACAACAACCTATCAACTAAGTGTTTGCCTTATCTGACACGAAACCAATTACATTGATTCCAAATAACGCCAAATTAATTTTTCTAATACGCCATCATCTCATTTCAACTCATCGGCTGTGTGTAAATATATCGGGCATGTAAATACATATATCGCCTAGAACGTATCGAATACGTCCATAAACGTTCGAAATATTAATCGAAAGCAAAAATTTAACGTCTACACACGTTCGAGGGTAGGTTATTAATATAGTTATGATACGCTATTTTGGGAAGAGACGAGCTGTTAAGAGAGTTTTGAAGTAAAGGCACGTGAAAACATATGACAGGGATAGGAACATGGTAATACCCAAAAGTTTTGTCCTCATAGAACATTTTGTAGAAAACTATAACGACCAGAAAAGATTTTTTCGACTGCCTTGAAAGTAGAAAAGACATTTTTATGTGTACAGCATGTTTGGCGCAAGACTCGGTTAATTAATTCATGAAGCAGTTTCCAGGTGCTTATAAGTACAGTTTTTCAGTTTAATTCTATGGATGACAAATTGTGATCTCACAATTTAATTTCATAGGATCCCTAAAATGAACATCTATATGCGCGCTCGTCTGCCCCCATCCAGAAAATGGTTATGAAGGATTTATATGTTTAAATATTGTTAGTATATTTTAAAAATATTATATTTATTAAAAAGGTCCTTTTTAAAACTTTTGTGTTTAAATCCATTTTCGCCAAAATCATTTACTTTTAAACCTGATGACTTTTAAACATTTTGTTGAAATCTCGAAAGTTTTCGAAATAGTTCTGGAGAATACTTATGATCTATAATATTATAGGATGTTAATGATAACATAGGTTCTACAATAAAATATTTCACTTAAACATGTTGAAATATTTATATATTTTAAAACGGGATTATGTACCTCATTTTAATTTGTTTTCGCAAAAATGCTGCTGCCATGTTACTTCGGTTATTTATTATCTGCCCCATACATGATACCTCTCAGAAATTGTAAAACCTTTAGGAATATCAACAAAACTTTTTAACTCAAACATAATTCCAATCATTAATGAAGACCCAGATGAATAAAGATCCTACGAATTGGAGTCATGTTCGATTGCTGTTTTACTTAGGTATCCACACTTGTATTTTGTTAATTCTTCTGTGTCAAGTTGTAGAATACATTTTGCGTAGTATGTTGTTTTGTATCAGAATATTTTGTATATTCTGATACTGTTATTTGTAAATATTCTGTATCAGAATATTTTGTTTTTGTTTCGATAATTTTTTTTCTAATACTTTAAAAATAACCATACCAATGAAATATTGTTTAGGAAGAACATTTCGATTTGTTAATAAATATATGAATGAAAATAGGCAAGCATAAAATAGATTTTTGATAGGAGCATAAACTGGCATTATAACAAACATAAACTGGTCATATAATATGTGCACTTTAATACTTCATTACCTTCCATAAGAAGTGTTGAGATTTCGGGAGAAATGAAAGTTTTATGGAACTATAAATAACCGCCGTTCGTAATTACGAAAAACAGAAAACGCCTTATAAACGAAAAATCCGTACCACCAGTTAAGCTTGTATTAACTAAACCCTCTAAAACGTGTTCGACATTTGTTTGACATTTTCGACGGGAACAAATTTAATAAAATAGTCGAACGGTATCTCCCCGAACGGATTGCCCAACACGCGGAACGGAAAGCTCAAACAAAATCCATATGACGCCTAATTAACAACAAATTAATATCTCGCCTGGAACGTTGTTTATGGAAAAATAACGTAAATTCCGAACACCTCATCCTCTCACCTACGGAATGCCTACAATTCCGCTGATCACCGAACCGAAAAAGCAATCAGCTCGGAAACAATCGCAAGGCTACGATATGTTTGGATAATAAACGTTTGTGTAATATTTTTCAGATTTTTTTTCAAATGGCCGAAACACGATTAAAGCCCCATGAGTTTGGGTGAGCGTGCCTGCCTATTGAAACGCACACGCTAAATCATTTAAAGTTTATCTTACCGAGGAAGATTTATCGAGCTAGTGAAAATTTCCAGCTGACAGATTAAAAAAAAAAGAAAACTCGTTAAATGCAAGGAAATTATATATATATATAATATAATTGTATATATATATAATATATTTATATTTATATATATAATATATTTATATTTATATATATAATATATTTATATTTATATATATAATATATTTATATTTATATATATAATATATTTATATATAATTAATATAATTAATTAATATATAATATAATAATATTAATTATTATATATAATTATATAATTATATATTTTAATTTTTATATTATTATTATAATACATATATTATTTATATATATAACATATATTATATACAGTCGAACCTCTATTCAACGAACCTCTATTTAACAAAATTCTCTATTTAGCGAAATTTTGGTTAGAACCGTGAATGTCCCATGTTATTTATTAATAAATTTCTCTCTATTTAGCGAAGACAATCTCTATTTAACAAAGTATAGATAGGGTTATAAACCCATAGCAGTTACCCGGTAGTCTGAATTTCAAGAATGTTCACTCTTATCCTTTCCTAGATTTTTAATGCGGTCATTACGCGGTATTGCTGCCTGCATTTTTTCAGACTGTTTGTTTAAATCTTTAAATTAGTGCGAGGTATTTTTTGAAAACGCAGTATTATTTAAATGCGAAGCGCAATCAAAAATTACAGACTTCCTTAAGAATTCTTAAGTTAAGTCCACATCTGATGTTTTCGTGAGGACCTAATACGGCTTTTGTTTCTTTGTACATTATGTATAATAGCCCTGATAATAGCTTATATGTTTAATCATATAATGCACGTTCATGTAAATACATATTAGTTCATATATTACGTGTATGTATTATTATATATGTATTACGTTCATTAAACTTCACTCAAAATTAGAACTTCAATTATAAAATCATTTTTTATGTCGATTAAACATACATCATTTATATATGTATATACGTATAATACATAATAATTCGGTCTATATATACCGAATTATTCTATATAACGAATTTTCTATATAACGAAGTTTTTTCAGCGGATTTAGGACTTTGTTAAATAGAGGTTCGACTGTATATTATATTAAATAAATATTATTATATCATTATATAATATATATATGTTAGGAAATTATGTATATAATATAAATATATAGATATATTATAATTATATATATAATATAATAATATTAATATATATATATATAATATATATATATATATATATATATATATATATATATATATATATATATATGATTAATTCACAAGATTCCATTAGAATTTGACTCCCTTGCTTAAGGCGAGAATCCAGAATAGGCGATTCGAAAAATTAGTTCTTTTACTCCATTAATTGTTAGTGAAACTATCCAAGAATGTTTCGAAAGTTATATAATTGTATAACTGTACTACAGGACATTAATATAAGGGAGACTTCGGAAAATTATTTTTGTCAATACATCTTTAAAGTAGGGGACTTCGATAAAACGTAGTAGAAGCGCTAGCATAATTACGTTTTCATCATTTTGTAGAGTATGTTGAAAGTTACAAGCAAACTTGTCATCGTATCCAAAAAGCAAAACAGGGCAGCGCTGAACGATGTAGTAAACCACGTAAAGGCACGCAAATCAATACAGCAAGAGTCAGTAGTGTTGAAGATGAAAAATTTTTTGGTGTGCTACCAGTTTATTTATTTTATTTAGCAAATGCCGTATCTACAGGAACATATAGTTCAAGTAAATTATCCCAAATACAGCAGTGTTGTATAAGACAATCAGTAAATTTTGTTACTTACAGTTAATCACTAATTTAAATGAACGTCGCGGTATAAAGCAACAACTTTTTTGTTTTTCAAATTTAAAGAAGACCTACCCATACTGATTATGTTATTCCATTCCATTATTTACATGCTCTTCTACATAAAACATATATAGACTTTATTTCATAGACCCTTCCTTAGACATTCATCTAACTGAAAATAATTTTAATATAGAACTTATGAAAATTTTTCAAATAGCTAAAAACAATTACTACCCTGATGGAATAATAAATATGTTGTATCGAAAATATTTACATCAACAAAGAGATGCATGCTTGTCTCTTCCACTTAAACCACGTATTATACTATGTAAGTATGCTTCTATACCGTTCTACGGGCAGGTTTCTAAAGAAATAAAAAGAATATTGTCAGACCATATAAAAGACTTTTGTGTATCCTTTCACACTAACACTTTTAATATCAACCGTCTTATTAATACAGAGGATATACTACTCCCAAAAGACAGATCAGGTTCTATCCGCTTGAAACATGTTCAAGTTTAGTTATTAAAAACCGTTTTACTTTGTCGTAATGTTTTTTTAACATTAGTGCTGTGACATTGAGCTCCTCCCAAGGATTAAGACATTTAAATGTGAGAACTACAAAACAATGAAAATATTGAGGTAACAGAGTTGATCGGATATTTACAGACCTCCAAATGGCTTATTGATTATCAAAGTTGTACATTTAGTGAGCCTAAGTAGCTAATTATCGCATGATCGTTAATGCGCATGACAACTTTATTTTTCTTCCACCTGTCTTGTAGGTTGAACACTACTACTATTCTTCTGTTGGTCCACACTTGCTTCAGAGACTGCAGTCGAGTTCTTGGTAATTTATTAAATGTTTCGTGAATTGGGAAGTTTTTTGGGAAAGTCGGATTGTTTAATTTACCCAATTCATATAGTGTAGCGTTTTTACGTCGGAGAGATGAAGGTGCTATGTTAGGGCGAACTGGAAACCAGGGGAATGGTGTTATTTTACAGTTCCAGATACTAATATCATTGTATCGTTTAAGTAAACATCAATTATATTATCATGACTGCTTCTACTCCACATAAGACAGCATTACTCAGCAACCGAGTTACTCTGCTGCCGTTTTTAGGGTGTCGTCGTCGCAGGCTCCTCAGTACGTGTCAGCTCATTTCTTGATTACATTATTCCTGCTGTTTAGTTTCTGTCACGTAATCTTCAAATAGCTATTAGATGACAACAATCTATCGAGGGTTAGGCCCAAGTATTCGAAGAAGCGATTGTGCTGTAATCTCCTGCCTCGAAGTTCCACATTCAACTACCTGTTCGCTCAATGGGTACTGAGATGGAATGCGTTGACTTCTGTTTTGCGGGAATTCAGGCAGAGTCTCCACTTTCTGTAATACTCATCTAAGATCTTTAAGTTGATGAGTATCGGTTCGCTCTCTGCAAACGACTTACCCTGGATTGCCACGGCTAGATCGTCAGCGCAACTATACTTTACAACTTCCGTGTCAGACATGTCACTGATGTAAGGATTGAATAAAATGGGAGCTGAGACTGATCCCTGAGGTAAGCTATTTCTAATCTTAAATGATTTGCTTTTGTGTTACCCTACTGGGAGTCTGAAATATCGTTTTTAAGCTTAGTTATCATCAAAGCTATTACACAGGTGATGAGGATGGTATGTGTCATTTGTAGCAAGAATCCATCCTGCCGACAAATCGATGAAGGCTATTGATCTTCGTTTCTGGGCCAAGAACTACTCGCAACAATTTTATTGTGATCTGAAATCGGCTTGACGTTGGGGAGTTGCGTTATCAATGAGATGGTAGGTATATCCTGTTATATATAAGCCTTTTCAGTAATTTGTATCATGTTTTCGGCAAGGCTATGGAGCGGTAGCTCATCGAGTCATCTTCAGGCTTCTCTGCTTTAAGAATGATAATAGTTTACATTATTTTAATTTGTAGAGCGACGTCACCGCTATGCAATATGTCGTAAAATTGTAGTAGCCAAGTGCGAGCTCTTGGTTCGAGGCGTTTTATAAACTGAGGAAACACTCCATCTAGTTCTGCTGGTTTACTAGTCTTAAGTGGTCTTATAACGTTGGTTAGATCTTCTGTTGCAAAAGGCAAACATCCTCTGTGGCATCTCCGTTGGCATCTTTCAACCTCCGCTTAACGTCATAACCTCCCAGTGTTGCATTAACTGGAATATTCCTTGTACGTGCTTTTATGTGTAAAGCTATTTACACCCTCTCACTTAGACAAGTCGCAGCTCCTCATAATTTCCGCAGAAGAAACCTGGCTTATCCACTGTTTTTGGTAAAGTCCAGATTTCCAGTGATCCAAAAACTCTATATAGATCTTTTGCTTCTTTATTACAGCGAAGAATATATTACTTTCTATAGCCTATAGAAATATGTCGATCCGTAGCTGTTTTTGTTAATCCATCAAATCTGTCATAGTTTTCTGTGATTCTTGTGTTACCAGTGAGAAGGTGACAATAAATTCTATGCCTTGTTATAGGTTCACATATTTTTTCGTAGTATTCACAAACTTGACCGACATTTTTATTTATCAAAATTGTAAGAAGGGTTTAAAATTTTAAACTGACATACTTGGCTTCTGTTTCAAGTGATCAACTGCAACTGTGGATCGACATATATCGCATCGGGTCCTTTAGTCGCCACTTCATTTGAGACAAATTGTTGGATTATATTATAGGATAAGGACTGAATTTATTCTACGATTACATGGACACAGACAAAGGCAAAGCTGAAGAAACTGACAGGAATTTATACCAATACTGTCTTATTTGACCTCCAATACTCCAATTGATACTGTCTTACAAGTTTTGTATCGTAGACTTCCTTCAATTCGTTGTAATGGTGGTTCAGAGTTTCTTTCAACTCCACTGAGAATACAAATCTTGGGCTCGGGCTAGTTAGAGTACTTTTTAATATCGGCTGCTAAAGCCTTGATAAAATGCGTATTATTGTTATTGTTCTTCTTTTTTTGTTACTGTTTATTGTAATTGTTTGTTAGAAATTTTGATTTGATTGCGCAAGATGATGCACCTGTATCGATTAACTCTACTAAGAGTTTACTAATTTTACGATCGTCTATGTAAAAGTTGTCGAACTACATGCAGTTTCTCTTAATGATAATGTTTTTTCCTTTTTATATTTTATTGTCTGAATTTATATTTTTGTTCCATTTTTGTACTTCTGTCGTCGTTTGAAAAACGAAACATCTGTTCCTGACCTAGGCTATTGCCTACTTCTGCAAAATGTATGTTGTGATATCTGTCTGACCTTGCACCTCTGTAATTGCTACAATTATTAAAACGACCTCGCAGTCCTCGAATACTGGGCGCGCATGGTTACTATATCGATTATCAGTTTGAAATTGGAATTGGAAATTACGATGTCCGCGTTAATAAGCGTGCCTAAAGTCACGCGAATTATTTTGAGAAAAGGAATGATTTCAATTATGGAAATAAATGCGTGAAAAGTTTCTACCTCTACTTTCCCGCGATATCGGCATTTTTTCGGAATGATGGTGTTTTCTTCATCTTGTGCTCTTCTGACAGCATGTTTTAAGTTTTTAAAATCTCTGTTGGTTGCAGAACCTCACAAGACTCTGCGTTACCGTTTACTTGGAAATGGTTAAATTTACTAAAAGACCTTCCATTTCTCTGCCAAATTATTCGACACTACGGTCCTCTTGTCTCAGACTATGAAACTGAGCCTGGAGCGCTGTATAGCGCTGTTTTTTGTCAAAGGATGATTTTTAACGTCAGGCATCAATGTTTGAACCGCAATGTTTATTTCATACTTTTAATAATTTCACTTATTAAGCTCTTCGTCTTTTAACTTTCCTTGAGAAGACCTTTGTCTAGCAATATCCTTTTCCTGTGTTTAATTGTGATGCTACACATTTTACTTCATGGAGGTTTGTCTCTTACCGTGGAGATTTCATTTTTCTTGATTTAGTTTGGTTAAAGATGTTTTGATCTGTATTTTTTTCATATATTTCATAATATATGAATAATATAATAAAAATATAATATATTTTTCATATATTTTTTAATCATGATGCGCATTAAATCTATTACATATTCAATTTATACATAATAGATAATCGAAATTTACTAGTTTATTCAAAACCCCAAAAATATTTAAATTTATATTACAGAAATGTATTTCAAATGCAAGCTTTTGAAACCTTTTTAAGATCCAAGTTTAGATAAAAAGAAAAGATATTTTTCAAAAAGTATCTGTTTAATATTGTTTAAACGGAGTTTAAATGGTGAATATTCAAAAAATGAGTTTTTTAGATGCATTAAAGAAACACATATAAGAGGGAGTATTAATGTTATTTTTTTATATCTGTTTGAAAAACGCTTCATTTTAGACATGCTAAAAAAATTATAAATAATTTATTTAAATAAATGCAAAAAACTATCTAAATTTGAATTTGCAGTAAACAAAGAAAAAACATAAATTATTTGGAAACTTAGACACAAAGTTGTCTTTTGCTATCTTTAACATTCCGTTAAATTTTGGTTAAAAAATGTTAATTAGTTTATGAATTATTCTATTTGTTTATTAAAAAGTGTATTTTTGCAATCTAAAAAAGGCGGTTGTTGCTGCCATAGTAGAGAAATTTATAAAGAGCTCATTTTTTTTGTCTTGATCTATATTTTCAAAATATTCAATTGGAAATTTAAATTTCAAAGATCCTCCACCCTAAAATGGATTCTAGCTAGCTGATTCTCCCCACCACTTGATACATATAAAAATTTTTTGGAGCACGCTTTTGCAATCGTTATTCATCTTAATAAAATAGATATTTTTCGATATTTACAATGGTCACTGTTAAGTTAAAGAATTGATTTATTTACTCGTGCAATTTCAAGTCTTTTTGTTGATAAGTAAATAAATGGTGAATTTTTAAAAAAATATGGGTACCTCGGATCAAAATGGTCAACTTTTTTTAATTTCGTGAAAAATTATCAGGAAAACAAATATAAAAGTGACATTATAATAAATTTATTCCTTGTAATGTTATTAACGAAAAACCTCATAAACAAATTTTTTTTACATTTTACGTTTTTTTAATACATTTAAAAAACTCATTTTTATGCAATTCTCACCATTTAAACAACGTTTATACAATGGTACCGTGATTTTAAACTGATACTTTTTAAAAACAATTTCTTCTTTTTACCTATACTTGGATTTTAAAAAGGTTTCAACCTGAAACATATTACTTTGAAATTTACGTGTATTAAGATTTCATTTGATTGGTCTATATAATATTGTAACAGCTCAGCAACCCACATACACATTCTACATGGAAACGTCAATAAAGTGACATCAACATATAGCATAATGAAAGAGGAATAAAATCGAAGATTTTCTCTAACATTCAAAATCAGTTTATTCATTATATGATTAGCATACACGGAAATAACTGGGTTCTCCACAGCTGATCCGTCAAATTGTTCACAGACAATTCCCTAGAATTGAATATAGCTAGATTAGAACAGAGTCAACCAAATCGCAAAATACTTCACAAGGTATACAAGTAAATGCTGTAATAAATCATTATTTCTTTTTGCTAATACTTTTAATCCGATCTATTGGGATATTAGTAAAAAGAGCAATTAAATCCAGTGATAGAATAATATGTCTTAGCGATCCAAAGTGTGCTTTATATTATGATGTAATGTTGAAGTAACCTGCTAAAATATTGTCTATTGTTATAGCCATCTATTATTAAGTTACATGATATAGAAATGATACAACTAACGACAATTCTCATATTACGCTTAAGCTAATGAACTTTTCTTAAATCATACAAATTAAGAGAAATACAGTTGTTTGTGAGGAGTTTATAACATTGGTGTTTGTCTACAAATTTTAACAATAAAGTTGGCTTCGTTTTAAAATCGCGCATATACGGTATTACGTAATGATAGTATATTAGAGTGGTCCAATGGAATAAAATTTTCATTGCTGAAATAGATTGCTACTTTAGTAAGTAGCATAATAGCAAAATACATAACTCTAGTTGCTCCGCTTTTATCAGCGCCAAGTATTAATAATTCCAAATTGTACTTGCTAATGCTACAACATAGTATTTAAAACTTAATGCAGGTTTAATTTTACTTTCTCTTTTACTGGATATGTATAGTTACATTGTTGGCAAAACCAATTTAAATCGGACCTTTAAGTTGAATAGCATATATGTTAGACTTCGCATCTAGCTCTATACAAAACAACAGGATATCAAATTAATTTACGGTAATTAAATGTTTATTTTTTTTTTCCTGTTACTATCTGCCTGTTTATTAGGACTTCATTAGACATGTAAATAAGCTGTATTTAAGACAGCTTCGGTTGGGTTAAATCCGAACCTAAAAAGAGTTCTGTCCAAACAACCATATCGATCTAAGTGGCTAATTAAGCCGACTGTTTGAATTCGTCGGTTAGAAACTCGAAATTTTGCTAATTACATTTCGAGTTTGTTGTCTGGTCGTCTTAATTTAAAACTTAAGACATTCGGAAAGTTCGACAGTAGCTAAGTGCCATGGTGGAGCGATCTTCAGCGATTTACGAAATGTTTACTCTCGAAATTCGACAGACCTATTAAAAAAATATTACCACCCCTTGTAGACGTAAAGAGTTAAAAAATTTCATGCGCTTTAATTATTCAAGTTCTGACAACATGTGTCTCATTAGTGACCCACCGCCGAAAGTAGAATTCGCGTTTTATTTACATGTTCATTACCCGTTTTTCCGAGGCGGATTTTCGTCAGGAAAAATATCCTTTTCTTCCCCTTGAAACGCAATTACGCACAATGGAACACAAATACTTAAACCAAACATTTAATATTTTATTCGAGGATAATATGCTGTTGAGGCGGATTTTTTTTATGGTCAGCATTTAGTCATTTAGCTAGTACAGTCCATAGCATGGTACGAGCTGTATGTTTTGATCCACGGAAAAATCAAAACGACAGGTCTTAATTGTCTCATAACAGTTGCAAATAATAATATATTGTTTTGGTTTAGTTAGAAAGCTATTTTGATTTTGTTAAATTTAATGTTTGTTGTCTCATAACATAGATGTTGTGTATTGCAGAGATTTTTACTTCTTTGGAGCAAATGACATTCATTTATATTGTCATGTTAAAACGTATTTGTTCCACTTAACCATTTTATATTATAACGTTTTTATTCAGTCGCCTTGGGTTCTATCCAGGTGGAATTTAATAATAATAATGATTAATAATAATAATAATAATAATAATAATAATAATAATAATAAATGCCTTTATTATTTTTGTTTGTGATATACAAACAGCATACAAAAGGCTAGAGCCGAAGTCTAGCATATATGCTACTCAACTTAACCTCTGTAATCTTGTATAACATAAAAAGTTCATTACAAATGGTTTTTGCCAACAATGTACTTATGTATATCCTGTAAACATAGAAATGGAACAAAAATTAAATTTATATTACAAATTTTACATAGGATTGTAGTGTTACAAAATAATTAAGTAGGTAAGACAATGTTTTAACAAAATACAATATATGTACCTATTGTGAATTAAGTAGTAATTCTTTATAGTTGGCCTTTAACAAATTTAGTGAATGTGCATTAAAAAAGCTAGGAACACTATTGTAAATTGACACAACATTATATGTAAATGATTTTCTGAAAACTGTTTGCCGATATTGTGGAAGCATTAGATTGGGAAATCTAAGATTGAGATCGTGTATATCCTTCCTAAATATTAATGTATTCCTGAGATATAAGGGTGTATGAGTTGTTAGTACACAGGGACAAGTGTAGTTTATATATATTTTCTATCTTCAACCATCCAAGTTCTTTTACTTTGCTTGACACTCTATCATATTTTCTTAGACCATGAACGAATCTGCAATCTAAATCAAATCTAAACATGGGTAAAATATTACCAACCAAAAATGAAAGTAGAGAAAACGACATACTCGCAAAGCAACTTTCTCAAATGATCATTTTTGCGTAGGAATCGATTTTAAACTAACTTCCCTATGAGCTAGAGGTTTATAATTTTTGATACAGCTGACAACTCGATGACAATACCATAATATTGGGTTAGAATAATAATAGATAATAAGATAAGAACTTGAAGAGATATATATACATTATATATATATATATATATATATATATATATATATATATATATACACATACATACGTCACGTATTTAAGTGAAGTGGTCTGTTGTATTGCACGAGTTACAAAACTTTATTTAACGAAAACAAAAGATGAATTGATCCCTTCCTCACCATATACATAGTCTATAAAATTGGTAAGTATTGTAAATATTTGGTAAAACGCAAAGGAAATAATAAAGGTACACTTATTAATAGCACATTTCATCATCTACTAAATGTATATTAAATATAAGTGTATAATAAATAATGACAGTTGCATTGACGATAAATAATTTTTATCTATTATTGCAAGGTGGCAACATATGTAAGTTCTGCCAAGCATGAGGGTTCAGGCTTTCTATTGTTTTAGTTTATTGTATTATTTGAACAAAGGGATTCTGGTTCAACCCTAAAAAATTGTTACTTTCATCCAGTATAGCAAGGTGGAAACATAATCTTATAGAACGATAGATATTATTTTGGGGAAAAGACGACTTTAGACTTAACTTTAAATCTAAAAATGAATTGTTGCTTTAATCTAGTATTTCAAACTATTAACATATATAGGTTCTGCTAAACATGCAGCGTTTACGCAGTGTATTGTTCTAAGTTATTATATTACCTGCTAAATACAAACTGTTTGAAGTACAATTAAGGAAGTTATTTTATATTGAAAGAAATTTATTTTAAAGAATAATAATATTTGAAATAATTATTTGACTAAAAACAAATTTTCGGAGCAATAATATAAAAAAGTTCAAAACCCGTTTCAGATTGAAAAATTAATTATGTAAATGACAAACTCTTAAAACTATGGTGAAGAAGGGAGCTACGCCGCGCAAGTGGCTTTAGAGAAAAAATATTAAAAAATTACATTTTGTAATATTTAAATGAATAAAAATATTGTATAAAAATTTTTCCGATATTTTTGTACTTCAAAAATAATTAGCACGATTAAAAAATATATTATATAACTAAACTTTTATTTATTTATAAACCACGTTTTTAAAATGGACTAATAATATAAAAGAATTTCTCATAAATCCATTAATCCAACGAGATTTATAAACCTATAGAGCTTCATAGTCACGCACAGATTGTCTTAAAAATTTGTGACAGTGAATTTTTATAGATATGAAAATATTTACTACTAACTACAATTCAAAACCCATAGCTCAATACCCATTTTAGTTAGCACTAGTCATAGTCTCATTACATCAAAACATAAATAAGCAAAGTGAGCAAGTCCAGAGATGCTGGAGTTCAAATTTGAGAAAATTCTTTTAATTTCTGAAATATCACCAAGCCGTTAATGTCGTGTAATGAGTGAGTATTTGGCCCAATTAAGTTAATTTTGAAGTGAAACAAAAATGCTTACCTTATTTTAGTTGCTATATAAATAACAAGCGAAGCAACCCACGTGTTGTTTCAATTTCTTTCCGTTTCTTAAAATCCATAGACTCACCAGAAAAGTAATTATATTACGTAGATGATTTTATTAAAATCACGAGATAAAGTTAGATAGTAAGGTGACTTCTTATATTCCAAACTGTTATTTTCAGAAATATTTCCGTCATATTATTCCGGTAAATTTAAATCTGGATCTCTGTTTCACTTGTATTATTTGACATAACAAGTCACAAAAGTGGCAGGTAAAGCATGTATTTCGGGAGTTGCTTGACTTTACAATTTAGTGTTTACGAGGTACGTGATAGGTGAATACAGATAACGTTCCACTCATGATTCCAGAAATACTTTGTACGGCATTAGGGCTTAGGTAATTTAAAAGACATTTGCTTTACATATAGCAACTTAATATACTGTATCAAATAAAAAGCAAGTTAAGTGAGCAATCTAGAAGATGCTGCAGTTTAAAGTTGAGTTACTTCTTAAAATTTTTAAACTTCTTTGCATTTTTCCTGACTCAATACAAAATTATTGTAATATGGTTTTAATAAAAATAAAGCATTAAAGAGCAAAGAGGATCAAATGGCCTGACATTGCAAGACCATGCCGCCGTCAAAATTTCAGAATATACAAGATTTTTTTTAGAGTGGCAAATGTCGGATTTTTTCGTGTTTTGTTTTTATTTGTGCATAATACCAGAACCAACCGGCACAAGGGATAGTGAATGCATCTGTTTAAAGTGCATGGATGCAATCATCCCCTATTTCCAGTAGAGTTTATTGCGTTTATTCAAACAACTTATTATTATTGGTGTTTGTGGAACGTGAAAATAGGTAGACTTTTAAGGGTTCTTTTGTATATATAATATTTTGAGAGAGGCCCTACTATTTTAAATAGGGTGTAGAGTATAAAAAGGACATATAACGAACGTGGAAAAAAAATTTAATGGGAAAATTTCTTCCGCGAATGTAAGGCTTTCGCTATGTCTATTACTACTTAAACTTCATATTGATATATTAACACGTAACTTCAATAATTATATTGTCGTATAATTGAAGTACACGCAGAGGAACAATCTAAAATAAACGTGAATGGCGGATCCCTTATAAGTCACTGAATAGAGGCTTGATCCTCGATTTTTTCCTCCGTCGATCAAACCTAGGTGCAAATATGTTTTCGACCCTCAGGATTCCGAATTTGTAAGTTTCAATCGGCGCAACTCCCGGCAATGGGTTGAAATTCGTAAAAAACACAAACTAAAAAAGATATAATAAAAATTTACCAGCGTGTTTCTCGTGGCAAAATGCAATCTCATAAAATCGAAGCATTTTTGGACAAGGGACACGCTAATCAAGTTACTTTTTTGATATCTTTTTTAGTTTTTGAGAAAATCGTCAAAAACTAAAAATTGTCAGTTTTTGCGAATTTCAACCCCTTGCCGGGGGTTGCGCTGATTGAAACATATAAATTGGGAATCCTGAAGATCGAAAACATGTTTGCGCCCAGGTTTGATCGACGGAGGAAAAAATCTAGGATCAAGCCTCTATTCAGTGGCCGACTAGTATATACCATGGAGAGTATTATGGCTGGCGACATGATCAAAGCTGGAAATCATCGGATTTTGCATTTGTTGTTGCATTTTTTGCAAGAAGTTTAAATTTAATAGATTTATGATGGGTTCTCGGTATACAATACTATCTTTATAACACTTATATACTTATAACACTTACCTGAATATTCAAGATAATGACTCGTCAACCATAGGAGCACAGCGACATTTAACATTTTCAAACCTTTGGCGAATGAGTCTAAATGTCGCCATTTCGTTGCCATACTATAACAGTAAACAACGTCATTCTGATCAGGATCTTTTAACCGAAAGCTCTCCGGTTCAATACGGCCTGCCTCGATTGTTTTTAAGAATTCAAATTGGCGGGATGCTTAGGTTATATTATTAACAAGCTACACTGAAAAATTGATGGAAATTGGATAAGTTAGATAAAAGTTATGAAATTTGGTCGTTTATTAAGCATAATACATTTTAAACTTTGTCGGGGTCGGAAATGATGAACGTTACACTTAGTTATAATGGTCAATTTTAATTGAAAACAAAGTTTTGAAAAATAGAACCGCAACAAAAGCTAATTTGACAGGTTAATAAACGTCGTCGACACAGTGCAATTGTTTTAAATAATATAAAAACTTAATTTTGAATCAACAGATACGTTGTACTTTATTTGTCTTTAAAATAAACGCGATTCCTTAAAAAAAATTAGTTTTCTGGTTTATCAAAGATTTCTTATAATCTCCTCTTTCTTATAAGAGATATTTTAAACAAGAATTATTTAATTTATAAGATCATATTTTCATTAAGACGCTTTCAACTCATTTAAAAATATCACCATAGAAAATCTTAAACTTCTTTGACAATGTCTATAAGTTTCTTTGAAAAATTATTTTCAAAATTATAAAAAAAAATTTCTCAAGACAATTAAGACTTCTTTGAAAATGAGATTAGTTCATTACAAATTTCAAAAATTCTTCAAAAACTCCTATTGCTTTGAAAGTTTCAAATCACCCTGTATTTATTCTCATTGACTTTATTTTGGCGTACGCCTTTTATGTATGATTAATAAAAATATATATGCTGCTTAGACATTAAATATTGAGCATATGTCTCCTAATCCAAGGATAAAATGATAACTAATCCGTTGATAAAAGACGATTTGCTGAGAATGTCCATAAATTATAAATTACTAGTAATTGAGTGGTTTAATGCGCAGATTCAAATACATTACCGGTACATTCGATTAGAATGGTTACATTCACATAATTATAGTGCTCTTACTGTTTAATCACGATCGCTTTGTGTGTTACGACCTAGGTCCCCAAATATTAATTCAGAGCTTCTAAACTAGGGTCAGATTAATTGTTTAAGTTTGTATTAATTTCCAGTGGAAAAAGTGATAGTTCGCGACTAGTTCGCCTTCGGATTAATTAAATTCAAAACTGAATGAAATTATGTCACCGCCTTCTCCAATAAAATTTCACCCTTTAGGGTAAAGTAAAGATAGGGTTTTGGAAGTGAAAGATGTCCTTTATATTCATACAGATGTTTTTAATATGCCACGGAAAGTTAATCACTATAGAAATCGATATCTTTTGTTCTTCAAATAAATGGAAAGCGATATTTCTTATCATCAACATGTGTCACATCTCTGATGACTCTTTGGTCATCAAATATGGAAACTGGCCTTTTCTTTTCATCAGGTTTTTCTCAACAACTTGTTTGTGGCTAGAATGTGTGTTCTAGAGAGAGTATCTAGAATTCATATTGTCACGATATTGTCACGAACACGAGACTTCGACAACCATAAACACAAAACAATTAATTAGACCACGGTCAGGAGCAAGGTGATCCGTGACGTACTTCTAACAACTATTATGAAAACGACACGCATTACAACAACAAGAATAAAGATCGCAAAAAAACGTTGAATATAGATAGAAGGAGGAAAGTAGTGGAGAAGACCAGTTGGGTCCAGACGTGTAGACTAGGACAAGTGCTGTCCAGGGGGGGCCGCCCGGAAGAGGGCCGGCTCTTAAAGGACCGGCCGGACGGCCGGCCTAAGAAGAGGAGAGTAGAAAGAGTACCCGGCCTGAGACTGTGGTCCGTCGTCGAAGGGTCCAAAGAAGAGCCGAACGCCCTAAGAAGAACCTACCATCCGCCTTACCAAGATGCCCTCCGCCACCTCACGTGCTATGGAAGTCAGAAGGTCCGGACGACAGTCGTCGATCTTGTAAGTCACCTTCCTCGCCTCTCACGCTCCAGCCCTTGGGATTCGCTGTGCCTCATTTTCTTCGTGTATTTCATTTCTTTTGTTTGTTGCCCTGACCTTTAGGTTCTCCGCCCCTTGCGAGAAATAAAGCCTTTTCTCCCTTTTCGTTGTAAACCTGTCTCTTTAACAGCAAGCTCTACCCCCATAGCTACCAACCCCTTACCTCACGCGGCCGTGACATAGGGTAAAGATGTCCCGGCTCGTGACAATATGAATAGTGCAACAATTGTGGCAACTCTGGAAGTTGTAGCACGAGATTCCAAAAAAAATTTCAGAAAATAGGACAAGTTGAAATGAATATGTAAGGAGTGAAGGATCCAGCGAATATATTTATAACTCGGGAAGGCTAATGATAAATAGAACTCTTCTTGTGTATCCTCATATATGTAAGTAACGTATCAAGTAATGAGATTGTGAAATAAAGTATGTCAGATTGAAAAAAAAATAAAACTTTAAATTTGTAGTTTTGTGGCAACTCCAATTTATAGCAACTGATGGATTTGTAACTGTGTACGCTGATTGAAAGGAGAAACATTTGTAAAATTCACATGTCTACTACCGCCTACTAACTTGTCACATTGTGCAATTAACAGTCCAGAATCCTTCTTATATATTAGATTTGTTTGTATGGACTATAATTTCAAATACGAAGTTTTGAAATTTATAAATGCTTGTTTTTTGTTTGGATTCGAAGAATTAACAAACAATTAGCGAACGATTCTAATGCTTCAAGTCTTCATAATGAGATAATTGTTAGTAAAGTTAAAAAGTTTTACATGAACTTACATGAATGGGATAATTATTTAGAAGCTCTAACTTTGCTTCGCTATTATATATATATACTATAATTACCGCTGGGATTAGAATACGTTATGACGTTACCGCTGGGATTAGAATACGTTATGACATTCTCTTTCCAAATTGTTCGTCGGAAAAATTTAAAAAACATTTTAATTCTGCTTTTTTTAGATTATAGAGTTTTTGGAGACAAATGTAGACTTTCTTTCGATCACGAAAACACAAAGGAAATTAAACCACACAAGCATTAACTGTCGACATTTTCCATTCGCAAAAAGAAAGTAATGGTCCTTACTTTGTGTCGTGCGTAATTGGGAAAGCAAACCGGTCCTCAAACCGAAGGTTATTACATTAAGTTAATTCCGTCCACGTTATTTAAATTTTGAAGAAGGGAAATATTGTGGATGAGCGGCTGAATTGGATTAAGAATTTTCACGAGGTTAGAACTGTAAAAAGTATAAAACCGACATAGAATTCATGTGAAATTAATGTAAGATGCCGAATTTTTATGCTTCATGAACACGAATATCAAAGGCAACAACCCAGAAAGGTTGTATGGGTAAATACAAACGGTTTATGAAGATTAAATCACATTCTTTTACATTCTTTCAATATAAAAGCTACATCGATTCAGGATAAAATGTAATTTCCATTAATTATAATTTACAAAAGTACAAGACAAACTTTTCCAGGATCACTTTATTGAAGTTATCTGCAACTGACGGTCCAAAGTTTTTTTACAAACACGCCCTTGTTATTAGCAATAAATTTATTTTCAAAAGTATTGTATTATACAAACCACCTAAATTACATGGCTTAATCCACTACTCCCCACTTTAAATCACCCGGCAGTATACACTAATGATTTCAATAGTCATCATACCAGCTGGGGGTATGCTAGGGCCAATGATGGTGGAGAGAATGTTAGCAACTGGTTCAAACAAAATTTGCCTTTTCATGCCAAAGATTTAAAGACCTCCAAATCATGACAGAGTGAGACAAATCCAAATCTGTGTTTAGTGACTACTGATTCACTGAAATTTCCTTTGCTACATAATAGAGTAACACTTTCCGGTTTCCCGCACTCATAGCTTCCTATAATTTTCATATTGGAATCCAACTCCTAAAACCTAGGTGGAATTTCCGGAAGGCAAACTGGGCCAAAAAAGCCGACCCAAATATTCGTTGGATCCAACCAACTCCAGAAAACTACTCCAGGTTTGTCGATATCACAATAAGAGCAGCGAAACGACACATACCCTGTTGCTATATGAAAGACTATATTCCATGTTGGAACGAAAAAATTTGTGTAAAAGGATATACAAGAACAAGAGATCCAAACCTAGGAGAACAACTACTGAAGGTTATTAACGATTGAGGAATTAGACTTTACTCGCAATAGCCAACAACCCTGGACTCTTCTCCGAAAACTGGGAGATGCAGCTTCTAAACGAACCAGATGCATCCCCATCCCAGATAGTTTTACATATTAACAAACGAGCAGAAAATATTCCAAGTGACAAAAATCGAGGCAGCTATCATCAAGGAACTTAAAGAAACCATCAAAAACACAAAAGAAGGCGTGAATATCTCGTCATCATCCTCCAAAAGTAAATTACGGAAAACAAAAAGTTTTCACTATTTGTTGCTACACTTTCTTTTATATCTTTCTGTCGGTTATTACGTATTCTTTCATATTAATTCAAATATTTGAGCCTCAGATTGCAGGGTTGAACCAAAAAGTTGTTTTCATTTCTGTACCTGATTTAATGTCATTGTAAACATATTTTAACTAAGATGCCATGAGAAAATGCTAAACCTATCGGCGCCATGAACTGCAAGTGTTTGAAATCTCTTGAGATGCACATTATAATAGTTATTTCACACATAAATTGTATTTAATAATGGAGATACCCAAATGTCACTATGAATATATTCTTAGATTGAAACTGTGCACATGAATATATTCGTGAAATATCTCGAATAATCCAGATGTGAGATTGATTCCATGAGGTATAGTGCTCCGTTTTAAATTTAATGCACCTGAGGAGAAACATCTTCCCAATTAATTCAGTCGCTGTATTGCTACGACTATAAACTCATTCATCGAAGTGCTTAAACGGAACGCGCGTCACCTTTTATTGCATTTTGGTCGATTTATTACAGTGCGTAACACAAAGTTGCAAATGTAAGTTCGTACAAATATTTTCGAATGTGCGAAAGAGAAAAATGTTTTAAGCAGCTTTAAAATTATTTGTAGGTCACCGATATTCAATTATACTGACGTATTTTGTCTTGGTTTTCATATTTTTGGAGGTATTTACCAAACAATCTGTACACGTGTATATTTCGCTAAAAAAAATTTCATGGTGCCATGTAATTATGGAAATACGGATACATTAACATTCAAATTGCTATTAATCCCTTTGCGAGGGGATTGTCTTTCACATCCATGACAATACGTTGAAAATGTATTGTCGTGGTAATCTGAATTTTTGATTTTCTGAAAAAATTGATGGAAATCGATTTATTTTCTAATTAAATACCATCTAATCACGGATATCATAAATAAATTAAAGAGATATGAGCTAATGAATCCGAGTGAGGTAGTATAAGTAGATAAGAAAACGATAAAGAGGAAGATATTTTATTATACCACAAAAATAAAAGATTTGTGGGTATAGCTAAGATATACAATTCAAGAGGTATGAAACGATGAATGATCGATGCATAACACTTCACTAAAAAAATAGGGCTTATCTGATCATGACAGTGTCAGACCCTGTAAGGCCTCTGTCTAGGGTACAGGCGCAGCTGCTGTCTTGTAGTTATCGCTGTTGGTACGTCACAGGCTAGAAAAAGACAACAGCGACCACAAATTATTTATTTCTCTACGATAGAGGTTGAGCGATGGGCCAACAACTCAGCACTGTAAAAATATTATTGATCGTATTCGGTCTAAAAGCAAAGCCTCAGAATTCGAACGATTACAGCAGGAAACGACATATGCAAAGAAACCGTAAATATTTTTGGAATGTGGAATGTGCAGCGAATATCTACTATACCAAGAGAATTATCCCAATAGTAAAAACAACATAATGTGTCTTATACCGAATGACAATTTAAAAGCTTAAATGTGACTTAAATGTAGAACTAACGACAGTTCTAAAAATTGACGAGACAAGTCGATTTTTATTTCGAGGAGGAACTATTTTGGGCATATTTTCAACCGTTTAGCCAGGGTGAATTCCACCTCTAAAATTTAAATAGGAGAGAGGGGTCAAGTGTACCTCATTTTAAAGCTTATCAAATTCTGATTTTGTCGTTTTTTTATTTTTAAAATTTGGTTCAGTAATTTTCGACAATATGAAGAAAAGGTATTGCTTAGATAAAAAATAAAGTGATAATTTAGAAGATTTAGAAGTTAATTTTTATTTAGATATTGATGTTTTGGTATACTTTGGTTGTTTTTTATCGTGTCTTATTAAAAAAAGTTTTACGAAAATTTGAAATAAAATAATGATCATTATCAAAGAATTAATTGATTTATTTGAAAAGAGGTTCTTATAATAGATGCTTAAAATGGTTTCCGTTATTCTCAAGACAATAGTGTCTTTAGATATGTGACGACATTCTTGAGTAATTCTATCTTTCAGTTCTTCAACTGAATCAGGTTGGGAATGAAAGACAGCAAATTTTAAATAACCCCAAAGGCAAAAATCCATAAGGGTTAGGTCGAGTGAACGTAGTGGCTATTCCACTGTTCCTCTTTTAGCAATCCACTGATTTTGATATTATTCATCCAACCGTTGTCTAACAGGGAGTACATAGTGGGGAGGTGCTCCATCTTGTTGAAAATGGAGTAACCCTTCTATTAAAGAAAGATTGCCATCTTTCTTTTTGATTTTTTAATTCTTGTATTATAAATGGTTTTTATGTTGTATTTAACATTTCAACATATATTTGACCAATCAAATTTCAATCTATGAATAACGGGCCGATTATTGAATCTCCTAAAGTGCCAGGTCATACATTCGCCTTTTCAGGGTACTGAGTATGACTTCCCTAAAAATATGACGATTTTCATCACAGCAATGCCGGCAGTTCTGTCTATTTACACATTCATTAAGATAATAGGTGGATTCATCAGTGAAAGAAATGTTTTTTAAGAGTCGGGGCTCGACAATAATTCGGGCAGTCATTAATTCACAATATTCGATTCGTCTATCTGTATCATCATATCCAAGTTCCTGGAGAATTCTCATCTTATAAGGATGGAATTTGTGGAGTTTCAGAACATTTCTCATGTGATAGGCCAATCTCTGTGGCTGTTTGACGAGTTGACAAAACTGGATTAATAGCGATTTGCGTGTAATTCTTTTTTTTTATCGGCGACAGATCCAGTTTCCTCAAATTTGAAACCACGGAACCATGGAACATCCTTCCCAGATTTAAAGAGAACGTACGTTTGATAAAATATTGATACTCATCAGTAAGTTGACATAAATTTATTCAATTTTGATCAGCAATATCATAAAATCGAAGCATTTTTGCACAAGGGACACGCTAATCAAGTTGTTTTTTGATATCTTTTTTAGTTTTTGAGAAAATCGCCAAAAAATAAAAAATTGTCGATTTTTGCGAATTTCAACCCCTTGCCGGGGGTTGCGTTGACTGAGACCTACAAATTCGGAATCCTGAGAGTCGAAAGCATATTTGCTCCCAGGTTTGATCGACGGAGGAAAAAATCGAGGATTAAGCCTCCATTCAGTGGCCTGCCCATATGGACTACGCGGCTGCTCCCGGAGAATCGCCACTGTCTACTAAATGGCATTACCAATAACAAACGGATTTTTCGACGGATCAAATATTAGTATTTGACCGTAACATTATTCGTATAACACCGTATTATTCCATTCGTAGGAAGTATAGTTTTAATAATTTTTACGAAATTTTGTTCCTGACATAATTTTATTAACGGATAAAAACGTGTTTTTTTCCTTGTAACCAATTATTCAGCTCCAAGAAAAATCAGACTTTTCGAAATAACCCATTCTTGTGTAGAATCGCATGAGGAACTAAAGGTTATTAGAAAATTTCTCATCCGATGTTTATTTTCTGAGGTATTACGATTTTTCGTAGCATATTTCGATTTCGTTGCATTATTCGTTTAATAAAAACTATTGAATAATTTTAATTCACAAAATATTTGAGACCTATTAAAAAATAGATTCCTATACGAAATATAATGAAAAATATCTAAGGGGTAAAACTACAAAAAAGTCCTATCTACGAATTTACAGTACCTACACTCTAAACCACAACAACTTATTAGTATTAAGTTTTTGACCTTGCAAAGGCCATATTAAAGGAAAAACACGCCAATAGGGTATTCCTATCTAGAGAGACGTTAATTAGTATTCCTTCAGCAGGTTTCGCTGTCCAGCAAACACCAACGAGGAGGTGTGAGTACTCTTCACTCGGAGCTGACAGAAAAGGGATTAGGTATGGAGTAGGGGAGGTAAAAGGGAGATTCATCAAGTGAAAGTAATTCAAAGTATTTTATTCTGAAAATTCATCCCAGGTGAAATAGAGGTCGGGATTAACTACTATCGGACGTGAGATATGACATTTTTGTACTTTTTTAACAACGTGGACAATACTGTACAAAGCACAACACGGCATGTCCGTATTAAAGTGCTGATTGATCAATATAGTATCGGCCTTTTAAAATTTTGGATTTTAAAAATTTCTAATGAATCTTTCTTTGTGGATTCGGTTGGAATTTTATCTAATTAACAGTCGTAAAATCTAAAATATTGTCACGAGCACGAGACTTCGACAACCATCAACAAAAAGTGAAGCGTTTTAAACTTTTGTAAACGCACCAACAATGAAAGTGACAGTTATTTATACAAGCGACATGCCTTGTAATGACAATCGCAAAAATCGCAAAACAATGTATGAGTATAAATAGAAAAAGGAAAGGTGCGGAGAGGGGGCCCAGAGAGTGTGGTCTAGGACGGTGTCGCCCAGAGGGGCCGACCAAAGGGTCGTCCCTGAGGGCAGGCCGGACAGCCGGTTGAGATAGTAGAGAGAGTATCTGAACTGAGAAAGTGGTCTGTCAACGAAGGGTCCGAAGAAGAACCTACCATCCGAAGATGACCTCCGCCCCGTCGCGCTTTGTGGAAGTCAGGAGGTCCGGATGACAGTCGTCTATTTTGTAAGTTACCTCCCTTGCCTCTCACGCTCCAACCCCTAGGATTCGTTGTGCCCAAGTCTCATTTTCTCTTTTAGTCATTTTGTTTGTTTGTTTGTTTTGTTGTCCTGGCCTATAGGTTCTTCGCTCCAGGCCAAAAATAAAACCTTTTCTTCTTTTTGTTTTCTATCTGTTTTATTCATAGCAGACCCCTGCCCACCTCCCTGTGGTTACCAACCCCCTATCTCACGCGGTCGTGACACAGGGTGAAGAAGACCCGGCACGTGACAATATCAGCTTTCTCAGTTGCAAAATTTAGTGTGTTGTTAGTTTGCCGGGAATAACACGCTACGTTTTCTATAACTATTATTGAATTGGGTGCAGTATTTGGTAGTAGCTGTTTGGAAAACCATTTCTTAAACAAAATCCCACTCATATCTTGATGATAATCAGCAAAACATTGATTTACATTTTTGCTGAAAGCAGCAAAGTAAGCGGAATGGAATTGGCATGTAGAATGATTATTCTTTTCTTACAATTTTGTGAATTACCCAACCGTATTTGACTGTGTCGTGTGGATCGAACCAGGTTCATTTAAATATACAAATAAACATATAAATAAAGTAATAAATATATAAATATGTCAGCTTCACTTATGACACAGACCCTCACACAGATGGGGAGAAAATACTACAAGAATCACTTATGAACTCTGAAACACAATTTGTTCTTTCGCATTATACCAATCAAAATTTATCAAGACAAGTTGATTTTAAAATTCAAATGTTCACGATAATCTGCTTAAATATAGTATAATAAATTTTTAGTTGCCTTGCTATATGTCACCCAGTGGCATCTTTTAGATTACATTAAAAAAAACTTTAATATATAGGATACCCTCTATACTTCAAGTAATATTTTTTTTCTATTTGTATTTTGAATACCAGGAAAAAAAATAATTAGCGAATTTGGAAAATTGTAGTATTCCACTTTTTGAATTTAAAAATTTTCAAAGAATGTTTATTAGTTTTTCAAACTCTTTTATTTTTTACAGTTAGGTAACTGTATTTAAATTAAATAGCGGAAAAATGCAAAAAAATAAAATCTAGGTGATGGTATTAAAAGTGTCTCGCCTAGCAATGAAAAATACATAGGAGATATATAGGAAAGATGTGTCGCATTTTTGACTACGTAATATCTATAAAAATGTTCAAATATCGTAAAGATTATAATTGGATAGATAACTTCCACACACCTCTCACGTCCTGCAGGTGTCGTCAAAACCTACATTTAAATTATATTCAAGGAAGAAAAAGACATCAAGCGGCATAAAAGGAATTGACGCCACGTGTCCTCTTTGTGATCGTTCTGGTAGTTCACAGTTGTTACTTATTTGAGTAGTACATACACTTCATTCATTTTTGTTAAGCTTATCAATTATGGAATTTTTATGTTCATTTTAGAGTTTAGTTATTGCAGATAATTTGGGGCTATTCATTGCAAATCATTTAGCTGCATTGGCCGTATGGAAAATTTAATCAATACTTGTGCAAAAAGTTGATATTATAATTGCTTATTAAAACTAAAACTTAATATCAAAACTTGACAACATCGATGTCATTTAGGCACTGCCAAAACTGAAATAATAAAATATTGTAACAGAATTTCCATAAAAAATATTTTACTAACCAACCAATAAATAAGTTCGGAATCATAAACTCTTCTCAATTGCCATAAAAAACTATTGCGTATCCCTTTTATCAAAATTTAATCTTTGAACTTACGTCAAACAGATTGAAACGGTAATCCATCATTAAAATTTCTTCTCTAGGGGAAAAATATGACGAATAGAGTGTGACGAATGGGGGAAAGACAAATCAAACGTAAAGGAAAGGTCCTTGTTTACAGTAATTGCTTGTTCTGTTTATTAAACTAACAGAGAAGGCAATGTTGAATCAAGAGAAACAATAACTGGCGTGCGGTAAATTCAGTCAAGTTTAAATTAATTTTACACCGGAGAGGAGACAAGAAAGGGTTATACCGAGTGCTTGTGAAATAAATTAGGTATTTTAATGTTATTTCATAAACTTCGTAGCAAACAAAAAAATTGGGATTAGTGCTGAAACAATAATTTTATATCATCATTAGCATAAAGCTTCGTACTGTATTATCAATTATTTCTGCTATAGATGCCTTTGAGTTTATCAGCATTAATTTTCATTAAGCATTTTAATACACGTTTCATACATCTGCCAAAATTCCTTAAAATTATTTGGAATGTATAATAGTGGCATCTAATAGAGGAATTTTATAATTCTTTTTTGTTTAAAATAACTTGAATAACGTGTATTTAATTGTTTTAGCAAATACATTATAATGAAAGCATAATGCTGAAATCAATGCTGCATTGATTTTCAGGTGTTGTTCGCCATTTCAAAAAAAAGTTTATTTCTTCTAGTTGTACTCTATTATCAGCTAGTTTATCACATTATATTAGATATTTAAATTATTTAACAATAGAAGAATTCTAATGACGACTTTAAATGAACACGTGCTCGGCGCTCAAATTTAATGGCCGTAGTGGACCTGTCTAATTCTCGATACTAATAGGCATTTCATATACAGGTATGTATTGTAGCGACTAACAAAATTTACCGGCACCAAACATATGGGGGAAGGTTGAACGGTACGTTACATGAATACTCTGCTTTTGTAAAGGGGAAAACGTATTTTTTGAATACGCTCGGTATAAAATCGATAATTTTTTTGTTTTTTTACTGAACAATTCTGACTGGATGGACCTCATACCATTACTGTGGTAGCGGTGGTGGTGGGGCGAGAGGCGCAAGCTTCGAGTCAGGCTGCCACGGCTGGTGTGGGTTCCGAACCCTACCGAAACCATGGCTGTTGTTGTATGTATTGCCAATTGTATGTATTGTTGTATGGGAAGTGGGTAAAATGTATCCAAAATTCCGTTCGCATTCATGCTGATAACCAAGGCTGATAAGTTCGGATATTCTGTGGGAGGGCAGAATCATATATCCTGAGTCGGTGAAGTACGGGATATGTACTTAGGGTGAAGCCTAAAGTTGGTACAACTGTGCCTGAGGACCGTGGTTTGAAAGCCACGTAATGACTTTTGTTTATAGTAAGACCATAAAGTTAAGGAGCCATACGTAAAATTCTTAATTAATCCTCAATTCTTGAAATTTACAGATCAGTGCAAAATTAGCTTAAAACAAGTAAAATGTAAAAATGTTGGTCGACAACGTTTGCCAGTGGAGTTCAAAATGGCTTTGGAGACAAAGTCCAGCAGAAATCTAGCAACACGTTTGGCATGTTTACACCATACAAACTCTGCATACATCAACTGCAGCTCGGAACTTGTTTCCTCTGTGAGATTTTCATACCATCTTTCGCCTGGAATGATCTTGAAGGTTCTCATTAAGCATAGGTAGCGCAAAAGGCGTCTCGACACTAATGATAAATTTATTTCAAACTTTCATATACAAATTTAGTCCAAACAATTTTGAAAGTATGGTGGATCCCCTTAATAATATAATGTTAATCGTGGCGACCAGATTAGTGGAATCAGTTTGTCAAACACTATATCAGTATACGTAGGTTTGAGTGCGTGGGTGTGTATGGCATTCTTATGTGGTTAGCTCGAGGGGGATGAATTGTTCTTCTTCAGCTTCTCCTACTCCTCCCTTCCCTCCTCTTCCACCTCCTCCGGAATTCCCCGAGAATAACGGTAAGGAAGAAAAAATAAGCGTCGCGAGCGGCGCACGGGGAGCCGATTGGCCGCGGAGGCGGCGCCTCAGGAGCGTCGCGGCGCTATAAATTCGGCTAGCATCGAAACGCTACCTCTCACTGTGCAGAGTCGACCGTGTCCGATTTCCAAAACTTCCGAGAGAGCGGAGAAGTTCCTCAAGAGGGTACAACAGGTGTTACGAGCAAGGTAAGTCCGAGCAGAATATCATACATATTTTGATTTTCAATTTAATATCTGATGTTTGTGGTTTTGCGACAAATTGTATTTTTGGGGTAATATGTTAGTCGTATTTATCGCGGCTGATGTATTAAAATCGCAACTAATTAATGATTTTTACACTTTTAAAAACATTAGTTTTGCCAAAAATAGAAAAATATTAAGAATCTAGAGTATAAATGAAAACAATCCACATTTTCAATATGACATATTTTTTTGTTTTAACAAAGTCGTTTTGTAAAACAAAATTGGAATCGGAAATCTCAATACTCTATGTATTTTATAAGTTAGAAATAAATTCATTATGTTGAAAACCAAAAATTTTCAGGGAATTTTATAAAAATCGCATTACACATATCAGTATGAACTTTACAAAATCTAATAAATTTAGAATCAACATATATTGAACCTATGATCGTATTAAATAGGTAAAGGGATATAGAATTTATAGAATAACATAGTTTTCTCAATTTTACAATTCTTAGAAAGTTATATGACTTTATAAAGTTCACAAATTTTTAAGACATTAACACAGACAATATTGCGTTGCACTCTAAATGGCGTTTGCTAATATTATACTTAATAAATATAAAGTAACATATAGTTTGTTAAGTTTTATTCAATATTTTACTACTGTAAAAATTTTGTAGTTGATGATTTAAGGATTTATTTAAACGAATTACTAAGAGGTTAATATTATAAAGCATTTTAAAAATCTCCAAAGTGTACTTCATAAATTAACTATTCATTTTATAACGTCGCAAAACTTAAATTTGTGGTATCACAAAAAGTATTTTTTAATGTCCCAAAAGGTACTTTTTAAATTCGACATACAGTTTGTAATTTTCCTTGACGCTGTTTTTTAAATTTGCAAAAATGTGTTACGATTTCTGAAAATGTATTTCGTAATTTTACTAGACATATTTTACAGATCCAGAATTAAAATTTTGTCATTTTGCTAAACACATTTGATGTTTAAATACACACCTTTTGCTTATATACCCTATATTTTGTAATTTCACGAAACATGCTTTGTAGTTTCACAAATGTGACTATTTTTCAACAACTTTTATTCTATAAAATTCTTTATACCTATGTAATCTCTACAAAATTTCAGTGTTGTGATATTACATGATTTTATAGAATTTCTATTTGTCTATAAAGCTTCATAGGCAAAATCCAACAGTGCATTATATTGTCCAATTTCATGTAATAATTTTCTGATAGGAAAATGAGCGCTGCGCGTTTAGAATTTATGCATTTCTTAAGCTCGTTTGCACAAATGACAATTTGTTACATACTTCATTGGGTAAGTATTCTTACTCCACCTACTACAGTGCAAGTACACATTAGGAAATAAATGCAGTGTTAAATTGCATATTTCGTTTTGACATAAATTTAATGTATCATGTAGTTGACAGTCTCAACAACTAACAACAAGTAAAATATTACATTAAATTTGCCAAAGTACTGTATTCATAGATCAAAACAAAAGGACCGTAATTAGAAATTACCCATTATTGATATTTTTTTAACGTTTCTACTATCATCAACTTTCATTTTCAGGATTCAAAAAGTAAAAAGAGTTAAAATATATAAAAAATACATATAAATGTATAAAAATATGGTTTAATAGCAGCCCTTACGCTCAATTACATATAAAACTAATTAATATTTGCCACCGGTTTACGGACATACAGACGGGCAATTTCTCGTTTAAAAAACTGCAGACAATCTCGGTCGAAATTCTCACTGCGTTCGCTGGTCCCTTGCTGGCTAATGCAAAAATTTTACTTTTTTCCAATCCGCACGATTACTTCAACGTACGTGTTTCGCGATGTGGTCCGCTCTTCATTTAAAAAAATCTGAAATTTAGGTTACGTCTACTGAATAAAATATTCATATTTCAATTGGATGTTCGTGAATGGAAGATCTTGAGAAAATTGGCGGAAAATTGGAATCGATTGGACAGAAGGTCCCCGATGCATTCAATCCACGAAGATGATTTTAGTTATTTGTGTGTCGGCAATTAGAACAAAAACGAAACTTGATTAGGTGTCGATCTAATTAAAGAATTTTCTCATTTTAGATTTAAACCAAGGAAGTGTATTTTATTCAAATTACTGTTAGATTAATTCACGCACATACTGTTTTCCCATATTTTATAGAATATTTTATTTTGTGTTAAACAGCTTTTTATTCTATTCTTTCGAAAATAATAATTATAAATTAAGATAATGGAGATGGTACAGTTCCAGAAATTTTAACAGAAATTATTAAAAACAACTTATATACAAAAACAAATACTACAATTTAACGTTTTGTCGTTGATTTGATACTTATGCTTTCTCCCTCTCTCTTTCTCTATCTTAACTTATAATAATTATAAACCTTAATTCATCTTTTTAATGAATTTTAAACGTTGAAATTTTTCTTTATTGTAATAATTTTTCTAATGTTTATTGTCCTTTAATGAAAATTTCTAGTCAGCATGATTACCACTAATTATTTCTCACAGTAATATCAAAAAAAATTTCACGAACCCAATTGCCTATAACAAATTAGTTAATATAGGGTATACAAATAAGTTTCCGACGTTTCCAAGAGATAGCTCCACTAACAAGATTACTTTGAAATCATCAAATGTAAGATGCCACATAGAAAGTTTAAACACGTGGCAACAACATAACCTTAAAATACTATTATCTTTGTATTGGTAATATACATTTTTTTTCTTCGAAAAAGTCGAGTTTTGTACCAAATAAGCGTCATTTGCAGAAAGTTTTGATTTATTTATTTCATTTAGAGAAATCTGCTGCTGAGGCGTATCGTTCTCTTGTAGAAGTTTACGGTGATGCTGCTTTAGGTGAAAGAAGTTGTCGTAAATGGTTTCAAAAGTTTAAAAACGGCAAGTTTGACGTGGAAGATAAAGAACGCGAAGGAAGGCCAGTCAAGTTTGAAGACGCTGAGTTAGAGGCATTATTGGACTAAGACTCATGCCAAACTGAAAAGCAGCTCGCAGAAAGCTTGGGTGGGCAGCAAGCGATTTCACACCGTCTCAAGACCATTGGTATGGTACAAAAGCAAGGAAATTGGGTTCTGCATGAATTGAAACCCAGAGACGTCAAGCGCCGTCTTTACACGTGCGAACAACTTCTCCAGAGACAATGTCGAAAGAGTTTTTTGCATCGAATAGTGACGGTGGATGAAAAGTAGATCAACTACGACAACCCCAAGCGTAGGAAACCGTGGGGTAAGCTCGGCCATGTACCAATTTCAACGGCGAAACCGAATGTTTATGGCAAGAAGTTAATGTTGTGCATTTGGTGGGATCAGCTCGGAGTAATCTATAACGAACTACTCCAGCCTAAGGAAACTATCACTGGAGAACGTTATCAACAGCAACTGTTGCAATTGAGCAGAGAATTGAAGCTTAAACGCCTCGAATATGCTAAAAGACATGACAAAGTGATTGTTCAGCGAGATAACGCTCGACCACATGTTGCAAAAGTCGTCAAGGATACTTTGGAAGGTTTACAATGGGATGTCTTACGCTCACGCTCAGGAAAAGCGACACTTTACTTCTTACGAAGAAGCCAAAAATTGAGCCGATTCATGGGTAGTCTCAAAAGATGAAGAGTTTTTTCGACGTGGCATCCCAATGCTGCCAGAAAGATGGCAAAAAGTAGTAGTTAATGACGGAGAATATTTTTAATAAAATTTAACGTACATTTTTTTAAATCATTTGATAACTTTTTATAAAAAACATCGGAAACTTATTTGTATCACCAATAATTATTGCAAAAAGGGCCATGTAGTTGTTATAATTTTCACTTGTTACCCCAAATTAAAAAAGCGATATATTGGTCGATAGTAACCCGAGATAACAAGAACTTTTAAGACGATTTTCATTTGAAGTTTTGATTTCCATCTTTTAACGCTGCTGGTTTATTCCCCGCGTCACATAGTCGTTGTTTATCATAATAAAATAAATATTTTTCTATATTATGACAACAATAACCGCGTTTTATAGGTTGAAAAAATAACCTTTTATTAAAGAAATGCAATAACTCGTAACTAATATCTTTCAACTAAATCTTGAGAGATTTTTAATGATAGTACAATTAAGCTTTTTATGCAAGTTTTAAGATTATTAAGTAGTTTTTCTTTATTGCACCTGGAGATATTATATATAATTATTTTTTAGAAGGTCTAAATTGAAGCCTTTTTCTAAAACCAATAAGAAGAAACAATTATAGTTCGTACTAGTTCGTATGGTAAAGTTCTTTTCATATGTGTTTTTTAGTGCATCTAAAAAATTCATTTTTTGCAATTTTTACCATTTCATCAGTGTTTAAACAATGATCCCCTCATTTTAAATTCACATTTTTGAAAAATATCATTTCTTTCCACCTAAATTTTGAACTTAAAAGGTCTCGACCTGAAAAGAAACTCTATAAGATTTACGTGTATTAAAATTTTATTTCACTGGGTTATATGGCTTTTGTCTATATATTATATATTATATATATATATATATAAAGATGTAAAAAAAAACAATACTTACTAGCGGAAAATAATATGAATAGATTATTCAAATCAATTCAACCCGAACTGAAATTTGTTGAAAAATATAAAATATTGTAATCACCATATTCAGTCTACATGCCTTGTGTCTATATAATTATACCTGTAACTGTCTAAAGACTGCCTAGAGACAACGTTTAACCAAGCATCTTTTAGCAAATATTGAACGACTTGGAATCAATTGTTACGATCACGTTTACGTCAATTGTCCATTTTCTTGCCTTTATTCAAGAATCAATCAGTCAAATTAATCCAGAATCTAATATACTAGATAATGTATAGAAATTGAGAATCGTGTATTTGAGAGAAAATTCCGTTAAAATCTAGTAACTACATCCATTTTTTTCTCCTCCTTTATTAAAACAGATGATTAAAAAAAATTTTAGTGTATTTTGGGGGAACTACTCGTGACACCTTATCTGGTTTTTGAAGGTTTCGGCAGCAATTTTCTTCGTTAATTAAAATATTCTCAATTTTCCAGAAATCTTCTTAACTTTAATCAAGAATCGCTTTCATAAATCTGTAATTTTAACCAAATTCCATTTAACCAAAATTTAATAAAATTATTACTTTTAATTATTATTAACTGATCATTTGGTCAGTTTTCCAGAAACTGCACTTTTAACAAAGCACCTGAACTATAATTATGGAGTTTAAACCTGCTTGTCACTTTTTTTTGAAGACCGATAGTATGCTGGCAGTGTCTAAAAACATTATCAGGGCTTTTGTTCAAGTTGCTAGTAATCTACGCAATTACTACATTCTAGGATTTTCGATAAATCACTAAACCATAAATCATGCATTTTAATGAATCATCACCAAAGAATAGTTTAATTGACTTTCTAACAGTTTATGTGTATCTGTTGTCACTTAGTCAGCATCATACATCATAACAAATTTTATTTTCGAGGAATCTTTTGAAGTCTAGTTAATTCTCTAGAACAGTCCATACCATTCTTATCCAAAAAACTAATATTCTTGTCAAGTATATAGAAATTATAATTTTTTTGACTTAGCAACCGATCTCTTCATCTGACTTTTTAACCAAATTCTGTAGTTTATCAAAAATATGATGAAATTACTCCAATTATTCAGAAAAATACTTAATTGCTTACCAAAACTCTAAATGGATAGTTGGCCTAGAAATTACTTTTGAATTAAAATCAGGAATTTGCGAAATCATGTTTTCAACTGAAACCCTTCACATTGGCTCTCAGTTCTCCAATACAATTTTACTCTTTACAAGATAGAAAATAATTTATGGTTATTAAAACTTGTATGTGCTAAATAATTTCACAAAACCGTTAGTAAATAAATTTATTTATGAAAACCATCGTTTAAAGTTAGGAAATTGTTTCTGGGAATAACAATTTGTAATTGTTATTTCATACATTTTTCAATGCAATTCGAGTTAATTTCTATGACAGTAGGGGGTATTACCCATGAAACTTTTATCATAAGATATTCCTGAAACTAAAGATAAAGCAATTTAACTTTTAATTTCTAAGAAATATTTATTATTAGTAGTCTCAGATACTAAAGATAAAGCAATTGAACTTTTCATAACTGAGAAATGTTTAGAAGAAATGAGAAAACTCGATATAATTAATCGACATGAATCGGCTAAACCACTAATTAATGAACATAAGTACACCATTGTTAGATTATCCAGAAAGTTTGAACATGTTCAATTAGATTTCACTCAAAACATCTGACGAAGTAGGACGTTTATTCCACATTTGTCATTTGGTCAATCCAGTGTTTAACCGAGGATTAAATTAATCGGACGTTAATCGGGAACCTAAACTGTTACAGTAAATTTGGTCCTGTCATTTACCCAAACGAACGATAACATCGACGTCTGCTTTGATACAAATTGTAATATAGTTACGTCTAAACTCCTAACTACAGTCAATACAACGTAACCTTTTGGTTAATTCTATGAAATATAAATGAAGTGCACGTGGTATAATTGCAAAGAAATGTAGGTGTTCTAATTACCAGACAACGAGCAGTTCTGTCTAAAATTGATTCTGGGTTGTATGAGTATATTAGTAAATTTGTCAAAGGAATACTTTTATATGAACTTGGAAACATAACTCGACTTTTAAAATAATTCTAAATTAAATGGAACTAATAAATTTAATGTAATATGTTACAAAGGACTAAGGAACTAGATAGTGGTTTGTCCATTTTAAATAACCATTCTGTTCAGCAGTAGTTAGTTAATAAGATGTAATTATTTAACGTGTAATCATGGTGTTGTGAGCCTTGAAGTAGAAATAAGAAAATCTTCAGTAAGAAAAAAGACATCACTTTCTAATTAAGTTAGTAAATTAGATGATGGTCCTTATTTGTTTTTGAATTTTACGTAATAGCACAATAAAATTATTTTGAAACTTGTGATGAGAAGGGTTACTTTGTATTTCTATTTATTTGGGTGTTCTCCTCCTTTTTCAAGGGGTTCTCCTGCAGTTTCAAGCAGCTGGCTGGAGATCTAGATCACCAACAAACAAGAAAGTACAAATGCACCAGAGCATAAAAGAAGTTTCAATAAAAATTTAGATGATACAAGTACCTATCCAAACTTCCTTGGACATTTGGTTGAGGTAATACCTGTAGCTAGATGTAAGCGAAACCCAAAAAGATAGTTTTTTTAAATTGGCGGAGAACGAGTAGTTTCAAGGAGTACGAAAAATGAGGATTTTTTACTTTCAAACAACTCTAAATCATTTAATGAAATAAAATTTGTGTCTGCATAAATTTGCAAGATCAGTTTCTACTGGCCTAAATTATATCTAATGCCTCAACATAAATTACGTTGAAATGGCAACGAACTGTTATTTTTCTCGAGCAAAACATATGCATTTATTTTGCAAGGCCCATTTTCCGTTTAATTTCTCTGATGTCACTTAACCACATCAACAAATTAAAACAATTGCCTGCAATCACTTCAAATAGATTTTAATTTTGAATTTTGAATCAAATGATTTTGATTTTGGTTAGATTATACTTTAGTCTATATTTTTAAAATTACTACACAATCTGTTATTATAAACTGATTAACAAGCATGTGCATTTGATGGCTTGTGCTTCTTCAAATTAAATCTCAGTGTTGCCTACAAATTACACTATAAAAATGTTGTTTAACTTTTTCTACGTTACTAGTAACCCGTTATTTTATTCGTGTGAATAAAAAACAGAAGGCATAACCTTAAAAGCCATTTAAAAATAAAGAACAGTTGAATTATGACAAATTTAAAAAAAGACACTTTGTTTTTTCAAAGAAATTTTTGCATTTTCTATTCAGGCTAATTTTCACAGATATCGATATAAGTATGCTTTTAACGTATATATTTGCTAATGTCAAGTTTATCTTATCTGATGATTTGTGTACAGTACAAGAACAAGAAATTCAGAATGTCTTCTGAATGTTTCAGGTAAAACAACACCATTTTGGGTGAAACGAGGTTTCGCAATGTTTTCCTTTGACATACGTACATATATTGTGCTTTCCTACGCTACAGTTTCCGATTTTATTTCATACACGATACGAATAAAGCTCCCTAACCGAAAAAATATAAGCGTTAACAATAGAACCAACTAGTTTACTTATTGGGTAAGGTATTTTCAAAAATTTAATTGGAATAGTAAATAGGCCTGATCAGGCTACATCCGTGTCAACTAATTAACGTTAAAAATTGTACGAGAATAAATAATTCTTAACCTAATTTGTACCCGGAGAGTAATAAAGCAGTAAACAAGATGACCACACATAGCGAACCGTGTATAAAGGAATATTTAATTAGAGTGAAAATCGTACGTATACATATATCACGTTCCGGTTAATATTCCACATGGAGGACGTAATTCAACACTTATCTTATGCCTCATGCATTTAACGCGATTCGAATTCAGTATCGATCTAATTTTGTATGTCAATAATGCGATGGCGTATGTTGATAGGAACATGGACCGCCTTGCTGTTTATATGGCCTTTAACAACATATGGAGATATTGATTGGGCGATATTTACTGCCAGCTATTAAAATCTTGACAAGTGTAAGGAATAAGCGAACCTTTTATTGTTTTTCATGTTATACGGTTAATAAAATAAAGTCCATATAAATTATTAATCATAAAATAATTTTATCGGAGGGGGTGACCGGAAGAAAATAGTGATCAAACAGTTTGAGGCGTTTCAATTAAATTTCCAAATTAAAAGAAAATAACTGTGTTCCCATTTTCGAGAGAGAGCAAATACTGATAAACTCAAATACGTCAATCACAATTTGATTTAAATTTCGAGATATACCTATTGAAGTAAAACCTATTCGAATTCTCTAATTCAACTGGTGACAAGTAACGACTTTGTTTTAATCAATTTCCCAAGTAAGTAAACAATTCTTTTAGTTTAAAATACAGTAGATACCTTCAAAAAGCATTACAACAAAAAGCTCCTGGATTTGAACGAATTACTTATAAATATAAGTCCAAATGTACGATCTCTAAGAATATGAAAAGGGAAAAATCATTTTAGTTTTAAAACTTGGCCAGAAAGCTGCAGACCCATTTCTTTTCTCAGCTCGTGCTACAACCTTTTTTGGAAAAAATAGTAGGAAAAATAAATGATAACATGCTATATAATGGCCAAGCAGGGTTTCGGCCAGATCGTAACTCTCTAGACCAGGTATTGAATCTTACAACACTCATTGAGGCGATTCCAGATTGCCATAACATTGGCAGTCTCTGTTGAATTGACTGCAGACTACGACACAAGAAAACGACTCCAACAGTCAGCTAAGTGGTTTATTGTGCATGTTTCGAACATCTAGTGTCCATCATCAGCGATACATCTACGTCAAAGAAAAGTTATAAAACAATTTAAAAATAACAATTCTCAAGTAACCCCAGTGGCGTTAACAAGGGCATGGTTAAATCTGTCAGTCTCTTCTTATGGACAAAAGCGTGGTCCAAAGTATAAAACATATTAACGTTGGGGGAGAGCAGACAACCATTAACAGTTAAGTCATTACACAGACTAAGAGACGGTACAACTTAATTTACAATAAACCACTTAGCTGACCGTTGGAGTCGTTTTCTTTGCTGGTGAGAGTGACTTCGAGACTTTTCCCTGTTGATATTACATTTAATACGAATCGCTTGATTTCTTTTAACACCTCATCCAACTCAGTTCCACGTTCCAAAATTCATCAACCTTTTTCGCAAGCTGGGTCGCTTTCCGTTGCATCTATCCGGCGTTTTCTTTCTAGGACTTTTTTGGTAAAATGGGTCAATTTGTCTCTTAATGTTAAATGCTCGGTTAAGTTGAACAAGTTTATTCCATTCAAAATCGTTTTGAATTGTTAGCATTGTACATTATCCAACTGCTTAGTGGTTGAAATATGTGCAGTGGAAACTGGATTTACCAAGGCGAATAGCTCTACGTGATCAAACAGTGATTTGTGTTCAGGGGAATTCTGAAGTAGCAAAGTTTCTACGTAAGTGAAAAGTTTAAGAGTTCTACTAAAATAAGAAGTATAATTTTGTGCAGAAAAATGTATGTCGGCAGAGATAATACTGATCGCTTGTACTACTTTTAAGTCTTCATGATCTTTCGGAGATAATGAAATTTTTATTTCTCGGAATATAAACGAACAATTTGTTAGGTATTTAAGGGTATTTTCACATTGAGGCACTACACACCGTTTATAAACTTTAGAGTACATTTCAGTAATTTTGGGCAATAAAACATATACGAGCAAGTGTACAAGTATATTAAAACTATATGTGCGCATGCGTAAACTATGTATGCGTACTAAGCCGTATCGTCACGTCAGCCGCCATGACAGAACGTTTTGGCGCTAAAATTCAAATCAATATGAGATATTCAACATTTTTCCATTATTCTTTAGCTTTTTTAAAGAATAATATTTTTGGCAATAGTACTTGCAGGGGGATTAGTTTTTTTAAAACTAATCCACAACCCCATTGAAAGTTTTTCTGTTTCTCCGCAGTTTTTCTAACGAATTCCTTTTTAGTCAGACGAATGCACGTTTCTGCATTTTATCCGGAAAATCATACCTCGGAGTCAAATTCTCTCAACCGTAAACGTGAAAAAAGATTAATTAACGACCAAAGCGTTACGTACGTATTAATTAATAATTTCGTTGACAGAATAATTTGTCGAAGGTTGTTGCTTTTGAAATAAGTTTTTTAATTGGAAGGTGTCTGAAAAAGATTTCAGTATTAATAAAAAGCTATTGTTGTACTAGAACTTATATTACGTTCACGTGAGTATCAGCCATGACACGCAAGTTGAATTCAAATCTTTCATTATATAAACAAGTAATAAACAACAAATAAACCCACCCTTCGCTTGCAGTTATGTTTTACGTCTTCTACAGTTTTCATGAGTATGTGTATCAAAAAGCCCATGTTTAATGATAGAGTTGGAGAAATATTCAAATTACGACACTCTGAGGTAAACCATATATTTATCCGTTTTCTGGTGGGAAGATCAAATATGCCCAGTATATTTTTTATGATATCAAGTTCGACCCTATATAAAACGTTGTCCTTTAAACTTGATATATACGAATCGTTTTATGGGAGATAAAGGGATGTGACAAATATTATTTTAATGGTTAACTCAAAGCATTAGAATTTAATCTGAATACTGAAACATGTAAGCAGAGCACAAATGTTTATTACTTTTTGAAGCCGAAATAATTCAACACTTTCATATTAAAATAAATTCTCTAGAAACCTAACGAAACTGGATAAGCTTATCATATATAATTTGATTGTACCACCTTTTTAATAGTAATGGAAATAGTAAACATTGTATATTAGTAACAAGTGAAATAACACTAGTGTAGACGGAATAAATTAAGGACATCTGATTAAAATGTCCACTAAATGATTTTTATTTTCGTGGACGGAGGCTTCAAATTTCATTGCCTAATTTGTATTTATAAATGGCGAACGGCATGTTTTAAAGGTGGGATTTATGGAAACTAGATGAGATAAAGCGTAAATAATAAAAAAATATTTAACAGATATTTTGGGACACCTCACTTCTTTATTGCTGAAACAATAAATTTTCATGATTCCGTATTAAATGCGTTCTTTAAATCTATGGTTATCAACACTATTTGACTGATTTGACACCATTGGAATTTGGAAGGTACTCTTAGTTGACAATAACAAAGCAGACACTTCAGATCTCCCGATAGATGCTTTGCTCCAAATATTCCTCAACATGTTCTTTTTTTAATTATTTCATATAACATATCCAAAGAACTCAATAAACAGATGGAGTAAAAATAGTGATTTTATTCAAAAAAAAAAAATTAGGAAAATCATTTCAACAATTTTTTTTTATTTAAATTAATATTTATTAATGAAATGTATATTTGCAATGTACACGACGAGGTACCCCGAATTGAAAAAGGGGTACATTAAACTCGATTAACAATTTCCAGCTTATGATGTCAATTTGAAGTAGCTATTTCATTTTTCGAGCTCGTAAATTACAAGTTACCCCCTCCACTGATCCAGAGCCTCTTCAGTGGAACGGCTTACTTTAAAGCTTCGCCAAGGATTCCGTTGAAGTCCTATCCTTTTCTAATTTTTTTATATCTTATTATAAACAAACAATTTTGCCCGATATTGGCCTAGATCAGCTTTTTCAATGATAATAAAGTTATTTTAATTATTTATAAGCTAAAAGTTTCTATGTTTTTCGAATGACACAATAATGAAAATTCATTTTTTTATATTTTACAATGATTTTGATAATTTAACCCTTCCCCTTTAATTTGATGATGTTGTAGCATCATTATTGTACGTAGAATAGTATTGCAAAAATAACAACAATGGGATAAATTAATGGAATTTTGTAAAAACTATTCGGTGAATCGTTTTGAAATTTTTATGACACACTAAGTATTAGAAGTTTCAACTTTTATATAATTACAAAGCTGTATGTCTATTTTTGCATAAGTTATAATTAAATATTTGACATTTTTTACCTTTTTATTTAAATTTATCTTAGCAACAAATGAATATAAAAAAAAAATTAAAAACCGTCATTTTGAAGGACTTTTAATTCCCTACAAGTCGGTTACTTTGAATTATAGATAAAACACAATGATTTTTCATAGGAGGCAAAAGAGGGGGAAATTTCACCTTTTTTTGACAATAACTTGTTTACAACTAAATAATGGTACCTAATTATACACAGGAAAGGTGTAGGTTTTGCTCCCACAGCCCTATTTTACATGGAAAACTTTGCAGTTAGTTGGATGAGTCAGTGTCCTGGCGAAAATGTCATTTCTCTGGTCTAACGCGAAAAGTATCATTTCATTTTTACAAAAACAAAACACGTTTTACTGTACTATAATAAGTGAGAAGTACTTATCCCTGAGTAAAGTGCTTTTCAATGCATAAACGTGGACTATTCGAAAAGCGATTTAGCCGTACCGCTTCCTTTAGAATTAGTTCGCTCGCGTTAATAAATATACAATCCCAAATTGAACACGCAGATATACGCGAATTATGCAAATATCATCTGGGGCACAGAATCTACACAAGTGAACGGAGTTAACAAATAAAACGGCAATCCAGCCTCTCGCAATTTGTTGTAGCGTAACAAGATTTATAAATAATTGAAATTACAAATCCGTTACTCGCCTGAACCCTACATATATTGTTTTGAAATACGCCTAAAATTCCAAATATGCATGCAATCAGAATTTGTCCTCCTAATTCCACAAGATTATCTCTCTGTACACTAAGTTAAAAATAAATCCGTAAAATTAGAATTATAAATAAATAAGGCGATTAGCGATATGTGAGGGTATTTTAATAATGATTTTAATAATGCTATCAACATTACTTTTTCTATCAAAGAATACCTACCTCTGGAAATGGTAACATTTCCAACAGAACACTATATGTACACAATTAAACTATATTAATATGACAATTGGTTAGATAGCCACTTCTTATCAAACCATCTTTATAACGATTAAACCTGCTCCTCCCTTATTTTTTGTTAAACAAGCGTTGCAGTTTTTGTACGTACGAAAATAGTAAGAGAATCCTTATAAGTCTTAAACTAATATTATTACTCTATGTATATTTTACATAAATATTTTTAGAAAAAAAGAAACTTACTGTTATTACATATCCAAGGTGTCATATATAATAAATATACTAAAACTGTGTAAACTCACTGATAATTTGAATGCGAATCGCCAAGATAAATCAATCAAACTCTTCGTGTTCTGTGCGTTTCCCGTTCCAAGCCTTACGCTACATGACGGCAATCGTGTTCCGTAATCAAGCCGTCAATGTCGCCCGTGTCAACCACTCCTTATTATTTCACAATACTTTTGATATCAAACAACTTTCAAAGGTAACTAAGTGTTTTCCTGTGAGTGGACAACGATAATTAAATACATATCTAATTAGTGCAACCCTGGTTACTCTTCATCCGTCTGGGACTAAGGGCCTGACGGCTATTAAGGTAAGTAGGTGATGTTCTAAATTAAGACTTATGTGAATGTAGTAGTACAGTGAAGTCTTCCAAAAAAGGAATTTTAATGAAATAAAAGCGGATGTAGTAGAATGTATGTTTATGTGATTTTTCAGGGGTTTATAGTTAGTAGAATGTTATCAGATGCAAATGATCTTAAGTAAGTAAGTAAGTGAGCTTGTAAGTGTTCAATTACGATTTTATTCTTGGAATTGTTTATAGTTATTATCATGTATCGGCCATACCTACTTTAAAGACTTGGAAAGTCTCCAACTTGTCCATTGAGTATTATTGCAGTTTATGTGCAGTAAATAAACTGTAAATGACTTCATAGGATCAAGGTACCTATTGATAGTTTTTGGTCAGTTTGTTAACTAATTGTTAAGAGGATGTCAGATTCAGTAAGTTGTGTAGCAAATATGAGTAACAAAGTACTCCAGCTATTTTAATATCATAAAGCAGTTTTCTTACTTGAAACCCTGAGAATCAAAATATAGGTTTTTAATGATTAAGTTAATAGTAGAATAATGTTTAGTAATCTTGTTTTTTTGGGTAAATGTACCCGATCAAGACTATTATAAATTTTAAACAGTGCCTGTAAAGAATAGTTTTGAAAACTGCCGAAACAACTAGGTATGTGCAATAATTTAGGAAAGTAGGTAATCATTTATAGACGAATATCGATCACATTTCTAAAATAGCTTGTAAAGTTTTTGTAAAAACAAATATAATAGGTCCGAACGATTACTTATAACATAGACTCAGATACAGTTCAGCCCAGGTAGTAAAACGTTTCTGAAAATGTCAAGTAAAATATTAATTGCTAATTTACACATTTTGCAACAATTGTTTGTTGCATGTTTGGTACTGGTAAAGTTGAAACTTCAGCCGTTTTTTATACCTGAAACACTACATCTTCAGATACAAGTTTCCTAAAAAGATTGTAAATCATCCTGTCTCTAAAATCACCATGTCTTGTTTCAATTATTTATATCCATTTTCAGATTATAATTGTCAATATTACGCTATTAATGAAGAGAGTAAAAATGAAATGGCTCCATTAGCTAGAAAATAATTTACTTATTAATCTTAATCAAATAAAGTTATTTTCCATTATCAATTTCTTGGTTCACAGACTATCTGCTCTCATTACAAGTAAAGCTGTTTTGTTCACCATGAAAACCAACTAATGCTATCAGTACATAATTGTGTGAACAAACAACTGTAAACATTTTAAAAGTTATTTAATTGCATAGATTGATGCAAAATGAATATACTTGCCGATATTAACATTGTAGATTTACTATTTCATGATTATTTGTGGACATACTTAATTGACACTTAGTCATAAGTGGAAATTTTTTGATAGTGTTTTAGGGCACAGTATTGTTAAACAGGTGTTCGTTAGAAGTCGGTCAATTTGCAGTTCCTATATGAGAAATGCTTATCGAGAAATAATACATATTTTACTTTTTATCCAATCTGAACTGAATCACTTCTCAAAAATGGAATACGTTTTATGGTTTTACTATGATCCATAAAATCATTTGCTCACTTTGAATGCAAACACCTGGGTTTCCAAAATAAGTTGAACAATTCAAAATTCATATTTATCATTGTCTCATATTAGTTAGTGTTTATCAGAATTGTTCAAAATTTCTCAAAAGCCTTGGATCGAAGGTTTGATCAAAATGTGTGAGCAACTCTTCACATATAACTTTAATAGACACATAAAATATTAATTTTATTTACTTTTTCACTATTAAAGTGTATGAAAGACATAATGAAGTCTATATTGCATATTGACATCTGCGGTAGGTACCTGTGCATGGACTTGAACTTCACAAGTTAATTGTACATAACATAAACTTCCAACTACTTAAATCTAAAAGAAAAAATAGTGTTTATTTATATGTATGATTTTAGATCACATTATAATCATTATTAAGAAGTCACTTTGTTATTAACATAAATTTTATCTTTTTTACATTTAAACATAGTTCAATCTCTTCACTTGATATATTACTTTATCTACTAATGTTTGAAAATCATTTGGATTAATAGTCAGACATTTCAATAACCTTTACTGCATTCATTTTGTCCCCTAATGTTCTTTTCATTATATCTCCTAACGTTCTTTTCATTATTTCCTCTGAGTAAAGATTGAACAACATTGGTTGGAACAACACAGCCTCACCTAATGCCTTTACATATTTATATTTCTTCCATGTTGTTTCCTTCTGTTCTTACAATGGCTTTCTCATTGGAGTAAAGATTTATAATGATTGTGAGTTCTCTGATATTTACACTCTTTTACTTAGGAAGCTGCTTAAGATATTTGTGTCATACCATGTCAAAAGCTTTGTTGTAGTCAATGAAACAAATGTAAAGATCTTGGTTAGATTAAATTAGGTTAGGTTAGGTTGCCCATACATTTGTATGCAAGAACGTTCAACACTAAAGGTCCTTTTCTTGTATCCAAAACATCTCGGAAACCAAACTCAGTCTCTGATGTCAAATTCTAAGGTTTTGTGTATTCTATTATGTGTCATCAGCTTCAGAAATGTTTTTTAGCATATGACTCTAAAATAGAACCTTAGGTGTAATACCTGTTTTATATATAACGTTAAACAGGTCTACCATAATTTGTATGTGTTTCTCTTCTATCAGTTTCAGAATTTCGGAAGATATCTCGTCCGGTTATTGCAGCTTTTATAATTCTTACAGTGTGGATCACCTCCTGGGCACCTATTCCTGAATGTAGGTAATTGTAATTACCTAGGGAAATTTGAAAATTACTGTTCCATCAATAAATATAATTATTGATGGAACGGTAATTTCAAAATTGTGACGTCAATTACCATTCAATTTCCAAAGATTTTTTGTTTATGAATTTTATTTGGTTGTTGAGTATACCCTCAATGGAATTTGTTGGACTTTTTGAATGTCTGAAGAACCATGCTGCACGATCTGCTCCGCATATTGCACACTTTGGAGGTTGTTTGCTGTTATATTTCTTGGCATAATGGGATCCTCCTTATTTTAGTGGTTTGATTATGTACATTTTCTCAGATACATGTATATTCCTTGCATCGAGAACAAAATTTTGGGACTGACGTTGGAGAGTTATTAGAGTACACTGGTTAATGTCTTTGCTCATAAAATAGTCTTTCGTAAAGCATTTATTCTTATGATAGCAAGCGTGTTGTAATAATTCCTATCAGATAGGTAGGTCTGTGTATTGTTCTGGATATAATGCATATGACGTAGTGATGTGCTACATTGCACATATATAGAAGTTCACTAATTTCCTCTTCTGTAGAGTGGTTGCTTTTAGAGATGGTTGGGTTTCGTGATAGTTCTGTATTTCTTTGTTGATAATGGTCTTGTGTAGTGAGTCCGTTATAAAGTCTCGTTTTGGTTTGTTTTAGTAGAAAACTTACCTTCATTACATCTCCCATGCCAGGATGTTCATAATACCATACATTATTAAAATTATGTTAAAATTAATTAAAACGCATGATTGTATGGTTTATATACTATTTCCTCAGGTTAGTTTGGTGGGGATCGGGGATCTTTTTTTTTTACCTGACACTTCTTCAGGTTATACCATCTTCCATATCTATCTCATTTTATTTACCATCATTTGTAGTTGAGATGTTGTCAGCTCCTGGACGCGTCTGCTCTTCTCGAAAATTGACAGATCACCTACTTTTAATTATTTTTCCTAAGGTTTTACTTTTCTTATTATTATAGTTGTTTTTCAATATGTAACCTTGTCAGCATATGGCCTTACTGCATCAGATGGCTCATTAAACGTATAATTGATATTAAGTAAAAACGGTAAAAACTAAAAAAGCGATCATGGTCACTTTCTCAATTGGTGATATTTAAGCTTAAATGTTTGGAAACAAATTTTCATACAAATTATAAGTTACTGGAGTGCTAAAAATTTATTTTTCAGTTACATCAAGTTCTTTTAATTTTATTTAAAGATTATGGATATTTCTGACCAACTCATTTTTTTTTTGCGGAAAAAATGCCTAATATAAATTTTAAATTTTTTAAAGATCATTGAGAGACTGTAGTTAGGCACATTTCAATGTTTAATGCAGATGTCAGAGTTCAAGGCTTTTCCACCGATCAAATTTTTTCAGAAATAGACAGTAATCTTCAGTCTTGTATACGCCGCACAGCAAAATTCTTAAAATGACGTGAACATGTCACAAACCAAACGTTATAACTACTTCCTATTGACTATAAACCAAAGTAGTCATTTATTGGTGTAATGACATTTTACGTACCATTTTCACCATTTTTTGACCTTATAAGTACTTCATTTTGGTATCTCTGTAAAAACTTCGAATTATCTTCACACAATCTTCACTGTATTACTAGATCGTCTGTTAATTGATTTATTATTTATATGCAGTTGTTGTTGCAGTATAATTATGCTCTCATCGTAAGAAGGCTCAACATCAATGTAACCTCCCTACATTAAAAATGACACACCCACTTCATGCAACATGGCTCGTTCTACTTTGCATACTTGTTACCACAGCTCAAGATTATGAAGACATTGAAGACGAGTATGATGATTCGACCAACCTTAACTCGACGATGACAAACGGGACCTTGATGTTCACCAAGAAGTTGTTAAACCTGACTAAAGACTCCGGATCAACTGTGAAATTAGTGTGTGAAGTACAAAATCTAGATGTAAATAACACAAAGGTAACATTTCGATGGAAACATAATGAGGTAATTTTGTCAGGGGAGGAGTCCAGGTACAAAATAAGAAATCGGGCTAAAAACAGTTTCTTCAATTCGACTTTGCGCATATCAAAACTCGAATTCTTCGACAGGGGCATGATTGAGTGTATCGCTAGTAATGGGGTAAGTCGGATAATCTCCAGGGGTATCTTAGATGTCACTCCTGAAACCCACAAGTATGGCAGTACGGACATCAATGCTTTGGATCTTGACAACACCGATTCCAATATCAACACAGAGATCACGACGTTTCTGCCAAATCAAATAACCAAACTCGGTACTAATAAATTGTACACTACCCTTAACAGCAATTCCAAATCATATTCCACGCCTTTACAATTTGACTTAGACACACATAGCGAGGTTATAGAAACAGAATCTGTTTACAATAGTTCTGAACCGTTCTGTCAGCTTTATAGAGGGCACAGCTGTAAAAATTATCTCTCTGGTCAGTATGTTTTTGTGCAGCCTCCATACTCGCAAAAGGATATCGAAGATAAGCTTGATGCTGCGTTCTTAGTAATATCTCAGTCCAATGACCTATCGGCCACTTGTAACAGATTCGCGCAGCCAAGTATTTGTTTCTCTGCGTTTCCTTTATGTAAGGATCACAAGAAAGTCAATTTATATCAAGTTAATCATCGTCATGAGTTTATGGTCTCCGCAAATGAGGCCAAACACAAGTTTAAAAACATCAGGTCAAGCTTAACTGATAGCCTGCGAAGGATATGCCGCGATGAGTGTTTACTCCTCGAGAATGAACTGTGCAGCAGGGAATATAGCATAGCTAAACGCCACGTCGTATTAGGAAAAATTTTAGAATTGGAAGTTTGCGAGTTATTACCGTTAGAAAGAGAACCGAGTGCCAAGCACTGCCTCACACTTCGAGTTGGGGATCTAAATTTAAACAGAGAAGAGAAATGTTTCTGGGATTCTGGAAAATTATATAGGGGAGATAAAGATGTCAGTATGACAGGTAAAAAATGTTTAAGATGGTCCCACCAATTCCGAATACCTGTATCTGATTACCCAGAATTAGCTGGTCATAATTATTGCCGTAATCCAGGTGAGATGGAAGCTGAACCGTTTTGTTTCGTCGAGCAGAATAAAATAGAACTGTGTGGCATATCGAGGTGTGTCTTGGTATTTGGAATATATGTCAGTGCGATCATTGTTGGTATTTGTATGATCATTTCGTCTGTAGTTATTTATTTGTATGCGAGAAAACGTAAAAAAATATCAAAGAACTTACAGAATATGAACTTACCTCAAGTTAACAAGAATATTTATGGAAATCCTGGCCCAAGCTCTCCAATGGAAATGAGTACATTGTTACCTACCAGTAACACCCATCAGAAAAGTCATTCAAATAAAAATGGGTTACAGATGGTACCACAGTACACGTACAAGGAAGTTCGGTTCCTCGACGAACTCGGTGAGGGCGCTTTTGGTAAAGTTTATAAGGGTGAACTGAAAACGAAAACAGGAAAGATATTCGTTGCTGTAAAATCTTTGAAGGAGAATGCTAGTGCCAAGACTCAAGCAGATTTTCAAAGGGAAATTGAACTGATTTCTGAACTGAAGCATCCAAATGTAATATGTTTACTTGGTGTAGTTATGAAACAAGAACCAATGTGTATGTTGTTTGAGTTCATGTCTGAAGGTGACTTACATGAATTTTTAATAGCAAATTCTCCCGAGGAAGGAAAATGTCTCACCCATGATCAATTCTTAGACATTGCAATTCAAATTGCTCAAGGTATGGAATACCTTTCAGGGAACCATTATGTCCATAGAGATTTAGCAGCTAGGAATTGTTTGGTATCTAAAGATTTGGTGGTTAAAATAAGCGACTTTGGTTTAAGCAGAGATATGTACAGCTGTGACTATTACAGAGTCCAATCGAAATCTTTATTACCAGTAAGGTGGATGCCGCCGGAATCGATCTTGTATGGGAAATTCACTACGGAGAGCGACGTTTGGTCCTACGGCGTTGTCTTGTGGGAGATATACAGTTACGGCCTTCAACCTTACTATGGATTCAATAACCAAGAGGTTATTAACATGATCAGATCTAGGAAATTGTTGCCTTGCCCTGACGCTTGCCCGAGCTATTCTTACGCGTTAATGGTCGAATGTTGGGCAGAACAGTCAAACAGGCGGCCAGATTTTAGCGAAATTGTCCACAGATTGAAAGTTTGGAAACAAAGTGGACCAATGAGTGGGGCTTACTTCAAAACGTCTGCCACTCCCCAGAAACACTCCCACGGATCTAAATCCAGTCATACGTCCGGTTCTCAGGACAACAAGAACGTTTGTTCTTGGGATAGGAATGCACATGGATACAGGTTAAATGACAGCCAAAGCAGTCTAACATCCAAATCTAGCGTGGGAAACACGACACAGAGTACAAATGTAAGCAGCGAAATTAGGAAAGATAGAAAAGGAAAACGTAACATTGACTCATTGGATAGAGCAAAAAATACTATGATCACAACGAATGAAAATGGTGAGAGAGTCGAGACAAAGATTACATTGTAAAGTATTATTTTTGTTAAGGAGGCAGCTAAAATTAAAAATCTTATATTGTATTTAAAACTTTTTGTACTTTTCTATGTGTGTTTAGGGTTAAAAAGGTATGCCAAAGGTTACGGTGACAATGTTATGATTTTTAAAATTGTAATTTGAGACTGATGACAGTGTATTTTTTAATTAAACATTTTTATACTAAAAAATATGCATTACGTTCAAGTTGATTAGTACTGAATTTTTGTGTGATTTGTGAAGTTTCACAATAAATTCACTAGCATAAAAACTTGCTGGTTCCTAAACTATAAATTTAATAGATCTGAGAGTCGTTTCTAAACACGAAGTTGAGGAATTAAGTGAGTGAATTAAATTAAGTCTAATAATCCTTGGGCCCTGGTGACATTTCAGAAATGATTAAAATCAGCTATGACGTCGTGTATGGTTCAATCATGGTGAGTCGAAAGTGTGTTGGAAAGTAGCTTTAATCTAAGCGTACTTAAAGTTTCTGGTTTTTTTTTTGAGATATTCAGGTTCAGAATACACATTCTTTATGTATAAGTCTAAAAATAATGTAAAATAGGTATGTCCGAGGGATCCTTACAATTTAATTATGAGGAACTGAAATGGACTCACTTTTATCCAAAAACACTTATGCAAGAGTGATTACTATCGTGACAAGTGGTTACCCCTTGTGACTACTCATTAACTCATTTTATTAAGTTACAAATATATATATTGAGTATGGTAAGAGAATTTTTTGAATATTAATGACTGATATATATATATATATATATATATATATATATATATATATATATATATATATATATATATATATATATATATATATATATATATTATAATTGTATATTATATATAAGATAAATGAGCAAGGGTGTTATTTCTCATGCGTGCACACTATTGATGAAAGACATAGAGAAAGAGTATAGTAATTGAGGGAAACATCAAATCACGAGTGTCGAAAGTCGAGAGAGTGACCGTGAAGGGACGTAATAACTTCCGTTCGCTGGCCATATTGCGTGTCGTTTATTTTCTTGTAACTTTTTTCCATAGTTTCTCTCAAAATTCAAAATGATATCCAGTTTTCAGGAAATTATTGTAATTTAAAAAAATTTCTTTTATGGGACAACCAGTGGACATATTGCATCGAGAAATATTATTTCTCTGCATGCGCGAATTCCGCCCATGTGAAACCTATCGAATTCAAATGTTTAAAAAAATATTATTTCTTTTACTAAATTGCTGTTATTAAAATGTTACAGACACAGGCTACGGATTCATATGTGGAATTTGTTGAGGTACTTTAATTCAATTGAGAACACAACATAGAATACAAATATCGCTGGTTTTCTGCAGGTATGGTACAAAATAACAAGATTACGTAGGGATGTTTGGTTGGAAGGTGTATGGTTAGTGTTCACAGGAATTGGGATTCAGGAGAAATGGAATAGGGGTAATTATTTTAAATAGAAGTGGGCGAAGCTAATCTTCCGCCAAGAATGCTGAGTATCAAATTTTAGTGTGTTCAGTTCAGTTTAGTGCGTTGTTCACTTGTTTACAATAATAACCAAAAGCAAATTAGAAAGGTATTAATAACCTATTCTCCTAATAACCTATATACGAAGTTGCATTTTCAGTTAGATAATTTGTCGCACAAAGATATCGTTTCTTTGTCCATGTCTTTATTAAACAACTGTGATAAAATTAGCTTGTCGTTTATATATTCTTTTTGACGCCAAATTTACAAACTTCTGGCGCCTAGAAGAAAAACGTCCTAACTTTAAGAATTTTCCAACACAGAATGTGACCGACTCGCTATGGTGAAGCATACACGAAGTTATAGCCGGGTACGGTCTAATCATTTGTGAAAAGTTACTACGCTCCGAGGGCTATAAATGTTATTTCGATTTTTTCTTCTGTTTTCTTGTCATGAATGGTGTGATCTATTTACAACTTATATCCGGTTATTTGTATCTTTCCTATGTTATATTTTTATAAGTGTATAGTTTACAATTTGTAGTTCCACTATTAAAATTTTATACTTTCATAAATTGTTTTTTATTTCTGAAATATGGACCAACAAAAAATAAGTTTAACCGCAGTTCATGACAATATTTTGTAATAATTGTTCATATTTTTATGTAGTAGGGAAAACCGGAGTAGGAGTAACCTTTTTTTAGTAAGATGTAGGCGCTATATGAGCAGTTGCCTGAAACCTGTTGTTTTAACCAAAGTGTTCGAACTTTTAGCTAATAACTTAAATATAATCATATTCACTCTTAAAGATCCCTTCATTTTTTGTTTTAATGCAGCAGGACAAAATGTGTCAACTAACCTCTAACTGGGGTAGGTATTAGACGGGCTGGGCTAAGTTGACGCAAATTATTTAGCAATATACAATAAAAATTGTTTCGAAGTAAAATTTGAACTAGAAACAACTTTTTTAAATAACAAAGATTTGTCATGAAGAACCTTGCAATGATAACATACTCCTTCCACAGTCAGTTTGCAACGATAAATCGTCGCTTTATAACCGCTTCAGAGGTAACAACTTCATAGACGTGCCGGTTAAAAGTTTACGGTCTTATTCATAAATGCATATTAACGCTAAAATGGATTTTAGCTTAAACTGCGTTTAGAATGTGTTTCAATAAGGTAACTATAGTTACATCCATGTTAAGAATACACCGAACAAAACCATAGTCACATTGTCAAACACATTCTAAGCGCATTTTAAGCTAAAATCCATTTTAGTATCAATATGCGTTTATGAATATGAGGGTTAGACGAATTATTAATTTTAACAAAAAATCATGGTTTCGTTTACTTAATGAAATATGAAAACGACTTTACTGCGATAAGTTTATTAATTTTTCATTGATTTTATTGTCCAGCAAAGACTAGTGAAGAAGTGTGAGTACTCTTTACCAGGATATGGAGGGGAGTGTTGGGAGCAGGACTAGGATCAGAAATGGAAAAGTAATTAAAATGACTTCGTGGATGTAATGAGTTAATGCTATGAGTGAATTATCCGAGGAGGAATCGCCCGCGCCGCTTATATTAATTAGCAGATTAATGGGCGGTGTAACACGATATCAGTGTTCTATGGAGATGACGCCACAGACACAATTTTTCCATATCTCAGTATAAGAAACGTCGATACACGTCACGTATGTTTTGTAACACGATGTTATAGAGGGTCGGGGAAGAATTGCTTCGTCTTAATCTCTGACTATTCCGCCCAACTTCTTCTATAGGGTTAAAAATGCAATGGTAAGGTGGGAACTTATGAACGATATTGCCACTCGTTTCTGCAAATGAATCAATGAAATTTTAGGGAGCGAAATGATATTCTTTGACGATCTGAATTAAATGATCTTTAGTCTTAGCTGTAGCAGGGATATCAAAATTATTTGTATGTAAAAATCTAAGGCCGTTTTCATACCCCGCGTGCAAAATAATTACTCGTTTCTCACACGAACAAGGAGTTTTGAAGGGACTGTTTTTAGAATTATCTACTCAACCTTGCTGACTAAATAAACATTGTTTTTAGAATCTTCCCGAAATGTCGAAATTTTTCTCAAATAATCCTGCCGCTTTAACACGATACGAGACGATTTCATGATATATATCCATGAATATAATTTTGTGTTTATGTGCAAATTTTCACTTTTAAACAAATATAAATATTCATGTTCTGCTCTTTAAGTTTCCATAGGTATATATTTATTCCTAACTTCCAAAATTTGTGCCTTGTTTTCTGCAAAACTCGCTTGTTGGACAGCCGATAGATCGAAAAGTTTAGCTTCGCCAACCTGTTGCTCTGGTAAATCATAAGGCCATTCCAATTGAAAAATCAAACAATACAATCTATGAGTATCACGATCCTCTTCTACATGTACGAACAGTCCGCACGAACATGGCCACTGAATGGAGGCTTGATCCTCGATTTTTCCTCCATCGATCAAACCTGGGCGCAAATATGTTTTCGACTCTCACGATTCCGAACTTACAAAGTTCTCTAAAGAGTAACACTCTAAACTAAACACTTAACACTAAAGTAACACTAAACACTTAACACTTAACTCTAAAGTAACACTCTAACTAAAGAGTACAAACTCTAAAGAGTAAAATACAATAGCGTTTATTCTAAGGGATTTAAAGAAATGCTGACATAGTAGTTAAGTAAATAATAACGAACGTTATTAAATAATAACGAACTCTCTGGACAAAATATCTGAAAAAGTATAAAAATGCTGTTTTCATTGAATCTGATGGATTTCCTCCGCTGACACTTTCAGGAGAAGCAGAATATAGAAAATGTATAAAGATTGCCCGACAGGGACAAAATATAGTGAAATGGTGTCTTCTGTAGATAAAATAGTAGTAGTACTGATAACATGATAACTGTTCCATTATTTAGGAGGTGATATGTAGTATTTGCTTAAATATACGATCTAAGATTATTCGATATCAGATCACGTTTTTGAACGGAAATGATACCTGTTTTGTCCAAATTAAATATTTCCCCAGCAGTAGTTTTAAATCTTCCAGGTAGTCTATATGGGAAAAAATTGCAACATTATTTTTATTAGTGTCGGAAACTTAAGCTAAGTTTGTAGCCTTTTTGAGAAGACTTAAGCAAGTATTCTGCCACTAATTGGTTTTTCTTTCAAACAGGTATTTCGAGTTTTAAAGGCATTCACAAGTAAACTGTCTGAGACTGTTATAAAAGGTTTTGACAGCAATTTGGTGACATTTTGAGTTGCAACTGATACTGATACTGAACGACTGATGTCGGTATCTCTAAATTTGGTAGAATTTGGTGAAATTTATAAAAAAAGTATTGCACAAAAATGAGGGAAGAGGGTTTTATGTTACTATGGAGGGTTGGAACCTCCTAAACATCCTTTATGGCCATGCTCGAGGGTATTATTATCTGCCATTTATTTGAACTCCCTTGCCGCTTTTAACACAACGTCGGATAGAGTTGTTTTTTTATGTTTTTCTTTTGTGGATTCTCCTAATTAGTACTAAAACAGTATTTCATTTAGTTTATAGGTAAAACGAAGTGCTTCTGGGATTGTATGACGCTCTCGTTAAACAGTGCCGGTGCAAGTGTGCACCTTTTCAAGTCATATTTAACAGGAATGAAAGACAAAGCTGGCAAAAACTTCAGTATCTTTACTTAAAACCCATAAAATTTCTCTTTACGTCTCTCTTTACCATTTCAGTATCTATAAAATATTTATTATTTAAGAAACGGTTACCAAGTTAATTTTTTCTAGCAGCATGTAAATATTATTTGAACATTCGATTGGCACAGTTCACTCCAGCAATCTGAATCAGCAAAAGTACGGACATGCATTAGAGCGAATTCATCATTTTCGATTGTTCTAATTATTCACCATTTTCAGTAGTTCGAATTATTCACTCTACATCAAGTAACTTCCTTGTTATCTACCAGAAAACTCATGTCCTTAATACCGAACTTTCGAACCTTAACTCTTGTATAGTGTTGTAAATTATATAGCTTCTTTTTCGAATAATTTAAATTAAGGTTTAGCCCCTCACGATTTTTGGTTGTAAAATATGGTTAAATTCATGTTTTATCTGCTTTCTCCATGTTAATGTTATTGATGTTTAAAGAAAAAGAAGAGAACATTTTAAAGTTGTAATACTGAAATTAATGTTGCAATGCTTAATCGGAGATTACATTCAATTTTGAGAAAAGAGTTAAAATGAATAAAACCCTGAAATCCCCTACATAATTGTTAATATTTTCTAAATAAAAATATTGATAAGTGCCATCGTTTTTTTGAGCACTATATCTTCTGAAAGATCTCTTCTGAAAATATAAAATAAATAATATAACACTATATATTACATCTTCTGAAAGATCTCTTCTGAAAATATAAAATAAATAATATAACACTATATATTACAAATATAAATAAGTCAAATAGTCAGTCTCATTCCAGAACTTTTAAAATTCGTATTCTGTCCGCCCTGATATCAATATGAAAACCGTCAACATTATATTACACGACGTCAGAATATTTTATTAAAATATTGACGGGGCGAAAATTGCATTAAACTCCCCATGGGAATCTCGAAAAACGCGTCCTCCCCTCCGGCGCGAGAAAATAAAAAAGGAAGTGTTCGGATTTGACCCTGCTTGGAAAAATAAAAGTGTTTTTCTTAACAGACGATTTCTGTCGAATCGATATGAGACCAGATTGTGGGTATATTGATAAGATGTGAAAAAATATATATTTACAAAAAAGGTAGACACCAAAACTTTCCATCTTCAGTACTTCAGTTTATTATTGGTAGCGTTTTTTGTGAAATCATTGTTCCGGAATGAAACTATATGATTTTATGAATAGACCCGTTGAAATAAAACTACCTAAAACCCTCTATCCTATAATGTCTAATGAGATGAAAAACGCGAGCTTCTTTATTTCGTGTCCCTTTCTTTATACTTATGTATTGTTCCAATCTTTCAACTATTTATACCACCGTAGTCTCGAATAATGAGAGTGCTGCTCAGAATGCACGCAATAAACTTCGTACAAATATTCTAATTGAGATAATTTTACATTGGCGAAAATATAAGACTTCTCCCTCCAAAGGGTAAAACTTTGTTCACATCATTGTTGTAGTACTTCCTAGATCTCCACGAAACTCCTTGAAATTCGTCAAGGGGTGAACTCCGCCGGAATTTTCGCAGCGTCCCATAAATTTTAAATCAAAACAGACGAGAAATGAAGTAGTCGATGAAGTTACTCAGGACGCATGGAGTAAATCGAATCGAGAGAACCGGATATAACGTTCCTAAAAGAGAAGAAGTCCGGGAATATTTTATTTATTTCGACTCGACTCAGGGCGCTTATTATTGTTTTCTGAAAACTTTATTAATAATAAATACTCATGCAGGGGTTGAAAAATATATTAAATGTTAACATCACAATTCTATTTTATACATTATTTGTTGTTTTGAAAATGCCTTAGTAAGTTTAAAAAAATCTAATCAAGTGCTGCATTTGATAAAGGATAAAATAATTACGATTATATAGCGAAATGTGCTCTTTCGCTTTCAGTTCAAATAAGCATATGAAATTTTGAAACGAGGTGTTTTGATTTCCCTCTTTTTGAAATTCTACATCGTTTATTTATTCAAGTTCCAAAAGTTACGTCATAGTCTATAGATACAAATAGTCAAGTCACTCCTTTGATCTCCTCGAAAAACCGGCATTTATTGCTACCTATCATAAATCGTTTTATATTCCCCGTAAAGGATCCGAAACTGCAATGTACAGGGGTAAAGCGACTGTGAAATAGATAATTTCATTGAATCGTCTACATACGGGAGGAGAACAAATTTTAAACATATTCGAAGATTTAGACTAGTTGAAATTTTGTCGGCGCAAGATCATTTACAAACGTATAAGGTCGAAGTACACCATAAACAATTGTAATCAGGAATTTATCAGTACTAATTGTTAAGGATAAGGATTGAAATCAGTTGCAGGACTTGAAAAAGGTTCGCGTAGTAGGTACACCCTAAATAGACAAAGTACTTAGAGATACATATATTTCATTGCTAAGATAACATATAATAGCAACCGACATATAAGTACATACATAATGACCGTATTAGGTACAAATATAATGAAGTACAAGTTTATTGTGTATTTGCAAGTACCTACTCCAGTTTTTACATGTTTTTTAACACATTTAATTTAGAGTTTTCCTTATTATTTTTTGATGTTTTATTTCTCTGTTCGCAAACTTTAATGTATAGTAGATTCTTGATCATGTGTATAGAGAAATAAAATAAATATGAGGGAAATTGGGGCATGGATGTGAAAATTTAACATTTTTAAATAGATTTAGCAATGCCATCCCTACGCTATCAATTTTGTTCTAACTTGCCAACAGATGGCGTTGCAGCTTGTCAAATTCTTTACCGTTCACCCGGTCACCATACAAATTTATATAAATGGATAGAATTGAATGCAGAGAATACTTTCGTGCTATTGACTCTATTTTAACCCGTGATCAGGTGGGGCTGTAATATATCAACTTTTATACAACATGTACATTGGTACAAACGGGTATTTGAGCGAGAAAAAGCGTCGTTAATTTTTCCAATAATTTAGTGTGTTGATTTGTATGTTAAAGCTGAAAGCGGGGATTTAATAACATTCCTTTTTTGAATGATATTGCAAGGCACGCCAAGTACTTTATATTTAAGAAACGATATTACTATTATTGCATTATATATTTTGTACGATACATATGTATATTCGAGTTAACTGCTTTAAATAACAAAGCTAGAGAAACCGCGATGGATAACGGCTAGTATACTATATATTCGTATTACTTTTTTATAACCTTTACTGCAGAGAGCTCTCTTTAGTTAACATTAATACCAATTTAAACCAAAGTACTACAAAGTTTACATTTAAAATCTTTTTTCATGTTACATGTTAAAAGATATTTTATAATTTTTCAATTCAAACAAAATGTAAAACAAAAAATCTAAATATCAATCAAAAATATTTTTAAAATGTATTTCTAGTTAAATTTTGAAGAATTACCTTTTTTTACAAATCGTACAATATTATTCATTTATTGAAATGTTCATAATCTATTTGATACATTTTTTAAAATTCTTGTTAGTATTAAACCATCTGTTTTACTTTTTGTAAAACAGAAATGAAATATAATGAATGAATTAATAATAATTATTGCAGGTTTTGTATTCAAGTAAACATTTTACTACAAAGCCAGCAACTTTCTCAGTTTCCTGGAAGTATGATGGCCGGAAGTTTATGTATTAATGCACATTTGCACTAAAACTTTGCGCTATAAATTATATTTTCACTGTGTCTTTTACCAATATCAGGGTTCGTTTTCAACGATTAAGCTCTCATCAATTTGAAAAGTAAAGTTTTCAACAATGAAAACTTTACTGTTCTAACATTTCCGAGCTTATATTAAAATCCCGCTGTTTCGTTTCATATGAAGGATTGGGGTGTATGCATTTTTCCTTTTGAAAAATATCTAATTAAAATCGTATTCAAAGTCGCCTTTCCTAAAAAATAATCCACTTCGGAGGTAGGAAGCACGTATAAGCCTCCGCCTCTTTTATCCTCCGCATTGCAACAGTTTCTCTCAGGAAAAAAGCAAAATGTCGTGTTGTTAAGCGAAAATACGAGCGTAAAAGCGCTTTAGCTTCCTTATTCTCCCCTATTGGATTACAAACAATAAGTAGTTTTATCGCGCACGTGTGTAAAGCCGAAGTTTACCCTTACAATTTTGTCACAAATCTCACGGATATTACATCTGTCGATAAAACATATACGGTTTCGAGTTTTACGATTCAGATCCCTTTACACATAATGACCTAAAAACTTCTGCTGATGAAAAAATTTTTCTTTTAAAAAATTTTAAAAAAAAACACCCAAAGATGGCTTTATCCTTGAAAACGTCGTCCGACAAAAATTTATTCATATTTCAGTCCCCAAGGTTTAAGAATTGCAATTACACATTAAATTATTTTTATTGTAAGGTGTAGACTGCTATGAGTTTACCTTATCTGGCGAAAAATGAAATGACTTACACGAATGTTCTCAAAGATGTTTGGATAAGTACCATAGAAGAATTTAACTGTTTCGAACTGCGCTTAGTTGTGCACAGAGGTAAGGACTAAAATTTGTTTTCCAGAAAAACAGAGGGTGAAATCGGATTGGATTTAACACGATTTCTTCGGATATTTTGTTTCAGTTGACCCCATGATAATTCAAAAGGGTTAAAACATAGAGTGCTATATAAGTGGTTATCAATTTTTCGCACTTTGAACCCACATTATTGAGGTGTTTTTACCCACTCGGTTTCTGAACAGTTCTATACTGTGTTTCTTTTTCCTCTCGCAGAGAGAAAATGTAATTTACTTTTCTAAGATTTATCAATCCATCCTTTGTCTACAGTACCATCATGTGAATAGGCAATAAATCTATGTTCATTTATAAAATTATTATATGATATCAAATATGCTATTCTCTATTTCCTGAGACATTCCGTTTCGTTGATTGCCTCTTATCAATATTATTTAAAATAATTCCACTTCTATAACAAACCTACGCAGAGTTTCTATTGTGTAAGCATTCATTGAATAGCCCGTATTGCTCTTAATGCTTTGTTTGGAAGTCTTTTATGTTGCAACTTTATTTTCCTTATACATTTGATAAGTAATTTCTCGAATAAAATCCACGACTTAACTGACGTTAAAAACAAGAAGACTTCGAAAAAGAAGCTCATATTTAAAAAACTTCACAATTGAAGACTTATTAACTGAAAAATAAATTACCGTAACTCTAAAAATGATTTAACCAGTATATGGATCTCATCGTAACAATAGAAAACCTATTGAAATAACTACCTCAAAAAGCATAAATGCACTAGATTATCTAAAAATCCACATTATTTTCTGCTGCGGTAAAGAAAATCGTTTATCTTGATAGATGTAAAATTCTTTATGATAGGCAGTATTGCTTTTTTTCGAATCGTTTTATTATTCATGCATCTTTCCTTTAAAAAACCATGATTAATGACCCAGAAGGTACTAAGCACGTCATAATTATGTCTGATAAGTTTAAGTCGAAGCGCATATTGAGATGCAGGTGACACAGGTAACACAGGGCAGCACAGTGCAACTTTTAATACCCTAAAGACAGAGACAGTCTTGCAGGCACAGTTTTCTGCTAAACACATCTGATCCATTGTTGTACCATGTCGTACTGTATGGGGTCCAATACTAATATCATAGTGTATACAGTTATAAGTGTAATCACTCTCCGAATTGCCGAAAACCATCCCCTCTTGTCATCTCAACCCTTTCACCAGGACGGATTACTCGCTGAGCAAGAGAAGCTTGTGGTCATTTTGTACACGGTGTCTTCGCGTAAGGTTATACACGGTGTGACAACCGCACCGTCAACGACTAACGTCAAATTTATTGGAAAAAAGTATTTTTTTGCAGCACAACAAATCGTCATCGAAAAAACAAAAATCAGTTTTAGCCATTGAAATTTCAGACTATCGAAATTTACAAACTGTAGAAGGTAACCCACTTGTATATGTCGGTGGATACTTTTTACGTAAGTGTATTTTAAAACACTCATGTGACATTTGTGTCAATTACAGCAACAATAAAAAATCCGATAGAAATACCAAATTTTGCTAGCTAAAGAAATATAAAGGCAGTCATGGTGGGATATTTGGAGGTTTAAACGTCCCTTCAATTGATTTTATTAATTATTTAGTAGCATTAGAAGAAATTTTTACATCCAAATTCAACGACCTCTGTATACATGAGGGAGTAGGGATGGCATTGCTAAATCTATTTAAAAATGTTAAATTTTCTAGAATCTACTATACATTAAAATTTGCGAACAGAGGAATAAAACATCAAAAAATAATAAGGAACACTTTAAATTAAATGTATTAAAAAATATGTAAAAACTGGAGTAAGTACTTGCAAATACACAATAAACTTGTACTTCATTATATTTATACCTAATACGGTCATTATGTATGTACTTATATGTTGGTTGCTATTATGTGTTATCTTAATAATGAAATGTATGTATCTCTAAGTACTTTGTCTATTTAGGGTGTACCTACTACGCGAACCTTTTTCAAGTCCTGCAACTGATTTCAATCCTTATCCTTAACAATTCGCAAACAGCAATTACTTCTAGAAGTACTGATAAATTCCTGATTACAATTGTTTATGGTGTACTTCGACCTTATACGTTTGTAAATATTCTTGCGCCGATAAAATTTCAACCAGTCTAAATCTTCGAATATGTTTAAAATTCGTTCGCCTCCCGTATGTAGACGCTTCAATGAAATTATCGATTTTACTGTCGCATTACCCCTGTACATTGCGGTTTCGGACCCTTTACGGGGACTATAAAACGATTTATGATAGGTAGCAAAAAATACCGGTTTTTTGAAGAGATCAAAGGAGTGACCTGACTAGTTTGTATGTATAGACTATGCTAATATGGGTCCGAATCAAATTTGTCGCGTGTCTAAACGAGTTTAAAAGTTTTACATCCGTTTGTAATATTGATGATGTTTGACGTGTTTGTGTGTCAGCATTAGTATTAAATGAACGATGAGATATTTTCCCATCTGAATATGAGTTTCCATTATTTCCAGTCCCGTATAATCGAGATTTTATCTGGCGCACGAGATTCGACGTTTAATGACCGCATTTTGTTGTGGATATTGTAATAGTTATCGGAATTATACCGTGAAATATTGCCAATTTGCCCGGCGAGTGTCGGTTTGACGATTTTGTCAAAACTAATTAGGTATGTTAATGCGTCGTTTCCATTACCGGGAAAACGGCCCTGACGGAATATGTGTAAAAGGGATAAATTATACCATTTGTTGACAGTTGTTCTTATATTTCACTTTATACTAACTGTTGACAGTTCGGGAAATACCAACGACACGAATTTGTTAAATAGAATGTGATTTACTGAGATTTTAATTCTAAAGCTTGAACACACGATTCGAAGAGTTTATTAAATATCTAGAGTAAGTTAATTGGATGTGTGACCTATTAATTACTATATGCGAGTAAATGTCATGTTCAGCGAAGTTTTCATTTATTCAGTAGGTATTACCTGTTCCTTATCGCTGCTCTAATATGTAATATATTGTAAAATCTAGATTATAATAATTTTTATTAAAAAATTAAGTCGTTCCATAATTAATTAAAAAAAAAACAGTGCACTTAAGGAATATCTTAAATCAAATATTAAGTAAAAAAATAGGTCAAGATCAGTTTTTGATTTACGTTGAAAATCGAAATGAAGGGCTCAGCGAGTTTTCAGCAATTTCAATGGGGACGCACCCGATGAAGGTACCTGTCGAATTCCCACACAGTAAAAAATAAGAATAAAAATAAAATTAGCCAGAAAATTTAACAAAGAGAAAATTGTAAAATGAGTATGTGCCTATTTAAAAAATGCCATCAAAGCGTGAAGATGAATATGAAACAATAACAGCAACCAAATATAAATTAATATGTAACTATTTGAAATAATAAGCAACAAATACATTATAAAAATTGTACCAGCCGAGAGAATTGCCCAAAGAAAATCTTAAAAAAAATTTCATTTCAGTTATAATGATTTGAGTTTTTCACTTTTATCACGTGACTACTGAAACGACGTTTGTTATTGGCTGTATTTTGTCCTTGAAGAATTTGTAAATGACTAATCGAATACATACTTCAATCAAAATCAGAGGAATATTATGATTGTCTCAAAACTTAAAAGGCTTTAAATATGGTGTTTGACAAGGTATACTAATCGATTACGGGGCGATGATGTGAAAAAATAGAAGGAAGAAACACGTTTTCGCCATCTTCTTTTGTTTATAGCTTTTCATTTATCGATTTAGAGAAGAGTTGGAAGAAGAAAAAAGTTTTAGGACCCCTTTTGGATAAGATGGCATTGATTACAAGTGCTGCACTTTGTGAGCGGCGTTGCATAATAACAATAAACACAAAAGACACAATATGCAACAATATGCATATTAAGTATGCAATATTTTGGCAGAAAAACTTGAAGTTATTATAAAACAACCCTATAACGTTACTTACCGTCCCTCTCGCTTCTTTTGAAAAAATGAAATTGAATTTTCATTGATTGGTTTCGAGAAACCAGCTGTCAAAGTTGACAGATGTTGACAGCGAAAGTATAGACAATATCAGGCTGATTCTTAATCGATTATATTCACCCTTCTAAGTTCTTGATGAACTTTTAGTTTCACATCATTCCATTATTGTCAAGATAGTTTAAAAGTGGAAGAATGAAACTGAAATCGAAAGTTCAAAACGTGTAAGTAAAAAAAATACTTTATCTCCTTTCCAATATTTCCATTATTTTTTTTTTAATCCGTTGTTTCTCGAGTTCGATAGTTTACTTATCATAATATCAAGTGCTCATTATGCATATTTTTGCAACCCTCAAAGTGGATATTAAATTATTTATTATTGCAGAAATTGTTTAAAAAATAATTGTTTAAAAAGAATTAAAATAGTTTGTTTAAAAAAATGATTGTTTAAAAAATTACCTTCTTTATTTCAATTTTAAAAATTTCAACATAAATCATCAACGGAAAAAGTTGAAAATCAACATTATTGAAAAAGTCTACGCATTTTGAAATCATTCTCAGCATTAAAGTCGTGTTAGAATCTTTAAATCCTAACACAGTCCTAGGAAACCGTTTACCACCGTTTATAAGTATCATGTTTTAAGCGTCTCCCCTCATTGATTTTTACGCATTCAGAAACGGTCACAAAATGCTAATTTTATACGATGAAATAGTACTCAAATCATGTTTTCGATGCTCATTTAGTCTCATTGTAAAACATTGGTCCTCAACCTCTCTGACTCTTTCACTGCCTGTTTATTGATACCCAGGTGGAATTTCTGGTTTTTCAAAATTTCTATTAAAATATAAATGTGATGAAATCATGCTTCCTAGATATGCTATAACTCTGCATTTTTACAATTTTGAGATATATATTCGGTTTATAAATATTAGATGATGTGATGATTTCACGGGTCACTTCGGGTACATGCAGGGACCTCTAAACGGTACAAAGTAAATATTTAGAAATGTTTTTCCACAATATTTAAAGACAAGTTTATAATCAATCCAGCTTTAATATATTTCATAAATATTCCAGCATTTTTGGTAAAGTATTACTTTTCTTTGATCTAAAATATTTTCTTCAATATATTTTAAAAATTTTCTAAAGAAAGATTTAATGAAATCTATTCAAAAGCATATATTTCTGATATTATGTTATTTTTAAAATGTTGATATAATCTGAACATGTATAGATCTATCAATGTATATATTGTGTGGTGATAGAGATGATTGAGAATTACCATAGTTGGATTCCCAGGCTTATTCCCTCGTTTTGACAAATTGTTAACCTGGTAGTTCGACCTTGGGAGACACGAGGTTCGAATCTAAAATGGATTCCATACGAGCGATAAAATCGCATCGATAGAAAAATACCTAAGTACACGTTATTGCGGGAGGGAATTCGCTTTGTTTTCGCCCAGTACAAAGAGAATAAAGGGAACACCGGGAATTGAAGTGGCAACCAATAACGGTTTGCCAAACAAATTCTATTCGATTTGGACAAGATACGAAGACACGGTTATTTCCAAGAACCTGAAAGCAATTTTCTTTTTTCTATTAACACAAATAAACGAAAACGACACTTTTAACGCTCTACATTATTCATTATAAATATCTACAAAAGTTTAAAATTCACCCATGAAGCAGAAAATGTATGAGATAAGTTTGATATACGCCTAAATTACTCAATTTACTCGGTTATGTAAGATAGGGATTCATTAAAATGGAGAATATTTGATAAAAAGGGGATTCGTTAAAGTTTCGTAGGTTCCGTATAATTAGTTCTCCGAGAAAATTATCCCAACTGAATATTCTGCGAGTTTAAATCTAGTTACAGGTAGAAATTTTTTGTAATTTAAATTGCAAGCGACTAGAATCCTTTAAATTTTTCTCGAGTAATTCGAATTCTTAATAATTTGGAATACCATTATATTGGTGATACAAATAGGGGCATTCCATGCCAACTGAGCAGTAGATCCCACGTCACCCTCTCGGATTTGGCTTAAAATTGGTACATCGATTAGTACCATTGAAAAAAGCATGTTCCTAAATTTTCAGCTCAAATGGTCTCTCCCAGCGCCCTGGGGCTCATTTTTAAGTTTTCAGGCATTTTTTGACCTCTAAGTGCCTGAAGTTTGTTTTTGGTGTACTAACAAGGTATTTTGACGTGAAAAATGACCAAAAGTACATAGGAGATGCAAACTTTCCCGTAGAACACGATCCCGTAGTCCGTTTGTCGATATCTAGCAAGGGGAGCTCAGAAAACGCGAAAAACTGCTTTTTTTTTTCAAAAATCGAATTGCTTCAAGACGTACGCTTCAAATCGTCTCAAAATTTAGGAAAAGACTCTTTGATAGTTGGTCTTTCGAATGTCTATACGCGGGCAGTGATCATTATATATACAAAAAAAATTACACGCGTTTTACGCATTTTAGAGGGGATTTTCGGTGATTTTTTCATTATTAGCCATGCTTGGGCCCTATTCAGTTGGGTATTAGTTTGATTTTTCTCTCTCAGAAGGTGTTTTCTGTCTTTCTCAGTCCTTACAAACACAGAAATTTCTCTCAGTGAGTTAAAAAAGCAAAAAAAAATCATTTCGTGAATTCATGAATTTTTCTTGAATTTTTGATTTTTGATCAGTCACATTTCTCCAGGTTCCTTTCATTATTCATGAAGGAAGACCGAATTCTATATTAAAAACCGATCACACAATCGGCAAATTCAAAAAATATAAGGATCAAGGGAATTTGGTAAATGAAATGGACTGCCGAGTCATGTACAAGAACATTAATATGGGGATGTGCAGCGGCGCCATTAATTGCAATGTAGAGTTTCTTGTTTCTTACTGTGATTTTCATGTCTTAGATTATATACTATACATATATTTTTACAAATAATAGAGCTAAGCTGTAGAAAATATAAATTTTATCAAAAATCAAAAAAATTACGAAAAATTCATGGATAAATAATAATCTTTTCCTTTTCTAACCCACTGAGAGAAATTTCTGTGTTTGTAAGGACTGAGAAAGGCAGAAAACACCTTCCGAGAGAAAAAAATCCAACTAATACCCAACTGAATAGGGCCCATGCATGGATAATAATGAAAGAATCACCGAAAATCCCCTCTAAAATGCGTAAAACGCGTGTAATTTTTTTTGTATATATAATGATCACTGCCCGCGTATAGACATTCGAAAGACCAACTATCAAAGAGTCTTTTCCTAAATTTTGAGACGATTTGAAGCGTACGTCTTGAAGCAATTCGATTTTTGAAAAAAAAAAAGCAGTTTTTCGCGTTTTCTGAACTCCCCTTGCTAGATATCGACAAACGGACTACGGGATCGTGTTCTACGGGAAATTTTGCATCTCCTATGTACTTTTGGTCATTTTTCACGTCAAAATACCTTGTTAGTACACCAAAAACAAACTTCGGGCACTTAGAGGTCAAAAAATGCCTGAAAACTTAAAAATTAACCCCAGGGCGCTGGGAGAGACCATTTGAGCTGAAAATTTAGGAACATGCTTTTTCAATGGTACTAATCGATGTACCAATTTTGAGCCAAATCCGAGAGGGTGACGTGGGATCGACTGCTCGGTTGGCATGGAATGCCCCAATAAGTTTCCGCCGTTTTTTATAAAAAGTTATCAATTGATTATAAAAAAAATGTACGTTAAAAATATTGTCCGTCATTAGCTGCTACTTTTTGCCATCTTTCTGGCAGCATTCGGATGCCACGTCAAAAAAACTCTTCATCTTTTGAGACTACCCATGAATCGACCCAATTTTTCGCTTCTTAAGAAGTAAAGTGTTGCTTTTCCAGAGCGTGTCCAAAGGAGTAATGTCTGGTGAATACGACGTGTGGGGTAGGACATCCCATTGTCAACCTTCCAAATTATCCTTGACGACTTTTGCAACATGTGGCCGAGCGTTGTCTCGCTGAACAATCACTTCGTCATGTCTTTTGGCATATTCGGGGCGTTTAAGCATCAATTCTCTGCTCAGTTGCAACGGTTGCTGTCGATAACGTTCTCCAGTGATAGTTTCCTTAGGCTGGAGTAGTTCGTAATAGATTACTTCGAGCTGATCCCACCAAATGCACAACTATAACTTCTTGCCATAAACATTCGGTTTCGCCGTTGAAGTTGGTCAAGTTTCAAAGTGGGAACGCAGCGATCAACGCAAAAATACATGGTGTCGCCACTCGGCGAAATGAAATGCTCAGTTAACGTTTAGCGTCCCACTTTATCCATTCAAGGGACAAAAACATTACCTTAGGAAAAACCGGACACCCCTATTACCTCCGAAACCTAAGAATACCTACGTTTCCACTTTCGCCGTTGTGTGAAATTGTCCCAAAGTCATCTCCAGTTCTGACAGTGTATAAAATATATTCGTTCCTCGGTGGGATAGACAAGACACATTTCGAGACTGACAATGGCAATTTTTTTTCAGGACAGGCAATATTCCCTTTTAAATATCCATCTTGGGAGGACGACTTGGAATGCCTAAAGTGTCAAGCTTAATAGATTTCTTACACGGAGAAATAATAGCGCTCAACGCTCATTACACTTTTGTAATGTCGGTAATTATTTGCTATCGCATAAAAACTTATTATATAAATTCAACGATTTGACTTACCAAGGAACAGAAAAAAACAATTTAAGTTTTTCTCCGGTAACCAAGAAAAGAATAAAATGTAATTACATTGTGCCTTATAAAATATGGCTTTGATTGGTGATAGCTTTCCTCATTATCGACCTGATCCATTTAATTTCGGAGAGATTAAACAATAAATGTTTTATATATTCGTTTATACATCCTCTCTCCGCAGAGTACAAGGTAATGTAATAACTAAACAGTTGGCGTGATATTTGGAAAACCTATCTCTTCCTCAAATGCCGTCATGAAATTTTATATCAATATCGAATAATAACGACTCGTCACAATGTCGCTTTCCTTCCAATAAAAGATTTCATATCCCGTTTAGGCATGTAAACAGTAAACAAAACTTCGAAGCCAAAAATCAAACAAATGGACTTTTATATTCGGTATTCTGTTTGTTGGAAGGAAATTTAACGTTTCATCACTTTCAGAGAGTTTTATTTCATTTCTCTTGAAATGGATTTGAAGGTAGAAGGAGGATTAACAATAGAGACAATCTGATTTATTTTGCCGTGAATATAAAATCGTAATTTCCATTGGTACAGTTTTAAAAAACGTTAAATATACGAGCACAAGTGACATCGTCTGAACAGCAAGTAATTGTAATAAATAAATACTATTATACCGGGTGTCCACCAAGTAAGCGTCAAACTCTCAACAATATCAGACGTCAAAATAACTAGCTTTTTTATACAGAAACTTTAATATTGTCGTTACACTTTGACTTACAGCCCTCATAGTTAATATTTTAAAATCGTTTTTGTTCATAGTTTATAGATTTGATTTTAACATTTAGTGTGGGCCTTTAACATGAACATACCTTTTTTTGTGGTACTAAACACATTTGCAGTTTTGATCGACATTCATTGATAGATCAAAGTCGATGTTTAACTATTTGAAATTTGTTCAAATAGAAATTTATAAGTTCCTCATGCAATTTGCTAACAAAAAGTGCTTTCGTTTGAATTCTATATAAATGATGATGATTTCGGAGGTTATTTGAATTTTTCACTGCCTCTCAGCTATTGCGGCATTCGCCATTTCTTAGAATCGCATTCGGAAATGCGAAAAATCTTTTTCGATTCGCTGGAAAGCGTATTTTAAGGCCAAATGGAGCCAGTCCTGTAAAGTAATAATTACATCTTTTCTATGACATAATCATTATTAAAAATTATTTTAATGATAAAAATTATTTTCAACAAAATTTTGGACATTACTGAACATCAAAGAAGTCATCACAAATTCAGATTACTTGAGCAACTATTTAAAATGGACCCCATCAACTGTACTACATTTTCTTATCGTCAGGTTCTTTCTCATCATTCCAGGATCATTTACAGCAATGAGCAATTATTGTTTCAAGCAACTCTTCCCTGGTGTTTCTTACAGTTGGATGAAGAAGTCCTTTGAGATACCCTAAAAAGGAAATCTAACAAACTGACGTGAGCAGATCTTGGTAACCATAAAACAGGTCCACCAGGTTAACAACGATTATCAAAATAATCTGTTAAATGGCGACTCATTAAATTGCAAAATGCGGTGAAGCACCATCGGGCATCAGTCGCATCTGAGCTGAAACTTGCAAGGATCTAGCTTGATCTAACTTACAATTTCCAAGTGAATATTTACATTTTGTAGTAATAATTGTAAATCGACTTCATCATTAATATATTTAACATGAAAGGCCCAATTAAATGATCATTGATGATCCCTGTCCAAACGTGAACCATAAATCTTTGTTAGTGTCTAGCCTGTCTTCCTGCATGAGAATTTTCTTCGTGCTGAATGTGTAAATTATGGCGATTTATAACGCCATCCCTTGTAAAGCCAATTTCGTTTTTAAAGCCATAAATAAAATAATTCCAGTAAAATAAGGATTCTCTCTATATTTCTATAAAATCAGTCTTAATAAAAAAAAATCCAGATACCCGTCTGGTGACAATACGTGAATCTTTTAAGCATCAAAATAATGAAGCATTTGATTTTCTTGTGAGATTTGATGAACAAGACATTTTGTTCTGCCATTTGAGTTGCTAGCGTTCTCATGTTGCTAGAAGGATTTTCATTAAAATCTAGAATGTGTTCTTCCAATACCAGACCTTTTGCACATATTCGATGCCCAACACCACAATGACTTAGTATAGCATGACGGATTTATAAAGATTAGTGCCGTTCCAAGGGTAACAGCACCTAAGTCCGGTAAAGAATTCAATATATCCCTTAAACCGTTAATTCTATCAAATTTGAACACAAGTACCTGTTTTCGTTAGCAAATTCTTTGGGAAACTCACCTTTTCTTCTTTCTTATCATAACTGTCAATATTTTTAAAATTTCGAATGTTTGACCATCGGACTTTTTTAGGATTTGTTGCCAACATTATCTCAACAAACCCTTATCTGGAGATTGACGGTGTGTGTCGTACCATGTCATTGAGAACATGTATTTTTATTATTTATTAACAGAGTTATAACGATTTAAACGCTATGGGGAACGTGTTCTCCTCTCTGTCTCCGAAACTACTGGATCAAAAATTTTAAAAAAATTTCCGAAACTGCTTTATCGAATTACCTAAAATCAGTTTTGGCGTTTTTGGACTATATTGAAAATGAAGAAACCATATTTAAATTATAAATCGGATAAATTGTAAGAAATGAATGTAATTTTTTATTATTTAGGAATTCGTATAATGGTCATTATGGCATGCGTCACTTTCCATCGGATGAAGCACGGTTTTATATGGCGCTATTGTCAGTTGTTACGTTTATAGCCTTTCTGTGCTGTTTAAGACCGTTAACTGAAGAAAATTTAAGAATTTTAGAAATTTAGAAAATTTAAAATTTCTTCAGTCAACTGTAAAACATAGGGACAAAATCGAAGATGGCGGACATTTTTTTACATAAATTTTTGAATTGAATATATTCGTTTGTGGAAGAAATTAAGGACTATTTCTTGTTTGAGTCATTTGTACTAATCTGATTTGAAAGACTGGTCATTGTGCTGTAATTAGAGACATGAGGCAGTGCATCGGAAACACACGTAAACGTATCTTTTGACAGCTGCGCAATCGCAGTTTCGATTTTCCTTACATTACGCATACGTTCGACGTAGATACAGATTTGATACAGACGTAGATACAACAGTGTGCCTCTCCTGTTACCACAAAATGCCACACAGTTGTAAACCTGAGCTAACATTCCCGGCCTCTCAATCCTAATCTGCAGGTCAGAAGTCATAACCAAAAAAGTAATAAGTTTAATCAAACAATACAAAACCAATCAAATCATATTAAAACAAGTTAAAAGTATAAAGTACAGTGTTGTGTCCGTAATAGTGAAGTGTTATAAATATTTTTGCCATAAGTATACTTTATTGCCACGTGCATGGGCTCTCAGTATGACTTCGAGCCAGACAATCTGGGGCCCTAATAAATAGATTTCAAAGGATAAGCTTCTGAAGCTTATCGACACTGGGAGAATGGACTAGTATCCGAGACCAATTCGTTTCCCTAATTACAGGGAACGATAAGGTGAAGAGAAGAAAAAGAAGGAATAACCTAAGCTAATTATGAGTTAATTATTTGTATGTTCACGTATGTTATGTTGTGTTGTTTAATGTGAATTACCATAACATATAAGCTACCTACAATTTGGTGCAACTAACGATTTCGGAGGTGTTATACAAATCAGTTAAACATGGAGACTCCTCAAGTTATACCTGGACAACAAAAGGTAACAATTTGTCCTGGAACATATTTTAGTAATGAAGGCGACTTGTATTCGTTGCGAGAGGTTGTTGAACACAATCTCTATGATGGCAGCAGTAGGTGGAATGTAATCTATCTAAATATCATGGGAATACCTGAAAAATTTATTTCAGTTAGGACCTTAAATGACAGAGTGAACAACTTGATAAAGAAATTTATGGAAAAAGACACAATCTTAAATTATGTAAGTAAAATTCCAGTTACCCATTATTAATAATAACTTATAATTTGCCAAAATGCGAAACATTCGATGCAACATAGAGTTAGGTATGGGCATAATGTGGCTAAGTACCACTAAGTGCTAAGTGATCCTAATATAACTATATTTAACACACATACAAGTAAATTCATTTGATATCAATACAGTATCATTACGTCTTCCAAGCTTATTTCATTTGTTGATCTGGAATCGGTGACGAAAAATAACAGAACTGGATGACTTAATAAGGTGTACTATGGATGCTATAAATGAATTTAAAAATTAAAATTTAATTTAATAAAAATTAATAAAATAAACAGTTACTAAAAATAAAATCAGAATCAGAGACACATCACTATAGGCCAAGAAAAGCAAAAGAGAACGTTCGTATCATAAAGATTTGATCAAAGAGCTTCTGCAACTGAAATTTGCCCAATCGCAGGATCAATCGTTTCCACAACTACAATTCCAGGACTTTTCATTTGAGAATGTAGATGGACTGACTATGGATAGAAGTTTCAATGAAGCTATGGAAATATTTTCTAATGGCTAATGTGCCAACTTATGTTGCCGTTAATATGCCAAATGACCACAAAAAAGAAAACGTACAATGGAACTTAATGTTAATGGTTCTTACATACATTTAAAATTCATATTACGCTATATATAACCGTTTCCACCGGCAATCCCAACATGCAACTCAAAGCCAACAATTGAAAAGAGGTTATCAAAATTGTATTGCTTATTAATATTTTTGTGGTAACATTTTAAAACATTTACTTGCTTTGAGATAAAAATTCTTCAGTTTTAAGCTGGATTTTCATTTTACTTACAGTCGAAACCTTGTAAAAAATAAATTACGTTATTAAATAATAATGATAATAAAATGAAATCAAAATTCGGCCACCGGTAAATTGCTTTAAAAACTCGTTATCTAAAGAACGTAGGGGAAAAGGGATGAAATAGGAATCGTATTCGACAAATTTTTCTACGGTTATTTGCTTCCGCTTGTTTTTCCTTTTTTCAAGGAAATTTAAGATCGTTATTGGAATTGCTATGAGTAAAAGTTTACACCGAAAAAATTGAAAATGGCTTTACTTTTTCTTTCAGGATATGAAAATGAATCTTCATGACTGATTCGAAACTGTTGCATTAGAACAATATTAATAATGTATATTTTTGATCATATTTTATAATCCAATCGTATCTACGATTTCAACTTAGTTTTGTATCAGTTTAAAATTTGTTATCGATCGTTGGAAACCTTTACAGCTGAAAATCCAAATGTTTGCCACCATGAGATTTGCACGATTTTCGAAGAGATTCAATTGCACGAGCACATTTTTAAATTGTCGAGGAAATTGTAAATCACATTTTTCTTTCGTTTTCTCGCGTCTCTGCAAATATCACCGGGAACGGGTTCAAATTCGACGCCAGTCCAATTTCATTTCTGTTAATGCGCATGTAAATCGAACAATTATTACGGTGATTGACAACAACCTGCGGAACGGTAGTCTGCATTCAATCTATTAGTTACTGTGGATAACTAACTATTCAAAATTTGCAGGCATTGTCGTAATAGAAAGGACGATTAAGGTGTTACCGCAAATGGAAAAGCTGGAAGCTGTATGAACGGACGATTAAATAATAAATTGTGCTCGAAAATAGTTTCCTCTTTGCTCTTACAAATTAAATTGTTTGTTAAGAAACGGTATAATAGTATTATTAGCAAACATTTTACGCTTTTCAATAAAAAGTACAGCTAAACTTTCAATAAAAATGAGTCAAAAATTAGTAGCCAATAAAAGCTATTTGGCATGTTTTGATTAATTGTAACATACTGTGGATTCAATTATGACGATTTCATATCTAATCACTATATGAAAACATCATTACTGATAAAGTTTCTACTCACTACTAAACTAATAAAGTGGTAGCAACCGCTCAAGGGGCTATATTCTCATTAATTTTCACTGAATTTTCCACACGGTCTCACCCATTTTGAGAACTCGTTTTCATGGTTTTACATATAATTGTCCAGCCCCTTGAAGAAATTCGACTTTTCGGAATAGCTCATCCTTATGAAAATTGCATGAGAAAAGAGAACCTATTAGGAAAATTTTTTGACACGACTCCAATTAATTAATTACTAGCGCCGCACAGTTTTAAAGTCAAAGGAAAACGATACTGGTATTCTGCAGGAAATTTGAGAAGCAATGTCAATTTTTGAAAATTTTGTAACTACCACGCCTACACTAACACATTTGCAGAAAGTTACCTTCAGTGTATAAGTGTGACTATCAGCGAGATAATGCGGAATTTAACTTGCATAGATTTAACAGAGATATGAAAGAATTGTTTCCCTTATTAAATAGATGTGTGGATGAAATTAATTGATACTGTCAGATTTTCAATTAAAACATAAATATTTTGGATAACTTTGTTTTTTATATTGTATAGATTTTCTGGATTCTAGTGAGTGATTGTTACAAATATATCTCTTGTGGTCTGACGAGATTGAGAAAATTCTACTGTACTCGAAAGTCTAGACGACATCGAATGGTACTATCGACCATAAAATATAGGGCAGAGGCAAACATGTCGTTTTACCTACTTTTACGTACAAAGTATGATTTTAAATACTAACGCCGACTAATTAAAAATACTAAAACCATGTTTAAACGGATAATTACATTTAATGAAAAGTATAAACAGAATTCATAAACCTGCTTTAGAGGCTCATTGTGTTTATTACCAAATTTCTAGGCAAAAATTACATAATACAATTACGACTTTTTATTTACGACAATTTAATGATAATAAATCCTGAAAATACCTACCAACCAATTTCAGATGGTAGACTCTGTTATTAAACGAAAGAGGCAAGAACCTATAGCATTGCACTTGCTTTTATTATCAATGAAAACCTACGTTTGCGACCCAGAACAAAATCCTGTTTGTGCGTACACAAATTTAATACTTATACGTTTTGCAAATTGGTAGGTTGTGCCGTATTGCTTAAATTGCATATATTGTGACAACCACGAGACTTCGACAACCATGAACAAAAACAATAAATCGGATCACGGCTCAGGCCAAGGTGAAGCATGATAAACTTTTGTAAACGCACCAACAATGAAAGTGAGAGTTGTTGATACAAACGACATTCCTTGTAATAACAAGTGCAAAGATCGTAAAACAATGTATGAGGATAAATAAAAGTAGGAAAGGTGCGGAGAGGACTAATGGGGCCCAGACAGTGTTGTCCAGAGGGGCCGACCAGAGGGTCGTCCCTGAGGGCCGGCCGGACAGCCGGTTGAGAGAGTAGAGAGAGTATCTGGCCTGAGAAAGTGGTCTGTCGGCGAAGGACCCGAAGAAGAACCCAACATCCGAAGATGCCCTCCGCCCCGTCGCGCTCTATGGAAGTCAGAAGGTCCGGACGACAGTCGTCTATTTCGTAAGTCACCTCCCTCGCCTCTCACGCTCCAACCCTTAGGATTTGCTGTGCCTGAAAGTCTCATTTTCTCTTTTTATCTATTTGTTTTGTTTCCCTGACCTATAGGTATAGGTCCTTCGCTCCAGGCGAAAAATAAAACCTGTTCTTCCCTTTTTTTTTGGATCTGTTTTCTGTGGATCAATTCTGAGACAATGTTACTAGAAAGTTAAGACCCACTCCAAGTCTACTCACCACTCAGAGAAATTCATCTTCTAGGCTGATTTTTTTCAACTTAAAACGAGACATGTTTCGAACAATGAGTAAAATACAAACTTAACGTCACTACAAAATAAAAGTTAAAACTGTTAAAACTATTAAAATTAAATACCACAGGTGTTTTGCGGATGCATCGTGCCTCTTACTGGGGCCCCCACAAGCTTATCGAACTTGATGGAAAGTACGAGCGCAGCATAAAATTTAATTCAAAAATTATAGTTTGTTTTCTAAAAAGCCCCACCACTCAACAATAAGTCAAACATGATGTAGAGCAGTGCTCGCCAACCTTGTCAATGTATTGAGCATTTTAGATAATTTTGAATGTACAAGCTACCTGGTCGTAAACGAAGGAAGCCAACCAAAATGAAATATTATATAGCTTGTTTCGACACACATATAGTAACTTAACACTTAACTAATACATACTTACTGATAAATATAAACTAATAACCAGTACAACATACTACAATAATCGAAAATGTTAAAAAAAAAAACATAACTCTTATATAGCTACAATAGCACGTCAAGTACGATATAATATTTTTTAACGAGAAGGCTGACACCCAGAGGCATTGACAATTTTATTGACGTTTGCAGTATAGTTTGAAACATCCATCCGAATACAATTATCCAAAGCTTCATCTGTGGTAGCTTTTCTTGATAAACTTCATATTAGAGAAAGAAACCTCACACAAATAGGTTGAACTAAACAACGCTTTTGACTTTCAAGGCAACACGACAAAAAAATATTGGCCTTCACTTACTAAATGCCAGATATGTTTTGTATTTGAGACTATCGATTTCAAAGTTAAATCATTTTGAGGCGCAATCACTTCCATTTCTGTTGTAGCTATGTTTTCGCCAAAGTTCTGCATAAAACAAGGGGCAAACTGTTGGATATAAATTTCCATGATGGATAAAATAAGAAATTGCTCTACTGAATCAATTTCGTTAAATTCCTTGAAATTTCTAGTTACTATCTCGAGGTGTGCATCAAGAACCCTTAAAATATTTGAACGAACTTTACACACATTCTTCCCAAATACCTGTAAACTTGAAATGTAGCTTCGGCCCCGTGTGGGTCAAGGAAAAATGGGAAATTTCCAAATTTTGCTCTCAGAAAAGCTGAAAATAATTGTCAAAGTTTGTTATAACTTTGGTCCCCGAGTGATCCGATGAAAATAAAACCACAAATTTTCCTTACCGACCGCCGAAATAAAGCACAAACGAATGCATTTCACTCAGTCTCACAAATTAAGGTAAGGTTGTCTGTTTTTATACGATAAGTGACTTTTAATAATTATTTCACCATGCCAAGATTCTAACTGTTCACTCCTTTATTCGAGGTAATATTACCTTAACCCCTTTAAGTAATTTTGAATTCATTTTTTTCATCATCCATTCATCATCAATTTTGAATTCATCCCCACGATTAGCATACCTACACTTCTCACACCGTTTCACATAAACGGCTAATCTATTTTCTCAAAATCTGTGCAAGCCTCAACCTCGACTGCATCAATCCGTGGAGCTTCCCTTTTTTTCTCGCAATCTCTCTCGATTTAAGTTCCCTTTCCAGACAAAACGTCGTGGATCTTCTTATAAAACCGACTTATAGGAGTAACAAATATAAGCGGAGGTGGAATCGAGCACAATTAGTTCTTAATACTTCGTCCCGTTATTCCTCATAATGCTTTCCCGTTGATCTCCTATGCAAACAAAGATGGAGCCCATTATGGTCCATTGTTGGCAGAAGCAACATCTGCGAACGTGAGATCAGGACCAAGAAGCTAAACCAACAAGAAAATAGCACTGAGAGGTTATACATACGTTGAATGTATCTACTATATGTGTGCGTGTGTATGTTTAATTACTTTCTCAAGGGTATTTGAACGGGATGTTAAACACACACTTCTCGAGGTTTCCCTTTACGATTTTTTTTGCATGATACTAGTGATTTTCCAGACTTTCGGGTAGATATCGTTTTCTTGTTCATATCAATTTCATCTCCAGGGAATTAAAAGTAATGCTCTCGGACACCTACCCCGGAGGAACATGACTCTCCATTCAATTACCGAATCCGTTAACCCGCTTTCCGAATTCGGATCGAATGGGCAAATGCGATAAAAGAGAGATGATGGATCGAAGATGAACATTCGAAAGTTTACGAAACACGGAAATTTCCGATCACTGAAGAGAAATTACGAAAAATACAAAATGAGAGGATTTATTCTTTGGAATGAAAAATAATTATCTACTCATATGTTATTGATCCCTACAGAAAGTGCAGTAGATTAAGTTAATACAGAATGACACAATTTCAATAGAACAAGTTTTAAAAATATTATAAAACACAAGACACCCAAGTTATTTTAAATTTTTTAAACGTTATTTTAAATAAAACTTAGACACCTGACGTGATTTGGTGAAGTGAACCTGGAAGTTAAATATGCTGGTACATTGCCTAGTTTTACCAATAGCATTGTATCATAAGTACATAAACGTATTAAAAATACCTTTATATTCTTTCTATGGTTATGTAAATTATTTTGTGTCATATCTGTCGTGATATGGTCAAGTTTTATTCAAAAAATTGAAGATGATATTTTTCTTCTGTAGATTATGAAATGAAATATGAAATTCAAACTAATTTCGAGTTTTATGTGTGTAACATTTATTGTTTTAACACAGATCTCTCTATTCGCCTGAAACTAACAGAACAATTTGCGTTTTCGTATAGAAAACCATCCAAATTTTAAATTTTATGAACATTAGATAACATTCAGTGATGTATGTTTATACATATCTTACTTTCCTTTTTATGCCAAAAAAACTACTTGGACCCTTCATGATTCATCCTAGATTGATATCCCATAAGCATGGAAAGATTAGATTTTCAAAAGTAAAAGGCGAAAAACGAAAAATTTATTTATACTTAAAATTATTGATTTTTTAGCACTTTGAGTTCATAATTTTTGTCAAATTAGTAGAGTGAGTTTCCAAAAACAAATTCGCATAATTCCTAGAAAGGTCACATTATCAACTTATTTATTTGACATCGTGAACAATACTTTTAGGAGCTGGCACATTTGAATTTGATAAACACAGAAAGTTATAAAAAATATTCTCGAGGTGTTAAGCGATAGTTAAGTTAAATTGAAAAGTTAAGTGAATTGATTCTTTGGAAATATATTCCTACACCAACATTACGTAACAAGTTTCTTCTTTATGCGTGTGTTAATTGTAAAGCAAAGGTAGTTCACATTTAATTACAATTAAATTTAATAACATTATTTTCATGCGTCAATGATTTTTGTACCCATTTCCTGGCTAACAGTTTTTCAGACTCCATTAGTACATATAACGTTAATGAATACTAACAAAACTAGTTAACGTTCTAATGTTCTGGTCAAAGGGTAAATTGAATATTTTTTCCATTGTCTTCCTTTAATTTTTAGTCCTTCTTCCGTTCGGGTTTTCTGAAGCGCTCTGATTAGTGGTCCATTTTCTTTTGCTCTTGCCACATGTCCTGCCTAGCTGATTATATTACCTTTTATATGTCCAGTAATACGCTTTTCACCAAAATGTTGTTGTAACTCATTGTTGTATCGCCATTCTCCCTCCCATTGGTGTCCCCTCTACCAGGCCCCTAGATTGTTCTAAGTATTCTCCTCTCGAACGTCAGTAGTTTATTTACCTCTTTTTGGTGAGGTGTTAGCCAGCTTTCGCTGCCGCATGTTACTTCTGGTTTTATTAAGGTTTTATACACTTTGATCTTTGTTTTCTTGAGAATATTCTGCGCCATGAGAAACGCCATGGATACAGAAGGTAGATTCCAGGTGTAGTTCCGGAACTCTAAACATCTAAATCTGCCTCCAAAACAAATCTGGATGATTTAAGAAAGCTCCTAACAATTTTGTTCTAACTTGAAACGTTAAAACAAGCCTAAAATACTGATTTCATTCATTCTTCTAGAATTTTAAGTCGACTGGCTGTTTGGCTGCCTCATCCGTTCCATACGCGGTAGTTTGGCTTGCGAGTTATAAAAATGGTTTTATTTTAAATCATCCAAGAGAAGTTACACTGGCTATACCAGTCCTTGTTCGGTTACAGCTACATGTCACTTTGCCTCTGGTACGATTAATAGTTGATGAAACTATATTATTGCATTTGAATTTCTCGTCAATATTGGATTTTCAGTTCTACAGTTCATGTGCTTAGAAAACTTGAAACACTAATAGTTGGGGAAACCAATAAATAGCAGTCTGCTGTCATCATCTTAACCGATACATTTCTGAAACTTCTTTCTCCTACTTCGAAAACTAGGTTATGAGTTTCCCTGAGATAATTAATTAATCTTCTATTTTGCTGATAGGAGGTGTAGCAATCCAATTCTAGACATTTATAAGTACATTTGGATTTATCACAGATAATTGCACTTGTGATTATATGATGTACCTCACGAATATTCCATTCTAAAGTTGAAATACATGCAAAAAATTAAACACTCAGTCTAATAACGAATTGAACGGGAAGGCAAACTTAACGAAAGCTGCCAGTTGTCATCGTAAGAGCAATGGTGGGCATTTAGGCCCTCGTCGTCATGGACCTAAATTGTCTGTCCTCTCACGTGGTTTTCACGTAGTAGTCAGTCTAGAAATGTTCTATGGCTTCTAAAATTTGTTTTCTGTTTGCCATTATATTTTCTCGTTTATCTTTCAGTTTATAATTTTCCTTCTTTTGAACTTTATTTCATTTGTAAACATTTAATCATTTGTTATTTTCAATACACTCTTCTACTTGTCTTATTTGATGTTCAGTGGTATCTCCCTTTACCTGATCTACAAGTTAACTTATTTATTTCAGTGAATTTCGATAGCATTTACCTAACCTCTTTTTGTTAATTTTCTTCTCTTCTCAAGTAGCTCTTCGGTTTTCAGTGATACTTTATCTGGTTGTCTACTTCGGTCCTGGGCAACATTTCTGCTGTCACTTATAATTGATGTTTTTTATTGTTGACTTTGTTTATGTCAGCTTCACTGGAACATAAGTTAAATAATTTCAATAGATAATGCAGCATGGTCATACATTTCTTCATAACTCAGGTAACTATGTCGCTTTGCTCGCTAATGAATTCATTTCCTTTTCATAACATACATGCTTGATCTTAACGATTACTCACTCTACAAGTGTGTAAGGAGACTTATCGAGCCACAAAAAAAATGACGCCCTCTGTTACGAAATCGAATGTGTCTCGAGTTCCATTTCCCCGACCGTTCCAGGTATACCCACTAATCTTAAATATTTGATAAGAGAAGAAAATCAATCCATTTTTCTACTGGTCAAGTACTTACGTTTCAATTTAGAGAAACGGTAAAAAATTCATTGAAATGCAGTTTATATCCACATGATATGGAAGTTGATTGCACAAAAACTTTCATTGAGTCTATTGCAATTTGCGCTATATTCAGTAGTTTGATTGCTTTTAAAAACAAACTGAAACTATTTTCAAGTAATTTAACTTCGTCGAACCAGCAAAACCTAACAATTCCATCAATCACCAACGCCAAGAATGTTCCGTTGCGACTAAGTTGAAATGAGAAAACAAGTTACCCCTTTCAATTTTCTTGTTGTGTTATCTTATTATCTCTGTTTATTAATTGAGTCACGAGATATGAAATAATCCAGACGCTCCCCATTAAATCTCCCTTCAATTAACACAACTAAAAAAACTCTTTTACACCAAATTAAAGCGGTCACTATAATCTCATAAGACGAAAGTTTTGGACATTTTCGACTAATGAATTTTCATTTCTACACTCTCGAAGTTTTAGTGAAGGGGCATAGTGAAGAAGTTTAATTACGGTTGTGTTTTTCTTTACTAAAATTTAATCCGATTAAATTGACGTTTAATTAAGAGGAAATTTGTGACATTCTATCGATGGCGAGATTTCGCATGAACTTAATTAAAAATAGTTCGGCGACCACACGTTTTCCGGTTAATTCCGCCGGACTACTTTTAATTAGTTCACAGAAATGGGAACTGTCAGGAGTTGATTGATCAATTTTTGTTTAATTGAGCTTAATTAGAGTGTCAATTGAGGAGGGTCTATATAATAAGTTTTATTCAAAAGCCGATGTATCTACGGGTTACAAATTAAACGAAATGTCTAGTAATTTTCTGATAAATTTACACATTTTAAAATATTTCAAAATATATAAAAGTAAGATAATTAAACATATATTACTGCAAATTTGTTAAACACACTTGCACAATATCAAAACAATTTTTGCCAACTTATTATTTAAAATATCTTCAAGATTAGTTTTTCAACAGACGTTTTGTTGAAATATTTTTAAATGTGTTTGCTGACGTATAAGTATAAAACGTTTTAAATATTTTAAAATAATTATCTACTTTATTTTTCCTTAGATCGCGTATATTTTGGTTTTATGTTAAACAAAATATGAGATCGAACAAAATGATAAAGAATCAAAAGATAAAAAAGAAATCTCTCAGAGCGATCCGATAGAATATCCATAAATAAATAAAACACTAATATTTGATATTAATAATTAATATCAAGTAATAATTTTAAATATTTCTGTATGATTTTAAAGTAGTTAGGCAGGTTTGTGTTTTTTTTTTTGTATTTTTTAATTTTTCTTAGTGATTCTTAAATAGTTAAAAATATTTACAATTTTCCCACTAATGATGGTTGTCTAAGATCACTATTTAAGAAATGCTGATGTTATTTATTATAGAATCTGTATTCATCGATGAGACATCATAGTGGAAATTTTATAATATTCGTGATAAATAAATGCTTACGATGCTTACTCATTTAGATAAAATTGAAATAAATAAGATATTAGGATTACCATTTAAGTGATAATTGAATAGAAACGAATATTTAAACTATTCTTTTGACCTACCCTATAAATTTCATTACTAAATTCGAAGATTTAATTGTTTACCTGATAACGTATGAATGGAAACCATTGCGGATTTTTCAAAAATTGGATTCTAAATTTGGAACTAAAATGAAAATGGAAAATTTCTTCGTATCAGCAGTGAAAGAATTTCATGAAAAATTTATTTACTTTTTCAGATAGGGACTGCTGAAGTGTTATTCAGGTCACATTATTTCCAAAACTGTTCAAGTTAGCGAATTGAAACATGACCACGCAACTGAAATGCATCGTCTTGACCCACCCACCGAATTTTATGGCAAATTTCAAAAACTTGATTTTTGGTCCCAAAAAAAAATATTTTTTCAAAATTTGGTCTTTCATTGGATATTTAGAAATTCTATGGGCAAACGAAAATGGGTGATATCCTCATGTCAACAATTATTAAATTCATGGAAACATGTATTTACTTTCCTAGATACGAACTATTAAAATTTGTTTCAATTTTTTGTTTAACAAAATATCAATATTTCCAAAACTGTTGTAATTAATGGGTGGAAACTTGGCTACAAAATATGCTGTCATCATGATTAATGAATACAATAACATCATTGAATTTGCGGAGTAACACCTATTACTCGAAATACCAGTATACATCAGTAAGGAACATTGAAAGTCCAAACTTGCAAAAAGGACAACTAAAAATACAACTTTTACACCGAAAACCATTTCTTCTTTCATTGAACTCTCAATCTTAACGTCTTAATCTAATAGAGAGTGCCCCGGGTACTGCGAAATTTTTACAGCAAGACTCATACTTTCATCATTTTGTACACTATTAATAATATTATTCAAAGTAATAATAAAACATTGCATGCAAAAGAAATAGGAAATCTAAATACTAACCTTTTGAAAAACTTGTAATATATATTAACAGCTTGGAAATCAATTCTTATATAATAGTATGTCCAGAAACCTGGAATGCTATCATTTCCATCTAACAAAGTTAGCAGCTGCATTAATGTAGATATTTTGAAAAGGTAACCGCACTGCAAGAAATATTTGAAATGCTTAGAATGACATCCACCAAGAATGTTTAAATTTTTAAAGTGATATTAATTATCTGAAACAATAAAATCGAAGGTGGTTATGGAATATAAAAGATTGCTTTCGTATCCTTGTTGATAATTCCCTTTGTTGCAATCGTAAAGTCAACTACTTTATATTCTTCTATATTTAATGCCACTTTGCTCTACTTTTTCGTTTTCTAAAATATTTCCATTAGATATCTCTTTCTCAATTTTAACCGATTTTGTCATCTTTTGAACAATTTTTAAATAATTAGCATATGTACCTATCTACTTGAAATTTGCGTATTTTCCACCCGGTCCGCATTTCCATTTTACTCAAGAATTTCCTACCCGATTGAAAAATTAATCTACACCTGAACTCCTCCGGCAAGAGTATAACGTTCTTTCGGGGGAAAAATCATGTTTTATTCAACATCTTGTATATATTCCTGAGAGAAAGAATGGAACATTAAAAGCAGGCGGTACAATCATGGCATTAACTTTGTGAGTACGACATATATTATATAAAATGTACTTAGGTATTAAGTAGTTATACTACAGGACTATACTTTGAAGTGTTGTTGATTAACGAAAACATCGTTATAACTAACTTATCAAGTGTACGAAGGATACTTCCAAGCAACTTGTTTGGAATACGTAATATGTTCGTTTATCATTCGGAGGATAAAGGAAAATTTCTTACCTCTCGTCTTAATTAAACGCATAAGGGTTGATTGCATAACTTACTACAGAGACTTATGGAATAATTAGAAGATACGAAGAACGTACATGTGTAAAATTTCAGTGCTTTTGGATATATGCCCATATAATCAATGCTTATTACGTGTTCTTCTGAAATTGAAACTATAACTTAATTGTAACTCTACTAAATATTAAAAACAATTACTTAGGAGCTTAAATTGTTTCAATTTAAAGCAAAACAAAACGAATAGTCATCTTTTTCATTCACTGTTTCATTGTTTTAAATTTCACACACTTTAATCAAAGACTGCAAATGTACACATTATAACTATCTGATCAATGTAACACGAATACGTGCCGTACACATTTATAGGATTTACACCAAACTAATCTTAAATTATGTAATGCAATATAGCCTGTCTGTATACAGTATTGTTTGCAGTTAACAGTATGTATGCAGATGTACAATCAAAAAGGCAAAAGGTTACTAGTAGACCTGTGCATTTGTAAAAGAGTTTAAAAATCATTAATATTCGTAACAGTAATTTTTTGCATCAATATATTGGAAATAATAATAGGAAAGGCCTATGATCTCTAGTTTTAAAGTAGAATTTCCTCGTCACTACGTTTTTGTTAAAACAACTAACCAATTGCAACTACTTGTTAAATGGTAGTGTACTTTAAAATTGTCACAGGGTTCGTAGAAACCTCTCCAATATATTAATTGTAAACTCATCCAACTTTTTTGAAAATATCTCAAGTTACATTTTTACGAAATAATTGTTTTTTTTTTAATACCTTGGAGATAATAGAATGTTTTCATTTCGTTCATATTCAGTTAATTGAATTTTAAATACAACAGTGAATAAACATTTAATCAATACTAGAAGAAATCGTGGTGTAAATTTAATATGATTAAATCCAGTCGATTGATGAAATTAAAACTGACAAAACATTAGAAGAACACATTACAATTAAAAAAAAATTAAACTCTGCGAATTACATTGCACTTACCATCAAAGATTTATTAGTTATTATCGATATGTTATTTAACGATTTAAATGCTTGCGACTTTAGTATTCGTAATAAAATCGACGCACTTGAGAAAATATTATTAACAATATTTTGAAAAATAGCTAGCAACCTTGTTTTCTCGCGCCAAGTTAGATTAACAAATTGTTAATCAAGAGTTTTTCAACCAAACAGGATCGAACAGATGGGATTTATTTGCTGAAAAGACAAAAGAAAGAACTGACAAAAGATCAAATCATTAATTGGGTTTGAAGTTACGTATTACTCACTTAAAAAAAAATCATTCGTCCAATTTTATTTTGCTTATTTCACCATTGTTTTAATGTATTTTACATCGAACCGCAAGGACATAGATCAAAAGTAAGTTTTCTGGCGAAAAAATTATGTCTCAATAAATTTTTTTCTAAGAGTATTATTTACGAATATATAAATGAAACATTGGCAGGAAACACCCCAACATATGAAAATTTTGTGTTAAATACTTTTTGTTTCGAACTCACTTTTTAAACTAGTGCATTGGTTGATTATCATTCTCGTCTAAAATAACCCGAATCCTTTAATGAGGTAATCACATACCAACCGCAATTTCCCAATTAATCAAGAAGTCTGAATCGAAGTCGGATCCCCACTATGCCCACCGAAGAACCAAAATACCATTTCTGAAAGGTCTCACGGAAATATTCTGTTGTCAACACGCCATCTTTTCGGGACATAATTTAATTTGGTTAATTAAAGCCGACGTGATGTATTGACAGAATTGATCATGTCTTGTTGGTTACCATCTTTTAGCGAGAATCAACCCCCCTGTTCAGCTTCCCTTTGCCCAAGGCGGAGTTAATTATTGTAATTTGGAGATGTGTCGAAAATTTACGGAAAATATACGTAGGGGAAAATCAACAAAATAACATTGAAATGTTTGTTAGCTGTAGGTAAGGTTACAATTTTTATTAAGTCAATAATTCGTTTGTAATTTGGAGGGGAAGGCACATAGAGCCTACATTTAGACTGATTAAGTGGTTTATAAGAATAACCGTTCCCTTACAGAGTTTCTTCAGAAATTTTATGATGGTTTAGCACAACGTCTTGATTTATTGTATATTTTAAGCACTATCTAGTTAAGCTTTTTTAAAAATTGATAATCACGCGACGATTAATAATCACACACATTAATTGTCACACGACCATACCCCAATTATGGGATAGGTTCTTTTCACCAGCACCCTGGGTTCCTGTGTCAAGGTGTGGCGCGGACGATGGTCAAGTCCGTTAGGCTTAGGTCAGGCTCCCTTCCCCGGCATATTTGTAAATTTACTTCAAGTATGGGAACGTCATGTTAGGTTTTAACCAGTCGTCCTTTTTACTGGAGTTTTTCTTGTTTATTACTTACTCTCCACCTCTCTCTCTCTTTCTCTCTTTCTCTCTCTTTCTCTCTCTTTCTCTCTCTCTCTCTCTCTCTCTCTCTCTCTCTCTCTCTCTCTCTCTCTCTCTCTCTCTGTCTTTTCTCTTTTCTTTGGTTGACATAATGTCACAGACCACCCTATCTAGTGTGCACCAAGTCTCCTTTTCATCCAAACATATCGTCATCATTTCTCTAGATGTAATGTTAAGTCCTATTCTGTCCACCAACGGTTGCCTTTCTAAGGCCCATTTTGGACATACCAATAGAGTATGTTCCGGTGTGTCAGCCTCACATGCACAGTAAACACATTCTTCCCAATTCTCCAGCAGTACGTTTGGAAGTTGCCATGTCCCGCAAGGAACTGCTTCATCCAGTGACTTATACTCTCGTTGTGGTCCTATGACAGCCACTTCCTTGGGTCCTCAATGACCTCCCTAGTCCATGAAGGTTTGGTCGACCTAGTTCGCCATCTTTTCTCCCATTTCTTCATAGTTACCTCCCTAGCGTTCCTTCTTCTAACACTTTTAACACAAAGAGGTTTTACTCTACTGTAATGTCAACATTAACGTTCACACTCACATAAACAACAATTGTTATTTACACAAACAGTAACCTATACGGGGCGTTCGTTACACGACCCCTCCCCTTCTTCAGGGTCTCCCTCGACACTCGGATCATCTTCTTCAACAGCACATCATGCCAGCGAAGGACGCGTCTTCCGAAATACTCATTCCAAGTTTCCATGGAGCATTGTGTACCTGCCTCAGCCTTTGCTCGAACCCAAAGAAAACCATGGTAAAACTTGTGGAAAAGCAGTATTGTATCTTCTCTTCTTGGGACGATGTTCCTCTTCGTAAATTCTGCCAGAACTTGTCCTCTCGGGCAAGTTGTCCTCTCCTTTTCAAACGAAGTTCATGTAGGAAATACCGCCAGAGCTTCTCCACTCAGAGCCAGTTGTCCCCTCCTTCTCAGACCATGTTCAGCTTCAGAAATTCCGCCAGGGCTTATCCCTCGAGAACAGTTGTTTCCTCCTTTTCAGACGATGTTCACCTTCGGAAATTCCGCCAGAACTTATCCACCGAGGACCATTTGTCCTCTCCAGGCGATGTTCACCTCCGGAAATCTCGCCATAGTCGATCTAAAAATCAAACAAAACACGCCAGTATCCTTGCCAAACCCATTTGCAAGTAAATGTGAAAATGTGTGTAGGTGTGTGATTAACTGTATTGAGCGGGTTGGACTGCAAATCCTGCACAAAAATTCATCAGCAGCAAATCGAAACCAAGCAGACCAATCCTCTTTTCGACCATCAAAGACACCAGGGGTGGTCAGTCCCAAAGAATGTTCAAGGTAGAAGAGGGACCTGTCTCTTGAAATCCTCCTCTCCTCCTGAAGTTATTGAAATCTTTATCCGCTATCTCTGTTCAACAAATCCTTATTCGCTATCACGGTTCACCAAATCCCGGACATGCCCCCAAAATTGTAACAGATTTACATGCGAATAACACTAAGAGGTTTTACTCTGCTCTAATGTCAACATTAACGTTCAGATTTCCAATAACAACAATTGTTTTTCACATAAACAGCAACCTATACGGGGCGTTCATTACAGTATGGAAAAAAGATGTCCAACAAGTGCCGGTAAAAAAAACCTGTTTGGTACTAAACCTCCCGACATCTCTCTTCCCTTATATATGTCGCGTTCGATTTCAGAATGTACGATATTCCTACCAGGAGATGATGTGACCTTCCTGAAGCTTCGATTTCGGGATCATTTCACACGAGGTTGTTTTCGGCTGTTTCGAGGACGTTTCGTACGATAGTGTAAGAGATAATTACATCTGGCGATTTATTGACAGGACGAACGGTCGCACCAGCGATAACTTCTTGACTATATATTACGCACTCTTTCAGTGAATTGTATCCCATGGCATTATAGCGGTGAGGGCTACTTGGCTTTCCGAAAACTTAAAAGTGAACAGCGGTGGAAAAGATTGCGTAAAATTTAAACTGAAACGGTTGCTACTCTGCAAATTTGGACATAATACTAGTAAATAAATAAAATACAAAATATGATTTTTAATATATATCAGTACATTTGTACAACGGAGTTACATCATTTTTCCGTGCGAGTCCACTATTGATTTTCTCCCACACACAACCTAAATAAACGGAAAAAAGGAATTATTACATAATAATAATTATATTAATCTTTGAGGAACTATTAACTTCTAAGAAGTCTTAGGATCAGCACATGGGAAACCCTATTGATCCTATTGTTTACGAGTATTTGCAAAAAATGTAATAAAGCTTGTATATTTCCAATTTAATGTGCCAGATATCAGTAAATTTGTCTAATATTAAAGCGATTATAAGAGATAAATATGTCAGGTATAAATGAAGAATCTACGACTTTTGCGTCCATTTTACTAAGCACTTCTCCATTTCCTTATATTCATTCTATTTTTCTATCCAAATCACAGCAACATCAAAACGTTATGCATTTTTACTACGAGGCGTGACGACTTAGAACGAAGGAAAAAGTACCTGCTCGAAACATTACACTTTTACTAAAGGTGTTATGAAGGGCCTATTAATCTAAAAATACATATACGTTGAAAATACTCGTGTTCCTCGTTAATTAGTGGTCTTCATTAGAAGCGTCTGAGCTAGGATTATTACCTGAGTTCGCCGAAGTTACGTTGGGTGAAGTCGCAATTTTTTAGTAAAACCCTAAAATACGCACAGTTATGCACGGATTGTGCAAAATAAGTTGAAATGATAAAATCAGAAAGTATGCAATTTTTTTATTGCGGCACGTGCTCCATTTTAATGTGGTTTGGAAAAGTTTCAAATAATAACAAAATATTCTTTTAAATAACAAATATGTATTTTGCAGAAAATCCTAGCCATAATTATTAGTCAGCGATTACACATCTTTTAAAAGCACCTCGTATAATGTTTACCTTCGGCATTTTTTATAAACTTTTATTTGATACATGGCAGTACCTATTACTCGTGTGTCTGCCCAAAATTTATGATTGTTTTGCTCATTATAAACATTTTTCAAATATATATTGTAAACCTAATTAATAGGTTTTCAAAAGCAGTCCTATTAATCCTATCCTATACAATGTTAATCCTATCCTTAACAAGTAACTTCATGAAATGGCAAATTATTAATGTAAACCTATTGTATCTACCCAAGTTGAGAATGAAAAATGAGACATGTTAAATTGTCGAAAAATCGCTCGTTCTTACTCAAAAGATTCTTATATATCTTTCTCCTTTTCCACACAATTTATTTCAAAGTGGAACTAATTTTAAAAAATCTCTATCGAGATCTGATTTCAGTGTAACCTTAATGGAAAAAGAGCTCCCGTCGATCTCGTCACATGTATTGTTTATTATATCACATTCGAAACGTTTTCTGGCGCAGAGATAAAGCCAATTTATCAAAAGAAAAATTACGTATTGAATTGAAAGTCCATTTGAAACGGAAGATAAATCATACCTGAAATTGTTCGTCAAGGAGTTAACGGAAAGGATGGGAACGCGTCATGTCTACGGCAATTAATTATAAATAAATGGTTCGCCATAAACTTCGGTTCGACATTATTCAAGATAATTCCGGGGAATACACTCTACGGTGATAAATTGCGGCAATATTGGATTATTACGGAGGAATGCTATACGTGAGGACACAAAAATGAAATCCTCTTCTTTTCTTCGGAAACTTTAATTTTCTCGAACGTAAAAGTTACCTCCATAACTCGATTCTCGAGTATAAACTTGCCATCTATGAATAGCAAGCTTTTATCGAATCAAAGTGAAAGAGGAGTAGCCGACGGAACGAAAAGACAGAAAAATTAGATTTCGCGCTCAACGAAGGGGAGAGTTTAAAAAAGTTTACCGAGATTTTTTTTAAAATTTTCAGAATGAGATCGAAAGTGACTAAATGAAATAATTCGCTTCGACACCTAATTTTGTGTATTTTTCCTTTATTCTTTTCATCTCTCCTAGCTTCATACTCCCCACTTAAAAATGAAATAAAAATAAAGCTATTTCATTTAATGGTTTTATTAATGTGTTTTTAACTGTAGGTACTGATTTTGTCAGTAATAATGATATTGAAATAAAAATTCGCTCATACTTGTTGTCATTTATTAGTGTGCTAAAATGTAACATTAAAGTAGTTATTTTAAATATTTATTGAAGTAACTAACAGGTATCTTCCATATGACCTATTCCATATTCACCTCTTCTATTTTTATACTTATAATCCAGTGGTTTTGTAGTTTTTTTCATAACAAATTGTTATGAAATTTTTTGAAGTGGGTCCATGGATGATTTAGAGTCACAATTGGACCAGATAAGTGGCGCTGCGATAGGGTCTCAGGATTTTTTTATATTGTTTATTAAAATTCTAAGTTGGATCAGGTAGGTGGCACTGCGATAGGATTCCATTCTTTTTATTTTTGATTTCTTTTAGTTTGCTAAAAATGCTAGCTTTTCAAATATGTAAAAATCATTTTACTACAAATAATATCAACAAAGTTATTCTATTTGTTTTTGAGCTAAAAATGACCATGTTTTTTTATAATTTTCATCAATAGTAAAAATTACTTTTTTCGATATTAGGTAATTAATTTTGATGAAATAACTCTTGATCTTTCTTCTTATAAAGTCTGTATTTTTTTGAAAGTAGGGGGGGGGGGGCAATATCTATGAGTTATCAAAATGAGTTCACTTGGAAAAAATTTAAAGAAATCTGCTGAAACTATACTCTTTCGCTATTTGGAATGGAAGTGAGAACCCCTAAGAGCAGTAATTGTTACCTCATTAGTTTAGCAGTAACTGTTTTATGCATTAGAATTTTTCATGACATAACAAGGTTGGAGACGTTCTTGAAATGTGATATAATTGATGAAAATTTCTCGTGAATGAATATTTTTGCGGTGCTTTAAAAATGTCACGTTTCAAAATTAATGTTGATAAAATTATTACAAAACAGAATAAATAACTTCGAGATTCGAGATAAAGAATAAGTTGAAATAATTCGATTCAACTCTGAGGCAAATTTATAGTGCATCACGTAAGAAATACTCAAGGAGGCCTTGGTGGAGAAAACCTTGTTGGAACCTCAGATAAGCTGTTCGATAGTTGCAAAATCTTCTTGCCTCCACCAAGACGCACTTAAGAAGTTAAAAGTTCTGACAACAATGCAAATTGTGAATAAGGAACCGGTGTATGAAGTATTATTTCTATTTCTATGGTTCTACGATCGTGTCATAGTGAGGTTATAGGTAAACTACAACAAATTAAAGCTTGTAATTAAACGAAGAAAAAGTAAATTTAAACCCTCAATCCTCTTTTTTAAGCACCTAAACAGAAATATTTCTGATACAGATATGAGCCCTATTATAATTTCTTTCTGCGTGTGTATTAGGATGTACAACTGGTGTTAGAAGATATTTTTACATGCATAGCCAATGTCATCCAACATTTTACCTGTAACAACACATAATTTATAACAGATTCCTATTGCACATTTGATGTTAAACAAATAATTATGGGCTGACCTGGCACTTCATTATTTTCATATTTGACACGAACCCAACTTCTCTAAAATATTGTGTTATCATGTGTGGACCTTTGATATCTAGCGATAATATCTAATATTTGTATTTTTGGGCCACATACCACATGTAAATAACACTTTTTAAACAATGTCATCAATCATTATTGAGATAGTACAGGTATAACCATCTGTAAATTAATGGAGAAAATTCTCCTTCTATTTCTGTATATTTCACCTACCCAAGATTTTTTATTGGGATGTCGGTACTGTCTATGCAAGATGTTACACTAGGAAAGTCGGCAATTTGATTAAATTCATTCATAAAAACTTGATAATGAGAAGGGTCTTCTAGGAATTTTACGACATTCTCCCCATTTTTATGCTAATGACTCTGAAATTCTTTTTATTGTTAGATACACTGTAGATTGCGAAAAATAGATAATTAAAGGACAAACACTTGAATAAAACATAAGTATCATTATTTTATAGATATAAATACATATATAGAAATGCAACTTGCTTGGATATTTCCTGTACCATAGTATCGTAAACTGATTAATAATTGGATTAGTATAACCACTGGCAAACCTCTATTATTGGGTTTATAAAGAGCATCATTATTCAGAGGCAAAATAATATGTACAGTTGTATTTTTAGAAAAGCGATACCTCCGTATAAATTCACATTCACTATATAAATCCAACGGATCTTGCTTGTCTCTCAAATATCGTTTAGGTAATCGATTTATGTTATTAATAATTCGATTGACGACGTCATTCACAATCGTCATAATCGACATTCATCTTGAATCGACGCCTTCAAGACAAACTTAACTTTTAATATTTTCTGAGGGATACTCAAATTAAGATGCACTTAATTGACTATAAAATATAGTACAGATGGCACAGTAAGTGCGCCTTGTGGTTTGAAGAATCCTCAAAGCGTGATTATAAATTTGCTCGTTGATCTCCATTCCTAATGTATCCAAGTTTGTCGTAAGTGAAATATTTAATTGAAAGTTTCTGGGCCGAAGATTCTCATGAATTTCCAACAAACTGCATCATGCATTGTAAATGTGAAGGGTGTGATCCATTTAACCGAATTAATGCCCAACTTCGCCTTTAATCAACTTATAGCTTAATAAGAGACCTTGAGAGAAAATATGAATTACGTTAACTTAATAAATTATACTAACTTAATAATTGGAAAAATAGCCCTTACAATTAACAATATAACCAATAATTAACAAAACTCCACATATATATATATATATATATATATATATATATATATATATATATATATATATATATATATATATATATATAGAATTACTTAATTAAATATTAACTTCAAACCGTATACGCTCATTATCTCCCAATGAAACTTTATTACCTGAATTTAATGGCGAACCCTTTCTTTATTTACTAATTTATTGGACGATAAAATTTACTTTGGAGATCTTTTTGAGCCGGCATGAAGATGTAGTCAAAATTAAATGGTTCTTAATACTTCACAGGCCCACTTAATTAAAAGTCGAAAATGTTATTGATTCCGAAAATAATTATATTAGTACTCATCCAGTAGCGAATGTCTAATATAAGAATATTTCATGTGGATGAAATCAGAGAATTTATGAAACAAACTTTGGAATCAATTTTTGAAATTAAATATATTTTTCCAGAAAAATGAGGTCCTTAGTCCCTACCAACGGATCGTCGACTGTCATGCTGCTGTTGTTTGGAATCTTCGTGTTGGGAATAACAATAATCCACGCAGCTCCACATCCAGCCAGGTAGTAGTAATTTAATCAATTCTATTCATTTTAATGTACTCAGGATTAACGTGTAATATATGTGTATTATTTACACGACGTTTAACTAGTTCAACAGAGAACTAATAAAAATAATTGAGTCCCTAAGATCGAAATCAATATAATCAGTAGTTCACGAGTTATTCGCCAAAGATTGTTTTTTTAAATTTTTAATCCATGAATTCCGAACTAGAAGTATAATTTCTTTATCCTTTCCCTTAATATCAATTCGAAAATTGTAAATTATTTCATACGCACTCTATTCTAGTTCGAGGACAAACAATAGACAGTAGAAATAGTTGAAATCACAAGTAGAAAACTGTAATGCACTTTAACGAATATACATTACCAACCTATAGTTCTATATTAGCTCCAATGTACTCCAAGTATAATTTAATAAGGTTTGGATCAAGTATGACCAGAGGATACCTATATACTAATACTTTTAAGTTAAGTTTCATTTCTTACTCTTTACGTGGACAAATTTAAAACAGGGTAGAATGTTTAAAAACGTATATTATAAAATTTAACTGGCCAAAAGTTTGATAAAATTTAGAAAACTCAAATCTTCTGCAAAATAAACTAAACAAAATATGCAACAAACTAGGGTTATCAATTGACAGTGGAATCAATTTGTCTACAGGTTATGTAGACGTCATAGCACGTCAGCAAGCGTAACACTGTTGCCAGAAAACGTGATAAGATCATTAGACAATTAAAATATATAGACCTTCATCGCTCAGTGACTCAAAGATGATTTATGAATGTCTCGTTAGTTGTGGGCACAAAGTTGACAAGTAACGTGCGTTCAGTATTTGATTGGTTTCATTATTTTGTTAAATATACAGAAAAATAGGTATGGTGCAAGCGTGTCGTGCCTATAATTGTGTTGAACATTCCAAAAAGAATCTAACATATTGGTTCACACGTAAGTATTCTGTGATTTAAAAAAAATGAAAATGTTTCTAATTTCAAATCTAAACTTCAAAAGTTTTTCACGTGATTTTTCACAATATTTATACAAATTAATACTTGATTACAGCAAGATTTTGTCACAGTGGAAAATGTTGTAATAAACAGGTCAATAGAGTCAGGAGTAAGGTAACTTAAACGATTCTTTTTGTTAATCCAGAAGTGTGTCTTTAACTCAAAGGAACTCAACTTTTTACTTTTTTAATAGAGTTAATTCCTAGTTCAAGCCTAACAATCCCTTGTTAATTCCCTAATTCTTTATTAATTACTAGATTGTATATTGCTAATAAAATGTATCAAAAAATATCTTGAATTTTTCTTAATCGCATTCATGATCATTTATATTCTTTGTACTAATGTTTTTCTAATGAAATGTATCAGAAAATAAATTAACTTTTTCTTTTTCATGTTTCAGGAACGTTTATAATTTACCACAATTATTTTCAACGTCACGATTATTACTGGTCTAGCCTTTGTTGCAGTTTTTGCTTACAAGTGGCGTCACACTCGCTGGTTTATGTTTGCCTCAGGTCATTTGAGACAGGGCGTGTCTCCAAGGTCTATTTTCTATATTTCAAAGTCTAATATTTTAAAGGTCTAAGATAAGATCGAATGTTAACAACCTATACTCCTTTGGCACATTAAATAAACGTGTATTCAGTTCACCAGTAAGAATAATTGGTAAATTTAAGTCTAAGTAACTAAATGTATGAGTTTTATGCCTTATGTCTACCTCTTCCCCCATTACAACTTGTATATATGAGGTCACCGAGTGTCCTGCGATGAATTTTGTTTTAGATGACCTCTATACAAATAGATTTTCTGAAATTTTATCAAAACCTTCTATGTTCTACATTTAGAATTTATGTTAAGAAAATACATATCTTCAATCGTTAAATATATTTTTATTTATGAAAAATTGCGATCTAGACTAAACATGTTCAGTGGTGTTGAATATTATTGGTGCTAAGTGAATATCTTCACTTTTATTCTCCGTTTTTTATTTTTCTTTTATTATTTGAACAATAGCAATTTGAGATATTTAAGTTAAATTTGTTTCCTCAAACTTTTCTATTTGAGACGGTAGAAGTATTAAATGGCGCCTGATAGTGATGTAACAGATATTAAATTTAAAGTATTTTTTACTTTTACACGTATTACGTCCTACTATATACCACACTACACCATATTTTATACTATTGTTTAGATTGGAAATACACTTTTCAATAATTCATCATAACCTGCTCTTCAAAAATGAACAATGGAAACTCAAAACGTGCACTTTCGTGGAATCAAATCATACAAATTTGTACTGGTGAAGTCTCTCGCAACACAAAACTTTTGTTAATTTAAGCTGTTCCCTTGATTCGCATTAGTACCTAGTTTTTTAAATACACAGCATGAAACAAAAAAAAACCATCTCTAACTGCACGAGGAACCCGCGTTTGGCCATTATTTTAAAAATTCTTAAAACAATAACAGCGGAGGGTACCATTTTTTACAGTTTTCCTAATCTAATCTTTATAACATTTTTCCGCCTTCTGCGAAAAGTTGTCCCAATTTCCCGCAGACTCCCGCAAATTTCTCAGGATCAACCCCTATCGACAAATGTAAACCTTATTTATAATAACTCGATTGGTGGGCGGAAGGAAATAAGAAATTATTCTTTAAGTGACTTAATAAAAAACACGTTAAACTCGCGTGGATGCGTGTGTGAAGAACGGGGGGAAAAATGAGATGTAAACGAAATTGACCTCGAAGATCGAAGAGAGAAAAAGAAACGGTGAGACGGAAACACGAGGTTTGGTGAATAAAATAACTAATATTCTTTAAAAAACTTTTGAAGGTGGCGATAAACCTGGTAACTCAAAATAACCTTAAATTTGTTATCAATACCTAAAGATAGTAGATATTATTTCGGAATAAATGTGAAATTATATTGCAAGCAAAAACAAACAGAAATTTTCAAAGCTGTCATAATAAAGACTGAATTACTTCAGTCATTGTGAAACCTTCAAATCGAGCCATTAGGAGAGCCTAAGGAGTTTTTAAAAAATAAAAAACTTTTTGCTCACAATTGTTATTTACTACATTTATCGTGAGGTTTATTATATCGACGTAATAAATAGTAAGTTAATATAATATTTCTGTAACCAATTCACCATTTCACAAATTTTAATAAGTAGTGCAACAAATATTTTATATGAAATTTCAATGAGTACCATTATAGTAATATAAAACATTTTTAATCCTACTTTTAAAATTGAAGATATTTAAGATGAAGCATAATTTTCATATTTATATTATTACAAACTGTTGATCCATATTTACATTCATATTAAAATCGTATACATATAAACCCGGAAGGTTTTTGCCAAGTTGTTTAAGTTCCAGACATATAAGGAACTCCTTGATTATTCCTAGGAATGCTCACAGCATCCCCAAAAGTTTTTTGAATACAAGTTCTTAATACATTTTTAAAAATATTTAAAAACTGACAAGGTTACCGTGTAAACGTTCTGCCAAATTGAATATATTCCTGAAATATTCATATGTAATGTAATGAAGTGTAGTGTAATGTAACATTACAAGTTAACCCTATATCAATCCTTCTAAAATTTCTAAGGAACTTTGGAAGTTCCCTAAAGAACCTGAAACTTTGGCGAATTCTACCAGTTTCTACAATTCTGAAACGTTTCTGAAAATTCGTAGAAATATTTTATTTTTTCATTAATTGGAAAGTCTCTAATAAATGCTATTGTTGTTATCTGGGTTTTGGTTGGTAGATTTAAGCAACCTAAAGTTACTAAAAGTACCTTACAATATTCTTCACACTTTAAAATTTCTAATATACAGTATTAGGAAGGTGCCTCTTGAATTCTTACTTATTAGGAGTCTGTAGACTGTAGAGCTGAGTTTGGTATATTCCTGGAGGTATCTGAAGATGTATTATAGATACCTGCAGTGTTCTTGATTTAATCTAACTCAGTAAAGACTTTTTGAAGTTTCCAAAGAACTATAGTGTTCAGAAATATCTGTCAGAAATGATAAGGATGCAGTGAAATAGAGGGACATATTCAGTTCGACAAAACGTTATCTGTTTCTAAAAAAAGATTATCTAAAAATCTTCCAATTACTCAGGAAATATAATTGATTTCTAAGGAATTTATATAATTCATCGATAAAACCTTCGGATTGCTTTTGTTATTCCTAGGGTGTTTAGAGGATTTTAGATGTCTATTTAAACTAATATACATATCTATATTAAACTATATACATCTATTAGACCTATATATTAAACCATATATATGGTCTATTAAACCAATATACATAAAATTTAATATGTACAATACATACAACTATATTAATTGATAAATTGTCTTGAAACCCTCAGTTACTAATAAAATGTAAACATTATATATATGTATATAGGGAATTTACTTAATTTAATAATTTATCTTAAACCATTCAGATTGATTTAACTTCTTCCAAGGTTTCCGAAAGGGCTTTAGATAACCCTATGATTCAACAAAAGCAATTCAGGTTGCTTTATTTAGTCCCGGAGTTTTTCAGAGACTTTCAAATGCACGTCTCTTAATAGGTACAGCTATATAGAAATTTATTCAGATTCTCTATATGAAATTCAGTTCCCCAGGAAAAGTAAATTATTTGTAAAAAATTTATATCATTTACGAAAAACCATTCAGATTCCTTTAAATATTCCCACGGCGTTTCTAAGGGTTCTAAGTATATCTCCTCAAAAAGGTGCAGATGTACAGGATGTATTCCTAGATCTTTATCTCATCTCTTTACATCAAGATGTATTCATTATATTACAAAAACCTTGTAGATTCTCTTGAAAATGTTTGTTGACAAGAAAATATAAATGATTTGTAAGGAATTTACAAATTTTAGTGAGAACCTTTCAGATTTCTGTTATCGTTTCTAAGAATTTTCAAGGGGATGATATACGTATTTTTCCCCAAGAAAGTTACATATGTATTGAACATTTAGTTTCACAGACCTTGCAGATTCATTAGAAAATCTTTTGTAATATAAGCGTTTTTAGGAAATTTATATAATTAATTGAAAACCTCTCAGGTTGCTGTAATTATACCTATTCCCATGGATTTTTGAGGAAACGTTATCCAAGAAAATTGCCTAAGTCACTATTTTTAAGTTAGGTTATTTTCGATTGAATTTAGTTGGACTATTACAGTCCTACACTCAATGTAATAGTAGCAAATTGATGAAATTCGACCTAATTTATTTCTGGTCTTTTTGACTTGTATAGTCTACGTCAATTTAAAGTTGTAGCACTGCATAATAACACTGGAAAGTATAGGGTTAATGATCAGTTTTAAATTTATCTATTCAATCTATAATAGATTGTAGTAATTATTCTCAAATTCGAAATACGAATATGAAAAATTTGACATTCTTAAATCTAAACAGTATTGTGAAACTGTAGAAAACATTCACAGAACTCCCGTATTTTCAGTTATAGTAATCAGTCACCTCTAACACTCTGATTAACTGCAATGAAAATTAATATTAACGAAATGTTTACAAGTCTATAATATTTGGTGATAATAAGATTATTAGTGGAGCTAATACCACAGTTAAAAAGAATTTCAAGATCAAATGCTATGTAGGATTGTATATGAAATCCAATTACCAATTTCATATAACTGAGAGAGGTGCAATTGATTCACCGAATGTAGTAAATATTATGGCTTATACAAAAAGTCAGAAACCAAAATTCATCAACATTTATAAACAGAAAGATCTGTATACATATGCTAAAATTAGTAAACCAAATTAGCAAGTGGAAAGAGATATTGGAAAAATCATACGTAGTACATTAAAAATAAAATTACAGCAGCTAGGGAGGGGAGCGCAGCAAGATATTATAAATAAGGATTTACCTCATGCGCTACGTAAAATTGTCTTTAAAGACTAGAACGGTAAGATAGAAACCGTGCAAATATGAACGTGTATGAGACGATACTAAAGGCACTAACATATGTACAGCTTGAGATTTTTCGAAGAGATTTTAATGGAAATAAACATAGGCAGAAATAGCTACTGTAAAATAAATGAGAACAGTCGGAATAAGAGGGATAGGTCCTAAATATATTTCATCGACAAGAAATATTGACGACATAGTGAATTAACTTTACATAGCGTCCAAAATGCTGTCATGCTATATAAAAAATATGCAAGAGAAATAATATGTGGGATATTATAGTATTTCACTGATAATATGGAATATAATGTGTGATAAGTCAAAACCTCCCATCTACCCTCACAAGCAGTCCCCGAGAGCATCTTTCCCCACTAACTCGCATACTTAAATATCCGCCAACATACAACTCGAAAAGAAGGATCGAACCATTTCTCTCTCCCCACGTAATCCCTCTTTACGGGACGTTCATTCATCATTTAATTTACTGGTGGGAGATCTCGCGACTTGATTATAATTTTTTCCGTAGACCAGTTTTCACTCGCGGATTAAGGCTACTTATTATTAGAAGATGGATGTTGTTCTTGGAAAACGATGAATAATTTGATTTTGTTGGGAAAGGGGAAGGGATCAGATGGGGAAGTAAGTAAAAACATGAACTTTTAAAAAAGTTTAAAGTTGTAAATTTGTTCTTAAACCCTCTTTCCTAAATTAAAAAAATAAGTAAGTTAAATAGGTAAACTAAAATCAGGTTAATGGTGAAGGTTTATTACCTTCATAAAATATACACAATAAGTAACTGAAGCTTCCCAATAATCTTTAAACGAAAGAATTACAATAAAATCCGAGGCCAAATAAAAGGGATTTTAAATTCGGAATTCAGAAAAGCCGTTAAATTCATAGAATTGTCAGATGTGTTATTACGAATAATCATATAACCGCCCACCTCTTTTATCAGAGGCATTCTGAATGTTCCAATAAAAAATTACCCACCCCAAAAAGGAAAGAAATATGTATATTTATCCAGAAATTTCCTGCAACAAATTAGAACAAAAGTTGCATATTATATATATATATATATATATATATATATATATATATATATATATATACCCTTTAACCAACGCCGCCAGATTTTGAAAAATATTAAATGCACACTTGTCGAGATCAGAGTAAAACGAATTTAATTTAGTACACCATTTCTTTAAATATGTTTTCAGTTCCTATCTTACCTGCCGTTAAGGCCATTTTACCTCGTTGTTATATAATTTACACTACAACTAACCAAGTTCTTGAAGCTCCTGTTGTTGTCTAAGTACTCTAAGTACGGTCCATTTGATATATGTAAATATCCTGTCACAACGAGCGGATAACAATTTTTAAACCTCTTCATGTTCTTCGTTGATAATCTTTTACAATCGGGGTCATGGTAACACGTACCACAATTCGAGTCTCAAATAAACTACGACGAATTATACGTAATACTTCGAAGGTTTGGTGGCGGCACCTGTGGTATATGATACCGCGCCATTTTTGGTGTAAGTCAATATATCTATACAGGTACTTTGTGAATAGTTTGATATATTCGTCAAAATTATTAATGAATAATTAGTAAACAGTGTAGATATGCAATAAAAATAAATAAAAAATATAAAATGAAAAGTAAACTTGTATACATTACATTAGATACAGAAATGGTTCCCTCTAAAATGGCGAATGTTGTAAAAATTCTTCGCCATTACCTTTGTCGCATTTGAAATTTTATTACGTTCTTTTTTCCTTTTAGTTATGGAGGGTACTACTCGCCGGTCTATCTAGAAAGCCAAAATCCTGAGTATCTTCTAGAGACCATCGCTAGATTAAGGGATGCTCTTACCAGGGATAATGACTTAGAAAAGTAAGTAACACATTGTTCTTTAAACACAAGTTAAAAATTTGTATCAATCCCTCATCCTTCTGATTCGCTCCTAATTCCCTAATTTTTCCCCTGTAGTTGAAGAAACATAGTACTCGTACATTCTTAATCAATATTAAACTTGACGTATCATATATCCTCTCTGTGCTTACCCAGTCACCTTATCTCCCTAAGACTCGAACCCTCTTGCTTCTCTTCCATTCTTTGTCATCTTGGTGGAATTGTTTCTTTGCGATTAAACGTCACGTACACATGTAAAACGCTATGCTTTGTTATACCTACACGAAATTTCATAATGTGTTTGTAGGGGACGAGTGTTGTGTTATACGTTGCGCTTTGTTGAAGTGTGTTAGGTATACCTGAACGGTTGAAAATTTGGAGTTGTTATCGACGTTTTCCTTTAAATCGGTCATTACGAAGGAAATAGAGGGAAGTAAAATGGAAACGTTTTCGATGTCAGAGTATTAGGAAAAATGATATTGCATTATAAATTTTACTCTTCTAGATAAAATGTTACTAGTCCACCAACGGATCGTAAAAGTAATATTCAATTTAATTTAAGAGGGTTAAAAACTCAACGTTTTATTGAAGTTATTAAATTATATTAATATTATAATTATTTTAAATTATCACTATTATATATAGTGATATTACTGTGTCGGAGCAGGAATAGAGCATAATTATTATTACTGTCATTAATTTCAGCAAATAGTGAGCATTAATGTGTTCTTTATTTACAGTTCAATAGAATATTACCTTACTTACTAAATATTACTTATTATTACTTGTTGAATATTACTTAAAAACCTTGGCGACACTAAAATGTGCAAAGATATAAATTTCACTCCAGGGTGGAATATACCAGAATATAACTTTGACAGCGCGGTAGGTACCATATATCCTGAAATTTCAATCAAATGTGAAACCTGCTAGTTATTAGCTTATACTATGGGTAGAATCTCGTTAATCTAGAATATTCTAGCAGAACGATTAATGCACTAGGCAGGATCTAAAGTGTGCTAGAACCTGTAATCCCTGTGTGACGAAAATATGTATAGCTTTGACATGACAATACTGTACATTTCAGATGCTACACATAGTACAAACTAGGCATCAGTTTAAGACATAACTTGTGCTATATTTAAGAACATTGTAGTACAAGGACCTGAATCCTAACGAGCAACTGAAGTGTGCTAAGATACTATATAAATCACCTTTACTTAAAATATGGTAAAATCCACCTTCACAGTACACCTGAAATGTCATATATAAGCTTTTACTTAGGATATACTCTTGTTATTTCAGAATTTCCCAGTAGAACTATCTAAATACTGCTTAATAAAGGGACATTATATGAAGACGTAATCTAGAAAAGGGCTTAGATGAGACACTTCTTAGAAACTAGGCACATTTTAAGACGTAAACTGTGCTATATTCTTCACTATCCTAACCAAAGGATATGGAATCTAGTCAGTAATTAGGTAATTAGAACTTAACGGATATGTGAATTCATTCGGACCTGGAATGTGTTCATACATAACTGACAGTATAGTCTAAGTGCTAGATACTAGTTTATACTTGAATAGAATATAGGACTATAGGCTAGAAGGATATTAGTAATGTCTAAGATAGAAGGTACTGCAATCTAGAATTCATCAGATTAATCAGGGTTCGATAGAGATCAGATGTCACATATACTAGAAAAGAGGCATATTTTAAGATATTATTATTTTACATTTTCTGTTTTATTTGACACAGATAGATTTATTTTAATTAAATTTTTATTTTTAACCAATTGCCAAATGTTAAATGACAAAATGTAAATTTTGAAATGTTTTCAAATAATTTAGTATTATATTTATCATATGCTTAATTTTTTGATCTATTTTGAATCGCCTGAATCCACATTCATTATCATTGCAATATACTTTGAGTCAATCAATATCATTTTACAATTTGTTAGCTACCTACCATTACACGTATTAATGCTATATCTCGTCAAGTTTGCTGTACTTATTTTTGCCCCTTCTAACTAAATGTGACATGGTTTCTAAATTTCTCAATCAGAAATTATTTTAATAATATAGTTCAGACTCAAACAATGATGGCATAAAAAAAATAAATTGATCCGAAAAAAATTCTGAAAAAACACTCGTGAAATTACATATCTTACGGAATATTTTATTGTATTTGTTATATTTTGAGTTACAAGAACAAGTAAGTAGGTCGATGTCAATGTCAATAATTCAAACCAAAAATGTTATAACCTTTATAAAGCTGTCATTTGTACCAATGACCCCTATGCTCTATGTAATATACAAATAATTTGAAATTATTGAGTTTTGATAAATAACATTTTTTGCGTAAGTTATTTAAACAAATGTTAAATGTAAAAATTGTACAACGTCTTAAAGTCTACAAAAAAGCTTAATACATTTCTGCATCCCATCGAAAATCAAAGAAATTACGAATTTGTATTTAATTTGACAGCCGACAGCAAAATTCTAGGTCGAAAACATTAATACTAAATTATCATACAATGCCTATGGGAGCTAGTTATAAAAATTTATGACAGAGGTTGCGAATAATTAAGTTGAATAATTTGATTTTCCAAAATATTATCAATTTGAAAATGTGTCAATGGTCGCAATAGATAGTTTTCACAAAATGACCATGTTACTACGAGTTATCTTCCAAAGTAAATTACACAAACAGGTCAAGGAACAGATGTTAAAAGCGTACTTTTAGAACGAAAATACAGTGTTTCCAAATACATTATATCAGTAATTTTCGTTTGATCTAATTTGGGGCTATTTTTGTCGAAGGGTATCGAATATTTTCGAATAAAATTAGAAACTTATTCTTTAAGCACCTCGAGTTAGACCCCAAAAAGACAGGTACGACATTTTGGCATTAAAATGTTCGTCTTAAAATGTTGCAAATAACATCACCAAGTGTAATTCTTGCGCCATTTTATACATACCATATATATATATATATATATATATATATATATATATATATATATATATATATATATGCGAATCATTTGCATTTTGAAATTGTTGAAGTAACGCTGCTTTATTTTCTCATTTGCTTCACTTGAAAAATTGAAATAGCATGCTCGGCCGTGAATAAATTTTCTCGACTGGCCCTTCACTCGAAGGAGAAAGAGTAAATATTTATATTTTAACGAACTAAGTTCGGTGGAAGTGATAGAATAAGCTGCAAGATAATTAAAAATGTAATTTAACGCAGCTGTTTCAAAATAAAACAAAATTCTCATTTTCGCCAGCCATTAAACATTCAATTTTATTCCGTTGTCTTGAAGCTGGGAAGTGTAAGAAATTTTCCCAGATTGATTATGGTACTGTTGGGCATACACTAGAATGTCCTAGTGTATTTTAATACACATTTCAAGAAATTATGATAAGATATATATTGTGTCATTTTTGCCGACGCATTAAAAATGTTATTTTCTTTAATGGATTACTTATAACATTTAAAGTCCATTCTTTTTATTAGAATGTTTCAATTTTATTTACCGAGTCAATAGTCATTTACTTCATATTAACTTATATGCGGTATATTCTTCGTTCAATCCACTTGATATTGATATATGATTAGAATTTTTAAAAGTAATCCTTCATGATAGTTTGGGCTAAAATAGTTTTACGCCAAGCAGCATTGATCTCCCAAGTGTTAGTGTACAAGTTTAAAAAAAATTTTCATCTTTATTCACTGACAGACTAATATGACAGCACCTACTGTAGTCATAATTAATGTTTCAATTCACAACCCTCTCTTTACCCGTAACCGTAAAGGTGGTAGTCGGATATGAAAAAGTCAAAATTGCCCAAAGTGGTATTTAAAATAAAAAAATTCATATTTTATGTCAAAAATGGCGACACAGATTTTGAACATAAAGTATTGAAGTCCAACGTCCAAAACTTAGCAGAATATAAAAAAAATGCCGATGGCATGGTCAGTCGGAGAGGCCTATTTCAAAATAAAATCTTTAAAATTATGAACATGAAGGAATCTGCTATAAAATATAAAGATCGCAAGTCTTAACATGACGTTTACCAAGCTACGTCAATTCTATTAATGGAAGCTATAACTTTTTGGTTCGATTACATATAATATAGAAATGTATGAAATTTTTATTTTCGTAAGTTTGTATGTTTTTGAGTAAGTTATTCAAAAAAACATTAAATAAAATAGATGTAGAACGTTTTGATCTGAACAGAAAAATTTATTAAACCACTGCATCAGATCGAAAACAAAGGAATTGCGAATTTTTTTAATTTGACAGGGCGCCATTTTGTTTTTAGAGGGTGTTTTTTTTTTAGTGAAATTATTCCAAAATGCCGTAATGCTACTCTCCGCAATAGCCTATATTTCTTTTGAAATGAGCCTAAAATAGTTTTCCATTATAACTAACTTCATCAATTTGAATCGTAAATGTTTTCTATGATTCTTACTAAGAAAAGTGTTTCGTCACGCTCTACAACTTAGTTTTAATGCATAAAATCTTGGTGAAAATCTTATTTTTTTAAAGGATTTTTAGGAATTGTGGGAAACGTTTGAAAGTTTTTAATTGCAATAAATTTTATAAAGACATCATCATATTTAAAGATAACAGTTTCTTCCAAATCAAAAATGTATATTGAGGATAAAGGACCCACCTTGAACGTCTTCATAGTTTTCGAAGTACTGCAAGAGTGCGAAATACGCAAAATGCTCACTTTTTAAATAAATTTGATGATTTTTCAAATCTTTTCTTACAATCTTACTCTAATATATAAAAATAAGTTTTATTCCCACAATTTTACTGGTCAGCTGTTACCATTTTTGGAAAAAAAAACGGAATGTGAAATATACATATAAATATTAGTGTATACAGTACTTTTTAGAGTATTAAAGGACACTTTTTTGCATAAAATATCTCTAGATCTGTATACTGTCCATATATATAGTTCCTTATAGTTCCTTAGTTTTTATTTGAACTTGTACATTTGAAATTTTCAGGTTAACAGCCTTGCATATATTTCGTTGGATTTTCCGGGTAATAATACCCGAGGACATGAAATGCTATCTTCATGCACGTGAATCAATCACGTGAAAATTTAATCAACCATCCAGCAGATCGTTATGACCAAATATAGTTATTCTAGCCTTGTTCCCGAATCAAAGAGAAGTTATAGTGGGAAAAAGGGAATAATAGTTTGTAATATTTTGTATGGCATACCAATGAGGTCGTCGTAAAGCTTCGGGCATATTTTTAGTTTGTTTCGAATATTCACTAAGAAAAATAGCCGCCTCGCCAATTATGACGAAGTTAAGCCAGACTTTTTAAAACACTTCATTATTTCGATAGTAGAGGTCGGAGAAAAAATAATGAAAGTCGGCTGAAAAGGTGCCGTTGGTATAATGAGGATTTTTTGGGACAGCGATTTAATTTTTGTTGTAGGCTCTTACGTCTCCTGGGGGCGTACAAGATTCATTTCTCAGTTTTCGCCTATTAACAAAGGATATCCCGGAAAATTTCAAGAAATCTTTCCGAAGAAAACTCAATTACGTACTCGGCTTAGAGCTCGTTTTGAGACGACGGATTTTCCCTGAAGAGGTATGCAACGGTGTGTGCAAAGATTAAGCGCCGCGAATGTATCTTACGTGGAAAATTGAATTTGTATTATACGAAAATCGTTGCACGCAAGAGATGAAATGTCAATTACATACGGGGATTCTATCAAATAAATCCCCTAAAAGTGATTTTAAATAAACAACGTGGAAGTAACTTAAATTGTAATGAATTTGCATTCGTTTCGGCTTTGTGTTTACGTTTGTATGTGCGTACGTGTGCCACTGTGGTAAGTTCAAAATGCTATGTATGTAAAAACAGGCCAAATGAGACTTTAACGTACAACAACAAACAATTTTGATCAATATTATATCGTATATTAAAAAATATGTCGCTGGTTTAATTCTGTCAAAACCATTTTTTTCAGGAATGTTTTTCCATAACAATAAGGGACGTCTGAAGATCATGAATATCGATTAAGAAAAAAATATTTTACGTAACGGTTCTTTTTACTGACTCTCCCTTTATACTGTCACCTCTCCATTTGGGAAAGGTTATACGAAATTCGCCGTGAATGCGATATTGATTCAGAAGCCAAATTGAAATTTCATAGAAAATACTAGGAAAATATTGGAGAGTTCTTTAAATTAACAATAAAAACATAATTAATGTGGTATAAATAATACCCGTAATAAAAGTTATTTACAAATGTAATGTGTAATTAAATTTATGAAATAAAAACCACATTTAAAGTTATAGTGTAGAAAACAAATTTACTCAGATTTACCAAACCTGATTACATCTTCTCAATTAACTTCTATATCAGTCAAATTACCTCCAAAGATGCCAACGACTGCATTTGTTCGGCATAACTTTACATTTCCATTAAACTACTCGGGAATAAGACCAAGGATGACAATTGACCAATTGGTCAGTCTGAAAAGCTGAACTGGAAGCAGGAAAAAGTATTTATTCCAAAATTTCCACATTTTAATTCGTTAATATCTCTGTTATAGTCACGAAAATACTGCTCCTAGGAAAAATTTAACTAGAAGATAATTTATTCAATAGAAAATTTTCTTTCGAATGGTCTCATTTTGGTTCTCGAAATATATAAAATTACATTGCACAATGAAAACATACCCTAAATATCACAAATGGTCATATTTTAATAGAGCGATAAAAGGCTTCATGCAATCAAACAATTTTTCAGCAAATAAATTCAATTTAGTACGGTTCCGATCGGTCGAACCAATCATGCACAATAGTAAGCTCATGTAAATTGTTATGCGAAACACATAGTGGCAAAATATTGTTCCAAATAATTTCTCGGGCTGTTGATTTTTTACTAGAAGTCACAAATTATCAAATCATTTTTATCTTTTAAAGATTGGCTAAAACCATTTTAATGTATCCTTCCTCTACACTTAGGGTGATCGTGTGACCAATAATTTCCGAGTTATAAAACTTCAGTCCGGGAGTCGTTTGTACATAAACACAGTAAGACGTAGAGACCTGGTTAACCTGGTTTTTACCTTATGTTGAGTATTTTTCCTATATAATATTTTCGTTTGTCCCATACGACAGCTTCATTATTGAAAACGTAATGAGAGAAAACGCAGCAAATATTACGCGAGATGACAAGATGCCAGAGGATAGATGAAAAACGGCCGCTGGCAGCTGCCATGTCAAATGTGAAATCGAGATCACACAATCAGCAGATCGGCTTAATGAGATTTGTGCCACGCTCAAAAATATCAGTTATTATTCCAACCGGATTAGCTCAGTTCGAGGAAAAACGTTGAAAGATATTTTCCTTTACAAAGTTCTTCAGAAGCACGTTGGGAACAATATATACCGCTAGTAACTGCTGAAAAGTTGGAAGATTGTGTTTAGACAACTATGATTTCCCTGAAATCTCATGCAAGACTATTATTTTTCTGAAATCATTCTGAATTTTCTAGTCATAGATATATTTAAGTATTTTTATATGCTTTAATACAATAGTAGTACAAATGAGCAATGCTTAAATACGAATTGGTCATAATTTTTTATGTTCTTTCGAAGTCCACCATGAAACTACAGGTATTTAATTAACGTGGGAGAGAACAACAATAAAGTTAACGACAGTTTAAAAGAGTATTGAAACTTAGCTTACTCAGCCTTAAATGGTGCTAAGGACATTAAAGAGCTTTAAAGTTGAAATTTTGGAAAGAACTATACATTAACATAAAAGACTGAAAACAGTTTAAGATGTAAAGGGGATATCCAGATATTACAAACTACTCGCAATTGTGATACATTGAGAATTGTAGAAAATTTAAAATTAGATTTTAACTCTTGTGTCTTTTGTACAATCACCTTTTAGAGCAGGTAAATTAAGCCCAGTAATGACATGCAAAATGTAGTTATCCCGAAGTCTACTTTACCAAAATTTTTCTAATCAACCGCCTTTCTGAACTTTACGTTAAATATTCTCATTTGGCAAGGTTTTTGAGCCCACTGTAAATATTTGGCACGATGCACATTATCCCAACGTTCCTTGGTTTAAAAAAAAACGAATTGTACCCTAGAGAAAACCCACACGACAAACAGAAACGAAAACTGGAGGTCGAAGGTCCCTATCAAGACGTGGAACTTGAACTGAATGAGGAGGCACTGCCAAAGGAGCTCTGGGACCTCTACTACGAGGATAGACTCTCGAAAGCGCAGAAGAAGCTAATGCCTGACTTCGGACTTCAGAGGGGGATCACCGGGGAGATAGAGAATAAAATGCACAGGAACAAAGATCTGTTAGAGTTCCTCGGTTAACACTGATTATTTGTAAATGTTTCTGTGTTGTCGTTAGGTATTACGTAGTAATGACCGCTAGAAGCTCATTTGGCCTGTTACTTGTTCATGATTTTGCTCTACACGATATACTATACTGTATATATTTTGAACTATGATTTCCTAAAATTGATGTACTTGCTAGTTATGGGAAATATCTGACCGAGAAGTGGAAAACCTTGGATAGTATCCCAAGGAAAATGGAGAAGAGGAAAAACCCCGATTTAGGAACTCAGGGAAGGGACCTATCTGCAAAACAGATCCACAAATTATTCGCTCTGAAAAATATTGGAAAATGACCAACTCTGAAACGTTCTTTTAGGTTGATGTATACATATTTATTTCAATAAATTATTTAGAAACGAGGACTTTCATTTATCTCTATATGAAATGATGATATACAGGGTGTTTCCATATTTCGTCTTCAGAGAGTTCTTTAGAATTTAACAACGTTTGCTGTTTGACTGCTAAGTATTCTTAGAATAAATTTAGATTCTTAATTTTGACTAAAACGTGTACATTTCAGTTTCAGCATTGTTCTTGTAAAGTGGATCATTAATATTTTCTTCTATTATTAATTGTTATTGTATTTATTTATTTAATAATTTAACCAGTTTAAACGATACAAAATTGTAACACAGATCACTATAATTCCGCTGCAGGGGTGGGGGTAACTTATCTAATCTGATTTTACTATGACCAAGACTAAAACTAAAGACAACTTAAAACTACGTAAACTTTTGTTCTGTTCCACTTTTTTCAAATGTTATTTTATTTTACACGTAGATCTAGATGAATAAATTATCTTGCAAGGTAAAATCTTTTGCTGAATTTTTAAACCCTTTTTCATTATTTTTAGTTTGTAATTGTTTATAATCACATTGTAACTTATAAAAATAATGTATTACTACATAGTGATGTGGTTTATGACCAACTTCTTTATTTACTTTATGTAGAATTAAATTATTATATTTAGTACTTTTTTTATTTTGTGTAAGTTTAGTTTTAGTTGTAGATAGTGCTTATTAATACACTCTAATGTACACATTTGTCCTATGTTCAGCGCAATTTCGTCGCATTATTCTCTCCTAATATTTTTTCAATTTTTTATGAATTTTAAATAATTTATTCAGATTTGTTTCAGCTGCAGCACCCCATGCTACTATGCCATACGTATCATAGCTATTGTTTGCGGACAAAAACCCCCCTGACATAAGCCCCCGGTACAAAATAGCCCCTCTACAAAAATCATTCGTATAAATTACCCTCGAAATACTTTTTATTTCCACAAATATTAAATAGACAAAGAATTAATAACTAATTTAATTTTTACGAACGCTACGAACCAAGAATTACAAGTACACGCGCGAACTAAGCCTAGTGGTAGGTAAATTACAAGAAACAGTTAACGATTACGAGCGCTTAAACATTACGAGCATTAAAATAAGTACCTTTCGAGGGATCGGCCGGCTTTTACCCTCATCTACTGTTGCGATTTCTATGAAATATTGAGGTAAGATAAAAGAAGACCTTTACTTATAAATGTGCAACTATCCGTTTACGGTTAGCATAGATTTGGCATCGATATTAAACCTGCTATACTTAGTAGCCAATAAAGCAAATACAAAATAATTTTTAATATACCTACTGTGGTGGAGTTCGTGAAGATAAACAAAGGCAACGTGAAAGTGATTTTTGAAGGATACGTGTACGTGAAACAAAAAAATTTGGCAAACGGTGTCGTTTCATACGGAAAAAAAGACGCGATAGAGCAGAATGTAAAGCCAAGATTAAAGTAAATGGAGAAGAATCGGTGGAGCGAGTAAATGATCATACACATGCTCCAAATCCAGCACAAAAGGACACTCTCGCTGAACTCCAGAAAACGAAGCGGTTAGCAGAAGAAACTGAAGAGGCTCCTCAGCGAGTTATCACCCAATCACTTTTGGCAGTAAGTGAAAATGTCAGATCCGAGTTACCAATCATTCACCATTTACATAGTGATATCAGACGTCATCGCTTTGACTAGCGACGCACCTAGAAAAAGGGATCTACTTGTGTGACAGATGGTATGTTACCACACATTGTATGGTAGATGTCAATATGTTACATACATTGTATTAGGTAAGCTATAAGTATTTTATTGTCGACCTTACTGCAGTTCTTCTAACAGCTTGAGCTGATTGACCTGAAGATAGGCTCAGGGGACCCGATTCCTTTTTCAGTTCAATAAAAGATAAGATTTGATTCAATGTGCCGGCATTAAACTTGTGAGTGATGCATTTCATTAGAAAAAACTACATGTTCATATTTGGGAAAATCAACCAAGGGAGGGACAATGTTTTTAGTTACACTCATACAAAAAAACTGCAATCAAAGCATCCCCCTTTGCTGACATCAATATTGACACTTGAGCCCTGTAACTAGGGATAATTTAGTTTCGACAGTTGTTAAACCTGCTTCGTATACATTATATATGTTCTTCAGGAAATCGCTAAAAAAACCGTCAACTCTTTCTTTAAAAAACCTGCAGCTCTTGCAAACGATATCCCTTTTGTTTCTTTATTGGCACTGCTGAATTTCGTTTTAAAAACGACTCAATCCAGGCTTTCCCTGCTAATCCAAGTGTAGAAAACAAGTTTTTAATTTTGTTTCTCATGGTCAACTAATAAGCCATGCACCTCAAATCTGTCATTGGTAGACTGTTAAATAACCTAAGGTACGCACTTGACACAGTCATAGACAATAGAACAATAATAGACAGAATATCAACTGTTGATCATGGTCGTCGTGTAACATGCTAGATCATGGAACAAGACCATTGTGGTGAGAAGGAACGCGAGAATGCTATAGAAAAAACTATAGTTATTGATGCAGAGTGGGGTTGTACACTTGAACCAAAAGATGTTAAGGTTTTTGTTCAATCTTATCTACCTCGAAGTGATGTTATCGTTTTGTATTGTATGCATGGCGGATCATATTTGGCAAACGTGGACACAGCATGATCCAAATGGAACTAGATATAACAATAGTTAGTCAGGATGGCTCGATCAAAATTTATTTGAAAACTGGTTCTTAACAATTGCATTGGGTTATTCCAAAAACTTGCCGCGAGGACCAAAAAGTCCAATAGGCGATAATCTCGCCATTGGTGTATCCCTAAAAGTTATCACTGAATGATAAGCAAATGACATAAAATTCATCCTTTTATCACAGAATTCTACTCCTCCATGCCAACTTTTAGACGCGATTTGTTTCAATTCTATAAAAGTATCCTGGAGGTATGTCTAGAAAGCTTGGAAACAAAGTCACAAAGATGACACCAGAAAAGATATTTTTCCGTCTTTATCGAGACAAATAATGGAGAACATGGGAGGAAAAATGTTCTGTGTAAAATATAATGCCAGGATTCAGGCTCAAAAGAAAAAGAAAACTCCCAAAGGAAAACATTCAGAGCGGAAAACATCTGATGATGACAATATATTATTGGCTATATTTAAGGCTGCAGTACGGAGAAAAACATTAAAATACCAAGTGGAAATTGATAGAAAAATTAGTTCAGAAGATGATGATATCGAACGGTACTCAGACGTTGAGTTAACTGAAGAAGAGCTTCAAGAGGCACAAGAAGCATTTATAGAGAAATAAAATATTGACGAATTCAACTTCATGGAGCACTCGGAAGGTTACATCGTATTAGTAGAATTAAAGACAACAAAGTCCTAGAAGTAGTGGAAGATGACACATTCCAGTGATATTTCCTCCGGCTCAGTACTAAAATCCAGAATACTTATATTTTTCTCCAAGTACTAGATGAATCACTAGTCTGGAAAAGTGAAATTAAAAAAGTTCTAGGGGTCAATGTTCACAAAGATCTTCAAACGCATTCAAAACATCGAAAGCAAGTACCGGGAGTTTCTCAACTACAAGGCGAATTAGGAATCATCTTGAAATCGTAGTATTCCATTTTTTTAATTTTTCGATATATCTTTTGATTTAGATGGAAAAAAAACTTCTTTAAACGTCTTCCATTTCACCAACTGGAATTGGGTTGGAACTGGGAATTGGTTAAATTGGAATTTAACATATTAACTGTGTCAAATAGTTCATTATACGTATCTTGTGACTTGTTTTGCAACAGGGCATATAAAGCGGGAATGGTTCGTCCATTATAGAATGCTGATTTCTGAGAGCACAATAAACATTGGAAATAATAATTTTTTCTTTCAGAGAGAAATCTCTTTTGGGAACAAATTTTTGCTGAAAAATTGCCGATGTTGAAGCCATCTTTGTAAAGATTACGTCTAAAGTTTATTAATAGTTACAACATACTACCTAAAAATCTTGTACAGAATCACCAAACGCTAAAACAAATGACCGCTCAATGACTCAAACAATTAATGTTTATATGTCAACGAATACAGACTGACTTTTTTTATTTACCAATTATTTCTTTACCTACCCTTTCTTAACTGTCTTTTACAACTAATTAGAGATAAACTGCAACGGTACGTTGCTAATAATTCGTTATCCTACGTAACCAGCCTTAAAGCCAGCATAATAATCTCCCACAGTCCTGCCCCTACACCTTTATCTATGCCCTACACCATCATCTCAGTTCTCGATAATTGGTAATCTCCTTGTATGATTACTCGGGCGCCTTTGAGTTTGACAGACACTTCATTAATATTACTTCACCTTGAAGCGAAATATAATATAAGCAGATCTACTGAAATTGTTAAATTCGATCAATTGTTTTGTTATCTATGACATTATATCTTTGAAACCTATTCAATATTCTTGCTAAAACAGAGCATCCACGACATTATTGATTTTAATGGGATGTTTTGTTTTTCTATTACGTGAGTGGTTATATCACCGAATACTTACATTGCATTACCCATTCCATGTTTGGAAAATGTTGGTAACTATTGCTACATCAAACTCATTATAACAATATGAATAGCTTTTCAAAGTAAAATTTTTCTCTTATGGTCGTACTACGTTAAATTACTGGTATAGACCACCAAACAACTTTTTATCGTTAAAAAAATGTATGATTTTTGCAATGTGCTTTGAAAACCTTGGATTAGATACAAGGTGGGCCATCAAAAACCTACCGAAACTGTCAGAATAACGTCAAGTCAAAGAAACCTGAAATTCGTTTTTTTGTGAGGGGGACAACTTATGATAAAAATTTATTATCAGAACTTTACCGCCCTGAAAAAAAAATCCAAACGGGAATGCGGGTCAAGTGATACTTCATTGAAAACGATTTTTGATTCTTTATACACTGCTGCTTTGCTTTTAAAGTTCGGTCTACTTGTTTGTAAGACAAGAGTATTGAAATGTGACCAATTACGTTTCCCGAAAATAGCCAAAGTTAAATCGATTTTACTTAAAAATTTCCGTTGCCCACCAATCTTAATGCAATGATAAAGATTATCTTCAAAAATGCAATCTGCAGAACGTGCGGTGTGGAGTGCTATTAACTTTGCTTCTATGTGTCTCCATAAAAATAAATCTAAAGGACTTAATCGGGTAACTGAGGAGGCCACTCAATTGCACCTCTTCGTCCCATCCAACGGCCATGAAACTTTTGATTTAAATAGTCACACACATTTTTCCAGTAATGTGGTGGTGCTTCGTCCTGTTGGAATCCTATTGGAAGGGTCTCTATCGTATTAGCTAGAATAGGATCAATATCATTTTCGAGCAAATCTAGATATACGTCACCTGTAAAATATCCAGAATGAAAAAAGGGCCAACATATCAATCTCCGTAAATACCAGCCCATACATTGAATACTTGGGGCCTTTACGTGTACCTCGTGAAATATATTCGAATTTGAATCCGCCCAGTAATGACAGTTCCCATACCGTCAAAGGAAACAGTATGTTCAGTGTATTGTAAATATTTTATAAATAACTTTTCCCAACTGTTGTATAATCGTTAGCTTGCTATTACTTTTGTTACCCTCTTTCGGTGTTGTGCTGTTGTATAAATATTCCTTGAATTTTAGTCTAAATCACCTCTATAGTAATCAAATGACATTCTCTTTTATTATCTTCTTTTACCTATATTGTGAATTTGTAAATATCTTTTCTTCTTATTTGCATATTGTAAATTTAACGACGACGGCGGGACAAACCCCGATAAGTGTTGGTCTCCAGGAATCTACCCGAAGGGTTGACTCAGGTACCGCGGGTTTTTCCACCCGATTAAAATGACAAAGTGAGAAGGGTGGATAACTTGACCAATTACCATGAAGGAAATCGGTGACCACCCCCACTCACATCCTCAGAATCCTGGAGACTAACACAAAAAGGAAGACTCACTTCGAAGACTCGGTTGAACATTTCAGCATTAATTAGCAGAACATGCTTTTTTTCAATTTTTCAATTTAGGAACGAGGAATTGTGGACTCTTCCTATATTTCTTGTGTAAATAGATGTAAATAAAATAGTTAAGTCACCGATTACTAGTTTACCTTTACATCAACTCAGGTGTTGGCAACCAGTACCAATTACAGTCAAAATTAGTAACGTAACACAGTATACTCATTGCAAAAACCCACACTGAATAAAAAATTAGCGTTATTCATTCCTCGTTCAGGCAACGATTAGAGTCATCTTCAGTCAGTTCCTGCACCAATTGAATTTTATACGGATGGGCATATATGGACACTCGTTGCACTGACCAACAGTCTTGTACTCGTGGTATTGTGCGTTGCAACTTGGCTCAACGCTGCTATTTCCGCAAGTTCATTTAATACTGAATTTTCCAGTATTCCAGAATCGGTGTTTCGATACTTCCCAACTAATTCACGTATTATTTTACCAGAAACACTTCGGCCAGCATGTCGTTGTTCGCAGCACTCTTCTCACATTCACCATTTTTTAAATAAAATTCTAACATTTCCCTTCCTTCTGGAATGATATACACCATGATTTATAAATTTCAAAGTACGAGATTTAAAGTACCTAAACGCGCAATTCGCAAAACAGCAATCGAGCATCTACGGCAGCTATCTTAAAAGAATACAATTTTTGGCAAACAAAACACGATAACTTTTTACCACTACTAAAAGCATCAACGAGCCGAAAACATCTGCAAATCATCAAAAACAACATTCTCAATTGAAATATTTTTGGGGATGACACGCCAGTTGAGGAGTGTAAAGTTTGTGCTATAATTTTTGCATGTAAAGTTGGCCTCCCCACAAACTTTAAGTGTTTCATATTTTTTTAGACGTGAGCTATTATGCCTTTCGGTACATTTTCGATGGCCACCCTGTATAATAATACTTCATTTATTCATTTAAAAAAATCTCTGGTGACACAAACTCATCCTATAACATTCTACTAATCCTTAAATAGACTGTAAAAACAATACGTTCAGTATACCGCTGTTTCTATTCATTTTCTAAATTAGAGATTGTTCGTGATTAGACCCGCTTTAAACAATAGGTATTCTAACCCCAATTATGACAATACAACATACCCCCCTATCTCGGACTAGAAAATTTATCTGTTACTACTCCTACGACCCTGTATTAATTATTGCAAAGATGAATGAAGGAATGAACTACCCTTTGATCCTTTCTTCGGGAAAGGTTTCAGGCTGTTAGAAGGGAAAACAGTAAGTTTGGAGGAGAAAGAGACGAGTATGGTTATTTGATTTCGCTTATAATTGATTCACATTATTGAATAGGGTAAATGTAACAGTATATATAATAGCTATTTAAGTGGAGAGTACAAAGAACGCTGCATGTTAATTTATGTTGGCTGTGAAGACAATTTACAAGTGAGAAGGTTAAAAAATCTACTCCTCGCTATGTCCTTCACTTTGTTACATATATTAATTTTACATATTGTGATTCTCAAAAACTGTGAGGCGCGCCTCTATTAAAAAATATTTAACTTACTAAAAGGAAGCCAATAACATATGTTCTGATAAAATAAAAAATTAAATATCAGTCGGGAATTAATGTAATACTCTCACATATCAGTATTAAACAATGTATTTAATAATTAATTTATTAATAATAAATTAGGAATAATTTATATGTCTTTATAGTATTTCTATTATAGTTATAATAATCAAAAGAAGTAACTTATAATGTCTATTTATGTGAATTCGTCAAACCTTGTGCCTAATTTGTAGTAAACAATTCTGTGTTGAAAAAACTACTAAGATGAAAAGAAATTGTAACAATACATAATTTTTATTTTGCGATAAAGAGTTGATCGTCGGCCGAAATATGATTTTTAAAATTTAGATTATGATTATGATTTCGTCTTGCCGCTTGTCACCCACGGTTTTTTCATAGACATATCAAAAGCTTATGCCAGTGCTACCAACATGTATGCAGCAATTATACAACCAGAGTTGTATTTTGTACAATACTTCTCCGCTGGATGAAACGCGAAATCAAATTTTGTTGGAAGTCAAACGTTAAAACTTCTACCTGGGGTTTGGGTTTTTCTTTTAAGTCGGGGTTGAAGCTTCTATTATATCTTCGGTGTGGGTTGGTGGTGATGTTGATATTGGCCTAGGTTGCTGGATGCTTCGCCGAAGGCTTTTCGAGTGGCTAAGGCCTAGTTTCCAGGAAATCAAAGAGGTTGCAGTTCTATCACATCCTCGATATAGAGTGGTAGAGCTGTCGATCTGGGCTTGGGTTGCTAGATGCTTCTCCGAAGGTGTTTCCGGTGGCAAAGCCTGGTTTACAACATTAAGCACCCTAATCGGCTGCATTCGACAGCCAGAGATCTATATTTTGAACGAAAAATTTTGTTTTTAAAAAATGAGTTCTTTTAATAAGATTTCTTTGTAAATTTAATTGAATTTAAGTCGAGCAAGACGGGTGCGGTGGTGAAGACGACTTGTTTATACATATCAAACGAATTTTCATGACATTTTCCATATTCCCAATTATGCTGCACATTACCTCTGAACAAAAATAAAAGTATTATATTGTAACCCCCTAATATTTTCATTTAACAAGGATTCTCAGAAATAAATGATAATTTTTAGGTCATGATGAATATGTATAATTATTCTAGTGAGAAAGTGAAAATCTTTTATAGGATATGTGTATAAACCTTTTTAGAATATACAGTTACTCATGGATTTGAATTGTTTATCGCCATTTATGTATCCAAAAGAAAATACGCCTGTTAAATTTCAAGATGATCTGGTCATCAGTTCTCTAGATATGAAGTATTAAGGAGCAAAATGAATCAGTTCTTGAGGCATAATTAATATAAGTAAAACATAAAAAATAAAGAAATTGAAATTCTCCCATAAAAAAAATTTTCAAAATCTCTTCGATCATCATTAAAATTGGTTTTGATCAACATGATTAATAAATGATGACATCTGCAACATATATAAAGATCAATCTACCAGTTCTTGAAATATAACTAACCCTCGTGTACCGTCCCCGATCTGATCGGCCTGCCTCATCCTTCACGACTAGCCACCCTCGCCCTTCAGACCGACCCCTGCTGGCGCGGTAGAATGATTTAAGGCACTTCCCAAGACCCAAGAGAGTCAGTTCCTAGATGTTGCCAAGTTCTTCCACTGGGTATGCCGCGATGGCATCGTGTACAAGATGTCCACCCTTGGGTACCCAGGACTCCACAACAGATCAATCGTGGTCAGTAGCAAAGTTTGTTCATACCTTAATGCCGAACTAATTCGTCATACACGCCGAACACCAGGCTCGCTACGAAGAGGTTCCTTCCTGCCCTTCGATTTCCGTTCCAGCTGGAGGGAAAAACACGGCCCGAGCCTCTCACGAGGCGAAGAAAATCCTCCCGTACCAGTCCGTCGTCCCGGTTCTCGCGTTGCCCTTAGCTGCAGCATTCCACTCTTCCGTACTTTTGAGGCTTTTTCTCACCTCCACACTGATCGCTCGCACAACCTCGCTCGGTCCAATCGCACAAAAACACACTTCACCTTCTAAGCTAAATTCAGTCAGAGGGCCAGCTCAAATTATGCTACCCACCCTTCTTGGTCAAAATTCTTCAACTTCTCCTTTTTAAGTCAAACGTGAGGGTCCGGCTGCTCTCGCGCCCCGAACCAGACTCCTCTTCCCTGCCTTCCTAATTTTTGTCCTTCTCTTCAAATTTCCTTTTTCTGCTAATCAACCAATGAAAGTTGATCTACATTATCTTTGGCCGGATTCCGACAAACACTTTTCTTCATACTCTGTCCCATAAACTTAACTATCAAAGCCGACCTCAGTTCCGCTTACTAATCATTTTGTTATGTTTACACACGTGACGTGGAAAAATTTTAGGGAGACAGTGCCAGTTCGTCGCGTTGAAACCCTTTAAAATTAATCTGAAAATGCAACTGAAGCTGCAAGTTGGAAACTCTAAAAGTAATTGAAGTAGATTCTTGGTATTTACTAATTCCACGGCTAATACTAGAACTTTAGTACAGTCCAAATTTGAATGAAATTGATTCAATGGTTTCAAAGTGATTAAATCTATTTTCGTATTTAATTAATTCAATACGGTAATTAACGAAGTTCAAAAAATGAGGACGTAACAAGAAGTACCACCAGGAGCCGTCTTATCGCCGCTATTGTACTCGAGCTACAGCTCTGTTGTCCCTAAGTCCGAGAACATCGCACTGTCTCTCTTCGCAGATGACACCACCATCGCTATCAGCTCTCATAAAGCCGATCTGGTAATCCGTGCGGCCGACAAGCTCGAGGACTGGTGCATCAAGTGGAAAATCGAGATCAACATCCAAGAGCCAAGCGCTCCTGATCCAGCAAAAGCGACATCCGACTGGGAAACGAAGACGTCCAACAGGAGGACACGGCTAAGTACCTTGGTGTCACGATGGACAGGGAACTCAGCTGGAAACACCACATCGAAGCGACGGTGGCTAACGCTACAAGTGCCAAACTCTTTCCTCTGATAGGGAGGCGTAGCACCCTTCACCTAAGGCAGAAGCTGAGGTTGCTCAACACATTCATCCTACCGATCCTGCCCTACGCTTCTGTAGCATGAGCCACGCCGCGAAGACCCACGTCGACCGACTCCGAGCACAGGAGTCCATAGCGCAGTAGAGGCACCCTCATATGTGAGCAACAGACGCATCCTGCAGGACCTCAAACACCAACCGCGTCGGGAACGGATGGGAAAGGGAACAGGGAGGGAAAGTTTTCCTCATGGCGAAAGATCATGTAAATCTGCTTGTACGACAGGCGGTGAATATGACCCCTACTTTACGGAACGATACCGACGCGACAGGACCTAGACCGTAGTCCAGGAAAACTAGGAATGACACACCACCGATTTTGGAGACATCGGTCATCGTCAAACGGATCTCGAGGCAGCCCAGCTGCCGATCCCAGCCTGACGGTTCCGTAGTCCTCCTAAGACAAAACGGGTCAACCCACATGGCTGAATCACGGTCTTCTGCGGTTTCCCGTGATATTCACCAATATTGGCAGCCACCACCAGAGGAACAAGATCATCGCAGCCTTCCCTCTCCTCCTCCCAACTTCTCTCCCCCCACATATTACTTTTATATAGCAATTGTGATATAAAGATGATTTAAACTTGAACTTGTGAATCATTTCTCTTTACTACTGCTCTAGTCCTCGGATCAAGGAAGTAGTCATTGCTAAGCGAATTTCAAGGGAGTACCCACACAAGCTGTGTTCTCCGCCATATCGGTACGTCGTTGCTCTTCTAGTCCCCTTAAGCGAACCAAGAAAGCAACGCGGCCCAAAACGCACACGAGTCCTAACCTCTGACCGAAACAAATAAGTGCGTTTTCAAAATTTTCACGCCTTTAATATTTTGAATTTGTATTTCCCACCATTTAGGGTCTTTTTAAAAACTTTAGAAAGACTTCTTCTGAGAGCTTTCTTCATCCCACCCGACGAGCTAGCGAGAACGTAACTCCTTTTTTAATTTTTATAAAATATATAAACCCAACTAGCTTCTGTGTAATATTTTGCCTGAAGTATATAATATTAAAACAATACTGTATACTATACATAACAAAATTATTCCTTCAATATTGTTTGAGTAAACGTTTACTGTACTATGATTAATTGCAGTATTAAATAATATAGTTATTGATTAAAAATATAGGAGTTTGATTGATTTTATATGAAATGTTTTAGAATAAGATCAACTCTGAGATTGCGTCCTCGTATTTTTGATTTTTATTTTATAATGCTCTAATGGCTGGAGAAGGACCAATACCAACACTTAGTACTTACCTGACGTTATGTTTATTGTAGCTTGCTTCTTCAACGTGATAAACTTATCAGGGCTGTAACGCTAGGTGCAGAAGCGATGTGATTTCGTATTGTTAGAACTTTATATATTCGTCAATTATTTTCCCAAGTTTCTTTATAATCGTAGATGTGTCTGTAAATCTTGTCGTTAATGTGCAGAAATAACATTATTCTTTTAATACCGTGGTATTTATACAGCCATTCTCCAACACTACAGCCCTGATGAGGATTAAGCATATTAAACGATACGTTGGGTAAATATTAACTGTTAATTTCCATCTTTCCCCGGCCATGAGAGGATTATTTATTTATTTCTTGGATTATTGTTTTTTCCTAAAATGTATTGACTATAATTATAGGTATCATGTAAAACTTAATTTTTGTTACTTTCCTTAGGGGTGCTGTACATTCGCTAAGCACTGCTGGTCTAAACAATATCATACCACAGCAAGTGCAAGCCAGTTCAACTGAAATCAAAAGAAATAAATCTACTGTCAATTTAAGTGGTCTAAAACTTTTATGACTACTTATGAGAATAGAGCAATCTGATCATTTTTCTCTATTTCCTTTTTCAGCTCGAAACGCGGTCTGGACTTGGGCTTGGGCAGGGGATTCTCCGGATCTCAGGCAGCCAAACATTTGATGGGTCTCGCCGCTGCGAATTTCGCTGGAGGTCCGGGAAGGAGACGACGCAGCGCCGATGATGCTGATGACGCCTAAACTCCCTTTAGAACCATCCCCACTCCCCAAGAAATACATACAGCACAGCAATTTTTTCTCTCTCTTTCTATCTTGGTATATATACGTATAATAAGTACATAGGTATACTTCAGTGTGTGGAAGCCCCGTCCGCAAGAGCAAACTATCTTCTAGTCAATTTTTTGTAAATTTAGATTTAATTTTTAAGTTAGAATTTAATTACGGAATATGTGTAACCCAATTTGATATTTATGTTAACTTAAGGACCCTAGACTTCATTTCTATTTCAGAACACTCGTTAAATCGTTATGTTTGTGCACGTCATTATTTAGCCTACACAAATTTGCTCAAGTAATTCTAATTTAGGTTCTCTTTGTAAATATGTTGAGTTTCCAGAAATGTGTTTTCCTCCCGCTCCTGGAGACTAGGCTTTAAAGTTCCTACGACTACAATTATTTCATTTTTACCCAGATTTAAGGCAGTAGAGAATAAAGTGTTGAAAGTTCTGTGGAGAATTTTTGCACGCCAATCAAATTGTAAAGTTAACTCCAATGAATATGAAAACAGTAATACTTTAAAAATCGCAATAAAAATTTAGATGTTTGGATTTTGCGTACAAAAGTTGTCCAGGATGTCCGCTTCATTTTAAATTTTAATTTTATAATTCTGCATTATTAGACGTAAATTAATTATATAACATATATATATAAATATTATATAAACGTTCTAGCAGTGCACGAGAATACGACCTAAAAACATTACAAAATTAAAAAAACAGGGATTATGATACAGCAAAAGTCGTACTAAGGATTATGATAACAATTGTGTGTGTTGTACCATGTGATTTTTAGAACGTATTCCCAAAAAAATAACAAGCACTCTTATTATTTGTTTAAGGCCGTTGTTGTTAGTTAAGGAGAAACAATGAATGTACAGTGAACAATGAATAACATTTCATTTCAATAAAATCATAGAAAGTAGCAGGCATAATTTTTTTCATTATCTTTTTCCTATGCTAAACAAAAGTTTTTTGTTCCAAAACTATTTAGAATTAGGAATGAAAAGTTTTGAAACTGGCCGTAACTAGAAATGGTTGGTAAATATATGATATCACTGGGTCAACAGTCAACGTCACTATTGCCTATCACTATCACTATCACTATGACGTCTATTTGTGGCCAGAAAAAGGTGAAACTTTTATACCACATAGTCGAACATCCATCCCTATAACATTTATAGTGGCTATGAGGCACAGGTCAGTGCCATAATTTTCAAATAAATCAAGCTGAAATTGTGGCGTTCATGTGGCTCTATTGTCAGGTTATATGTTCAGCGAGTCTCAAAAGTTTCTGACAATAAGTAGAATCCTTTTTGTTAGTAAAGGGAAACAAAATGAATCGTAGATGAAAAAAAATTAGTATCATTTTCTGAAGTTGCTGATATGATTGTAAGATGATTAAGATTTAAATACGGTATATAGTAAGACAGAGGAGCACCCGCCGCGGAGGAAGCCAACGACGTCGAGAGGAAGAGCCCATGGAGGCTGCCAAGGAGGGAGAAGACAGCGAGGCCACGCCCAGCACCGTTGAGAAGACCCCATCCAGGAAGAGAAGGTGCAGGAAACGGAAGGGCTCGAGCAGGAGCTCTACCGACAGGGAAGCCTCCAAGTCATCATCGCAAACGACGCGGACCCCAGGAGACGCTCCACCCCGGAGACCCAAAATCCGTTAAATTTATATAGTGAACGTGAGTTTATAAGGAGGTATCGCTTTTCTAAAAATACAACTGTACATATTATTTTGCCTCTGATTAATGATGCTCTTCATATACCCAATAGCAGAGGTTTGCCAGTGGTTCCACTAATCCAATTATTAATCAGTTTACGATACTATGGTACAGGAAATTTCCAAGCAAGTTGCATTTCTATATATGTATTTATATCATAAAAATAATGTGTTCCGACCCAGTCTTCCCAGCATTTGCGTGTCACCTACCGACCATCATGCTATTATCAGGGCGGGTTCTTTGAAAAATTTTTCCTCTTCCACCAACAAAAAACACACACGCACGCAAGGTGTCAGTGATGTCAAAAACGTATAGAAAAATTGAAACCTTGATTTTCAATTTTTAAGGTAATCGCGATACTTACTTTATAAGGCTGTACTTGTAAGTCTACCAGTAAGTTCAATTAGAGAAAAGAAATTAAAAAGAATAGTTTGCATAAGAGACTTAATAAGTCACAGGTATATATGAGGTATTGCCAAATGGAAAAATTTGGAGAAATTCGTTTTTGACAGCGCTTGTATATTAGATCTGTATACAGTTAGGTACAATTTTAACCGCACATAACCACATATAAAATTGGGAACATATGAATGTAAATTTCGTCGGTTGTCTCATGTAACACCCTCTAGTGACTCCCCGTGAAATCAAGCCTTGTAATGCTCAATAGAAACACTCTGCACGAAGACGAGATATTGATTTGTGCCTCTTGAAGTTTAGTTATCAATGAGGAAGATGTCACAAGTTATACAATTTTTTCTTATTCTTTAAGGATAATTTTGAGAGAGAAAGAAACAAGGAGTGAAAGAGAAAGAAGGAGATTGTTTGCGTATACTAGATTTGGAGATACTTAAAAGTTTAAATAGGTATTTACATGAGTTCGAAATTTACCTTAACCAACATCATAGAGTAATGACAATGCTTATAAAAATTTTCTAATTGTCTGATAAAATGTGGAAATTAAAAAAATAACGATATATTGATTAAAACTTGGACTGGGGAAGTCTAAATGTTAAATTGCATTAAATCCGTCATTTGCACTTACGGGTCGTTTATATAATATAACATATCTTTGATACACTGTGCTAGTCTCCAACTCTGAGTAAATTCAGCAAATCAAAGACAGTTTTTCTATTGGAAATATGGTCGGACGGATCGATTAGTATTTTGAATTGCTCTCTTTTTGATGTAAATAAATGGTATACATCGTGTACCAAATTTGAGATAGGACGTCATGGACTATTTTTTTAAAAGGCAATACTAACTTCTTTATGACTAATCCTAAAAGAGTACATCAAGATTCACATGCGCACAAAATATCAAATTTTTATTTCTTAATATAATTGTTATATTTAACAAACATTAACTGATTCGAAAATGAAGAAATCTGATCAACTGATCTATCTGACATCAACTGAAATAATATGCATCTTCAATAAATGTTGTCCATTAACTAACTGGCAGTATTCTAAACGGAACTGAAACTCATTTTGGACATTTCTAATTACTTCGGCGTAAATTAGCTTATACTCCTGTCTTATTCGTTGTTGCAACTGCTCAATGTTTCCCGGTTTGTCCTTAAAAATTTTGCTTTCCAAGTACCCCCCATAAGAAATAGTCCATTGCTATTACATCCGGAGACCTCGGACACCATTCTAAAGGTCCTCTTCTATCAATCCATCTGCCTGGAAATACATCATGCAGATACTCACGGACAGGTCATTCAAAATGGGGAGAGACCATATTGAACCTTGCTGAAACCAGATATTTCTATTCGGGACATCGGCTTCTTCCAGATCAGGATTCAGGATCAGGAGAGTAGCCAAATTCGAAACTACATCTTCCTGCACGAATTCTAAATATTCAACTCCACTGAGATTTCGTTGGAGGAAAATTGATCCAATTACTCTATCACCAACGATCCTTGCCCAAATATTGACTTTTTCTTGATGTTGAGTGTGGCCTTCCCTCATCCTATGTCGGTTGATGTCTGCCCAATAACGACAATTTTGACGATTTACCTCACTTTACCGACCATTATTAAAATTTGTTCAATTTTTTTGAACATCATCATTTTGTTCAATATTTCATTAAATGGTGTTTCTTACACAACGACAAACTAATAAATACCCTCGCTCGATATGATGCTACTCTCCTTGCTTGTTTTCATTTAACTTTTTTTGTTTGACATTGTCACCATCAACCCAGTTTGACAAAAAATGATAAACCAATATCTCTTGGCATTCCATTTTTAACTGCCTTACTTATTTCATTGAGTTGAATCAAATTCCTTCATTTTTCGAATTAGTTGATATTTATTAAATATCTTTTAAACGACAAGGAATAAAAATTTGATATTTAATACGCATGTGTAACTTTATATACCCTTTTAGAATAGTCATAAAAAAATTAGTATTGTCATTTAAAGGTATAGTCAATGACGTCATATCTCAAATTTAGTACACTCTGTATAACATACTCATAGATCAAAAAGAACGCAATTCAAAATGTTAATCGACCTGTCCGAACATATTTCCAACAAAAAAGAACTGTCTTTGATGTACTGAATTTATTCCAAGTTAGAGACCTGCACTGTATTATATTTTTATGAGAATATTTTGTTTTATTTTATGACAATTTAAAAATAAGACCAATTTTTAGTTTTTGCAGTTATGGTCAATGTCTTCACAGTGCCATGGCTTTATGAATAAAGATTATTGTAGCATCATATTAAATATAATTACAAATCAAAGGTTAAAACCGTTCTAATTAAAGGTAAACGTAATGTTATTTCAGAAAATAATGACCCTTTTAGTTTAATTAACCCAAATGAATACATGCTGATATTCTGAACGTTACAGCCAACAAATTTTTCCGAAGATAAAAAGGACGTTGTAAACATTCGATTAACGGAATGCAAAAATTCCAAGGAGTCAGAATAAAATTAAATCAGTTATGGCGGATCGGCTAAATCAGACATTTCTTAATTTTGATTCTAAAAAGAAAGTTTATGTGTGTTATGTGTTGAATATATCAAACATTATGTTTTGAAACACAAAAATAGTCAGCTTGGAAGTGTTACCTGGAAAGTTCATATACCAGAAACCATCGTTTGTTAACTAAAGATGTTTGAATAAATTCTGTTCTGTTTAAAAGTAAATGTTTAAATGCTTTTCTCTGGTCTAAAATATTGGAATATTGGAATATTTTAGTTATTATTTTGCGTCTCTCGGCTCTGGTGTTAACTGCTACTTTTGCACGGCTTAGCCTGTGATCACCGCCTACTGAAAATCTATTTCGCACAGTCACATCATGCAGAGTCTCTTTACAGTCTGGAATTATACTGTCTAGTTAGTTTTTTGTAGTACCCTCCGGACTATACAATGCCCACTTCCTGTTTCCAGCCTCTTTGAGGCAAATATTCATAATGTATAAATTGCGTTGTAATGTAAATTCCAGCAATCTAGTGCCTCGACCATTTCTCTCTCCATATCCGTGTTCACAAATAGCAACCTCTTCCTCACTCTTCTTATATCCCAATTTTGAGTGGAATTCGCCGATCAGTACTGTAAAATTGGCAATTGGGTCATCTAGTGGTCTTTTTCATAGAAATCCTTTAAATCTTCATCTGTAGAACTAGAACATGGCGATATGCTCCCTACATTTATTATATCTTTTACAAGTTGTTTATTTATTAAAAGCCTACATTTCTGATCGACGCGCCTTCCCTCCTGAAATATAAAACATTTCCAGACTGTAGTGTGCCCTATTTCTCTCCTATTCGTCTTACTTCTATTATACCGAGCACATCCCATTTCATATGCTAAAGTTCGTTTTCTAGTTCTAGTAATTTCTCGTCAGATGACAGAGTTCGTATAATGTAAGTGGCGATATGCAATAGTCATTTTCCACAGTAGCCAAAACTCTGCCGGACATCCTCAGCACCCTCTGTTCTTGATCTTCCAAGCATTCTTGGCTGCATGTGGGGTTGATGGCCATAAAACATCACGCTGGCCAACTGATTCGTGAGTTTATATATGTCAGCCATTCCTAACATGGAAAACAGACTTTGCGGACAGCCACCCACTTGGCCTGTGCCTTGATCTTGTACTACCCCTAAAAGCATGGGTTGCCACTTACGCAAGGTCCGCCGTACCGAAGTGTGGTCACCCCAGCGACATGGACGCCCCTGCTGGAATTTAGCTAATTGAGTTCAGAAAAGATGTCTCTGGGTCTCCTTAGGACGGATTAATGCTCATTTAGCTATTTTCATTACCCACCTACTCAACTGTATACTTTTTATTGCCTATTCTTAAACAATGTCGTTTTTTATGAAAAATTAATCCTTGTTGCCTTTTTAAGATCATTCGTTAACGTTAACCCTGAAAAAAGTTGCACTTAAAAATAATGGAATCCCTTAGTTCAACACCAAAAATTTGTATTGGAAATCCCCGAAACAATGCAGCAAGATTAAAATCTCCGTTCGTAACATTGTATTTGTATAATTCATTTTTTAATTCGTTTAATTAGTGTAAATTGAACTTTTTCCCTTTTTTTAGAAAGTCTAGTGTGCCCACTGAAAACTAACTGGCGCAGGCCGCCAAAGACATCTCGGAAGAGGATATTTCAAGACCATAGCGACGAGATTTGAGACCACATCACCTGGATCTGCGAGGACCACGAGTAACAAAAGCAAGCATCACCTCAAATGCCGCTGGACCTCATACAAGGTAACCAGCAACAAAATTTGGGACCACATTGCCAGGTTTACATAAGAAAGACGCACGAGGACAAGCATTAAATGAATAATTGCGGCTTTCCAATTTTTCATACGTAACTGACATGTAATCAAGCTGAAAACGGGAATTATTTTTGATATATTTTTATTTGCATTGATCGTTATAATTCAATTTTTTAAAACAAATTTTGGCGGTGTTTTAAAATGGAAAATGAAGAAAACACCCTTTTTTAATTCCTTTTGGTAACAGAAAATGTTAGAACTTCTAGATAAATGGCTATCTTGCCATGTTTGGCCGAAAACTTGACAAAGGACAACTCTAAATATTTCCCTAGGAATTAAAAAATGTCCACCATAAGGAAATAATCTATCATTATCACCTCCGCCACCGATTATACTTTCATTAGTATAACTTACCTACCTACTATCATAATTAATCGTCAGGCTAATGAGGCTTAATCGATTGGAAAGCCACGGCCAAGGTGTTTGTTAAGAGAATTATTAGTGGATTTAGGTGAAAATTGGCGGATACATAACATTCTTTCAGACGAGCTTTCCGACCTATTATTAGCATCTCTCAATCGATAGGAACAATGAAAATTTATGTGTGGCGTTTCTTGCCCTCGACCATACAACGAGATCCTTCTCTCACGTCTTACCTCTCCCTCAGTCACTTGCTACTCTCAAGTGGCCCTTTGCGCTAATTAGAGCCTACTCAAATGCCGAGATAGAAACAATACCTGTACATGAACTCAAACACGAAAATTTACAAAAATTGAGATGAATAAATATCAAGAGTTATGATCTATTCCACTGGGTAATAGACGATTTGAAAATGTTGTAATAATACTTTATTTCCGATTTAGTTAACATCAAGAACAACCCGTGGGGGCTTTTTCCCGGTTCCTCATCGGGTGCTCCACCAGATGGCGGACAGAGGAACACCTTCTAGAAATAAAGGGTTCCGGCCGACCGGGGCGGACCAAGACGGGAGGAGGTTGGCTTCACCTGCCCAACAGAGATGGGACGGACTTCTCCCGTCACCATCCATCACCGGAGGATGGATCATCTTCTGGACACCTTCTGGTGTGCGGATAGCCACGCCAACCTGGGCATCACATCGGGGTCCACCACATCCCCATGGTGTGCGAACAGCGACGCGTTGTCGAGGTGGCTTCCTCTGTTAAGGCGTACCAGTATCTCATCCAAGTACCATGCCAAATTCTCATCGGTTCCATCCTATCGGTTTAAGGATTGTCGTCGTTAAACCACTCAACACTCATGGAGTAATTGTTAATTCTGATGGAGCCCTGATACCCTTCCGGGTTGAAAAAATTAGTATACAATTTTTACGATTCTACTAAAGGTACTTGATGATACACAAATTTTGGATCTGAACTAATTGAGAGATTTGAGCACTGCAGTTTGTCTAGCGTAGCAGTGCCTGTCTGTTCTTGTACAGTTACAAAATGTCACTTGTGGTAATGGATAAAAGTCGGTCTCCTCCATTCTTCTTTAGAACTAGCAAAACCAGGAAAGAGATCCTGACTCTCGCGACTATACAACCCAAGCAACACTTAGTACGTAGTACAACAATGTAGTACGTGCATTAGTGTCAGTGACCTCTTCCGAAGCTTACCCACAGCAACGTTGCACAACGTTCAGCTTTGCTCTAGCTATCTTATAATTTTTGTAATGTTTTGTCATGTCGTTCTGGCTTGTTCGCTGTTTCCAGTGATTCGATTTTAGGCACTAGACAAAAACAGTATATAATTTGTAATTCCCCCTTTGAATGACCCCCCTCCCTCCCATGTTGACATTGTAAGCACACTTGCAGCAGCCCTGTCAGATAATACAATTTGGATCCTTTCTCTTTGATCTCAAACATCGTTTCATACGGTCGGTCGATCCATTACTATCTATCACGTGTCGAGTGCAAATTTGCCCACTTGTAGTTGCACAAAGTGCGCCTACCCTCTAAGTCATGTCGCGAGTTTCGCCTGTATGGGCGTGTCTTTTACTTGTGTATGTAGTTTATATTGAAGTCCTTACTCATGCAATATACTTCGTGAAATATATTGTAATTTATATCCTCCAGCGAAACCTCTAATCCTTTTATTAGGATTTTGTTGACTCTCGCCCGAAAAAAAAAATAATTCCCGGGAATTGTACAATAAACAATTCAATTAACGGTGTCATAATATGGTTGATTATCCTTTGAAGTGTAATTTAGATAAAAGATAACGTTTACCTCGGCGTCAAATCGAGAATTTTTCGCATAGATCGAAACGGAAACAGTTATGTTTTGTTTCAAATATTTGACAAGTATCTCAAAAGATGACACAAACGCTTTTACGTGATAAGAGAAAACGTCAAATTTTCGCGACACTGTTGAAATCTTATGATATGGAAACAAATCTATGTTTATTTCATAGCAAAACGAAGACATTCTTACTACAATTAATTACAATACATACATAATTAACCAAATCGGTAATATTTGAGACAACCGTCTATAACTATCTGATGTACTGTTTACCCAATGTAATACCCAATTAGTAGTTAATTTTTGCTTAGCTTTGTTAATGTTAATGTTAGCTTTTTCATGATAAAGGAATTCGGTTTTAATTAAAGCCAGGAAATTTTGGTAAAATGATAACAATGCCTGAAAATGCCAATTTTGCTATATTTTCTGTATAAATCGCTACTTTAATTATGAACGCCTGAAACGCCTATTTGCTCTCATTTTCAATACAAAGGGTCTGGCTGGTTTTGATGACGTAGTGTGCTTTAGAATGAATTACAAAACAAAAACCATCTGAATGTAAAAATGTAAAGTATAGTTCACCGATAGAAAAATGGTGTGCCTTTTTAAGTAGCTTTGAAGGGGGTTGACCGCAGCCTCGCTTTAATCTCCTCAAGAGACAGAATACTCAAAGATAATACATGTTTGGATTCCATGTATTGTTACATTAATTGAATACCTTATGAAAACATGAAGAACGCCGTGGAACTTCTAATTAAATTATTAATAATAAATTAATCAATTGTCATGTTAACACTTACCATCCTCCCATTTTTTACAGACAATACTGTCGCAATAATAAACTGTCATAGTTATAATGGAATCTAATGTCTCGCAGCAGAACCAAACATTATTCAAAAACTCACTCGGACCACGGCTCAGGCCAAAGTGAAGCGATATGAACTTTTATAAACATGCATCAAGGTACAAGGTGCAACATCCAATCAATGTGAGAAATGTTTCGATAAACGACACGCCTTATACCAACATGCGGGAAAAACACAAAACAAAATATGGATATAAATGGAAAGAGGAAAAGCAAGGAGAGGACAGTGTTGTCCAGATAGGTCGGACCTGACGGCAGGTCGGTTGAGGAACGAAAGTACAGAAAGTGTCCGACCTAGGAAGTTGTTCTGTCGACGAAGAAACCGAAGATGCTCTCTGACCCGCCGCGCCCTGAGGAAATGTGAAGGTTCGGACGACAGCCCTCTATTGTATAAGTCGCCACCCTCGCCTCATATACTCCAGCCCTTAGGATTCGCTATGCCGGAAATCTCATTTTCTCTTTTTGTCTTTATGTATTTTTTGTACCCCTGATCTATAGGTTCTCCGCTTAAGGCGAGAATAAAATGTTTTCTTCATTTTGCGTTCACATGTTCCTGTCCTGATTTCGTCTGAAACTGAGCCTCTGGCTAGTTACTTCTCTCTCTGTGTTTAAGTCTTCTTCCGCGAGTTGATGTGGTTGTGGCCCTCTTCCTAGTAGCCCTCGTCTGCGTCTTTCTTCGTGATTGTCGTTCCTTTTACTAGTCCTCCAGTAGCGCCCTCCTTGGTCTTTTCACCCACAATGGTTGATCCTCTTCGTAGTCTATAGCCTTTCTAATTATTTGGTTCGTATGTTCCTCTATCTTGGTGATAGTCTTCCAGTTCTTCTCGTTAATGGTCTACTTCAGTTCGTCGATTTCCAAGTCCCTCCTCAGTTACGCATTTCTAACCTACCAGGGCGCGTCCGTCATCTTCCTCATTACCAGGTTTCCTCTCCAACTGCCCCATGTGTGTCCTTGCAGTTTGTCTACTAGCCGCTGATTCATATGTCAATATTGGTCGTATCCCCGCTAAGTATATCTTCCTCTTAGTCTCCAGACGTAGTTGGCTTCTTCTTCCTATAAAAGATCCTAATTGGTAGATCCTGTCTCGTCGATGTGTCCCCTCCAGATTAATTTTCTCTCCTGTCGTAAGCAGTATTTGAGTATTTGACTTTCTCCTGCCATGGTATCGTCCGGTCTCCTATCTTGATATTCGTCGTCGGTCCTCGCCCCATTCTTGCTATCCAAATCGCCTCCTTCTTGTTCTTATTGGTCACGATTTTCCATCTCCTGGTCCAATCCTCCATCTCGTCCACTTCCCGCTGATAGTATTCCATCGCATTGTCACTGCCTTCGCTATGTCGTCCCGGGATATGTAGGTCCTAGTATGCGTGTTTCCTCTTCCTGTCGGTATGTCGCTGGTATAGATGTTATGCGAGGCCAGAGCTAGGACGGATCCTTGAGAAGCCCTGGCCTCTATCCTCCTGGCCGTCGATCTCTTGTTTTTCTGCCTAATCTTGAAGTTCCTGTCCTGTGGGTAGTCCTGAATCATCTGTGTGGTCGCTGTCTTGAATCCTAGTTCGTCCAACTTCGCTATCAATCCATTTTGGTTGCTCCTCCATTGGTTGCTCGGCCTTTCCTGAAAATAGTAAAATTTCGAATTAGAAACTGATCTGTTACCTTCAGGAAAGTCTCCTATATCATTGCGATGTGCATGTTATACTCCTCTAGAAATTCCTGTAGTTCTTCCGTCTTATCCTTCACTCTGTAGGCGTTCCATGTCACGATGCGTAGTCCTTCGTGTCGTGTCCTATCCATGGGTCGGTGTCAGGTTGAACCCGGCGGCGATCTGTATGAAGCTCTCGAAGATCGTTTTCATCTCGTCGATGTCTCGTACTACTTCTGGTTGTTGCTGTTCCTGGGGCGTCCTGCCGTCGTCTCTTGTACTCGTGTGGTAGTCGGGTCGGATCCTCTTGTTGCCTGCGCATAACTGACTCCTTGTCTTCTCTCCTGTTGGGGCTTCTTGGTCTCTTCTTTTGGGGTAGATATCCCGTGTATCCTCTATAACTGGCCGCGTGTGCTCCACCACACTTGGCGCACCGGGCCAGGGTTGCTTGGGTTTGGTGCAGTCTCTGGAGTCGTGCGACCCCAAGCACTTGACGCACCTAGGTTATGCAGTGCATCGGGATTGCCCGTGCCAAAATTTCTGACACCTGTAACACTTCCCAATGATTCCCCGTTGACTTTGGGATTCCATCCTTACGTGACACTTGGTGACCTCGTCCAGTTCGTAGATGGTCTTATTCATAAACGCATATTAACGGTAAAGTGGGTTTTAGCTTAAAATGCGTTTAGAATGTGTTTCAATAAGGTAACTATAGTTTCCTCCATGTTAAGAATGCATGGAACAAAACACTGTAGTAACATTAGTGAAACACATTACGATTACTATCTCCTGCTGCGCAACCAAGAACCAACTATAATAACAACCAACAAAAAAACTGTAAGTTTCAGTAGCTATTGTATTTTTTTTTTTCGAGCATTTGATTTTTGAACAACCGATTTCGAGTAATTGCGTTTGAGAAATTTACCAGTTCATATGGGGTAAGACACAATGTAGGTTTCCCCTGTTTCATTTTATGAGAGCTATTGGAAACATGGTATATTGGTGCGTGACAATCCCCCCCACTTTAAAGAAATTTACCGAAATTTCTCTCAAGACTAGTTCTTCAGTCTAGTTGTGAGACATTCGTGATGTTAATGGTAGTAGTAAATTATACCACATCAAACGTTTTAAAACATATTATATATGTAATATATATATATATATATATATATATATATATATATATATATATATATATATACTTCCTTACATCAACCTATAAATTACCTATAATTGATCTCATTTTTACCTATTCTGATTTACTTTACGGTAAGTAAATCTTACCCAACTATACTTTTGCAATTTTTGAAAAATATATAATACATGAGAAAACAAACATATTTTGACATAATAGTTGTGCAGAGTATAATACGCACATATTTAAATTAATTAGTACAAAAACAATACTTGGAACATTTTCTAGCGACCTCAAACAGTAGTATTTATTGTTGAGTTAAACTGGAGTGCACGAAGCAATAAAGTGATAAATAAGACTGGAAAGTTTGTAGAACTTAAATTGGTCAATTTTTACTAAAGTGAATTATGATCCTCTAGCAGTATTATAAACTACTTACCATTCGTCGTACTCAAAAGATGTTTCGAATCTATTATTTTTTCAAGTCAGGTGGAGGACCTGTAATTATTTTAATTATCGCCGTTAAAAAGGATGTAACTTATTATTTCTCACATAATTATACGGTCATGCCAAAAAGCGTGATACACTAAAAAGTTATTATTATGCATCTTCTACCTACATGTTTCTCAATATTAGACGCCGCTTAATTTTATAAATAAGTAAGCACTTAGGAGTATATTTAGAATAAGTGTGTTATAATTTATTTTGTTTAAAATTATAAAAACAAAGGAAAAGAATCATTGGAGTGGAATCACTGTGATAATTCCGATCTGATTGAATTCTGGGTTCAAAAAGGCAATTGTAAAATTATGTAACAATCACAATCTTTCAATGTAAGTCAAAAAAAATATATTTGTCTTGTGACAAATGTGTGAAATTTACAAACATTGCTAAAAATGTGTGACGTTCGCAACCTGACGCGTACACTACTCATAAGTACACGTATTTTGCAATATCGGATTATCATCGAGATAGATATCGATAACGACATAAATTTCGAACGGATAAAAATCCCATTAAACATTCACAAGGGGTACGTTTTATCAGTATCACCTAGGGACCTGTCGCTTCTAAATTTAGATGAAACTAAATCAATAAATTATTAGGACGTGCAGATTGAAGCATTTCTAGGCGAGGACTGCAATTCTAAAGGAATCTGATCTCGCATAACGACAGTTTTCATGACTTTTCCAACAGTTACAAGTGATGAGTGAAGAATGGACACGAGACGTCTTTACACAATTAGAACGATCGAAAGCTAATTGCGAGTGGTTAGAAGGTTTCACTCTTTCATTCAAAAGTCGTTACAAATCTAGGGTTTCTAAATGATTTATCGATCGTTCGCTCTCAAAAATTACTGTTTCTCAGTGTAATTAATTCCCGAAAAAATGTAATCGTAAGGAAAAGCTACATATCTAAAAAGGGTATTTACACAAAATGCTTACAATTCTAAAAGTTGATTTGTATGGTTGCAAATAATGACGTCGGCTGTAACGTTGCATATTACGATGCACATCCAAATGTTTGGTGAGATTTGAACGTACCTCTATGCAAAAGGAATCTGCATTATGAGTATAGGACAATCTTTTTTTAGTTTTTATCTATAGAAACCTCTTATGATTTATCCGTCGTTCTAAAAATAGATTATATAAACATCTCGAGAACCTTTTCGAGCATGAAAAAGACACGCGAGGAAAACGAGAAAAGGGTTAGCGGTTAGCCTGTGTCTCATTCTCCACATACTGATCTACGTGAACACTTGTGTTATTGTAACGAGCTTGATTCCCATCAAGACTACAATACTGAACGAGCAGTTGGAAGAAACAACTAATTGGTGATTTTATTGGTGAGCTATTCATCTTTCTACCGTTGCCTAGCTAACGAACTATTTAATTGGTAATTAACCATTGATGTTAGAAATAAGTAACAATTATAGTTTTCTCTATTTGATATATTTAAACATGAGTTAGACAGTATTCGCAGTGCTGCCTTTTATCTCAAGGCAGGGTACCTCGCGCGTTATTCCCTTGGTGCAATTGCACTTACTTGGGTTAATTGCCACTAGAAGATAAAGCAGTACCCCGCTCGCTATTCCTTTGGTACCATTGCAGACTCCACCCCAGATGTTTATAAGATTATTGTTACTAGTAGCTTGGTGGGTACTTTGCGCGTTATTCCCCTAGTATCCCACCCACTACCAGGATGATTGAGGTTTGGTGGGCTATCCTCACAATACCCATTGCACAAGCCAGACGAAAATAGAGGCAACGTTTAAATAAATTAAATTTAAATTGAATTAATTGCTTATACAAGCTCTACGAGGAAAATATAACATTGTATTATTTTTCAACTTAGAGAACAGATAATTTACTCAAAGACGTTTTTATTTTTTATTCCAGAAGTGCCATCATCTCACAAGTGCCTCACGTTAACGTCTCACCCTCGACATCTGGCCCACTTTTAATTTTTTATTTATTTAATATAACAAGTATGTGCCTTTACCTTCAATTCTTTTAAAGTTATCAAATAGCATTCTCATATTAATTTGTTTACTGGTTCTTTTATTTAAAGTATTGGATAAACTAATACATTTGTTTGCGTAAGTTAATATTCATTTTCATTACTTTTATTTCATTTTGATTTATCTGCAAACTCGACTCATTCGCTTATACGTTTACTCTTATTACAAAATTAAACATTTTGTAAGCTAAAAGTTCCACCCCGAGTTTTTGCATACTGAATACGAATGTCATTAGAATTCAGAGATTACCTTTCAGCCTCCAGCGAGTTACTGAATAACGTTTAGAATAATGAAGAATTTGGTGGTGATACCGATTTCATGAGCAACACGTTACGTCCCATGTTTTTGTCATCAGAATTTAATTGTTACTATTCAGGCTTAAGCAAGTCACTAAAGAAAGTGAAGAAAAATGTAGAATTTCACTCTTTGTACTTATTTAATGAACCACACGTGAAATTTTATGTTTTCCCGCATTCTGAACACGAACTCAGTTAAATTTACTCATTCCTTTTTCTTAAATTTTAATTTTCGTGACGACCTTAAATATAACTCATTCGGTGTAATTCAATGCCTAGAGTGGTCTACTTTATATTTGTTTTAATTAATAATGAACATTTGTTACTTTAGTTTATATCAGTTTCGATCATATTTATAGTCTTGCAATCTTGTAATCTAAATATACTCTTACACTACCCATTATTATTATAATAGAGAGCTTTTTTTAAGTATTTAAATTATTACTCTTGTAGTTAAAATGTAAAAAATCAGAAGGATAAGTTTTACTAAATTTTAGTTTTATCAGATAAATAAGTTTTATATTACAAAAAATCATTTAAACTGCTTAAGACATAAGGTTAAGACAAACTGCTTAAATTTTTGGTATTTCCCATTGAAAATTGTTATCTTTATATTACTTTACTGAATTATTTTACCTTCTGACAAAATTCAGGATAGTCTGGATAAAGTGAGAATTATGGGTTTCAAACACTAGACCGATTTCTCTCAACCCAACATTCCGAAGAAAAGGTATCCACGGAAAATGACATCTATAGCTTTTATATACGATACAGATAATAAAAATCCTCACTTGTTTCGATTTAACAATTTGATTTTTTGGAAGGAGTGACAAAAAAATTCATATAGGTCCAATTTTTAGGAGAACACTCTCACGAACATAGTGCATTACAAAAATACAATACGAAAATATTTTCTGATTCAGTTCAAAGTTTTATTTTGCATTATCGCTCTCTGTTTATTGATTAACTAAATCAAGTCTTAATTACATATCCTTTGAAGTCTAATTTTTGTGTTATAGGTTGTAAAAATATTTATTGATATCTGATTCTATACATATAACAAAATCTAGGTCTTTATAAAATAAAACAAAATATGAGGTGATTTTTCAAATGTGTTACCTTTTCCTGGTCATTGCTGTCATCGTCTTCATTTTAAGTTGGTTGTCTGTAAACATACAGGATTAATAAAATTTTAGTAGTAACCGTTCGATAAAGCACCGATAGGTTTGCGTTGTCAAATATGTGTAAACTAACCCTTCCTCCAAAAATTGATTTGTCTGTAGTACTTCTTCTCTATTACGCTTTTTAATTCCCCTGTCTATATATATATGTATATATATATATATATATATATATATATATATATATATATATATATATATATATATATATATATAAATTTTGTGTGTACTTTTGTTAGGTTTATTCTAGGCGAAACGTATGAACTGTAGATCGTTCGTTTCCTTTCTGAATCTTTGCAATGCTTCTAAATTCAAATTCTGTTTACATTTGTACGCCTGTAAAATCAGTGCAATATTTTTAACCAATTTACGATATATTGAAGTGCATCTTTAGGTTGTTGAAGGCATCAACAGCACAAAGACTAGATTGCTAGTGTTTGTTGCTCCGCTTTCCATATATAAGTTGATCCACTTTGATATGGAGAGTATCTTCCACTCTTTTTTGAATTTGCTTCTTTTTTATCGAATGATTCTGAAAATTCAATTTCATTATGAGAGAAAAATCAAGTAAAAAATCAAACGGCCTAGTTAATTGAACAAGTAATAAAGGACATGACACTATTATTTTAATCACAGAATTACACAAAAGTAAAAGACATGAAACCAAAATTTAGACGAAGCAATTTTTTAGGTTTCCTCGTTTCTTGAGGTAAGAATTTATTCATTTGGGTTAAATATTTTGGGGACATCATCGTTCTTCATTCCGAACATAACTCTACTTTCTCTTCTTCCAGAAAAGGCTTTAAAAAGGCAAAAAAAGCAATAAAAAGTGCCTAAGGCACTTTTTAGTATTTCATTCGGTTATCCCCTTTATTATACAAGCCTGTCATGTATATTTATTGTCAAGTTCTTTGTTACAGATAAAAAATGATAATGATTTAAACGAGTAATAAACCAGCTGTGTGATGATAATAATAAATAAACACAAATATCAAACCCATCCGCATCTAATCCGATAAATATTATTAATTGAAATATTTCAATTGTACCAATATAGCTTTATCAAGATTTTTTATCAGATCGCCTTTTCATTCTTAGACATATCGACAAATGATGTAATAAGGAAGATAAACACTATCGTATAAAAAGGCTAATTGCTTACTTTTAAATGTGTGTACCATTACCGGTACGCAGAAAGTGAATATGTACATCTAACTTAATTTATGCCTGCATGTTATTTTACCATATATTTACGATTTTAAATTTAAATAGATAATCTGTTATGTTGAATCTTCAAACATAAAAATACATTAGCATCAGATTCTCTCCAAAAATGTGAACAGAATTAGACTGAAATCTACCCAGACTGGTCTGCAAATAGAACTGTCCACCTGCTATATTTTACAACACAACCGTCGGGTCGATTTAATAAAATAACTGGATAAAAACCGACGAAAGCGAAACGTAGCAGATACATGGTGAGACATAGAAATAAACAACTACACCTTGTATTGAAAAAAGTATGTCGTTATAATCTAGGAGAGATGATCATTAAACAAATTGTTTCTTATTAAAAAAAAATGGGTTAGAATTATTTTAAAAAATAAGTCAATATAAAAATTTTTTCGAAAAATAAAAAAAAATTTAACCGAACGAAATCAAACAAGAAAATGTTCAAAAGTTGCTAAGTAAAATTGGGAGAAATACCGCGAAAACTTAAATGAATCCAAGGCCACGAAGGACGAAGACTTACACACCAAGGACGAAATCAAACAAGAAGTAACAAGGATAACGAAGGAAATGAAGAACGCATACGGGAAAAGTACCAGCATATACGACAGACTATAAATACATGGGACATCCCACGAGAACTCAAGAGGAAGATACGGCATCGAAACAAGGATAGGGGGAGACACGGAATAAATTACGAACCAGAAATAAGAAGACGCATTAACAGACTCCACAAGAAAATCAGGACGAAACTACAGGAGCACAGTAACGAAACATGGAACCAATTCTTAGAGGGCACGGAAGAGGACGAAAGAACAGACTGGAAAATAATGAGAAGAATGAGGAGAAGAAACCCAACCACCATAGGACCAATACAAGGATAGGGCGAACTGAAATATCGAACGGACCAGAAAGCATTCGCGGACGCAATGGAGGAACAATTCACACTGAACACACGGACCAGAACGACGACACGCCCTTAGAAGAAAAAGTAAACGAGGAGGTGAGGAACGTAGGAAACGAGGAAATCGACATCGAACTGAAGAGGACCACATTGGAATAATCAATCAAGCGAAATAATCAAGAACACTCACCCCAAGAAAGCGCCAGGACACGACCAGATAACGAATAGAATGCTGAAGGAACTACCGGAGGAATACATGGAGAAGATAGCAGAAACTATCAACGCGGCGACGAAAAGGTGATACTACCCGGAACAATGGAAATTAGGAGAAATCATCATGATACCGAAACCAGAAAAGGACAGGAAACTACCACAAAACTATCGACCCATCACGTTACTCAGCAACATAGGAAAACTAATAGAGAGAGTCATACTAAGGAGGATCAAGGAAGAAGAAAGAAGATTGGACATCATCCCGGATGAGCAGTGTGGATTCAGAGAAGTACATTAGACAGAGGACCAAGTAGTGAGGCTAGTGGAGGAGACGATCAAGGACATCAACGAGAAGAGGACTACGTGTGTGATACTATTCGACGTGGAGAAGACATTTGACAGGATATGGCACAACGGACCAATAGCGAAAACGGACCAACTAGGATTCGGAAAGGCGCACACCTAGATGATACAGGATATTCGCCATCAGGATAGGAATATAGATTTCAACAACGAGGGCAATCCAAACAAGGACACAACAAGGATCCATACCGGCACCGGAACTATACAACATCTTCACGGGCGACATACCCAGGAAAGACACACGAGGACATATATCTACACGGAAGGCAGCAGAGTATCTACAGAAGGAAGTTATCAAGATGGATCAACCCAGAGAAGAGTCAAGAGTTATGGATAGGAAGAAAGAAGGAAGGACCGAAGAAAAAAATCAGCGTGGGATCAAATCAAGCGATAACGTGAACAAGTACTTAGGAATACACATCGACAGAAGACTGACTTGGGGAAAACATATCAATGAGACAGCAAAAAAGGCCAAGCAGAGACTAAAACAACTAGGACTAATGATAGGAAAAGAAAGTAAACGACAACTGAGGATAAAGAAGAGGATACATGAAGGAAGCATCGAGCTAATAATATTATACGAAGCAACGAGGGCAAGTGGACACCAACATCGAGAAACTACAGAGGATACAGAATTCAGGGACAGGACGAGAAAGGCGATAAGAAGGATGGAGAAACACATAAACCCCCTAATAAGGAAGGCAACCGACTACGACGGAGAGGGGAAATCAAGAGTAAACAATCCGAGACTAGCGCTACTACCAACAAAAGAAGACGATCAATGGGAAAAAGGATAAAGTAGGACAAGACAGGAGATGACGAAGATGAAGAACAACAACAACCAGGAAGAAGGATAACAAGAAAAGGGAAAACGAGGTGAAGCAAGGATCAGAGGAAAAAGTATAATAAAACAGAACAAGATAGAAAAGGAGTAAGGGGCCAATAGCCCAACTCTAGAGTGAATGCCAGGACAACCAGAGCATGGAAACGAAACCTAATGAGTGTCAGTGGTAAGCATTTAGCGGCTCGCAGCGCTATTGCCTTCTCTCTCTCTCTCTCAGCAAAGATAGAAGAAGCAGACGATGAGGGCCCAATATTTTTTATCATTTTTGATTAAAATTATTAAGATTTTCATACATGATTAACGATTTTCGTACATGATTAACAAAGTAAATTGAATGTAATTACGTCAAACGATAAAACCGTAACTACAAGACATGGATTAGCAATAGCCGCTATGTTTAATAAATATTTGGATAAATTTATTTCAAGAGTATTCGGGTCTTGTTTTAGTTATCATTAACCAATAGTTTATTTTTTGGAATGCAATTATAATAGCACTGCAGTAATCGATTCGGATATCATAAATCAAATAACTGAAAATATTAATTGGAAAAATATGACGTTAATGAAAAACTTTAATGAAAAGGTTAACAAAACAATTAAAAAATTTATAGTATCAATCATTAAACTAAAATATCGTATAGTATTTATTAATTATCTTCATACATGCATATATCCCAATTTATATCATCACAATATTTGATATTTCATTTTATATAAAATATTAATTATCACTTTTTATAAAGTATTCTTTAACGTCAATAGTTTTCAGGCTATTTATCTTTAACGGAATCAACTGTTAGATTTTTCTCGTTTTCAGATTTTCAATGCCCGATTTTATACGTAAAATCGATACCCCTTGGTGGATTATTCAAAACATGGACACACTGGTTAGTCTCCATCGATGAACGCGCTCATCTGCAAAATCCGATAAAAGAATCAAAAGCTATTTCTCCTAGCGACGCACATCGTCAGGCGACTGGAAATAACAAAAAGGGGACGACATACCTGAGAGATCCCCTCGAATTTTTACAAAGAAAAATAGTGTCCTAGTTACCCGTGATGTCATTTCAAATCGTCTGTTCTGTCCTTTAGGTCTAGGTGTTCTTCCAGATTTCTCCATGACGGAATGGTACCTAATTTTGTTTCGAGGTACTACATTTTGAGACACACAGGAGAATTCGTGGATCTGAAAGAGAACATATTACAAACAAGCATTAGTAGCGAAAGAAACAATCCAGTAATGATACATAGGGCTAATTTTGCAGGCTTTACGAAATATAACGGAAGAAATCGGCTTTGGTCTTTCTACTATGGAGGCAACGTACGTGCGCTTCTCACTTTCTCCCTAAATATGATAAAATTTTTATCGGTTATGTGATATTACTAGCATGTATTGTAATATATACACCATTACATTATTATATGTTTGGGATATTTAACTTTGAGTCTTACTGTACACTAATCCCATACTCAAATTGAGCACACTTTATGAGAAACAAATTTCAAATCTTCACCAGTACTTCATTACGAGGGCCCGAAACAGCAAAAGTATTGAAGTAGGAAAACTAAAAAATGGGAAGGTGCCGGGAAGGATAGTGTTCCAACGGAGGCAATAAAAGTTGCAGTCGAACATTCTCCCTTACTAATAAGAGAGATGTTACATAAATGATTGAGCAAGCAAGTATTTCCAGACGTATCGAAAACGGCTAGAGTTTTCCTGCTGCCTAAAACATCCGACAGCATGGGAGGTGGAATGGCATTTCGACCAATATGTCTACTTAGATCTGTCAGTAAGCTATATGAGACCCCGATTCGTGAAAGGTTGTTGAAAGAACTTGAAGACAGGAAAATCTTGCATGAAAACCTGTTCGAGTTTAGGGTTGGTCGATGTACGACAGACGCTATAAAAAGAGTAGAAAACCGTATAAGAACGTCAAATAATCATTGGGCAGCGATAATTCTATTGGATGCAGGCTTTAATACAGCCAGACATAGCTTGTTTATTAAGTACCTACGACAACGAGAATATTTCAATTTATTTCGTAAACGTAATCTCCGCCTACCCGAGAAATAGACGAGCGATTGGCGGCAGAAATATTGAACTGGAAATGTGCTGGAGTACCCCAGGGCTCAGTCTTGGGGCCCGTACTGTGGAACGTGCTGTGTAATGGAGTATTAAGGTTAAAAATGATAGGAGAAGCAACCACCATTAGATTTGCGAATGACCTTGGTCTAGTAGTGTCAGCTAATGATATAGAAGAGCTAGTTATGAGCTTTAATGAATCACTGCAGAGAATCAACGTTTGGATGGAAAAAAATAGCCTATCCTTAGCACCAAAAAAAAACCGGGACCTTGATAGTTATGGGGCAAAAGGGAGATGCATGCCATCAACTTCAGGACACGGAAATACTACCAAAACGATCTATAAAATATCTGGGGGTATATCTAGACGACCGAGGAACATACCGGGTGACAATTTAAAAACTTTCAGTCGAGTTTAAATTTAGAACAAACGGCAATTATAAAAATTAACGAGACACGTCGATTTTTATTTCGAGGGGGAACCATTTTGCGCATATTTTCAATTCTATCGCTTCAACCATTTAGCCCAGGTGAGTTTAAATATCAAATCTGAATTCGACGGTTTTTTTGGTTTTTAAATTTCATTCAGAAATTTTCGAGAAAATGAACAAAAGTATTCATTAGATAAAGAAATAAAGTGATAATTTAGAAGATTTGGAAATTAATTTGTTAGTTAGGTATTGATTTTTGTTGTACGATTTGGTTGTTTTTAAACATATTTATTTTTTTGTAAAAAAAGAAACGAAAAATGAAAAATATTATTTTGAGAACGATAACAGTACAGTTTCAAGTGAGGTAAGGTTCGAAATACTAAACAATCGTTCCAGTCTTTGTGTTACTTTTTCAAAAACCATTTCCAGTATCGTATTAATTCGCATTAAGATGGTATACAATATAGTTGGACGAATGGAAATAATTCTATAGCTCCCAAGTCGTAGTTTCCTAAGAACAGCTACAATTTTCATCCAAAATCATCCAGGGAAACACGTAAGCCATACTTACATTCGACAGCTGGTTACCAAATTTGAAAAAAACAGAACAAATAGACGAATCGAATTTTGTTGATTAATAACTGCCCGAATTACTGCTGAGCCCCGACTCTTAAAAACCATTTATTTCACTGATGAATCCATCTTTTATCTTAATGGATATGTAAATTGACAGAACTGCCGGTATTGGTGTGACGAAAATCGTTACATTTTTAGAGGTCATACTCGGTACTCTGAAAAGGTGAATGTATGGCCCGGTATTTTGGGAGATTCCATAATTGGTCCGTTATTCATTGATGGAAATTTGACTGGTCAAATATGTACTGAAATGTTAGATACAACAATAGAACAAATAATAATTCAAGAATTAGAAAATAAGAAAACTTAGATGGAAATCTATCACTAACAGAAGAGTTACTCAATTTTCAACAAGATGGAGCTACGTCCCCCATTGTATTCGAAGGTTATTGTGTGATGATCGCTGGAGGTCCAGTCTTCATAAACCCTCAAGTTGCATAGGTCCTTCATGGCTTCACGGCACCGTCTGATACAAAAAAAAACCCTACCTTACGGAGACCCACTACCACCTCCAGCCGAAGACGAATACAGAGGCTAAGAACCAATGATATTCCTCCTTTTCCTTGTCCCCTTCTTATACCTGAGAGACAAGTTTCGGAAGTTCTTCCCCCTCAAAGTTTTCCCTGTGAAGGCTCGCTCTCAACTCCTCCTCAGACAACGATCCCAGTATATCATAAATGACATACCCCTTCCACTTTTATGCCGATATTCCTAACTAACTTTTCTTTGATCTTCTCAGCATCCTCCTTCCTATCTGCCTCCATCACGACACCCCCTCCGCGAATTGGCTTAACCGTTTTGATCCTAAAACCATCTTTTCGGGTTCAGAACCTGCTGAACCATCCTTCGAGTCTCCCCACTGTCCCCTTTATGACAGAATTTCTCTTCTCGCATATGACCTTCTTCACTTTATCCGTACTAACCGAGATCCTGGCTCTCATGACAGAAGCGTACGAAGATTTGGCTCTCGTCGTCTTTCGACAAAGACGTAAGACGTAAGACAAAGATAAATTATAATAGGTTGTCAGATATGGTAGGAGATGAAAATTGCTTTCGGTTTAATCGCCCGCCGCGTTTATTCGAAATATACTTCAGGCATACTCCTACGTAGGATGTAGCAGTTGATGGTAAGCATCGTAGTAAATCACTGAGACCACTACCACATCGCTCCTGAAGATGTCCACCACCGAAGTGGATGAAGGGCATGAAGAACCTAATTTGACTATGGCCTAACAGCCTTCGCTTCTGTATCAGGTTAATTATAATGAAGAAATTAAAAACCCCGATTTGCCTTGTAATAATCTTATCTGATCCGATTTTACTTACAGAAATGTCTCTAATCGTATCCATAGTCCACTGCCTCTTTGTCCTCATCCAGATTTTACTTGCCAGTAAGTAAAAGGTGTCCTCGTTCTCCTCAAATCTTCCCAGTGGCATCAACATTTTTTTTTAATTTTCCGATGTATGCTGGAAACGCAAAAAAACTTATTTTTTTGGGCGATTGTTTTGTTTTAATGCATTTTATGGTTTATGGTTTGCCATACCACTGTTGAACTTCCCAACATTTGTAATTCGTGCCAAAATATTTTTCATCAAAATCAAACGTAGAACGTAACAAAAAAACAGAAAAGAAGATTTTTTACGATGTCTTTTTTTCAATTTTCAAGGTTTCAATGTTTTGGGCCAGAAATTTGGAGATTATCATGATTTTAGGAAGTGAACATAACCCCATTTTATTAGTCCAACGTCGCATGTGGGCACTTGTGATTATCCTCATTTGCTAAATTCGTTGCTGGTTCAAGCATGATTCTGTGTATTTAAAATTGACGTAATAATTAATGTCCCAGTGTAATTCCATTATGACGCCAACGTTCATTAACTCCGTCTATTATTATCAAGTTATCTTGAATGTTTAAACAAACAACGTTACTAGTTCCTCGACTGCGAAATGAAACGAAAAAATAAATTCAACACCAATCGATTTATTTGTAATGTATCTAAATAATAATTAAATGCTACAATATTTTTCTATCAACAGCTTATGAACAAGTACTACAATTACTTAAATAAACCCTGGGAGACAACTATAATCGTCCAGTACATATTCATTATTATGAAGGTCGTTAAGAGAACGAGATATACCAAATCTCACGTTCTTGTTTTTGGCGAAAGGACAATAAAAACACAATTCGAAAAGGTAGGGCGTTTCGGATGATTTATACTCATCTTCGGCATTGCACTCGCAGTATTTTGTATCGATCTTCCTTGATTTAGCGTGCCTGGCTTCGATTGGAATTGATGAACAGTTTGAAATAAAAATAACACATAGTACGACCAAGAAAACTACCAAACTACCAAAGGTAGTGGACTTGATATCGAAGTTGGAGTATGGTATTCGATATTCGGAGGATTTTCCAAATTATTCCACTATCAACAGTTTAAAAGTGCACTGAATTTTCAGGGAACAAAATATATTTGTTTCAATAGAAGTACATAAAATGTCACAATTCTGTAACTTTTACAACATACATACATAATAACGCGATGGCCTACTCTAAAGTAAGTAGGTAGTTCCAATGAACATACATACTCATTTGGTGTAATCGTTAAATATTTTTTGCTCACGGTATGAGAAAATTGATACGTTTCCGGTATTTAACAAGAATTTTTTAAGCTAAGAATAGAATAATTCAATGCATAACTACAAAAGAGATTAAAAATATAACATGAATTCCTTTCCTTGTAAATATTTATTTGTTTCTATTTTCGACTTTGTTTTCATAATATGGAATGTTTCCTCAAGAAATTTGAAATAAACTGACGTAAAATAAATTCTAACTCTTTACTCAGTTGCTTTTCTCGAAATATGTTTAGCGGCTCATTAAAATAAATTAATTTTTGCACCATTTTTATTGGCGAAAATACTCTCGGTATTAATAAACTCCCTTGGCTAAAACGTTTTTGGAACCATTTCAAAAATTCCAATGTAATACCATTATATTTCTCTGTTGTAAGTAAACTAATCATACCATTTAATATCCAAAAAAATTGATAACCGACAGTTGAATTTTAAAATAACAAAGGGATGACGATACTAATTACGAGTTTCAACTGATGCTGGTAATGCAACGTATCTAATTTTAGGTCAGCAGCCCCCATGACACGAATCTACTAAAACAAACGCTAATGATTTATCTATTCAATTAAACTAAACAGTTTACCTACTAGTATCAACTCAATTATCCAGCTCCATCATTGTCGATCAATTCATCGCCAGAGCCCCTAACGAGTCGTTTAATATAACTTAGAAATGGAACAAATACGTACAATACAAACGGAGACCCCAACGTAATGTTCTCGGCATTTCTTGAGAGAGATTAAAGCTGGGATTAACGGCTAAAATGATAACTCATAATCCCAGCGTGGTGACGTGGGCATTCTTTCAGTATCAGGTACTTAGCAACCGATAAAAAAATATTACAAACAGACGTGAATGTAAAACATTAAAAAGGTTCAAATTTACAGAAAATGTTTATGAAAAAAATCAATATAAAGCGAGTATGTTAATTGATTTATTTTCAGAGTTGGAATTGGGGAAACTTTTACTTTGAAATTTCACTTGTATTACGTTCAGGAATTTGGATATTGGTGAGATATTAAGGATGTTTTTTCCTTTGTAAAGAAAATTAGTATACGTCTCTCCTTAAAAAAGTTAGCCAGTCCTGTTCTGTTCTATAAATTCTAACGACTTTCCAAAAGTTGTATATGTAAATGGAGAACTTGAAATTTAACAAATTTCTATAGCTTTTTTCTTCTATTATGTAATGATACTTCATAAGTCGCCCGGGTAACAGTTGTATAAGATTAATGGTCTAAAAGATAAGTTCATAAAGAAAACTCCGTTTTTACTTGTAATTTATTATGATCTACATTTCCATACACGGTTCTGGGTTTGAAAACGTAAAATTTGTAACGTTTCTTAAAATGTCTTTGGTGTATTTTCCTTGCAGCTTTAAAATCCAATAGTAAACAAGAAACAGCCAATATTGCTATGAATTAAAAACAATGAACATTAAATTGAAGGAATATTCATCCTCGGTTAAACAGATATTGCTTAATCTTAATAATTTATATATATATATATATATATATATATATATATATATATATAAATGACGAATTCATTCGAAACAGAAACACATCACCTTATAAAGCTAGTTAGTATTCTTTTTTTAATGTATCACATAAGGCTACAAGTTTAAAGCTGTTTTCACTTTTACATGTTTTTAAAAGGAATTTCTACCAAGTACCATTCAATATGATGAAATATTTTAGACTAGTCTAATAAATATTTGTGGAACCAATTAACAGAGAATGTCAGCCTAAATATTTGCATATAATCTATGTATCCAAGTATACGTGTGTATTTGGAAATTGACCGATTATGTAATATGTAAAAACATACAAGCAGCATCGATACCAGTTCTAAGGTTCCACAAATGAAACAGCTATATTAACTTACTTCTTTGAACGACTTTTCCTGCTTCAACGAAAATATTTAAACACTACCAGTTAAAATAGTTTTAAAAATGGTTTTGGAAATCTGTAAATGTGGAGAAGGGAATTTTCTGACCATTTAAATTAGACTACCAATAGTACATATTTAAAAAAATACGTACAAAATTACAATACTCTCAAATTGCTAATACACAATATACAATATATCTAAAATAGCGTGGAATGAAAAATATTTATCCCTTAGACCCAATGATAAATTCCTTTTAAATTTCAAACCTACTAAAACAGATAATTCAAATTATGATAATACTTAAGCTCGAATTGCATCTGTTACACACACGCACGCACACACACACATACAATTGGTGTAATTACACAAAAGTGTAGTCATAACAACTAAACTTTGGTTTTTCTTTGCAGGGTGTCATCATGATTATGTTGTAAACAAATTCATTGCTTGAATAAATTTTTTAGTTTACGAGTAGAAGAATTCCATATGCAACTTACAGTTAACCCTAGAAACACCTACAGATAAGTGCTTGCACTTTTTAATATAGAAAACGGGAGCGAATGAATTTTTAATTAAAGTGAACCATGAAAAAATTTCACAGCCTACATTAATTAAAAATCAATTTGCTCACGTTTGAATATTTCAAGATCTCGTAATTATAACAATAATCACATTCAAGTGATGTATATTGGACTAATTAGTCTTTTAATTTATTTTTATTTCAAGTCGGCAGTTATTTGTTAAGTTGCAAATTAAACTAGGTAAATTAAAAAAGGTTCATAGAATCCGCTTCAAAAACAAAAATTTTTTAACAAATGGTATGGGGGCAACAGCTCTATAGAAATGTTTATTTAAGATATAAATATAAGTGTAAAAAGAGAGAAAACGTGAAACATCTTAGCGAAAAACTGAATTATTTCTAAGGTCAAAAAGAATTAATGGCCGTTGTCACAGTAAGGAGATCGTATAAGATTCACCAAATCCCCACAAATCCCGGTTATTGACCATGGCCATAACCGATCACAGGCCCTGTTCGAAGCAGGTTAACTTTTTTATGGTGAGAAACAGCAAGTCTTGCTAACTAGAAACTAGTGACTAGTACTAGTTGGCAAGACTTTGTGTTTCTCTTCTGTTTTGAGACAACCTTCTCATCTTTCATGACAAGTAAGTATACTTACCTAAACATCCTTTTGAAAAAGATTTTTGCATGTCATTTCATTTTTCTCTAGATAAGATATAAAAATTTGGTTCTTTCTTCACAAATTTGCTCGTAAAACGACAGAAACAAAAAAAGGAAATCGAGTTAATAGGTCAGGACACAAAATTGCAGATAACTATTTCTTTTTGAGAATAAAAAAAACCAAAAACTTGCCAAAACGCCAAAAAACCTCCATTTAAAAGCGCAAGAAATGGTAAATACTTTTCAATCGTTACATTTTTTCACGAACCTTAATGGGGGTATTCGGTTTTTCTGGCCCATTGATTTTTTCTCTTGAAGGGATAGGATAGGTCCTTAGGACATAAAACTTTTCAATCTTAACGTAATATCAACTTGCACTGTTGCCGATATACGAAATTATTCAAAAAATGACCGGATTAGTACTTTTCAAATTTGAAATTTGAAATTTTTTTTCAAAAAATTTTTTCCCCTTTTTTATTCTTTCGCGTAAAAATGATCTCGCTGGAAACAGCAAGTTTCCCTCCATCAGTTCGTGGGACAAAAATCATAGGTCTAACGAAACGGACACCTCCATTTAAGTGTTAAAAAATCTACAAGCGATTTGACAAGTTCAAACAAAAAAATTATAAACCTAGTTCTCCCTTCGCGATTTTTTGAAACGAGGCAGAAAATAAATTAGCGATGTGGGTTACGGGTTGAATCACAAAATAACACATCATTTAGTAATTTTTTGATAATTACTGACAGAATAACTTGTCCGAAAAGGAGGGAAAAAGAAAAGAAAGAACGAAAGGAAATAGCACGAAATTGCAAAACTTTTTAGTTTCATTTTGAGTCAAACGTCAATTTAACGGCAAATGATTAAAACTGGCTAGTTTGTAATAACTGATCCATAAAATCCACTGAACCTACACGTAAGAGAGAAAGAAAGTCCAATTCGAACCAAAATGGTGGCTAATTTATATGCACTCTAGTAGGAACTTTAATTTCTTTACAAAACACTGTCTCTAATTTCTGCTAGTTGACATCATACTTTAGAGATAATATGTGAATGTGGCAGAGACTTATTTTCATGTTAATATGGTTTTATTAGCTCGCTTTGGTCTCTTATGTTAGCTTGTTCGGTACAAATTTTGCAATAGATTTCAAAGTAAGCTTCCAATGAGCTAGGGACATGAAACTTTAAACATGGATCAGAACTAGATGGCAACGCAATATTGACTCGCTAGTTTGAAGATGTTAACGAGAAGAGAGGAAAAGTTGTTAAAAAATAAGTCCATATAACCTATAAAAGAACTTCTAATGACATATAATAAAATAATATAATGACAAACATGAGTGGATATGACCTACAAAAATGTGTATGGTATATAATGACATAACCTGTGAATGGCATACGAGATAACCCATCATTATCTCGTCAAGATGTTTAAAATTGATTGCAACACTTTAGACATAAAAGTAAAAAGAAGAAAATAATTTGAATATATTGTTTTTATATACTACGTTTTTAAAACCCACTAAAAGGTTTAAAATAATTTCTTCTAGCCCAATACAGATTTATGACATCGTACAGATGTTATAAAAATTTATAATTATGAATTTTCAGCTATTACAAATACACAATCGCAAACTTTTGTTACAATCGGTATAGGATTAGGAATCTGTATGGAGTTATAATTCTGTCTGTATGGGAAAAATCTCTGCTAGCTTAGCACGGTTTAAAGTAGTGTAGTAAAAAACATATATTCAAATTATTTTTTTTTTTTTCGGTTAAAAGTTGTCTCGTAAAAGTGATGAAGTGTACACCAAACTGCAAAAACCATAGGCAAAACGTAGTATCCGAATGAAAATAACAGACAGTTTTGGTTGAACTTAGTTGATCTAATGTGTTTCCTAATTGAAAAATTGTGGCGAGGGGAGTTTTAAATGAAACTATACCCAGTACTTTATACTTTAAGTACTATATACTTTAAAGTATACCCAACTGCATATTTAAATACCTTTTCAGTCCCATTTTTCGTCAGACCAGTTTGAAGAGACGCAAATGTGGTGATTACTAAGATCTTTTGTCAGTTCGGATTTGTTGCGGTCACAGTAAAGTGCTGCCAATATGGATTTGGGATACAAAAGGAGAAAGTCCAACAAGTAAAAATCTTCCTGAACCCAAAAAAAAAAATCGTTCAATTGCTATTGAAGTTCGTAATTTCGTGCTATTTTCCCCACTACAAACGGAACCAAAGGTACATAGTAGAGAAGATGACACCTCTCTCTTTATACAAACTGAATTTTGTGGCATTTCGTGAATGCCACAAAAATTAAACGCATGTGCAGGATGGGTCATTAGAAAGGAACCACGTGTTTCGCTGGGGTACAATACACAATACACATACAATTTATTCATTTCTTTTCAACGGAATGGCTATAATTCACTCACAAGGTTACAGGAGTTTCGAGGTATAGAAAGTTTTGTACAACTTGTACATCTTACAGAATTTCATCGAAATTGAATTTTCAAAAAATTTGTCTCTGAAAGGTGGTTTATTTTACTGGTGGCTTTTTAACTAAAAATAAGTTCATAATTCAAAGAATTGATCATGCAATCATTTGAAACTTTTTGAATCTCATAATACAACTCAAACATTACAGAACTCCAAAATTATCAAAACATTTTGTCACTTGCAGAACATGTGTTGTGCTTCACCCGGATCTATTTGAACAAACATAAAATCATATCCTAAAAAGCTCTTCATGCAATTACTTCAAATTTCCAGAATGATACAATGACTCATCAATAGAGCTAGCAGAATTTCAACAAAATTAAACTTTCAACAATTCTAAATTTTAAATGAACCAAATTATGACACATTGAAATATTGTTAAACACCAAAAATTGTAAATGGAACTGTAATCTTGTTGGTCAATTATGATTATATTGTGATGTATGATGTATTGCACACCCTCTCTAATTGTTTAATTGTTCAATATCAGTTGATAAACAATTTATTGTTCATTCTCGCTGACCTTAATATAAAATTTAACCCTACAATTTTATAATTCTATGCATCACTTTTGATTTACTTCAGCTCCTCTTCATGGAAGCTGAACATACTATAAATTTTATATTCAATTTAATTTAATTTTATTCCTGTAGAATTTTTATTAGGTCAATGTGACATATATACCACCTGTTGAAAAACTAGTGTAAAATATTTCAGGAGTCAATATCACTAATAACATTTGAAAAAATCCCAAAAAAGCATGATTTCTACAATGGATCACCTCAGAAATATGAAAGTTTTCTTTGTTGTAAAAAAATTAATAGGGACCAGTTTCACCATATTATAAAATGATTAACGTTCATCTTCAAATGAAAAAAAGCACAGTTTCAGTTCACCAATCAGCACAGCTCAGAAATTACAAACATCTATTTTATACATAGGTGTGCTAATGGTAAGTTTTACTTCCATTGTGTCTTTAAGGTTGAATTAGAGCAATATGTACAATGTATAGGTGCTGAATACTCAAAATAGTAAGGAGATTCATAATTCGATATAGGGGGAGGGTGCTTTAACATCTCCTTGGACACTTCCATATCTTTGAATCGGTTCATTTCATTATCCATTGTCATTTTTATTTACTGCTATTGTCATCTCTGAAATATTTTATATGTTTCTTAACGCCTCATACACTCCTAAAGTTTAGTACAATTTTAGCTACAAGAGATTATTTTTAATTTTAGCACAAATACTTTTCACTGGTATCATGATTTACTTTGATTGAACAAAATAATAGAATTACATTCCATACTTTCTAGATATATTGTGGACATTTGTAAAATAACGAAATTTCAAAAGCTATGCTGGGTATAAAGAGCAATGGATTGACTGATCTAACGTCTTTACATGTGTATTATGTATATGTATATATTTATCAGTGGGTTAAGATTGTTCCACAGTGAGAAGACCAACAAAATGGTAGTGATCAATGCATTTGTATCATATTCTCAGTGTGGCGCAGCCTGAGATTGGTTATCTCTGCACAGACAGACACAAAAATGGATAACATGTTGCACACTATTTAATGTAAATAGTGCAATGCTAAGATCGCCTATGATACAATATATACAATTAACAGCTAATAAATTAAAAAAAAAAGAGTAAACACAAAAAAGAATAAAACAGTAAGGACCTCTATCACTGAATGCTACACACTAGAGCAATAGTGCAGAGAACACAATCCCGAAAGCACGAAACCAATGGAAGAGCCCCGGGCCGACAACGGCGATAGTCCTTTGAGAGGACGCATATAGCAGATCATATAATGGATGATTGACAGAGTGACACGATGGACGATGACGAGGCTACTTACACACCCAATGGACGGGAAGACCCCGTTCATTCAGAACTCGGCGAACTCTTTGGCGCATTTCTCCGTCGATGAGATACGTAACGCCTCCTCTTCGTAATCATCAAAATTGCTGGTATCGCCAGGACCGCGGCACCTTGGGATGTACGGCGCCTCGATCTTTTTCTGGAAGATTGCGATCCAATCGGTAGATGCGAACCACTTGTGTCCTTTGATATCGTTCACACCAGCCTTAAGATTACCATACCGCTTAGTCAGGTCCACTTGCAGTAAATTACGGAGGAGGTCTTTCAGATCGGAACCAAAGTGTGAGGGAAAGCGGACTTTGCCCGATACTATCTTCTCGTAGATCTGGATGGGCTGGTCTGCAAAGAAGGGCGGATATCCGGCCGCCATTTCGTAAACGAGCACACCAAGCGCCCACCAGTCGACTGCCTTGTTATAACCCTTGCTAAGGATAATCTCGGGAGCAAGGTACTCAGGCGTGCCACACAATGTCCAGGTGCGGCCCTTGACGCGTTTAGCGAAACCGAAATCAGTCACCTTGAGGTATCCCTGTGAGTCAATGAGCAGGTTCTCTGGCTTTAAGTCTCGATAAATCAGATCTAAGTAGTGGAGGTACTCGAAGGCGAGGACTATTTGAGCAGCGTAGAATCTCGAATGGGGCTCACTGAACCTGCCGACCTTCCGGAGGTGGGAGAACATCTCACCACCAGGCACATATTCAAGCACCATGTACAAATTAGAATTGTCTTTGAAATGGAACTTGAGGCTGACGAGGAATGGAAAACTGATAGCCTGCAAGATCCTCTTCTCATTGAGCGTATGCTCAACTTGCTTTAACTTGACCACTTTCTGCTTGTCGAGTATCTTCATGGCGAAATACTCCTTGGTTGGTTTGTGTTGCACGATCATCACTCGGCCGAAGGAGCCCGTCCCCAGCGTTTTGATCCTCTCGAAGTCGTCGAGGCCTGCGGTGTTGGTCGGGTTTCTCTTCCACTTCTCCTCAAAGTCCTCCTTCGCCTGGTCAAGGAACTCCTTCACACTTTCGGCAGAGTCAACCTTTTTGTTAGCCGTAGCGGCATTGTTGCCCATGGTTTGCACTTTTATACCTTCCAGGGCTTCAAGTTTGTCGATTCGCGCCGCCCGCCAAAGCTTCAAGCGACCTGCAGCAGCGGAACTCGATCCACTCCTCTCCTCTCTTTCACTCTCTCGCTGCTCCTCTCCTCTCTGTCAACACCAACAACTTACGTACTTCAACATATTACACACCACCTATTACTGCTCCTATTATGTATATGTAGGTATTATGTAGTGATACTGTCGACGGGTTTACTGTCTATTTCCCTCACGATATATTATCGTACGCGCGCACACGCACTCTATGCCCTTCGTACTTTCGCAGTCTCCCGTATGTATTTAATTGATTATAATTCTACCACGGTCCTCTCTCCGAAGGAACTTGGAACAGTTAAAATGGCCGCTGCCTCTTGCCCAGATTCACGCTTCGCACTTCATTTGGGTGGGTTGGGAACTGCCAGACCAGACCCCGTAACATCCACTCGATTATCGAATGCGACGTTGTCGCTTCCTATTCGTTTTACACTCGGTACACAGACGGGAATAGACTAAACTAATCAAATTTAATGTTAAATCCGGAAAAACCGTATTTTGATTAGGAAATTCTACCCGTATTGAAGAAAAGGTGATGCCATCCACACCTCCTGAATTGAACTAAAAAATAACAAATACATAAAATATGTTGGTTTGTTACTGAACTTGTCGACAAGGGCTGCAGTTTTTCACCTGAATACATCTTTCCAAATTGTGTTAGATCTATCAAAGTGCAAAGTTGTTAAAAGACCAAAGCAAACAAGGCGCTAGTGGATGTTAACAATTCCTAAGAAGCGAACTAAGTCACTAATTCGACTTAAATATAATATAAATATATAGTCAGCGATAAATAGTATAGAAACACTACTACGGAGAATTTATCGTGATAAACAATAAAAAATATTGGTAGAATCTTCAAATCAATTTCATAATTTCAGCAGAATGTTACTTTCAGAGTTCCAGCTTTTATTATAAAAGAAGCCGTTGGCCGACTGACCGACAGAAGTTAATACTCCTTTTAGCTTACCTGGGGGTCTACTTTAATGCTCTAATAAAATTTAAATTTACTATAATGGAGTTGCATGCGTAATGATAATTAATATTTTATATAAATTGGAATATTAAATATTGTGATGATATAAATTGGAATAGGCATGTGTTAAGATAATTAATAAATACATAAATATACAATGTTTTGATACTACAAATTTTTTAATTTCTTTGTTAACATTTTTGTTAAACTTTTTCATTAACAACTTTTTTTTTGTTTCCAGTTATTTCATTTATGATATCCGAATTGATTTCTTCGATGTTATTATCATTGCATTCCAAAAAAGAAACTATTGGATTGTGATAACTAAAACAAGACACGAATACTCTCGAATGAAATTTATCCAAATATCTATTAAACACAGCGTCTATTGTTGTTGCGTATCTTTTTGTACTTATTGCCTATTTTGTACTATTTGGAATTGCCAAAAACACACATTGAACCGGTATTGATGAAATTTACAGAAACATTATATATCGGTGTGGCACTATTCCCTCCAACTCTTGTTGACCAATGTACAACACTACTTTGTATATAGATAAGACATCTGACAACTTTGTAAAGTAACTATTTAAATTGCTAGTATCAATATTGATCACTTCATAAAACAAGTTGCTTACCATATTGGTATATACGATTTAAATGCAATCAAGATATCCATCAAATTTACGTATACGTCTTTTAGTAAATGTCTTTTTGTCACACCCTGTTGAATTGGTGGAAATTCAGCATGTATTTCCACACGTAACTGGATGACGTCTACTTTATTACAAAATGGGCAATAATTGGTAACTGGGCGGCAGCTGCAGGAAATAACAAATGGTTTCGATACGATAAATAAACAATTCACCCCTTCTCGTGTCTTCTCCTGTTATTTATACAAGGCCGACAGCTCTAGTTTGTTTTCCCTGTTAGGAAAATATTCGCTGTTTTCCCGGTCGCCTTAACGCCAATTTTGTTTAGTTATAAGAGGTAAAGAGATGCGATCGTGATCCTTTGAGATTACTGAACATATTTTTAACTTGTGCCGCTATTTCCTGCGTTTTAAAATATTTTCTAATTAGGCACCTCCTTGTTTCAAGTTCCAACTTCAAGTTTCAATCCGGCCTCTAATAAATATAAAATTGTATTAAAGTTAACCAGCATATAATAAAATAATTGTTTACATTAGAACTTCTCACGATTTATTGTATGTCGTTTTGCCGTTTTTGAACTAATTACAAGTTCCCACAAAAAACATTAGATTATGTCAACTTCGAACACAAAATAAGAAAAAAATGCTGTTTATTTGAAATACTGTTACATATCTATTAGGCACACTTGTCATAATCGCAATCTAAACTATACTATAAAAATTCGTTAGTCCTATCCCCACACAGTTCCTGGAAGTCCTGAAAAGAAAATTTCACAACACGAGAGTAGGATCATGTTGTACATCCGGTTAGGAATAATGTCTTGAAATTTTTTTTGTGGATTTTTAAATTTAGTTCGAAAAGATGTTTCAAATGAATTAAATATTTAAAACTGTACGCCGACTTTATGAAAACAAAATCACAACGGCAACGTTGATCGGCGCAAAACTATCAACAGCTGGAGTTAATCCGCACGGGGAGCTCACACGAAACGACAAAAGATTGTTGCGAACAATGAAAGCGCCGCCTATCGTGGGCCAACTGCATCTTGAGCCGTACGTATATAACGAGAGATGGCGCAACCATTTATATGTTCACAATAAACGTGATCTTGAAACTGATGAACATTGTTGCCAGATTGCAAAAATCAAATCATTATAAATTGTAGGCCGGTCAAGTATCCCTGAATAATAATTGTAATCCTGGTAAGGTGACGATTGTAATTTAAATTTAGAAAATGTGGAATGAATATGAAACTTATGTGGACCATCGATGTGAGATTGACTTATCCAATACTACTAGAAAGATCAAAAATGTGGTTCTTTACACATACACATGAATATATATATATATATATATATATATATATATATATATATATATATATATATATATATATATATATATAATGCATTGTTAGTTGATTGTAGCTGGTTTGTTGGCTGTGTATAATGCGTTGATTTGATACAATTGAAATTATTGTATTATTTAAAACGTAAAGTCTATAGATATGCCAAGCATTGTAATCAATTGATCTTAGTTTTTTAGATCTTGAATCTAAATGAGCTCGGAAATCCTTTGGTATTTAGCGACTCTTTGAAATCATTTTGTTCATAGCTTCCCATGTATATTACCCATTCCCGGCACGGGGAAGTAGTGACGAATAATAACAACACGGGACTTATCTGAGGCGTCGTAATCGGCATGCTCCTCTAATAACCACTTTACTTTGAACAAATCAGAATACTTAATGCAAGCTAAACCTTCGCTTGAATACTGTGAGCATGGAATAATGGGATAGGACCTCGGTTTTATTTTGTTGGTTTTCGGAACCCCGAGGTAATAATTAATAGGAATGGATGGGGGCATTCGTACCCATTCTACCCATTCAACTTACTCTTTTACTTTACCCCCACTTTATGCTTGGAAATTTAATGTACCCTTTTCTCATTAAACACCCCAGGTTATTAAAAAGAGCTATTTTTGAATCTTTAATCTAACTGCTAGACAATTTTATTCAAGACTCTTTAATCTAACCAATTAGTTAGCTGCTTAAGCAACTTTCAGATTCTGACATGGGCTTTTCAATAATGAGAACGTTATAACCCAATTGGCGGTACACGCCACAAAGGGACACGCTGTGGACGATGGACTGTATAGATCAAAACTTGTTATGTTACTACTAAGTAAAACAAACTAAACATAGAATCAATCTGGTTCGTCAGTGCAAGTTTGGCTCACATTGAACAAAATTCAATATGCAGTCGTTTAGCTGTAACTTTTGGAAATCTTTAACGTTAAGATTTCAAGACTGGGATATTATTAAAGGGGGGAGCACTGAACACAGTGAATCAGAAGTGGTTCACGCCACCAGGTTTTTCTGTTAGAAAAAAAGAAACAAACGTCATTTTATAGACCCATATCCCTCAAAGATATATCAAAATACAGGATTGACCAATATTTCAAATTTGTTTAAAAAATACCGTGTTTTTAAATCATCTTTCAAGCTCGTTTGGACATTATTTCATTATTAATCTTATTTTAGCGCTTCAGGTACTCTTGGATAGTCTTGTGAAGGTTAAAAACTATAATAAGCATATTTTGTCCAGACTTGCAAAACTAGAGCAAATATAACCTTTATAGATATTACAAACAGAAATACCAGTACAACTTCCCATCACGAAATGAGAAGATCTGGAGGTTCTTCACATTTCTTTGAAAGATAAAGCTCACTCAATATTCCTTATAAAACTAACTGGAAAGACATATTTAATGATATCTTTAGAAATACGACGAAATACTTAAGTTCGTTCAAGAAATGGAAGTTTGACTGTGCATTGAAGAGACAAGAACGCTTTTATAAAACGGAATTCATTAAACTTTTTCGAATCAGTGGTCACGTTTCACTTTTATGGTTCGAAGGATACGAGGCTGCTAAAATAATATAAACTAAACAAAAAATGAAGTACAATATAATAAAATCTAAGCTTCAGATGAGAATATTTCTATGGTTCGTAAAACAATAGATCCTTTCATTTGGATACATTTCTGACTTTGTATCTGCAAAATGAAGCTGTGGAGTCATTGGAATTTAAGTAATCTATTTCCTATACTAATCTAATCTATTAAAATGGCATGTTTTTCGGGAAAAGCTTCAAGAGAGGCTCTTGAAGGCAAACATTTTCCTGGAGTTGCAGGGGTTATTGCGGCTCCCATATTCAAATTCATCTACTCGAAATCAATTCTAAAATCGCAAAAAATATTATTATATTTTTGAGAAACCTTTTGTCTTCTTAAGTTTTTTCGTTTGCTTTCCTACCCTATACTACAGTTTTCAGGTCACCTCTACACAATAAATTAGTTAACAAATGTTGGCAGTATTTCGTGTTGAAAGATCAACGTGTTGTTCCAAATACGTTCCAAACGTATTTTTGTCAATGAAATGCAGTCACGTGGCAAACAACAAAACGTTCCATTATTGAACGTGTTGAACATGTTCAGTACGCTGCATATCAGCTGACACAAACGTGTTATCGGTAGTTTTAAAATTTTGCAGCCATGCTTAGAGTTGGTTTCGTTAAAACATAACCGGATGTAGGTTAGTCTGGGTAACCGATAATTTGAAAGAAACCCGACAACGCCGCCCTTCAACAGATCGACAGCTTTAAGCATTACACATCTATGCGTTACGCGCTTAGCGTAGATGTTCTGCAGGAAAACCATTCTTCCCGTTTAAAAATAGAACGTTTAATTAACAACAGGTCCCGCACATACATATCTCGTACCTCGGCGTCACATCTAAAAATTTGTCTATTAATCAACTTATGGGGAAATTTCTCAAGGTCCATGAGGGACGAAGGGGGAATGCTTAAAATTTCTAGAAAATGTACCTGAATTTGTTATACGAAACCTACCGGCAGGTATAATAGGGGAAATGTGTTTATTTCGAACACATCGAGATTTTACCGCGATTTAATACGTATTTGCACAAGACAAAAGTAAGGACAACACGTTCAAACTTACACAAGTTCAGGAGTACATTGTCATGTGACAGAAACCAAACTCAATTAAAAGCTATAATCGATCATGTGAGCTGGTTCTGGGCTATCCATTAATTGTAGATTATCATCGAACGAGAAAATAGATTAATATAAACATTAGAGAGTTTTTTCATTTCACATAACGTCGGGCGCTATTAGCGTTTACCTTATTTGCACATGCGCATTAAGCACTTTCAATAGCGCTATTGCTTAATGCGCATGCGTTCCTGTCTAAATAAGGTAAACGCTAATAGCGTAATAGCTAATAACCTTATTAATATAATCATTAGAGAGTTTTTTCATTTCACATAACGTCGGGCGCTATTAGCGTTTACCTTATTTAGACAGGAACGCATGCGCATTAAGTAATAGCGCTATTGAAAGTGCTTAATGCGCATGTGCAAATAAGGTAAACGCTAATAGCGCCCGACGTTATGTGAAATGCAAAAACTCTCTATTAATAAAACTCCGGTATTACCGTCACCGGCCACCGGCGGTATTTTTTCACGCCAATTAGGACATGGCGTCGTCAGTAGGTATATATATATTTCGGATGAAAATTGTAATAAAACGGTTGAAATAAATATATCAATAACTCAAATCAACTCAAATCAATCAAAAAGTATTTATCATTAAATAAATCAATAACATCTGAATCACATTTCACGATTTTACCGGCGAAAATTATTCGTCACATACATGAGAATTTGTGGCGCCCTACAGCGTTTAGTGACAGATGACTCCTAACTCTCTCATTTTCATTTTAATTTTACTCCTTGTAGCCATAGAGAGATAAGTACAAGAGGTCCAACTCAATGATTTTGAAATTCGACACGTGCGCCCTCCAACTCAGATCGACGAACTAAAAATGCTTTGGCAGGCAATTTGAATTTACCATCTACATTTTTACCACATATCTCAACACATTACTTAGCTCCGGAAAACTATTGTAACTGAAATGTGGACATTTTATCGATCTGATCCATCCATGTAAACTCTTAATAACTACACAAATGCATTGAAAGGGAAAAAAACCAACCTGTGATCGCACGAATAAGAGATCATGTATACTGTACACCGTTGTGTATTAAATGCTATACTTAAAATGCTGCTAAAAATCTTAAAAAGTCACTTTTACCTGATAAATACGACTGCCTGGACACACCTGAAATAAATGACAAAATAAATTACTAGATTGTAATCCTGTAAACTCTTAATAACTACACAGATGCATTGAAAGGGAAAAAAACCTCCAACCTGTGATCGTACGAATAAGAGATAAAAAGAGCGAAGCGAATATAGATAGAGATAGCTACACATTTAGTTGCATTTCTACGTACGGTCTGAGTTGAAGGGCGCTGCAAGTCGCTTACGTTTGAGTAAAATCTGTTTACTTACCATTTCTCCATACTTGTAGCAGTCACCAAGTTCAAAGGTGCCACTATGGCCCTATTCACAGCTGGAGCTGGAAAAACGTGAGACTTTTATAACACAGAGTTTTGTATCTTCCTCTATAGAATAGGAACATTTTTGATAAATTTAAAACAACGACAGAGCCTTAAAAATATAATAATTTATTTTATATTTAATTAGTTAATCATCATCAATAGCACGACGACGCGTTGTGGATCTTGGCTTGCTCTAAGACTTTTCACCTCCTGTTAACTTCGCATCTTGGCTTTCCAGTTGGTACTTTCTAGGGTTTATTGTCCTTAATTTTTACAAAGTTGAGCTATACAGCTCCCTACTCCTCCCTCTATGTTTTAAATCTCCTCCGCGATCCTTGTTGTGTTTTCCTATTCCTCTCGTCCAGGTGGTCCTGCTGTCCTCTGCTTCTGGTTTCCTCTTCGTGGTATCGTCCTCCTTGGTCCCTCCTAGGTGCGTAGTCCTCCGTCATCGCCGTCTTGGGTCTCTTCCGCCTTGATGGTGCGTCCTCGTCGTAGTCCATCGCCTTCCTAATGAGTGGGTTCCTGTGCTCCATCGCCTTGGTGATCGTCCTTTTCGTCCTCTCCTTGATGGTCCTCTTCAGCTGTTCAATTCGCAGATCCCGTCGTAGTTGTTCGTTCCTCATGTACCATGGTGCATCCGTCATCCTCCTCATGGCTTGGTTTTGTATCCTTTCTAGTCTCTCCATGTGTGTCCTCGCTGCTTGTCCCCATGCTGCTGTCCCGTACGTCATGATCGGTCGAATTCCTGCCAGGTAGATCCTCCTCTTCGTCTCCAATTTCAGCTTACTCCGTCGTCCAATGAGTGGTCCTAGTCCGCTCAGTCGGTCCTTCGCCTTCTTCTCGGTCTCCTTGATATGTTTCCTCCATGTTAGTCCTCTGCCGATGTGGATTCCTAGATACTTCACGTCTTCCTTCCAGTCCAGTTCCATGTCCCTCATCCAGATTTTTGTCTTTGGTCGTCTCGTCTTCGGTCCTATGTAGATTGCCTCGGTCTTCTCCGCGTTGATCTTGATTTTCCATTTCGTCGCCCATTCGTCCATCTGGTCCACTTCTCGCTGTAGGTAAGTTTCTAGGGTTCTGATATCTTTTTCTATTTGTTCCGCATAGTTCCTTAGAACTTCTTTCTATTGGCTGTCGTTTTAGGACTTTTTGGGCCTCGGTTCTTCGCTCATTCACTTAACGTATCCCATCCAACGCAGATGTCCTAGTTTTACGAAGGGCACAACGTCTGGCGCATTGAAGGTGGCTTTGACCCTTTTGTCCTTTTCATACCGTTTGCGGTACTCAACGCACACACTCACTCACGCACTCATACACTCTCAATCAATTAAAAAGAGGCTTACTCTTATGTTGTGTGTATATGATATCTATTTTACATATGGTTTCCTAATTAATTAAAATAATTAACAATAGGGTAAACAGGGAAAAAACTTTTAATTTAATGCTACCTTTTTCACAATTTCTCAGGGGAGGATCCCGGATCCTCTTACATGTGGAGGTATTCCATACCCTATCTTCTTAACCCACATATGCCTTGACACGCACACGTTTGTTATCTACTATCGCTTAATTTATTTCTGATGTTGTCAGTAGGTTAGTTCCGAACAAAATAACTATTAATACATGTTTTATAAAAACTTGCGGTAAAAATGTGGTGGTGGTAGTGGAATTTTCCCTCCACTCGGGACCACACGCAATCCAACATTCGGCACTTTTTAAAATAACCACCGGAAACTTACATAAAACTTTAGTTCCCTAAATAAATTTGAAATGAACAAAATAAGTAAAAGGATGATTGAATATTAAGATTCAAGAACTATTCGAAAGGAAATTGGTGATAAAAGTTATGGGGTTGTTTACTGAGGGTACGGAAGATGACAATAGTAATTACTAATGAAAGGGACCGACGGTTTTAGAAGGTTATAACAAGGTTTATAATAACTTTGTGAATTTAAGTGTGTTTAAGACATTAGTTAAATAATACAAATATTGGTAATTATTAAGTAGTACCGAATGATTGGGTTACAACACGCTGAAAAGCTGAATACGCTCATAAACATTCTCTTTTGTTCAAGTTCTTTATGCGTTTCTGGCGGTCAGCTAGCTATAAAGGTGAGTTCCGTTTGTAAGGCCTGAATTATGTCGCGCAGTGTACACAAAATAACCGACGTCGTACTTTTCCAAACTTTCCGTCAATCGAACCTGTGCGGAATCGACCGAAGTCCGGATCGTTATTTTTACCTTGAATATCGTCGGCCAATCGTCGTGGCGCATCGCCAAGCTCCCGCGCTCGCTCTTTTCTGCGCGTCGGTTTAGCGGCGCTTCCTCCATTCCTCCTCCTCCTCTATCTTTCTCTTTCGACCAGTCGCCGTACTCGAGTAAACATCAACGTGCGTGTCCGCTCCCGAAGCTTCCCTTCTTCATAAGTGAAAACTTGTAAACCCGCAAAGTTGACATGGCCGATAAGACCGAACAACCCACGTAAGTAACCGGTTTAAGGGCAGTCGAGAGGTTGGGAGTTGTCGCAAGGGAGGAAACGCGGCGTCTTTGTGTAGTCGCGCATTTGGCGGCATGTCTTGCAAATGGCGGGAGAACTCGTCCTAGTCTCTTCCCACACCTCCCTATCACGCTTCTCTATTATTAGGTATTCACATTTAGAATTATTATTCAGTCCCTCGCGGTTATTAACGTTTGGCGTCCTTATCTTCTCCCGCGTAACGGTCGAGACGCCTTATCGCGCCATCGCCGCTTCGTGACCCGCTTTCCACTTTGCACCATTTCAAAACTTCGTCCGGAGAAAAAACTCACCCCCGCTCTTGCGTATACGGGGTGATTCGCCGATCGCCGTCCGCTGTAAGAGGGAATCGGATATTTTAACCATACTTTTTCCTCGTAACCGGTCCGGAACATTTGTTTGCGTACGTTTCCCAATAGGATGCCTCGTTAAAGGTCACGTGATTAATATTCTCTGTTGTATTGGCTACGTGATACTTGTGTTTGTTGGGGATACAAAATATTTTGAAATGGGTATGTTCGGATACAGTTTTGACTCTTTCATGAATTTTGTCATGTGACCTATCCTTTTTAGAAACGTTAGATTTCTTAATATACTAGTTTTATATTAATCCGACATGTTAGTGAAGGTCACTTGGTTGAGTGGTTACCATACTATAATTAGCAACGTGATTCCTAATTGTAAATCATCTGTAATGTCGCAAAACGGTTTTACATAAAATTTGGGTGCAATTTACGTCAACGTCGTTTTGAGTAATGTAAAGCTAGTCATCGAAGCTGCTTCATTTTCGCAAACACATGAACTAAATGTTATTTTTAAGACTGGTTTATGTTACAACAAGAAAACTATTACGATTATTAAATGACACCAATCCTAACGGTTTTCTTCTACTATGCTATTACTAGACTTCGCAGTCATTTATCTAGTGGGGATGAACTTCAGAAACTCACTCTTTGTATGCCATGAAGTGATCCAACTTTTACATACTTTTTAATTGTTATAGCTTTTATTTCTCTACATTTAAATTGCATTAATTTGTTGAGGTTGATTTGATTCCAATGTTGATGGAATTTTCATTGTTATCTATGACTTCCGATCGGCACATCATGTTGGAGACATCCAGAATATATCCTAACATTATTTTATATGTATATCAGCTTACACTGTTGTGGATATACGAAATTACTCGAAGGGTAAATAAATAAACTTCAAATTTAGAAAATATTCCCCTCAAAATGGCCTTACTGTTCTAGGTTTCCGTCAATCGATTCATGGGAAAAACGGACACCCACATTAAAGTTCGTTATAGGCAATGTCATCAACTTACCCTAAATAGTTAAAAATGTTTTGTCCTGGGAAAATGTTGTTTAATCATGAGGGCTGCACTTTCAGAATGGGTCAAGTAGAATTAAAATTATAAACTCGTTATTGGGTTTCTGCTCAGTGTTTCTACCCATGAGTGTTGTAATGATATGCCACTCGAATAGGATGGAATACTTTTATCCGAATATAGTGAAACTTCTGTTATATAGAAAGGATTATATTCTGAAGAACACTGAAGATCTGTCCACATTAGTAAGGTATCAAAATTGTTCATACATTATTGGGAATAAATCGTCTATCCACATGTGACATTTTTTTTATAACATTCTTGAGTTAATTGATTAATTTATGGATCATTGACTCACAGCTGCAATCTGCAAGTGTGGCATATTTCAAAGTAAAGTGATACTGCACAAAAAATGCTTTCCTATTTTTTAAACTTCAAAAAGGGAAGCTAATATGAATCCATTACCACTATTACTAAATACTCTTAAGACAGTCTGACACTTCGCTAGTTTTTTTTTATTATTCAAAAATATGTGGAAAAGTTTCGACAGTTAAATTAAATCTAGTTGAGTTAGCCTGTCTTTAAAGAATTCATAATTTAATGACATTAACCATCTTGTAAATACCTGTTTTGAGTCGTGCCAGCATCACAACCCTTGAGCGGTATCTTAGAAAATTAAAAGTATTTATTCCGTTCATCATAAATTTACTATGAATGTAGGTACATAACACATATCTGTACTAGTTTTATACTGGTATTTATAAATCTAAAGTTTACATTGCAGTTTTTATAACTATAATCTGTACCTGTTATTGTTTTTTAGTCAATAATGATGACATTTTATAGCGCAGGTTTTACTCAGTTACTAGGTGTTATTGAGTTTCACGATCAAGATGATCTTTGATAATATCCTAAAGCGATCTTCTGGATGCCAAATTTTCAGACAATCATTTATTGTAGAAGTGAAGACACAAAAATTTTATTTTCTCGTTTCAGTTCACCTCTACTTTTATAGCCCTATAAATTTCAGTTAAAAAATTAAAGAATGAATGATCATTGTGTCAGTTGTAGGGAATAGTTCATAAAATACACCTATACAAAAACAAACCACTGAATTTGCCTATGTAACAAATGGTGGCTGTCCAAAGTTGACAAAAACACTTTTGCTTCTGGATGCCAAGAACAGCTTTGTAAACAATAGTGTTGTGCATAATAAATGTAGAGAATTGAACAGACTTCAATTTGAGATGCGGTTAACTAAGTTTGCTCAAATAGTTATTGTAAATTAGCCAAAAAAACCCGTCGAAATGAACGTTTTCTGTACGTTTTTTTTTTGTTTCAAAAAAATGTTCTTTTTTTCTTCTTCGGTCTAGTTACATTATTAGGAAGCCCTTATGATTATGAATCGAATGCGAATTGTCCAAATCAAATCTGTCAATTTGTTTATCCCAGAGAGTTTAATGTAAAACATAATTTAATCACTTATTTATATCCTACGGAGCGCTCCCGGGACATCATAAATCCAACTTTGTAACATCTAAAGCCAGCTTGAGATGAAGAATGCAAAGAAAAAAATAGATTCTAGAGCCAATGGGGGCCGAGTAACAAATTTATACTAATCTGATACTTTTTAAAATGTCAAATTTCGAAATTGAAAGATTGTAATTGTATTTCGTGTATTTTTGCAAAAGTCATCATTCCAATTCCAATTTGCGTTAGGACATTCTTGTTTTCAAGAACTGGCCCTACAGATTTTTTCCTTTTATTCCCAGCATTGCCCTTTTGGCACACCTTGTATTGCTGTCGTTACCTAGTATGTTACACTCTGTAAATGTGTATTATTTAAACTCTGTAAATATTACAGATGGAAACTTGCTAATATGCCATAATAAATGTAGTATGTGATGTAAAGGTCAGGATAATAAACACTTCACACAAATATTTATGTAAGATAGAAATACTTATGTGTATCGAAATCCGCGAATCTTTGTGGCATTCACTGCTTCTTTTGCATGGTCCGTTAAGTTTTCATGAGGTGATTGAACTTGGGCTTCCTCATCTAATTGTTCTGTTACAGGGAAGTGGAAGAGGTAGAGAAGACCAAATCTGAAGAAAAATCTGTTGAGGATTCTACAGATACTGTCGAGAATGGCGAAAATGAGAAATCCACTGAGAATGGCGATTCAAAGGATGGTGACACGAAAGATGACGCCGAGGAGAAAGAGGAAAGCAAAATTGAAGGTTTCTTTGATTTTTTTCTATGTTTACCCATGAATCAATTATACAAACACAGGTGCTAAGCAACCCACATATACACTCTTTGTTTGTATACTGATCTGTTCAATATTTTATTGGAATATGAAATCAATATTCGTGGCAGTTCAGTGTATCAATATTTTATTATTAAGAATTTTTGTAAGATTCCAAAAACTGTTTTAGTATCCTTAAAAGTACACAACAAAGACATTTAATTTGAAATGTCGATGTTTAACCTCTACTACTTTTAAATCCATAGTACATTGACTTAGTAAAATTTTTTGCAGTCAATCAAGATTTTTATGGTTGCCAATTATATTGCAAGATTGGTATTCTGTCATTCTTGCTTTCTCACTGATTGTTTACCTGAAAAGTATTTTGCTGAATGTAGTAAATATGAGATTTTTTTGTAATTCAATAGATAGCTCATTTTAGTATTGTACAATCACTGAATTGGTTGTTGTGCATGAGTTCATGAAGTTGCCTTGTAAAAGTTTTCTGTATTTTATTGTTTTGAACATATTTACAAATCATGGAGAATTTCTGATCACAATTGGAAGTGTTTTTATACTTCAGTAAACGTTCTATGTTTAAATGTTTCAGAAAATTCCTTATCATTTAGAATCTCGGATTGGCTTCCTAATTAGCTATTTATAATTAATATCCAAACTCAATTTAAGAAGCTGTACACATTCCAATTGGACTGTTCATGGCTGATCAAGAATATCTCACTCGTTTTGTGTGACAGCTATGACAGTGATTACATATCGACTTTTTTTATTTTCATCTTAAGTTTGAAACAAGCACATAAATTTTCAACAAAAACTGACAGAAAAATTTGTTTTGGTGGAGCTTTGTTGTAATTTTTTTGTAACTTAGAGATGCAAATACTATGCTTATTAAATAATTAACCTTGTATGCACAGGGTAGACACTTTTTATTAAAACCTGCTTTTTTGTAGAAAAATGCACCATAAAGAGAAAGTCAACAGGTGGCGGCGACGCCACAGACAATGCTGCTTCCGAGGAATCCACCCCAGAGAAAAAGGCGAAGACAGCTGAATCGACGGAGCCAGAGGCGAAAAGTGATGCCAAAGTGGCAGCTTAATCGTTCCTCCATTGACAAGTTCATGTATTTCGTGTGCATATGACTGGTCATGGAGAGGGTAAGACCCTTCCCACCGTTGTCATCTAACGTACTTTTAAAACATATGGCACACATATACACTTAATTTTTAGGAAATTTTGCATTTAAGTTTAATTTTTTCAGTTTTAGAGCACTCGGCAGTAGATGTTAATGTTCTTGTATAATTTTTCTCTTCATGTTAAAAACGGGTGCCAAGATTTTATATGAGCAGAGAGAACTGTACTTACATTTTTTCTCCTTGAATATGTAGTTTTTCCATGTGTTATTTCTCTCTTTCTCCAGTTAGTAAAAAAAATGTGTCCTTGTGATGTGAGTTAATGTCTTAATATCTGGGCCCGTCCCATGGCCGATTAGAATATGTGCTATAGGGTAATTAAAAAATAAATCCGTTATGTACATATAAAAATATAAGCAATACAATAATAAAACCATAGTTATCAACTGAACCAGTTCAAAATGTTTTGCCGAAATAGCTCTATAAATGTATATTTTTGATTACCCTGTAAACCTGTAATTTGTGAATCTCTAGAAGCCAGCTCTGCCATTACCTCTGGGTTTCTAAATGTGTTCATATCAAAACTTTTACTAATTTTTCTACTAGTTTTTTATATAACTCAACATTCATTTGAAGAATAACTCGTAAATAAAATAATGTTACTTATATATTGTATATGTCAGATTACTAACAGTATTTCGTAGTAAACGGAAAACGGGACAGAACTAGCGAACTTGTGAATGTATTCTTTCGCTTTATCCTGTCTTGGTCCGAACCACGTGAACGGTGCATTTCAATGCCATATATGGTACAAAACATGTTTGTATTTTATTAAATGGTATGGCAATAAAGAGTTAGTTTCGATTTTCATCTTTTATCTCATGCCTTTGCATGCTTTACTTCATAACATTAAGATAAATTCTTTTTTGCTAAGTAACCGAGAGTAATGGAGCTCCATGTTGCCATGTTTTCAACAAATTTTTGGTCTATTCTATAACTCGACGCTTATCAACACGCTTTTGTTTTTATTTATGTTCTTGAAATAGAACATGTGAAGTAACTTGCCATTAAACATTCAATTACAATCACACTTGATATATGGATAAAGATAGAAGTTTTTTTTAAGGGTTTATCGAGATTAAACTAATTATTACTCAAAAAGTAAGTAGCCTTGGATAATTCTTGAATGTTGGGAATCCTGTCGGGGAGTCATCCTTGGGGCAGTCATAATCGTGATCATATTGAGTCTACTCAAAAAAGCGCTATCCTTTTTTTAATTCAATAAAATTCACAAAAAATGTCATTCCCTATGCATGTGATTATATATATATTTATATATATATATATATATATATATATATATATATATGTATATAAACTTACAAAGGGGGTATCATAGGCCATGGGTCTTGGCTAACTTTAAGAAGCTAAATGGTTGATTTAGCCTAGGAGTCGATAACTTTTTTTGTAGGGAGCGTTGTGGATATTTATGGTAGGCCAAAACAAAATCCTGTAATATTTATGTACTATACAACATTCGGTGGAGGTGATGTTACGCGTAATCTTTTCAAATTAATATCCATAATGCTTGATATGGTTTCTGATTTTGTGAAATTCATTTATGAAAAATGTTGCGCCCTACAATAAGTAATACTGAAAAGGGATGTCATTTTTCATCTAGCATTACTTGGGTTTCGACTTTTATTTAATGTATGTAGACGTCTTGCATAAAAATTTTGCAATTTTGCACCTCAAGAAAACTGCTTTTTTAAATCTCTCTAGAGTTCAACTAATCTTATTTCAAGGGACGTTTCCAGTTCTACTTGCTTCATGTTGAAAGGGGTCATGCATATTTGTAGTTGAATGAAGTTCACGTGATTGGGAACAAATCTTGATGTAAATTTTGTATTTTTCGGATTTTCGTGGGTTGCTAATGTGAGAAAATGATACATATTTCTTATATGAATATATTCTTCCCACAATCAAAGTTCGCTTTGAAAATATTTTACATGTACAAATATGTAAAAACTTTGCATCATCTCGCAAAGGTTCGAGTAGTATGGAGTTGCACTCCTATACCTCTTAACAACAAAAAGCGAAGTCTCCACATTCCGATTCTAAGTCCTGTACGAATTGTTAGAGCTGCTTCTGATTCAAAGTTCTGGATTTAGTAAAATTTACACGCGAAATAAACTCTCTATTACATGTGTGGGTTTTGATCTAGCGCAGATTTTCTTGATGAATGATGCCCTGACATGCGAGATCATTAATGTCTTTGTCTTTAAAATTTAATGTCTTTTTGACAGCTCTAATTCTGTTTTAGCCACTTCATTTTCCCCTATCATCCTAGCAGGTTCAAATGTACCTCTAATGCCATATCGGTGGACAGGGCATGCCGCCATATTTGCAGCCATCTACGTCCAAATCTTGCAAATGCCCCCTTACCGTAAGATGGCAAATTATGAGAAAATTGTTTATAGGCGTAATTAATTTCATAGATGATGCGTGCTTGTTATAATACTCTTTTAGTTGTTGGTCACTGTCTATTTTTAACTTCTTATAACTTGGTATTATACGTGGTATTTTTTAAAATCCATTATAGTTTCGTATTTTAAAAAGTTATTACCGTTTATTTTCATTTTGATTCCCTGAAGTGCTTCTATTAGGTATGATGTTTTGTGTAGTGTTGAATTGTTGTTTTTTTTTTATTTTCCAATAGTATTATTAGTGGGTTGTCTATATCTGAGTAAATCTTGCATATCAATTTGGCTGCTAGAATTGTCATTCTGGTGTCGAGATTCATTTCGTTGCTTTTGGCCTGTAATGCTAATATTGTGGTGGAGTTCATTATTCCCGTGATGATCCTTAAAATTTTGTTCTGTATAATGTATAATCTTCTTAGTGTATGTTTAATACCGTTGTCAAATATTTGTGATCCATAATCAAAGATTGGTGTGATGTATATTCTGTATATGGTGTTTAAAATACTACGATCCGCTCCCTATTTTGTGGAGCAGAGAGATTTTATCACATTAGTTCCTTATGTGTTTAAGTTGGTTTAGGTAATTATTTCATTTCAGGTTACTAAAAAAAATATTAATTTATTATTTAATATATTTTTGGTTAATCCAAACTGGGTTGAATTTCTTTTATTAGTTCCTTTAGTAAATAACAGCCATTGTTTTTGTGGTGGAGATAGTGAATTAATGTTTCATAAATCACAATTGGATTCTGGTGTGATATTTGTTCATCTGGTCTATCCCGTGGTCTTTGTTTGGGCCCTGTGTCATAAAGGCTATATCATCTGCATACTGTATAATTTTTTTTTTTTCATTTTTATAGTTATGTAACCATGTGGTGTATATAAAGAGAAGTGGGTTTAGGGGAGATGTGTGGTATTCTTTTCTTTGTAATCTCTAGGCCGATTTTATTTTTTTCACTGTCCAGTATGTGGGAGATTTCACGTCAACTGATCAGCAAGTGAATGGGGTGGTTTTCAAACCGCCCTCGGAAGTATTGGGTTATCTTTGGAATGCCAAAATATATCGGATCCCAAATTTTCAGCCACCCATTTTGGGCCAGTTTATTTTTATGGCCAATTTTTTATTTTTTGCATTTTTTCGCGGTCGATGAGATTTTGAATAATAATAAAATAAGTGAATATGGTACACACGAGTCTCAATTAATCACAAAGGTAGTAAACAAAGTTGTAAATAATAATTAGCGGCAATGATGACCTATAACACTAGTAATTAATCGATTGTGCGAAGTTGTTATGAGCATTGCACTATAACAAGCGTGGCGTAAACAATTTATAAAAATCAACATTTTCAATTTGAATTTACCCGCCCAAATGTTTACTCCAAACATGGCTGACGTTGCAGTACTTGTGTATATCTAGTGACTGTAATTAGTTCAAATCTTGACACGCACAATGTGCCAGAATCAAAGGAGGCTTTAATGTTTATGCTAGTAAACCTTAACGGTTTCTGGAAAATACCAGTAGAATATTTCTTTTCAAATGGGTTTTTTAGAGGAGCAGTTTCTTTCCCCCACCAATGATGATCAGTGATGAAGACGGTTGATCATGTGCGTTTCAGAGACAAAAGTCGCTAGACTGCTCGGGGTAAAAGTCGGCGTTACATCTTTTTATACATACTGTATTCCCGGGTCTCCTCTTAAAATGTTCATGAAAGTGTAATTTTTAGAGAAACTCGCTAAAAGAGGGCGCCCAAGTTGGTAGTAATTTTAAAAAACGAGACGCAAAGGATTTCTTGTTCCTATGTTCTTAAATTACGCACCACGAGACGACCTTCTCTCCTACCTCACCTTTCCGAAAAAACAAAATAATAGGTCGCAATTAGCGGTAAAGTAATTTACGCCTACTCACCTAATTCGTCAAATGGAAAAATTGCCTCCGCTATCAGCGAAATCGCTCTCCTGACTTTCAGTCAAAGACAGAAGCAGACAGAAGGGATTCCGGCCAGTCCAGGGATTTATTTTAAGATGCCGCCGACGTGACATAATTCCCAGACGGAAAAAATCCCCCAGGAGTCCGCAGCTGGTGACTTTCCCGCCCGTCGGGTTGGCAAGCCGGAGGCGGAGAGAGAGACAGAGAGTGGAATGCGATGTTAGAAAAGAAAAAAGCAAGAGGCATTTGTGATTTGTTTTACACCTCTACAGTTAGTTTTCGGAGTAATATTCGTTGTTGTTTTCGGTGAAAAGTGGGACATGAGATCGGACGTGCGAGATGAGAGAGCCAGCCCGGAGCAGCGAAGAGTGTGACCTTTAGAATACTTACCTGGCCCAAGATGTATCAACGTTTTGGGCCTTCCACTTTTGAATGATGATCTGGACGTTCACCTCAACAAAAATCGGCAGCTGCCATCATGGCTTACCTCCACAGAAACTTATTGTCACAGTGCGCGCTACTTATGTTCAGCATAGGTAAACATCAGTTACTTTGCCCATGGGCCTTTTATGGTTTCTAGGTCTGGACTTTGTATGTAAATAGTTCACACTACAGGACACGTTTGCAGACTACATATCTTTGAATTTACTTCACATCACAGTTATAATCAATTGTGGTGTTACCAAAAAATATTCTTTTTTACATTACACTGCTCCCAAGCGCTTGATAGGGTTTTATTCATAAAAATTTATCTATTATCGCACAGCAACCAAATGTAGTTTCTGAAATGACTTCTGAAAAAAAAAGCCAAATTCACCAAAATCCTTTACATTTTGGTTTCTTTGATTTCAGGTGTGATCGGGTCAGAGGCAGCCCTGGCCAAGCCGATCCCCAGAACAAAATGCGCTTATTACAACGAAACATGTAACGACGGCAGTCAACAGGGCTGCGTAGAGGAAGAGGAGTGCGTCACACCTGAGGAGACACAACAGTCATATTGTTATGTCCTGTGGCAGGTGCAGAATAATGTAACAGTCGTCAAGCTCAAGGTAATTTTGTCAGGGTTCGTTACTTTTACAAAAGAATGAATGTTATTTTTGCATGAAGTCTAAAGTGGTTAGTCCCAAACATAATTATATAAACTGTAACCAATAATCTAGTGAAATAAATTTAGGATACACTGATTGTTATTCATATTATTAGTGGAATTAGGATTAGTGGAACAAGTCACTGATGATATCAGCATGATGGAAGATACCAGTTCAGCCTTATTGAATTATATTCACAAACACCATTATTTTAAATAATTTTATTCATGTGTGTTTGTCCTATCATTGTTATCTATCTATTGTCTAGTCTTCTTATATTGAAATTGTTTCAAACTATGAAGTTCACTCCTACTCTATTCTAATAAAATTGGAAGGCCTTAAATCAATCTCCAAACATGTATGTTTCTGGAGATTTTGCTTTTAGGATTGATGTAATGTTTCTGTAATCAGTTTACCTTGGATTTACATATTAGGTAGACAATGAGGTCTTTAACTTGTCTTTTAGGGATGTTTCTTAAACCCTGAAGACTGCTCGAACAAGACCAGTTGCGTTTCGAGGAATGCACCGAAGCAGAACCTGTTGTTCTGCTGTTGTGCTGGGAACATGTGCAACAGCGAGTTCAACTGGGAACCGGGACCGACCGAAGTCCCGCCACCTAGTAGCAGTAGTAAGAATTGATAGAATTTTTTATGATTTATTCATCCTGAAAGTACTGTACTTATTAATTTCATATTGTTTCAGCTGTGGTGCCAACCCCAAAGTTCAACTACTATTATGTTGTTCTCATAGCGAGCGGCATCGCTTTGCTGTTACTATCGATGGGTATTGTCTTCTATTGGACGAGGCGACATAAGCATTATTTCAATGGGGTAAGTAGCACTGTTATATTCAGATTTTGCAGTAACTCTCAGAGTAGAAATCTCATTGTCATAATTGAGATTTGTTGTTAATTTGGCTGTAACTTTCTACTCTGATGTTTGAATTTACCTTACTAAGATTCTAAATAATTTTTTTCATGTACTACTTTTCAGTGCGGCGTAAGTGGCTATTATCTATTTAAGGTAGATTTTTGTTTAGATCGTTTTGAGAGAAAGAGAGAGAGAAAAAGCAAGCTTCATTTCGTAGCACCTATATGATTGATTGCATGTCAAAGTATCGATTAGAATCTCTAAAAAAACCCTCAGAAATGTGCATGAATGGTAACACAGAAGTACCTAATTTAGGGATTCTAATGTAGTACACAACTCTGCCACTAGCAATGCGTGTATTACTAAAATTTTTGTGCGAGATTTCATGATTTCACAGGGTGATGCTTTTGTAGTTGTCTACTTCGGAACCTAATCCTTTGCCGAAGCCATCATCTCCTTTTTTGGACACAAGGCCCATTCAGTTGATAGAGATTAAAGCGAGGGGCCGATTTGGTGCTGTGTGGAAGGCGCAGTTTAAAGGCGAGGACGTCGCTGTCAAAATATTCCCGGCACAGGTATTTTTAAAATTTACACATATTAGAACATCAGAGTGGGTTGATGATAACACTTTTGGATATTTTGCTTGAATTTTAGAATAAATTTAAATTGCAAATATGTAAACAGAATTTCAAATGATGTTTATGCAAAAAAAAATCCGCTAGATCATGGCATAAATTTGTTGCTCTACAAACATTTACATCACCATACAAAATTTTAGCTACTTTGAAATTAATGTTTCTTAGGACAGGCAGTCGTGGATAACGGAACAGGAGATCTTCAAATTGCCTCACATGAACCATCCGAACATATTGCATTTCATTGGGGCCGAGAAGCGAGGCGATAACCTCCAATCTGAATTCTGGCTAATCACAGCATACCATGATATCGGTTCCTTGTGCGATTTCCTGAAGGCTCATACTTTGACATGGAACGAATTGTGTCGAGTCACGGAAACCATGGCTAGAGGTAATTTTAAACAAAAAGACTATCAAAGGTTTATGTTCTTAATATTCAAATTGAATTAACATTACTGATACTACAGTTTCAATTCCTGTGTTATGTTAAATTGCAGTAATATGGACTTCTTTTTATTCTCAGTACTTATTATTAGACTGCTGTTATATATAATGAAAACTATAAAATATGCGCACATACATACATGCAACAGGATTTCACAAATATGCAGATTTATGTATAAAATATGCAAAAAGGGAGATATGCGCTAAAAATGCTGTCACTTTTCACAATACATTACTTGTTTACCTGTTTTAATACGAAAAGTAGCCTTATACAGGACATACAGAAGCACATTTCAATTTTTTTATGTAATTTTAAATGGGGACTGGCATTTTAATTGAATCGTTATCGATAAATATTACTCTTTATCGTTTGCTTCTTTTAGGTCTAATGCATTTACATGAAGCCCTGCCTGGACGTCTCCCGGGCGAACCTTCAAAACCCTCGATTGCTCATAGAGACTTCAAAAGCAAGAATGTGTTGCTGAAAAGCGATATGACCGTTTGCATTGCAGATTTCGGTCTGGGTCTGATTTTCGAACCAGGGAAGTCCTGCGGGGACACACATGGCCAAGTTGGTACTAGAAGGTAACAGAAATTTAGAGAGAGAATTCTATATCAAAGTGATATCACACATTCAACCAATTTACACAATTCAAACAAGATTTATTGGGGACTGTTCGGGATAGGTTGTTATTTAATTTTACAACTGCTATTTTTTAATACCAGTTACCTAATATTTCTTGATTGCGTCTTCGTATGATTTACATGTTATTTAATTTATTTTATTTAATCTTTTGGCGAAAGATTAACCTTTGATTTTTAACCTTGCTCTCCCCCGACCATTGAATAATGCACAGTTAATAACTTATTCTTAATTTGTCAGGACCGATCTCCTCTTAAGAGCAGCCAATGACACATTCTTTTAACTCTTTTATGGGCATATAATAGACAGAATTCAATCTTGTAACCACCGAATTTATTATTGTTTTTAAGCTGCTTATCATGTTGGTTTTGGTAAAAGTGGTTTATTATTCACAATTACCCTTCCTTTCAAATGGGATACAATATCATAAACCATGTCTTGAACAGGTTCGTACTCAATCTGCCTCATGAACATTTAAATTGATATGAGCTATACAATCCAAATGACCCCATCGAAATTCTTCTGATATGACGTTATTGATATTGGCGGCATTATCAGGTATTATCAACAAGACTATTTTCCATGCTCCATTCAGTTCAATCCTTAACTCATTGCTAAGTTTTATGTTGGTGTGACTTTCATTGCAAGGTCCAGCCTCTAATAATATTGACTTTGTTTCAAAATTATTAATAAAATGTGTTGTTTCTTAAATAAATAAATTGTTGGAGGAGGTCCAACAAGTCTGTTACAGATTTGACATTTTGTAACACATCCTTTGTGTTTCCCATATTTATTGAAATTTTTCTAGCAGTAAAGTACTTCATTGAATGATGAGGTCTCTAGTCTTCTCTACAAGACTTAATGTTATTGGCGCCAGTTGGCGATGTCACTCTTAACAAAACCTCGTACAGATCATAAAGTGGATTAACATGTTATAAACTTTTTTCTACAGAACTGGAATCCCGTTGAGAATTTCTCGCATTATGAAATCTTTTGCAAAGTACTAACATATATTTCTGAAATCTTTATTCTGACTCGGCACAAAACCTCAGAAAAATCTACCGAGCCAATAAATTATAAATGTGAATTAACCTGAAACAGCTTACTCCTAAGGCTCAGTGAAATATCACCAGAACATTTATAAGGAAAAAGGTGTTTACGACGCGACGGAAATTCGAAACCGAAACTCTCGGAGTATATATGTAAGAAAAATGATAATTTAATACTTACAAGAAAAAAGGTATGACTAGCTGTTCAGATAGCAAGGGTAACTAGAACTTCTTCAGGAGAAGAAGGTAACTACTGACATGTTTCTATTAATTAACTTTGTCAGGTAAATAATGATGGTAAAATAGAGACCGTAACATCTAAAAGGATGTGATCCACCAGGAAAAAATAAATTTGTGCCTACATTATTAAATTGACAATTCATAAGATTTTGACATAAATGTCTTAGGCATCTTGTCAAGGATGTATGAATTTTAAGGATACTGATGTAAGATATATGAAAAATAATAATGGTTTATATTTACAAGGAAAACAGTTCATAATAAAAAAATCTGAATTATGAGAAATCAACCTTTGCGTCGACTATTTTCAATTAAACTACAATGAGTACGAAATTTCTTATCCTTAAAATCCATACTCCTGGATAAGATGACTGACATTTATGTCAAAATTTTATGAAATAATGGGCTTAAATCATCCCATTTTTCAAAAATTAAAATTTAAAGCCTAAGAACCTTTTATTTAGATGAATAACTTAAATAGTAATATATTTCAGTAAAATTGGTATTCGGGGCCGAAAGTGTTAAAACAAGCTGGAAGAAACTGACATATTAAGCAACGTTTTAAAGTAGTTTGGAGCCACACTGACAAGTGGTGACCCCTGTCTTTACAAGATGAGCAAATGATCTATTATGCTATTATTATATATCTATGATTATGGTCCTATGTGCTTGAATGTTATTGCTCTTATGCCAGCCTTATGCCAAGATTGGGACATTATAGGCTCATAGTTCTCTTTCCTTTTCAAATCAACTGAAAATGATTGAAAATCTTATAAATTCTAATACTTTTTCAACGATCTGTTTGGTGTAGTTTTTGATTAACATTTATGAGCCCAGATAATGTAATTGAAGATCCTGGGTTTGAAGATCTGTGGCTTGGGTCTCATCACTCTCATGAGGAACTTTGTTATATCAAAAACTATTAAATGTGAACGAGCAGGCAATGAAATTGATATTTGTCTAGTGTTATTTACATCTAATATTTTAATAGTACTAGCTGTTAGGTGTTTTCTTTGGATATGTCGCTCAATATTGCTAATTAATGATTTTTATGACAGAAAAATTATAACAATAGCTTGTTATTTTTAAATAACAATTTAGAAACAATAACTTTACTGATCACGAGTGACTGTATTTCACCATTTTCTTCTATTTTGTTAGATACATGGCACCCGAAGTGCTCGAGGGAGCGATAAACTTCACCCCGGACGCCTTCTTACGTATTGACATGTACGCATGCGGTTTAGTCCTTTGGGAATTGGTGTCGCGTTGCACGGCGCAGGATGGTCCGATCCCGGAGTACCGGCTGCCATTCGAGGAAGAGGTTGGTCAGCATCCCACCCTGGAAGACATGCAGGAGTCAGTTGTGCAGCAGAAGGTCAGGCCGATGATCCAGGAGCACTGGAGACGCCATTCGGTTAGTCAGATACAAAAAAATTTCTCAATTTAGGGTTTTCCTTTTTTTTCATTGTCATATGGTTTGGTGTGATTTTTTTTAAGGGTTTATCCGGAATGTGCGATACAATGGAGGAGTGCTGGGATCATGACGCGGAAGCGCGCCTATCAGCTTCGTGCGTGATGGAACGTATCCTTCTACAATCGAAGTACCAACTGCCGTCGTTGGGTTGGCGGATCGAGAATGACTCGCCTCTGGCGCCTTTGAAAGAGAATAGCGTTTAGTAATCCAAGGGTATGTTTTAGTGGGTCATATGATCGAGCCATACCTGCAATAGCTACGTAATGAAGTACCTGCGCTAAGCAGCCTCTGTTACCACACTTGCCTATGTTTTATTTGAGCCTAAGTTTTTACTGGACTTTTACATGGATTTTCGAAAAAGGGAAACATGGTCTTTCAGTGTTTATATTTTTGATATTTTTACTGCACAAGTACTTTTTTGACAGAAAATCCTAAGGATTAATTTCTCGACTACATTTTTCCAGTAGTCCGCTTCCAATAACAAGAAGTTGAGTGTGACTGTGTTTCTTTTTTTTTATTCTGTTTCTTCCAAATGTGCCAATAGAAGAACAATTTTTTTGTGGATGTGGTGATACGATCATATACACGAATATGTTGTAGCAAAAGTAGAGGACATGTGTGCGGTTTAAATTTATTTTTTAAATCTAATAGTAGACTCTATAAATTAGATTAAGATTTTACATCAGGTGGCTTCAATAAAACGTACATAATGTTTAATTATATGTTATTTAAACAGAAATTACCTTTGTTTAGCTCCTTTTTGATGGCAAAATATATTTTTTTAAATAGATTTCAATGGATACGTGTAAACTCATTAATACCTCCTTTATCAGCAATTACCTCCCAAAGTAATAAATTGTGTTTCGCGAACGTACATGTGCCAATCTCGTAAATTGATCTTGATGGATTTTTAGGACCATTTAGAATTAGAGACACTATTTTCTTTGACCTTTTGACGTTTATTCTAGAAAGTTGTAGCCACCTATTAATATAAATTACCGTACCATAAGATTTAATATGGTCTCAAAGTTCTGTGTGAAAAGATGTATTAATAAGAATGTAGAGGAATTTAGAAAAGAAACTAAATGTATCCTAAATTTGTATTTTAGAAAAAAATGGATTGTTACAGTTTTTTGTACTAACGATTCATTTAGAAAAAATTTATCGATGTTTCTGTGCCATAAAATAATTGTGCACTATTTATACATTGAAATTTTATTGAGTATTATTGAAATCGTGAAATTACGAAAACTGAAAAAATAATTACATATATTTTAATAATTGTCTATTTAAAGGAGTTTTTAAAAATTTTAACTTGTTTTGTTCGTTGTTAAGGATTGTTTCAAAAAAAAATAATAATAGAATTCTATGTATTTGAGGTTTTAAAGCAATAACCGAAATATCAGACGGAAATGTAAGAAAGAAACAAAGGAAACACATAATTGGTTGTTAAAATACGAATTAGAAACTTTTTAAAAGACTGACATTGGACATATGAAGGTATTTTGGTATAAAATGAAATCTTTTAATTGGCTTTAAATCTTGGTAGCTTAAAAACAATGAAAAAAAGATATCACTGTTGAATTGAATTTTTAATTAGTGTTAGGTAAAAAGGACGCGTCCAGAAACAAGTGTGATTAGAAATAGAATTTTGGGAAATGAAATGTTTCTGAATATATTTTTTATTCAAGGTTTATCTAGTTTTAAGTGCAACTATAAGGGTATCTGGAAGCGTCCCTGTTCAGTTTGCTCATCTTTTCGAGGAGTGATAGTCAATCAATATTGTTTTTATTGCCAAACATATCGTTTTGATGTTTGGAGTGTAGTTCTAGCCCCTCCAGCCCCACCTTTTTGTTTTGCGACTTCTTACTTTTGAGTCCTATAAAATACTACCTCTGTGTTTTACTGTATTGGTGCTTCTTCCTAATGTATTAAATATTTGTGAAAGAGAAAGAATTATCATCTTTGCTAATTAGTAACGTTTTTACATCAGTATTTTTCATTTGGATAAGTACTAAAACATATCAGTAACTATATTTCTAGACAACGGATGATTTGCTGTTCAGCTCACGCCCAATTCAAATGTTAAGATCCGTCAAATAGTACAAATGATGGTTTACAATAAAACTATTGTCGTTTTCGTTACACTTACATGTGACTCACTAGGGATATTTTTGTTTCACTCTAGTTTTAAACGGTCGGCTCCATACAATCTATTTTTATTTATTTCAGCCGAAAGTTCTATGATACTATCATACTTAATCCTATAGTGAAGCAAAACCTCGCACATCCATATACTTTGAGCCGAAACATCTCATTCATTTTATTCATCAGCACTAAAACAGAGTTCAAATAACAGTACAAGCAAATGGCGTTACTTTGCATTCCTTATTTATCCTTTTTTGTTTTAATTTCACCTATATCCCATTTAATTTGTTTAGTTAAGTGTTACTTTAATTTGTATATTTTTGAATTAATTTATTAACTGAGAAAGGAATTTGTTTGAGGTGACTTTGTTTACACCAAGTAGTTATTTGTGTAAAATAGTTCAGGTGTAGTTTAGTTTCTTATCATTTGTTTAGACTATGTTTTATAAGTTTCATGATATTTGTAATAACATTGAAATAAATGTAGTAACAAGAGTTGTTTTTCTATCTTTTACCTTTCTGAAAGGAATTGAAATCAAGGCGTTATTGAAAAAAAATATATTTATTTAAAAATATTACAATAACATCGGGTAGATAATGCTAATAAGGATAATTTGGCTTAATATATGAAAGAAGAAAAAAAATCTATCAGTTTATAGGGCTTTTAAGTAACTTTACAATTTGCGTTTCAATTCTAAATTAAGAAATTAGGTACAACAATATTATATACAAGATAATTTAATACGAAGCTTAAAAAATGGCGAAGTTACAGGAACAACCCCGCATTATAAAAATGCCTATGACATTTCCCTTTGCCGTTCTACTACTCAGTGCTTTCGGTGAAATCGGTGGCCGAGTCCGTATTGAAATCAGTTATGATGAACCAGCTGGGCACCTGCCACAGAAGGAATACCTTGTCCTCCATGTCTTTCTCCTTCTCTTTCAGCTGCAGGAGGTCTTTCTGCAACTTTTTATGTCTCTCAGTAAGCTGGAACAACTGTCTGCTGAGCGCCTGTTGCTGCCATATTGCCTCCTGTTGTCGGTTGTGCAGTACCTTTATCTCAGTTTCCCTCTCTACACAAGACAAAGAAAATTTATTTATAAACAATGAAACAAAACATGTCTTAGTTCCATAAAAATGCAAAATAACTAACTCGTAACAATGGATGTCAAATTGACCATGGCGTCGTAGACGGAAGAACTATTAGACTTGCTGCCACTTTTCATATTTGGCATCCCATCCAAGCTCGACTCGTCCAGAGAGGTGCTGATTGAGACTGCGCTACCAGTGGCCATATCCTTATCCGAAGCCAGCTCTCTGGTGATATCTCCAGCTACGGACTGCAAGTGCTGTTTGCCTTGCAGATGTTCACGTTTGTTGTGCAAGTTGTGGAACCATTGGTCACAAGTGCGACAATATAGTTCTTCATTGTCCTCTTCCTAGAATTAAAATTTTATTTCAGAGTGGCAGAAAAGTGAATAGATTATATGTAATGATTTCCAGAAAACATTTGAAGCAACCAAATGGAATAGATGGAAACACTAAACTGAAGAAAAATTGTGATAAAATAAAACTAAGCAAATCCCTGAAGCAAAGGAGATCATCATAAAGTAGTAAGTATTTCAGGAACAAAATCTACTCAATTTGTGTTAACTGTGATTGTTCCATGACAGGAAGAAGCCGCACTACATTTAATAACAAGATAAAGGAAAAATATTATAAACGACTAAGACGCATTTTCGACTTCGTTTACTCTCCCCAATCAGTATAAGATATTCTAAATGTGTTAAAATCTGCTTATTCAAGGAAGTGTCCTGAAAGTTGGGTTTGTGGTCACCCTTGCGATTGTTGTTGAAAATAATATACAGAGTGCTTATGACTTAGGTTGGTGCAGGTTACTACCCAGCAGAGGCACACTTTTTTCATGATTCGTGAAAGGAAGTGGTGAAATTGATACCCTTCTTGAGAACCGACATCACCTGAAGGAAAGTTGACATTGATGACCTTCATGATAGTTTACTGACTTTTGATAGATAGACAAATTACTGGCTTTTGCTGCTTACTATCCACGTCATCAATAATAATAATAACATGAATGGTTAATCAGGAAATATGAAGGAATCCTAAATGGTAAAATTGTGGCAAATAGTTAGATCATATATGGAGTACCAGCAAGATGGAATGAAATTTTGAAAGGAACAATAAAATGAACACTGACTAGAAGTGAAAACTGATGAACAATCTGAAAGAATTTCGGAAAACAGAATAAATAGAGAACAGGGACTGACACATCTCCAGTGAATAGATCTGCAAAAAGCTAAATGACTGTCACTACCTAGGTCATTAAATCCCATATGCATACAAAAGCTTACATCAAAATCATCTGTGGCGTCCATATCACTTTCAGACAACACATTGTTCTGCAACCTCTTCTTTCTCTTCTTCGTCAAATAAGCCCTGTATGCATCTGATTGTCTATACTGCTTGAGCTCCTCCCTGTACCTCTTCTTGTCCTCTTCAGCTTTTTCCAAGTATGGTTTCTTCTCCTCAAGGGTTAAGCTTGACCATTTATTCCCGATGATCTTGGTGATCTCATGGAACGCCAGGCTGCTCTCCTTGAATAGTTTCCTTTGTTCATTGAGGTAGAGATTGTAACCTGTCGCGGGAGCCTTCGGTGGAAGGTTCAGCAATTCCGGCTTGCGTTTCCTACCCTTCGGCCACCCACCTCTACCCTTCTTCGGCTTACCGGCCTCAAGCATGCCCTTCCCTATTGAGGGGGGTTTACTGTCTTGTTTTAGATCTTCATTCCCTTTCTTAGTTTCATTCTCATTCTTCTTCGTCTTCGGGGCACCAGTCTTTTCTAGGGCTACGGACACAATCTTGGGTCTATTGAAGATACCCTCATAGTTGAACACATTGGATGCTATCTCGTTTGAGAGAGAGGAGATTATATATGTGGACTGAACACTGGAGCTGGAGGTTGTCGTGCTGATGTCGCTGCACTCGCTGGAGAAGCCATCACTGTCACAGCTCAGACTAGTCTGTATGAACTTGTTGGTGGGGATTAGGTTCTGCTGGGAGATCAGCTGGGCAGCCACATTGCGTAGGTCGTCCACTGAGAGGTTCAGGTCTAGCGATAGGGCGTCGTTCAGCGACACACATACTAACCTAAGGACAGGTTTGCCACAGATAATTAATTGTGAGAGCATGAGCATTTTTTTGTGCACTCACCCCTTGCTTGTTTCCACTAGGATGCCATTCCTGAGCAGGTCGTTCGCCTCATCTGCGTCCTCGTTCCCAAAGCTCAATTCCGACTTCACTTTTAGGACTGAAGGTGAATCCATACCACTGAAATTAGTTATTGAAAAAAATTAAAGTTGTGAATGGTCTCTTTCACATGGTAAAAAGGAAAAACGACGGGACCTATCGTATAGAACGTAGAGAACATAGCAAACGTAAATTAATTTTCTATTCCGTGGCATATTACAATTCTATAAAATTACATAACGTAGGAAGACGTGGAACGGTAAAATCTCGTCAATCAGTAAAGGGTGTGCTCGGAAATGAGTTGTCGATTGTCGGTATATGATGTGTGGGTTTGTATATCTGCACACATCTGTCAGACTTAAAAAAAAAACATAGACAGCATTCGTCGAGTCATTCGCCGAATAAATGACACTGTTCTTTGCGCTATTCATTGTACCTGTCTTACGCATGGGGTTCAAAGTTTTTTCTCTTTCTCACACGCTCCGTTCCGACTCCGCATCATCATAGGCGAACACGACAAGTGTGCTAGAAAGAGAGAACGCGAAAGAACACAGCAAAAAACACAATGTCGCCATTCAGCAAATGAAATGCTTGGTCTACGTTATGGATGTTAAGCAATGGTCGCATTCACCGGACATAGCGCAAGCCCTAGCGCTACCATGGTGCTGCCGCTCCCGCTCCAGAGCCGCTCACGCGTTCTTAAGATCGTGTTTGGTCTTCGTTTCGTCGGTTGTTTGTTCTGTAAATTGTGTGATTTAGATCTATTAAATTTAGATGAGAAAGGGTTGGATTTTAGATTTTTATAGGGATAATTTGAATAGACCAGAATTATATGAAATTGAATACAAGTACACAGTCAATTTTGAGGTTATATTCTCCTCCCTTTATGTCATACAAATTGCTAATTAGTATTAATATTAAAAATATTGCAAATACGAAGTAATTAACAATTAGTTTTGGAGCTCAACATATAAAATACCCACGCTCACAAATAATAGCGTGCTGTGCCGGTGTAGCGTGATGGTAGTTAAAAATATTTACGCTACCAAAAATGGCGACCGCTGAGTAAGCCTATATGTTAGCGGACGTTTCCGCTACAAATCCAAAACAGTTCCACAACTGCTACGTCCGGTGAGTGTGACCAATGTTAAGTATGTCTGTTAATCATCGTCATATATATATATGTGTTGTGCAATATATGTGTGCAGATGTGTCCTTGTGTTCTGAACACACAAGCCGGTTAAGTAGTGCTGCCAACTTCTAGATTAAAAAAGACTTCTTTTCAGTGAGTACAAACCTGCAGATTATATACTCACAACAGGGAACTTTATTTACGAACGCAGGGGAATTTAGTTTAACCTAACCTACGAAGTATTGTTTAGTTTTTGGTTTCAAATTTTTTCTATCGTTTATTGTAGAAATGGTGGTGGAAGGTAAAAGGAAAGCCGAGGACTCGGCCCTCGTGCCGGTGCAGAAGAAGCAAAAGAACGAGATTGTCTCCAAAAGTAAAAACACCCAAGTACTACAATCGGTAAGTCAGATCCACTGTACCCATGAAGTAATGAATAAGACTGCTTTCTCAGGCCCCACCAAGGACCTCCAACTTGTTTGCACCCATCATGTTACTAGAAGGGCATGAGGGCGAGATATTCACTGTGGACTTTCATCCCGAGGGGCAGTACCTGGCTTCATCTGGATTTGACCGGAGAATATGTAAGATTATCAAGAATTTCCATTTGTTTTGTTGTAAACGAAAAGCATAGTTATTTTTACGTTTAACATACCTTTGCTGAGCATTTATATACACGTATGCTACTCTTTCATTTTAAAAAACAAGCCACAAAACTATCTAAATAGTTCAAGCAGGTTGATGTTAAAATCATCCACTATTAAATGATATATACCCTCATTTTAGGCTTATGTTCGACAGAAATATAGGCTATTGCTGAGAGTAGCTTGATGGGAAAATTAAAAATCAGTAAATTGATATTGAAGTAAAGAATCAGTGTGTCAGCGATGTGAGATTTGGCAACTTCTACAATGCAGACTAATCTAGCAACGTTTACAACAACAATTTAATCGAAACTAGGATGTATCTTTTATCCAATTGCACCATGATGTACATAATACATGTACATATGCTACATGATCTAAATAAAATGAGGTTTTTTTCGAAAATGGTTAGGATTATCGACACGAATAAAAAGTACTTAATTTTTAGTCAATAGTCAAAGGTACATAAAAACATCAAAAATTCATATCATACAGGGCGTAAAAAATGTGGTCATGAGTGTCATAGCTAGTACACCTCTGCAGCTGCAAGTAATTCGCTTTCTTGCTTTCACAACACTTTCTTGAATAGTAATTTGAAGGGTCTTACCTGATGTACATCATATTAATAAAAAATGAAATGTAAAGTAAAACCATCTGGTCGTGATGAATTCGGATTAAGCGACCTAACAAAAGGTATAAAAAAAGTCCTTCTATTTTCCGTCTGTTTTAGATAAAAATATTTTCATTTCAGTTTTGTGGTCTGTCTACGGCGAATGTGAAAACATCTCGGTGATGTCAGGTCATACCGGTGCTATAACCGAGTTACACTTCTCCTCTGAAGGTAATCACATCTTCACCTCGAGCACGGACAACACTCTGGGTTTATGGGACGTCGTCACCTCACAGAGGATAAAGAAATACAAGGGTCACACGACGTTTGTTAATTCCGTACACAATGCCAGAAGGGGCCCGCAGCTGCTGTGCTCTGGCGGAGATGACAGTACGTTACGAATATGGGATACCAGGAAGAAGCAGAGCGTGTCCGCAATGAACACCGTGTACCAGACGACTGCTGTATGTTTCAATGACACTGCCGAACAGGTGTTCAGTGGAGGGATCGATAATGATATTAAGGTAACATTCTGGAGTCTCGAGATTTATAAAAGGAAATATGCGTTTTAAATGCCAGTTTTACAATTACAAGCAATTCAATACGTGCGTTTAAAATGCTTTCCACTATATACCCAATGACCATAATTTAAAATAAACTCATTTGTTTACAAAATTTGACATTGCAAAGATATGTGCTGATTTTAAGTATCACTTAATTATACTATTGTAAAGTACTATTTAGTACCAAATGTATGGTCTATCCACGGTCATTTCGCAACAGCTATGTTGTCATGTTGATGACATACTTTACTAACTTAATACATTATAACTCGTCTAATTATAGTTGCAATTAAGCGAGTAGTGCGATGAATTTCTTACATTTACACAACAGACTATTGAAGTTATCGTCTTTCAAACAAGTTATATGAAACTATTTATTCACATTACAGCAACAATGCGATATTGAGCTATGTGTTGTTGCATTATCTCTTTTTTTCTTGCATGATTCACATATTGTTTTGTGTTCACATATTATTTGTTTTCGCTTTTAATTTCAGTTATTGGTTATGGGTGACCTATTGTATTACTCTATGGCGCGCAATATTTCTCATCGATTTATCAGTGGTTTATTGTGAATTATTTTCTGGTAGTGGTATTTATAGCAAGGAGATATTATTTCATTCTCTTCTTTTCGTTAGTCTATTCATTTTTCAATTTGAATTATTTATGTTATTATTTTTATATTAAATTGAAGTGGCCCTATGGAGACCTTTATGATGTAACACCGATTGCTGAAGCACCGGCTATCAATTCGATGGTTGTCTAACAACTGAATGCCAAAGAAAGAAGGCACAAATTTGGGAATTTGGGAAGCAAGATTTGTCTATACAGTGTCAACGAATGATTTTAAATTTACACGCTTACCAAACCACAGAAAATTTCCATATAACAGTACATGACGTCAAAACAGTAGGCACTTTTTATTTATCCCACGTTCCATGATTTATTCGGTCATAAAACGAGGCGATGTTGTTGATCACTCTGCAAAGAGGAAACGCCTCGAAAATTGTCGTGTCGATGAAACATCTACGGATGTAACTTGACGTATGATTTACGATGTGTATAAAGAAAATGAAATCCCAACCATAGAACTCATTCAATTCAAATTGCAAGACTTGAAAGATTGTTTATATACATCATTAGTGAACGGCAAAAAAATTAGGACCATTTACAAATGCTTCATATGATAACCGCGGTACCTACGTGGCAACAAATTTGTGCATCATAAACTTGTTTTTCTGGCAACGATGCACCTAGCGATACAAACAAGGTATAGCTTTTTTTGAGCGTAATACTTAGATAAACAATTACTACCATACTAAAATAATGCACAGTGAACGCCAAAAAAACAGGACGGTTTAAATGAGAACTTTGCGTAGTATGTGGCGTCCTCTACACATATATAAAATCTGATGCCATATTTAAATTTGTCACCCTAAAAAGCCCCCATATACCATATTTTGTGAATTTGTGATGTTTCTCTCAACAAATATGCAAGAAAATTGAAAATAAAATAAAAAATTTGACGCTCTGTATCTCCGTATCTATCAACTTTTGTACTAATGTAAGGGGGAGCGAATTGATCTATTTTTACGTGAAGAATTTGTGGTAGAGTATTGTACAGACCTTTGGGGATATATATATATGACAGAAAAGACAAAAGTACATGTCCTATCTCAAATACCTTTATTTTTTGATATCTATCAAATGACATGACTCTAGGTAAAATCCGTTTTCAAATTTCCCAAATCTTTGAAGTGCCAAGTCGAACTCCGCCAAGCTCCATATAAGTGTTTGTGGAGGCAATGTTGCCGAAAAACCCTAAATAGCAAGCAATCGTACGTTGATTGAAACAGTTTAATTTCTTAGTTATGTTCACTGCTCCACTACTTTAACCAATATGAACGGCTATCCTCGAAGTTTTGTTTGAAATGGGAGTGAGGAGAGTAAGCATATAACATAAACAAATAAATAACTTGATTTGCAAGGTTTGGGACATCCGCCAGAAGGACATCCTGTACAGTCTGCGGGGCCACACGGACACGATAACGGGGTTGTCACTCAGCGCAGATGGCTCATACCTCCTGAGCAATTCCATGGACAATGCCCTCCGGATATGGGACGTGAGGCCGTACGCGCCGACTGATCGATGCATCAAGATCTTCTCTGGTCACCAGCACAACTTCGAGAAGAACCTACTGAGGTGCTCCTGGTCCCCAGACGGAAACAAGGTGACGGCTGGCTCGGCAGACAGGTTTGTGTACATTTGGGACACGACGTCCAGGAGGATATTGTACAAGTTGCCTGGGCACAATGGCAGCGTCAACGACGTGAAGTTTCACCCAAACGAGCCGATAATTTTGTCCGGCGCTAGTGATAAGCAATTGTTCTTAGGGGAAATTGACTAAATGGAGTTTTGTGTTTGTGGTATACTTGGATTTTGTTAGAGGGAATTTACGTTTTGAGCAACAGGTGAATAAAGGAATGGTCCAACAACAGAAGTATTTATTTTCACATATATACCTTGAAAATGGAAAAGTAATTTTTATGAAAAATACATACAATCTCCATAATCTAGTACAAAAATCACAAAGTGCTATAAATGCTTTTAACAATTTGATGTATTACGAACTATATGAATGTTCCTCCATTTTCTCAATTTCCAATTTTGAATTGCGGTACCTTTCTTACAAAAAGAATAAACAGAAAGTTCTTAACTAAGAAAAAACAAAAGTACTAAATTAACACATGTATCCTCTTACACTACATAAACATTTGAAATGTATCATGAAAATGGTGAACCAGACGTAGCTCACGATTTTCCACTATACTCAACAATTTTATGAAAATGAGTGACGGAGAAAAGTTTCCTAAGCGTCCAAATCGTTAATGAAAAGGACTTCCCTGTTTTTCAGCCCCGCCTGTTCTAACGTTTCGATGTATTCGGATTGGTATGGGTGACATCGAAGGGTCCTCTTGGGAAAGTTTGTGGTGATCTCGAAGGAGTCCGGCGCATTTGGGTGACAAAAGATGAAATAGAAAATAGACTGAAAAAGAAATGTTTTAACCGTCACGAAATTGGTGATATATTCCTGTTTTTTACCTCTAAGGAATGTGTCTTGAGAAAGCGCCTGTCGAGGCGTTTGCCACAAGGCAACTTAAAGACGATATGCACTGCATCAGGGTGGCAAGCAGGAGGCTCGTCTGGAACTTTATGGACAGAATTGATTTTCTCTTGTGCAATGGTCTGCTTTCTTTCCTCCTCCAGTCTAGCTTCCTGGAATAAATCCATGATGTCCACATATTAGAGCACTAATAAAAACTATATCGCAAGCAACAAGATATTCTATTTGTTCTTCATGCTTTCATTGTAAGCTATGGTTACAACTCTTTACAACAAAAGCAGTTAGGTAAATTATAAAGCGGCACCTTAATGTTTGTTGACAAGTTTTCCCAATGCTCATAGCATATTTGTTTCCCACACGCACATACAAATATATGATTCAAGTTTCACTTGAACATAGAGTGACCCAACTTCTTACATAAGCAATAAACTATGGCAGATCACGTTCTTCTTGACATGGACATTCTTATACAGATCATCTAAAACAAAGCTGGTCACATGCACAGACATTTAACAGTAGACTGCCTGCTAGTATCCGTTTCCTTTCCCCATGTCCGAAAGAGAGAGGGAGCGAGAGGGGATAAACAAACGGCTCGTTTCATTATTGATGCAGTCTCAGAAATGACTGCATTTAAAGTAGAGTATTACATTTCTTGTAATAGTGTCAATTTGGATTATAATTTCATTTTTTAGAAATCACGCTGTAACTTCAGACATAAAAGTGTTTGTAACACTGCGATACCTTGCAACAGGTTTCATCTTATAAGTAGTAGGCGATTTGAATGTTATTGATAAGTCTACTTCCTGCAGAATAGTATAATAGTAATAAAAAGGGATTTCTTTAATATCAGCAGGTTTCCAAGATGTATTGGAACATTAGATTGCACTTATATATGGATTGTATCACCTGGTGGACCTGAAGCAAGCTGGGCAAGCTGAAAATTTTAGGAATCGCAAAGGTTTCTTTTCATACTACAAGTTATATGCGATGCAAAACTAATTGTACGAAACATTGTCATTGGCCAGGGTCCGCACACGATGCAAATATTTTTCGTAATTAAAATATTCGAAATAAATTATTCGAATAAAATTCGAACAAATATTCGAATAAAATTATATTGGGTAAATTCACAATATAATTGTAAAATTATCAAACTTAAACTTTTATTGATTATCGGATTAATTATTAACCTAAATACTTTTCTTTAAATGCAAATGTTCATGGATACCTAAATCTAAATCGTTCTCAGAAATACCACTTAAAAAACCTCATCATGTTTCAAATAAGATTTTCCAATAAATGTTCAATATGTTATTCCGATACTTGGTCGATCTTCGTGATACTTGGCTGTGAACAGATACCGAAATTACCGTTCAAGTATGCTTCACGAATCGTTCTTGATTTACTTGGAACATTTACAGAAAACCATTTGCGAACAGTAAACAATTTAGAAGACTATTAACATGCGTGGGACGTTTCCAGCACGGATTTTTTGGTGCTGGAACAAACCTATAAACAGAGAGTAAAACTTCCGGGGATGGGTGTAGATTCGAATCCGTTGCCTGTTAGGGATGTGCGATACACTGAGATATACCAGTATCACCATATCGTATCTCGTACCGATCTCAAAATGCCGCGCCGGCACAGGATTAGAAGGCGAAGTACTGGTACCCAGAATATGAGTAGTGGACGATCCACTCCAGTGCATATGTTTAAAAAAATATGAAAAAATGGATATCTAAAATGGCTATGAAAAACCAACGTCATTAGTCATTTACATGGAATAGTCCAGTCATCAGCCATTTTCGCGTGAAATTTTGGGAATCAAGGATGATTTCTTTGAAAATTGGGATTTAGGTGGTACTTATAACCTTCTTCAAAGTTGGACTTGTACCGAAGTGTGGTCCTTCCCTAGGGGTGGAAGCCCTCCCTTCTAAGGGGTAAAAAATATTTCAATCAAAACAAACCCGGAAATGTAGTGCTTTGTCTAGCTTTGCATAGAAGTAATCAGAGATGAAAATAAAAGTTTACATGTGTATTTGGCATATTATCAGAACCTAAAAAAAAAATAGTTATTAGAATCCTATTCTCAACTATTGTTATCAATATTGCAAATTAGTCACTCGGGTACTACCAATAAAATGGCCGAAGGTCACTTCAATTCATCAATAGACCTTCAAAGGAATATTGTTCCAAATGCCGTTTTTGGCATTGGTATTGATTTTCGTTCGCCCAGACCAGACTGTTCAGTTTATCAACTGTGCTTTTAGAAACATAACTGTGAATTGATTTTTAAATATATGTTATTTAAAGTGCCAAAATAGTGGTTAAGGTCTTTGACCTTGGCAACAGCAGTGACGCATCAATGAAAAACAACCACTTTTGTTTTAGATGACCTGTAAATATCTTGTCCCATGTAACATTAATAAATTGTTTAACAAAAAATAATAACCTCACCTCTTCCAATTTTCTCCTTTCGGCCTCCTCGGCCAGCCTCTTTTCCTGCTTCCTCCGCTCCTTCTCCTGGTCCGCCCTGAGACTTTCCATAAAGGCCTCGTCTTGTTGAGATCTGAGCGACCGATTGATGCTCGCCTCGAATCTGTCGGCTCTCGCTGACACTAAATTTATTTCATACTCAATAACTATGGAATTAAGTCTTTGTAAGAGCAAGTGAGCGTCACAGTAACCCTCCAGTCTTGCTGAAAACAAAAGGTACAATATAAATACAAGTTCAAATATACCACTATGTTTTTGACACTCAGGAGTCTGAATCTGGAAGTATTATTGACCGCAACCCCCTGTCAACGGTTGAAAACAAAAATAAATATGCCACCGCATTGCCCGAAGATTTTTACATTGAAAACGACTTATTACACATTTGTATCAAACAAATTGTCGCCATATTGTTGAAGTTGCCTGATGCATTTTAATGCATACATGAAGCATCTTTTGGTGGGCACTGCATGAAAAAAGGCATGGGAAGTCGGCTGCTCAGTTCTGTGAGTATTTTTATGCAAGTGCGTAGACACGGTGGAAAATTGTAAGGGCATTTTGTTGATTATTATACTTGTTGTATTATATTATATTTGTTGGTTATATATATTGGATGGAAATCCATATAATGGATTTCTTCCATTCCCGGCCTGTCAATCTTAGTGTGCAGGTCAGGAGACAAGTAATATGTTTAAATCCAATAGTACAAAGCCCATCAAACAATATTAAAACAAATTATAAGTATAAAACACAGTGTTATGAATGTAATTGTTAAGTGTGTTTCATATATTTGTAATTAACTATAGTTCATTGCCACGTGCAGGGGCTCTCAGTATGACTTCGAGTTCGACCAGCTGACGCGGTGCTCGTCTTCAATGAGTTCCCGGCCTTCCTTAAACATTTTATGCCACTCAAAAACTCTTGTGCGGCTTAAGGCATCATCCCCATAAACCTGTCTAATGAGGGCAAGGGTCTCCGAAGCGGATTTTCCGAGTTTAAAGCAAAACTTCACAGCGTAGCGTTGTTCGACAGTACGCTCCATGTTGGCGCGACGGCACAATGAAAAACACTCGGCGCAAAAATCGACCTCATGTCTCAACGAATGCTCGCAGGCGACTGAACCAAAGTGCTACTGAATAGTAGGGGACCTCTCTATCGAGCTCAACTGGTCGGACCTCCCTCCACCGCTCTGTTGAAGCTACAGTGAACCAGTCCCGATACTTATTGAATGGACCCTGTATATAATTTCAAAGGATAGGCTTCTGAAGCTTATTAACATTGTGTGAATGGACTAGCATCCGAGCCTAATTCATATCTCTAATTAAAGAGAACGATAAATTGAAGACAAGAAGAATAAGAATAACCTTTCTTCCACTTTGACACGCCGACAATGTCAAAGAGCCGATGCTGTGGCTGACGTAACAAAATGCTCGTTGTTCATTGGCTGGCCTTCAAATTCCCCGAGAAAAGATGCAGCAAAATAAGCATACACTCTATTCACGGAAATGTGCAGGAACTTCGCACTTGTGACGTCATTTTCCCCACTGTCCCTCCCCATGCAATCACCCACCAAAAATTTCATCCTGTCCGGACTGTGTCCGGCGGGCTTTAGTCCCTTATTACTTTTTATACATGAAAAATTATAAGATCAGGATTCCTCAGGATCGAAAACAAAGTAGGATGGTTTTGTCCAGAGTGGAATGAATATCAAATCAACTCAGATTTCAGTAGACTATAAACTGATACATGGAAAGTAAGTGTTCTCAGGTATCTCACCCGAGATACCATTTTCAGTTCACTCACCTACTATAGTCATTCGGTTCTCTTTCAGGACCAATACGGCAAGGAATGGGAAGTGTGCTGCCTTGACTGCGTTGACGGTCCTTTTCCCCTCATCGGACTTGGCTGAGCAGCCCCAGAATAGAAAGTTCTGGTTAACATACCGGACAACATCTGGATGGGCGAGCGTCTCGCTGCAGAAGACCGTAGTATCGATGGCGTCTGTGTTGTGCAGGTAGACCAGCAGGAACCTCAGTTCTCTCTTGGCATCGTTCAATACCTGTGAGAAGGTGCCTTGGTAAAATACTGGATGGGTCCTAGAATAGTTGTCCTCAAAGTGCTGTATGAACTCCATGACTTCCTGTACGGGGTCTGTCCTTGGCCGAAGCTCAATACCTATAGGAAAAGGCGAAATATTAAAAGGAGACATTAAGAAGTTAGCAACAACAAAGAGTCGAAGAAGCCAAGACAGCAGATCTTGTTTATGAGGAGATAACCAATTGTATATGAAATGGTTTTTAATTCTTCTTTGTCGCAATTACAATGACGGAAAGTAATTTTATCTGAACTGAGGAAGCACTCCGGAGGGTGGGGAATTGAGAACCACAATCGCCATCAAACAGTCTTCAAACTCTTACCTAGCAGTCTCCTACCAAGCTGCAAAAGGGTGATAAGCGTGTTATAGCACATGTTCCAGAAAAATCCGATGACGGTCTTCAGCAACCCCTTGATGCCAGTGCCGGAGCCATCCGATGGCGGCGTGTAGTAAAAGTGCTGCGCGAGGTGGTCACTGACGACGGCTGGCGGCCTCGACTCGGATGCATACACTGACGGCCGCCCCTCCCGAATGTTTAGCTGCTCTTGCACAGCAACCTCGAGGTTCCATTGGTGCCTCTGCAGCACGTCCCTGCATATCGTCATATCTTCAATGCCAGTCAAGTCTTGGAACTGGAGCACTTTCTCAGTCTGATCCGTCGTGAGACCGAGGCCGTCGTTGCCCCTCATGTAATCCATTTTGGTCTGTTCTATCACGGGCTGAGCATTTAACGAGTATGAGTGTATGTTGTAACACAAGGGCCTCTCTAAACGTCAGAAAAGTGTTTTATCATATCACATGAAGAATTTGCAGAGATCATGTTTTGATGGAAGTCGACGTTACCTTCGGAGAGTTCACGTGAAGGTCCCGACGGCGGGGTCTCCAGCGATCACAGCATTTATTGTGAGGTGACCAGCGGGTTGCTTTTCATGAAAATGGAAATTTTTAATTTTGCCGACGCGAAAATTGCATGACAAATGACAATTGGCGTATGGTCAGGGATTCAGTGAAAATATGAGTGTTCTGTGCGAGTAACAAAAGATCATGGACGAGCAAAATCTTTCTTTGTTGTACGCCTTGAATGTGTGACGTATGTATTTTTGAGAGATGGTGGTAACCCATAGCAATTGTGTGTACACAAATCGTTTCCTTATGGGAATTTACATGGCGCACATTTTAAAGCTGCTGGTTCTGTATGTGAACGGAATCTTAACTATAGGTCGTTTGCAATAGTAAATTTTAAAATATGTAGCTCATTTCTAATACAAAAAATACATGATTAGTCGTGCACGACAACAGAAAATTTGATTGATTTAGAAGCTGAAATTTGGCTGGTATGAATTATAAGCCTATGGCTGGAAAGGCTGATTGAAACTTGTCACGCATCATCAAATATCTAGTGATTATTAAACTTTGATGTTGTGACGTTTAAACCCTGCATAAGTTGGCAGAGCTGTTTTGCTAAGAAAACGTGACGTTTTCAATTGTTTTTTTGAGTTTGGTCAGGGGTTGAAATTCGCAAGGGGATGTTGTGGTCTTAACCACCTCCGGTGTTTATAAGCAAATTTTAACGAATAGCAGAAGTAAGTATTTGTCATCTTTATACTCGTCGACGGTAAACAATCGCCACTTTCTCACATTTTATCGATTTTCTCCGCAGCCAATGTTAAGGTTAGAAACGTCACCTGATTTGTGAAAGAACTGACCAGTGGGTTTAAAGTTTAAGTGAAATTGGTGAAAGCCTTGAGAGATTTTTTCGAGTAACAGATCTAAGGTAGAGAGGTAGAGACGGTCGTCTTTAGGAACGTAATGCGCCTGACTTGCGACGTTCCGAAATTGGTATAAGTGAATGTAGTTGTGTAACTAAAAATAATAATTCCGGGTTTACTAGCTAACAGAATCGTATTTTTGGATTTTGTTATTTGTACTTTGAAGATTTCTAACAAAGGTTTGTCAGAATTATAACTAACCCACCATAAGCAGGTATTTCTTTGTACACCTTAGTTTATTCAGTTCAATATTTCCGATTTTACTGTTTTATCTATTTCACAATTTAATGATAACCAAGGCTCGGATTTTTTAATTAGTTTAATTAATTTTTAAACATCTGATTGTCGATTTAAGTGATGCATGTTTGAAATGAAGTATTTCCCGATTTACTAAGTGCTTTATCCAGGTTATTAAAAACTGCTTAACTTTCATTCTTGTGTATTTGACATATCACCTATAACTCTGATGCTACATGTTGTTTCCTTCCAATAATTACAGCATTTATAATACATACTCTTTTCATAAAAAAATAATGACTACTATACTTGGCATATTTTAGGCTTCCTCTGGAGACTATGGGATATATTTTGATCTTTTTAAATTTTTTGGAGTTTTTCTTCATAATAAATTTCTGATGTAGATGGTTTGAGTTAACCATTATGAATCATGAATACATAACGAATGCAAGGGTGGTCACTGGTTTAAAGTTAGCAGCCAATTGAAATTTGCCATTTTACCAGTTGTGTCTCAATAAAGAAATACAATGCGGCAATTACAAGAAAACTGTTGTAGTGTGAAGTATAGTTGTTATTATCTTACAAAAGATTAGTAAATGCAAGTGTAATTCAGTGTTCTCCGAAAAATATCGAATAAGTATTTCACGCCCTTTGATCCTTTACAAGTCAGCTTCTCACAGTTTCTTGTCTACTATCATATTTTTGCTTGAGCAACCAGGTGTTTTTTTCATCAACTGAAAAAAATATTCAACAAAAATAAATTTTAACGTGAAAAGTTTAAATAATGATTTCACCTCTTTAGATGCTCTGCAAGTTAACCATGTTTTTAGTTATTATCAGCTACCATTTTACGGTTTTTTCATAAACGCATTTTAATGTTAAAATAGGTTTTAGCTTTGAAGGAGTTTAGAATGTTTCAATAAGGTAACTACGGCTACATCCACATTAAGAATATACTGAACATAACACAAATTACATCTGTGAAACACGTTATAAACATATCTTAAGTTAAAATCCATTTTAACATTGAAATGCATTTATGAATAGAACTGTTAGTCAATAAAAATACATTTATGGTCTTATTCATAAACGCATTGTAACGTTAAAATGGATTTTAGCTTAAAATACATTTAGAATGTGTTTCACATTTTTGTTCGATGTATTCTTAACATGGAGGTACTTTATTGAAACACATTCTAAAGCATTTTAAGCTAAAATCCATGTTAACGTTAAAATGCATTTATGAATAAGAGGGTTAATGTAAAAGGTTGATTAAGCTTCTTGTATTAACTCGACAAAAAAGTTATTAAAGTATATATTTTAAGAACTCATTTTTTCTATCTACTTTTTTATCTACCTATTTTTCTAAAACTTCTTGGATAAACATTGCAACTAGTCCTTTAACTTCATTTAAAACTTCAGAAGATCATATAGAATTTCTGAATAAGTCCAAATTGTTTACAGTTTGTCCTCAATTTCCTAACTCTCTTATTCATAAACGCATTTTAACGTTTTCCATTTAAAATGGATTTTAGCTTAAAATGTGTTTAGAATGTGTTTCAATAAGGCGACTGTGGTTACCTCCATGTTAAGAATACACGAAACGAAACACTAGTTACGTTTGTGAAACACATTCTAAACGCATTTTAAGCTAAAACCCATTTTAACGTTAATATGCGTTTATGAATAAGACCGTAAGTTATTATATAACTTCCATATTGTAATCCGTTTTGTTTCGAAGATGTAGTTGGGCCAGTCAAAATCAATGGATTTTGTACCTAATTGCTGTGCTCAATCAGAATTGAAAACTAATACATTTGAACGGCATAACTTGACACTAACTTCACAACCAAAAGACGATTTAACAATTTCTAATTGTCAAGATTAAACTAGCCCTTTTCAATTAGTTTACCATGAATTGACATTCTTTTAATAGTATTCAAGTAAGTTCATAAATGTCTCAGTGAGGTCTTAAATGTTCATATTTCACTGATAAGGATTAAGTAGTGGATTCATTAAACCTTGTAACCCATTATTAATTGGACTTATTCAATGAGAATAGGTATATTTTGGCTTATTATTAAAATAGTTGAAAATATTTGATTCCTAAATAAGAAGCAGTAAATTTTTATAAAAGATGCAATACTGGTAAATGTAGGTTGTAATAATCTATTAAACGATACAATCATCAAAAGAACCTTGAAACATTTTGATTATAATGGAATTGTACCTCTAATTATTTTTTTAATCTCATTAATAAGTTTTAAATCAGCTCCTACTGAAAATTTTGTATTCAAATTATTACTTTACGTTTTTAGTTTTCAATTCAACACAAATATTTACACCACAAATTACATAACAACTAGTACTTGTTTATCATTATTGTAGCAATCACCTTGACTTTAATGTGGTAATCCACCACACAAATTAATAAATGTTGTAAAGATATTTTTCATATCCATGCACTTGTGTATAACAGCACTTTTCAATAGTGACCATGCTAAGCACTTGTTTATGTGTTATTTATTTTAGTTTATGAGACTGAACAATAACATGCCCAAAGGAACAAAGCAGAAAGATGCACTCGCAATGAATGGCCACACCGCCCATTATAATAAAAAAAATAAAAGCGTCGCAGTGCAAGGGAAGAAAGAGGAGGAGAAGAGAGAGAGGCAGAGTCTCGTACTGTGGAAAAGGCCATTAGTTACTGTTGAATACTTCTGTCGGGAAATTTTTGTTTTATGTAGCATTTATGGAAGGAGGTGAGGATACATAAAATTACATTTACAAATGTATAATTTCTTACGTATTTCAGGATATTGACATATAGGAAACTTGTAGCGGTAGGCGTTCTCACAGTATTAAGTATTTATTTATTAGTAAATTTAAAAGGACCACACCAAGAAATAGTTCAAGGAGTATACAAGAGAATCTTATGGTGCATGTACTGGATAGGCTTGGGTAAACTTGTACAACTTTTTTATTGTTTATAACTTCTTAACGATTATATGTTTTCCAGGTATATTATCTTCAGTAGGTTTAGGCACAGGCCTACATACGTTCTTATTGTATCTAGGACCGCATATAGCTCAAGTAACCCTAGCGGCCTATGAATGTGGTAGTCTGAATTTCCCGGAACCACCCTATCCAGATGAGTAAGTTTCTGAAACAAAATTTTAAAAAAATTCTGGAATTTTTATTTTTTGCAGAATTATTTGTCCCAGTGATAGCAACCCTGCTTTAATAACAATCTTTAGTATAATGGCCAAAGTAAGATTAGAAGCTATGTGTTGGGGTGCCGGTACAGCATTAGGTGAACTGCCACCTTATTTCATGGCGAGGGCAGCTAGAATGTCAGGGTGTGTGAGACTTCAAAAATTTGTTTTAACTTTACTTTGTACTTATGTATTCATAATCCAGCTCTTCCACCTTATGATGTAGAGGTAAATTTACTTTGTACTTATTTATTTAGCATAGAGCCTGATGATGAAGATGATGATTTGAAAGCGTTAGAACAGTTGGAAAAGAAAAAGCTAACCAAAGAACACCTAACGATAGTAGAGCGAGGGAAGTTGTTTGTAGAAGAAATTGTACAGAAAGTGGGGTTCCTTGGAATTCTAGCTTGTGCCAGCGTGAGTTTTATCAACAATTTAGTCGTGGAAAAACATGTTCAATATATTTAAGTGTAAATAAGACACGTTATTTTTTGTTTTTAGATTCCGAATCCGTTATTCGATCTCGCCGGCATAACCTGTGGCCATTTCCTGGTGCCGTTCTGGACATTTTTCGGGGCGACTCTCATAGGAAAAGCCATAATCAAAATGCACATCCAGAAGATGTTTGTGATCATAGCCTTCAATGAAACTCTGATAGAAATGGCCCTGGAATGGCTGAAGATGGTGCCTATAATTGGCGCGAAGCTTCAGGTGCCATTCAAAGCTTTCCTGGACGGCCAGAAGTTGAAATTACACAAAAAGGCAATGCGACACGTCCCCGAGGGCGGGAACATTCTGGCGTCAATTTTCGAGAAGTTCGTAGCGGTAATGGTGGTGTATTTCGTGATTTCCATTGTGAACTCCCTGGCTCAATCGTACCATAAGAGGATATGCAAGAAGAGCAATACCAAAATCCACAAAGATTAGACATTTCATTTGTAAAAATTCACATTAATAGTTTAGCCAATGAGTTTGTTGTGAGTCTGTATCGTTTGTACAAAGAAAAGCAACCATTCCTATGTTTCAAATAAAAATGGCGTATGTAATACAAATCATAGTTTACATTACAACCAAAGTAATAATCACACGGTAAATAAAAAGTAGTTTAATAGAATTTTAAAGAATATATAAATTACAAAAAAAAAACATACATAACAAGAATAAGGTTAAAGAAACATAAAATGTTATTTTTTGACTAAAATAGACACACAGCCTTTTTGAAAACAATTCAAGTAAAGCTACTGGGCAATAAAAGTAATTAATAATACTTTGTTCCATTGGCGCTGCGAGAATTTTAAACCATAATGTTGGCGAAGTTTAATATGATTATGAGTTGGCAAGTTTTAAAACCTCGGTTATAATTAAATTTTTCTTGTAAAGCTGTATGCAAGGGAGTTAAATTGACGTAAGAAAATAAAATATTAGGGTTTTGTAATATATTATGTTATAAGATTAATGGAATTGTACTTATGTTATATAATCCAGGTCAATAGCATCCGGTTACTTAAAAACATTCAAACAATTTTTCGAAACTATTCACCTCCCATCAACAACAAAACACTAAGAGGTTTATATTTTCACGGTAAGAAAGTATTTTGTACTTTTTCAAGTGTTAATTTTGAGACTTGAATTTCGCTTGGGGTCTAGAAGATGGCATTGATTACTGTTCAATCACACATTAACTTAACTCAAAGAAATCTTATTATACACTTTCTTATCTAATATTTTAAACAGTTTGAGACTAGATCTTTCGAAAGATTCACTCGTGTAATAAATGTGAAAAATTTACAATAAAAACTTTGCAATTCCAGCGTATTCAATGATACTTGTGCCATTATGGTTTTTCCATTGGCGATACCAATTGAAGATTCAATTTTGCGCACTGAAGTAAAACTTAATACACTAACTTTTGCAAATTACCTCTCATATGGCTTTGTTTTGTTAAGAATATAAACAAATTATATCTCTGGCACGCCGTGATCCTCTTGTTGCTGTTGTTTGTAATTATGGTTTTGATAGTTAATAACTATCCCTTCGCTATTTGGCTTCAAATCGTCCGAGTCGATGTGAAGCTTCGCTTCCACTGGCGCCGCCACCATGCTTCCGTGGGGACCTTTTATTAGATGCACAATGCTTTCACCTGAAATGTACTTAATAAAGTAAAGGTGACATTTACGACATACATAACATACTCATCAACATATGAAACAGAAACATTGTTTTTATCGAAAATATTCGACAATAAATGGGACCATAGATCAGAAAAGAAATTAAGTCCTGTCGTGTACAACATATGTAAAACTGTCAAAACAAGCACTGGTTTCAGGAGGTTATGAGCACAAAAAAGAGGCAATGGGAAGACAAGATTGTGGTTAATCACCAAAAGGTAAAATTTGAACGGCGTAATTTAACCTCTTAGTTATAAACAATATAGATACAGACTGATGTGTTCAAAATTTCATAATGAAGTGTTGGCTCTGGGTGTAAAAGCAATTCCAGTATCGTAATTGGCGTTCAAGACCATTATCACCCATCATCAGTATTTACCAATTCGTTGCTCTTCTCCTAAATGATGCTTGTGGTTATGGTGGTGCTCTTCGGTCCGTGACGGCTTTGGGTCCCTCTTCTTCTTCTCCAGATCCTCCAGGACCACGATGTTGTCATTCAGCTGTATCTTCATGTGATCCAATGATGGTTCCTCCACTTTGAAGTTGTTGGGCAGCGTGTCCAGGTTCTCGGGGATTCTCATCAGATTCTCGTCATTATTCCCCTGGTAATTCTCGAACCACTTCTTCAGTTTGTTCTTGAACTTGAAGTTGTCCTGGGTGTGGTGGTGATGGGCCTCAAGCAGCTCTGGCAGGTCGTCCATAGCTGTTTTGCTCGCGTACTTATCCTCAGTGAATAGGTGCCCAGGAAGCTCCAGGGTATCACCGCTGGTCATATCGCAGCTGTCCTGCTGAAGAGAATTGGAATTTGTTTATAACTTTTCCTAACCTAAGTTTCACTGCGCTCGATGGTGGATTGGGTCTTACTTTGCTTTAAATTGGTTGGTAAGGTTTGTTGTCGTACCTTGTTTCTACATACTTAGTTATGGGTACCTTTAGCTGTGCTGCTGACGAGAATAGGACCTCGTCTAGGAACTATATTACCTAACCTTTGCATTGAATACTGAATGGTTAGAATGTGGCTTATTCTACTTCAGTTGTATTCAGTTAGTGTTTGTGGTTACATCTTTCAATGGTGGACAAGGTTGTTAATTACTTAAATACATGAATTTGAAGTGTATTTAATCGCTTTTAGTATTATTTAAATTCGTAGTGAATAGATAAGCTTCATGTGTATTTACTGTGGAATTAAAAAATATTTTTCGTTTAAAAGTTTATTCATCCGAGGTAGTTAAAACTTCAAATATATTTTTTGGTAGTTTGAGATCTTTCACTTGCCTATCTCTTTAATATTTAACTGGAAACAAAAATTCTCCTTAACTTTATAGTACCCCAGGATGAAGGTAGAAACTATTTCTCGCGGTTGGAGAAATACGACCCTTATCAATGGTGGACGAATCGGCTTTTTGAAGTATGACATGAGGAGTATCAGGTCGTGCATTTCTACCAGTATGTCGTCAATCATTGGCAAAACGGGTGGAAAATCGGAGTTTAGATCATAAAACTAAGATATCTAACAAATTAGAGTGTACAATCGATATTTGGTCAAAAAATAATAACTGTTTTTTGGTGTAACCGTCCACATATTAAATTCGGAAACACTGCAGAAAATCTTTTTTCTTGCATGTAGAAGATTTAAATTTGCATACACTCATTTACAAATTGTGATAAATTTAAATGACGTATTTACACATATCATGTAATATCGCCGTTGATAGAATAGCTGGTACGTTAACAAGTAAGGCGACTGATTTCAGTAAAGCCTTTAAGACTTTTTCATGTGTGGACAAAGTGAATGAGGCCGAATTTCACTCAGTTGAAAAATGGCAATAAAGGTGTGGAAATTGTTGATTTAAATTTTTCGGAGATATCTGTGTGCAGTATATTTAAAACAAATCTGGTCGCATGTGATTCGGTGACGTGATATATGTAGGAACTAACTGTAGCGGGCGTAGGCAAACAATTGTTATATACTTATTCAAATTTGCGCGTTTATTGCATGTTGGCAACATTGAGCGATATTGTCGGTACCTTTCTACGTTAGACCAAACGTCCATGTGACTTAACGTGTGTGTACAACATGCATGAATATACGTGTGCATTTAATGTGGCAAAAAAGTTAAGGTATTTGAACATATTCACATTCAATCTCATTACCTTTTGTAAATTTTGGAATTTAAAGAAATATTTTCTTTACCGACTCAATTTAGATGTCTCGTTTACAGCGAGATAACATATATAAAAGTCTTATAATCTTATATACATATATATCAGTTTTAACAGTGCGAATTTTAAAAGAATAATATGTTACAAATGAAAATATTACTTAAATACGAGGAAGAAATAATTGTGCTTGTGTTTAAATACATTTTTAAAAGTATTTTTCGCAACTCTTATTATGGATTACGTCTAGGTGCAAAAATCAGGTTTGAAGCAAGTGTATTGCCTGTACTCTGAACTGCAGCCTTTTGGGACGTCGGCACCTCGAGTCAAAGAACCAATGAAATTACCTGTCGTCTAAACAGAAGTCCCACTTGCGACTAATGCTTTCAAACCGATATCACTCCGACATATATTTCAAAATTGTCTGTAACCAATGGTTTGTTAATTGGGACGTATTTATTATCAGCTGTCTGACCTGTTTGATCCCATCGCAGCTCTGGCAGGTGCAGTTCGTGATGACCTGCACTTTCTTCTGCAGTAGGGCAGGTTCTTCTCCGTTCTTCGTCGTCTGCTTCAGGTTGACATGGTAGCATTCGATTTCCGAAGGCTGGCAGCTGTCGCAATATGGTCCGATCAGCTCTCCTGGCTCAGCAGGCTGCGTCTTCGGTATGGAGTAGCTGTAGCAGGCGCCCACGCAGACGTTGTTGTCGATCGTCACCGGATCGAAGCCCGGCGAGCCAACGACCTGCTGGATGGGGGTGATCTGGCACCAAGAGTGCTTCTCTGGGTAGAGGACGATGTTGTGGACCTGGGACAAGCAACAATTTATAAATAATTCAGTGCAACGCATTCAAAATAATTCATTTTTTATTATTAACAAATTCGTATGCTGGGATTGGCGCATGCGTCGTTTTAAATTTTTTTATCATTTATAGATGCGTCGCTCATGTCATGCCTGATTCGTTCTGATACGTGTAACATACGGGTGTAAAATTCAAGATGGCGGACATTTTGAGCACTAATTTTTCAATTTCATATATTCGTTAGTGAAAGGAATTTAAGACTATCCTCTTCTTGTCAAGCTCCCCTAAGTATGTAGACTCCGATAGAAAAATCGTATTTTAAAATTCATTTCTTGGAGAAAGTATTCATTTACCAGAAATATGAAACACATCGCGAAGTGTTTAAAGTAAAAAATAGCCCATGTTAAACATAACAGGTATTTAAAATCAGTCACAGTAATGTTTCTCTCGAGGTAGCAAATATCACAGAACCGCATATTTCAGCTGGCCGTTTTAGGGTATTAGATTAAAAGCCCGGTTTTCAATCCCAGTTTAAACTGTAGTTCAGTCGAACTAGGTTCTCAGTTTAAACCCAGTTCAATTAGCTACTGGTTTTTCAGTTAATGTCCAACGTATGAGTTCGCCTGATCTCAGTTCATTGACGCAGAACGTTAAGAAAAGCACGTAGCACGAAAAATTGTGATTTGTAAATAGTCGTAAAGTTGCGTGATAGAAGTGCGTCTAGCTTAAAATTTGTGTTTGTAAGAGAAAAAGGCGTTAGGAATAGTAGAGCAACTATGCTTGGAATGGTGAAGGAAAAAAGAAGTGACAATTTCACGCTAAGCGAGAAGGATTAAATTAAAAAAAAAATAAATTTTAACCAAGTTTAAACTTTCATTGAACTGGGGTTAAACTTCTATTGAAAAACCGGTCCTAAGAGTTTAATGAATGATAATGGTACTTCAAATCGTTAGTGGCTATATCGCCAATGCAGCGTCAGCCATATAAACTTAAGAAGAAAATGCGAGTATTTAATCCATGTAGGAGGTGTTAAATTCGTCTTGGGGTACATCAGTGAAACCAATTGGTCATATGGCTAATTTTTGCATACAGTATGCATAGCAATTTGGAAATGTCCAGTCCCATAATAGCAGCCTAAATTTTAACAGTAATTTTTTGTGAATAAATGGTTATGGGTAACTAAAATTGTTTATATTTTTTTTTTGCAGACATTTTTTCAAAATATAGTATGTGACATGAATGAACCTGATCCACCACCAATCGAATAATTGAACAGAGAACTGATGATATTCAAATGCTACAAATGAATAATGAAGTTGCTATGAATACATCGCAAAATGTTAATAAATTATTTTCAAAATAAATGAAACAGTGTAAAATTTTTTAGTTTACCAGCTTATTTCACATAAAAATACACTAATTATAATAATGTGATAATTCTAATACAAACTTATAAAATAATACGATTATTTACAGGTTAACTAACAAGTAGCAAAAGGTGGGCGTGTCTGACGTGCAATTATAGAGTTCGTTCAAATCGTTTTCATATTTAGACTAGTCAATATACATCGAATAACTTATTATGGAGTTTAAAAATAGATCATGGATCTGTCAAAATGGAAAATATTTTAACAACTTTATATCTACATTGTAATTATATCTGTGTAAATGAATTTCGTTTTCTCAGTGGAATGTTGAAAGAAAGAATAAAATTTGGATATCAATATTTCTTGTAAAAACAAAAGCTTCCCTAAATTCTCAAAGTTAGTCATTAAGTAAATAAATGAAGGAAGCGCGAAGTCTTAAAAAATTGTTTAATGATATCGGTAGTATCAAGGGCGACCAGTCTCGAGCAACTCGTAGTTATCATCAGGTTTAAAGGTGGTAAATGTTCCCGATTTTGTTCTTTTTGTACGTTTCAGTTTGTTTCTTCTTGTACATTTAGCATCCGTAAGCTTGAATATAAGTACGAGTTAAATTATTGGTTAAGATTTATGTTAGACAATCAAAATTTATTTGTATAATTTATTTTGTTAGTTGTTACGCATTCGTACAGGATGTAATAACTAGACATCACGAGTCTGTGATTTGTGCACGCAATTACAGGGTTTGTTGGAATTGTTATATCTTTGAATTATTAATCATGCATAAGAGAGAGAGAGAGAGAGAGAAACAGAGAGAGGGTAGGAGGGAGGGGGGTAGGAGGGAGGCAGGGAGAGAGGGAGGGAGTTAAGTACAATACCCTATGGTTAAGTAGATAGAGAGAGAAACCTTACATCTATCTCTATCTCATTAAATTTTTGTGAGCATTTCATTTTTTATAAAGATACTGCGATTTACAATTATTTTATGTCCTGTTCTGGTCCTCATACCTACAGATACAAAGAGACGATGACAAGGGCGTCGCCAGCCGATGGCGCAGGGGGGGGCAAGTTGACTTTACATACTACAATTCATACTTTTCTCATTCTCTATGAATGAGAAAAGTAGGTATGAATTGTAGGTAAAATAGGTATGAATTGTAGGTATTCTGTGACAGTACAGAGTCCAATGTGTAAAGCTACACGAGCACTTTGGTTGCATTATATTTGGCAACTTTTTTAGAATCTCTAGGGGGGGGCAGCTGCCCCTCCCTGCCCCCCCCTGGCGACGCCCTTGGACGATGATGATATTTGCTCAAATATTTGGCAGTTTGACAAATTCACTAACTTTTACAAGTTTCAATAAGTTTTCGAGTGTAAGGTAATCGCGTAATTCTCTTATTTACTATTACTGATTTAAATGTGGAATGACGTTTAAATCTCTAATAACCCTAGAATTGAGTGTGCGAATCGAACACCGGCATGGGGCAATATTAGTGGATTTAGATTATCCAAATTTTTGATTATATGAACGACTCTACATAACATCAGTTCGATAATCGACGCTCTACTGTATTTAATGTATTGACAGAGTTCTGTATTACCAAATTAGTAATATTGGCGTGGCTTTATATTCAGGAGTAATTTTAAATCAGTTGCGCTTTTATAAACCAATAACCAAGTAGTGTGTAATTTTCCCAAAACATCAGCATTTTTTGTTATCTGATTAACTATGAGTACAGCATAGTTATTATGAAATTTTATCAGTAGAACTAATATATATTATATATAATGTCAATATTCATTTATATTTTCAAGCTTTTTCGATCTAAACGATAGTGTTTTTTTCATATTTATCATAAATAATTCAAAACCAGAATGATTCCAACGAGCCCTAGAATATTCCCATCAGAGGATTAGATACGAGATAATAGCTTTTAGATTGCATTTAGAAGACATGAATTTTGAAATTGCATATCGCCACTAATTTTCTAAATCATTGTGAACTGCAATAAAACACAAAAGTGTACTTTTACCACAATCTCTGCTAGCTCAGAAAGTTTCAAGATATACAAGACGTTTGCAGCACTTTCATAAATAGAATATTTCATTTAATTTTGAAAACCAAGAGGACATAACACTTTTAATATAATATTTTTGAGCATCTGAAAAGCAGCACGAACAGAGTCACTTTTTGCTAAAGATCTTTAACACTTTTGCTCTCAAAGATCTTTAAAACATTTGAAAGACATGTTTTTGAGTTATTTTGAAAGATATCACGGATATAAAGTGAAAAGGATTTTAGGACCCGTCAAGGGTACCCAACGTTATTTCCTTGTCGTCAGATTTGAAAAGTAGTAAACATGACGTATTGTTTGTTTAAGAAATATACAAGTGATGTTACTTGAAAAATCGTTAATGAGATTGTAACTCTCAGGTTTCATTCATAACTGGTGTGGTTCCGTTGGGGCCGATTAATTCGTGGCTCGAAACAAAACTCGAAACGTGACAAATTTGTAGTTTGCTTCCGTTTAAAGATTATTTCGAGTCACACATACCAATTTGTACTCATTATAATAGTCATGACGAATCCTCTTCGTCACAATTGATATAACTTAGGTTCATTTTCACTTACCTTATGTTCCCTCTCGGAGAGGCTCCCTCTGTGCAGGCAAAACAACAAGAGTACTGTTGTCGAAATTGAGCTCCTAAAACACGTGAAATGCATGGTAATTAATGGTCAGAATTTACATAATTGAAATGTGCATTTTACGACAAAAGCAGTAAAAGTCACCAGGCAATTATGCAATCGTTGATTAGTAGCGGTTTTCGTACCTACTGAAAACGTTTCAGTTTTCCGATTGCGCGTTGGCCTAATTCTGCGCGTAAAAATTCAGAAAGTCCACAGGTGACGTCTGAGGCCGTATGTGGGTCTTTATACCTTTTATGACATAATTTTCTGACTTAACGTTCAATAAAAAAAAAGTAGCTAGTTAACCGAACGATCGAAATTATAAATACGGTCTTGTTTATAGAGTAGTTGTCCTTCTCAATAAATTTATTCAATCGTTTCTTGGATCTTTGTAATAATAACGATGAACTTGAAAGTTGACTATTTTTTGCGCAAAAACCTGATCTGGGAACGAGAGTATCTACTCGAAATGCGTCTTAAGAACTTCCTCAAGGTGTTTAAGTTAAGCTTGCTCTTATAAACAACAAGATCACCTTACATGTACTCACATTTTTCCGTTAGTCTCTTCCCAGTAAAGTGTACCCTGATCGTCCAGGATCTCTCTTTACAGTTCTCTAAGCTGCGATTCACGCCACACGCATTTTCTATCGACGGATCTCACGAGAGCCAAACCCCAGTACTGATCTTCGTGAAAGGTCACGAAACAACTGAGAGAATCTTGTTCTGCTAAGAAACGTAGGTAACTTGATTCGTAAACACCTGGTCGCGGGTACCCACTATGCAAGCGGGAAAATTAAAACCAGACGTATTTCAGTCACGTTCGGTACGATAATGGTGGGCTGGATTGTCGTTCGAGCGGAACGTATAGGTCCCCGGTGACATTTCTCGTTTGTGGACCTGGAATCACTGACTCGGCAATGATTAGCTATGCAGCAAACGAAACGATTCGTTAAAGCTGAATTGGCGGAAATGCTTATGTAGCAATCGATATCAACAATTTAGTAATGATTCCAGATTAAGTTGGAAGTTTTAGGAAAATATAATTAAGTGAAAAGTCCAATTTCCTAAAGGTCTTATAATAGTAATCAATTCTCATTACAACCACTCTCTTTGATTGGTACCTATAGAATGCCTTAAAAACTTAAATACGTCGCATGGTAATATGTTACTAATCTAAACAGTGTGTTAACTTCTTCGCAGTACGCTGTCGCTAATGTTCGGCCATCCTGATCTTCGTCCTGTACTCAGGACGCCGCGCCATTTTAAGCTGCCACCTCCCCTCAAGAAGTCGACTATTATTCAGTATAACCAAAAATTATTCAATAAAACTTTTCAGCCACCTAATATCAAGCTAGAATGTCTCACAACCTGGACCCGACAACGGGTCGCACGAAAGTTCCCTCCGTCTTTCCCCGGAACCATCGTGACGTGGCACCCCCACCGCCAATCGTTTTCTTTGGTTAATCCCCGAGGACGGTGTGTACGCAGAGTTGCATACGTATCGATGCAGCCAGCTGTCGATTTGCGGACTACATTCGGCCATCCTGTTCTTTCGTAGTGTCAGTCACTATAGTCCTCGTCCTAAATGAAGATACAAATATATTAATACAAATCTGCAACTATAAACATGCAACCTGCACTCGTTTGATCATGCAGGTCATGCTTTGACGTACTACAAGTTGCTTGTATAAGAGAAGAGTGAGATAAATAGAATTCATTGAGTAGTGAGCGTATAAGTTAAGTAAGAGTTGAGATTGCAGATCAATAAAATAATAAATAAGAAAATAAATATTTACTTAACAAATGTAGGTTTATTCAATACTTTGAGATAAAAGTACCAGTAAACAAATTAATATATGAGTAAATGCTATTTGATAATATAAGAACAATTAAAGGTAAAGGCACATACTTGTTCTTATATTAAATAAATAAAGAATTAAAAGTGGGCCAGATGTCGAGGGTGAGGCGTTAACGTGAGGCACGTGTGAGAGAAGTGAGATGATGGCACTTTTGGAACAAAGAAAAAAAACGTCTTTGAGCAACTCTCTGTAAGTTGAAAACAATAGAATCTTGTATCTTTTTTATAGAGCTTGTATAAGCAATTCATTTAATGTAAATACAATTTGTTTAAACGTTGTCTCTATTTCCATCTGGCTTGTGCAATGGGTATTAAAAGAATAGCGCGCGAAATATCCACCAGACCTGAAACATCCTAGTACTGTGTGTGCAGGGGTACTAGTGGAATAACGCGCAAAATACTCACCCAGCTACCAGTAAACAACAATTTCATAAACATCTGGGGTCGAGTGTGCAATGGTAATAAGGGAGAGACGCGCGAAGTACCACCCGAGCTGCCAGAAAAACGCAATACACTAGCACTGAGCGTGCAATGGTACCAAGGGAATGGTGCGCGAGGTACCGCCCTAGTTACTAGTGGCAATTACCTCAAGGTCGTGCAATGGTATCAAGGGAATGGCGCGCGAGGTACTCTGCCTTGAGATAAAATGCGGTACTGCGAACAGTGTCTAACTCATGTTTGAATATGTCAAATAGAGACTACTACCAATTAATGGTTAATTCTACAGGTTGATTCTAGTAGCTGGACGTAAGAGCAAAAGTCAGAATTTTTATAAATTCTCTTTGATGTAGATGTGATTGCTGATGATGGACACTAGATGTCCGAAACATGTACAATAAACAACTTAGCTGACCGTTGGAGTCGTTTTCTTTGCTGGTGGGAGTGACTTCGAGACCTTTCCCTGTTGATCGTTCAATTTCCTCCTTTGAGAATGGATTTTTACCACAAGTTATTTGTTTATCTTCGCATAATTATCAGTCTTTATCGCATTTCTTATTCATAGTATCGCTTTTATTGGATCTTGACCGAGTTTGGATTCCTTTTGTCTGTCTTGCGAACACAATTTTTCATGGATATCTGCATGCTTTTGTGTGGTTTTCTTGGTCATCGCGTCGATGTGTTGCTAAGTAAGAATATGCTTCTTGTGTCAGAATTTTGCCATGTACACTTTCGTTGGATTCGTTTTTTGTAGAATGTGTTGTAAAATCTCCGCTTACAATTTTGTAATACGATTTTTCTCGTTGTTGTACATTTCCTATATCCTTGTAGACTTTCTATATATATGTACAAGATAAACTTGAAAATATAACTGCAACAAGTTAATTTCTTGAAAAGTATTGATTCCAACAAACTAGTTAAAGCAAACAAATTTTTTTAATAATACCATCAAGTATATCGTAGAGTTGTAGAAAATAATATCTCATATACATTTTCAGACCCGTGGAAACATTTTTAAATTTCAAAATTTCCCTCTCCAATGAAAAATTTGAATACTATTGTCACGGCTACGTGAGGTAGGGGGTTGGTAACCATAGCTTGCTGTGAATAAAACAAATGAACGAAGTAAAAGAACAAAAGGTTTTATTCTCGTCCGAGGCGGAGAATCTGTAAGTCGGGGCAGTAAAAAAGATACAAATGTGCAAAAGAGAAAAGACATTTCGGGCACAGCGAATCCTAAGGGATGGAGCGTGAGAGTCGAGGGTGGCGACTTACATAATACGGGATTGTTGTTTGGACTTTAGGATTTCCACAGTGATAGGCGGTTCAGAGAACATCTTCGGGTCGATAGGTTTCCTCGGTCGTCTCGCCGGCAGAGTGTCTTCTCTGGTCGGCCACTCTCATTTCGCACCTTGGTAGTGTGCTTCATAGCGCGTTTATAAAAGTTTGAATTACTTCACCTTGGCGGAGCCATAATCACATATGTTCACATAACACGATATCTAACAAAAGAGATGCTGCTCCTTATTGCCAGTTTCACGAATTAGTAAATACTTTATTTCTTCCATTCAGTGTTATAGTTTCAAATTGTATGAATGTATGATTCTTTCTCGTCCACCATACCTTGACTGCACCCCTATACAGAGATGTATATCCGATGCCATTCTTACATTAGGACAGTCAAGATTCACAAGACTATATATACATATCCGATATAGATATACGGTATAGAGGCTAACTTAGCGTAACGTATAAACGTTCCTTTTTTATTAGAGGTTTTCTATATACGCCACCTACAGCTTTCGTCTTATCTGCTTAACATTTATCATTTCACAATTTATAAATAATCTTCAATACGAGCACAGCTGACTAGATAAATTGCATATTTAGATCATACCACAAATAGGACATGGTTAGTATTTGGTTCAACCCAGAGAATCAGGTATTAGGAAAGTATTTATAAAAATGTAGACGGTTAAAAAAACAAAAAAGTGTATTGGAGTAGCTATAACTTAGCCAAAAATATCTCCTACAATAACTTCACATCCCCATTTCACAAATTTTGGTGTAAATTTCCATCACTTTCCGTAAACGGTTGGCTGAATGTACTACCCTAAAAGGCTGCAATCCCAGTTATAGCGCGTCCAAGTATCAAGGCGTGTACATCATGAGTACCTAGAATAAAGTCAGGTTAGGTTAGGATAAAATTTTGTATGAGACCGACCTTCATATGTATTGACGGCCTCTAAATTCATGACGTGTCTTATCACGTGATACTCGTCTTGGATCCCGTTCCCTCCGAGCATATCTCGAGCCGTCCTAGCGATCTCCAGAGCCTTCCCCGAGTTGTTCCGTTTTAACATTGAGATCATCTCTGGAGTATGCCTAGAAACGAAGGAATAAAAATCGTCAGGCTTTGTGTGACTCCACTTCAGCCCTCACATATTTTTATCCTTCAGCCTTCCGAGGTGCAGACAACTCAACAACCCTAACGCTATCTCCGTCGTCATGTCCGCCATTTTCTTTTGCATGAGCTGGGTGCCTGCCAGCGGCCTCCCGAACTGTCGACGTTCCATAGTGTAATTCCTGACCGCTTGCAAGCAACTTTCGGCGGCGCCCATCGCCCCCCAGGAAATTCCGAAACGGGCGTTATTCAAACAGCTGAACGGACCGCTCATCCCTACGACGTCGGGCAGGAGGTGATCTTCTGGGACCTTCACGTCGTCCATCAAGATCATCCCTGGAACGAAAATGGAGTAGAAGAGAGCCAGGGAAGGTTTGGGGGAAAGCTAAAAAGCATATGGGGAAGATTACAGGAATACCTGTTGTCGAGGCTCTCAGGGAGAACTTTCCTTCGATCTTCGGTGTTTCCAGACCCTTGCCGTGTTCCTTTCGATTTATAACGAACCCTCGCACTTTAGAATCCTCGCATCGTGCCCACACTATCAAGAGGTCTGCTATCGGCGAATTTGTTATCCTGAAAAGTCATAGCACGAGGTGTTTCGCAAAAGGTTCAGGTTTTTTTGTGATTACCATGTTTTGCTCCCGTTCAAAGTGTAAATTTTGGAGTTGGAGTCGTACTTCGCGTTCGTCTCCAACCCTCCGATGTCGCTCCCGTGGTTTGGTTCGGTTAAGCCGAAACAACCTATATACTTACCCTTGGCTGGAACAAGACAATTATAACTACTAATTCTCAGAAAGACAAATTCAAGGAACAAGAAGTGGAAGTTAAGTTCAGCAGAAGAAGTTTAGATCGTTCAGGCAAGAGGGATTCGAGAAAATTTCACTAAACTTCATCTAGCCAGTCTAGGCGCTCCTAAAGAATTTCTTTTCCAGAAGCATTCACCTATAAAACTAAGTCGTCTAGGAATCAACAAATGTGCTTATGAATAGAATCAAGGGGACTAACAAACTTTATGAAATGCTTCGAGTTACGTGTTCGTTTGATTTCCAATTTTATCTCACCTAATAAAGGCAGGTACCGTTGTTTCAGTTCCAGGCTCCCGAAATCGTAGATCGCCCCCATGACCAACGAGGACTGCACACTCACGGCCGATCTGTAGCCGCTGTCGACCCTTTCCACCTCCCTCATCAGAAGCCCATAGGACACGTTAGACACTCCGGCGCAACCATAGTCCTTGAGGGTGCATCCCAGGACCCCCATCTCGCCGATTTCCTCTATGATTTCCCTGTGGAATACTGCCAAGTGTCGTTTGTACTAGTTTTGCGAAAATGTGGGGAGATTTGGGGGATTGAGGGTGGTTTACCTTCTTTCCTGTTGGCTTCTATAACTCGCGGTAGAAGTTTCTCTTGGCAGTACGACCTGAATTGGTCTCTAACAAGTTTTTCTTCTTCGCGGAGTTGAGATTCTATGTTCAGCGGGTCTTGCCAGTCGAAAAGTACTGAAAGGTTATATGATTTTAATTAGTGATGGGATAATTCGAATTAAAAATCCTCGGTATTCCGATTATCAGAATCCTCGGTACATTCCGATTATTAATTTCGAGTATTCGTATTCGTCATCGGAATCGGCTGGGTGACTTGGCTGGGCTATGCGGCTGGGTATCACTGGTATCAGCCGACAGCCGAACATATTCGATTGGATATGACCGAAGCAGGAGAATCGAGAGTCGAGACGCGTTTTTTTTTTAAATTCGACTTCGAGGGCGCGCACAGTCAGGACTTTGTACAGGGCAGGAGTAGTGAAAAATATATATTATTTTAACGATTTTTCGTTAAAAAAATATTTAAGGAGGACAAATGACATTTATTTATTGCTAAATATCAAAAATGGTTATTACAAAATTAAACGAATATAGTTATCTACATGCATAACTTTGAAATATAAAACAGGAATCATCGATTTTAAACTAATGTTTCTTTGGTAGATAATAATAGCATATACATATTTTAAAAAAATTAATAAAGTTACCAAAACATACCCTGTTCATGAGAAAAACTAAATAATAAAACCAAATGAAAATAAATAAAACTTTGACAAATAAAACGAGTATAAACTTAAATAACATTCAAACAACAATTATGAAAGAAAAACCAAGTCTCATTAGTCATCAATCAATCTTATAAATGAAAACAAATAAAACTGACAAACAAAACGAGTATAACTTTAAATAATAATCAAACAATAATTATAATAGAACTCAAAAACGTGAATTTAAAAATATAATCTGATCCAGGTTCTTTGGAGAAAGTCTATTTCTTCTGGAATTAGTTAACTGCCCGGCCTTGGAAAACACTCTTTCGGAATGTACAGAAGTTGCAGGAACGCTTAAGTATTTTAAAGCTAGATCGTATAGCTCTAAAAAACTAAGTTTGTATTTGGCCCAAAATTCTAAAAAGGGATCTTTTGTTCTTTCTAACATTTGCATTTCCAAATACTGCCTAATAATTATCGCACCCATACTAGCCGGGGTTGAATAAGTCTTATCCTCGGATACTTTTTTGTCAAAATGAGCCCAGATGTTCGGTGAAACATTTTCTGTTGATTGTGCCTCTGTTTGAAGCTGAATATCGGATGTCTGATTTTTTTGACGAGACGCAAACATTTGTTTTAGTTCCTCTGTTACCCATTTCTCTGCACTATTCGCATTTTCTTCATTATCAAAAGCAAACTTCTTGAATCGTGGGTCTAGGAATGTAGTCTTTGTTACCATTTTGCTAGTCTCAAATCCACCAAATCGACGATTTATGGCTTCAAACAATTTTAATTTTAATGCCGAGCCTACTTCTGTATCAGTGTTTGTATTTCTTAAAAAATACTGGAAGCCTCGAACTAAAGGAATTACCATTGACAACGTAGGATAGCTTTGGCTAGAAATTATTGTTGTCATATCATCAGCAGGTTTTAAGACTTCTATAATGTCACTAATAATATTCCACTCTTCTGCAGTAGGAAACTGGGGTGGTTTCGAAGAACTGGCTAAAGCAACACATAAAGGGTCTTTTATTTCAGTTAGTCTTTTCAGCATGGTAAAGCAAGAGTTCCATCGAGTCGGTACATCTTGCTTTACTTTTAATATGGGTAATTGCATTTGTTCTTGCACTGATTTTAACTTGTCACTTGCTAGACTACTGTGCTTGAAATGACCCACTAGGCTACGGCATTTTTTTAAAATTGCGTCTAAAGTCTCACTGCTTTTCAAAGAATCACTCACTATTAAATTTAGTGTATGTGCTACACATGGGACATTATGAATTTGGAGGTGCTCTGTAATTGCATTTTTAATATTAGCCCCATTATCTGACACAACTGCTACTATTTTACTTTCTATATCCCATTCGCGCAAAATGTTTCTTAAAGCGGTGCCAATGGCTTCTCCAGTATGAGATCCTGGTAATTCACGTGTTGCCAAAACGGACGATTGTAGAACGTCTTCATGCACGAAATGTGCTGTCACTGTGATGTAGGCTCTGGTACTATCTGAGGTCCAGATGTCTGTTGTCAATGAAATATATTTAACATTGCTTAATATGTTTTTTAAAGCTGATGTCGCTTCTGCATATTTTTTGGGTAATATTTCATAGCAAATTTTTTTTCTACTGGGAGGATTATATAAAGGCTGCAAAGTCCGTGAATATTTTAAAAATCCTATGTTTTCAACTAGAGATAAGGGTTGAAAATCTTTAGTTAACATATCGATTCTTTAACTGTTGCTTCCGAAAGTTCAACACTGCTTTTAGCACCGTAAAGTTTTAACTGCTTGGGTCGTTTTCCCGGAACAATTTTTAATGTTGTAGATGCATTCATACCCGAAGGTCCTGGTAAGGAAGTAGCGTAGTTAGATGCTTGGGCTTGTTTTTCTTTACTTTGGACATTGTTCGTAACACTACTAGAACTTTGCAGATGTTGAGATTGACTATTTTCTGGATTTACTTTCAAATCTGACCTATCTTCTTCCATGGAAGGATCATTTTCAGCATCAAATTGGATCGGGTGAATTCTTAATAAATGCTGTTTTAAATTGGTTGTACCGCCAAAATATCTAAACACTTTTTTACAAATATTGCACGTAACTGTTTTATCGTCTATTTTTTGGAAATAATTCCAAACAACTGATCTTTTTTTGGTCCCTGGACGCATATTTTATGTTAAGGAACCTACAAAATCGCCTTACTCCTGACCTGACCTGACTAGACCTTCAGTAGACGCGTGGTCTTCCACTACAAATTCACAGTATTCACACCTGAGTCACACCGTTCACACTCTTCACAAGCAGTTACAGTCGTTATACGTTGTACAGTGTACACAATTTGCAACTTAGCTCAATCTTCAATGAAATACTAAATTAATACAGGGCACGGATGTCGAGTATTCTTATTCGGTATTCTTTGGGTCTAGTTCGAGTAAACTCGGGCCGATTTCGAGTCGACACTCGACAGCGCCGCGGTCGGATTTTCTCGTACCAACAACCGATTACGATTTCGAGTATCATCCGGTTATGAAAATACTCGAATCGCCAGTATCCGATTATTGAAATATACCGATTATGTCCATCGCTGATTTTAATGGTTCTTGTATAAAATGTGCCTTGTAACATGGATCCACGTTTGATAAATATTTTGGAACATCTGGTGTTTCATAAAGGTTCAAGTTAAAACTCCCCAACTAACTAAAATTTGTACTTTTTTAGATTTTTTTACAAAATTGTATAGTACCTATCTACTTAAAAATGGAACGTTGCATACAGAAGATTTGTAGTAGTTATAAAAGTAAGGTTCTATCAAAATTCCTGTATGCAACGACACCTTTAAAAAAATGTTCACCATATAGCTTTATCATATGGTTTACATAAGTTTACAAGCTCTTAGAAATTTCTCAAATTTGCGATTTAGGGCAATATTATAAATAAATCATCACTTTAAATCACTTTATCACTTTTAATCACTTTAAAATCACTTTAAAGTTGTACGTTATTAGATAAATAGGTCAAGTTGTGAAGTATCAAATAAAACGCTATGGGCATTTAGGAAAAAATTAAAAAATAAATGAAAAATTCTTAAGGTGCTCTTTGCCGAGATATTCGAAAAAATGTTTCAAACAAAAGTTTATATATATTTTCATATATTGTATATATACCGGGTGACAATTTAAAAACTTTCAATCGGGCTTAAATTTAGAACTAACGATAATTATAAAAATTGACGAGACACTTCGATTTTAATTTCGAGGAGAAACCATTCTGCGCATATTTTCAGCACTGTCGTTTCAAACCTTTAGCTAGGATGAGTTCCAAACCTAAAATTTAAATAAGGAAGAGGGGTCAAGCGATACCTCGTTTTAAAGTTTATCAAATTCTGAATTCGATGGGTTTTTTGTCTATCAAATTTGGTTTAGTAATTTTCGAGTAATACTTAGGAATTGATTTTTTTGTGCACTTTGGTTGTTTTTAATCGTATTTATTTTTTGTGAAAAAAAAAGAAACGAAAATGAAAAATTTGGTTTTGAGAACGATAACAGTAAAGTTCCAAGAGTGTGTTCCAACCACAGAGACTGGCCTATCGCGTGAGCCTGCAAGAAAGGTTTTAAAACTCCACCATAAGATGGATTTCTATCCTTATAACATGAAAATTCTCGGATGATGATCCAGATAGAAAAATCAAATTAATGACTGCCTGAATTATTGCCGAGCCTCGATTCTTAAAAAACATTTGTTTCATTGATGAATCCTCCTTTTATCTGAATGGATGTGTAAATAGACAGAACGGTCGGTATTGGTGTGACGAAAATCGTCACATTTGACGATGAAAAGGTGAATGTATGGGCCGATATTTTGGGAGATTCCATAATTGGTCCGTTATTCATAGACGGAAGTTTGACTGATCAAGTATATGCTGAAATGTTAGATACAACCATAGAACGATTAATAATTCAAGAATTAGAAAATCGAAAAAACTTAGATAAAAATCTTTCTTTAACAGAAGAGTTACTCCATTTTTAACATAAAGACCTCCACACTACGTACTCCCTGTTAGACAATGGTTGGATAAACACTATTAAAATCAGTGGTTTGGAAGAAGAGAAGCAGTGGAATGGCCTGGACATTCACCCGACTTAACCCCTATGGAATTTCTCCTATGAGGTTATTTAAAATGTACGGTCTTTCGTTTCCAACCTGGTTTAGTTGAATAACTAAAAAATAGAATTACTCAAGAATGGCGTCACATATCCAGAGACACTTTTGCGGAAGTTCGAGAAAAGTTTAACAATAGGCTTTATTATTGTCTGAAAAATAACGGAAACCAATTATGCACAGGGAATGAAACAACAACTAAATAAAATAGACCACAGCACTGATGATGAAAGGCTATGGAATCAAATGGAAGAAATAATTACAGAGACAGTAAGACTAATGACAAGAAGAAGAAATAAAAAGAGAGCAAAGAAATTGTTTGATAAAGGTTTTTGAGGTAACACAAAAATTACAAGAGCACGCACACACACAGCTTTCATCATTTTATATCTATTTCCATTTGGCTTGTGTAATTAAGGGAGAAACGGGCAAAATATCCACCAGATTTCAAACATTCTAATACTGGGTGTGCAGTGGTAATAGGGAATTAAGGTGCAGAGTACCCATCCAGCTACTAGTAAAACCACAAATCTCATAAATATCATGGTTGAGTGTGAAGCGGTACTAAGAAAGGAACACGTGAAGTACTGACCCGAACTCCTAGCAAATGCAATCACTAGGCAACGACCGTGAAAAATCCGTGCGAAACTTGCGAAGAACTGTGCCTTAAGATAGAAGGAAACACTGTAATAACAGTCACTAATTCACGTTTGAAAGTACCAAATACATTTTGACATCAACAGTTAATCATCGATTAAATAATTAATCTATACTAGAAAACTGAATGGCCTAGTTAAAAACTCACCAATTGGTTATTTCTTGCAATTGCTCGTTCAATGTCGTAGTCTTTTTATACAGGGAACCAATCAGGTAACAAAACATAAGCTCGTACGAAGGTATGAAGGGTAATTGAAGAAAAAAACATTGGTAAGCTTTCAGAAAATCTATCCCTCTATCGAGAAGAGGTACCCTTGAGTTGTGAATATGTAAACGTAAATCGTTAGGACGGTTAACTGCTTATTTGGGCCGAAACTATCCCTCACTATTAAAAGTATGGAGATTAAAATGCGGAAAGGAGGAAGAATGGAATAAGAAGACAGAAAAAATCGATAAATATCATAATTCTTACAATACTAAAAAAGATTAGTACAAAATGTTCTAAAAAACGTACTGTCTTGTTAACAGACTTAGTTGACAGACGACTTCTTTGGCCATCTTTTTGCCACTTCAAGAAATTTGGTTGATAAAATGAAAAAAAAATACAAGACAAATTTTTCTTTTTAAAATACTTACTCTTAGATGCATGCCGTATCGACGTTTCTGGAAAAAATTGGTAAGAAAAAAATTGGTATAATCATAAATCACTTTTAATAGTGGGATCACCTTGTACATCGAACGAATGTACATATGCGCGCGCATCGTTTCAAATCGATTAATTTTTTTCAAGTAAGGAACAAAAAGGATACTTCGAAGGCTGTAACACTTTCTCGCGAGTTTACTGAAAATCATTTTCCAAGTAAAACCCAATTAAAATCCAGAAAACAACTAAATAACCACACAAACTATGCCTCTGCTCTCCTCACTCTCACTGCTATATTTATAACTGGATCGAAGGTTATCACGTACAGATACGTACTAACATATTTGAGGCATGATAACGAAAATAATAGTTGTATACAAATAATGTGATTATGAAGTCAAGGAACAATGTTAGACCGGCTGTATAATATTAGTAATTTGTGTGGGCTTATCTATTCTAATCTTTTTGTTCTGCAATAAGGTACTTTATATTAATTTAATAAATGTATGTTCTTTACCCTATCTACTAAGTGCTACTGCTAACTGCTGAAGCATGTGCTAGAATATCAAAGACCAATTTGTTTTCGCTGATAAATTATTCTTGCTTGTAAAGTTAATTAACATAATCACAGTTATATATTAAAGTTAAAAAAATTAAAATTGTGCATTAATCTAACCGCCATTTCAATTCATTATGAATATAGCTTCTTACGCATAAAGAAGAGATTTCAAGTTTTTTCAGATTATTTCTTGAATTTTAGATCATTGTTCATTTTTTATATAAAACTTTCTGTATGTATTTATATTTATCGATTGCACATATCCCAGTTCATCAATGAACACATCCACACACAAACACTCTCAACGGACTTTCTCTTTTCTTTCTTTTTTTGGCCCAAAAGCCAAGTCAATGAAACCTCTTTCGGACGCATTCATAACGGGATGTCCCGACCTACGTAATTCACGGCTGCTTCGGAATTATAAGATGCGAAAGTCGTTAATGTAGAAAAGTGCTTAACACACACTTAAAAATTCAACGGCGGAGAAATGTTAAGCGCGGCATGTTTAATTACATCGAAGGTATTTCAGTAACGAATTGATTGAAAAAGTGAATGAATGTTATCAGTTTATTATTAAAAGTTGTCAGTTATTTTTTAAAAAAAATGGTACCTAATATTAAACAAATATTAAGTACAAAATAAAGCGGGTATGAAAAATATAGTACTTATATAGCTAGCTACCCTATCAATGAAACGTTTTACACTATATATATATATATATACATATATAGGGGTGCTAATGATTCTATATTAATGGTAATGTATTCATGAAATATATAAAGAACTGTTAGACTAGAATTACCTCATGAATTAATTAATTTATTAATAACATCTCAAATATTTGAGGACAGACACTGGATACATTTCATGTGTCAAAAATACTTTTAAAATGACAGATTCAAACGCTTCTAAAGCAAATTTTGCACTATATAAAAAGGGTACAAAAAACGAGAATACCTAAAAACGAACTTATACTTGACAAATACAGTGTGTGAAATTTTTAAATAATTATTTCTCAATAAAAAAAAATCACATCAGGCTTTCACTTAAATAACATCTAGACTTAAAAATCGAGTGAAAAATGAAAGAAAATACCCGTATTTTAGAATAGTGAAACTAACATTAAAGATACAAAATCATAGCCTTTTATTTACAAAATGTTATAATGTAAATATAATTAATATTTCAACGTGACTACTACCGATACAAAAGATTCTTCTTTTTTTTGTATGTGTATGTGTGATTTTTTTTGAGAAAATCAAAATAGAAAAGTGTCGTTCTACATTCAGCACACACACACACTGTACGTATTACGTAGATTTGTCATTAAATGTTAAGATAATAATGGTGAACCCAACAATAAATTCATACACTTGTACCACTGTTCAAGTCGTTCCTTCCGAACTTAGGCAACACTCAACACAATACTCTCACTCGAGGATAACAAAACTTGACAGAATTTCCTTCGAGATCAAACTAAAAGTTTCACACTGGTCCTTCACTTTCGAGTTCAAGAGAAACAATTATTATTCATCTTCTTTTTGCTCCTGACGTCGTTTTCTGCGGCGTTCGCAACGATCCTTTGCTCCTTGAGCGTGTCCATTAGCTGAGCTCCCCCAGTCTCAGGAAGGAGCAATACAGAGAGACCCCCGACTGTTCCAAACGCGGCTAAGATCGCTATCGGAAACGATGGGTGGATAGATGACTGGAAAATACGAATAGCGTGAGTGGAAACATGGGTGTAGGTAAATTCATGTTATACGTACAAAATACCAAAGGTAAGGTACCAGCATCAGTGCTATGCCGGCTGAGACGTTTGCGGCTCCGACTCCGATGTTTCTTATAGTTGTCGGGTATAACTCAGCGGTGAAGACAGGCATGATCGCGTTGGAGGAGCTTATGCAGAACTTGCTGATCATGGTTAAAGAAGTAACCAACCAATCCAAGTTGCTCGAGCTAAAGTAGACCGGGACGGCCAAAAGGTAAGCCACCCCTGACACGACCATCGTCAGGCATAGGGTCCACCTTCTACCGCCCTTCAGAAGGATGAAAATGCTGATCGCCACTGCGGGAATCTCCACAGCACCTTGAAGAACCTATGGGTAGACGGCACGATTAACAAATGACGAATTTTCTAGTCTGGAGCAGTTTAGTAATTTATTTCAGTTAGGTACATGGTTAAGTCACATAGGTTACATGTAATATTATTCAGTATCGAACGTTCAAGTATCGAGTATGTATGAAATACATGTATTTGGTGTTGTGTATGTAAAATACATTTTTGGTCAGTTTACGTTTTATTATCTGGTCATTGATTGCTTCCCAGTTTTTAATGTATATGTATATGCTATCGAGACCCGTCTGTTTGCCATCGTATCATTTGAAATTTCACTGTAAATGTGGATATAGTCCCATTATTTCATTCCCCCTTCACTTCAGTCAATACACAAATGCTTTGTTCTTTTTGCTTTGTCTCGAGTCTTTGTATATTCTATGTAGATAGTTCCATTATCCGGTTTCGTAGCGTTTGTCGATATTGTTTAAATCTATCCTGTTTGCTCGAGGCAAGCTTTGGTACTTGTATTTATTACAAATGACGAGTCGCCAACTTGTAGATTCAACTTTCAGGCTTAAAGGTCCCGAGACTCTTTTGCTAGGGTTTCCATGCCTCAGCTGAATTGTGAAAGTTATAAGTCTCCAGAAGCTTGCCTTTCACCTTCTTCCGTCTACTACACAACGTACACCCACTATACGCTACGCATTGTCCAGTGGTCACGAATGGACGTGGAAGTAGGAATTGTTGATTGAGTTGATTGTCAGTGAGCATATCCCAGAATTTTGTTGGCATGTGGACTTCAGCTGCCTACATGACCTCTAGGACTCATTACCAAAGTTAGACCACGAAATACAAGAAAAGACATTTTAATACATCTTTCAAATAATTTTTAACAACAATAGCTATATACAAGGCTAGGTAAAATTCATTTTATACTGCGACTACTCAATGATCTACTTACAGAGTTGACGTACAAGTTGCCTCCGATGTTCCCGAGGTTCAGCACCAGGCCGTAGTAGACCAAATAGACGCTGAACCAGATTAGGAATAGGCACATCGTCTTCTTCCTCATCGGCGCTGTCCTGAACAGATCCAGGACGTTCACGTTCTCCTTGGGCTCCTCGAGGAACTCAGGTTGGAGCTGCTTGCTCAGGTTCGCGGGTAGCTGCATATTGTTGAATTTGGCCGCCCGCTCCAGGATAACGATCACTTCCCTTGTCTTGCCGAGGGCGAGGAGCCATCTCGGCGATTCCGGCAAGACCCACCTGGAAGGTACACGTATACTTGAAAGTTGGAATGGTCTAACCCGGAAAGGGAGTTGGAGACAAGGAAGGAATACGAAATTCATTTTGGGGCGTGGCGTATCCAAAACGATGTTCTAGAGGGGATGGGGGTATCGCGCGAATTTCACCACACTTTTGTAGAAATTTAATAACTTTTTTAAGCAGGATTCATTTATGCTGTTTACTAAATTTGTCCCTGATCGGGTGAAGAGGGTCATGGTTCAAATGGATCTCTTGTGGATCCGCCTTTAGGTTAAGGACATAACTACAGAGATCCTTGTGACCCCATTTCTATCCCCTCCTGGTTAGAAAAAGGGAGGAATGTTTTCGGTACCCATTATTCGGTGTAAGGAAATTCATAGCTCGCAGGAAGCACTTTCGGTACTTACCACAGTGCTAGGAAGAGGAACCCCGGCAGAGATATGGCGAGCTGCAACTGCCTCCAATCCCTGAGGAACCAGGCTATGCCTGCGATGCTTATGTACCCCAGGGAGACCGGGAACAGATAGGAGATTCCGGCAACAGTCCTCCACTCACCTCCGACCAATTCTATCGCCAGCACGAAACCGCTGAAGACGACCGAAACAGAGATGAAACCGAGGGCGGCTTTCATCAGGCTGTAGAGGAGGAACCAGGGGCTGAACGCTATGGCCGTACCTAGAACAGAAAAGTAAATATGTGTTTGGAGACAAACTGATTGTAGCCCAATTAGTTCCCTCTCGATTACTAACTTGGTAACACTAGGTGATTATTGCTACGCAGTCCCCTTACCGAGTAACGTCTGAATGAGCACGGAGACCATCAGGGTACGTTTCCTACCGTACTTGTCGGAAATGATGCCACAGACCAACCCGCCGATGGCCACGCCACACAAGAACATCATTTCGCTGAAGCTCTTTAAGTTTCTTCTATCACAGACTAAGTTAAATTCGGAGATGAGGGTGGTACCTGAAACGAGACGCACGCAACGTAAATACTCCCGGAAGTGTTTTCACAGAAGCGTAGTTGGTACCTTGTCCGCCGTACTCCCACCTAGTGCACCTCACCCTGGTATAGTTGTGTACCGGAAGGCAGAGCTCGCCCGTCACGTTCCCCACGAGAACATCAGCCATTGTACAGTAGTCCTTGTTCTGTCCGGTGCAATTGATCCAGAGGTTCGGCGCGACGTCAAGATAGGCCGAAGGACGGGCGCACCAGATGTCGTCCTCGGCGAGGTGGAAAGTCGGGACGAAGATGTGCCACGTGCAAGGGATGTTGAAGAAGGCTAAGATGCATGTGTGGAGGAGCTGCCATTTGCCGAACTTGCCGATCGTGCTTGAGATGATGTCATCCTCGTCCGGCCTCTTCTTCGTTTCAGACATCGCTGGAAGTGCAATATCAGTTATCAGTTTAAAAAATGTAGAAATTGCCTAAGATATTACGGGACTACAAGTTTTGGTTACGAGTCTAACTTGAAGGCTTTATCTTTTGGTTTTCTGTCGGTAAATCTAAAACTCCAAGTAGGCTACCTTGTAGGCTACAGAGACCCATCAGAAAACAAGACCATAATTTTCTGACCACAAGAAGAGCTCCATAGTTCCACCATTTTCAGGAAACAGGCATATTGGCATTATTCTTTTAGTTAGTTATGAAACAATATGTCCTGCTTTTAGAGCGCAATACTATCTGTTCTTGGATTTCAAGTAATATAATCATAGTCCGTATATCCTTCTTAGGGCAAAGTTATTGAATTTCGGAAATAAGATTAGACTGCACAGGACTTCCAAGAGAGAAACCCAAGACTTGGTGTCCTTCGATGTTCAAATAGTAAACCGCCGTCCAGTTTAGAGTCTAGTACTACTAATTCTTGCAATTTAACGAAATTAAGCTAATGAAACGGAATCAATTAGCGAAAACGTCTTGGAAGTTAAGAGTTCAGAAGTTATAATTTTTAAACTTAAATAAACAGGATGGATGTCTCCAGATGTAGATTGTTATCACTGCATTGATGTTGAAGTCATTGCATTGTATTCAAAGTCAAACCATTTCAGTTTTCTAAGACGTTAAAAGAACTTGTAAATCTTACGCGATATGATAAGACGAATTTACTGCTTCTTACGCGTTCTAATAATCATATTACGGCTTACTTAGGATCGGAGTATCTAGTGCAATCAACTGTTGGATCCTAAGAGATATGATTAAACTAGAACCAGATTTCTGGACTTGGAAACTTTTGGTATTTCAATTAACATTGGGATTCAACATTAGGAGACATGACTAGTTCCACAGATAGTCAACTGCAAAGTCGCATTGAAGCTATGAGTCCAGGATTTACAATTTTGAACTTAAATCATCAGGTTGAAGTCTTCAGACGTTCACTGCCATTCAATTTTTAAAGTTCAAGGCTAAAGACCTGAGTTCTTCTAAGCGGGTGAGAGACCTTGTAAGTCTTGTATAAGATGAGACACGAGGCTACTGCCTTCATTTGATCAACTAATCAGGGACTTCAAACCCATAACCTACGGATAACAAAGTCCAGTATAATAAAGTTATGGACTTGAAGAAACAGGATTAAATTAATAACAGACTTTTGGACATAACAAAACGAGTTTACTGGTCCTAGTTGTTCATCTGATCAGACTACACTTTGGGATCGTAAAGTCGAACATTACCAACTCTAGAAGTTCGAAAAAAAGTTACAAGCCAGGGCTACTTTCCCAGATGGTCAATTGATAAGACTATTGCCAGCTTGGGAGTTAAGACTCCCAAAATTATCAAGACTATCAAAATAAACCTAAACTGGAATGAAAGTCTCTAGATGTTCATTATTACATGTTTTTGAAGTTAAAGACAAAAGTTCGTGGTTCTTCCAATAAGTTAGTGAATGATCACCTCATATCTTTAGCTAATAAGGATGCAGTACTTGGAATTTTCGAGCATAAACTATAGAGACCGTCGTCCTCTTGGGAGCTAGCTAGTCAACATCTTCTAATAACTTTTGACGTTAAGGAATATTTAGATGTTCATCACTTACAGATCTTTGAAGTTAAAGAGCAAAGTTTTCGGGTCTTCTAATAAGTTACTCATTAATGTTACTGCCCCCACACTTTTAGTTAGCAAGAGCACAGTTCCTTGGAATTTTTGAATCGTAAGACTAGCCATATCTATACTTCAATATGTGATACATGCTTATAGGTATGATTTCCCAGAGGTTAAACTGATGAGAATGTCGTTCTCTTGGGAGTTCATCAACGTCTAACAACTTTTGAGGTTAAGAAAGTTCCCAGCTGTTCATCATTACAGATTTTTGGGGTGAAACCCTAAATTTCTTGGGTCCCTCACTAAGTTAGAAAGTAATGTTATTGCCCCCATATCTTTACCAAGTAAGACCACAGTTTCCCAGAATTCTCGATTCAAAGACTAGCAATATTTATATTTCAGAGCAAAGGATATCATTTTAGGTCTTGAACTTCAGCAATAGGAGGAATCACACGAATTTTGAACCTTATTTTAGCACCTGCATACATAAGAACCATCAGTTCCATTGGCATTAAAGCCCGTAAGTACACCGCTAACAATAATTATAAAACGGATGTGCGTTGTTTATTGTTTTTAATTATGAATGTTAACTATTGATTATTTAATATCGAAGATAATTTTTTTGAAGGACAGTTAAATATCATAAATCACGGCAAGTGTATATACCATTTTTCGTTCGTAGTAAAACGTCAGGGGATTAAAATTTAGAATTTCGAAGACAAACAGATTAAGGTAGCATACATTAAAAAGTAAAATACAATTTTGAAGGTCCCATAATTTAATATTTTTCGCGTCGATAATTTTCCTGAGACGATGCCGAAAATCAGACATTTAGCTAATTACTTAGCAAATACATACAATTTCCATAGTTTATCTGTAATTATTTTTGTTTAACAATGCTTAGGAACAGGTAGGTGGGTGTTACATAATTAGTGGCATTTTCAAGAATTTCAACTATTAATATTAATAAGCTTGTATGTAAATTGGATTCCAATATTTGGCTACGAAATCCTTACCGTAATTACGCCTTTTAATGAACTTCATAATTGACTCCACATTGTAATAATCGGATTTAACAATAGGATCATTCCAAAACATGAAAAAGTATTTTTAAGGTAAAATTTAAATTTGTGGTGTTAAAACTTATGAGTGTTGATATGATATACAGTGCGAGTTTCTAACTTGGAATAAATTCAGTAAATCAAAGACAGTCTTTTATTTGGAAACATACTCGGACAGATCGCTTAGTATTGTGAATTGCGCTCTTTTTGACATAAGCAAATGTTATACAGCGTGTACCAAATTTGAGATATGACGTCATCGACTCTTTTTTTAAATGGTAATACTAAGTTTTTATGACTATTTTTACAGGGTATATCAAGTTATACGTTCCAAATATCATATTTTAACTCCTTTTCGTTTGAAAAATATTTAACAAACATCAATAAATTCGAAAAATGAAGTAATCTGATTCAACTCATTGAAATAACTCAGATAGTTTAAAAACGGAATTTCAAGAGGTATTTGTTTATCATTTTTTGTCAAACTGGGTTAATGTTGACAAACAAAAGAGTTAAACGAAAACAAGTAAGGAGAGTAGCATCGTATCGAACGAGGATATTTCTATATATATAATAACATATATAAGAAACAACGTTTGTTGAAAAATTGAACAAAATGCCGTACTTAATTGAAACCCACAAGATTGAAATTTTAATGATGATTGACTACGAAGATAGGACATAACATAAAATGAAGTTATTCATTTATTCAAAGAGAAGTATCCTGATTTACCCCGCATGTCGCAGAGTACCACAAGCAAGATTGAAAAACAGTTTTGGGAAAATGGACATTTAAGAAAAACAAATGATCAACGTCAGAGTGCCCTCCATAAAGATGTCAAAATGAATGTACTCCTCTCTGTTCAAGAAAATCCTCATGTCCCCACTAGGCAGATAGCTAGGGAACCCGAAGTTAGCCAAGTCTTCAGTGTCGAGCATTCTTCAAATCCAGAAATTTCATCCTTATAAAATGGCAATCCTCCAGGAACTCACCGAAGATGATCTGGATAGTAGACTCCAGTTTTGCGAACAAATTATGGATCTACTAGACAGAAATGTTGTAAACATAGAAAACGTCAGGTTTTCTGACGAATCAACGTTTACGTTAAGTGGTAAGGTTATTCGTCAAAATTGTCGTTATTGGGCAGACAACAACCCACACTGGATGAGGGAAGGCCACACTCAACATCAAGAATAAATCGATGTTTGCTTTCAAGGAAATCTCAATGAAACTGGATGTTTAGAGTTCTTGCAGGAAGAACTAGTTCAGAATTTGGATACTGTGTTTCCTAATCCGAATGAAGCCGATGTTTCGAATAGAAATACACCTTTAGAATGGCCTCCCAGGTCTCCGGATTCAACACCAATGGACTATTTCATATAGGGGTATTTAAAAAGAAACTTTTTTAAGGCCAATCCGAGAAACATTGTGCAGTTATAACAACACATAAGACAGGAGTGTAAGCTAATTTCCGCCGAAGGGATTAGAAATGTCCAAAACGAGTTTCAGTTCCGTTCAAACATATTATTTGAGTTGATATCAGATAGATCAGTTGATCAGATTTCTGGATTTTCGAATTAGTTGATGTTTGGTACGCCTGTGTAACTTCATATACCCTTTAGGAATATTCGTAAAAAAAATAAGTATTGCCATTTAAAAAAATAGTCGTTGGCGTCATACCTCAAATGTGGTTCAGGCTGTATAACATTTTCTTACATCAAAAAGAGCGCAGTTCAAAATACCAATCGACCTATTCAAGCATATTTCGAACAAAAAACTGTCTTTAATTTGCTGCATTTATTCCAAGTTAGCGACATGTACTACATAAACATTCAATGAAACGAAATGATCTACGAGTTTGTAAATTTTAAGTCAGTTTTGTGGTAATTTCAATCATTTTCGTGGTTAAAGTATGAAGTGCGAGAACGTTAGAAATATGTAAGGGATACGACCGAGTCGTTATTGGACATATTAATTATCGACGATTATTAATGTTCGTTTATATAAACGATCAAGGAATTACATATCTATATTGATCGTTTGGACGTAGAAATAACATTTTCTGCGACAACAATACAATGACAAGGAAAATTAATTACGCTTTACGTTAATTAGGATGTTTATAGTAAATGAGTAAATTAATAGAAATAAAGAGCGCGTACAATTTAAGAGAGCCTGCCTCGGTAAACAACTTAATTAAAATTTTACACTTTATAGATCAAAATTCATTTAAAACTTTCGATTTTTAGAGATACTCAAAGGATTAAATATAACTAACTGTATTTTTGTATCGTTCAAAAATAAACATATATCAGATGTGATTTTTAAGGGCAACAGAGTCAGTAGGCTTATATGTAAACGAATATTGCTAATTATTTATCTGCACAGATATCATTTTTAAAAACAAACAATTTCAATAAATCATCTTCGAATTTTATCACTGTAATTAATTACCTTCCAGCGTAGATAGAGCATTTTAGATTGCTTCACCTCTCATTGAAAAAAAATGAAAACTGATAGTTCTAATCTGGAAATAATGTGTACAAAACAAAATGTGGGTTTCATGGAATTAATGTTAAATGAATTCTAAATTTACAATATTAAACATTAATTTAGGTAACGTGTTATTTTATGGATGAAAATAGCACAGACATGATTATATTTCGACATAATTTAGTAAATAAAAGTTGTGGATATTATCCAAATAACACTGCAACTAAATTTATTTCCATTCAAAACAATGGTGAGCTGGAAGTGTATTCTTCTAAAGAAAAATAAGATTAATGGTATCATACACTATAGTGCAAATAACACATTCAATATAACGTTTACAAACATACAGGGCAACGATTTCAAAAATTATTTAAAGAATATCTAAGTGGTATAAATTCGATTGGATGACGTAGAATTTTTCGGATTGATAAAAAGGACCCTGAAAAATTGTAAATGTGTTTGAGAACACGCGTACGTCCTAAAAATTCCTACAAACAACTTCTAAATGTTATAAAACAGGCATACGTAAATTACACTACTAGTACTTACGCAGTAACGTTTCCTCCGCCATTCTGTCATTAACGCGTTCCACCTCGGCTCTGATCATTTTTATCACTATCGGCGATTGGAGATGGTATTAAAAGTTTGTCATTTTAAGACACTATCCGTACGGGGAAGGTACCGTCGCAAGCATCTTCGGCGATCCCTGTCACGGCACTGATCAACACAACTTTTTTAGATAACACTTTTAATCTTTACAACCCGTAATTCTCATCAGCGGGTCTCGTGTGTATCTCGTGTAAAACCGTTCACCTGAGCATTTTACCGACTCCTGGACGGCTATGGTCGCGGATATTTCCCGGCAACGCTATTTATTAATAAATTCACTCGAGGGGAGGCGAAATTTTCTCTGATTCGAATAAGTAGCAGAGATAAAAATTAATGCGACTTTATCGTTACGTTTACGTTTGGTGCTTGTGCTAGTAACACCTCGAGTAGGTCGATAACATGTCTCGATTATTGTTTCGGAAGTTTTTTGAGAAGCTAGTGATTACGCAGCGAAAATAAGTAAAAAAATGCCCATCGTCTGAATAACAATTGTACAATTGTATAATCGTGAAGAATGTTGTCAAATATTTTTAATGTATTTAAATATGTAGTTAAATACATAGGTTACATTTAGATTTAATGACATTTCTCGGCAAAGTACTTTTCACCAACTAATTTCTCTTATTTACCTGCAAACAAAAATTCCCCATAACTTTGCATTATCCTCTGATTACGGTAGCAACTGTTTTTATTATTATTATTATTATCTTGTCTCTATGGGCTAACAATTCATGAAAGTTTTAACGACTAAAGCATTTAACTTATATTGCTCGTTTCCTTGATTTCTCACTGTTCTGCCACTGAATGGAGGCTTGATCTTTGATTTTTCCCTCCGTCGATCAAACCTGGGCGCAAATACGTTTTCGATGCTCAGGATTTCGGATGTGTAGGTTTCAAGAGGCGCAACCCCTGGCAAGGAATTGAAATTAGCAAAAATCGACAAGCTTTTAGGTTTCTGAGATTTTCTTAAAAACTGAAAAGAATATCAAAAAAATAACTTCATCAGTGTGCTCCTCGTGCAAAAATGCTTCGATATCATGATATTGCTAATCAAAATTGAACAAATTTATGTCTACTTATCGATGAGTTTTAATATCTTTAAAAACCGAGGATGGGAAGCGTATATATAGATATACTCCGGCGGTAAGAGGCGCCCTCGCCATTCACAGCTGCCGTGCGCCTACTGCACGTGCACACATCGAAACCAACATATAAACATTCCTTCGATTTTTGGAAATAGTTTTTAACAGTTCACATTAACAAGAATAACAAGATTAATTAGATTAAGTTCTGATTAACAAGGAGTATTTTTATTTTGCTTTATTTTACCACTTGTATGCCAGTTTGGAATGCATTTGATTTTCTTTTCTTTCTGGAACTAATTAAAGCTTTTGTCGTATGTGGTGAGAATTTTCACCATCTACTTTATATTCATTTCTTTTTTAATCTATAAAAGATTTTGGTTTTATTGATATTTCTGATCGTTGGACATTTTATTATTGCAAATTATAAAAATAAAGTGAATCATTCGTTTTTTCCAAAAATATGATTGCAAGTATATTTTGCAGTAAATGGTAAATTATTTGTGGTCGCTAATCATCAATTTGTAATGGATTTTTGGTATTCGAAATGAAAAATTTTATTTGTGATCCAATGAGTACTAATAATTAATGATATTTCATATCGTTGTAATAAAATTATTATGAATCTGCAACGAGATATTTTAAATTGACGATGAAATATTTTTAATTTAATTCAGTAGGGTATTCAGTAGTAATGATGACACAAAGGAGTTCCTTTGAAGCGTTATTATGTTTAAATATATTTAAGCATGTTTTATGTTCATATTGTTGTAATAAAACTAATCTGAAGGAAAAAGGATACTCCAAAGGTTTGGGATTCCTTTTTTAAATAATATATCAATTTTACAAATGACATTGTTGCGACATTTTTTACACATATATTTTTGGCCGGTGCAATAGATATTAAACTAAATTTTAAAGAAAAGTTTTAAACAAGTGTTAAAGAATTTTATTCTGAGAAACGTGTTTCGAGCAACTTATGTTCATTGGCAGTACCGTGTATTTTTTTGTCAACGTACATAACTAGTGAACATATCTTAAAATAGAATAAAACAAGTAATGAAATGTAGACTATCAAATTATTAAAATTTCCATTAAAACTTGTCTTGGCTCCGAGTTCTAGCCCGCTGAAAATTTAGAATGCTTGTAAGAGTCTCGCGGTAGTTACATTCATTGAACGTGATTAGTGAAGAAGAAATCTGTAAATTTATAAAAATTCAGAATTTGTAGGACCGAGAAGGAACGAAATCTGAAATGTTTGGAACAGTCTTTAAGCAGTCGTTTTCGATTAATAAATCCAAAAATTTTCAAAATTTCGGAATTTATTAGAGCGAGCGTGCGCTGCAATTGGATACAAATTTAACACTTCCGCTATTTCGAGCCCCAAAATAAATTTTCACCGTAATAAATTGTGTCCATTAGAAAAAATCTAGAATTCTTAGAAGAGCCTAGTGGCAACCACATTCTGCTACTACTAAGAAATTATCAAATTTTTAAAATTTTTCAATTTGTTGGTCTGAGAAGAAACAAAAGCTAAAATGGTTGGAATAATCTCGTGGCAGTTACTAGTAGCTGAATGCATATTTAGTAATTAGTGAATAAGGAATCCGTAAATTTATAAAATTTCGAAATTGATTGGACTGAGAAGGAACAAAATCTATACTGTTTGGAAGTCTGAACAAGTCATATTCTGCGATTAAAACATGTAAAAGTTCCAAAAATTGGGGAATTTATTAGACAGAGCGAGCTACCTCTGAATTCACTATTCACTGAATTCACATGAAGTCACTATTCCAAGTTCAAAAAATACTCAGCGTAACAAATTGTATCTACTGGAAAAAAATGACTAGGTTAAAAAAATCGCGTTGCACTCACATTCTGTAAAAACTAACAATTATGCAAGTTTATACAATTTTGGAATTTATTGGACGAGATAGATCAAAATTTAGAACCTTTGGAAAAGTCTTGTCACAGTCACATCTTGTAAATACTATCAATTTATAAAATTCTAAAACTCATTTAGGGAACATCTTATACTTCCGCTGATTCAAAGTCGAAAAATAAATAAACACACAATTATGAAATGGTGTACATCCCAAAAACTCGGAACATTTGAAAGTTTCGTACCACTGTGGCTGCTATTAAATATCCATTACTACAAAATTTATAGGCTCGGTGATGAGCTTCCATGAAGCAAAATTTCAAAATTTCAATAATTCAGGCTCAACAAATAAATTATCATAGTGATTGTCAAATTATATCCGGAGGGAATTTTAAAAATTCTAGAAAACTGATAGGAAGAGACTTGTAGCAAAATTTGGAATTGCGCTTGAATTCTTGAAAATTTTCAAGAACTTACATTTTTTTTCAGTTTCACAATTAAAAAAATATGTCGATGTTTGATTTAAAGATTGAATAAAACATGGAAGCTCTTATTTGTCACATTCTATAGAGTTCCTATAATCTATATGAACTAAAGAATTTCAGACCGAACTTTTAAAATAACGAAAAAAAAAATATACGGGATAATTAAAACTAAGAACTAGGAAATGTTTGGAATATAAAATTTGTATGTAAAAACTTTTAATCCTCGATCTCGAAAAGCAAGTTTCGTCCGACTCTTAAACGACATTTCACATTCTAGCATATAGGTTTACATAAGTATTCACCTAGTTTTATTTCAATTACATTTCCATTTTCATCGAACATAATAATTTTTATTTGATTACTCCGAAATAGTTTACTATCTTGAAGTTTATCTAACTTGGAGATATGATTAAAATTCCTACTGGGTGCTTTAGCTTCAATCAATCAACTCTCGAATACATTCAAAGATATACTAATTTACGAATATATGTATAATTTAAATGTTTTAACAGAAGGATAACACCTGCTTGTAATATTTTCTTTCATTAAACTAAAGGGTGTAGAACGACTGCGCCTAATTAATCTCGCGAGAGTCTTTTTAGATTCTTGTTAAAGGAAAGTTAACATATGCAGACAAAAAAAGTATAACTAGGGTGATAAACTAGCACAAAAGACGATAAAGCGACATTTGATTTAAAACTGGAGATATATTGCTGTTTGTTATTGCGCAAAGGAGCAGGAAGTGAAACGTATAAATAGTAACAATATGCGATAAAGATTGGAAATAATTTTGGTATAAGTTTGTTTAATTTTTACTTTAATGATCCCTTCAACGAATTACATCTTTGTTCTAAAATTTATTGAGATTAGCCGTCTGTTAACACTAACAAGGTTAACTGGAAAAGTAATTGAAACAAAATTCTATGAAGAATTATATTACACTATATGCTAGAATGTGTAGTGCTGTTTAAGCGTCGGAATTGACGAAACTTGCTTTATGAAATCGAGAATTAATTATTAATTAAGGAAACCTTTTTGGATTAAATTTTTACGTACAAATTCTACATTCTAGATTTTAGATTTCTTAACTCTTGGTTTTAATTATCCCGTGATTGTTTTTTCGTTATTTTAAGGATTCGGTATGAAATTCTTTAATTTATCTAGATCATCGGAATTCTATAGATTGTGACAAATAAAAGTTTATATGTTCTATGGAACCTTTTAAAGTGAAACATTATTTTTGTAATTGTGAAACTGAAAATAATGTAAGAATACAGGCTTGATTCTAAATTTTCCTTGAAGTCTCTTCCAATCAGTTTTCTGGAATGTTGAAGAATCCGTGGGATTTTATCATAGACGTTACAGAGTTTTCGGGAGGAAACGCATTGCACCCGCTGTTAGTTTCGGAAGAGGGTTGATCCGTAGTGACCGCCGGGTTGCTCTCGGATGGTTTATCAACTAATAACTTTATCAGCTAATAACGTCCGTCATTAGGCGATAACACTTTCGTCCGTCCCCTAACTTCTCCCACACAAATTAAAGATTACGCATTCGTCGACTTTTAAAAAAGTGGTATAATTTGACTTATCTGAACATGTTTAAATGACACATTTACCTTCGATTGTGTCAAATTACACGAGAAACAGTACACTGTACACAGGCAGTTCCACTAGCGCTCAAATGAGCAAAACTCACACTTTTGCTACTCTTTAATGATACAGGTATTGCTGGCAAATCACTTTTAACTAGCTAAGACAGGCACGGATTCAGAAGCTGAACAAAATGGTACCACAAATATCAAAAGCGGTAGAATTAATTTAGAAAAAAAAATCGATGACAACTGAATATAAAATAAATCAAATGAAGTATCTGCTTTGGGTTGGATTTTATTCGATGACTAATTATATGTTTAATAATGTTTTAATAGGGTAATAACCCCTAATAGAGCTTTCTAAATGAAAATCTGTCAAATTCGACCTCAAACAAGACTATGAGTTCCATATGTGAAAATCCAGATTCACATAAATATGTTGATCTGAAGGTAGGTAATAAACCTTTATATATGTTACAAATAATTGGGTATGTGCCTGTTTTGTCTATTAAATTCCAAGCATCTAGACCTTTGTAACAGATTTTTGGTAAAACTCTTGTATCTCCAGCCATTTCTAATAACTCGTTTTGTAAGTTACACACTGAGCATAAAAGAGAGGGCTCCCGTTATTCACCGTATCATTAGTAAAAGTGTTAGTGTTGCTCATTTGAGCGCTAGTGGAACTGCCTGCTTTACGAATAGGGCAATTTAGTAGAAGTATCTGATAGCAGTTAGAATGTAGATAGTACTAATCACGTCACTTCTTTGAAAAACAATTTGTTATAATGCTATCAACATTATCGTTATCCCATCAGAAATAGTCCTTCATCCCCTCACACCGTCCCATATCGGCATATACGACATGTGTAGATAAATAACATAAATAGACGAATATTCAGAAAACATTCAGTTGATTTGAGGAGTGCTTATAGAAGTGTTTGCCTACTGAAGTGTGATAAAGTGCATATTGCAACGATTATTGAGGCATGACATTATCGTTGGTTATCACAGACTGAGGAGAACTCGTAGGGTTACTAGCTACTACGGGGCAAAATTTTTCAATATATTGCCTACTAGAATTCGGGAACTTCCAGAAACGCCATTTAAGGAGGTTATAAAGAAACATCTTTTGTGTAGATCCTTTTAGTCCTTGGACGAGTACCTCAGTAGTCAACTTGATTTGTAAATATGACTTGTGAAATTGATTTGTAATATATTAAAATTAATTTCTATTTGTAATATCTTTACTATTGTATTTTTTTCTTTCATTTTTGTTTTACAATTTTTATGTTATTATTAGTCTTTGTAGTCTAGTAGTTTTGCACACTTGCTGTAAAAATATTTGTATGATTGTTTATATACCTGACTACTAGTGTGGAGCTATATATATTGACGGGTATGAACACATTATGTGTATTAATATGAATAAACTACTATTACTACTACTACATATTAGCCTATTGCAGCCAATTATTTGTAACATATATAAAGGTTTATTATCTACCTTCAGTTCAACTTATTTATGTGAATGTGCAGTTTCAGATAGGAAACACGTTGAAACACATATGAAAGTCTCGTTTGAGATCTAATTTGACAGATTTTCATTTAGAAAACTCTGTAAGGGTTGTTACGTCCTCGTATCAACCTGATTTTGACGAACTAACTGTAATTTTGGGTTCCGCGCTTCCATGTCAAATGTATTAAGTATATAATTAGTCATCGAATGAAGTCCAACCAAAACAGATACTGCATTTAATTTATTTTATATTCAATTTTCATCGCTATTTTTCTAAATTAATTCTACCACTTGTGAGTAGGTGTTTTGCCAGTAATACTTGTTCCTTCAATCGTAAATCAAGGGATAACCATTTTGACTTTTTCAGCTAGTATAAATAGTAATAAATTAATTATATCATTACCTATAAACTAACCTAATCCTTTACTCAAACCTACCTGCCTCAAATTCGAAAAATTTCTGACCGCCGGGAGGGGTCCCGCTACATGATTGGCACACTCATCAGCGTGCAAATAAATTTTATAGTAATGGAAATTTAATAGCAGCCGCACTGGTACGAAATTTTCAAATATTCCAGGTTTTTGGGATGCACACCACTTGATAATCGTGTTTATTTGTTTTTCGACTTTGAATCAGTGGAAGTATGAGATAAATGCGCTTTAGATTTTTAGAAATTGATAGACTTGATAGTATCCACAAGATCTGATTGTGACAAGGCTATGTTCCAAATGTTCTAAATTTTGATCCTCCTCAGTCCAATAAATTCCAAGATTATATATACTTGCAGAATTTTTAGTATTTATAGAATGTGAATGCTACGAGACTTTGTTCCAAAATTAATCGAGATTAGCTCTTTTAACTTTGAAAGAGATAATTTATTGTTGGTCTAACGAACTTACAACCAAATTATAAATGCTTCTCGTAATGAATACGGCCTAATAATTACTATGCGCAAGATAAATTAATTGATTATAAACGATTTCATTGAGCATCACTAAACATAGCACTATCACCATCACCACCACCGGCTTCGACGACTTAGCGCGAACTGTCAAAATGAAGTGGAAGTTACTCACGGCAGAGCGCAGATATATATATGTATATATTCGTGATTTTTTTGTGAATATTTTCAATGCCCAAGGTCGCTCGATTGTTATATAGAAGAATATTTTACATAGTGTTTACAAAAGGTTATCTAAAGTGTCTAATTAAGTGATTAATTACTTTATTCGAAAAGAGTTACAGCCTAATCCACGTGGCGGTTCAAGTAAGGACTGCCTAATATACCTGGTAATTGTTTATATTTCAAGCCTACTAGAGTATGAATGTTGTGATTCAAGCACCAAAATGTGGGTCGTAGCTTGAATTTGACTGCTTCTAAGAACATATCGATACATCGTGTGATTCGTTTTACTTCAAGTATAATGAGTTGTTTTAACATAGAACGTAGGTCATAATGTGTTAATAAATAATTCATATTCTACCAAACAAGAATGTTAATAATACACTGGTACATTCTCTACAGCGATTAATTAATATCTTGGAATGTAATAAATCTGACTAATCCATTTTTGGAACTGAATTTCATCACGAACTTGAATGACAACAAATAAGGTAGGTAGACAATATTTTTCTAAATTAAAAAAGCACCTTACAAGCGTTTTTCATTTTTATCGAAATATCTATGATCGTTACGGATTTCGCAAACTTTCTGTAATCTTAATTGGTGAGATTATATTCAAGAGCTAAATATTGATTTAACGGTATTGGCTCCGATCGACGGAATAAATAGAAATGTATTTACCTGTTTTTTTTCAGGTTTTTCCTGGAGACAGATCAGATTTCGGTAATTCGATTATCCATCGTTTTCCTGTAAAAAATAACGCTTTAATGCAAATTTTGTAACTGATTAAACCACATTAACTTTCTAATCTAGTCTACGGAATAGCAATTAAACGGTTTATACTATCAAGCGGACCCAATGCGCGGACATATCGATTTCCGAGCATGCCTAAAAATCCCCTGAGAAAATCTACTTCAATTATGAAATATTTAATTTAGCAACAGTTTTAATTATAAATTTAATCTAATTTAAAGGGAATTTTTCTTTTCATTATTTAAATTATTACATGGCGTTTTTACAAGCAAAAAAGCTTACAATAAAATGTATCTATAAATGAATAAAAGTAATCGTAACTACAAATGCTGTTTTATTGTGTAACAGTTATTTTTGTAATCGAATGATTTTAAACTGTCCCCGTATTCCATTCTTCGTTTTTCGTCATTTTTATCTTATTCGGCTGACACCAACTAGGCCTCGCAATTTTGCCCGACATTCTAAAAATAGAACTTTATATAAACATTTCGAGAGCATTTGCAGCATGAAGGGACTCTGGAGAAAAGGGTTCGCCCGTGTCTGAATCTCTACGTACTAATCTACGTGAACACTTGTGTTAGTGTAACGCGCATGGTTCCTATGAAGTTTATAATACTAAACGAGCAGTTGGAAGAAACAACCAATTGCTAGATTTATCACTGAGCTATTCACTTTTCTACTGTTGGCCAACTAACTTAACTATTCAATTGGTAATTAACCATCGAGCAACCCTAGTCAGGAAAGCACCCGATAATGACAACACCGATTACGACCAGACTACGGTCGCCCCAAGGGAGGACCGAACATACCGATTTTGACGAAAACGCGTCCAAGGCGCTACCCCCGGTAGAGAGGTTCTGAGAGGAGCCAAGCTCCAGCAGATACCGCTCTTATCAGCATTGCACCCCGAGCCCGAGGTGGAACAACAAAGACACGCGACACACCCGGCTGGATCACGGTTTTCTGCGGTTTCCCGAAGTCTTCACCGAAATCGGCAGCATAGGGTACAGACAGCCACAGCTGATTCCCTCCACCAGGCCTCGCACACCGTGACGACGTGCCAAGCACTCTAAATGCACATATTTACAATGTATTATAAATATCATTTTATATTATGTATTTAGAAAGGCATGACATGTACCTACTTAGGAAATAAATATTTTTGAAGATGAACTAATATGGGTTGTTTGTGAATAAATTTGCAGGTTTCCTTCGAAGTTCAGATTGTTTTGAATGTTCCCCAGTTTCCTGTATTTTTCGGAACATTTTTCAAATTATGAACATTGACATACATTCCTGTATTTTTCGGAAGATTTTTCAAATTATGAACATCGACAAACCATCTACCCTATAGATAGTGCTCTTTTTACCGTATCTAGAAATGTTAAAAGTTTATAAGGAATTGTAGATCCTCCAGCTTCTTTCCAGGCCAACGAAAAAGGATTGTAACTGTACGAAATGAAGTTAAAATGTCTTAGGCATAAGACTGCATAGAAACGTTACTTGATTAGAAACTATCTTAGGTGGCTTTAAGTGACCCAAATTGGATGTGCGCGACCACCGCTCTCCCACCCCTACGGCTGCCGTAGCAATGGGTCTCCACCAATCCGAAGGGCACCCCCGCGGCGACCGAGGTATGGCTACCGGCTGCACGAGCCAGGAACGCCTGTTCAATGTCGAACTCGCTTGGTCTCCTCTGCATGCTAGGGTGGAACGTTGGTCAGATATTAGCGCTGAGAGAAGGAACTCACTTGGGGCTCTCTTTTGCTTCCTAGTGGAACTTAGGCTAGACCTTGACCTAAGGGAAGGTATCCTGGGCAACTCGGCTTCGTGGTGGGGACTGCTTTCTAGCGTGGAACTGTCTCACCGCGAGGGAGGGTTTAGTGATCCCGGGGATCCCGTAGGGTGGTCGCACTGCCGACGGCCGCCCACTTCTACTCCGGCTACTTCTTTCATTATTGTGTTACCTTCTTTCCATTGTAATTCGCGTAGTTGTTTTGTCTAATATTAACATATAACTTTTGTAATACATAGTGTAAGGTGAAACCTGTGTTCTTCTGTGCGCCTGATATGGGTGCCAGGGCATAGTGGCATCGAAGGGAACGAACGGCCTAGTTGACTGGCCCGGCGAAGGGCGGAAACTATCCTCGTTAGACCAGAGATGGCCTCTGGATTTACCAAGATGACTACAGTGGGACCTTTCAGAAGGCCTATAAGCGGAATTCGAAGAACACTGTAATCAGCAGGACCACCTCCGAGGGTTTTTATTGAGGGAACCGACCAGAGGAAGGCGAGAGAAGTACTTAGTTTAGGCAGGAAGCATATACGCCCAGTAACCGAAGTTCTGACCGGGCATTGGTCGCTGCACTACCATATGCACAATATGGGGCTGAAAGACGACTCATTGTGCAGGTTCTGCTAGGAGGAAGATGAAACTTCCTATCACATCTTGTGCGACTGCGAGGCACTCGCAGGGGCCAGGTGGACAACTTTCGGGGTAGACAAGATCTCCACGGAAGAAGCGAGGAACCTCTCACTAGGAAGAATAAGTACCTTCATGGGAAAAGTGCGACTAGGTTGAGACCTTAAGCGGCGGGGGATGACGCAATGGACTCTAGTTTAAGTGTCGCCTGAAGACACCCCAGTTTCTTTTATTCTAAATAGGCAACTCTATTGATCTGCCCAAAAATTTCGATCCTGTTATATTAAAAAGCGGAGTCCAAACAGCATTCGAGATTATTAATCAACGAAAGTTTACTGGAAGTGATGTAACTTTAACAGAAATGCTAAAAGCTTTAGGCGAGTGAGGGATATCAATAATTCATCAGATTTGCTGCAGAATTTGGGACACAGGAATATGGCTAACAGAGTGGATATACCACTTCATAAAAAAATATGCTGCAAAGAAATCTGCGACAACTACAGGACCATCGCTCTGATCGGTTATGTCAATAAAATAAGGCTGTACGTAATCCAGGAACGCTTTAAACCTTAAACCCTTCGAAAAATTCCAAATTTCGACTTTGTTCCAGCTAGAGGAATGAGATTATTTAGAATGATGAGATTCAGATGACTATTCAAAAGCATCTGATAAGGTAAAATGGGGTCCATTTTCGGTTTGTACTACGGGAAAATCGATATCAAAACTTCTCAATTTCCTCATATAATCAATCACCCTTACATTAATAACACAGCTTCTGTTAGAGTGAAGTATAAAATATCTACCAATTTCGGAATAGGAAAAGGAGTAGGACAAGGTTGTGCCCTTTTCCCATACTATTTAATGTTTACACAGGGAATGGATTATTTCGAATGTAACAGAGCACTGGTCTGGTGGAGTATCAATCAATGGTCGGACCACATCCAGTTTATGCGATGTCGATGATACCACTTTTTTGCATCTTCAGAAGAAAAAATGGCACAACTCCTCAGTTATCCAATATGTAAGTGAAGTGGCAGGGCTTAAATTAAATAGAGCGAAATGTTGTTTGTTGATTGTGACAGATCTGAAACATTATCGACAATTTTTACACAGATATATAGCGTCAAAAATGTGGTCATATATCTAGAAGCACGCGTAGAAAATAATGGTGTCTGCGAAGGGCAAGTGAAGGGGCGAACGGGAATGGCTAAATGTGCACTCTCTGGACTCACAAAGATCTGGAAGGAGCACAGATCATTCACGTTTGAGATAACATGCAGTAGAGGCATGCTACAAATTCCTTGGACCGTACATAGAACTAATGTCTCAATCCTAAGAGAACTAAACATAAACACACGTATAACAGACTTCTCCCTACGATTCAAAAACGTTATTGTTATATTCTTCGGTCATGTCATTCGGCGGGATGTTATAGAAAAACTATGCATTCACGGGAAAATTGAGTGTTAAAGTAACAGAGGAAGATCTTTAAATATATACATCGACCGAGTTAAAACACTCACGAATTTATCTGTTGGACACATTACGAGAGTTACATAGAAATTTCAGATTTACGAGAAACTGATGACTTTCCACCCCTTTTAGTGGCAATGGCTTTAAATCGAACCAGGTGAAGTAGAAAACTTATGTACATTTAAAAGATTTCCAGATTATCAAAAGTTACAAAGGCCATCTATAAATTATAAAAGGTCTCAATTGTACCATATGAACTGGAAATCGTATAGGTTTAAGTCTAAGACTGCCTAGAAACCATGAGTTGATACCATAGCTAGAGACTATAGCTTGACAAATAATTATTTCAGGTTGTCTTAAGTAGCCCAAATAGTGGTATTCAGAAACGTTCCTTAAGGTTTACAAATACATAAATCGAAACTTAAAACAATTCTGTTTTTTGTAACTAAAAATTTTTTTACGCCACACCATTCATAAACTACCCCTAGTGAAACTTTTTCTTAGATTTAAAAATTATGTGTAAAATACCTAAGAAAGCAAGAGTGCTCTCTAAAATATTTCTCATCTGAAATATCGAGGTTATGCTCAAATATGTTATATTTTAGTTTTAAAAATATTTGAAGAGAACGGCGCTTTGATTAATATCACAAAACTGAGCAGTACTACGATGATATCAAGAAATTCGACGAGATTTGGAGGAATCTATTGTCCAATGGATATTGCTCTAATGGAGCAACTCTTTCAGTACAACATTCATTTGCCGCTACCCGGTACTGGTTGTTAGATAGATATAACACCCATAACTTCCCAAATTTTTTTAAGTTTCATACTTAAGACCGCAAAGGTTCACCCAAAAGAGCAGGTGTAGATCACAAACAAGTGGGAATGACGCCTTATATAGCTTTAATGTTATAAATATAATGGCGAAATCTGTTGTGCAAAAATTCATGGGATACATGATCATAAATAATCCCAGATTTGTTATGAATTTGTGAACGTTTGTTATTAGTCTGTTCCTTATGTGGGGACTTTCTGTCCCTTGCAAGGTTCAACGTTCTCTTCAAATCTGGGAAGGGCGTCCCATGGTGAGTTGATGTATCGTTCTTGACGTTTTGAGTGGGAAAACATTCGGTAGAACCTTTCGGAATTTGTTTATAAGCGCCGTTTTGTCGAAACTAGCTTTGGGTTTGAAGAAAAACTGCAACGCCGGCTTGGTACACTGGGATCTATTGCACGAGTATCCTGCGATATGTGTCGCCAGATTTTACTGCCGAACCTTCAGCTAAGAGATGGACGCATTCGATAACGTGAAGGGCGAAGTGTTTCTTAAATTCACCCACAAACATCACCGCTGTGTAACATAAAGGGCCACAGAATGGAGGCATGATCCCCGATTTTGTTCTGCGTCGATCAAACCTGGGCGCAAATATGTTTTCGACCATCAGGATTATGAATTTGTAGGTTTCAATCAGCGCAACCCCCGACCAGGGGCTAAAATTCTCAAAAAAACCGATAATTTTTTAGTTTTTTTGCGATTTTCTCAAGAACTAAAAAAGATATAAAAAAACTTGACCAGCGTGTTCCTCGTGTAAAAATGCTTCGATTTCATAATATTGGTGATCAAGATTGAACAAATTTATGTCAACTTATCGATGAGTTTTAACACTTTATAAAACCAAGGATGGGAAGCGCATATATAGATATACCCCGGCGGTAAGGGATGCCCTCGTAAGTCACAGCTGCCGTGCGTCTACTGCACGTGTACACATCGGAACCAGCATATAAACATTCCTTCGATTCGTTCGAGGTTCGAACAGTTCAGATTAACAAGATTGTTTCGAGCAGTGCATTTTATTAAAAAAAAAATGTTTCTATTGTTCATTGATATTTAAAAGAGGCTGTAAGAGTTGATTGTAAATAAAATTGTGTTTACAATAGCCATATATGAAAAATTATATTTATCTTATATACAAATGTACATTATATATATCTTATATACTTATTTATTTTATACAAATACAAATATTAATTTGAATACGATGGTTGTTAAATTGCCGAAAAACAGTAGAATATAATTTTTTCCAATCCTCAACTGATTTTACAAAGATATATATGTCGTCCAAGATATGTATGTTGTTCCAAGTATGTCGAAATTATTAGAAAGTGATTCTTTGATAGAAAATCAAAAACAAATGTTTTGAAGGCCCGAACGCTGTTAATCCATGGACGACGTAGGCCCTCTGCAAGTTCTTAGTTGTCTGTGTCGTAGACAGGTGGACTTAAGTTAAGGCCTCTCAGGCAGTTTTGTTGTTTGAATCCTTCAGGCCGTTCTGTACTATTACTCTTGTTCACATTTTCATAGGTTTGGCGGACCCCGCGGTATTCGTTTTCACTCTTTTTTTGAGCGAAAAATCACATGAAATGTACTGGTGCGGTGATCTTTCTTTCTTTTCTTTGTAATACACGTGTTTATTTTATTAGACTAGTTCTTACTATTTTATCGCTCTTGAGGGTACTTAATAAGCGTTATAGCGTTCAGCGAATCGCCCGCAAGATCGGACCGCTTTTTTCAGTTATTTTGAGAGTTCTTGAAAAGTTTCAGCAGTCGAGAGTCGTCATACTCTTGACTGTTATTTTGTTTAGTATTATAACGAGAAATCAATCAAAGCACGTAGCAGTATTTTCCATGCAAGTTCCCTATTTGATGCATAAAGTGGACATATCTGATTAATGCGACATGACATCAAATAAAAGTTTAACGTCCTAGCAATTCAGCTTATTCGGTGAAATTGATTTAATCGCACTATTTGTACATTTGTAGACAAATGCCAACCACTTTATGGTCTGAACTTCCTTATTTGGTAACAGACAATAACTATTTTCCTTGGAAATTAGTTTTGTGTCACATAAAATAAGCATTAAATTATTAATACAAGTAACGCAGTTTGTTTCCCAGCATTGATTACAAATACAACTATTATAACATCATTTAAAAACAATGATTTCGTTTCAGATTCCACCCACATGTCGTACTTGACGTTATTATACGAAAATCATCTGTTACGTATTTATATTGGTGGACGTACGTAAAAAGCTCTAAATACATGCCGTATACGTACGATGCAGTGCTGACGTATATTATGATGTTGAAGTAATTCGATCAAAGAATAATAAATAATGTTCATTTAAGCGTATAAGCTAAAAAGTCTTAAAATACACGTGTTGAAACGAATTGAGTTGAAACAAACAAGAAAATAGTTTAATTATTATTATTTTGAGAAATTGGAATTTTTGTATCGCTCCGTTTTATTGACCTTGATAGTTTGTTAGCTATCGAATTACTTGTTTGGTTGGTTGTCTGTAAAGCACAGAGTTGATTGCAATTAATTACTACCGGTGCGGTAGCGCCACCTGCTAATTCTCTCGCAAATTATTTTTTAAATTACCGCAGACTCTCATAATTACGATAACAGTCGCGAATATTATTCGTTAAAGACTTACGGTCTTATTCATAAACGCATTTGAACGTTAAAATGCGTTTATAATGTATTTCGCAGATGTCACTACAGGGTCCTGTTCCATGTATTCTTAATATGGAGGTAACTATAGTTACCTTATTGAAACACATTCTAAACGCATTTTAAGCTAAAACCCACTTTACCGTTAATATGCGTTTATGAATAAGATCGATAGACATTAAATGCAAATTACGCACTTGTGAATTCGTATATTTTGGAACGACTGATTGAATTAAATCGCTCGAATTGTTTAAATAATTTGAAACATCTACGTAAGAGTTTATTTTCCTTTTTTATATGAACCGCTGAAAGTGAAACGATACATTCAACAATTTACCGTCTCGTATAGTAAAGTACTACTTCCGGTCACGTAATAGTTTATTTACTTGACGTCACTTCTGGTTGGATTAGCATTTTGAATTATTGTTTTCTGGTGTCGCACCCGTGTGGTCTTTGCGGGACATATAACGCCGATCTCGTCGAAATTAATAGATAACAGTAGTTTCATTTAAAAAAGATGTTTTTGTTGGTGGCCATTGTCGCTTGTTAATGACGATATCCATATGAAGCAATTAACGCGTCACATTAATGACTTCTTGCAATTAAGATTACTTAAGGCCGAGCGTCTTAAAGTGTTGATTCACTTCAACCTGTCACGAGCTGAAAATATCTCTATTTACATATGTTATACAGCGTTATTGATCGGACAGAATCCCATTTTTAATTTGCAAATAAAAGATAATTTCGAAGGTTTCGTAATGTAAAAGTACGCGCACGACCTACTTAAGATCGACGCGTTGTCCTTTGACTATTATTATGTCCCACAAGAGCCGTAGTTTCATTTTTAAGGTTAAGGCCGACTAGCTCGTTTTAAATGTATTTTTGTAGTTTTCCGGAAATGTAATAGGAACTAATTTAGCCGTTGACATGGACGTGGACGTTACCTTGGTAACAATTAATTGATGTATCCACTCACTTTCGATTTTTCTGTATTTGATATATTTGCACAAGTAAGCGAGCGCACTTTAATTAATAATCATCCGATAAACCTTTTCGTGGGTTTCCCGCTCTCGTATAAAAATATAATCCCATTTCGTCCACCTTACGCAAGTACATAAATGTTCCGCAATAATCGTAAGAATTCATTATCTTCCCCCTTAATAAAGTTAATTAACTCGTTACGAGCATTCAACCTTCTATAATAACAAATCGCGTTATAAATAACTAAAGCTGTTAATGCTAGTATTAACGAATAATTAACTAGGAGGAATTAATATCGTGTCGGGAATAAAGTCCAGACATGCAATTAAATGCAATCGAACCGGTTACAAATTGTTCAGGAATTTCTTTAAATTAGACTTACCCGATCTGATTTTAAAGTGTTCATATGGCGGGTTAAGTGTGTTTATACAAAACTTCCCTCTGAATAATATTTACGTATCGTATCGATGTTACTAGAACGGTTGGTATTGGAAAGTTTGCTATTCGTCATACTCGCTACAATCTCACAATTTTCAATTGTTTTGAAACTTGATTTAATAATTACACGGTACAGATACAAAGATTAAATAAAAAGATAAGATTATTGTGTCTGTTATTACATCTTTTCAAAATACATAGGAGAAGCGATTCACGATTTTGAGTGTGAACAATTTATATGATTTTATTGCGGTGGAAAATCCAATCCAAAATTTATTTTTATTAATACAAGACAATGCGATCGATTGTGAGTCTGCAGCATGGACCAATGATTTTAAAATTCGCTTGACCCAACCCATTATCAGTTTTGTAGAATTTTAACAGAATTTTCTTAGTTAACATGATTATATTACGGTAAATCGATATCAGGGAAGGGATTTGATATAAAACACTCGAAACACTTTTACGTTTTATAAAATCGCGCTCAATGAAGGACTTCCGGTGATATATGTGTGGAGAAAGCAAGGTAACTTACTAATATAAATATCACTAGAGAAGATAGATACATTAATTCGCGTTAAATTACATAATGATTAATAACGTAAAAATCGGAAAGGTCGTTAAGTTGGATAATTTCATATACAACAATGAGTCCGAATTGAAAGTACTTTATCCGCAATATTAGTAATTCCATTAATTGCAATGACTATGAATAGTGTTGCACTAATAATTATGAAACCTGGAATTGAGGTTTCAGAAAGTATATAACTATATAAGGCAGGTATTTGTAATTTCCACCATGGAAATGTAAATCAATCAAATATGTATCAATTATTGCAAGTACGACAAGAATTACAATAAAGCACTCCCATAAAAATTATTACAACTCTATAGCTCGCTGAAATGTCTTTTAAGTAATGAATTATATTTTTTAGTTAAAATCAATTGTTCGGAAATGAGCGTGGAAATGCGTACCTGAAACCGTAAGTGATGTCATCAGTTGATAAACTTTTAAAGAATAGCTGGGAAATGTATAATACTTCGCACCACAGTTCTCAGTTTTATTTAGCATGATTGGGTCTAAGGGCCATTTTTACTAGATTTTAGATCAACTTATATTTTTAGGAACTCTTCGGCAATTTATCGAATAAGACAAATTTAAAGAAATGTGTCAGTAGTTTTGAGAACTTTGAGACACTCACGGAAACCTAAAATAATTATTATTTAAGCTGTAAGGTTTCTAGACCAATCCTAGAGGTTTTCAACTTCATTTGGTTTAGTTAAGTTCAAGAGTCCATTTTCGTTAGACGGGAAAAAAGTGGGAGGATCCTCAATTCCTGTTAAGATTTTAACATTTGTAGACATGCCAAGTTTCGTAATTTAAAAAAGCTTTAAGAAATTACAGAAAAGTGAAAACATTTAAGCCAATCAGAAAAAATTTGACTAAACTAAACCTAGCTGTTCTGAACTTCATTTGGTAAATTTGAGGCCCAGAACATATTTTCGTTAAACAGGAAGAAAGTTTAACATTTGTAACTCCCATCTTGGGATAATGGTCTTTTCCCTACAAGCTTTGTTTAGAAGCAAACTGTATTATCCAATATATTTCTTAAACTATACTTTCAACGTTTGTAACTCCCATCTTGGAATATCGATCTTCTTCCTACAAGTTTTGTTTAGAAGTAATAGGTATTATTGAATATATTTCTTAAACTGTACACAGTAGTTTTCAACTTCATTTTATACGATTAAATGCATTTTTTATGGATTGAATAAATATTATTAATATACCCTCAATTTCTCGTAAACCTGCAAGGTTTCTAGGTAACTTACGTCAGTTTCTGGAATATGCGAAACCTAAGGAATTGAGACCGCTTTTGGAAACTTTGAAACACTCCAGGTAATCTGATATATTCATTAATCAAGCTGTAGGTTTCTAGGGTAAACCCTTTATTTTTCTTTTTTATCAGACATAAAGAAAGATCAAATATCTTCAATTTATGGTTGTCTTTTAACACGTGTAGAAAGCTTTTACCAAATTTTAAAACATTCACGAAATTACAGAGAACTGTATAAGCAATCTGCATTAGAATGTACCCTTACCTACCATACTTTATCATACCGTACCTTAAAATGAGTAGGTACATTTTTTTTAATTTTAATTAGTACGATTTAAACCCATTGTCACTATAATGGATGAAAACAGAAAGACTTTTAATTTCTCGAAACCCTCCAAGGTTTCTTAGTAAACCTCAACAAGTTTCCACGAGATAAGAAACCTAACGAAATGTGGCAAGAGTTTTGACAATGTTGTGACACTCTGGGCAATCTGAGACAACTATTAATTAAACTATAAGGTTTCTGAGTTAAACCTAGACGTTTTTAACTTGAATTGGTACAGTTAGGTTACAGTCAAGAGAACATTTTCATTCGTTAGGAAAAATGTTGGAGGATTCTCAATTTGTGGTAAGGTTAGATTAGGTTAAAAATAAGGTAAAAATTAGAAAACTTTCAGGAAATTACGGAGCACTAGGATTATTCGAGGTAATCTAAGATAAATTCAAGGAAACTTCCATAAACAACCTGTATTAGAAAATTTCTCTAAATTTTGCACAACAGTTATCAACTCTATCTGGCATGTCTAAAAGCCATTGTGACTAGAAGGGATTAAAGTCAGAGGACGTTCATTTTCTCGTAAACTTTCTAGATAACCTTTCCCAATTTCTTTCTAGAATATGAAGAACCTAAGGACATCGGCCAAGAGTTCTGAGAACTATGGTACACTCGAGGCAAGCTAGATGTTTATTAATCAAACTGTGAGGGTTCTGGGGTAAAGTTAGGAAGGATATATCAACCTACCTTCACGTTTTGCAAACTTCTAAGATTTCTGTGTATGAGACCTAAGGGAATTTTACATGAGTTTCGAAAACATTGAGACGTTCAATACAACATGAGATAAGGATTAAAGAAGCTTTAGCCTTTATAGATAGTCTTAGACCTAATCCTAAAAATTTTCAACTTTCCTTCGTAAATTCGGACCTAAAGACCTAAAGACCCATTTTCGTTAGTCAGGATTGTGAAGGATCCTCAATCTATGGTAAACTTTGGAGGCAGTCTCTGCCTAAAATTTTCACAATTTGCAAAAACTTTAGAAAACTACAGGGGACTGTGAAGCATTCAAGTCCGTTGGAGTTCTTTTTAACGAAATCCGCAAGAATGTAAAAACCTGCAAAATTTTAACAGAAACTAATTTTTAAACTGTACACGACCGTTTCCAATTTTTCTATGCGATTGAAAGTTATTTTCTTTAGAAGAGATGAATGTTAGAATACGTTAATTTACTGTAAATCTGCAAGATTTATAGGGAAACCTTTGCCAGTTTCTGGAATATGAGAAACCTAGGCATTTAACAGGAATTTTGGAAACTTTGGAAGATTTAAGAAACTCTGAGATATATATTCATGAAGCTGTGTTTCTATGCAGTCTTAGGCGTAAACTTAAATGTTTTTAACTATATTTGGTGTAATTAGACCCTACAGCCTATTTTCGTCGGTCAGGAAGAAAACTGAAGGATCCTCAATTCCTCCAATTTTCAAAATAAGCAACACCTTCGAGAAACTACAAAGAAGAGCATTCCCGCCAATCTGAGTTAATTTCAAGAAAATCTATAAGAATCTGCAAAGATCTTACAAAATCTGTTAGTTAAACTATATGCAACAGTTTTCAACTTTATTTGATGTGGATGAAATTTATTTCTAATAGAATGTGAGACTTTCTTAGAGATTCTTCGTAAAGAGATTCTATAGCCTCAACGCTTCGCTAAAAGCTAGAACATGAGGAACCCAGGGAAAAATTAGAAACTTTGGAAACATTGAAAAACATTCAAGAAAACCTGAAATAAATATTATTATAGATATAAGGCAGAGAACCTCTATTTTAAGCTTTAAGGTTTTCAACTTTATTTGGAAATAGTTAATTCTTAGAGCCTATTTTTATCAGATAATATAAAAGTAAGAGAATCTCCGCGGTAAACTTTCGAGATTTTTCAGAATTTTCGGACTTCGGAAAACCTGAGAAAACCGTAATAAATTTGAGAAATCAAGAATATTGGACTGCCTTGCTTGTGTATTGTGCTTCTTCAGGTGGTAAAGCCAGCTTGAACAATTTTGCCAATTTAAAAAAAAAAAATGACAATCCGGTTGTGGGGTACAGTCATAGATTTTATTTATATCCAACACTTACCTCTGATGATACACGAGTATAAAACATGTAAGTAATATGAATTAACGTAAGTATCGATAACCGTCACGCAAATACAAGATTAGAAATATTATATAATGCACACTGGTGGAAGTTACCAACTCTATGACGGATGAATAAGTAAAAATTGGATTGTCTTACCACAAAATATGTTGCAACGATTTCAGATCCTGCGTTTAAAAGATGAATTCTATTTATACACCAATATTTCAATCGACAATAAAAACTGTGGGAAGAAATTAAGAATGTAGTACTTATATACTTGAATCTTTTTCGTGGCTGATTGTCGCAACATCTCTGCTTAAGTACTTTGACCGAAATGTGTAAATAAAATACCAATTCCACGTCCTACAATTAAAAGTGAAACTGATAGTTTAAATTTTGAAACACGAATTTTTGGTATTTTATAGTATTTTATTAGACTGTGCATACTTTGATATGAATACAAAACAAAGCAACAGACAGAAAAAATATTTCAAAAAATAATTTCTCACTTAAAATTCTCGACTTTTCCAAATGAACAGTAAAATAAATCCATTGTGATTAACCGAAAAGTTCGTTGTTGTTACATTATTTCGATTAACAGGAAGTGCATTTAATGACACTGCACTCTGCAACGCTTCTGCCCAAATAAGCTATTTTTAATCGGCATAATTGCAATTAGTCTATCAATTAATGAGTAATCGTTTCCTCTTACCTTCCGTTATCAAGCCCCTCTGGGACGTGTTATGGCGAATCGTCTGGGACCCAATTGCTAGGTTTCCATCTATTTATCTGGAACAATAAACTACAACTAAACAGTCCGCATGTTTACAAATCGCGCTTTAACCAACAACTGATTAAAATGTAAAAGCGTTTGTTGCCGGCTTCTATCGGAAGCGTTTTGTTGAGGAGAGGAGAGCGAGTGTGAGAGAGAAAGAGGGAGAGGAGAGTGTCAAGTACGATGCGATGTAGCGTTGAACAGCATCGCCATAGGCTCGATTTCCAGGAGTATGTTCTATTTTAAAAACATGTTTGCTTCAATTTTTAAACTTATGCATATTGTATGAAAAGAAAACTCTGACTGATTTTGCACCAGTAAGATGCACAAAAGTGAAACTGCATTCTCATTCCAAACTGAATATAAGGAAACAAAAAAATAATAGCAACGTAATGTAATAATAGATATGATAAAAAACAACATAATAACAACATTCGCAACGACTCCACTACTCTTCTATTATGAGATGATTTCTCATTAAAGAGTTGAATTGATGAGCTGTGGTTTAAATTTTTTTGGATATTTTTGGATGCAAATAAGTGAAAGCCCATTAAACCACCTTATATAATAAACATTAAAAATATACCTAAAAGCTAACTTGACAATGTTGCGTAAATGCAGTTTGAAGGAGCCTCTGGAATAAAGAAAATATTTTCTATAGAATATTGTTTAAAAATATAATAGCAACTGTTGTATCCTCAAGTACGTTTTGAAGCTACAAATATATGCCTTCGCAAATCCGTCTAATAGTTTTTGCTATAGAAAAACCCAAGTTCCCACCTTGAATAAAATAAAAACAAATTTGATGGTTATGAGAATCTCCTGTTATAATGCAAATGAATTGATTGCACGCACGATTGTATCCCTGTTACACAGCGGTAAGATATATTTTTAAAATCAATGTTATCGCCCGCAAGGACTTGTTTAATTAGTGTTATGTACATGTATATACGCTAACGTGATTTAATAATGTTAATATGCTCCTAAGATTTGGAAAGGAAAGTCTAAATTGCTACTTAATTTCGAAACTATCGCATTCACCCATCGTTGAACAACAGGTCGAGGATCGAGCAATTATTTTGTACTTATTTTTACGCAAACGCCGATTTCGAACAGCATGTACACGTAATATCTTATTGAAAACGGGAGTTCAACCGTGTGGAACATCGTCATTTTGCAACTGGCAGAGAGAGGTTTATAATTAGACTTGGAGCCAGGACATCAACTGCTGCTCCTGTACAAAAGGGATGCAACGGGTCAATCGTTCGACTGGTCTTTGTAGACGATCACTTGGATGGGTCTACGGAAGTGTTTTCCCACACGGGCCTTTTTCTTGGAGGCTGAAAAAAGAAAAAGTGAATTCAAAAAGTTGATTCAAATGGTAGATTTGGAAATTTCGTGGCGATATGGTAGATCTGTGAGGTCATTTTAGGAACTGTTATGAAGTCTCGATTTGCTAGTCCCAATCGTTTTAACTTATTAAATAACTCGAAAATTAAACGTCTTACTTTTAGCACCAGGGAATTATCCCCTTTCGTTAGACTATGAAATTTTGAAATTCCAAAATTGGCCAAATTTTGGCAAAAAACTCGATGGATAAAACCTCCCTTTTTGAGTCAAAGTCGTAAGGTACATTAAGAGGATATAATTAGAGGTAACATATATACCTCGTAAGAGACATATAAGAGGATTAAGAGGAATATAAGACAAATGCTTATGGTTTAATTCGCCTCGGTCCGAAAAATTCTCGGTGTGAAAAATGGACGTTTAAAAAAAATAAGAAAAGTTTTTCAAAAATGAAAACTCTAGAAGTAATTGCTTTACGAATCAAATCGTACACATTTGTATCAGGGACTGGGAGCCCCTTCGTTTTCCGCCGAACAATTGAACATACAATTTTGAATGGTTCTTAATAAAAATCGCACCTTTGTTAATTTTAGGTGGAAAAATGATTCTCAAATTTCAGTATGAAACTCGGGGGGTAGGTAGATAAAACGATTTTATGAGCATGTTGCAGCTCGCTGAGTGAAGTTTTTGAGATATGGGGATTTTTTCCAAAAGCCACGATCTAGTTTTTTAATAATTAATGATTCGGAAAGTAAGTGCCTTACAAACGAAGTTGTAAGTTGAAGTTGCAGTTCATTCATGATTTTATACAATATTAAAACTCATCGATAAGTTGACATGAATTTGTTCAATTTTGATCAGCAATATCATGAAATCGAAGCATTTTTCCACGAAGAACACGCAAGTCTATTTATTTTTGATATCTTTTTTAGTTTTCGAGAAAATCGCAAAAACTAAATACGTGTCAGTTTTTGTGAATTTCATCCCTCGCCGGAGGTTGCGTCGATTGAAACTTACAATTTCGAAATCCTTGGGGTCGAGAACATATTTGCGCCCAGGTTTGATCGACGGCGGAAAAAATCCATGATCAAGTAACCGATCATGAACAACTTCTACGCGGGCCTACCCATCTAATAAAAACGTAAGTAAATTACTTCTCATTTCCCATCAAATAAACAACTACTTCTCAAAGTCTCAGATTACCTCTCACAGCAAAAACAAAACCATTCAACGATAACGACATTGCCCTACCCCACTTGAAAGTTTAAGTGCTGAACTTGAGCGTGAAATTTGATACTTAAAAAAAATCTTTAGTGGAGCTAGTTCATGCTTATTGCTGATAAAGGTCTGTATTTGAGATGCGATTGGGTTTAAAGTCGAATTTTTGCATTTAATTTTGATGCGTTATGAGTTAAATTTATGTCGAACAGAATTACACTTCTGAACCCGGTGAGTTAAGTGTATGTCACTGTATGTTGAGTGTATATCAGACAGAATTTCACCTCTGAATTCAAGTTTTCTTGTAATTAACAGTAAAGTGATGAATTATGTTTCTTTCCTTTAAACTCATTTCATTTTATATGTAGATCAGCCTCAAAAAAACTATAGAAGGAAAACTCTCCTATTTTTGCAATTTCAGCTGACTTCGATGCGAAGCGAGGACGCTTGGATTACAAGATGGCCGTGTTAACTACGTATCAGATTTTCTCACTCAGATCATCGCGAGACGCGCAGGTTGGCCGAATTTTAGTTCAAGTCGAGGCCCGACTTTGGGAAAAAAGTATTTCTTGAATTTTTTTTTATGAAACTCCAGGGGTAGATCAATGAAAACCTGTTGCTGAGATTGAAGTCCGCTGAGCCTAATATTTTTAAAATGAACTACTTTTTCAATAATTAATAACTCGGAAAACAAGTGCCATTCGAACAAAATTCGAAATTTCACCTCGGCATCATTCAATCGCCTTTTTTCTTTTATCACTAAAAAATCGAAATTCCAAATTTGGACAGTTTTTGGGAAAATTGCATATGGATCGAATTTGAATATATGGATGTAAGGATTTGGTTGAGCCAAAAAAGTGAAATTTCATACGCATTTTAGTATGAAACTTTCTAAATAGGTTATTGAGATGATATTATAATCTTGAATCTGTTGAAGCCTAACAATTGTTCAGATATCGAATTTTTTTCAAAAATGAAACAATTTTCTCACTGATTAATAACTCGGAAAATAAGTGCCACAAAAACGAAATTCTTTAACTTTTGACTTCAGGAAATTGTCCCTCTTTTGTTTCGTTTCAACAAGCTATTACCATTACTTTCGAAATACCCAAAATATCCACTTAAGAAAAACGTAGAATATGATTTATTTTAATTATAATTTTGGTCACGAAAGCATCGCCAGAGTAATTTTCACACTTCTGACGTTAGAAACAATTTCCTTTTAGTTGTCAACGAAAACTATAAATTCGAAATCTGGTTGGTTTTTGGGAAAAAGTTTAGAAAGGAAAAAAATCTTTAGAGGGCGAAAAATAAACATTGCAATTTTGCCACAGACATTAAAAGATAATTGAAGTGGATGATTTAAAATCCTTGCCCAAATTTCACTTCGTTGGTTGCCATATTTACCAAAATATCGAGTTTTTCTCTAAGGAAAAAGAAAATAATTCAAAAATTAGCCTCTCAAAAATGAAAGATTTTTCGAATACCTTTTGATTTTCGACATCAACCAATGGTCCCTTTTCATTTACCATCGAAATTATGAAATTTAATTATTGAAATAATTTTTGCAAAAATCAAATAACTACGGGGTACTATAAATAAGGAGTCAAGCGGGCCTTTTAAGACTTAAAATTAAATTTATCTTGGTTGGGGAAATATTTGCGTGATATTCATATTTATTAGAGGAAAGATATGATCAAAAAATTATATTTTGAAATGTGAATGGAATTCAGAGTTTTGTAGTTTCGTCATCAGATTCTCTCCATCCCTTATTATTAAAAAAAAATATCAGAATTTAGAGGAATGGGAAGATCGCATGTGGCAACATTCAAAATAATATTTAGTAATAAATACCTATATACCTAATAAAAATGTAAATACCTATAGTAGCGTGGGAAGAGAGGGTGATTTGCGGGTTCTATGTTTTAAAAATTTACATGTTATACGAGCTATTAAATAAGAATTTGAAAATATAACCAACATAGAAACCCACCATGGTGCACGATATGAATTATTTCAATCATTATTGTAGTATTATTATTACACACTGAATTAAAAAAAATCAGTTACTCCTCTAACCTCCATCTCCCTTTACATATCCATGCGTGGCAGTTTCAAAAATGGCAGCCTGAGCGTACAAGCCACTCTTCTCCCTGATCCAATCCAAGTATTCAGAGACGTCGGTGTACATGCCCAAGAGTCCAGGAACAGCGCAACGGAACCCGAAGGATACAATTCCTTAAAATAAAATGAGTTCCCAGGAAATAAATCTTTTCGTTTAACGTTTCTAATAAAAGATAACTAATTAGTTCGATTGATAACGTAAGGAACAAATATAGGGTATATAAATAAGTTCTCACCGTTTTCAAGAGATGGCTCCACTGACAAGATTACTTTGAAGTCATCAGATGTAAGATGCCATATAGAAAGTTTAAACACCTGGCAACAACATAACCTTAAAATACTATTATCTTTGTACTGGTAGTATTCATTTTTTTGTTCGAAAATGTCGAGTTTTCGACGAGGACGAGGAAGTTTTGATTTATTTATTTCATTTAGAGAAATCTGCTGCTGAGGCGCATCGTTCTCTTGTAGAAGTTTACGGTGATGCTGCTTTAAGTGAAAGAAGTTGTCGTGAATGGTTTCAAAAGTTTAAAGACGGCAAGTTTTGACGTGGAAAATAAAGAACGAGAAGGAAGGCCAGTCAAGTTTGAAGACGCTGAGTTAGAGGCATTATCGGACCAAGACTCATGCCAAGCTGAAGAGCAGCTTGCAGAAAGCTTGGGTGTGACTCAGCAAGCGATTTCAACCGTCTCAAGACCAATGGTATGGTACAAAAACAAGGAAATTGGGTTCCGCATGAATTGAAACCCAGAGACGTCGAGCGCAGTCTTTTCACGTGCTAACAACTTCTCCAAAGACAATGTCGAAAGAGTTTTTTGCATCGAATAGTGACGGGGGATGAAAAGTGGATCCACTACGACAACCCAAAGCGTAGGAAATCGTGGGGTAAGCCCGGCCATGTACCAACTTCAACGACGAAACCGAATGTTGATGGCAAGAAGTTAATGCTGTGCATTTGGTGGGATCAGCTCGGAGTAATCTACTGCGAACTACTCCAGCCTAAGGGACCTATCACTGGAGAACGTTATCAACAGCAACTGTTGCAACCGAGCAGAAAATTGAAGCTTAAACGCCCCGAATATGCCAAAAGACGTGACAAAGTGATTGTTCAGCAAGACAACGCTCGACCACATGTTGCAAAAGTCGTCAAAGATACTTTCGCAGGTTTACAATGGGATGTCTTACCCCACCCGGCGTATTCACCAGATATTGCTCCTTCGGACTACCACCTGTTCTGATCGATGGCTCACGCTCTGGAAAAGCAACACTTTAATTCTTACGAAGAAGCCAAAAATTGGGTCGATTCATGGGCAGTCTCAAAAGATGAAGATTTTTTCGACGTGGCATCCGAAAGCTGCCAGAAAGATGTCAAAAAGTAGTAGCTAATGACGGACAATATTTTGAATAAAATTTAATGTACATTTTTTTATAATTTTATAATCAATTGATAACTTTTTATAAAAAACGGCGGAAACTTATTTGTATCACCAATATTTAATAAGTAGGACGCGAGTTCAGGTTATTTAGTTTTTAGAAAATATTACTGTATTTGTTATTAGTTGTATTATTAATATTAGTCAGTATGATTTGCACGTTGTGTTTACCTATTAGGATGAAAACACCATCAGAGTTCATTGCTTGAAACGGCCCCCCGCTGTCTCCCTGAAATCAAATTGTACTGCAGTATTTTGAAAAGATGAAAATATATTGCAATATGAAATTAGTTAAAAAAATCAAATGGCACCTGCGTTGCTTTATTAACTTGTAGCAATATTAATTAGTTTCCTTACAACAAACGTTAACCTTCTTAACTTACCAACACCAAACTTGATGTAAAAATAAACCTGGTATAATATTTTATTACCATAAAAGGTAACACAATAATTAAAAAATAATATAGTAACTCGACATGCAGACTAATTACCTGACAGGTATCAATCCCTCCTTTAAGGTATCCTGCACAGAATGCATTTTTAATTGAACTCGCGTCGTTTCCTGTACTATTAATCATATTGTGGCATTCCGTGTCGTTGTATATTAAGAGTCTCGCCTCGTGTACGGTACAAGGCATGGCACCTTGGAACCTTAACACTCCCAGACCAGGGACGGTACCTTCTTTTAGTTTAGGAGTATTAAAGTTCATAACTGGAAAATAAAAATAACTTTAATGTGCTTTGATATTCTTAAATGAACTTCGAATTAACTAGCTAAAGCCCGGTTTATTCATCTTACAGTGAAGTGTCAAGTAGCTACTTGGCCAATAAGGTTACTGGAAACTGTAACTCATTTTGCGTTTATTCGTCTTAGCTGAACAGTAACTAACCATTGAGTTACTACTCACGACAAAAAACATTTTGGGAATCAAATCTGGACTGGACATAAAAATCAAAGTTGAAATGTACAACTGCTCGTTCTATGAAATGGCATTTGTGCCCGATTATTCGTAATCACAAGACACCCTTAACTCTGTGTTCATTATACATAGCGAGACGTTAAAATCGTTATGTATTCAATCGTCGTATATATTACTGCTGCTGAAACAATTACCCTTAGTGCTAACGACACTCTGCATTGAAAATCTTGTGATAAAATGGGAAATCGTCTTTTGATATACCAAAAGTCCTCTCCACAATGTTTCTAGTACGAATTTGTGCCTCATCAAACAAAATGTCATCTTCAGTTTGTGTCATAAGTTGTTACCGACTGCTTAGTGAGCAGTAAATTAACTTGATAAATTAAATTTACTGTCTAGGTCAAGGGTGTCCACTAACCGTGTTTCCCGAGCTCCCGGGAGCAAACGCTTTATCAGTGGTACCGGTAATTTATGGCACCCATAAAGCTATTACCACCTGTCTTTTGGGGCATTTTCGTGATTTTTACGTCAGGAGATCCAGGGTTGATTTAATATGATCTTAGTTAGACGTGTATGAGATTTTAGAGTTTTATTATTTCATATGTGAAACATATACGAGCATACCAAAAATGTTTTTAACTATTTCTAAATATTTAGTACACAAAATCGTGTATAAGTAGTTAAGTAATTGTTCCCAGTAACTAGTAAGTGTAAGGATGATTGCCAATTAACGTATTATCCTTCATCCTTCCAAGAAAAATATACCAGATGCGTCGTTATGATCAGGTAAAAATAAGGTCAGTAACTGAGTGATTACCACAAAATTTTGACGTCACTTTAGAAAAATCTATAAATTGCCACTTTCTGGTTAATAATATGTAGTCTGTGAGTGATTGTACTAGTGTGCTTTGTGTGGGTAAAAGATTTTATACAGTATTTGTTTTATTCCAGTTCTGTTTGTCAATTTTGTCTTGAAACGATTTCCATTTCCTCATTTTTTTAATAACCTGTACGTAATGGAATCAGAAGGGGGCAAGATTATGATAAAATGGGGGGATTTATTTGGGGTTTTCAAAGGATATAACACCATTTTATGCGTCATATGTGGGTAAAGTTTTGTAATATTCAAAAAACAGAATATTCAGCGGCATTATCAAAAACAGCATCAGGATTTTTATAGAGATTTTCCATTAGATAGTGCGTCACGATCCATAGAAGCTTGGATTCCAGAGAGCCTGGAAAAGTGTGAAGGGAAAATGACATAAATGGACCCAGTGCTTTTTTTTAATTTGACGAAATAAATTTATTTTGAAACATAACGTTACGTATAATTTTCATTAATCATTTATATATGAAAGGCGTTAGAATTACTAGTTAATAGAGTAATCATTTTAATATTTACAAAATCTGTAAATTAGTACCTATTTACAATTATACAAGTATTAGGTAATTGCTTTTCATAGCTTCTTCTCGACAAGAGTTCAACTCGTTTTCTGAGTCCGACCCTTTGCGTGTTGTACGGAAACGGCATGCATATTAATATTCCGACTATCAGTTCATTAGGGCCCGTTTATGATGGGTTGTATCTGTCACTTCTCTATCTCTCTTAATCTTAGTGGACACCTCTGCTCTAGGTGAATAAACGTTTACTGATCATTTAATAGCTGGTAGCACTACTGAACACTTTACTTGGAGGTGAATAAACCGGGCCTAAGTAGAATAGCTACAGTATATGTATGGTACAGTGTATGTACGGTTATGACTATTGTACCTTTTTGAATCAAAGCGACTTACTGGCTTTTGGTAAGCATATCGGTTGATAGTTGCCAGTATCTCCTTTCAAAGTGAGTAAAGTGATGTCGTAGTACGGCCTGTGTGTGTAATACATCTCGTGCATCTGTACTTTCTCTACTTTGTAATCCTTCTGGTGGGATTCGGCTGTGCATATGTTGTACACTCCTAATTTCACGACAAATACGTCTTCCAGTTTTAAAAATCCAAGACTGACGTGAAACAAAATTACTAATCATTTTTTTGGGAGATTTTGTAAGATCTTACTTTGCCAAACTCAAAAATTCCTTGTAACAATGAGCGGCGGTTAAGACAGTTCTTGGGCCGATAAGTGCCCCGCCGCAATTAACGGTACCGTGTCTAATTAGCGCTGCGTACCAGGGGTACCTGTAGTAGCCTACGTCGTAGCCTGATACTATTCTCTCTTGGATCAGGAGATGGTCTGTACCTAGCGGCTTACCACATTCGTTACCTTGATCACGAATGAATATTAGTGGTGATTGATATTGAAATGTTGATGTGAACACATACAATATAATTTTGTTTCTTAGCGAGTGTGATTTTCCTACAGGGCATTTTTATACATCGGTTTACTCTGTGGATTTAGGAAATTCACGAGCGCCGTCTACAATATGAAATAAGTATTTGTACGTATGCATCATACTGAAAAAATGCTGAATTATTAAATGTTGTTAATGTGAAAAATTTAATTGAAGCATTGAAAAACATTCAAGCAGGAATCTTGGTGAAGTATGCATTACAAAAAACCATCGTCGCCATACTTGTATCAAATGATTTGTGATATTCTGTCATTATCAGCCGATATATTTCTCTGGGGGGATTTATTATCCGCACAAAACATCTTTTTATCCAAAAGAAAATGGTAAGAGCAATAAAAAATGTACTGCTTACGACTGCATGAAAAACCATTTAAACGTTTTACTTCTCGCAGGACCTTCTCTAGAAATCCTAATATAAATTCTCAAAACCAATTTTTCTCAAACCAAAATGAATCCTATCGTCGATGTGTATCGAAAATATCTCTAATTTATCTTCCAAAGGGCCGTCACTCACTGCTCTAATACGTTTGGGATTTTTGCTGTATAACGCCAACCCGGAAAACACAGAAAGCTTCGAAAAACCGATTGAATTTAAAAATATAGAAATTTCTAATCGTTATTCAGCTAATGAATTTGCATCTTTCGTTAAATGTTGTGATAACTGGGAATAACTTCTAGTTATTTTGATATTACATGTATGTTTCTATTGAATTTCTTTTTTGTATAACTCATTTTATTGTATTGTGAAGCCTGTAATCATATTTTATATTTTAGCATTACATATATTTTCAATATTATCTAAAAATGTATAATGTGTGCTCTGACTTGTTCAGTGGCTCATATAATTAGCTCTAAATACGTCAAAACAAAACCAAATAAGTGCTGTAACTTAAAACCTTTCAAGTTTAAGTTATGTTCAATGAGCACATTTTATGCTCCAGTTAAGCGGTATTTCTTTAATACCACCGGTGCAGCGGTGCATAAAATGGCGAAGGTGTGGGTGAATTCTCCAAAACAGTGAATTGTTGAAATTCGCCAATTGTTCAAGCAACGTTTGATAATAGTTAATATTGTCCAACAACTAACAGGATGACCACTTGCACTTGGTTGACGATTGTAACATTTAATTGAATTGACATCTAAAGGCGCTTGAATTGTTGTAAGCGCATTTTATTTATGATCAATTTTCACTTGTATTTGTGTTGCACTTTCATTTAAATCAATCCTACTGTAATAATTATGGTTTTAATTGTTATCTAAATGAAATAATCACAAACTATCATATTAAAATTAAAGCTTTTACCTGTGACATCTTTCTTTCGCGAAAGTATATGTAAAAGGCACACGAACAGCACGACAACGTTTTTACTTTGTAACATTGCTCATTATAACCAAATGACGAGCACCTTGAAAGGTATTATGTCAAAAATGTGCGATAATCTTGGCCGTCACATAATTATTTAAAACATCCATTTCCATATCAGTAACGAGTGTTTTAGTTTAAACCGAACGAAACGGATAGTGGGGGGTAAAAAAATAGTTTTTGTAATATTTCATGGTTTCGATGGCAAATTAACATCATTGGTTTCTACTTTGTAAACTTCGGATTTAATTCCCCCACTGGGTAATAATATTTTCCGGTAATTTTAATATTAATTTTAAGGTGCATTGCCGGTAATTGAATAAAAACTTCCCTCGATCGATTAAAAAAAACCTACCGATCGATTTAAGGTCTGACACGGACTGGATTACTTACAAAGTACTCTCGGGCTACCGGACTACTCCCCTTTGAAGAGGAGAAGATTAAAACTCCAATATGGGATTTCTCGGAAATAATATCAAATTTAATAGAATAAACATTGTGACGCCGAAAAGGCCACATCAGTGTTCCGAGAATCCGCAGAGAAAAGATTCTGTACGATCATCTCCCTTTCAGATCGGCCGATCGTCGGTGTATTACATTACACACGCGGTGTGTCGGATGATTGATTGGCGATCGGGATTGATGATGGTACCCTCTCCTCCAATCCGGTAGTCCGGTAACCGAAACGTAAATGATGGTAGCCTCAGCTCGATATCGTCGACTAATGCAATAAGTCGCCGTTCACCTGACAAATTTTGTAATGGCTGATCATATTTTTTCGCATAGTGGGGTCCAGCCTTCCTTAAAATTACTTCATTCAAGCTTTCGACGCTACGGTGACTGTGAAAGTAATTGGCGGATATAACTGAGACGGCGGAAACGAGTTGTTACCCAGCCCTTAGTTATACCTCAGCTATAGAAAAACTGGGTAGTATTATCACCCGAATCTTTTTCAGGTATATTTCACAATTTTTTAAAGAAATTACGATCATTTTCGGAATTCCTTAAATATGAATATGATAAAATGGAATATAACAGGTATTAAAACATTTTGTTTTTGGTCAGTTTTCATCTTTTAGGTGGTTGGTCCTATACGTTTTACAGAAATGTCAGTAGAAATGGTGAGAAGCAAAAAGGGAAATAATCATGTTGATTATTGATGGTACTAAAATAAGTTTTCAAAATGTTCTCGGTGGGGGGGGGGGGGGGGGCGAGTGTAAAATGGTAGTTATGTGCATTTAGAAAAACTTTGCCCGAAGCGTTTTTGAAAATCAGGGACGAGGACTTCTTGATTCGTGTTTAAACCATAATCATGAATTAAACATAGCAATACATAATCAACATATATTAAGCAATTCCGTAAAACGCAGTGGAAGATATTCGAGAGCGACGGATCAAAATATTTTACTTGCAACTTAAAGCAACATTGTGCAAGAACTGGATACGATTACATCATCTGATGTAATGTTCTATAGAAAAACATTATATGCTGCCCAAAGGACTGTGCTATCAAACCTCCCAAGGAATGTAGAAGAAGTGCATGAGTATTTCGATAATTATCTCATTGAAACAAATTGAACAGCAATTGGCGTTAAAAAGGACGTTGCCAATAACATTGTAATGTTTACTTCTGAAACAAATCTACGATTTTTGTACAACGTCGAGCATATCTACATAGATAGGATTTTTGAGTATGCTCTGAAGTATTTTCTAGTTATTTACGGTACATGGAATGAAAAATAATTATCTGCCACTTGTATATTTTCTTCTGCCCGAACACTTACAAGCAATGTTTCACATAGTTACAGGAAACCTAAGAACGGGCCTTACAGTTTTCACCAAAAACAGTCACAGCAGGTTTTGAAATAGCCAATCACAAAGCTTTCTCTGAAACAATACCAACTTTAATTCCAGTGAGATCTAAGTTTCATCTAGGTCAGCCGTGGTAAGTTGAATACTATAACAATACCATAAACCAATAATTTTTGTTATTTGAATTGCAGGTGAAGAAAGATTTAAGAAGTTGGTCGCTCTTCGATATATAAAACTGATAAAAATTTTGAAATCACAAAATTTTTAATATACATTTGCAGCAATTCAGCCAAACCATCGAATGGTTATAAAATTTGCTGATTATTATCCTAATTATATTTAGGCGAAAATTTTTCCTTTCTTTTGTATCCATGGGCCAAAAAGTCGCCACCTTTGCAACTAACCACCAACGCTTGCAAATCTTTTCATAGCAAATTTAATATGAGCTTCTACAGTCCACATCAACGCACAACAAATAAGTGTCGATAATTGAAATAAATATGATAAATTCACATATTGAAATAAAAAAAATAATAATAACGAATACATAAAACATAGAGGCTAAATAAATTAATTTGAGGTTCAATAGAGTCCAAATAAATCCCAAACTTTCAATGTTTTTAAATAGATACATATACGCTGTTGGAAGTTACTCCTATTTCTTATTTGTACATATTTATAAATATAGTTGTTGTATATTGAATATTGTCTTATATCAATTAAAAATCTTTGTATTATTTGTCCATTGCCTATAAACGAACTACTCTGACTACAAAGTACAACCCAAAACGCTATGTAATCGTACAAAAATTATAGGAACTCTAAAAGCGAAGTGCCGCCAGTGTGTCACCTGTAACTTATTACTTTTACTTGAACTACTTTTCAGCACAATGATTTGTTCCGCCACTGAGTGTATTTTGTTGAGGTGTTATATAATTTGAAGTTTTGATTCACATGTCTTAATGATTAAAAGTTTAATACAGTTGTACCAATGGTTGGGTGTAAAATACGTGCAACAGAAAATACAGAAAAAATAAACAGAAAATCCGGCACTGATTCAGATGAGAGTCTAGAGATATTCCAGATGCTATGAATGAATGAAAGAAACTAGGGTGCCCACAGGCGACACTTAGACCGGAGTCCATCGTGTCGTTTCCGCCGCTTAGGGTCTCAACCTAGTCGCACTTTCCCCATGGAGGTACTTATGCTTCCTAGTGAGAGGCTCCTCGCTTCTTCCGTGGAGATCTTGTCTACCCCGAAGATTGTCTACCTGGCCCCTGCGAGTGCCTCTCAGTCGCACAAGATGTGATAGGAGGTTTCATATTCCTACCAACAGAACCTGCACAATGAGTATTCCTTCAGCCCGATATTGTGCAATTGGTAGTTCGGCGTCCAGTGCCCGGTCAGAACTCCAGTTACCGTGCTTATATGCTTTCTGCCTAAACTAGGAAAAAGAAACAAATTTATGCAATACTTGTTGAGAGACAAGGATTTGTGTTTCCGATCTTGTATGCATTACTGCTGAAAAAAAGACGGCATATGTATGATAACCTGTTCTCCAACATTAAAACTATTTGGCTAACTTAACAGCCTGATTCTGTATCAATTGACTACGAGAAAGTGACCATTGGTGCTCTTGGAGGGGCGTTCCCATATTCCAATTTACCTGGTTGGCTACTTAGTGAAAAATCTAAAAAAAACAGAAAGTTTTAGAGTGTCAATTCACAAGAACCTTCAACATTTTAAACCGTTTTAAACGTTTGAAAGAATCTGCACCAGATGAGCTCAATTCTGTACTAAACTGGTTTGAGCCTACTAGGCGTAGGCCACTGTTTTCTCTACGTTTCTGGAGTGTCTATGACAAACGACAAAATGACAAAACGAACTAGATTTCGACCATACCTCGATTTGGAAATATATAGATGGACTTCGAACTGTCCAAAAAGGTAGAGAGAATTTTTTTGAAAAGTTTTTGTGTAATAACATACCCCTTCAAAAAGGATGAAAAGTGTGCAAGCCGTAAACATTGTAAACACAATAGAAACTAGAACCGAATTAGAGTATCTTGCAGGTTTAACGCATAATAACTCGTGTTTACCTGTATATAAACTAAATGTAAATACAGTCGAACCTCTATTTAACGAAGTCCTAAATCCGCTGAAAAAACTTCGTTATATAGAAAATTCGTTATATAGAATAATTCGGTATATATAGACCGAATTATTATGTATTATACGTATATACATATATAAATGATGTATGTTTAATCGACATAAAAAATGATTAAATAATTGAAGTTGTAGTTTTAAGTGAAGTTTAATGAACGTAATACATATATAATAATACATACATGTAATATATAAACTAATATGTATTTACATGAACGTGCATTATGTATGATTAAACATATAAGCTATTATCAGGGCTATTATACATAATGTACAAAGAAACAAAAGCCGTATTAGGTCCTCACGAAAACATCAGATGTGGACTTAACTTAAGAATTCTTAAAGAAGTCTGTAATTTTTGATTGCGCTTCGCATTTAAATAATACTGCGTTTTCAAAAAATACCTCGCACTAATTTAAAGATTTAAACAAACAATCTGAAAAAATGCAGGCAGCAATACCGCGTAATGACCGCATTAAAAATTTAGGAAAGGATAAGAGTGAACCTTCTTGAAATTCAGACTACCGTGTACCTGCTATGGGTTTATAACCCTAACTGTACTTTGTTAAATAGAGATTGTCTTCGCTAAATAGAGAGAAATTTATTAATAAATAACATGGGACATTCACGGTTCTAACCAAAATTTCGCTAAATAGAGAATTTTGTTAAATAGAGGTTCGTTGAATAGAGGTTCGACTGTATATCTATTTTGTACGTTAAAATATATTTTGTTTGAAAACTAAATAGGAAGAAATAAGTAGCATGCATGTACGTATTAATTTATGGATTCAAACAGTAATTCTTGCACCACAATTTCCTCGGGCCCAAACGGCGAAGCCAAAATGTCCTCCTGCCCCAAAGGCGGCGCCAAAATGACAGCGCCTAAACTGACGATTTACTGACGGACATAAATCGTTTGTTTTCGATTATTGTTCTAGAGATTTTCCACACCGTGTAACATGAGTAACACAATTTCTATTGTTATTTATAGAATAAGTCGGAATAATTTTAAGTCATCCTGGAATCTAGCCATCCTAGACATATTTTCTGAAAATAATTCAAGAGATTAATGAAGCCTTTCTTTCAATGACTACTTAGAATAGGTAATTATATCACAATTTACTAATATGAACATTTGATTTACCTTTCATCACTGCTTGAATTCCTCTCCAACTTAACCTCTTCAAATTTCTTTTTGTTGCTTTACACAGGGTCTAACCCGAATAACGCATTCCCAATCTTTTTGAGATCACTGTTTGACATTGTCACTCGTCTTAATAAACATACCCCCACTCCTACGCTTTTTTGCTCAATTTGTGTAAATCATTGGTTGTCCTTGTTAAAATATCTGTACGTTTCTTTTAGATCTAATCGAGATCCTTTTCCTTTTATTCACTTTTATTAACCATAGATATTACTCACAATTTGTCCAAACCCGATGACGTAGGTATCTGTTTTATTCCACTCATTTTTTGAAAACATGTGTCACGTGGCGATAGGGATGAAATTAAATTAACATTTCCAGAGCTCTTTCGAGTTATACAGCATTCTAGTGAGAATATCCGCCGTTCTTACTCTTAGTTAGGGAAAATTTTAACTTATAAAATTACAGAAAATATTTCGCACACAAAGTTTGCTTTCAAAATTCGACTTACTTAAATATTCGACATCGAATCGTAGAAGTGTGTATTCGATATATCAAACGTCACTACAAAAATATTTTTATACGAAATTAAAAGATGGGTCACCAAAAATTTGGTTGCACGTTGGTGCATTAAGATTAAGCAGCGGCCCCGGCTACATTGTTAATAACTTCAAATGATCATCAACAACAAAGTATTCCAAACCCGAAAGTAGCCCAAAAAATATTTTTTAAACTCCACATTGTGCCACACAAGTTATTCAAATTAATATAAAAACTTATGATATAATAAAATCTCTAGTTAACCTCATCTGCAAAATCACAGATTTATCTCCTCAAGTTGTACATACTTTCTCCGACAAGTTGGACTAGTGGGCATTAATTCATGAATGAATATTATAAGTATGAATGGAATACGATGAGAAAAGGCGTAGTATATGTATTGCACAACGCCCACTTCATTTGATCTATTTCCTGTTACAAATATTATTATTACTATTCTTGTTGTCGAAAGGTCAAGATTGGTGTGGGGTATTTAGACATCGACGAAGGAAACAGAGGCGTTGAACAGTCATTAGAAAGATAAAATACTACAAATTCTAAATATGATAGCAAGGGAGTAAGCGATTTGATAGTATTTTAAATATGAATTATTTTTTGTGAGAGTTCATTAATATACCGCCGGAGGTACTACTTAGTATGTACGACATTACCCGGTGAGTCGTACGAAATTTTCGAGGATAATACATTCGATTTTCCCAAGGAAACTTTCGACCGCACCACGTATTCACATACACACTAAAACGACTGACTAATAAGAAACGGAGAAATTAAGCGAATAGAGAAAACAGCTTATCGATCGCAGATTTCAGAAACAATACATAATTCACTCGCCCGGATTTGTGTATCGGCACTGGGTCACACTTCTTCTGGGAAAACGACCGGCTATGAGTAAAGGGGTTTCCCTCGCCCCCTCGGAAACTGATTTCGACGTTTTCCATTGCTACCCTATTTCATTCCCTATTAAAAAATTCCGTGTAACCGTAAATCATCAAAATCGGATTTAGATCAGTTAAATCCGAGGGGGTTTATACTATGAAGTATAAAAAATTAATAGATGCTCACTTACATGAAATTGGATAAAAACAAATGGATCTTTATAATTACACTTTATTAAGCTACAGTGAAGAGAGCTGGAACATGTTGGGTATTTCAAGAAAAAATCATTTTAAGTATGTTCAGATCTATAGATCTATAGAAATCGATTTAGTTGGTAACAATGATTAGACGATTTATTTGTACGAGCAAAACTGTGTTGACCTCTATCAGTTACTTGATACTTTCGAAATGAAATAATAAAATTTTATATAAAAATTGCCTTCAATATTAATATGTGAAAATTAATTAAACTAACGTATTCCTTCATAAATCTATCCAGCAACTGCCAAATTAATAATTTGAAATATCAGTATAAATTATGTAAAACAAACGGTAATAATAGCAATTGTAAAAAGTGTATTTACTTACTTAGTTATGTTAATACTTCTCGATTTGCTTACAAACTTAAGAAAGTCTCTAAAGCTAGAAGACATCTGCTGATGAGAAACGACAAATTCGATGTTTTCCATCTTGCACTTAGGATGACTTGTCCGATATAATTTCTATATTATGTAGAAATCTATTTATATCACCTTATCATTTATTGTGCAACTAAGGTATTAGCACTTGTCAACTCTTTCCAAAAGTTTATGGTCTACTAATAGTTGGGCCCGATTATGATGCCTGCATATGATCATCGACTTTGTTTTGTCAATATTAATTTTTAGGCCAAAACATCTTCCTAGTCTGTCGACATTAATAATAAGTTCCTGTAAATCCTCGATCTTATCTGCAAGTGTGAAGGTTCATTTCTGGGCTGTTACGCCGTGGTCCAAGTAGAGTTTTAACACCTAACGTTTGAACTTCTGAGGCTGTGTGGCAGCTGTCTCAGTGTCCATTTGTCATCAGCATAGCATAACATATGTTGTTTGTGGGTGTTCGGTTTGTTTTTATTCCTTTAGTTTATCCTGAAAACCTTTAATAATCCTTTAACCCTGAAAACATATCATCTACCGAGAAATTTTATATTTCACATTTTCAAATGTTATCAATAAAATAATAATGGAAGTTAAGAGGAAGAGGGAACAACCAATACCACAACGAACTAACACGCAGCAATCTCAAATAATCCCTACTAATACAGTCCAATATTACCCTGGATTATCAGAGAAAATGAGACAAACAGTAGTATTTAAAACAGAAGTTATGATCAACAATCGTGAAAACTAAACCTCTAAATGAGACACAGTAGATACAAAGAATAATCTTTCGTGCTTTTGCGGAAAACATGTACTGAAGAAACATCACGACCACTTGCAATGCGTAAAAATACAATGTCACGAAAGGCAGGCCACACAGGTAAATCAAAAATTGGCAGAACAAATTTTAAAAAGTGTTAATCATATGAGCACATGGGACAATGCAATGTCCAAATAATAATGAAGGGAGAGAAACATAAATGAAGAAAAATAAGGTGCCTGCCGTCTAGTTAACAGCAGGAACGAAATCACAACATGCTCTATCATAATTAATACGATCTGGACTCATATGCTATATGCGATGATAATAAAAAATGATTCAAAAAAAAGTTAATATCAAATTGACATTAGCACACTGACATTCTCAAATTTCATAAAATTGCTCTAATTTTTTAGCAATAGTTCTTCTAATTCTATATATTGCTGATGATGGCAGCTGATATTGCTGCCGTTCAAAAAAAACATAAGGTTTCACGTGTATTTAGGCAAGTTCAGTGTTGAAGGATGGTAGACTGACAAAAATAACGATTTATACCTGCAGCCAGCCCCTTAAAACTACACCAAAAAATGTTTTTAATTTTTTAACTGTTTTATTAAACAAAAAGAGGAAAACATCCAAATAAACAAAACTACGATGTAATCCCTCTCAACATAATTTCCTCCGTTACCTATCTAACAGTGTAGTTCCTGGCAATAGTTGTCAACTGTTCAGTTTTACCGAAAATACTTCTGTTTGGATTATGTATCAAAGTGGACCTGGTCTACCAAAAGCTTTAAATTAATTGTAAACTGATTTATAATTTGAAAATTCTAACCTAGAAAAATATGTGATGAAAAAAGTCGCTCCAAGTGGTTCTAATTGAGTATTATTTTCTAAAACAGAAAGCGTACAGATTTCTACAGTAAATTCTGAACAGATTTGAAATTAATTAGTAATAAATTCCAACCAATGAAATTGCTATCAAGTACTGCCAGCTGCTCAGTACTGCCAATTACTGATTTCTGCTTCAAACTTTTTTTAATTTGAACGCAAACTGTTCCAATAAATAGAATGATCTAATTCCAAACTGATCGGCCTTTTTAAAAATCGAATTTAGCAAAATATGCACTGATCAAAAGCTACGGCCGCATGAAGTATACAAATGAATTTGTTCCAATAGAAGTACGGAACATATTTTGAATTGATTCATTCTTTCAAAAATATGTCACACGAAATCATTGCCAAGTGCTCAGTACTATCCAATGAATAGTTCTGCTAAAAACACAGGTAAAAGTTGATGTCTCAATACAAATTTCGAACTGATCATAATTTGATTTATGTTTTCAAAAATCTAAATAAAATTGCTCTAATTGGTACCAATTCACTATCTCTTCTTAAACTGGAATTCCTACAAATGTTCCTACTGTACAGTCTATTTCATCAGGATTTCTGAATGAATTTCAAACTGCCTCACACTTTCAAAACCTATTGAATTACTGGAAGATTTGCAAGCTTCTCAGTACTATCGAACAAGTATTTCAGACAGTTCATCTGTTACAATAGTAGTTGTGAACTGATTCCAAACTTATCTTAGGTGACGAAATGCTAAAAGTTTGGTAGATGGTGATGAAATAATCACGGCACTTTAATGAGACGCAGTCAGTTTAAGAATAAACCTATAATGAAATTCCTAGTAAGAATTTTAAAATAAATTTGTACGAATTTCAGGTGGATCCTAGCCTAATCTACCGGACTAACACTTCACGAGTCGATGGACTTGAAACCCGAAAAGTGCAATGAGTTATTACAAGCATACGACCCCTGTTAAACTAACAGTGATCGGCTTTGGTAGAAGCTACATAGACGAGTCCAAGTTCAATCCCAAAACGCGTGTATATAATAAAAGCGCCCCGTACTTTCGTTTTCATTGATTCCGACGGGCAGCTTTACAAGTTCAAGTTCGAACTTCAGATTTCACCCCTTTGTCCCGTCATATTGTGAAATATATACGTACTAAGTTGTCATATTTGACAGGACGGTTTTTTTAATTTTTACGATTTTTTTAAAACGTATTATAACATGTCGAAACGGGTGTCGCCACGCGTAATGGAATATGGTGAAGGCGACTGAGACTTTACAAAGTTTTCGAGTGAATCGAGGAGATTTGGAGAACTTGAAGATGCCAGATGAGTATTAGGAAAACGTCCCATGGTAAGCAAAAACAGACACCGGCATTTTCTCATGCGCACAAATAATTCAAGTTTTAATTAGTTCGTAATAGTTCCATTTGAACCATACTAACGATTAGGAAGGAGTTTAGTAGGCAGAAACTGGTATTGGCGTTGCGTCCACATTAATTTTTATCTGCCGGAGATTTACATATGCTGCAACGGCAAGTGAAATAATAACAGCTTAACTTGAAATCCTGGAACTTTTCTTGTATTGAGAATAACCTTTTAATCTTGTCATGTCAAATTAAAAATTCTTTGTTCCTGATGAAATTACAAGGGACATTTACGATCCGTCAAATTTTACTTACACGTATATTTAGTGCATCAGACGCTGTTCACTATTAAACGAAAAATTGACATAGAGAACATCCATTTATTCATTACATATTGATAAATAGAAGAAAGGAAACATATAGGTAACATAATAAACATATAAGTACATATTATCACATAATAACCAATAAAAATCTTCTAATGTGTAGAAACATTTGTCGACCAGAAAAGTTCCTTCTTCTCATCCTTCTAGTGCCAAAGTACGTCCGTGTTACAAATTTATGTATTTTAGAATATATATATATATATATATATATATATATATATATATATATATATATATATATAAATAATATAATATATATATTATATTATATTATAAAATTATTATAATTATTATAATATAAATTATTATAATATATATATATATATATATAATTTATATTATATATATATATATATATAATATCATTACATTATATTATTTGTTATGTGTTATATTAATTAATTACTCATGTCGTGAATAAACATGCTAGGAGTCTCTATTACTTTTAACTGCCTGAACGGCTCTTTGCAAGTATACTGGAAGAAATTCATAATACCTCTTACAATTCTTTGATTTTTAAAAACTTGTTGTGAGTAAATCGACCGATTATAAAAATTATTCCATGTATTAATCTGAAGTGTACATGCACATGATACAATTGTAGTAATTGCTCCAGGAAGAGTGCTTCTCTGAGGTTCTGCGTTGAGTAGGATATTGATGATAACTTTTTTAAATAAAGACGGGGTCTTCCAATTTAATGTGTCATCTACATCAAAAATTCAAAATCTTAAATCAGTATTTAGATATAACACCTTCTTTAATTTTTACATTTTAATAATTTTGGTTTTGAGGATTGTGGTACCTGCGGTTACCTAGAGTAAAAGGTTTTCGTGCTTCGCCAAGGTGAACCACAGCTAGATACAATTCACTCATGTTGATTAGAAGGGTCATTATTTCATACCATTTCAAATGATTAATTAGTGACTTACCAACCTAGGGATTGAAAGTATTGATAAGTCCATAGCACGTGTAAATTAACACCCAAAACGAAGCAGAGGGTGATAAATGTGTGCTAGGGGCTTGCTATTTTTACTCGTGGTGATTTCATCTTAAAATCGTTCAAACTTTAGCATGTTCGCAAGCTCAGATCTATTGCTTTCATTTGAGTATGAGGAAATCGTGACTGACTGATCGTGAGAAAATCAACATGTAAGAAATAAGCTAAAGCTACAACCTGCACTTGATTGCAACTGCAGGTCTTTAGCTTTCATTCGAATTTAATAAACGACAATTAACTTATCATCAGAAATTTTTTCATTTAACAACTGTTGGATCTGTTGACTTTCTTAGAGTTTGATCATAAGAAAATATACAATTCAGCTCTAGCTTAACGTATTGAGATAATTAATATTTAATCTTTACAAAATAACTTTGTTACCGAAATCTTATTTGAGAAATTTTACATAACAAATCAAATTTAAGTAAATAAATTTTTTCATGAAAAACAATTTTCTGTCACTGTGTTTCTGCTGTGATTGGTGGTATTTTTTTCACGGAAAGATCGATCTGGCAGAAATGTATATGACTCTTCCGATGAATCTCTATTTAGTTCTCATGGTGATAGAGAAAAATAATGCACAGCATGTTTTCATATCATCTTGTAGGGTGTAAAGAAATCTTCAAAATGACGCTTGCTAGACCTAGACACCTTTATTCGTTGCTGTGCAAAATAAGGTCAAAATTGACTTATTCTTAAATTAAGAATAGCCATTGCAAAAATGAACCTAGGAGTTTTATATTTCGTTAATATTTGCTGTATATGTATGTTCAATTGTTACTTATTACTAATACTATTTTAACTGAAATTAAATTAATTATTAATAACTGTTAATTTTTCGGGGTTGAAAGTGTGTTTTCAATCGATAATAACTGCGGTAGTAACAGTCGAGAGGGGAAAGTTTCTGATATAATTCACTGTCACTAGAGTGGGATAAGTCGTTGCCATAAAAATACTCATTTTTTTATTATGAATCTAAAATACCCGATTCATCTACTTACGACTATGAAATTCAGTTGAAACGTAAATAAATTTAAAATATTTTTGAATGTGGTGAAATAAATTAAAATATACTTAGGTGTGCTCTCTGCATAGGTGCTGCACTTGTGGTTTCAACAAAAATTTGGAAGTTTAGATATTATAATTTGCTTTTTTGTAATATATGCATATGTAACACAATTTTTTTCCGTTTCGTTCGACGAGTTTAAAGAGTAAATGTGTCTGCAAAATTTAAAAAATATACTTGCGTCAGGTAATTAGCAAAAATAGGGATATAAAATTCTAAGTACGTCAGAGCTTACGCTTATGATTTTCTACAGAGGTAATTATTCAACATGAATTAGCAGTTGTCGGGTTTTTTTACATTTTCGCATCTATTTCTGAATCTTTTCGTGATTAGAAGTAAATCTCATCGGTAAATTTTGCAGTAAGATTAATATTAATGAAAATTCGATTCTAGAAAAATCCCTACGTACCGGGGAACAGATGAAAGTCTCGTGCGACAAGGTGATATTGTGTTTGACCGGGAATCCCGCGATGCTTTTAATTTATAATTGGGATTTAATGGTCGGAAATGTTTATGAGGACGGTTGTAACACCTACGAAGTTAATTTTATCCAGATAAGCGATAAAACATTACGATTCTGGGTTTTGGTGAATGCACCACCGGAAAATACAAATTTATTTCAGAATGGTTATAATTAAACAAAATATGAGGTTATGAGTTTCAGAAAGATGGGATTTTAGGGATGCAAAGTTCAAATTTTGTATGTTTAGTATATTTTATGGAACGGAATGGAATGGAATTTTATTTCACTTACATTATTTGAGCTTAACCACGGTTAGACAGTTGCAATCATATAACCATAATTAAAAATGAAGCATATTGTAGAGCTAAATTTAGTCGTATTCATGTTTTTACATAATGTAGATAAATTTCGAAACAAAAGCAAACCTATAAATGTAATTATTGTTACGTAAATCAATTAAATTGCTAATGTTGTCACGACAATGTATACTTTTAATGTTCTTACAATTGTTGTTTGTTTATATTATTATTGTTTATTAAGTATGTTCTAATATAAGTATTTAATTGTACATATTTCTCTCTCTCTCGCAATATATATATATATATATATATATATATATATATTGCATACTTGCATATCTTTCAATATATATATAAATTCAAATATCTGGCATCTATATATACAATATCTGGTATCTACATAAGAATAACTATTAAATTGATGGTGAACCACTCCACAAAACAATCCTACACGTTTGTGGAATTAAGAATATTGAACCAAGTGTTTGAAGCTATTGTGTACCTCAGTGTTTTTAATATCTATGTGTATGCCTGTTTCAACATCAGAAACTACTTCTTTGAGCTTGAAATCTAAATTAATGTTCAGGTCTTTCTTCTTTCAAAAAGTTCTTCTTTCAAAAACTCTAACAGTGTATTTTCGTTAGTTTTTATATGCTTATTTGGGAGACTTATAAGAATTAAGAACTATATAAGGACTATATTTGGACTATAGTTCAATGCACAAAAAACATTTGTGTAAAAATTTTGTACAATAAATATAAGTTCCATTTTTTTAACCCAAACATACTTTTTTAAATTTTTTGTATGCAGTTGGACCTCTAATATTTTCATATGCGTCACCTAGATCTGTTGATCCTCTTTGACTACCTTCTGCGTTTCAATGACCTCAGAATTTCAGTTTGCTAGTCCTAGCAAACCATATGGCCCTGCTTTGTTTAGATCTCTGGGATCTAGATTCATGTGACCCCAGGTTTGATACCTGTGTGAGAATCGAACAGTAGACACAGAATGTGTATGCTGTCTTCTTTTACGCCACAGAGTTGGCAGGTATTTTCAACCGCCAGCTTAGGTTCAAAGATGTGTATCTACAGTGCAACGTGTGTAGTGTGGTGTAAATGTACTCTGCTTACCCTGCTTCTGATTATCGCCCAGGTGGCAGCTTCTCCCTTCTCGAGGACTATTTACAGTCCTCAACATTCCGTACCACTCCATCAGTTGGATTGGTGCTCACCGCCCCCGTTGCAGCCCTTAGGAATTTTACTTGCAGGCTTTTCAATAGATTCACAGCCTCTGTCCCTTCCATCTTTGGCCAACAAACTATTGCCGCATATATCAATGACGGTAGTAGTACCGCTTGGTATAGCCATAGGCACCTCAGTTTTAGACCTCAGGTCTTTCCCATGGCTCCCTTGCATGCCCACAATGAGGCGTACCTACATCTTTTTCATCTTTACACCCTCGAGGTGTATGCTGCAGTTCAGTGTGGAATCTTGGTATACCACTAGGTATGCTGAGTATGAGTATGAGTATGAAGTATGCTAGGTATACTGAGCTGAAGTATTTTATTTCCTTATTCCACATCCTCAAAAGATCAATATATCCGGGTTTGTATTTTCCGATGAAAATTACGGCTATAGTCTTTGACCAGTTAATCGTTAGTTCCATCTCCGTACACCAGTTTTCCGTAATTTTCCGTTAAGAAATGCTTTCTGAGAGATATTATGAGCATATTTACTTATAAACCTGTATAAAATATTAACTAAAACGTTGTGAAATCATAAATCATTTTTATTTTTACTTTCAAAATTATTGAGAGAAGTATTTGAAGTATTCCTTAATAAAATGTTGAGTTCCTTATAAGGATTGGAGTGATTAGGCCAAGTATTAACGAAAGTATCTTGGCTGTGACGTCTCTTTTCTTCTTTCTTCCTTATATTACCCGATGCAGTGCCTTGCATGTAAAGGCGGGGAAAAATTTAATAACATTTTACCTCAAATTAAAATTAAGGCATGTAATATGCGTAGCACATGGTCTCGACAGAGTAGCTAAGAACATAAACCGGTTACATATATCAATAGTTTAAAATCAGGTGTAGAAATGGTTTTCCACAGTTCCACTAAATTAAATAAAACGCCATATGTCATCTAAGGTTTGTGTACCTATTTCAGGAATTATGATCCCCATTTTCAGCAAAATTTTTACAAACAAATGAGAAACTGGATAAAAAGAAACAAATACTAATTAAGTTAATAACATTTTCTTCAATTTAGTGAACTAATCTGGGAGTTCTATACTTCATTTTACAATTCAACTATGGGAGATGGTCTACTTCTTTTCGATCCCAAAAGATTTTACCAAATAATTCCCTTCCACCTCAGGTAAGAGATTTAATTTCAGAATTTTCAAATAATACTTTACAGTCACACAATTTTAAAATCCAAAGAATATCATCTCAATACAAATAAATTAATTTCATTTATTAAATGAAGTTCCAGTTTCATTGTTCAAATTCCAAGTAAACTGGAGGCTTCTACTGTAGTGCTTGTAGAAATTGTTTGTTTGGTAAGAGATTCTGATTTGGGAGTTAAAAGTGTCAGTGGTGAAACTGACAAATAATTTTTCAAAAGTTTAAAAGTGATTACTACTAATTACAATTTCTCTTGAAGTAGCTGACATTCTGGCAATTTTAATCAGTCAGAGTTAGATCCTAAATTACTGTCTAGGTTAAAAATCGCATCCTGTATATGAGTTGCCGTTGAAAAGAGTTTTCCGTTTATAAACGTATGTATACGGACAGAACTCAAAATTTTTTAATTGAAAATTTTGAGCAACCTGTGGTTGTTTGTTGTTTTTATAATAAAAAATATTTTGAATTTTAAAAAACTCCACTTTTACTTCTTGCATATTTTGTAGTTTTCTTTTAATTTTAAGCAACAATTGTTTGTCCATTGTTCCTATAACTAAATATTCCATTTTTTACTAAAATTCATAAAACATCACCTTATAAAATATTTTGTATTTTAAAAGTCTTCACTTTTAATTCTTGCACATTTTTTAAGTTTTTTTCTTATTTAATCTATAACAACAAATGTTTCTCTATTGCTTTCACAATTATTTATTCGGCTTTCTAATAAAATTCACGAAAACACCATTTTTTATTTCTTGCATGTTTGTTAGTTTTTTCAAAAATTTTAAGCCATGATTGTTTTTATAATAATTATTTTATATTTTAATGAACCTCATAAAACACCATCTTCTCGTTCTTGCCTGTCAGCTTTTTAACATTCTGAACATTATGTTTTGTTTACTGCATTCATAATTAGACATTTTGTATTATAATAAATTTGATAAACATACCATCTTTATTTCTGGTGCACCCCTTATTTCTCTTTGCATAAATATAGCGAAAAAGCGCACATCTATACATGTGTTTCTTGCAGTTTTATTTACTTATTTGTTCTTATCTAGAAATAGCTTTTTTAACTAACAGATACAAGTACACTATAACAAATTCAAGCTGCCGTTATAGTTATTGGGGATATTTACACGCAATTACCTGTATCGGTATTTAAAAATCCATCAAATGGAAAGTCCTAATATATTTACTGCTTGTAAATCCCACGACAACTATGACGTTAATGCACATTATGAGACATACTTTCTCTACAATAACTAGACTCGATAATTTCCATTTCTAACGCTTATTGAGGTATCTACAATTTCAACGTATGTTAAGAAATTGTAGCTCCTATAGCCTAAATTCCGAAAGTGTTTTATGTTTCATATGTTTGACTTCATTTAAAAATCTTTTAAATGAACAAATGTTCGACTGTAAATCGCATTGCGGTAGGATTCGATAAAGTTTACTTAAATAGAGGTTTCTTTTATTGTCACTAATTTGTTTCAGATCTCTTTCTGTATATTTTTTTATATTCCCCGCTTTACCACCTGGCCTACCTTTCACCCGAAGCCGCCCCAACAATAACTTCTATATAATTATCTAACTTAAGTATCGTATTTTACCGTGATGCGTGATTAGTTATCCGTTGCGCTTAGTCATCTTTATGGAATTATGGAAAACAATGGCGGGTCCGAGTCGAAGGGATGCGCCGCGTTCTCAATTTAATTCTTCTCGGTAATAATTGTTGTTTCGAGTTAGTAAAAATAAACTCTCCCGTCCACGTGAATCATGTTTCGTTTATAGCGGAAAAAATTGTCCCAATTGTCGTGAGTTTTTAACGCAATTAAATATGATTAATTCCCCAAAAAAATTACAACTCTGAGATCGCGTTCGCACGTTTACAAAAAGACTACCTCCCGGTATTTAATTGTTTAATTGAGAGTAATAAAAAGTAAATTAGGAGTAAAACTCTTCAACATAATATATACTACGGATTGTCATTGGGGACATTCTTGCAGAAAATGCGTGCAGCGTAATCATATATAATAACTATATAACTGGGATGCTTTTGTTGTACTGCAAAAAAGAGATAATAACTCAATTCATCATTCTCAACTGAATCGAAAACAGTAAATCAATTTTATTAATGCGAGTGAGCAGTTGAATTTATTCTCACAATTATTTAAAAAATACGTCGTAGTTAATACATGGCTTTAGTATATTTTTTGACATATTTAGTATAGTTAAAGGATGAACGATTTTAGTACTTTCGTTAGATATTTTACTATCTTCAACATTCTAATTTGTTTCTTCTTATATGGAAATGACAAATGAGCCTTATTATCATTAATACTACCAACAAATGTGTTTGTGAATTGTAGTAAATTAAGAGCGCTTACAGTATTTATCAACTACATTGATCTGAGTTTGATATTTTCTTCACACACTTGTATCTTTAGTTAAAGTGCCTAATACAAGTGTTTAATACGAATATCGAATATCGTGTAAAGGTGTAAATTTATCTATTTAATGATTTTTTTCGAAATTTCGAAAATTCACTGAAGAAATGTTTCCAATGTATGTATTAAATTTTACCATTCTTCATACTTCATCATATTTTCTTATTCAGATATGAAAGGCACACTTGGGAGCATGCCTAATGTGTATATGCATCTATCTGTTATATCCGTGATACTCAATTATACATTTTTTGAGAGTTTATAGAATGCAAATATACCAAGCTGTTTTTCCAGATTATTAAAAAGGGCCCCAGTGACTTTACACATTTCACTTAAACAATTTAATCGAACACTAAGTTCACGTCACACCTTTCAGGCCAAATTTCAAAACGTTCAGGTGATCACGTCACCTATGTACTGCCTAATAATGAATTCTCATTTTTTTTTAATATCTCGGGTACATTACAACCATACTTGTTGTGATTTAGCATTATGGGTGGCAACCAAGTGTGCATATAAGAAATAATTTTTAGAATTATTTGGGAGGAAATTCAAATTTTTATAACGTTAGTAAATATTTAAAACTCATAAAAAATTTACACCAAACACAATCGCTAAAAAATATACATTTTCGGCTATGATATCGACTGTCACCAAGAATTTTTTCGAAATTTTTAGAATGGTGCAACACGGACTAAAAATTCAAATACCGTTTTTAGCGGATTTTCCTAGACACCTTTTTGCAAATGTGATCTTGAATATTTTTTTGCCACTGAACTTTGCCTAAAGAATATTTACATGTTGCTTTGGAACGATGAAACATTGAATGGTGCACTAGAATTTGGTTTCTTTTCGGTTTTTCCTTAGTATTGTCCGTCTAATGCACGCATGGCTCTAACAATTAGCGTTTTTCATGTGCATGCAACATATTGTAACACTGGATAGCTTTTAAGACGCTATAAAACAGGAAACGTGGAACTGCAGTTTAAAAATGGATATTTACCGTTTGTCCTTCATCTTTCTCTCAGTTGCACAACGTTCGTATTAGGAAAAAGAAAATAAACTCAACACTATCAGAGAGAAAAAATGTACATTATGTATGAAGATGAATTCTCTGAGAAATTTAAGAATGGCGGAATATGGAATAAAAGCCAAAAAACATCTTTTATCATTTTTGAGAAATGTGCTCTGAAAAATTAATATATAGGATGTTTCGTAAACAATACTTCACACTTAAGCATAATAAAGATCAAAGAGTGCCCTACCTGCTGCGACAAAACAAACAGGAACAATGCACGAATCCTAATTTTAGATCGATTCGTGATTCCCTAAATCATTTAACAGTTGCTACTTTGTGAATTCAGGTTGGTCAACTGAATTTGAACCGAGATCTACGAAACCTCTGTTGAACTGGTATTTTACGAAAACTCTAAACTTGGTTCACAGTTGAATTTCAGCTTAGATAAACCCAAGTTGAACTTGATCACCAACCGTGTCATTCTCGCCATTTTCATCTTTTTCGTCACTTTTCGTAGCTTAAATCGTAAATCGTTTCGTCCATTCCATTCCTAGGCTTCGCGTTTAACTTACAAGTACTTTTATTAAATTTATTATATTTTGGCTCGATTCCTCAATGTGTGTGTGTGTGTGTGTGTGTTAGGTAATTACCGACCGTACCTGACTCATGCAGGTCAGGCTCGACCTTGACTGTTGAATTTCTGAATCCTTCCTTGCTTTTTACTTTTTTCAAATAATAATCATAATAGCGTTCGTTGTGCAATTCGCTCTCTCTCTCTCTCTCACTCACAACAATTAACTCGGATGCGAGATGTGTTTGACCTGCAATACGATGATGACATTCCATTATTGGTGAGTTTTCGCAGGTGTTTATGTCATTGGAATACATACATATTTGTTCTTCTTCGGTTTGTGAATGAAACGCGCGCGAAGACGGATTCTTATCCGCTGAATAACTCGGAATGTGTCGGTTTATTGCACAATAAAAATTTTCTAACGAACAATGCTTTTTTTCGACGGATAGATACATATGTACATCGTTAATAGTTAAGCAGTCTTGGAATCTCCACGACGTAGTTTTTCATATAAAAACGTGTTTATGGCAATTAAATCAAAAAAATACAAAGCGGATGGATTTTGTATTATCATCGTTATTATCGTCATTATAAATCTTTTAAAATGTTGCACAGGTTCTTAGGACAACGCTTTCACAACAGGACGTCTAGATTGATTTTTGTTCAGCATCATGCGGAGTTGTGTGAAGAGTTATCTTTATGGGGAGATCGTTCGGATCCATAAATTTCTTGCTTGATTAACAGTCTGTCCTAGCATTTATGTTAAGTTTAATCCAAATATCAATGAATGTCAGTACCTATAGGCCCAAAAAATATATTCAAAATTTTTTTAAATAACAAATCCGATAGAAATGGTTTTATACAAAGTTAAACTAAAATGTAAAGTAAAACCAGTAAACCTTGTTTTTATAACTTCCCCCAAAAAGTTCGTGTCCAATAAAATGTGATAATTGAAATCGAAAAAACCTTAACAGTCCTTTTTAACATTAGTTTAACTCTAAACTTATGAAATTTTAGTAGTCAGACATTTTCAATTACATTGTAATTTAGAGTCAAAGAAAAGTAGACATTGGAATAAGAGGTAACATTACTCGATATCACCCAGAGGGAAAATCACTGAGAAAAATTGGCGAAATTTTAGGTGAAATTGAGCTACTGTTGTAATTTCTCATAGTATTTGACATAATAAATGTTATTTTTATAGGGTTTTAGCACTTAAAAACTACCCCAAACGATAAAATTATGTGCTAACTTCTTTAAACGATTTTGATGTTGAAATTAATGTAAGATAAAAATAGGTTTACTGTTTATAATATAAATGATTATTTATTGGCAACTTTCAACCCTTAAAAATCATCACCCTACTGCTTCTAAAACGTTGCTTTCTCTTTTTATCTTATACGTACGGTTAGGATCTTGTATGTAAAGGATCTTCTGTTATAAGGTTTGTGTGTGTATATATTTGTGAGCGTATATTACTATCACTAATAGATTCAGATAGTACGCAGAAAATGTATAAAACATAGACAAAAGAATGAATGCTCCAAAATTTAAAAAGGACTTTCATTTTCTTGCTATAACTCCGTTCCCTTTTAAGATATTTTTTCTCCAAAAACCATTTTGTAGAGAATTTTATATTATATAGGGAATATATATAAGATAAGGTAAATTTCAAACTTTTTTAACTCTTAGTTTTAGAGAGTTCTGAGTTCAAAGGGTTCGAAAAAGGTACCACTCGCACGCGAATGCCATATTTAAACGGAAATATCTTACTTAATTTTTATGCTACAGGGATTTTAAAAAAGGAAAATTTTAAGAGACAAGAAACCAAAATTTTCATTGTAAGCAACTTTTTACATATTTTCATTCCTTTTTCAGGTATTTCGAAAAAAGGAAATATTCCTCGAGATTAAAAAAAAATATTTTCTTTAATTACCTTTTTTTAAAAATCTATGCTATTTAAACCATTCAAACTTCTGCAACATATTACTGGGCAATATATAGAGTGAACTATCGATGGGTTACCATAAATTTTAATTCTACTGGTAATGGCATCAGTTTTACCGCTCAGTTTTATTTAAAAAATTTCAGCAACCTATCTTATTTTCATCATAACTCCCTCAATTTATGTTGTACAAACTTTACCTATTTTAAAGACTTATTTAGGTCCTTAGAAAAAGATCAAACAGCTTTTCCCAGAAAATTTTTTTGTTTTTCCGTTATTTAACGTTGAAGTCTTTTATTAAACTTGCGGTAAGCAAAAAATTGCTTTGAAGGTGCCATAACTTATTACAGCAGAAGTTGGGTGGGAAAGGTCTGTAGTCTTATGGATACAATAGAAGAGGAATATTTAAATAGAGTACACATTATCAATGAAGTGAACGAATTTACCAAAAATATTGGTAAAGAAAGTGACTTCTCATCAGAACATTAATCATCTGAGGATGAAATAGAAAGTTTTTAGGTTATTACTACAAGAGGAAGACCACGCTTACATATGTATGTAAAATATACAAAACTGTAAACATGATAGAAGGTACATTTTTTAACCAATCGAAATGAAACTTGAAACAAAATTATTTTAGTAAATGCCTCAATTATGTTCATTAGGTTCGGTTAACGAACCAAATCGGCCCAGTAAAAACATAATGGCGGGCTATCAAATTAAATAAAAATTCGTTCTTCTTTTGTTTAAGATCTGATGCAGTAATATCATACAATTTTTGTAGAGTTTAAAATGTCCTATCACTTTTGTTCATAAATGCATTTTAACTTTAAAATGGTTTATGGCTTAAAGTGCACTTGAGATGTGTTTCAATAAAGTTACTATAGTTACCTCAGTGTTAAGAATACATTACACAAAATACTGTAGCTACATTTGTAAAAATACTTCCAAAAGTCCTAAGTCTAAATAGATTTTACTTATTTCGATAATTCTCCTCCCACAAGTCAGCGAAACACCCTAGCTTCGGCGACGCTTTCTGTAACGTAGTTGAATGGTGTTGTTAATGTGCCTTTCTTTTTCTCGTTTTTCATCTACAAAAAGATATTAAAAATATTTTTTTGCTTTTAACTATTTATAACTCTGTTAAAATTTACTTCCCTGATAATGAAAACTGATGCAAAATCCAGTCATAGTGTAACGACCTTTTTCGCCCCTTTATTATCGTTGGCGACGAGAACCAAAGGCGGAGGAAAGGGTGTCAACTTTGTAACTAGCGAGTTTTTGGATTTTCGGAGTTTTTTCGGGCGCCAGTTGTTATAGACTTTGCTATCTGAAGATCCGGGCAGTTTGTACTCAGAAGAAATTCCAGGGATTCGTGAAAATAAATACAGAATACAGGGAAAATAATTAATTTATTTTATTTCGGAAAAATCTCTGCAACACTGTGAAAACACACGGCAGGCTATAGCAAGATAAGAAAAATTCTAATCTTTATTTACATTCGGGTGTGGAGAAAACAAAAACCATGTTTTTATGTAGGCGGTCGATGGACTTAACACATGTGAACAAGATTTACAGAAATTTTCCTACAGGGTTTGTTTACATTTAATGTTCACTTAGACTAGGAAATATAATACAATCACTTGCTACTATTGATAATTAAATGAACTAATTATATTAATACGAGATCTACTGATTCTGAAAATCACTCTAAACACGTATATAAATTGAAAAAGAATCGGATAAAACAATTAAAGTATAACAAAGCGGAGAGAAACAGAGAATAGAGAATGAGGAGGCAAAACATTATAAAAGTAGCTAGATTTTGAGAGAGAACACGAAGCTAACAGTAAGCTGTACTGAAATCGAAGGTTATGAAAAGATCGCTAGTCCTCGAACTGTTCGATTGGCCAAAATGTCCTTAACCTTAACTTGAACTCTGGTTGCGTTATGTCCACAGCTCAACAGTTCAGTCAGGTCGGGACTGTGTACTCCACTTTTAGTAGTTTTATCTGTGGCAACCATATAAATGAACCATGGTAGAAACTACGTCCAGTATTTTCCGCCATCTAACTGATGCTTATGATTTACTATTCTCGACCGTAACCATCGATACAAGAGAAGTAAAAGAAGGCAAGATTGGTTGCCTGACCACGATTCCTAACGTTTATCGAAAATTAACTATAATTACATTCTTATTTCCTATTCCTAGTTTTATAATCCTTACATCTCATGAAAGCAGAAATCGATGAGATGAGTAGTTTTGTAAGAGGCTTATTATAGTATATCGAAGAGAAAATACAAATAAAAAAGTAATAAACATTAAATATTATAAATAAATTATATATTATAAATATATATTAAATATTAAGAAAAATTCACAAACGCCGAGATAAATAAACCTCATTTTTTTTTAAATAAGTATAAAACATTTTCTTATTCACGCTGTGCTTCTTTGCGTTTCGTCAATATCGGTACAATGTTTTTAGTTAGCATAATAGTTCGGCAATCCGACGAAAATTCGTCCTTTGGCGCATGGTGATGTAGGATTCGCGTTAGCTGGAAAGACCTCTAGGCACCTTCAGTAAATAAACAGTGAAGAAAGGGAAATATGTGTTAATTAGAAATGATACATTACCACCGAGCTCCATTTCATTTCTGTAAATTTAACTATTAACTCTTTTACTTTCTTTCTCCTTATAAATTCTTCATTTCGAATATGGTCTCCTAGAGAAATTTCCATCATGACCCTTTCTGTTGATCTCTGAATTGTTCTCAATCGATTTGTAAAGTGAACTGTGAGTGTGATCACATGTTTTTCTTTTTAGGTTTGTTGACATATCTGGATTACTTAATACACTGTTGAGTTATTCCATGGTAGCCCAGATCATGAGAATCATGCGATTTAAGCAGTTTGTTCTGCTTACCGAGGTTATGGTATGTCCAAGATATACATAATCGTTGACTTCACGGTTTCTTAGGTTCACGGTTTATATACAAGATATATAAATAATGATAGATTGAACGAAACGGAAATTACTCATAATATAAATTTGGTATTTTACAGTTTTCTATTTTCTTTGCTATATTTCCCCTTTTTACAGATATCGATATAATTTGTTTCCTATTAAGTGATATTTCTGTTAACGTCTCCAAAGAGTAATCAAGCAACTGAACCCTAATTCTGTAATTAAACCAAATTCAGTATTTTCCACTAAAATCGTATGAAGTCGAGTCACCAATTCAGACACACGATTTTTATTCTAGAAACCAGTGTATTGGTTAAATCCTGAAGATCTCAGATTTTAATTAATCTGATTTTAATTGATACATGAATCTGGATTAAGAACAAAATTCAGCAATATGACTATTAATACATACGACTTAATTACTTATGATTAATATACTGTTGATGCTGCCTATGCTACTTAATTCAGTTTGTACCTAATCGTACAAGTCAATCCTTCACTGGATCGATTATTTTTGGTAAAAGAAACTACTCTTCTGATCTCTTCTGACGCTCACGTATTACATCTATAGTCACCAAACAGTACACTCACTTTTAAAAGCCACATATCCCATAGTTCTGTTCTGGACAACAATCTCACGTAGCTAGGAGACAAATAATCGAGTACAGGTCCCCGTGCGATGCTTGGTAGCATGACAACTATCACAAATTACCATTATAGGTATGTTACCACATTTCCTGGACTATGACAATTCTCCTTACTCATGCAATCGGAAAACCAGAGCTCTCAAACTATGAGTACAAAGTAAAAACAGCAAGTTTTGTTGTTACAATAGTTTCATCGTTATCTACGACATTTCTAACTTTTAGTCATGCAAATTGGGCGTTGAAGGAGATAAAAACCGCGACAAACCTATACCTAAAGGGTGGGTGAAACATGTAAATGTAGACCAAAGAACAGAACTTTTAGCAGCTGTTTAACCACTCAAAGGCACAATAAACGAGAATCTAATGATATAAACTGTCGGTATTTCTGTTTTTCATTGTGGTTTCATCAATCCAATATTCTAGTTATTTATGTGAAAACTGGGGGTTAACTCACTAACCAATTAATTGATGAATCTGGCTTTGACTAAATTCAGTAGTCTTCCCAAAAACGTGTTGAATTCATATTGATTCTACAGAATATTGAATATCAAAAAAAAGTAATGCATAAATTTTCTTTTTGCATTTCGCCAGGAAACTAGTTTGTAATGGATATTAGAAATTAATAATAGTTTAAATAGATCTTAATAAAAAAAAAATAATAATTTAAAACCGTTAAAACCATTATTCCTAAATCGTAACTTTACAGTTTTAGGTTACAAAATAGTGTAAACAATTCATCGCAGGCTGTAATAAGTGCAGACCGTGTGATGATAAATGCTTATAACACTTTTGAATGTAACTCGCATTCATCCAAAAAGCATAGCGCCTGTTATATTGATTACAATATTTTTTCACGCCAAGTAATTTTTACGGTTTTCACACTCGTGCAGTTTTGAAATTCACAGTGAAGTGTTAAGATTTTGTGAAATCACAGGCATCAAAAAACTAGCTTCCCGCACGCTATAACAAAACCATCATTTTATTTTAGTAATATAGTCATAGTATAATTGTAGTTATAATCTTTGTTAGTTAGGTATTCAAATTTTGAAACTCTGAATAATTTCACTAGACATAGTTGCCAAGTTTAAATAAAATTAAATGTAGAAACAAAAGCGATCCTTTAATGTAAAAAAAATATTTTCAGGGGTCATAAATATAAATTTCTACCAATCTCGTGTTAGTCATTAAAAGATTCAAAATTTTTTAGACAAAAGAAATTCGCAGCTATCAGATTATTTGTAAATAGAAATCTATCATTTACTTCAACATAGGTTTCATCACCCACTTCTTTACTTTTTAAAATGTGAGAAAGATGTTTTAACTTAACCTTCTCTGAATTTTGCCTTAAATCTGCAAAAATCAACCGCGCAAATTTCAGTTAATTTGTTTTCAGTTTTCGCGTTAGTCATGACTTCGAAACATCCTCAAATGATTTTCAGAATGATTCAGCAATTACCCAAATAAGATGAGAATTTGTCAAAATTCGACGTTTGGACATATTATATTCATAGGTCCATATGGAAAATTATCCAAAATATCTTACGCTACCTTGAAATCTTGTTCGTAGATCGTTGTGGATAAAATTGAATTTTGAAAAACCGTACTGTGGTTTGCAATTATAATTCCTACGGCAGATTTACTCATAATGTAACTGCGGTGCTAATTGTTTGGTCAGGAGGGAAAAACCTCAGAGAAGCAACGCACATCCGCAAATTTCACCGCAAGCGGTAATATTTGCCAATACAACCACCGTTAAAAACTGTGCCGGCAATAGGACACATATTATTATTCATCTCAACCATTTCTCACTAACTCTGATTCACGCATTTAATAGAAGAACGAACATCCGCCACGTCCGAACGATAGACAAATAAATAATTTTTCGTCTACAACGTCCAGGTATGCTGCTAACCTAATTTCTGACCCGATTTCAAATTTCCGGCGACGCGTGATTCACTCCGGCGCCGATTAAATATCGGCAACTATTGTCTTCGGCCGCTTCCATGGATTATCGGGTTATCGGAGATTCCGCGAAGCCGACAATGCGAAAAAAATTTTTGAAAGATTTCCGAGGAGCGGCCTTATTCACCTTCTATCGTTTTCGGAAGCGACCACCGGCCTTCCCGCCACAATTAGAAGAAGAAACGATTGGTTTTATTTTCGGCAACAATCGATTTTCAGTGATTCAGTGGCTGATGGAGCTGATACAATTTTGGTTAGGTAGTCTGCATTTTAACTAGTTATGTTTTGGGTCAGTAGATTTTCCAATATAAAATTTTTATCGTTGGTTTTTGTCTCATCCTCAGCCTCATCAGTTCAAGAATCCTGCCAAAATAAAGTTCATTCAGAGAAAACCCTGTACAAGTATGTACAGGGTGTTCAAAAACAAATGTCACAAACTTTAGGAAAATGCTTTAAAGGTATTACCCAAAATATAAAAGAACATGTGAACAAGGCACTACAACTACTGTTAAACTGAGCGAGTTGCAATGCCTATGTTTCCATGCTAAGTCATACAAATGCTTAAGGGCTTTACAAATCGTGGAGTGAGTATTTTTGTTTATAAAATCTGGAACGTTAAAATCCCGTATGAATATAACAGTTTTATAATATGAGTATAATATAAGTTTTATAATATAAGTGCCTCAAGAACCAGCTCATCCTCACAATTAGCTAGAGAAGGTGGTAAGTATAATGCCGCAAGATCAGCTGAAAATGATTTTAAGGAACCAGCTCTGAAAGATAATCGCTGTTAACCAGCTAATAGCTAATCAGCGAGGAAATACTTAATTGCTTTTAAAATTTTCAAAAATTTCCGGTCACATCTTATAACATTATAAGCATTTGGAAACAGTTCTTTATCCTTAACTGATGAATTCAACCAAGACTCAGTGGCAATAACAGTATCAAAGCAAAATTTGCACGCGTTTTTATATAACACTTTAGTGTTTTAGTACGCAGACTTCTAGTATTCTGATAAAAAATATTAAGTATATTATGAGATATTGGGCTCCATTATTTTAACGTCGATTGTTTAATAATTTTTGGAGTACTTCGAATGTATTTTATTTTTAGGCCCGTTTCATATAACCTATAATCAGGTTAAAGAAGTGACATTGGCTAATTCAATTTACTCGATAAAATTTAAGTTTAGTTGTAATTGTTATTCTGAATAACTCACATCGATTTATGTTTCTATGAAAATGCTTAAAATCTCAACTGCTTCCATATGGAATAAACTTTATAAAGAATTATATACCGATATGGGGAATGTCTACTGCTCGCTTTGCGTTAAAATAATAAGTAAACTTATTTATTAATACGTAGTGACATTATTTATCAAAGAATTTATTGCATTATTCTCCTGCTATTCTGCTTTTCCAAAAATTTTGGGTGCTCGTTTGTTGTCTTTTTAATTAATTACTTTGAATTTTAATAAACTCCACAAAATCCCCTTATTTTTTAAAATTTTAAGTAATATGTGTTTTTTATTACTTTTATAATTAATTATTGGGTACTTCAATAAATTTTATAAAACTCCATGTTTTATTTCTTGCATATATGTATTTTAAAAGGTGCACATATATGCACATATTTCTTGTAGCTTCATAGACAAATTTCCCCTTTTCTAGTGATAAGAATTACAAGTCATATTATTGTTCAACATTGTTACTACATGTTTTCTTCGAAAATTAAAAAAAATGCATGGCTGTTAGAATAACCCCATATTTTGAAAACATATAATTGAAATGTTATAATTTCAATGATTGTACTATAGACCGATATAATCTTATCTCACTAATCGTAGTCAGGTTGTACAATTTTTAGCGAAAATGAAAATTTATCTAAAAATGCGTCACCATTTTAGGACCTTTACTCTTTCTCGTCTTCATCAATAGCCTGTCCCTTAACGAGGGGCAAAAGGATTATACTCTTTTTACTGATGTCATTAGCATGTTTCTGGATGGCAAAAGTGTTGTGGAGGTCGGTACGAGACGGACTGTCGTGGCACAGCCAAGGTCTGATGAGCGGTTTCCTGCTTATGAAGATACAAATTTAATGAGGACGTAGTTTCTACAAAAAGAATAAAACTAACAGAAGATCCTATTCTCATAAACTGTTTAAAGAATGGTAATTTTCGATAAGAAATAATAATAAACTTCTTAATCTATCTGAGGTAAAATGTCCTGGTATGGTTTAAGGTCCTAGGCTCCATGTTGAGAGGGCAACAAGTAGGTTACGATCATCTATCTTAGTGCTTCGCAGCCCCATTGGTTCTGTTTTTGGCAAGAGCTTTATAGTAACTTATACTCCAGTGGGGTAGTACGTTATCTTCGGATAGAACCTTTAAAGTTCAAATTAATGCGGTGAGAATACTCTTTGGATGGGGTACGGAAATGATTGTATGATATCATTTTAAGCGCGTAAATGTTATCTTTCCTTTCGGCATTCGCATCCGAATGTATTGCATGTTAAATAAAAAAGAACGAGGTTGGTTACACAATTCATGCCAAGGTTCATAACCACGGAACAAGGAATTCTAAAAGGGTTTCCTCTGCTTGTCGTATTGGAAAGTGTCAGAATCGTTCGGTAGCAGTAAAGATTTTTAATAAGTTATCTGTAATATAAAAATTAAGCAACGATATTCCTATAATCCATATTCAAATAATTTCATGTTAAAAGTAGCATTTTACAGTAGAACTCAAGTAGAATTCAAGAAATTCTAAACAGTGATATTTACCCAATTAATTCCTAATCCGAAATGCATAACAAAAAAAGGAGGACTGCCACACTTGTGTTGTATTCTTAACCTATCAGTGTTGCAATATACATGGCCATAGCATATTTTGGGCATAATAAATAAAATATCTATTATTAAATTAAATATAACCTCAGTTATAATCCCCCCCGGATGAATCATCCCTCTAACTTCCAGCGATGGAGTTTTATCGTAAGAGAGCAATTATGAATTTAGGATATATTGTTTGTCACTTTAAAATTCCGTTTGTTGCTAAGTTTTCTCGCATTAACGGTACTTTCAGACATTGTCGACTTCCTATTCGATAAATCACCGCAAACCTATAATCCTGCGGCTGTTTTTCAACGTCGTAAAACTTGCGGCGTTTAATTGGTAACATGTGTGAAAAAATCTCGATTGATAGTTTCAATAAGTAAGCAAACACGGCGATTTACTCCTAACAGGTGAGAATGACTAATTTGGTATTTAAAAAGCAAATAAATACGCTTGCCGATATTATAGGATCATCAAGTCAGTTTCGGAAGTTGGAGTGATTCCAACAAGTTTCAACACGTGATGCAAACAAAAACCAATTTCGCGACTACCAATAAATATTTCGAAAACATGTCGTAGCACTTAAAACCGGCTTTATCATATTGGGAACGAAACGTAAATTAAAAAATATTAACGAATTCTTGTTGTCGTAATGTAATGTTTCACCGATGAGGCAGCAGGAGAAAATTGAATGATTCATAGCTGTATTTTCTGGACGGAAATTGGAAGTTTGAACATACATATGATTTCTGATTTCAAGTCCTTGAACTTTCTCTCTCTCTCTCTCTCTCTCTCTCTCTCTCTCTCTCTCTCTCTCTCTCTCTCTCTCTCTCTCTCTCTCTCTCTCTCTCTCTCTCTCTCTCTCTCATTTGTATGTGTGTATTAGTATATTAGTCAACATTTTAAATTTCTGGTTCAAACCACAACAGTCTCTGAACTTAATCTATGTCGGTGACAATTAGCCTAATACATTGTGGAGACCACAAAAGTTTATCGGTCGCGTTTTCTACGAAACGAATGCATATTTCAAAGAAAAGTTTCGAGATGCGGGGATCCGTCTGTGTTCAGGCCTAAACAGAGTTTAGTGCCCGTTAGAAAGATTCTGATGTTTTCGAGATAGTTACAGATGTAAAATTAAAAATTGTTCAAAGTTGAGCTTAAAAATATCGTTAAAAAAGTTATTGGCTTGAAAATGTCAAGTTTCAGATATACCACCAATTTGTGCTCAACGAATGGCTCCCAATAATGACCAATAACATATTTATTTATGTTTATCTTGACTTTAAGCTCACAATGAGAAACTTTCCTTCATATGCCATCATGTAAACCGACTTTAAATATTACTGCGGCAAGGCGACCCACAGGCATAAACTAGGTAACTAGGGAGTAGGGTTGTGTAGAGGTCAGAGGTGTGTACTAGGATTAAGAAATTTTGCGAAGTGACAGATACAAACCATCACAAACGGGCCCTAATGAGCTGATTGTCGGAATATTAATATGCATGTCGTTTCCGTACATCACGCAAAGGGACGGACTCAGAAAGCAAATTGAACCCTTGTCGAAGGGAAGCTATGAAAAGCAATTACTTGTATAATTGTAAATAGGTACTAATTTACAGATTTTGTAAATACTAAAATGATTACTATATTAACTAGTAATTCTAACGTCTTTTATATAGGAATGATTAATGAAAATTATACGTAAAATTATGTTTCAAAATAAATTTATTTCGGTAAATTAAAAAAAAAAGCACTGGGTTGGGACCATTTATGTCATTTTCCCTTCACACTTTTTCAGGCTTTCTGGAATCCAGGCTTCTCTGGATCGTGACGCACTATCTAATAGAAAATCTCTATAAAAATCCTGATGCTGTTTTTGATAATGCCGCTGAATGTTGTGTTTTTTGAATTTTACAAAAATTTGCCCATATATGACTCATAAAATGGTGTTATAAATTTTGAAAGCCCCAAGTAAGTCCCCCATTTAGTATCGTAATCTTGCCCCCCTTCTGATTCAATTATGCACAGGTTATTAAAAAAATGAGGAAATGAAAATCGTTTCAAGTCAAAGTTGACAAACAGAACTGGAATAAAACAAATACTCTGTAAAATCTTTTACCCATACAATGCACACTAGTACAGTCTCTCACAGACTATATATTATTAACCTTAAGCTGGCAGTTTATAGATTTTTCTAAAGTGAAGTCAAGATTTTATGGTTATCACATAATTACTTACACAATTTTTACCTGATCATAATCACGCATCGAATATATTGTTCTTGAAATTATAAAGGATAACACTTACTAGTTACTGGGAACAATTCCTTAACTACTTGTACACGATTTTGTGTACGAACTATTTAGAAACAGGTAAAAACATTTTTGGTATGCTCGTATATGTTTCATGTATGAAATAATAAAATTCTAAAATCTCAAACACGTCTTGACTATAACTAAAATCATATTAAATCAACCCCGAATCTCCTGACGTAAAAATCACGAAAATGTCCCATGAGACGAGCGGTAATAGCTTTATGGGTGCCATAAATTACTGGTACCACTGATAAAGCGTTTGCTCCCGGGAGCTCGGGAAACACGTTTAGTGGACACCTCTGGTGTAGATTTGTGCTGAAAGTTAATCTCATAATAATCTCTCCCTTTCTGACGATATAACCGCTTTTATGACTGCTGATTTAAGCGGATTTGGGGCTTCCGTCATAAACAGTGATAAGTAAATATTCGCGTAAGGACATACTTTTTTAGCTGTACTCATTTCCTTCTAATTATATACTTCAAGATTTTTATTATTTTTGCTTCCAATTAATTAGAGATATTTGTGAAATCCTTTATTATGATTTCTAATAAAGATATCAAAGTTACATTTAAAAAATACAGTGAAAAACTGCTGACACTCAGACATTTCCTAAAATGGGTTGATGTTACAAAAAATTGGGGACGTCAATTGAATTTTTAATTTTGAGGCAATGTTTTTAGTTTAAGATGCCAAGAAAACTCTTACAAGCCTTTACAAAATGTTACTAAAAAAACTATGGTTCGTGGCATTTTTTTGAGACTCAAATTGTGGTAGGTGTTACCCGAACCCCGATTGTAAAACATAATAAACGAAGAAGATGAAGAGACTTAAAAATTGTTATCTGCTCGTTGTTACAGGGTATTTACATATATTAGATGGACCGTACTTAGAGTACTTAGACAACAACAGGGACTTCAAGAACTTATAAACTTAGAAAGAACTTATTCTCATTGATGAGTCGCGCTGTAAATTTAAATTACATAATAACGAGATAAAATTGTATTAACGGTGGGTAAGATAAGGACTGAAAATATATTTAAAGAAATGGTGTATTAAAATAAATTCATTTTACTTTGATCTTGACAAGTGTTCGTTTCATGATTTTTAAAATGTGGCGGCCTGGATTAAACAGAACTTGAAATAAAACAAGAAGCAGGTTCAGATGAAGAAATAGCAGTGGATGAAGACATGGAGTATGGCGAAGGACCAGAATTAGGTGAGGAAGAATTGGAAGAAGTCGACGACATATAACCTGCCTCGCAATGGCCTAGACACCATATGCAAAAAAGAGAAAAGGAGATGATTCTAAATTTTTTTCACGGAGTGCAAAAGATTCATTTTTCTGTGATCATTTAAAAATTCCGGTACGGTCCAAATATCTCAGACGACCATTCGAAACCATTGCCTAATCGACAATAAAGCACTTCACCTTTCCCCATTCAACGGATCACTTATGACCTTTTATTAGGGTGTCTCGTACCAAGTTTACTGTATTTTTTTTTTCAAATAAAATGCGACGTACAATAAGTAAAAATTGTTTATTAAAACAGTAGTTATGTACTTCCATGATTAATTTGGGTACTGTGCTCCTTTACTAAAGCCAATAAAAAATTAAAGTTATTAGAGTTTGGTGTATAAAATTTAATTTTTTTTATCTGTTTTAGTAAAGGAGCAGAATACCAAAATAAATCATGGACGTACAAAGTAACCCTCCTCAACATAATTTTCTTCATCAATATTTATGTACATGGTCTCCAGTGAGCGTCCGGGCCTATAGGGAACCTTGCCCTGACAGGGGTTAATACCATAGGAAAATATGAAGTTTTCATGAGCACGCAGTTTCCCTAAAGGCTAGTCCGAAAACCAATTACTGAAAATTTGTCTTTTGAAGGTCGAGTCGTATATGTAAGGTTGCGTTTGTAAGAGTCCATCAAGAGAAATTTTGCTTAAATTTGTCAAATTTGGATGTTCCTGCGTGGTATCCAAAGACAGCCGAACGATTTACCCTCCAAACCTATAAAATCAATTTCCATTCCAGAACCTATACCGAATATTTAGATGTCGATTTCCGTGAGTAAAATACGGTTTGTTTTTTCTTGTGTTTCCGGGATCTCACATTATCCGACCGGTTATTCAATAGTTAGGCAAACAAATTATTACGCGCGATATAAAAACCAATTAGCGGAACGCGAATCTCGTCAGCGGGACTGTTTATGAGCGCACGGAAACAGTCATAAAAGTGCATATGTATTCAATTTGGCTTTTTTTCGAAGGCGCTGTAAAATGTTTTGAATCGTGGTGTACAACTGGAAAACAAAATTGGTTCCGTGAGAATTAATGACGTCACGGTAACAGTGACGGCTATTGGTATCCGGATTTATATGCGATAAAATTACTGAAAACATTACGTTGGAAGATGTGCAGACAATATGCAAATGTTAGGCAGAGTTGTTAAGAAAGCAGTAATGCTATTAACCAAATTTCATTACTGAAATATATGCTGATATTATGCAAGTGCCAGGCATTGGTGCAATTAGTGTTAAAATTAAGATTTGGCAAATTTAAACATTTGAATTTTAATTCGTATCAATACGAGGGGCGTTTGGAAAGTCCGTGCAAAAATAAAAACTACTTATGTGTTTGAGGTAAACCTTTATTATTTTTCGACATAGTCTCCTTTTAGGCTTATACACTTCGTCCAACGATGCTCTAGTTTGTTGATCCCCTCCGAATAATAGGATTTGTCCAAGTCTGCAAAACATCCATTAATGTCTGCAATCCTCCTCGTTTGAATAAAATCTTTGTCCCGCCAGCCATTTCTTCAAATTGGAGAACAAACACTAGTCCGAAGGAGCCAAGTCTGGAGAATAGGGGGGATGTGAAACGAGTTGAAATCCAATTTCCATTAATTTTGCGACCACAACTGCTGAGGTGTGAGCTGGTGCGTTGTCGTGATGGAAAAGGACTTTCTTGTGGGCCAATCGCGGGCGTTTTTCTTGCAGCTCGGTTTTGAAACGGTCCAATAACGATGAATAACATTCACCTGTAATAGTTTTACCCTTTTCCTGATAGTCGATGAGGATTATCCCTTGCGAATCCCAAAAGACCGTCGCCATAACTTTTCCGGCCGAAGGAGAACTGTCTTCGCCTTTTTTGGTGCAGATTCCCCCTTGGTAACTCATTGTTTAGATTGTTGTTTGGTCCCAGGAGCATAGTAATCTATCCATGTTTCATCCACAGTGACGAAACAACGCTTAAAGTCCTCCGGATTCTTCTGGAACAGCTACAAACCATCCTTGCAACGCTTCACACGAATTCGTTTTTGATCAAGTGTGAGCAATCGCGGCACTCATCTTGCGGATAGCTTTCTCATGTCCAAACGTTTATGCTAAATATTATGTACCCATTCACCCATTCAGTCGAGATGCCCACAGCACTAGCAATCTCACGCACCTTAACTCTTCTGCCTTTCAGCACCACATCATGGATTTCATCAATGATTTCTGGTGTTGTAATCTCCACAGGCCATCCAGAACCTTCAGCGTCACTTGTGCCCATATGGCCATTCCGAAAATGTTGAAACCACTTATAAACTATTCTAATCGAAGGTGCAGAGTCACCATAATGTTTATCAAGCTTCTCTTTAGTCTCCTCAGGCGTTTTGCCTTTCATAAAGTAATGTTTAATCACCACACGAGATTCTTTTTCGTCTATTTTTTGAAAATCACTCGACTTGATTGATTCACACGAATGCCAAACACAAAGAAATAGGCCAATATGATTGAAACTTGGCGTGCGTTCATTCAAAAGATGGTACTAACTAAACATGACCTCGATACGCGCGGTGGTGCCATCTCTCGGACTTTGCACGGACTTTTCAAACGCCCCTCGTATGTGTACCTTTCTCTTATACTCTTCTACTTTGAATATGCCAAATGAGTGTTTGATGTAGGTTTATTATAATACTCTGTCTTTTAATTTTTGTCATTAAATTTTTAAATAAGAAAGTAAAAATTAAAGTTGCCAAAAATATTGGCATTGGCTCTTAAATGTAGTAAGGTGTGCTAAGGATGCGAAGCACATAGCGCTGCTGCCATAAAAGAACCTGGAAGCACATATTTTTTTTGCTCAATTTTGGGGTTTGCAAAATCAATAAATTTCAGAGAATTAAAATTTGAAACTTCCACAAAACTTGGGAATTCAATTTTAAGGCACTTTTTACCATTTGAGGTACTAGAAGAACATTTGGAATTTGTATTCTCGACTCTTTCTAACATATAAAACTAAACTGAAATTGTTTGAAACTTCCATAAAAATTAAAGATTTCATTTGGAGGCAGTTTTGGGTATTATCTTCAAAATATAAACCTTCTAAATTCTGATAAATATTTTGTATTTAATTTTAAACCCATTATGCCGCCCCAAAACTCTCCAGCAACTTCTAGAGATCTCTTTAAGCATGATTAAGATTTTCTAATGTTTAAAATTACAGCATGACAGCGAATAGAACATACCAAAAACCATTTAGGAAAATCTCCATAGATTTTTGCTTGGTCCTCGGAAAACGAAACAACTTGTAACTTAAATAAACCTTCTACATTCGATTTTAGGGCACTTTCGACAATTTAAAATTATAGAAGAGCGTTTGACTATTATAAATTAATTTAAACATTTAAACTAAAATGAAATTCTTTGGGGCTTCTATAAGATATTCAATCTAATATTCTATCTAAATATTCTTCGATACCAATTTTGGATGATAAAGATTTTTGAAGGACCTTTGGAATCTTCAGTCTAGATTTCTGAACATTTTAATATCTAAAATTTAAACGAAAACTTTTGAAATTTCCATAAATTGTCTCGATCCAATTTCCAACCGATTTTGGCATTCCAAAATCTTGTTAGCTTAAAATAAGCTTTTTGTTATTTGAAATTATAACGAGAATATGCCAAGAAACTATCTCAAGCAATTGACAAAAACCTAGATGTTTCCTCGGGTCCTCGGAATGTGAAGCAATTTTACCATAGACTCAATTAATATGTGTGGCATACAGCTTTTATAAAGCACATTTGGTAATTTCTAAAAAAATTACTTCAATAAAAGATTTATTTTTAAACATGGATTTTTGAAAAATAGTTTTTTATTACTTTTTTAAAACTTGCACTTAATTTCGATTTCGAATATTTCTGGCTGAAAAGGAAGAGGAATATACATTTTGCATTGAACACATGCTTCAGCAATGCATCGTATGAACCTATTATGGGATCTAACAGATCAAATTACAATCACTTCTGTTATTTGTTACCACTATTCCTTTGCTAAAGGTAATGTGTAAACTGAAACAATAGATGAATTTTTAAGATGTGTTAAATATTCCTAAACTAGACCTCTGAAGTCAGAAAACTCTAAATCTTACATGTTGAACGGAAAGTTTCGACTGTACATATTCAGCATTATTCGAAGAACGTTTCTTAATGTGATTATAATTGGGCCAAATAATTAAAAAAAATTAATGGAAAGAACAAAAAAAATATGTTTTTTCAGGTTACTAATTACTAGAACTGGGATAGTTAGGCAAATGCCTATCGCGTGCCTTTTTTCAGGTATTTTGACTGTTTTTGTCTTTTTTTTATTAAAATGATTTTTGATACCTCTTTCATCGATTAAACACCCAAGCCAGCAATACAAATGTGAACATTTATAAACGAAATTGTTGTTAACGTTTGCAGGTAAGACAACTAAATTCCCAAAATTCATATTCGCATCGTTACTACCAACGATAATGATAACAGGGATAATTACCTGGTTGGAAGACCCTTCTACCTGATCTTCGGGAACTCGATTTGTTAGGGATAACAAATAAATTATTTAAATCAGTGTTTTGTGTAACGTGTCATAGTGAAGTCAAAATTGATAGAATGCCGCCTGTAAAGTTGCACGGTAGTGAAAATTAAAAAAATTAAGCAATGCCCGACAAAAATCTTTCGACTGATATTAATGGTATATTCTGTAAGATATGTACAAAACGTGTAAGTATAAATATCTATGCAAACTATACAGAAAATAAAAGTCTTCTTTTTGTAGGTTCATGTAACAAAATAAATATCACGAGAAACAACATTTAGCAAGCGGGATCCACATGAAACATTTAAAAAATAAATCAAGTCAACAACAAAATATCAGGCATGCCATTATGGCACAGACATCGCAAACTGGTCCTCAAAAATCGACACTCGCAACTAAACTCTGTGAAGCTCTAGTTGCGGCAAATGTTTCATTTAATAAATTAATTAATTCAACATTTCGAAGGTTTTTGGAAACTTTCTCAAATGAAGTTTTACCGGATGAATCTACTCTCCCGAAAAATTATTGAAATGAGTGCTGTGAATCGGTAAGCTTTAGAATATTTTACCAATTAGTTTATTTGAATTTTCAATTATACTTTTGAATGTAGTATCTATTTACACTAATTTTTTGTTATAGAAAATTAGAACCATTCGAGAAGATATTGCAGATCATTTTACCTGGATTTCAATAGACGAATTCATTGATTGTCCAGGCCGATATATTGCAAATTTTATAGTGTGTAAATTGTCTGAAAATGCGAAAGCGAAATTCCTCATCTATTAGCGTCTAATTAATTGGATGGGGTAAACCACAAAACGATAACAAATTTTATGATGATAGCATAAGTGCGATCTGTAAATTTTTATACCAATTTATACAGTATAAACATATTGCTTTCAAATGCATGGTACCCAAGTGGTCCGGAAAAGGATAAAGTTCTCTTATTATTTTCGGATGCGGCCCTTTACATGATAAAAGTGGTATAAGTTTTAAAAACATTTTCACCTCAAATGATGCATATAACTTGCCTTGCCCATGGATTACATCGCACCTGTGAATTTATACGAAATGAATTTACTGTCCTGAATAGTTTAATAGCGTCGACCAAAAAGCTAAAATCTATTCATTTACAAAATGGCATAAGTACGTGTTTCTTTCATTTGTAGATTTTTGTAAAAGTTTCTTTGCGTGTGATAACACCTACAAAGAGAAGTTTCCAAACGTACCTCTGCCACCAGAACCTGTACTTACACGATGGGGTACTTGGATTGAAGCATGCAAATTTTGCCCAACACATTTTGAAACAATAGAGGTCCTCTTAGGCGATAAAGACAGCACCATATGCTTTTAAACTTTACCGGGTAAAAAGTGGTTTAATGTATATTAAATTTAATTTGTCGTTTGTACCTGACGCAATATGAAGTCCAGAAACGAGAATCACTTCTATGGTGGAGTTAATGGATACTTTCAATGAGGCCATTATTTTCATTGGAAAAGCACCTGGTCCATTTGGGATAAAATGTACAGAAAAGTTAAGGACCGTTATTGCCCAAAATCCCGATTTTAGAACAATTTCCGAAGTGGAAAAAATACATAAGGGACATATTGGATTTGAGTATTGGACAAATTGCGGCTTTAAAATATGATCCCGTTACATCATGTGGAGTTGAACGAAGGTTTTCACATTATAAACAAAGTTTGTCAGATAGAAGGTTGTTTTTTTATAAAGTAACTTTGAGAAACATCTAGTTTGTTCCTGGAATGTTAATGAGTAAGAATGTTCAATATTGTATGAGTACTCGTATAGTTTCAATTCACATTAAGGGACTTTGTACAAATAACATGTATGTATTCACATTGGCAACAGCCAGATATGATTTAATAAATTATATTGTTCACCTTTACCTTACTTACCTTTCATTGTTTTTATTTTATAGTATTTTGTGACATCCATAAACTATGTTTATGTACTTATGTTATAAGTAATTATTTTTATGTAATTTATGTTTATCTCAAATATATGTGATCGAATTGTGTATGCCTTTTTTCCTGTATTTTTGTCTTTTACTAACCTTTTTTATAAGTATTTTTGGTGCCATTTTTAAATCTATTTTGTCTTTTTTACCATTTGTTCTTGTCTAACTATCCTGCTTCTACTTATTACCATTCCATCGATTCCTCGATTCTTTATCCTGCGAGTACCTGCAGAAACTGATCCGGTGTGCTTTACCTCCATGAGATATTCCTTCTGAAGATTATAAAATATGGATATAACTTTCGGTTGCTTAAATCCTGTCAGCGTCTGCCTGTCCGGTCATAACCAAACCGGTGATAATCTGTTTACCAAAAGCCAGCTCGCTACCGTCTCGCATTAAAATATTAACTCGGATTCACAAATTCAACCCCTAAGTGTTTGCTAACAGATCATAATACGACAATGGTCTTTACTCGGATGAGGTCATTAAGGGAATTTACATGCAGTAATAACTGGTGTTAACGTTTTGGATGTTTATTGCCCGATCGACTTGGGGTTTGAGGGTAGTTCTTCGAGTTTATAGGGCAATAAATGTTAATTTTAAGCGGAGGGCTCCCGGGGTACGGTTATTGTCCTTTGACTTTATTTTTACGATCAAAGATGAGCCCTGACCCTCGTCTTGTTTCGGCTAGCCTCAAACGATTGGGGTTAGTGGACATAATTGGCGGAAGGTACGATTTGACGATTTTACAATGGGGGAAGGGGTTTGTTGAACCTTGTTGTACAGTTGCAATGCGGAATTGGAATGGTTTTTAAATTAAGTAACAAACTAAGCGTTATTTACATAATACAAGAGCCACATTATGTTTATTTAAAGAACCTTAATGAGGTTTTAAAATTATTGTGAAATTTACACTCCTAAATTTATTTTAGCGAAATAAATTACTCGAAATTTTGAATCGGGGCAATATAATACTTTTTCAACAACCCTCACAGGGTTCTGAATCTATTGTAAAATCTCCCACTCCCCTACAGTTCTAAATTTGTTTAAAAAAATTAATTCCAAAAGTACAGAAATAAATTATTGAATCATTATGATTAATCTGCAGATATGACCCAGGAGACCTATATTACAATTTTTTCAAATAGCTTGTATAACGCTTTAATATTTTACAGTAAACCAAAAAGAAGATATTAATATTATAAAGGAACACAACTTCAAATAATTACTCTTCATTCCATCATCATTCCAAGAAACATGAAATTTATGATCGAAGATTTGTAGTTATTTAAATTACACGTTATAGCAGAACAAAACAACAAATGCTCATTTGATATCAAATATAAACAATCGTAGATTTGTGATGTCCACATCTGCTATTCCTCTTATCGCTCGTTTATAAAATGTCAGGTTCGAACAAGTTGTAGACATCATTGTGAAACTGCCTGCCTGTTGCCAAAGTTAACTAATTGTAGATATTTTGCCACAAAGTGTTGTTCCTCATATCTCTCGCATTTTACTGAGAAATCTTTTACGTCCTTACATAATTAATGCTTCTTATTCATTGGAAATTACTTGACGCATCTGTTTATATCTACCCATATGCTTTTGAGAAAATCTTAATATAATCAAGAGAGTACCATCAACTGACGCATAACAACAGAAGTAAAGTAATTAAAATGAAATAAATATGTAGAGTTGTTTTTATTAGGGAAACTTATTTATGATCAATATGCGCCAATCATTTTAATTCCTGGCTGGAATGAGAAGAGCAAAGAAGATAATAACGAAGACTAGGTATTTTAGAGGATTAATGGTATTAAATAAAATAAATTATTTAGTCCCACTGACACAAGCGATATATTAGAGCACTTCTAAAAAAATCACTATCTAGGTCACTTCTTTTGTAATTATTAATTAATTGTAATTTGTAATTTATTATATATAAAACTATATAACAGTTAAACAAATGAGGATTAAGAATTAATTTTATTATAACATTTGAAATATTATTTAATATTATATTTTCAAATAGAGGTGACTACCTTTGGAACTGGACACCTTCATTTCCATTTTTTTTGGGTTTGTCAATGCTTACAAATTTAAAATCAATTAATTTCAATTCTTACGCGAAAAGGTCGAATTAATTTGCAATTCCAAAACGTTATTGATGAATGAATTACAACGACCGTAATGATCTGGTATGTATTAAATGTACATTGAAGATAAATGTTACATGCGTCGTTTGTTTTGTCTACTTTTCTGATGAACATTGGTTAATTGACGCACGTTTTAATTTACAGTGTTTTAAGAGACCGGTTGAATAAATGAACGTATTGGGAACTGTTTTAAAGCATATTGCTGATAAGGTGTATTCGATTTATTGTGTAATTACCCGACAAAAAAGATCAGTTGGGCTGATTGAAATTATAATTGTTATTAATAATTAACAACTAACATAATGTAGTTATTTATGACAGCAATGAAAGAAACGGGAGGTACATTCATAATTTCGATGAAAATAACATGCATCATGTGGGTTTGTGTTATTTTGGGTATAATGGGTAAGAGACTGAAGTCGAATTATGTAGAAAATTTATTGATCTAGCCTGGGGTTCGTCTGTTAAATTATATAAATTTTCTAGAATTTTTGTCTAGAGTTGTCACAAATCAACTAAGACAAGCTTAGATCATTTGGAACATTTTAATTTATTGTACTAATTATTTTTTTAATTGAAATATATATTATTAAATATGAAAGAAATTTTTTAAATATACACATTTATAGAACATAGTCAAAATTTTTAAAAAAGGAAATTTAGCCAATCAGTTGATGAATTTGCTTATCGAAATTAAATTGTAAATAAAATAAAAAATTGCAATTAGTATTTATTTTAATTAGACTCATCAATAATACTTAAATAGTCTTCCTTTTGTTAAAGCTGTTGTAACATTATTTTTAATACCTGAATGTAACCTCATATGAGACCATATTATTGGTCTATATAATAATTGTTTACAAAATCCATGGCCGTAACAAGTATTATTGCTCCTATTCCCAATGTACTCACATGTTTGTGGCAGCAAACGGGAAATAAGTAATAAACATGTTATTTCTAGTCACTCACTCATTTTTCACTTCCCCCTGTATTATTGCCATTATTGTAGGTTTGTTCTAGTATGCAGGAAACATGATATTTTTAGTCGTCCGTAAATGCGATGACGATATCATATTAATGATACAGGTGGAAAAGAAATGTGTTTGTGACTAGAACTATAATGTTCGTAACATGATTAACAGCTTGTTGTAAAAAATCATGTGAGCACATAATTGGCCGAGTAGAAATGTCTTGTTGAAACCTGTATACTCTTGTGAAAACCAGTGTATTGGTATGCTCAGTTATTATTTGTTTTGTTTAAAAATTATTATCCCCAAAATAATTTGTCAATTTAATTTTTTGTATTTAATCCTTGATAGAAATTTAAACAACTGCATAGAAATGAACTAACATTAATTCCCTCACCCCTAAGTACAATAAAAATATTTAAGTACTGCTTGTACCGCTATCTTGTCAAAGAGAGAGAAAGTTTGGACGCATTAGCAAGAGATTTCAACGCTTCAGACAAATAAATATTTTTTGCGAAAAGTTTACTTCCAATATGAAGTCTTTTCCTTCGAAGTGTAAACAAAAGTGTAGATATAAAATGTAGATTTGTGTTGCAATGTATGTTGAATGTAAAATTGTACGTTGAGTACGTTGACTTAAAAAATTTTCAGAGTAAAGGAAATTTTGGTGAAGAATTTGAATGTTGTAAAGATGTAAATATGCATTATTGGAACGTCCTGACTTTTCAGTTAGGAACACTAGTGTTATAAACAAAAATTTAGATACCACAAAATAATTCTGCAACAGTCTGTACATACATAACTCTTCACCCTTCAAGTGATATTATTATCAACTCCTGTTGTTTCAAAAATTTGCAATAAGCGCTTGGAAGCTTTAAGAAATTGTTTAGTTGCTTCATACATGGGAATAGAAGTATTATTACTAAAAATTTGGTACGACAAATTATTATAACACTCGTGTTCCTAACTGTATAGTCAGGGCGTTCCAATAATGCATATTTACATGTTTACAACATTCAAATTCTTTGTCTGTACATATACAACTCTACACTCTTCAAGTGATATTATTAATTCCTGTTGATTTAAAAATTTGCAACAAGAGCTTGGAAACTTTAAGAAATTGTTTAGTTGCATGGGAATAGAAGTATTATTACGAAAAATTTAGGTACGACAAATTAATTTTTCTACATCTCTATACACATACAAATCTGTAGTATTCTTGTTAATAACTCTTGTTGGTTCAAACATTTTCACCGAGAGCTTCATTGGAAGCTTTAAGAAAATGTTTAGTTGCTCCAAACATGTAAATAAACATTATTGGAAAGTACGAAGCTTCCAGCTGGGAATAAAAGTGTTATTACGAAAAATTTAGCTGCGAAAAATTAATTCTCCTACCTTTATATGCAAGCACAAAGCTATGTGAGCGTGGAAGTTTTAAGAAATGGTTTAATTGCTTTAAACATGTAAATTTGATTTTTTGGGGCGTTTATGTTTTTTAGTTGGGAAAATTTGCAAAAAATTGAGTTTGATGTCATTAAGTACAAGTAAGTTTAAGTATTGTTGTTATTAAAATGTTGATTTATGTTATGATAAATTCTCGAGTCAAAAAATTAGTAAGGCAAAGGTAAATTTAGGGAAATTAAGTGTGCATTTTTGGCATGTTCGACCTTCCAGCTGGGAACAAAGGTATTAATCACGAAAAATTTAACCACGATGTATTAATTTTAGTACCACTTTATACAAACACATCACTAAGTATTGTTGTCAGTAGTTTTAGGTGATTCTAAAATTTTCAACAGACGCTAGGAAGGTTAAAGAGAGCTTTTAAATGCTTTAAACATGTAAATATGCATTTTTGAAACATTTTGTGAGTAAGTACACGCAAAGTGTTCAAAGGTTAAATGTTTGTTATTAAATGTTGTTAACCCCAAAACTATGTAGGGGCAGTCCAGGAGCTCCAGGAAAAAGAGATAAATCCCGTGAACATGCAAATATGGACTTTTGGAACATTTGGGCCATTCCAGCGGCGATCGAAATTGTTCTCGCGAAAAACCAGATGTAAAGGAGCAATTGTAAAATCCACAAACGCTCGTGGTGTATCGCATTACAAAACAAACGAGTCATTACGTCAGGAGGCGACCGGTCAATTCCCGTCGGGACGTCAAAAGGACGCGCGAGTATGACGGAATCGAAAAACGGACAAATATTTTTCAGAAATCGGAAACGTGAGATTTTTCGCCGGCTAATAGGTGGGGAGATCTCCCATTGATAAAACCCGCCTATAGACACACCTTCTTAAATAGTGAGTTTGTGTATCAGCTTGTCCAGTTACAAGTCTGACTGACTGACGTGTTGTCGGTTGTACCTGATCAAGAGTCGCCTCTTGTTGTTGTTTATAAACAAATGGTACGCGAAGTGTAATTATACATGTATACAGGTACAAGTAGTAGGTGTTGGTAGTTTTGATTTTATTCGGAGGTTAGTGATCGGTCAATCTCTGTATCTACACGTTTTATTAAAGTTATTATGGAACTTTACGGACACTTGGAAGGGATGTTGGATAGGGACCAGAGGACGGCGAAAATGCCGGTTTTTTGCATTTTCGACGAGGAGTACTTGAAAACGTTCATTCCAACCCCACCCCCATCACCACCACCTAATCAAAGTGTTCGTCGTTGCTGCTGCAAGAACTTCGGCAACTCTTACTTCAAAAGTAAAAAGCGGTACCTCCTACGAACTCTCAGAAGTAAGTAACTTTAAAACATACGAGTTCGATCTGATGAAGAATTATTGTCGTTGTTGTTGAAAGTCAAAGTCGGAAGAGTTTGATGTATAGCGAATAAGAACGGGGCGGAGCGTCTCCGCAATAGGTAACCAATAGGAGCGTGTCCCCCTTCTGTGGGAATTTCTCAATTTTATGTTACAGCTTACCCGGTTTAATCGAATTCCGAGTGTTATTCTCGGTATCAGTGAATCCGCGTCACTGGGAGACTGTCGGAGGTCCTCTCGACCGCACGACGGCTGTGTAAAGCATTTTTAGAAAATTTGGCACGTGGAAAAATTTCGGTTGTATGACAATTTTTACAAGCTGAATTTTATCGAAATCTAACACAACTCAATATTACGTAGAAAATTGCAATTTACTTCAGGGCAATTAGTAGCAGTGTTTTAAAAAGGCAATAAAAATCACTTTATTTGAATAATATCAATTTTTTGATGAATTCATCACACCTTGTTTAAAATCATGATATTTAACTAACTGCATTTTTTGAACAAAGTTTTAATTAGAATAATGATTTTTTGAAGTGAGATTTCTTACCAACATGGCAGCAATTCTTCAAAATATAATGAGGCGTTGTTATTTAAATAAGTACAATTTTTTTACTAAAACATTTGTATAACAATAAATTTCCAATTTTTCCGATAAAAAGTCTTGATTTGGTTAATAACGATTTTTTGAAGAATTTGTTGCGCTCGTAGTGCCACTAATTTGAACGTTCATTAGAAGTAATATTATTTAAAATTAAATTTTGTTTTAAATAAAGTGGAATGGTTTGGACAGTAACACGACTTTGAAGCTGCATTCCTCTCCAATATGCCGGTCCCCTCTCAGAAGAGAGCAGAATTTAAAAGAATGGTGAAATAAAATTTAAGTAATTTCAATTGATAGTAAAACAATTTTTTGAAGAAATAATCGCACCTATATAATGCTGGTATTTTGGATAATCATTAAATGCAACAGATTTAATTCGAAAATATTCTTTTTAATCTGAAATAAAATTAATTATTAGTACAATAATAATTAAGATAATATATTAATGTAGCTAATTATTATTTTTTAAATATAATATGAATTGGATAATAACAAATTTTTGAAGTTCCCTTAACAACCTACCAGTCCCTGTTCAAAACAAAACTCAATTTAAGATAATGTTAATTAAATAATTACAACTTTCTAATAAAACAGTATAACTTAAATAACAATTAATGCCTAAAGAACGATCAATCTCGTTATTACTATTTAATATTTTCAATTTGTTGAATAATAGATTATAATTTGGTTAATGATGTGCTATTATTGTGCCCATTCATGAAAAACATTAATATTTAAATAATAACAATTAAAAACTATACAATTGTGCAAGAAATTTTTGTACAATTATTTTTAAATATTTATAAACAAAGATAAGACCATTTTTTATAATGAAACAATAGGATTGGAATAATTTTTCCAGCTTCGTATTTCTTCCACAGAATAATACTTTCTCAAAATAAAACAGATACTATTTTAATTAAATAATTACATTTTTTTAATAAAACAAGCCAATTTGTCTGGTAACTAATATTCGAGGAATATATAGTCGAATCTTATTACAATTTCCAGAATTGTATAAAAATAATTTTCTTATTTAAAGAATTACAACTTTTTGAAATACGGTTATAATTTGGTTAATAAACCATGTTTTGACAATCAGCCGCCCAACATGATGTTATGCATTTAATAAAAGCACCAATATTTAAATAATTAAAATAGTGTAAAATGAAACATTACGATTAGAATAATAAAAACGATTTGATCGAATTTTTCTCCAAAATAGTCCCTCTTGATAAAACAGAATGTGTGAACGTGGTAATTAAATGATATTTTTTAATAAGACAGCACTTTATATAACAACTAGTGTAAGAAGAATAATTAGTGGTATCGTATTACTATTACGTATTCAAGAAATTGTTTCAATATAATATTTTCTATTTAAATAATTACAATTGTTTTGAATAAAAAGTTCTAATACGGTCAATAACAATTTTATGAACAATTAGAAAGAAAAGTAAAAATTAGTAAATTAGTAAAAGAAATATTTAAATAGTTAATTTTGTTTTTAATGAAACAATATGATTTGGGTAATAGCAATTTGTTGAAGCTGAATTTTACTCAAATATTGGAGTCCTTTCTGAAAGTAGAACAGAATCAAGGACAGTCTTAATTAAATTATTGTAACTTTTTTATAAAACAGTACAATTTGTATAACAACTAATGTCATAATAACAGTATCTCTTATTGTATTACTATTTAAAAACCTGCCGAAAATAACAATACTTATTTAACTATTTACAATTTTTGAATAAAATAAAATTTTAATAATCAGTCATATCAAATCAGAAATATTTAAAATTTTGTAAATTAAAACACTATGATTTGGATAAAAATTTTTTGAAACTGCATTTTGTCAACTTTACAGTCCTTTCTAAAAATAGTACAGAATTTAAGACAATGTTATTTAAATAATTAAATTTTTTTAATAAAACGAATTTGATTAAGCACTAATACCTGAAAAGCAATTAGTTTCATCGTATCACTATTTAAAATTCTATTAATTACTACAATTCTATTAATAACTATATATACTAATCTTTAAAATTATTATTTAGTCAAACAATTACAACTTTCCTATTAAATGTTTTGATTTGGTTAGCAACTTGTTTCGAACAATTAATCGCGCAGTAGGACATTCTTTAGATACAATAATATTTAGATAAAAACATTTTTGTAATGATGCAGTATGACTTGGATAGCCAATAACATTTTTTAAGAGCATGTATTAATTTTGCCAATGTTATTCAAATGAAAACCTTTTTTGATACAACTTTTAAATAACTAATACCACTTTTTGAGAACAGTCATTTCCCACGAAAATATACCCCTATATATTTTATAATTATTAGCACGTCTTAGTTAGTACATTCTCTGTCTTAGTCATTCATTTAGTAGATTAGTACATTCTTTTCAAATTTGGTACAACTATAACAGTAATATGCTTATTACTCATTGCATATCTTTATCTATCATATTGGATTTGCATTACCCCAAAATGATTGTTTAAAATAACCTGACACCTATTTTAATTAAATAAAAATAAAATTTTGCGCACAAAGTTACCCTTTTATTCCACTAATGGGTTCATGATTATTCTTTGCTCAAAATCTTTTTATCTGCAATATAATTGACTATTAATGAATGCATTTTATCCCATTTTGATGGCATTTTATTTCAACTACCTAAGCCATTGGTACATCAATTTAAAGTTTACTATCATGGGAATAACATAGATCAGTGATGATGTTCAATTTGATTTTAATCACAATTTGAATGGAAACAAAATTTTCAATACACTTTATGAAATTTAAAGTTTCGCGTATTTAATCCTTCCCGTCGATTGAACAGTTCCGTGCAACTATTAATCGTTTCCTAGGAAGTGTGATTAACAAAAATGCGCTCCGTACCATTACCGTTTCCATCCGTTAACTTTAAAAGTGCACCTGAACCTTTTTGACTCATTCAATTTCCCCAACTGCCACGCGACGCGTTCATGGCGCTGCATATCGCAGGAACCATACAATATATGATTCACCCGAGGAAAAATTAGAACAGGGTTCGATACCACCAGCCCAACGAAAAAATATTTCGACAAAACGGTAGCAGCAAAATTAAAATTTATATTGCGAGAAACGCTGTAAGGGTAAGGGTATCAGAGAAAGGCGATCGAGAAACCCAAGTCAAATTTACATCAGTAAAGCAATTGAGACTCACGTGAGAATTGAGTGCTAAGATCAAGTCGAAAAGGAGTTACTGTGGTGCTCTTTAATTGTAATTTGTTGTTTCTCCCTGTAAATTGCAAAACGTGACCGTACATCGTCGTTCCGAAGCGGAGCAATTATAAAGCTGAAACGTAAAATTGAGATTTGTTGATACAATGAGACACACAACGAACGGAATTCTTTTAAAATTACTAACGACCCCGGAGTCGTTCTAAAGTACATTCCTACTGAATAAACAGTACATAAAGATCTGTTACCAACAGGTGTAGGTAACTTGATCTATTTATCGTCGAGCGCGGCTAGAATGAACTATGACTGCGACGAGATTCGTTAATAGTCGGTAATAGCCGGTAATTGCGAGTTATTCTACCTTAATGTATCGTTCTCAACTATTTACCGCATTTTTGTAAAATTATAATCACAGGAAAAACGAACGGGCACAGGTGTACCGGCCGACATGTATCGAATAAAAATAACTTAAAAACTGCAACGCCAAGTCTGACAACTGTACTGGTTAATTTAATTAAACTTTTTAACTCGCGCGCACTCGCGCGCTCGTGCGCCCAAACACACACACACACGCGCACGCACACGCAAACGCACACGCACGCGCACACGTACGCCCACACACGCGCACACGCACAGACACATGCGCACGCGCACGCGCACGCGCGCGCGCACACATACACACACACACAAATTTGAAACGTATACTAGTTTGCCTTGGGTTTAGAACAAATTCAAGATCTCAAGTTCACTTTTTCGAAGACACTCTCATTTGGCCCAGTATATCAATGCTAAATTTTGGTCTATAACTTAGTTGGGTACCTCAAAAATTGCGGACAACTTTTAACTACTTCAAAAAATGGAGAATCGAAAGTTGCCGATGGAACTTTAAACGAAGGAAACAAAACTTAAAGGAAATATTTTGATATTTGCTAACAGGTCACATGCTGCCTATGATGCACATTTTTACTTCAATTTAGTGACGCTTCCAAAATTTGATTTCAGACGAACTAAACAATTGTTGTAATTGTTGAAAAATTTGATATTAACATATACGACAAATCGTTTTTTAGTTGAACATTTTTCGTTTTGAATTTTGTAACATTTCCAAAATTGTTGTTGCAATTCGAACTACTTTAAACGATTCAAACAAGACTTGGGAGTTTCAATACATTTCGCCCACATATCTTCCTTTGCTCTATATACCCAACATTATTTCATGCATTTCTAAATATGTTTCTAGTCTTTGGTAGTAACAACAAATCTTTCCTCCGCTCTACCTGGGCTTCATAACACTTCTAGTGTAGAATTACAATCTAAGTCCATCAAAATTAATAGACAGAAGTTTCTGATTCTTCCGCATCGTTTCGTTGTTACTCATCTTCACCCTCTGTGCCACATAACGTTTCTGGAACCAATCTTCTAACACAGTTAACTTAATGATTAACTAGAAGCGATTGCATAACAAGCCCTAGATATTATCCTTTTGGTCGGACCTATTGCCGCGGAGAATTCGCAGAATCGTGTCTATCATAATTCCAGAGCTGATATCAATTAATCACGATAAGGTCTGATTACATGCTAGGAATCGCCCGTAGGTTAACTATAATTATTTGAGGAATTCGGACCAGACTTCAAATTGGAAAATTATGGCAAAAATTAAAGCTGACTTGATTTATATAGAAATTTTGAAATTGATGAACTTATTCAACGGATTTTGAATCTTGTATCGAAGGACTTGATTTTTTAATTCTTGGCTTAGACGTTTCGTTTGGCGCTTCTTTTACATTTCCATAAGACGCGATGATATCTCGAACAAGGGAACGGCCTCAGGTAAGAGAAACCGCTAAAAACATTAAGTTGAGGACCAACGAGGTATTTCCTGATATTTATCATTACAATCTTCGCTGACGACTTTAATGCCTCCAAAACTGAACAAAACCCTCCAAAAAAATGTCATCCAGCAATTATACCGAGAAGGTCCTTCTGCATAAATCTTAAAACAACGCGCGTCCTCATACACTTCTTCTTTATCCAACCAGGTCAAAAGTAAGGTGTTTTAAGTGCTTAACGAGTGAACAGTTCTCACGGTCTTGCATTGTATGTCCACAACTTGTATATATATTTATATAACCTGTGTCGTTCTTTTACCAAATACCTTTACCGACTCGGATGTATACGTAAAAGTGCGGCATATTGTCGTCGTTTGGATTTTTATTGCCATCGCAGTCTTTCTAACCTCCCATTCTCTGTTTGTCGTATTTTTCAGATTTTGGAAACGTCCTAGTAGTCGGGTTATACTTCATTTTGGTGGCTCTTCCCCCGGCCAGCTCGGCACCGGCATCCCTCTGCTTTCCGGACCCGGAACCGAAATGGAAAGATAGCTGCGGTCCCAGCTCGAACGGTAACGATCCAGAGGACCTCGACATCGGACCAATCGTCGGCGTGTTGGAGAGCGCCTATTCCAACGTCTATTCGTTCACAAATAATTATGTAAGTCGTTATCTCCAGGAACACCGATCAGTTTTTGATCATCCTGTATTAGGATTCAGAGTTGAGGTGATAATACTTTTTGTACGCGAATGAAACGAAGGTCGTAACTTGGTCATCATCGAACTTCAAATTGGTTTCCTAAAAGGGTTTAATTTTTGCGGTAACTAGCTACGACTTACGCTTTTCTGGAAAAAACTTCACCACTAACATGAAAGTCGTAATATCCCGGACAAAGCATCATTTTTTGATCACTCTGTATAAAGCTGATATATGATGATATGCGTATGAAACGTAGGTAGTACCTGGTTTACCATCGAACTTCAATTGGTCTCCTAAAAGGGTCTCAAGTTTTGAGGCCACAAGTTGTGCCCTACGTTCCATGCATTCATCACATTTTACAAGTATAAATGTGTCTCTATGAATTGATTTGGGGGAAACATACAATAATTTGTCGTGCGCTAAACTTTTAGTTTGTTTACTAACTGATCTGCAATAAACTTACAGTATGTCGCAGAACACAAAACGTAGGTCTCCACAAACTCGTTATGCTTAATAGAAATTGTTTCACACAGCTGTCCTCACAGAACTTCAAATTTCTCTTGCGACTCCAATTATTAGATTTCATGAAATTTCTTTTCATTTCTTATGAAAAAGAACGCCATTGATACAGGGAAATTATTTGAAAACTTCGAATCACAAATCGTAACTTCTTTTGGGACTATAATTGAGGCGTCTGAAGTGTTAACAGTAAAGGTACCTGACTCTATGCAGAGTGATTCTTCCCATGATGTCAAATGCGAAAAATACCATATATATAGGATATATAGGAAAAGAAATTTCTCTCCTTTAACAATCGTCATTGATTAAATAATATCCGAAGGACGGAAGACGTTCTTAGTGAATCTGAAAACGGCTCCGCGTTGCCGTTATAATCATTAATTATTTGGCCATAAGTGCAAGGATGTCTTTTCCTAAAAATATACCCCAGATAATTGGCTGCCAGAGGAAGTGTACTAGAGAAGTGCAGCGACTTCCTCCTCCGATCGAGTAGAGGTGTATAGTCTCTCTTTCGTTCTCTCTTTTTTTCTTTCAGTCTTTCTTTCTTTCTCGAAGTTAACAATAGTTTATTTTATTAACGACACAAACTTCTGCCGGATGTAAGTAAGACACAGCTTACTTATATCCGATAGAAAAGGAGAGGCGAACTGTGGAATTCAATTAAAGAATGGGACGAAAAATATGATAGTGTGTAATCAGACATCAAGTGACGGTATTATGTTGGACAGGGACGGAATAATAATTACAGCCACAATATTTTTAGCTAACTTTTATTTTTTTTTATTTTGAGACAATTAATCGACACATACATACATACGTACGCAGACGAGGCGATGAATGAGCGAAGAATGTACATACGCGCAGGTGTTTGAACTCGACGCCCGGATCGTAGTAATTAGCTGCGTCTAGTCTACGAAAAAGATTTTGAATGCTACAACGTATAAATTATTTATTAGTTCACTATTAAGTACGTACTTTTATTAGCTGATTGCCATTTTTTGTCACGTGTGCATCCAGGCAATATCCCATAAAAATTACAACCGTTTATTTCAATTATGTCGACTTCTAGCCTATAAATCACTCAGGCCTAAAATTTAAGATTAAATGTAACTTACAGGTTGTTTTAAAATTAGTTATGCACGCTATTGTAGTAGGTACATAGAAACTATCATTTTCACATTTTTAGTTCCGCCACGAACATTGGTTTCCAAGTTCCTGCGGTTCCTAATTTTTTGAAGTTTTGAAGTTATGACTTAGATTTTCAAGAAAGTTTGCCATTTTGTTTCAAGGTTTTAATTTAGAAATGGCGTTAAAATTTCTTAGACGAATTTTTTTAAGTTTCAAGGATTTTGTTTGAGTTTGACGTGAAATTTCTTGAAGATGTTTTTTCAAAGTTTTGAATCAGGCTTGATTTGCACTAAGATTTATAATTTTTAAAATTTCAAGGTTTTGATTCAGGTATGACTTTAAAGGCCCCTAAGGAGGTTTTCCATTTTGTTTTGAGGGTTCGGTTTAATCTTAGCGTCAAACTCCCTAAAAAGGTTTTCCTTTGGTTGGAATTTTAAGAATTCTTCGTTTAATCTTGATATAAAAACTCGATAAAAATTTATTGGAATTTCGAGGTTTTTGTTCAAGTCTATTTATTAACTCTTTTAAGAGAGTTTCCAGTTATTTTGAAACAGCAAGGTTTTGCTTTGGGTTTAAGGGATTTTTGAATCCTTAGGGAAATATCCCTAAAAATTTGTGGCATTAACTTATTGTCAAAACTTCTTTGGATAATTTATAGTTTCAAGGTTTTTGTACAAGGCTGATTTTCAAACTTTTTACACAGGTGCTAATTTTTTTAAGCTGCAAAGTTTTTACTTCTAAGATCCCAAAGAAGGCGTTCTATTTTATGTCGAGGTATTGAATTAACCTTGGTGTCAAAGTTTCCTAAACATATTTTCTTTTCTGTTTTTTGAGGATTTTGTCTAAGCTTGATATGACAGCTTCTTAAGATTTTTCTTTGAGTTTTGAGGTTGTGATTCAGGATTGATATTCAAATTTTCTGATTTCCAGGTTTTTTAAAGTTTCGAGATTTCAATTCAGGTTTGATTTTAAAGTTGCTTAAGAAAATATTCCATTTTATTTCGACGTTTTCATTTAGTCTCGGCGTCAAAGCTTTCTAGAAGAATCTGATTTTTTTGAGCTTTAAGGATTTGGTTTAAACTTGACGTGAAAGTTTCCTAAGATAATTTTTTTGAGTTTCCAAGTCTTGGTCCATGCTTGATTTTAAAAATTCATAACAAAGCTATCCATTTTGTTTCAAGATTTTCATTTAGTCTCGGCGTAAAAGCTTTCTAGAAGAATCTGATTTTTTTGAGCTTTAAGGATTTGGTTTAAACTTGACGTGAAAGTTTCCTAAGATAATTTTTTTGAGTTTCCAAGTCTTGGTCCATGCTTGATTTTAAAAATTCATAACAAAGCTATCCATTTTGTTTCAAGATTTTCATTTAGTCTGGGCGTCAAAGTTTCCCCCGAGGAATTTTGTTTTCCTGAAGTTTCAAGGATTTAGTATAAGTTTGGCGTGAAGGGTTTCCAAGTATTTTTTTGAGTTTCCACGTTTTGGTTCAGATTTGAACGATTGCTTATAAAATTCTTCATTTTGCTTCAAGGTTTCGCTTTAACCTTGCGTTAAAGTTTCTTAAAAAGATTTTACTTTGCTTGAAGTTTGAAGCATTTAATTTGCGATTGACGTAATGTTCAAGTTTCGTATGAAACTTCCCCTAGAGTTTTGAAGTTGTATGAAATTATTTTTGTTTGAACAAAACAAACAGTACCTCCTTGTTAATAAGAAAAAAAAAGTTTACCTACATTTTCGTAAATATTATTTTCCTTCATTGGCGCTTAATACGGTGCAAAATATTTAATTTGAGTCTTTTTAATTCTTTATTCTTATTTATTAATTTTTTTCGAGTACTCTGCATACCCCACTTTATGCCGACCTGACAGGAATATGCAATCGGTCCTCGAGTCGCAGGAAGGAAAGTTTCGATGTCGCTTCTTCGAAACGGGAGGCACCACGGTGTAAACTGAGATTAATCTGCGATTTCCCACCGCCTTATCACGCATTTTCCCGAAGGGCTCTGAACTCGTCTCGATGCGAAAGTGCTAAATAGACTTACACACGCGTACAGTCATGAATGGATGAATGAGACTTTTCTCTCTACTCTCGGTATACGATATCACCCAACAGGTGGTCTGGTCGTGAGTGTAATGGACGAATAATAATAAAACACTTGTTGTTCAATGATAATTCTGTGTATATGTGTTGCGAAACCGTCGCATTCCATTCGTAGCGTTTATGAATAACTTGAGATTTTCACATGGCGAAGTATTAGGCATATTCGTCAAAAGGTAAAAGACGGGTTTAGAGAATGAAATCGTAAAGAACGACACGTCCAAGCTTCGTACGTCAAAGTTGTCCTTTGGATGCGACGAAAGGAGGATTTTTGGACATTATAAAGAAGCTCAAGTATCACTTATTGTGTCAATGTCGTAGAAAATGAGAAAATGCCTACAATTGAGGCTTCGTTGGCCATCACAAATTCAAAACCGTGCAATTATTGAGGGGAAATGAATTCAAAAAAGAAAAATCTTTAATCCAATGATGAATAGAAAATGTGGACATGTGGACCTGACTCATTCACATTTTCACCGTGGTTCTTACAACAATAAACTGCAATTTCTCCATTTAAGTCACTTCATCTTTCCTGCTAAATAATGCATCGATATTTATTTCGTATAACGGCGGCCGATATCACTGGTTTCGCTGAAATATCTTAGAAGCATACTTAAGTATACTTGTGGCCTTGTAACCTAGACAGCCTGTCGCCAATAGAAATGTAGGCGTCTTTCGAGGTTTATTCAATGGTTAATAAAAACACGCTGTGGATATTTATAGAAACGGTAGAGGAACGTAACGCAACACTGTTGGTCGCCCTTTCCTCGGTTCAATAAAACGGAATTATACGCGAACTGATTCATTGTTTACTGCTTTACTGAAAGATTTTTGGATCATATCCCTTGCTTCAACATCTATCTACTCTCTCAACCTCTAAGATAATAATTGAGGTGGCATGCATCAAAGTGATATAAACAGGTTTTTGAAAAAAAAAGTGAGTTGCGTTTAATCGTATTTCTTATGCACAGTTTTTTGGATAATTTATGGATCTTTTAAATAATTGGACTTGCAAAGATCTAACTTATTTGGAGGCAGTGGGATGTAGCAGCACTTATAACTCTTTGCAATAAGCATTATTAAAGATCATCCCTAGGTGATCCTAGTGTGAATGGCATCAAACTGATGCGTGTGCAACATGCGCTGTATTTCAAAATAAAATCAATAATGACAATAATTATGAGAGATAGTCAAATTCTGAAAAACGTGTATTTACGTAAAGTTAAAAATACCAGATCATATAAAAATGTATCCATGTGAGGCAGCTCAATAAAACTTCTAGAATCATTCATTTTGACCTTTGAAAATTCTAAATTAAGAGCTAATGTTTTCTTTACCACGATTTAGATTTTTTGCCTGAAATGATGACAAGAAAATTTCTAGACGTTATTTATGGTTATTTGGGAAAAGCTAGTATTTTTAGTGTGGTCCTCGAAGAATGGAACAATTTAAAACTTGCATATTCGACTTTAAGGCACTTTATGTAATATAAAATTGTAGACATGTCTAGAATCTGTATATCAGAATCGTTCTAACTTTTTAAATGAAATTTTTTTTAATTTCCTTAAACACCCTATTTTTAAAGCAAATTTTAAGTAGTATAAAGTTCCATGGAAATTTCTAAATGATTGTTCTCTGTATTTTAGCCTTTTAGCGTTTAAAACTAAACTGGTAAACTTTAAACGTTACCAAAGCCAGAGATTGTTAATCACAATTTTTTTATTTCTGATCCCTATTATGCAATTAACACTTTGAACTTATCGAGAAGCCAAAGAAAAGCAACGAATATATTTTTGTCCCCTATGATTGGACCAATATGGATGATTGGACCAGTGGTGCAAGCAAGTCGGAAGCATACAGTTGTCCAAATTAGAAATTTTTCGGTGATATACTGGTTCTGTTCGGAAAAAGATAAACCCTATGTTCTTCTATACAACGATAGCTTAAACGAGGACATGAAATTTGTAAGATTTAATTTGAGAAACAGGAAAACGGTCATTCAACTAGGCAGTTCGACCTTACTCTGAACCACCACCATTTATAAAAACTGCAAAATTTTGTCAAAAATTTTGATTCGAATTGATCGATCAAAAAATTGATATTTTTCTTTATTATATTGTAAGCCTGGGCTCAGTCGAGCGCTATATATGATTATCGTCCCCTTTAACGAAAAACTATATCGGAACTTTTAAGAATAAATATTAGACTATAATAGAAATTCAGAACCAAATTAGTAGTTGTCAATTATCCTTGGTTTTGTTTCATATCTCTTGAACACCCTTACGACCCTTTGCATCTGACCGCCTCAATTTAAACTTAACAAACGACTCTAGAGACATGTCCATTCCTTCAACCTCGAAGATAATAATACTTTCAGCAAAAGAGGCATGAATCCAAACGTACACCGATGATGAGCAAACACCGAGAGCCGTGTCGCTTGCGCGACTTGTGGACATAGAGCTCGGGTTCGAAGAACCCGAAAGATAAACTCACCTCCTCAAACAGAACACATGTGATCGGACCTCATGTCCTGTTTCGTCTCTAATCATTCCTTTTTCTCGTTACAGGCCACTAAGATCTTCAGGAAGCCATTCAAGGAAGTCAAGGGCTTGCTCGACAACCAGACCTACCCTTGGCTGAGGAAACCGGACTACTGGAGGAACGGCGAGGTGCCGACGGTAAGGGAAAGTTACCAAAATGTCTGCTTGGACATTTTAGGAATTTCCATTTTTCGGGGCAAACCCGTTTGCCTTACACATATTTCCCGTTTGGGAAATATGTGTAGACATATACATATACACACTAGGTTTGTTGTATCAAGATGTTGGAAACTAAAGACTAACATTAAAATGTTAATATAGTTTACAACGTAATGGAAAGAAGACGAAACAATCGTCATTGGGGATACCCACACCGACTTGTACTGCAATTGTAGGTTTGTTCCATCAAGTAAAAAGCTTGTTATACACACGCTATATCTAGTCGCTCTTTATGTACTGACAATAATGTCACCGATAAGAACGAATGGAAAAATATGTGAGAAGTAGCAGGTTTGTAACATGTATTCTGCTTGTTGGTACAAACCACAAATTTTATGACGTCTTTGTTAATACCTTTATCAAAATTAATCTTCAAATTGAAACTTTTACTTTATGAGACACGTTGATCAAAAAAGTTCAGATGTTAATCGACGTAGATTGACGTAGTGTGGCCTTACGAGAGGTAGTGTTGGGCATAATCGGGAAATATTGATAAACTAATGATAGGTTCTCCAATAATTCCATAATCGGTTGATTATAATAAAAATTCTAGAATTGTAAGTAGTTATATAATAAAATGTAAAAATTGGTCTACACTACTTTATTCAGTGACGATTACTCTTGTTATGTCTGATCAGACGGTGGCCATATTATTACCTAATTTTATGTATTTCTGTAAATAACAAATTTTATTGGAAATACAGACAGACAGTATACAGAATTTCCATTTGAATACTTACCATAACTTTTCAGTTGCTTTTTTAAATTTAAATAATGAAGCCTTTATTGATAAAGAATCACACACGATGTGCACAGTGGAGTTCTATTGTGGCGAAGTTTAGCTTAGTTATAGTTAATCACAAGAGTTATAACAGTTCCATAGTATAAAGAAAATAGAAAAATATAAAGTCAAATTATCTGATACAAACAACAATGGCGAAAACTGAACTGAGAAAATTAAATACAATTTACTAATTAACATCAAACAGCATAAAACAAAAATTAATATAATGTCAATTGATTTAAGTGATTAGGGAAGCAAGACAAAGATACTTCTATAGCCGGAAATAATAATATATAATAAATAAGGCTGTATCATATTGTATACCATATGTATTGGACATGAAACTACGATCAAACAAAGCAGTTTCGTAAGAAGATAGCTTAATGTTACATTACTTAAATGCTTATCATGAACCTCATGAGGGAAAGTTGATTTTTCGAGCAAATACTTGGGAGCAAATCATTCGATCGCTCGATTATTCATCACTCGTATCTCGAAGTAGAAATAGGATAATCGAATTATCCGATTAAGCTAAATAATGAAATGATTCTCCTATGGCCATTCGAATATGACCTAATCACTAACGAGGGGTATAGCAGCATGCAGTCAAGCTTACAAGGCCCCAAAATAACGTTTCGTTAGAGGAGAGTGTAACTTATACACTGACACCGTTTACGTTTATTTTGCCAGTTATGTCGATAAATAGAACATATACCATAACGGCCAAACGAATTACGGTTCATTTTTATCATCGCCCAAAATGGCCAAAGTTTGGATATGCTCTGTCTCATACCATAGCCCAAAACAGCCAAAGTAGGGTGACCTCACACCCGATCGTTATTAGCTTGTTATTAAACACAAAAACATATTTCAAATTAAACGAGGAACCAAAATATTACATACAATTTATTTCCAAATACTAATTCATACACATTTATAACATATGATAAAAATAGCAACTAATGTATATTATGATATTCTATATTACACTAAGTAAATGAATATTATTTATTTATTTGTAAATCAGTTAAATTGTAATGTGATAGATATTTTGCACAATCAATCCTAGAAATTGGTTTAGTGTGATATTGCTTTATCAGTCTATCAAGGAATTTCTCCTTTTTAAGCAAAGTTTTATTTTTCCACTTAATCACCGTTCTCATTACTGAGAATTCTCAGAAAAATAATAGGTAGTAGCTAGAGGAGACCCGGTAGACAGAAAGGCAAATACTACACCGTTCTGACCGTTTTGGGCAATGGGATTTTTCTTCGTTTTGGTGTACACCGCAGAAATAATGATTATCCGCTTGCTTCCAGGACGACACGAACCTGTTGGATATCTACGAGTACTTCCAAAGGATCGCCGTCGGCCTCGAGCAGGCCGTCTATGACCAGCAGGACAGAGAACTGGACTTCTGCCTCATGTACGGCTCGGTGATAGACGTCCTCTGCGAGATCCACGAGATCATCAAGTACAGGGAAGTCGCGACACGCGAAGACGTCGCCAGGGACGTGATGGACCCGTCCTTCAGGCGGCTGGACGAAACGGGCAAGCGACAGAGGAACTTCATCGTCCTCAAGGAGTTCATGTGGGCGCTGAATTATTCCCTCGCCTCGTTCAACTCCAGCCTCGGATGGACGCCGGTGGACTAGACGAAATCGCTCCCGGGGGCCGTCCCCCATCGCGGTCTTGTTTTGTGATTCTTTTGAGATTTGCCCCTTATGAGAGGGATAGAGAGCCGAGACAACGAAAAAGAGAGCGAGAGAGCTAAGAAGAGAGGAAGAATTCTATTGTCAGCTTTTCAACTTCAGATTTGTACTTGTACTCATATCGGAAATGTCTGTAATGTTATCCGTGAATGATGTTTGGAAATGATGTTGTCGGTGTAAATAAATCACTATACTTACGTACTTCTTGCCTGCACACTTAACTGTTGTAAAATCCTAAGTGTATGTTTTCAAAAAAATCTTTAAAGGAATCACAAGTGACGATTTTACGAAGGCATTTTTCTTATAGTATTTCAATGATGACGCTTACCTTTGAATGGTCTCAGAAGTGTCTTAATTTATTTAGAGATCATACTTATGACGATAATTTTCCTAACGAGAAGATATACGCAGCGACTTATAATATTGTTAAAATTTTATTATTTATTATCTAGGCTAGATGCAGTTTTTTTTAATTTATTTTTTAATTTAAGTTTATTTATTGTAATTTTATTCAATATAAAGTTGTACATAGTATTTTTTATTTCAATAAGTAATATTTATCATTATCGATGCCAACAAGGTAATTTTGACTGAAATTAATGTGCGATTTTGAAATTTGTTTTGGATCTGTGATACAAATACAGTACTCACATAAAATGTTTTTGTTTTATAATATTCGTTTTATTTTATTTACCTAACAAATTATAACGAAACGTAGGATTTCTTGATACTAACTTGTGATCCAGTGTGATTGTGGACTTTGTGATTCCAGTCCAAGTTATGTTGCTGAACCGTTTTGTAACAAGGAGTATGTACATCGAACCGTATTAATAATGAATGTTTCTTGTAATTGTTATACATATTGTTACACCTTGAGAGAAAACCCTAGATGTGAAGATGTGCCAAATCTGGATTAAACCTAATTCAAGACAGAGTCAATGTATTTTTTAAACTTCTCAAGGGTTTCAAAACCCGCAACGGTACTTTTCCTCTTAAGTAATTAGAGGCCAGAAGAGGCGATAGATCGGTGTGAAGTCTCGTTTTATTCATATTTAACCAGTTGTTTGCCTATCTCATCGACTTCTCTGGCATGAGTTCCGACCCCTTGAATTGCCTTGTTTGCCCAAAGATTTAACGCGTCCGTCCGCTTTGATGAAGCATTTAGTACCTTGCCTTCGGTGAAGATGTCTTTCAGTGTTTGTCAACGGCGGCGGCGGCGCTAAGCTGCTTTGTATCTATTCATATTAGATTCTCGTTAATATGTTAACTGCTAACGAGTGTAATATGTTATGACTCGATAATGCTAATAAAAACGAATACAATGGAAACTTTTTACCTATTACCCCTTATAGGTATTTTCGATAAATTGTGCTGAGTTTTTAAGCCATTTATTACCTGTTTACCTCTGTGAAATGTACGTTTTAACCCACAATTCAATTTATATTTCCTTGCAATTTGTCTTTAACAACTGATCAACTGTGATGGTGCGTGTGCGTTATGAAGGTCGATAATCTACTAATATAGGAATACAGGTTACTTGTCCTCTTAACAGTTTCCAATTGAATAAATGTATCAGGTAATTACGTTTAGGTCGTTATGTCTAAGTAATGTATGCAACTGAAGTGATCGATCTAAATTCGCTTTCCCCATTTTTTAGCAATCGATGGTACAAGCAATATGGATATTCTTTTGGGATGTAGACTTTGATACAGATGATGCAATAAACATAATCTTGTATTTTACTCTATTGTGGATCGAGTGTCTTGATTAGCCGCAACTTACAAGAATTTTAAGGTTTGGAAAAATAATTTCGATTTAAAAATTAGATAGAAAGTACTGCTTTAGTCGATAGCGATGTGAAATGTGCAATTTCATGATAACCTCGATCAAACTGCATAAATCTACTATAACTGATGAGTAAAATAACAGGTTTTTTGCAGGCAAAATTTCCAACAAAAAAGGTTAATAACAATTTAATTAAGAACATTGGCAAATGCAGAGAGCAACCACCATAAATTTAAGGGGCAGGAAAGCTAAAGTACTTGTTTTTTGAGGATTTGTCATTTTAACTTATCGGAATTTTGAAGTTTGCCAAAAACTATTCAAACTCAGCTGATGCTTGATATTTTACACATATATATTACAACTTGTTGACATATATTTTGGTGAGTGTTTATGAAATATTCAAGAATAGTTGAATGGGACTATTTGTTACAATTTAAAAAAATACAATTTTCATTCTATAGTAGAATATATTGGATAATAGGATAGGTAGGATAGGTGCAAAATCATAAATATCTCAGAATATACACATGGAAAATAATTATTTGTTTAGATTATAGGAAATTGTCTCAACCCTCCAATCATGGTTAAATATTTGAGATGTATTATAATTACGCTAAGATGGGATCTTGAGATATGTGAAATGCATTGTTAATTTTAGTGACAACCGGTAAAATATATACACAGTATCCAACATTTTTTCCCAGCGAATATCTCAGAGACGCGTTGTCCAAAAATTTTGAAAAAAATTGGATTTTGGTTATTGTCCATATATTTTTTGACACGTTATTAAATGTTATCTTGTTGTAGTTGAGTAGTTGAGAATACACTGAAAATTATTGTCTTTGGCGCTCAATAATATACAAAAATATAGAATAAACTTTCGTTATCATCATTTATTACTACTATGAAAATCTACACAACGTGACATTTCATAATAGTGCTATCTTATACCGTATCTGTATGATATATCGAAAGCAAACAAGTTGTTGAGCATTGCTTAAGTAGTAGCTTTCATATAAATATTGCTGTTCCTCATGGAGGGGTAGAAAGAGAGTGAGGTTAGATCGACTTTCGAGCGAAGCTGGTTACATCGACCTGTTCATTTTATAAACCATATCTTTCTAAATCCTTTAGGAAATCTGAGGAACGACATTGTTTTATTTACTATTCTCTTTAGACGATCATAAAGAATACAAATCCTTTTTCTTTATGGACAACTAAGGAGCAATTAACAACAAACTTAAAAAAAAAAAAAAAAAAGTACAATTTCACAATGTATTGTTAATAACCGCTCATATAATCAGCGTCAGTTCTCTGTTAAAATATACCAAAAACCCGACCGCTTCTGACATGCGCCCTGAAATTTTGTTTGCACACGTCTAAATGTCATATACTGGTATTCTTTGCTTGTGGTCAGATATGAAGTTTTGATACTATATGAAAATGAAATAAATCCAGTTTGTAAAAAATTTGAGAAAGGAGAAATTTTATTTTCTTCTTTAAGCCTGTGTACAATAATTAAAAATTTTGATTTTGAACACCATTATGTAAAACTTCAATGGTATTTTTAAAATCAATTGTGGTAGAAAAGGGACGCCATTTGCGAGAGTAACATTTTATTATCAAAAAATATATGCTAATTTGATTTATCTACAATAAACGTTCAAAATGACTTCCTCCTGTTTTGATACAAGCCTTCAAACTTCTTATCATTTGATGAAAGTTACATCCAGCAATTGTCCGATTTCGCAAGTCGTCCAAATTTTCAACTGGAGTAGCGTAAACTAATGACTTTGGATAACAATCATTGTAATTTTTTTTTATATTTGCCAAAACCATTGGCGTCCGCCATACTTTTATTTACGTCAATAATTTTAACAAATATAAGAAATGGTTGTCCCAAATTTTTTCACCCTGTATCTTCGAAATAAAGCGGTTTTTCAAAAATCATCAAAGAAAAAAATATTCTTAGAATAGTCCAAGAAATAACCGCTTAAATTTTTGCGCATGCTTAGCAAACACCCTGTATATAAATGTCGATTAGTTGGAAAAATGGCGAAAAAACGTTTCAAAGGTTGCATGCGATGCCGATTAGCATGCAGTGGCAAAACTCTGAGAAACGCCTACTCTGTGATGGCGAAAGAGTCAGAGGTTGGAGCAATCGAACTCAGCTCTGCCAACAAATCCTACTCTCACGTCCTCGAAGACATGTGTCACGTAGCCCCTGGGTACATGGCATACAATGGATGTGTGTCATGTAGCTGACGAGAGAGGGCGAAAGGCGAGTTTCCGGCGTCCATGATAAACTGGAATTTATCGACTAAGGGAGTAAACTCCGACAGAGAATCCTGGCCCTCCGAGACTGGGGGTTGGAGCAATGGGTGTGCTACTCATTCTCTGGAAAGACATTTAAAATTGCCAAAAATTCGAACACGCCTCGGACATGGATTGGAACAAATACACGACGAATATGGCAACGAAACCGGTTCTATGAATTTAGGTAGTTGGAACGTACAAGGAATAAGGACAAAGGAAATTGAAGTCTTCAAAGAGCTATCAGCATACAACATGGATAACGTAGTCCTTAGTGAGACAAAAAAGAAAGGAGAGGGAAGCGAAATGAAAGGAGATTATGTACACCATTATAGCGGAGTCAAGAAAGAAAAACCTGCAAAAGTAGGAGTGCCCATAGTTATCAAGAAAACACGTATAAAAATATTAAAATTTAGTCTGCTGTCAACCAAAGGATAGTCACAGTAGGAATTAAAACTACGAGGACAAGATCTGGTAGTAGTGGGTGTATACGCTCCAACTGATGACGCCACCATAGAAATAAGAAAGAAATTTTTTGAAGAACTTTCTGAAGTAATAAGCACTTTTGGAAACTGGAGAGATATTTCTACTGGGTGACTATAATGGACGAGTTGGAAGAAAAAGCGGGATTCAATAATAGGAGAACATAGAGAAGATATCCAAAATGATAACGGAACGCGACTTATAGAACTGTATCAGCAACATTCCCTAAAAATACCAAAGGAATATTTTCAACATAAAGAAATATATAAAAACACGTGGGAACAAAAAACAAAGGGTTTAAAATCGATTATTGATTTCTGCCTAACCAGACAACAGTCATATTCAAAGAGTCATTTTGAAAAGAGCAGCAGTTTGCGGTTCAGACCATCACTTACTTAAAACTGCAGCTCTCGTAATAATATAAAACAAAAAAGCAAGAAACGAAACCTGATTAAAGATCTAGACAGCCTTTATATAACCCAGACAGTTTTCATGACTATTTCACAGTTTTCTTGTATAAAAGAAGACTAGCCGAAAAGTTGATAAAACGAACCTACGGTATCACCAGATGAAACGCACAATACCCTTAAAATGTACTTGCATGAAGCGGCAGAAGAAACAGAAGGAGAAAAATCAACAGTAAGAAAAAGAAACAATTACTGGTGGAACGAAAAATTAGAAAATCTTGCAAAAGAAAAGAATAGATGGCTAGCTACCAAAGATCCAGAAGATAGGAACATTTACAGAAGTTAATGTTATATAGTTAAGAAACAAGTAGGGAAAACCAAAAATGTCATGAGATCGATGGCGTATTAGGGAGCTCCACATCTAGAGCAGTCTGGAAACCTGTAAAAACATTGAAATCGAATAGAAATGAAAAAGTAACGATAAATCCAGTTGGAAAAGAAACGTGGAAAAACTATTATAAAGATTTACTTACAGAAAAAAGGGAAAAATTTAAGAATGTCACTTACAACCCTCAGATGTTTCAGGCTACTTGTGATCCATTTAAAACGGAAGAAATAAAAAGAACTTTATCGAAAATGAAAAACAACAAATCACCTGGGCTAGGAGGTACACCTGTGGAAATTTATAAATTTTCCCCGGATGTGGTATTGGAAAGCGCAACAGTAATATTTAACAAATGCTTGAGTGGAGAAAAGACACCATCCCAATGGAAAACTGCTTAAATCAGTTCTATATACAAGAAAGGAAATAAACACGACTGTATAAACTATAGAGGAGTCAGTGTAACTGCTTCCGCAGCTCCGCTTCATATATATATGAAAATAATGGGCAACAACCACAACTAAGGTGGAGAAGGCAACCATAGACAGATGTTTCTGATTGTTGGTCGTCATCAGTACGATGCAGCCTGCTCGTAATGGTTTGGAATAGGCGATGAGCAAATCGCCATAATGGACACCACACGAGGGGTCAACCGCATATTTTTGGATTCGGGCAAACCTCAGAGGTGTGTTGGTTTATTAAAGCGTTACCGCGCAGGCGGTTATTGATGAATACTTAATAATTAGGCATGAGGCATTATCTTTATATCACTCAGTTTTTTTATCACATGTATTTTGGAACTAAGTGATTTATTCAATTTTTAGATGCAAGGTGGTTATAAAAGGATAGGAACTTACAAACGTGGGGAGTGGCTCCAAGACCAATTACTCGCTGCTATTGGGGCAACTGATAATGGAATTGGTGTGACTGAATAGTCGGTATCTTCTACTACATTACGGAGGAGGAAGAAATCTAGTAATACAAAGAAGACAACGTTAGACAAAAATGGTATGCTAGATAGCTTGTGAATTAGCAGAAAAAAAGGTAATACGTAAATTCAACGTTAATAAGACAAGGTCCTGAAAGGATGGGTTCATGGCATTTATAAGAAGACATAGTGATCTATCAACAAGAAATTCAAAGGCGTGTAATTAGCAAGAGTCGGGAGAATAAACGAAAATGACTTAAATAGTTATTTTAATTTACTTCAGCAAATTTTACAAGAAAATAATTTCATTTATACACCAGGTAATCTCTTTAGTATGGACGAAATCGGACTACAATTGAACAATAAGTTGGATTATGTTGTAGCTGAGAAGGGTTCTAAAAAAAGCTATGGCAGTAATGTCTGCAGAAAAGGTTGAGATATACGATCTTAGCTTGTTGCAATGCAGAAAACTTATTTATACCCTCACTTTGCATGTTTGAAGAAAAAATAAAGGCATGAATACGAAGATGAGATGCCAGCTGGTTCAGTTGTTCGTATGACGGAGAAACCTACCCATGTCAATACATTCATTTTATTCCATTGGATTCAAAACCAATTTCTCCCTGATACGCCTCAGAAATATGTTAGAACTAGCTGAGCAGAAGAAAGTAATTGTAATGTTTTTACCTAGCCACTCTACACAGTTTTACAACTTCCTGATTGTGGCTTCTATAAAGTTTTCATGTTATAGTACCACTCAGCATGCAATGCTTTTGCGAGAGCAAATTCAACAAGATCCATCAATGGGCTACAATTTGCTAACTTATACCTGAAGCATGGTCAAAATCCGCGATAACTGAGAATGCTGTGTCCAGATTTAAAGCGACGGGAATTTATTATTTCAGACCTGACGCTGATTATGCGTCCTTAATGGCAGTGAAGCTCGTGTTCCGGAAGTAGTAGACAATAATGCATCCAACGTTGATAATTTTGAAGAAACAGGCGATATACCGGTCAAAATTTTATATTCCATAAATCCTATCTAATCCATGTCCAATGTGGAAACGACAAGAAAACGATGAGGACACCTGCCCGAAGTTTTGACCTCAAATAACAATATTTTGCAGCACAAGCCTTCATCACAGGAAGAAACAGAGGCCTTAAAACGGAAGGAAGAAAGACAGTGGAAAAAGAAGTTTGAACCAAATATTAATAAAGGATAGTGTAGGAAGACCAAAAAATAGATCAAAGTACATCAGAGAATAGTACTTTAAATGGGAAAGAAATGGTACTGGATTCGGATACCACAAGAGGAAGCCTAAATGGTATAGGTGGCGACATTTATAAACAAACATAAAGTAGTAAAGATTCAATCAGGTGCATAATTTATCATCGATGGTTGCATGAGAGCTACACGTGGTTTACAAATATGTGCGAAAATTTATTTTGTGTTTGTTATATTCTGAACAATTATTTTCCGTTCTGTACTCAAATATTTTAATTATCAATGATAACGTGGTAAAACTGTGCATGTAACATGTCACCCGTATGGATATCTATTATTTTCTTAGTGTGCTACAATAACCGCACTTATTAACCCTTTTTCTAAAATAATTTTCTAGTTGACAAAAAAGTTTTTTCGACTTATTTCGTATATTTTTGTTTACTTCTATTCATTACTCTTATTTTGCAAAATATGCTCTTTCCATAGAAGTGATATAGAGCCCTTTATACTGCTTCAAAGAAAGCCATCACACCCGACTTTACTTTATTGTCGAATAAAAGTTTTGATTGGTCGAAAATTATAATAATAATAAAAATTTTAAAACGGTTTGCAGATCCAAAAATTGTATCAAGTACAGAAATGTTTTAATGCTATAATGAGTTGAAAGCCATTGCAATAATAGCAATTACACTATGTTTAGTTGCGGAAATATTAAAGTTTGTATTTGTGAATGTTTGAAGAAAAATTTTGTCTCTAGATATCCCACGTAGGTCGTAGCATAGTTTGCTAGTATTGACATGTGATGAACGCTATTTCAATGTGTAACACGCCAAAAACTTTCCATCTAAATGTGAAGGAAAATATGCGCTTTTCTACACATACTGTTTTAATATGAATTGAATAGGTACCTCTGTCTCAATAATTGTCGAGCAATGAGCCACAGAAAAGTTTGTTTTCCATAGGCAAAAATAAACGTAAATGATATATTTTCAAAACTTGCGTTCCTTCTAAGTATCAACTCATTCGTTTTCTGTCTCGTAGTCTCAGTTGCGTTCGTGTTAGGCTTGTCGAGAGGTTTCCCGGGTTTTTGCGAATTTCGCCAAACTTTACTAAACCGATGTGGCGTGTTCCCGTGTTGTCTCCGAGTAATCTCGAGAGTCGCTTCTAAATAACCGAAATAAAAGAAGAAACGGACAGGGAGAGGACGCGAAGAGGCCCGGCGGAGGGAGAAATAATAAGAGAAGAAGAAAGACGAGGACGTCGTGGACAACGGAAAAAAGAGCCCCGTATCTCCCCATAATCGCAGAGGTGCAACTTAAGGAATCCGAGGGATATGTTAATATTTCACTGCCGCGCTGCGTGGCGGCGAATTTCACAAACGGACCACCGCACGCCCACAAATCAGAAATGACGACATGAGAAATCGAGAGGGCAGCTCACGGGGCGCCGCCGGAAACTCCTCTCTACCTAAGGAGTTCACACACATACACATGCACACAGACACCTAAACATAAAAATGTTACAGGGTGAAATCAAACTTGGTTTAAAAAAACTTAAACTTCAGGAATTTGTGAAACAACGTTTTAGAAAATATATCAAAATTGGAAAAATTAGAGATTTGGAAAACCAACATGATTTACGTCACTTGTTAAGACAATATGGAAGAGAAATGACAAGACTTGAAATATTTCAAGCAATGTTTAGAATTTTATTGGAAAAGGACAGTCAATTTTCAAGGATAATACTATTTTTGCCAAATTTCAAATATGTTTAACAAGTGGTGGTGGTGAAATATGTGGTTTTTAAACAAGAATATATTGCTGGTTTAGACCAAGATGGTGACATCTCAAAATGTGCGTCTAAATGGGGACACCTCGTTGCGTGCGTTTACAAGGTGACATCTCAAAATTGCTCTCGAAATGGGGACATCTCTTTACGTTTCTCTGAAAGGTGCCATCTCCGGAAAAAAAACCTAGTGGTAGCACTGCTTCTAGTATGAGGAGACGAATTCTAGTATGAGGAGACGAAGCATGAATCCTTCTTTCTCTGATCGGAAAAGCGACGGTGAGGGAGGATATTTTCAGGATTCTTTACTGCAGGCAACATCGGTATCCTTACATTTTTCGGGCAAATGGTTTTATGAACACGGATGCGAATGAAGTTCTGGTAAAGTTTACTAAAACTGGAAAAATGTAAAAAATCCTGGCGCAACTTGAAGCAAATGTAGAGGGAAAGGGATAAATTCAAGGGATTCATCAACAATCCATTAGGCAAAACATGACCAAAAGTCCGAAAATCTATTCAAGAGAATCATCTTGATCTCGCAGAACCAGCTCCATTCTGAAATTATTCCATCAACGCCAGGTTTTATTTCAAAACTATCACGCCTTTTCCGAAACTCAAATTCATAGTTGCCGCTACAAATTCTGAAAAAAAAAATTATCTTCGAATTGGGACCTTCTAGACCAACGTAAAGAGATGTCCCCATTTTGAGAGCAATTTCGAGATGTCACCTTGTAGACATACACAAAGAGGTGTCCCCATTTAGACACACATTTTGAGCTGTCACCATTTTGCTCTAAACCAGCGATATGAACCATTCTAGATTCTGTTGATACGTTTTATATTGTCAGTCAATACGCTATGGGTCGAATTACTGTCGCATGTAAGACAGAAACTTTCATTTTCAGCATTCGGATATCCTTTTCACTTCACACATATGGATTACTTCTCACTTTTAATTGTCAGAGGTTTTTGGAACATTTCCTTTTGAAATATTTACCGGATTGGTGAATATCATCGAATCCCTTTTTCTTCTATTTCTCATTTGATCCTTTGGTGCTAAAAACAGTTTCGTTAGTTTTTATATCGTTCACCATGCTAATTGTGTTAATTTTGCTTACACATTACTGCTGGTATATTTCACCGATAGATGAAAAATTTGGTTTGCCGTTATAATAAGCTTCTGGGGAGGTTAATCACCGTATTGCTTTATTCCCCTCAAAGTATTACCAAAAAAACAATACAGGGTTGGACTTCTTAATTTTTTTATCAAATTAAATTTTTTATGAGAACAGGAAGAATAATGTGGGAATTACAATTAAAATATGAGTAACAAATTAAATAATTGTCAAGATCAAAAAAATTCCTTCGCAGTTTTCACAAGCTTTTTGCCATGCTAATAAACTTGTGTGTGGTTAAAACTTGGTCAAATATGGCGATTCGTCAATAATGATTTTTATTTAGATTATCAAAAAATAAAAATTAAAAAGGAAAATAAAATATATTTCAAATCATCAAAAGTGCTGTACTTGATACATACGTTGTTACCAGTAATTAATTTTTTAGCATGTTTTTACAATTATTAGTTACTATTACTGCTGTTGATACTAGATTGCTACTACAATGAATCGATCTCATACCACATTGCTTAATATGTATGTTATACTTTTATCCAAATATATTTTTAATCCATCGTTTCTCCAAATATCAGTCGACATTAAATTAGTTTCCCCGGAAATGTACTTTAATACTGAGTGCAACAGGTTGAAATTTGAATCATGTCTTCTACTATTTTGCTTTAGTTGACCCCATGTCAGTTCAACGGGATTGTATGTACAACAAAAGGGGGTAAGCTTGAAATGGTATGACCAAGGAATCGAATCATCACCAAAAAAATATATTTTAGAATGCGAGTCCTCAAAGTACATACCGTGATTTTTAAGAAAAAAATTTATTTCTTGTTTGTTACGTGTTATATTCGGATTTATTAAAATAACCTATTGTGATAACTGGTATTCATTTGCAGCTTTTAAATTCTTTATCTGTTCCTTAAGCTCTACTTTAGTCGGAAATATTCTTAATTGAGTTACAGTATCTTCTAAAAATCGTTATCCCTAGAATTGAAATTTAAAACCAACATTATTTAAAATTTACCAAAAATTCCATTGTTTGATATGGAGACAAGAAAATTGGTCCAGGTTCAGAAATTTGTCAAAATTTTGTTCATGAATAATTAAGTTGTGCAAATTAATGCAGAAAACATCAATTTTTCGACATAATTCCATATCTAATAAAACTGTCCAACGCTTTTAAAATGTATATATTTAATAATGGGGAAAATATAATTGCTCCGGTTTCTCAAAAAAGTCATACTTTCTCCAAAAGCGCACTATCGAATAAAATTCCTTAAGTTGATTCCCCATTTTGCCCTTAAACATTTGGAAAGACGAATCTTTGCGAAAAGTTGGCAGATTTTTCGAAAAGGGCAACACATAACCAAATTGCTCACTTACTTAACGTCGATAATAAGAAAAAAAGTTGTTAAGAATGAGTAGTCTGAATAAAAGAGAGAGAGCGAGAGCGAGAGAGTAGTCAGTAGCCCTGGTGGGTGGCCAGATAGTTGGGTGTCTTCATGTGAGTGCTGCTCTCGTTAGGTCGAAGGCAGAGAGTGTGTGACATTGGTTAATCATTTATATGGGGTGGCCGGCGCGAGATCAAACTGATTCCCACGTCTGAAGAGAAGGTACTGGCGCTACATCCAGTTATGCGTTGTTTTGTTCTCTTCTCTAAATGTTGCTCTCTCGTCCCGACACTGCTTACATAAAAAGCGAGGTATTCTGTTTTTCGGCCACGGCCGATTTCTTTATTACAGTCCATTGGCGATATATGGCCTCCTATATGGCTCTCCGACGGGTTCTCCGACTCGGTGGCTTGTTACCGATATATGTATAACATGACGAACATACTGCATAAATTCGTGGCGTTAGAATACCTGCCAGACCCAAACATGATCGAATAATTTCCAAATATACGAAGTTCACTACAACTACTACAGCAGTTTATCTAGACAAAAGAAGACCTAACATGTCTACTTGCATCACATAATATATTTATCAAACAAATTTCAAAGTAGTATTCACTCTTTCAGTAAAATTTTGTACGACTGCTCAGTGCAACCATCCAGTGTTGAATTGAATTACTACTAGACCTAACACAGTTCATGACTTACCACATAACAGATTCACCGTAATATCTAGCAGGTCAATTCGAATTGTCAGAAATACATTCAAAAGTGGATGAAGGGAAAATGATTGTACAAGAAAAAGTTTGACATAAGTATAGGAAGCTAATCATTTATAACTAATACACAAAAATAATTTGCAACTGATTTGATACAATTGCATTGTTAAGGGTGAAATAATTAACAAAGGCACTATATTCTAATTAACAAAAATATTTTTTCGATAGCAACGTTACTTTACTTTTACGAAACACGCTTCCATTTCAAAAACATAAGTAGGTACACTCGCCTGTTAGAAAAACAATGTTTTGAACAACAGTTTTGGTAGTAACATTGCAGCAACATACTTGTATTTAAAACATTGTATACAAATCCTGTCGTTTTAAATATATTCAGTAATTTTATGAAATATTCTTAAAACTATTTACGATACAAGTTCTTATAAATGAACCTTCAATCTTTATGACAGCTTCTTTTATTTCCTTCTATTTTCACTACTCTATTTTATTCTATTTTGGGCGGCCCTAACCACAACACCTAATTTGATCGGTATTTTCTCGTCGCTATCTACGAACCAGATCAAAGAATGCAAAACACAAGTTCTGTGCTCGTCCGTCGGGAGCCATTTAGATGAAACAGCTTCAAAAGGCACAGAGGGACACAAAGAGGCGGCAGAGAAAATAATATTTTTTCAAATCTTTCCAAATTTTAAAACTTTGAAGTGTGTTAGAATTTTGGGATTCTCTAAAAGTCATCGTGGGTAATAAAATTCAGTTTGACTAGTTGTCTTATGTCTTCAATAATTTCTCCAACTAAGCTGGGTCGAATTTATCGTTTCTATAATCAACAAGTTAAGTTATTTTCTCTGGAATAAAAATTTTTTAAAGGTTATTTTAGATTTTAGACCAACCCAAGCATTTTTTATGTGGATAGAGAAAAATATAAATACAGTATATATAAATATATTTTACACTGTCTTGGAGAAAGTCGGAAGTCTCAACAGGTATTTAGATTCCTCCGCAGTATCCTCGGAACGGGACTTTAGCAGTCCAAAGAAATATATTTCACTTTAAAGGCTTCTTAAGGTTGATTTACAGAAGTTGCTCAATTGATTAGTTACCAAATTTTACTCTATCATGGTTTCTACATTTGTCAACGTCGCGAATCACGATAAGTGTAGGTAGCAGACCATAGGCTCATTAGTGCGAGAGATCGAAATAAAGTATTTGCGTCTTTCTTTAAGGGGCGCGCATGAAGCGTACGACGTTGGCAAGTTTATTCAGCTGATGTCACAAAAACAAACTATTGTTATTCAATCTATTATATCTCGTAATACGTATCTCGTATAATTTTTATTAAATTGATTGAAAGAGGAAATATTACATTATCAATTTTTTACTTATTTCTTAGCATTAACACTAAAAATATATTGCTTTGAAGTGCTCACTCCCATAAGGTTCCATGTTGAATTCGAAAAAAGTATGAATTGTTTTCTTTTGACACAAGAGTTAGGAGTCCTGAGTCGACTTGAAAATTAATATGGGTTATTAACACCTTTTAATTAAATAATTTTCACATTTTGAAGCCATTCTCAACATTAAGACATTATAGACTAAAACATCCTTAATAAGTTTGCAAGCACCTACTGGATTTTTTCTGCATATCTTTCTGGAAGCAATTGGTATGAATAACTTTACAATTAAGAGGTACTTTACAGTGTCTGAAGGGTTTATCAAACAATCCTATGATATTTAAGAAATTACAATTTTTCGACTTCAAATTGATATTTCGATTTGAATTTAAGATTGAAATTCTCCTAATTTTTTTGTGAAAAATTAACTTTCCTTTCCTTAAACTAACTTTTCTGGTAACCAGTTTTGACGGTCCCGACGCCACTGAAAGGGAGCACCCATGTAACACGAAGGATAACTCCCAGGTTCGAATTTCCGGTGCAGGTAGTCTGAAATTGTTGCCGGCCAAATTAATGTTTGTGTTAACATGTTACAACTATTATTCACATGTGACTGGTTGTCTGGGCATTTTGAACCGTTTCCAGGGAAAAAAGAAGATTTTTCGGAATACTTCACAATCAATAAACCAAGATAAGGCAACCGCTTGTTTTTAACAGTAGCGCGCGTTTAATAGAAATTTTAGTAAATGCGATTCGGCAAATGAGTTAAAAATTAGTTGAATTTTAAGATTGAATCTCTCACTGAAATTGAGAAAATAAAAGAAATTAATTCTGTGTGACGTAAGTCATTTAACTTTCTATTATCGTTCCGTGTAATGAATGAACAATTAAATGTACTATTACTACCTACTTCCTACTTTTCACTGCTAATCACCGTAAAAAGATAAATAATCTTGGCTGACAGCGAAATAATTTTATTCGATTTCCAAGCTGATTTGTCATTCGTTTTTTTCCTAAACGACAAGCCCGTTCAAGTCCCAATCAATGATGATTTTTCTAATTCTAAAATGACTAAAGTGATTTCACCAATGGTAAAATTTTATTTTTCACTAATAAGTTGATCACATTTTTAATCAGTTAAATAAAAAAGTTATCCCTAAAATCTCTACATTTTACTAGCATACTAGTATTAATACAGTGAAAACAATTACAATATATGTACCAATCCCTCAGCCAGTAATTTCAAGAAGTCATTTCATGCACGCACGCACGTACACGAACACGCACGCACACGCACTCGCGCACGCACGCACGCACGCACTCACGCACGCACGCATGCACGCATTACGCACGCACGCACGCATGCAAACGCTCACGCACTCACGCACGCACGCATTACGCACGCACTCACAAATATCTTTTAAAGATATTAGACTGGAGGGGTCTTTTAAGTTAAAATTATTAAAAAGGAATTTTTTAAGCATTTATTTTTTCAATGAAGAAAAAAGTTTTGATATTTACTGAAGATATTAAAATACAAAAATGTTGTTTTCAATTTTTTTAATTGTTTCTTTGCAATAACAATTTTTTTTTTGAAAAACCATTGAAAAATGATTGCGCACATGATTTCAGGTGACTGTATTATCTAAAAATAAAAACAGAACAGCTAAATTAATCTTTGTTCGTGTGGCTATTGCCCGAATTAAATAAATTATTTTCACGCAAAAATTTAAAAAACGGCGGCATTTTAAAAACAAAAGATTTTTTTGGCAGGAAATTCTGATGAAATCGGAAATTTTCAACCGGTCATAACGAACCTAGTTCGGGCAATAGCCATATATGTGTACAAAAAGATATCAAAAAATCTGAGCAATCGGCAAAGTAGTTTTTCTTTTAAATCGTGGCAGTCAGCTTATAAATTGTCGTTTTGAGGAAATCGCATTTAAAAATTTTATTATGAATTTGTTTTTTAAATAGATATACACCATTAATCTACTGTGCCTGCGCTGTACACCAACTAGCAAGATGTTTACTGTCTAAAAATGATCTCAACGGTTCTTTTGGTCTCCTGACTAATATTCACAGAATTTAAATGTAATGGGAGACAAGCATACCGAAACATTCCGGAGCCTTGAAAAATGCTCTCCCTTGGCGTCTCTCTATATAGGCTTATCAATAATTTTAAAATTGAAATATTGCTTCAAAACCTTGTGGCTTTGAGTAGATTTCCAGTACTCGCTTGTTAGTTACACCACTAAATTATTTAGTGTAGGAATACTGTTACCTACAAACATAAATTAACATAAATGTCTTATGATGCCCAAAGAAGTGTATTTAATGAACAGTCATACCTCTTGTTTTTCCACTCGGACTTTTTTCACTATTATGCGTATTCTTTGATACTGAAACTTCAGAAAAAGTAACTTCATGTTTCATTTATGATTTCAATGAATGTTTATCAAAATGGTTAAACAATGTTTTTTTCATTTGTAGGTCACGATGAAAGCAACGTTGAAATGTCTGATGACGACTGGGACGACGCGATGAAATATCAATAGATTCTGAAATTAATGACAACGCAATGCACAATGATCAAAATTACGAAGGCAACACCGAGGGACAGGACGGAACGTAAAATGACAGTGATTAAAACAGAACACAAGAGGAAGAAACAGCGTTGGATTAGCCATTTAGAATAGGAAACCGCTGAAGTATGACTTCTTATTATCCAATACCATTTTTTTTTCGATTTTGAAAAATATTGCTTGGTATAAAAGTAGTATTTTTTACGTTTTGATTTAATTCTAACCAAATCGTTTTGTAGGTCTTCCAATAGATAGCAGATAAGTTTTAAGAGAAAAATTTTAGAGAAAAGAGTTGGCGCATGCCTCATTTTTTAATTTTACAATCCAATCATACGTGGTTCTATGTTCAACACAACTATAAAATTCAACATGGCGGACAAGTGACAGTCAGGAGGTGTCAGTCCTCCTTCAGTCAGCCTTCGATCAGGAGCGACAGTGGAGAAGGATAGCGATAATTGGGAATTTTCTGTTCTCCCGAAGAAGCAGCGAACCACCACTATTTCCGCTATGAATATTTTGCTTTTTCTTGCTAATGGTAATTTTGCCTAATGGTAATCTGTCAGTACTATAACTACATCAAATACAACAACAACACACATATACTACAAACCCAAAATACAATACAATAAAATACACAACACCGACATATTTAAATAACTAGAATATATCAACATCGTAATCGAATTCTGATGTATCACCATTCAGTGTAATGGTAGCGGGTTATATTACATGCTCACAAACAATATGATAGAAATTTCATAAAATTTCTGCCTTCTTCATTGCATGCATTATACATTATACATTGTAAACATTTATTCCAATTTTCCACAGCTACTTCCTCTACAGGTTCATGCACAAGTCTTCTTACATGCTCTAATTTGAATGTGGTATTTATTCTCGCTACTTTACCTTTTACTTGTGCCCATATTAACTCTATAGTGTTCAGTGTGCAATGGTATGGGGTAAACGATATACAATTATCCCGTGTTCTTTGACTATTTTATGGATTACAACATCAAACTACACGAACGTGCTGAAAAGAGCAAAACAGGGTCATTTTTTATTTTAGCTTCTTCTCGCTGTTAGGAATATATCTTCTACTCACAAACACTACTACAAATAATACATAACGTCCCTACCTTCTTCATTTTTGACACAAAGACATAATTTCGCAAAAATTAGCTCTTCAAAACAGTATATGTCAACGTCAAAAGCACGGTTTACTTCTCAGTTTGGTGCAGTGGGTGCTTTTCAATGCCCTCTCGAAAAACATTCGATAAACTCGATACATCTTCCGCCTCTTCGCTTGTTATTCCATCCAGCACCTTTAATAGTCCCCTAACTCATTTGCACCTATCTTCATTACATGTAAATGACACCTAAAACCATTTCAGGCACGTTTATGAAAAAAGTTCAAAAACTGAGAATAAGCTCAGATAAAAATTTATCCAAAGCACTAAGAATCATAATAAAAAGAGTGTCAGAATTATTGAAGAAGAGTGAAATCGAAGAGGACATCAGAGGAATAGAATTTGAACCGACGAAAATAATAAGGATTATTAGGACGGAAGGCACCAAAAAAAGAGCAAAGAAAATACCTATGGCGATAGTTATTGTGGAATTGTAAAGGAAGCCGGAGAGCAAGAAGATATACCAAGTACAGGAAGTCATGAATTACAGGGTGAAAGTAGAACAACAGAGACCAAGGACCAACATGACAGTGCTATAGATGTCAGCAGTACAGACACAGATCGACTAGATGTACCAGAAATCTAAGGGCAACTCGGAAAGATGCTGCAGTTACAGAGGAAACATCCAGCGATCAACAGAGGATGCCAGAAGAACCCAAGGAGGAAAGAGGAGAAAGAAGATACCGTACATTTTACCACCAAAAGGTAATGGCAAGCCACTACAACACGAAATATTCAGTGGGGAGATGAAGTGGATTTTTGAAAGCTTCATGCAATTCGCCGCCAGGATGAATCTCATAGGACAGACACATGGATAGGAGTACTCCGGAAGCACTAAATCGTGCTTCGAATCGGAATCGTTTTATATCTGCCGTATTCAATATACATTGAATAACATGTTATGAATTTTAAAATGGATCTGGGTATCTGTTAAATTGACAAATATTTTAACAAATGGATATTTATATTATAAATTATACCATTGTAACTGAATTTCATTCTGTCAGTGAAATGTCGAAAAGAAAGAATAAATTTGACATGTTTACCTTTATTACAAAAATAATGAGTCACTCAAAATTGAACAAACTTGTAAAAAATAAGTTGGTCATTTAGTAAACAAATGAAGAAATCGCAAAGTCTTAATCGACTGTGTAATGACATTGCTACTATTTAGATCAGCAGATTTCAACCAACACGTAGATATCTTCAGGTTTAAGAGTGCTAAATATTTTCATTTTTTCTTTATGTTTGTTTAATTTTGTACATTTCGCACCCTTAAGCCTGAATAATGACTACGAGTTAATTGAAATCGGTCGCTAGAAAAGTTACAAAGAGCATTAAGTAGTTGGTTATGATTTAGTGCTTCCTTCGATGATTTATTACGAAAATTAATTTTTGTTCTAATTTTTAAGTGCCCTGTATTTTCGGAAAATTACAATGGAATATGAAATAGATGTTATGTTCCATAATGTAGCAAAAATGTTTATTATCATTATACGTGTTATATATTGTCATTAAAATTTATTTGTATAATTAATTTTGTTAGTTGTTATTTTTATAATAGAACATAATAACTGGGCAACAAGAGTGTTTGATTTGTAAACGCAATCCAGGGAGACGCAGGATGTGACTGACACACATACTTCTATTTTTCTTTCAACATAAACTCAATTTTACATAAACAACACCAGCGGCATGGCAAATATCCCACACGCTACACTACCATGCTTCCTTTTCAGTGTCGTCCTCGACACTCCAACCGTCTCCCGAAGTAGCCATTCGAAGTCCCCTGTTGGAGAGAGGGAATAGGGAATAGTTCAACTACCTTCTCTTTTTCGGGACGATAATCATCTTCGAAAATCCCGCCAGAACATGTCCACTGAGAATCAGTTGTCCTCTCCTTTTCGAGCGACGTTCATTTTCGAAAATTCTGCCAGAATTTATCCACCGAGAACCGATTGTTCTCTCCTTCTTCCTTCGTCCTTCGGACGACGTTCGTCTCCTATCCTGTCCAAATTAGCCAAGCCTTCGGAGCTTATTTTTGGTTCTTCATCATATGCTAAATTCATCAGGGCATCTATTAAAGAAAATCCATTACATTTTTATAATTCAAAATCATAAAAATTAATGGAAGGAATAAAGGACTTACTTGTGTATACTTATTTGTAAAACTGGCAAATGAAGAACAGCATCGCTTATATTAGATATTGTATTATGTGGACATACCAAGTGTCAAAATTATTACTTGTCAATTAATTCAAAGGTATCTTAGATTTTATGGTATTATAATTTCTCATTGGAGAGGGAAATTTTGAAATTTAAAAATGTTTTGATGGATCTGAAAATATATATGAGACATTATATTTTACAATATGATTAATGGTTGTTAAGGAAAGTTGATTGTTTAAATAGTTTATTAGAATGTATAACTTTTATAAAATTAACTTTAAAATATAGCTATAACATGTGCTTAAATTTTGAATGCCAGACCTTTTATTAATTATATCATGTTGGTTATTTATAGCAACCATTTCCAAAAAACTTCGTTTGAGTAAATCTGTTACACATTTAAGAATTTTAAAGTTATCAAAATCCATCTTATGGTTTAAATTTATTACATGTTCTACAAGGGCGCACGTCTTAGCCTTCCTTTTAATATCACTCTTATGGGATGAGATTCTGCCCATAAGTAATTTAAAGGTTTAGCAGATACATTTCCGGTTAAAATTAGTGCAGGGGAACAGAGTATACCAAATTGTTTAGTAAGGTTTCTCAACTCCATCTCTACTTTATCTGTCAAAATTTGAACGTAATATTTTGCCGTTTGAATTTTGAACCCATTACCTGTTCCAAACCCTTTCGAACAGGCTGCATCGTACTGATGACGACCAAGAGTCAGAAACACGTGTCTACATTTGCCTTCTCCACTATACTTGCGGTATTTGTCCGTTAATTCTGTTATTCCTTGAGAGAATCTTGACTTGATCACCTTACAAAATATTTCTAGAAGTAAAACTAAGGAGAAAATGAAAGCAATGGAAATAAAGAAAATAATTTACAAGAAAAATTTTCAGTATCAAAACTATTTGTGTAGTCTGTTTAAAGGACAATGACGAAGTCGAGGATGGACTGACGAGGGCTGTGCAGAATATTCAGAAAGTTATTGTTGGGATAGTGTCACTTATTTTATATTTGTCTAGCTTTGTCCAGCCCGAATCGCAAAGTTGTTTTATTAGCCATTATATTTATTCCTCAGAATCCCATAGGTGCGTGTTACTAGGAGAGTCCCTCTCAATAAACTATTTCTGTTCGTCCTCAGTATCTATCACATGCTTCCCAAGGTGGCATATATAGTGCAGTCTTTCGCCAGATCTGCGGATCCTGTGTTGACCTCATAGCTATGTTCTTAGATTTTAATATGAATCTATTTTATTTTTTCGTAAATTATCGCCATTTGGAATCTTTGCTCCTCTTAGTACCAGAATGGCTAGAATTTGTGTAACTATACAGTTAATTTGTGACAAGGTTGCTTCCCTTTACAGTTTTTAAAGAACATGATTTGATCGTGACGGTACGTTTGGGGTCCCTCGTATTTTTGTGTGTTATATGTGTGTGAGTGCGTTTATGGTGCGCCTCCGCCGCCGACGTGGCAGTCCGGTGGTCCCACTACCTCCTAAAATGCTAACTTTCCCTCCTTCTCCTCCACCTCGCCCTTTTCCACCTTTGATTCGACCGTGTATGCGACTCTTCACCTCGTTATCGGCATGACCCCCGCCGTGGATCCGAAAGAAGAGAGAAGAAGAGAAGAGACTTGATGGCTCAATCGCCCCCGAGCATCGTCGTTCGCACATCCACCGGAGGCTCTTCTCCACGGCTCTGACAGTACCAATAAACTGTGAAATATGGACCTTTTGTAAATATGAGAAAAGGTGTCGGACGGGTCCAAGGACGAGCTCCGGCTTCTTGGGCGGCGATTCGATCCGGCGGGGAAAGCGAGAGTTCGACGCCAGGTACATCCTTTGGACAGGGAAGGTTTGTCCAGAGGATAATTAGATGAAGTATGCGCCGGTGCTATCGAAGCATGTTATGTGTCTGTGTGTGTGTGGAAATGACACAAGAACCATCTCAAGATTGTGATTCATACAACTCCGGTACTGCCATCTAAACAAAAATTTGAATTTAATGAATTCTTAGAAAATGCTGCATCAATAATTTCGTAGAATTTTATTGAAATTGCAATTTCAGTAATTATTTTGTAAAGCAGCTGAAAACAATCAGCTACATAAAAATTATTTATCCAAATTGTACACGTTGGTACCGAAAGAGAAAACTGCACCTCACGATTGGAGATAAGAAGAGCCCAGAGCTCCAGATTATTTTATAATAAAGTTTAATATTAGCTGAACTCCATAAAAACGTATTATTAAAAATTGTAATAAAGTTGGGATTTCAGTAATTACTTGAACACCGATAAAATTACATCAATTGCGTAGGAAAAACAATATGGGGTGCAAGGTGTTGTGAGTGAGAATTGAGACATGAAACTTACAGCGAAAGTGTTAGCGACATTAACGTATGGCGAAGAAGCTTACAGGCGCGCACACAGGTAAGATAAGTATTATATAACCATGTGAGGTATTTAAGTATCTAAAGACATTCTTTGGTTACATTCAAAGAGACCGATTGCATTGCGAATTTATAGTCATTTAAGATGTTTAGGAAATTGAACTTTTCATTTCATTCTACTTTCCTAGTAAATGTAACGTATGAACTGAGTATGCAGATCACCCGCAGGCGCTGTGAGACATTATCATTGTCAGGGGCTCAGTAGCTGCTCTCCTTAGCAAAAACTAGAATGGCGAAACAAAGTAGGAGTTTTGGCCGGGTGCTGGAAGATTGGGTATCTAACCCCAGTGGGAAAGCCTTGGCCATGGAATAGACATCAAGAGATTGTAAGGAACATCTGGATTTATAAAAGACCGATACTAAAACGTTTAGAGTAATCAACCCCACACCCCACAAGTAGACAACCATCGCCACCAGCCATGCACTCATGCCTCCGAAGAGATGTCATAACCCCCGCGATCACCAGATCGGGTATCAGCCTCACGGCGGTAATACCCCTGCTTACCACTAGTCCTTGGAAACGCCACGCTCCTTGAGTGGGTGGAAAAGGCAGACATCTTATCGGTCTCTAGGAATCCTGGGAACAAGTTCATGGCATTGGTTTCTCTGAGGCCAAAATGTGGACGGAGTGGATGACAACGAAGATCTTCAAGAAAAAGATCAACGAGATCAATCTCATATTTTATAAAGAACCTAATAGGAATATTCAGAGAAAGTGTAGAGAAGTGGGAGTCCTGAGGAGGAGGGGAATCCTGGCAGTAGCAGCAAAACTTCAGAGATGGGAGAAAAGAGTGAACAAATTTTTTCTTCGAGACGATAATGTAAATGGAAATTTACTAATACTAAAACTGAAATCGCCCACGCAATATGCGTTCAAAAAAATTGTTACAAAAGAAAAATTACCGACTCAAATCTTATCTACGCCGAAACTATCAAATTAATAGCAGATCAGGAAGAAAGGAGCTCGTTACATCTCTCTTCTTGACTTCTCGGAGACGTGATTTCTATCATTAATTTTAGAAAAGTTTTCGATTGCGTCAAATACCATAGAAGTCTTCAGAAGAATTGGGACTGATACAGGAAAAATGCGCACTATCTCAAAGTTCTCTCGGCGATAGTCTGCAGAATATAAACTAAAGGGAGTTAGAGGATATTATTAGAAGCCACTAGTTTAGATAATATCTATGCAGAAACTATCAAACTATTAGCCTTAGTAAAGCTTTCGATTTCATCAAACATCAAGACCTAAAAACAATTGTGACTGATACAGGAGAAATACGAATGATCTCGAGCCTGTAATGGCGGTAGTATGCAGAAAATAAACTAGTAACTTCCGAAGCAGTTCTTATGAGAGACAAGGCTGCGTCTAGTAAGAGAAGGAATTCAAGCGCACTATTAAGGAGAGAAATACGCGCTATATAGAACATCTAATGCAAGGAGGGAAGTATGAACTTTTGCGACTAATAATTAAAGACAAAACTGAAGGAAAACAGTTCTTCGGCAGACGTCAAAATTACTATTTGTAGGTAACAAAAGATGGTTCTGAAACACTTCACATGATATTTTTCGCATGTCTGTACCTCAGACAACGCCATTTGGATCGAGACCAACCGTCAAGAGGAGACGCATTAATAAGAAGAAAAAAGTATAAAGTGTTCTCGTCATTGAATAAAGTTAAAGAGTTTTTAAGAAAATTACATTTACAATCAGTTGGTATTTTTAAGAGAATTTCAATTCTCTAAATGCAATTTGTAGCATTTTTAAATAAGTTGTTACTCAAATAAAAAAGTTGCGGTCTATCTAGCAAACTTCTGACAATTGTCAGAATTGTTTACACATGGGTAATAGGAGTCACAATTGCCTAAAAAAAATGACACTTGTAATGAGGAGATTTGTCGCAGTGAAGGTGCGAGGAAGATACTTGTTACTTAACTGCAAGTCTTCGGGTGTGAGTCACCAGAAGACTGCTTAGAATACCACGGATCGGTCACAAGGCTAATAACTAAGTTCTAAGGCATTCGGGTGTGGTAATAGATCTGATGTAATCAGTCAGAAGATGGTAACTGCTTACATATATTGTGCAATACCAAATAACATTTCATAAACCTTGAAATAGAGGTCAAAGTAAAAGAAAAGCGCAGCATCAGAAGAAAAATTCTCTACACTCAAAAACATCAGAAATTGAGAAGAATATGCCAAGTTCGTCGCCAACATCCATTAAATAGATCAGACACTTCATACAGAAGAAAAGCGGCTACGGGATACACTTTTATACATTTCGATTGCGATTGATATAGAATACAAGAAGCACAATAACTTGTTTACAGATGAAATACAGTTATGTGCACATGACTACGTCGTCTAATGGAATTATCGGGCTCGGTATAAGTTACGCTTATTCACCTCTAAGAATAGTTAGATATGATGAAGGAGCATTATAACGGTGATAAGATGGTACCATGATAAGATGATGACATGGTAAGATGAACTGGCTGAAGATTGTATCTCGCGCAAAATCCACCAAAACTTTGCTTTAGCGAAGTCATTTCATTTCCTACGGAAACAACGTACCCATTGAATGTACGAAAAGCCGTCGTTTCAGCTTCTTGCCTCTCTCTTTCTCTTTCCACGTCCGAAGCAAAAACAACGCTCGACGTCTCCTCTTTTTCCCCTCTGGTGTTCCTCTCTTCTACTTCTCTTTTTTTCCATTCGCATCGCACCCCATAAAACGTCGGACAGTCCACAGAATGGGAGACGGGCGAGCCGAATCGTCGATTCGTCTCCGTCGTTTCCTCGACGTCACTCCGGACAGCCGGTACGTGACCGCGAATTGCTGTTACCAATAATCGATCGCTAACAAAAAATTATATCCGCGGACATTTCGCGCATGCAAAAGCCTCCGACAGCTCTCTTAGTCACAGCGCCAACTGAATTATTGCGAAGGGAATGGGGAGAGGAGCGACGAGGTGGAATTGGACAAAGTGGAAAATTTGGTGAGACGGGACGTTTTCAGAGACCACACAAATTCTCTGTTCCGATGACGTTTCCAGTTCTCATAGCGTCATTTCGACTAATACAAGAGAAGAGTAGAAATTAGGTAAATGTGACAGTTTGGATTTAAGTTAACAATCCAGAAGAATACTTATTTTGGTATATTCAGCACCGTTCCTAGTATTATCTGGTTTGCAAATATTTATTGAATGTAGGAGTTATCGTACTGTCTAATAAACTCGTCTGTCAAATTTGTAAACAAAATAATTTAAGATTGACTATTTTCTCTGCTTTGGGAATTTCAATATCGCTTCATTAAAAACTGATGCATACAGTACAATTAATTTTATTACTTTCTTGAAATCTCTCAATGTGCTGAAGATGATTAATCAACCCAGGTCAACGAGAACAGCAGCGGAATAACACCAGGAGGACTTCCACAAAACGTGGTAGGAGAACAACAGGAGCAACCGAAACGGGACGTCGTTCATCCCTAGACCAATGAGGTGTTTGGATTTTATGGGTTTCGCCAGTGATTCAGTTTTCGCGGCCATTAGAAGCGCCGATCGGATCAATGGTTCCTGTGTGGTGTATAAGGTATTACTAGTATTATTAATAAAATAGTACGTTTTGACCTTTACTCTAGTCTCTTTTACTCCACCCATGTGCGTCTAAGCACCCACCTTCTTGGTCATTTCATAATAGAGGCTCATGCTCATTGCAATGTACTGAGTTGCAATTTCTTGGATCATGACACAATCTCTTGCAGAATAAGCTTGAGTCCGGTTAGGACTGAACTAGCGATAAGGTCCTATAGAGACTATGATACCATAAATTTTGATAAAATTTATCATGACCATCACTTGATTTTCTTTGACACACTATTTAGATTGAATAGTCAATAAAAATATCCTTTTTAAACGAAATTTGCTCAACTTATTTGCCTGCCATGCACCGATTATTACTGAACGATATATAACCTGGTTAACAGATCATTTTAAAACAGGAAACATAGATGAAGCTAAAGCTAAATATTAGTTTACATAATCTAACATTAAATTCTACATAATCTTGCTAATTACATGTTCAGAAGAAAACGGAAATATAATTTCGATTACATTGCACGTACATCGGATAGTAAGAAATTAAGGATCATCATGAATCATCAGTATTTAATTAAATGTATAGTGTAGCTAAATTAGTACTGTTTTAGTAACTAAGGTGGTAAACTTTTTTCTTTTTGTATTGCGATCTCAAGAATGGCAATTTTTTTAGTGAAAGAGGACAGTATTAGAGTGCTGGAAAAAATAATTTTAACTTTAGGAAACCAGTAGTATTTGAGAAAAAAAAATAAAATGTGAGGAGTTTTGCCGAATTTGTCCGTTTTCAAACTGAAATTCTTAAATGTTTTCGTATGTTATTCTCATCGGTTAAACGATAATAGTACAGTTTGATTATTGAACTATAAGCCGATATTCAAATTACGTGAAAATGGTGTGAAGAAATAAGTGAAAAAAACGATTATAAACGGCGCGGTTTTCTCGTTTTCGCCATTTTGAAATTTTAAACGCAGGTGTGCTTAGCGAAGATATGGTAGTGGCTAAATGACCGTCGTCGTTTATATCGTATGTCGTTTATGTCGTACTTTATAACGTTTCTATAAAAAAAACCGCCTAATCTGACTCTGCTTTCCGGAGGATTCTACACAGGAACTGGTATTTTATAATATTTATAAAAGGAAAAACAAGTAGAATTACAAATTATTACCATTTCAATGCGTTCTCCTCGGTCGATTAACCACCACCATTTAAGTGTCATAGTCGTGTTGTACTTTGCGATAATTTTGATTTCGATGTTAAATAAATGGAAAATTCGATGAAAATGGACATGTCCTTAAAAATTTGTTAATTTATATGCGTTACTGTGAGATATCGTGTGAAATTTATTGCGATACGTGTAGAAGACATTTCACGGATGTGGCAGAAAGAAAAATTGGTGTCCCCTCGTACTTGCCACATCAGTTAGAAGTCAACGAAATAGCGGTTCGCGGAAAAGTGAGGTTAGATGAAAAATAATTTTTTTTCTCAAATGGTAAAAGGAAAAGTTAAAATTGAATGCGTACATCGTTTTCTACGGTTTCTTATTGGTCTAAAATTATAATTGATGTTTACTGAGCTAGTTATTTCACGTTATTTCTAGTCATCAATAGCTTTCATCAAAATTTCATGTTCAATAAGGTAAAGGTCTGCTATTAAGGTAACTACATATTAATACACATTTTTGCAATTTCAATAAAGTCAGCCACTTAAGGTGATGTTATAACGCTTAGTTTGTAAGTACCAAAAACCTTCCAAGAGTCCAATTGATATAGATAGATTTGGTATTATTTCTAATTTCATATCCAAATCAATATTGGAAGTTTGAAATTTAACTCCCTTTGTGTTCATACCATTTCAATTAACTACCAAACCTGGGGCATCATCAAGTTTTCTAACGAATTCTTTAACTTTTGTTAATTTAAACGTCACCGAGCATCAACATAAAACCCTCTAATCGCAGATTTTTCGGTCTCTTTAGTCCCCTCGGGGGGCACATCCCGTTTTCACTAACTCAATATTATGTATGTGTGTGGGGGTGTCACCTCCGGAGACGACATCGCCGAGGGCTCCTCAACCGGTAAAATATTACACGCCATTTGTACATAAATCTACTTGTCACAAGTACGCCTAATCCAGAGGATGAAAGGAGGGTTCCTCTTCCAGCAACAATGGGCCGATATTACCTTTGAGTAAATATTTGCCGAGGGGCCGTTCTGCCGATTTCGAATGCTGATTCAAATGATTTGTCACACTGATGCCGAATCACCTGGTGCGGGCGCCCGTTGAGGGGTCGTCCAGGCGAGAGATAAAAAAGATATTGGTCGGCGTGTAAAAGTGGAAAGCATTCGGATTTGCATTGGTGGTAATAAAGATATAAATCACCGGTCGGCACCTAAGGTGAAGGTGACGTTTTATTTCGCTGCCCAAAAACACCCTTTCTGACGGATACGACCGAAAGTAGGAATTTACAATTTTCAGCAACCACGGAGATCAGCAAATTGTATTTTTTAGGGTTTTTTTGTGTCATAACCTGAACTAACCAATACTGAAATTATTGAGAACACAGATGGGTTCACAGCTATTCATGATATCCATTAAAAAGATAAGAAAAAATATACACTTTCCATTTTAAGAAGATCGTAGGAAAGGTTAAAATCAAGCGACTAGGTCTCACATTTTACTGAAAACATCTTTATCTTTAAAATGTTTGTTTTTTAACAGGAATTAATTCCATTCTTTGTCAAATCTATCAAAAAAATCTTGTACGCATGTATTTCTTGTTCAAAACATGTTTTATCCCAGTTTTAAATTTTTTTCTGCTCCTACGTGGCTCTAAAACCACAGAACTAACGAGCCATCTAATTCATTTTTTGGACACTTTTTGTCACCACCGGTACCATTTAGGTTCTCACCTATACCGGCCCTACGTGGCAGCTCGTAAATCAAAGATCCGTCGAATAGACCTCCTACCTATATTAAGGAGGTATATACACGTACCTTTTTTCGGGATTTTTCACTAAACGGTTAACGGCATGTTATAAAAGAGGAAAAAATAGGAATGGGACATTCTGGTATGAAGGGCGGAATGAGATTAAGTAGAGTTCTTTAAGTATATGGAATTTTTATCTGGAATTTATGTGATAGTGTAAGGAGTTAATTTTGAACTGTATGTTTTCACTAATCAAGGCAACAAGAGAGGTTTTTGCATGATGATGCACCACCACATTCTAGTTTGGTTACGCTTGAATTTTTAGCAGCAACGGAGATCGCTGGATTGGTCGAGGTGCCCCACACGCATGGCCTGTTCGATTCCCGGACTAAACCCCTTAGATTATTTCTTATAGGGTTTTCTAAAGTCATTACTCTACGCTAGTCCAGTGGAAAATTTGGACGACTTGGATCCATCGTCCATGTATAAGTGGATAGTTGCTGGGTGTCATTTAACTGAAAACGAACCTAGTGTGTTTGAAAGAGTTCGATAGTCAATGATGAGGAGATTGAACGCTTAAATCAAAGCTGGAGGTAGTCATTGTGAACATTTATTGTAGATTAAGCAACTCAACATGTACTTTTTGATAATAAAATGTTGTTACTCTTGCAAATTTTTTACCCTGTATCTTCGAAATGAAGCGGTTTTTCAAAAATTGTCAAAGAACAAAATATTCTTAGAATAGTGCAAAGAATAATCCCTTAAATTTGTGCCGTGTGTTTGCCAAACACCCTGTATATTTTGACCTAGTCACTTTCACTCATGACTCAATAATTAATTAATTAACGTTGACATCCAAAATTTCAAAGCACTTTCACATTTTTTTCTGAAAAGACTGGAAAAACATATCTTTACTCAGAATCATTTTGAGTCATCACTTAAATTTTCCTAAACAGCACAGGGCATCTTAAAGCCGCCCATTTTACGCCAATTTTAGGCCTGGATACCTAAAGACATAAATATTACATCTGTAGACGTCCAAAGGTGAATGACTTAAAGACGTCTAGTTAACGTCGATTTTATGTTTTGTCTGTTTTATGCCTAGAATGGATGTCCTTAATATGTTCACGTTAGAACGTTTTCAAGATGATCTTGATAGAGATTTGATCTTTTGACTTAAAGATGTCAAATTAACATCAATTTTATGCCCGAGCTATTTCTGAATTCAACAACTTTTTGATATCCATCCAGGGATGCCGATAGGACGTCTTAAATATGTTCATGTTTATTCTTATTTATTTATGAATATGTTATGCGTTTCTGTATGTTATACTAACATTACATGAAAACTCGTTAAGCTAATATGATTATATAAAAATTTGCAAATATACCACAAAACGAATTTATAATGACACAAAAAGACATTTTTCGGTAATCAATAAGTATAATAACAAATGTATTATATATTTATTCCATTGTCCAGATATCAATTATTCTGTAAGAAGAAGACTGATTAGTATAATTCGTTTAATGCAATTTAAATAAATTTCTCAAATTGTAATTAAATTAATAAATAAAGTAGTAACAAATAGTAATAATTATAATAATAAATAGTAACAATTAATAAATAAATTAAAATTATTTAAATAAAATAGAAATGAAAATAGTATAAAAAAAATAATTAAAGTAATATTACTTATTTTATTTACTTTTCGTTATTTTCAATTTATTTTTATTCCCTTCTTTGTGTAATTTTCTTGGTGTGCTATTACTTGTTTTGCACTTTAATTGTTTACGATTAAATTGATGAAATTTAAAGGTGGTTTTTTAATTTTCTCTTCTTTAGAATGACTAAGAAAAATGTCTGTTTCTAGCCCAGTTAGTTTTACCTAATGGGACGTCTTAAAGACATCTGTATTAATCTTAGGGAATGAGATAATTATATGCTTCAAGGTTCCCAGTTTATTGTCCAAAAGGATGCTAAAAAGATGAGTTCAGTTTGAAACAATGGCCTGCTTATAGTTGGCTTAGCGGATTTGAAAAACATCTTTATGACGTCTCAGCAAAGACGTTGTTGGTCTTTATTAAGCCTTTAATTAGTCTTTATTAAGGTGACAAGTAAAAGTCTTAAAGCCACCTGTTTAACCTTCAATAAGGGTGGACGTATAAGTTACCATATACACGTGTTAGCGGATTTGCGGGACATCTTAAAGATTCCACGTGTGAAGTGAAGGTATTAAATACATCGTAAAGACATCTTTGTACTATTTGAGTGGTTTAGCTTCCAGCGCATCCAGAATTTCAAAAAGTTTCATTTAGAGGGTTTTCTCTGGATTGATTGGAAAATTATATATTATCACTCAGAATCACTCAGAAGTAACTTTATTTTCACACCCAGAACATCAAAAATTTTTCACCTTAGAATGAATTTTTTACTTAACATGCAAAGCGTACTTTTAAGATTAGATTAGAATTAAAATAGAAATAGGCAATACAGTTTACGAGTACAGATGCTTTGCTCGTAGATGCTTCCATTTAACTTGAACCCAGCATCAACCCAGGTCCAGAAATACAATAGATCGACATAGCAATAGGTCTAAATGCCTAAAAAATATGTTTGGCATCCCTAGATAATTGGAAGTTAGCGACTACCAAACATTCAATTTGATATATTCGGTAAAGTGCATTTTGACAATTACATGAAGGAAATTTGCATTTCTTTGGAAAATGCAAACAAAGAAGTTGAAAAGAAAAGTTGTTTAACGAAGAGAAGAGATAATAATCAATTCAAATTTTGAGGACAATCGACTAAGACAATTCTTTTTACGAAAATTTGATAAATGTGATTTAATAATAAGAAAGCATCGTGTTAAAACTTTTTTGGATGAAGTTTTAATATTTTTGGTCATTCAAGGGGCGAAGAAATCGAGATCTGAGGATTTTAAAGGAAGATTTAAGAAATATTTATAAACTGTTCTGGAACACATTTAATTCAAATTTTAATTCAAGTAGTGCCCGAAAATTCGTCAGATAGCTGCCAGAAACTCGTTAAAATCTCAAGAGCTGTCGGTCTACTCGTGACCCCGTGTTGTTTCTGAAAATAAAATTACACGAGGACCTGTCCGAAAATTCGTAACGATCCGCAACAATAATGACAACAACGACACCTTCCCTCTACCGGAACCGGGAGTGAGAACGACCACTTAACACTTTAAAACTAACAATAACTGTTACAGAATAGAAGAGATCCGAAAGGTATCCGCCGTCGGTCATATTGTTGAGGTGGCGTCTTTTTCATCTCAGAGGGTGGGCGGAGAGGGCCGCCTCCCTTTTTCACAATGCGAAATATTTACTAGGGCCCTTTGTGGCCAAAATTCATGTGAAGCATTTCCTGACGTCTCAATTCATGGTCGTGTTATGTCTCTCTCTCTCTCTCTCTTTCTCTCTCTCTTTTCAATGAGTGGGTGTCGAGAAAGATGCTTCATTCATTTTAGACCTACCGCGAACACCTTCGGGGGGACCGAAGGGGAGCTTCTTCGGTTAAAACAGGCCGAAGAGAAAGCCTTTACACATTCTTTGTTTTGAATATGGCATTAGTGGGACTTTTTCTGCAAGTAAACTGAAGCAATCATCTATTAGAAACATTTAAAATGAGTTGTCGTAAGTGATTTGGTGCATGTGGCGCTTAACAAAGCGTATAATTAATTTAACCTATATTATTCATAACTTCTGAAAAAGTATTTCCTCACCATTGGCACCCCTGGCGCGTCCTTTCGGACAGGAAGGTGTTACTGCAACGCGGTTCATTCAAACCTCTGAACCATTGGCATCCTTTTGGACAAGAGGCAGAAGAAACGTTATAGGTGCAGTGGCGTCCCATGGACCTGTGGTTCGCGGTGACAACAGGCGCTGCACATCCCACTACGCAGAGCATCTCCGAGGACGTTGGAGTAGCACTAGGTGTTCCCTTCTACGCCGAGCGTCCAGAGTAGGTCCTTCTGTCTCCCTACCTGCCTCACAGTTCTAGCGAGGAAGCGTGGCGTACACCCTTCTAGGACCATCTGGGCTAGAATCTGGACTGGATTTCAAGTTTCTAACACATCAGGAAATTATCGAATCAGGAGTTATCAGGAAGTCGATTACATAATTTCACCCGAATAGATAAAAGAGCGCGGTAATAAAAACGTTATAAGTATGATTACAGGTGCCACCAGCGTATTCATTTCAAAGTATTTTCTTCATGTATGAATCACTAAAAAAAAACAATTGTGTATTTACTTTGGACTTTCCTTTTACTTTCTTTCTCTGAATTTACATGAATTCTCATAACTTTTCTAATACTTTTTAGCTAATATATATTAATGTGCACCATACAGAAGACGAAATTCTAAATAGGTAGTAGGTATATATCGTGTCATTGGTACTGCGACAACTAACGGTGCTTCTGTTTTCCATCTATGAGGCGCACTTTACAAAAAGAAAAATTTATTCCTCAGTCGCAAACTCCTTTAATTGTAGAATAAATGTTGGGGGCTTTGATATACAGCTATAAAATTACATTTTACTTTTCCTCTCATCTTTTTACCCTTAAAATACAAACTCTATTAAAATTTTCTTGTTGTTTAATTGCCAGTGTTTTTTAAACAGCGAATATAGTATTAATAAATGATGAAAACTTTAAATAGTATTATGAACTGAAACTAAGTGAAGCAATGTGTTACAACAAAAAAAGAATTAGAGGGGTAATGGCGCTAACAACTGATGTTATGTACAATGTCATGATAATACAGTGTGTTGAAAATATATGTGGTTGTTGTCAATCAATTGTTCAATTTTAATTTGACAAAAGAGATCATTTTAAGAAATCAAAATATTAGAGAGTATTCAAATGATCTCCGGCAAGAGTTACGCCAATGTAATAATTAACTAACAAATGATAAATTCTTTCCTCGATGATATCATAGTTATCCTTGATTCCAAAGATACAATTTTTTGTTAATAATAAGTGTTGGAATAAAGAACGGTTAATCGGGGACATTAAGCACTTGATGAAAGATAAATACTATGAATGATTGTCGGTATAATCTGATAATTATATATATTATATGTATTGAAAATATATATATATATATATATATATATATATATATATATATATATATATATTGTGATAATTATATATATATTATTATATGTATTGTATATATATTGTCGGTATAATCTCACTCTAATAATCTGAAACATTTTTTATTGGTGTTGCAGGTATAGTGAAAAGTCCTTTATGCAGCAAAACAGCAGCATTTTCTGCATCATTTGGATTTCAAAGACAATCCATTTTTGAATCGATGGTCGTAGCTTCGAAACGCTTCGTATTTCACTAGGAAACAGTTTCTTTTCAACAGATTCAACTAACTCATCATGAAGTTTCCTATGCTCTACTGAAACATCCATGTCAAACAACGGTATCATCAAACAGAAAAATACTTCAATACTGTAAGTATATGTAAGTAATAATTCAACAATCCTTGCTTTCTCTGTTGTCATTTGTTAGCATTGCAAACTTTGTCAAATATACAAAAGGCAGTTTTTGAAAAACTGAATATACATAGAATAAGTATAAAAAAGGGGTTTGTAATGTAAGTGTATAAGTTGAATTTTGGGATTAATACAGATAAAAATTATGAAAATGAAAATAAATATTCAGTTATACTAACAAATGTATTAGGTTATCTTTTATTTTCATGTTTCTGACTTTTATAAATCATTTAAACATGTTACCATACATTCATTTGCGGACGATACTCATCTATTTTACTAATTCACTTCAAATCACACCCGTTGGGCTGCAGAAAAGGTAAACTAAGCACTGGAAAGCGTCTGCCACTACTCAAAGAGTCATACTCTAAAACTAAATATTAGCAAATGGAACCATCTTTTGTTCTGCCGCAGACATGTGGAGCAGAAACTTCGTGACGAATTTAATATATTCATCAATAACGAAAATTTAAAAATAGTTCACGCTTGCAGGAACTTGGCCATAATTTTAGACTGCAAACTTAGACTGCAAACTTAGACTGCAAATTTATAGAACACGTCTCGCTTATTTTAAAAAAATCATATCTGCTTAAGCCACTTATAGAGAAATAAACATGTTTTAAATTTTCATCTGATAAAGCTGCTTTGGGAGTATATTGTCTTCTCTACTTCCATTTATGGTTTGGTAGTATTTTACGTATGTTTAGATCAATTTATGACGAAGAGATTGCAACGGGTGCAAAATAGTTGTTGCAGATTCGTTCATGGTCTAAAAAAATATGATAGAGTCTCAAGCAAAATAAAAGAATTTGGATGGTTAAAGATGGAAAATGTATATAAAATACACATCTTGTCCCTGACATTTCGAGTACTAACAACTCATGCACCCTTATATCTCAGGAATAAATTAATATTTAGAAAGGATATACACGAGCTCAATCTTAGATTTCCTGATAATCTAATACTTCCACAATATCGGCGAACAGTTTTCAGAAAATCATTCACATATAATGCTGTGTCAATTTACACTAATGTCCCTAGATCTTTCAAGGTACATACACTTAATTTGTTAAAGGCGAAATATACAGAATTACTACTTAATTCACAATAGGTACATATATTGCATATTGTTAAAACACTGTCTTACCTACTTAATAATTTTGTTAACACTACAATCCTATGTTTAAATTTGAATAAATTTAATTTTTGTCCCATTTCTATTTTCACACCATATGTGTAAGTACGTTGTTGGCAAAAACCATTTGTATTGAACTTTATATGTTATACAAGAAAACAGAGGTTAAGTTGAGTAGCAAGTATGCTAGACTTCGCCTCTAGTTTTGTATGCTGTTTGTGTATCACGAGCAAAAAATAATAAAGGCATTTATTATTATTGTTATTATTAAAGTACTTTAACTGTAGTATATATTTAATCCAAGTATTAGAACATTTAGCAATAGCAATAACAATATAGCAATAATTGGAAAGTAAATTAAGATTGCATTAAAATGTTTATTAATACTACATACATTCAAATAGATTATTCTTAGAACAATAGTATCTATGGATGTTCTAAACATTCCAAAACATCAGAATTCTTATAAGAATACTTTTATTTCTAAATTAATTTCTTAAAAATCATTTAATTCCTTTCACTTAATTGTATTGAATAGTCTTGTGTATAACATAATCTAGAATGTATTTCTTCCATTTAATAAGTCAGAGTTTATTAAATTATAAGCTCTCGTATCCCACAGATGGTCCAATGCGTTGTGTGATACCCGATAAATGTCATTAACATTCATATTTGAACATTAATAAATGGTTGCATCCGTGGCCTGTTTGCCAGGCGAGTGGCGATAGGATGGACCCGACAGGTAAAAGCCGTATAACACGCCGGTAAATGGGGTGTTGTGAAACAACTGACATCCGAACAATAATTATAGAAAAAAAATGTTCCTGTCCTGACGGGGATTTGTGATGTGTGCCTCCTAACCCCCCCGTATACCTGTCGGTGAAGAACTTTATAAAATTACAGATAATAAATTCGGCACTATATATTTATAGGTCACGAACTCCTTCTTTCTCTTGCTCTCCACTCAAAACTAAACGAAATTAGAGCGGCGTAACGCCTTTTGTGGTCTAACGATGGTCAAATAATAATTTAGCCGTGGTCAGAAATTTTTTTTTCTTGTTTGATCTCGGGCATTTCCTCTCGTCGGAACTTGAATATTAGTTTAGAATTTAGGAACGGACGCAAAACTGAATGGCAAGGCCAAAGAAGTCGTTGAAAGAATTTAGTAGGTACCTTTTTTTAACTCTGTAGCAAACAAGATTTCTGCGATATTTAGTTTTCGTGTACGTAGCTTTCTATCTCTAATGCAAGATTACCTTTGAACTAGAGTCCTTACCTATAGAGTACCGAAAAATCTTCTGATTGAAGAAGACACAAACTCTTTTACCCGAAAATAAGGTGGCCTTTTATCACTTGTTTTGACAAGGTATCTGAAGCGAGAGTACCTCGAGAGCAAGAACAGTGAAGCAAATTATGTCGTGATTTTACAGTACAGTTTTGCTGTAAATTATAGTATAACGAATTTGTGAGAAAATAAGTAAATGCATTATTATACCATCCTAGTTTGGGTGAATTCACCAAAATTCAACGCACAATCCGTCTCTTTCGGGAGAGGGGAGGACACGGGGTGGTTGATGCTCCTTCACGAATATTAGAAAAGTCATATGGGATCGAAAAACAACACAGGTTGAAAATGTAACCTAACACCACCAATTTTAGGTAAGCATATATATTATTGACTGACTTAAACTATTATATTACCGTTCTAGGGTTATCGCCCTTCTTTCGCAAGAATGCAACTCCGAGGCACCAGAAATATCTGTATCTTATTGTTTTCATGAAAAGGGGGGGGTTTATATGCGCCGCCGGAGCGAATGCATTTCTCAGGAACAGCATTCTTTCACATCGATATAATAAATATATTCCTAAATTCTATACCGCCACGTATTTCCATAATATGAAGAATCAGATACATTTCTTATGGAACCCGTTCCCCTACATTCCCAAATCGCGACAATACTATTCGGTCGGCCTCGTGAGAGTGTATGCCTTATTCCTTTCTTTCAGACAAATTGAATCAGAAGTCTAAACTTGGGGGATATGTTTTTCGCCTCACCTATCTAAATTTTAACTTACCAGTTATGGCAATTATAAGTATATATATTTTTGGGACCCTGCCTTTAAAATCTGCCTGTACGCTTGTTTTGGGATGGTGGGAGTGATTCTACTCTCCCTTCATTATGAACTGTGTCAACGTGCCTAGAGTCCGAAAATGAAGCCATGAAATTGAAAAAGAAGGCATTTAACATTACAATATTTTCTTGTTACACAAATTTTAACTTGTTATGTAATGTACAAAGAAATTTTATAGATGGGACATTTCCTTATTGTAACTAATTTCTATTCAATTATTTACCATTCACCTTTCACGAAAAAACCATGGATATTTTGCTTTTGTTTTTCGCCCAATGAGGGGAGGCATGCTTATGAAAAAATCATTCAATAATTGAATAAAAAGTTTTTATTTAATAAATGTCCATAAATCATTGCAACCAGAATACACAATAAATGGCAAATCTTTCAGTAGTTAGTAATACAAACACAGAATCAATAGATGTTTGCTGTAGATCTCATCTAGGGTAAGGCTTTTGGAGAAAAATTCAGAAATTAAGTCTTTCACTGAGTCTAAATATAAAGATTCAGAAATAAATATATGATGAAAATATTCTCTCGGCTTAACTTATTTAAATCCAGATGACTTCGTAGATTGTTTAGCTTTTGTTATTTTCGATAATTCACGTAATCATAATAGTCTCCTTTAATATTACATAGTAGACAACCACTCGTATACTGCTGTGAATGTTCCTCATTGTGACAAAACTCTCCGGTGATAAGGTATGTCAGGTAAATGCATCCTTTAATTGCAGTTTTACTTAAGTTTTATAATTAATTAATAAGTTTGTTTTACCATATGCTGATCAGGTATCAAAGGTACTATTATGATTATATTGGGTTGTCGCGCTTTTCACAGTGATAGATAGAACCTTTTTTTTAAAACAAGCGGCCATAAGTGATAAATAAAATTGAAATAAAGTTTATTTTAATTATTTCTTAAAGTTGTGTCGAATTTTAATTTAAATACAAAGATTATGTCTTTGTGATGGAAACACGAATTTAGAGAGACAGAGGCAGAGACAGAGGCAGGGGCAGAGGCAGAGGCAGAGGCAGAGGCAGAGGCAGAGGCAGAGGCAGAGGCAGAGGCAGAGGCAGAGGCAGAGGCAGAGGCAGAGGCAGAGGCAGAGGCAGAGGCAGAGGCAGAGGCAGAGACAGAGAGACCGCGAGCACACGGTCGTCGAGATGTTTATCGTGGGTAGCCGTTGGTGCAATTATTTGACACCGAAGGCGAAGCACCTGCACACCACACATGGTCGCCCTCTCGATCGAAGCCGCCCGTAGGTTGCGCCTAGAATTAAAGTACCTTGTGTTCGTATAATACTATTTTACAATCATACACATACTTATATATTGTATATACACACACACACTAGCGCGCGCACACATACACACACACACACACACACACACACACACACACACACACACACACACACACACACACACACACACACACACACACACACACACACACACACACACACACACACACACACAAATGGTGTGTGGAACGACGTGATTATGAAATTAATGTGTCTGTTACACCGTCCCATGAATCATTCTATCTTTCTCTCGCTTGCTCTTTGTTCGCCCGAGTTACGTGGCTGATTTCACGGAGATCGAAGGTTGACAGTTCGTACGAGGGCGAAATATCGATTGACGGTGTCGATCGAATGTGACGTAAAGTGTACAGGTTTCGATCCGCGGATAATTCATTACAAACCTTCCAAATTGGTCTCCTGTAAATGGATATGGACTTGAGAGTGACTAAGGGGCTGTGATTATATGCAATAAAGAATGTGAAAATATGTTCAAACCAATGTGACAATTGTCAACGTTTATACGTTGACTCGCTATCAAACGGGGGTGAAGAACATTAACAAATTACTCGTCAAAGAAAACCAAAGTGAGCAACGCTTTCTGTTTATTGCAAATTTCAAAAGCTCATCACTTTTTAGGAAATGAAGAAAAATTTGGTGATCAAAAAAGTTTGGTAAATTTTTGTTAGAATTCACCAAATTCTAAATTTTTAAAACAATAAAAAATTATTTTTAAAGAAGCTAGGCCGACTTTGGTATCATAAGAACTCAAGCAACGACCTACGAGGAGGTGTGAGTACGGTTTGCCAGGATGGGGATAGCGACGAAAGTTGTGGGAGCACTTTTATACAAAATATATTTTCTGATTGTATGTTTAAACTGTACTTGTATGGATTTTATAACATATTTTAAATTTGAGTAGGTATCCGGGTCATACCAAATTTGGATAATCGCTATTTAAATGACGCTTTCTTCTTGGATCTTTTGTTAGGATTTTTTAGATCTAAACTACAGACTTCAGGAACTGAAACAATGTTTAAGTGGATTTCATAAATGATTTACACATCACCCTTAAGGCTTCACAGAAATTAAATATCCTGGGAGAGGATATACTGGGAGAGGGATCCTGACTTCAAAGTTGCATAAAGTTAAACACCTTTTTCGAAAATGGGTCCCGGACCATTTTTCAGGTGATAATTCTGATGAATGTATGATGGTGTGATTTCCACTTCCGCTGTTAAAGAGTCCTTTGAATTTTCCAACTACGATAATTTTCCATTTTCTATGAAATATGATTTTTTTCAATTATGTAATATGAATCGACATGTGCAGGAATTTAAAATAATTTCGAGCCATTTAAAGCCTTTTAATTATGGATCGCTTAGATGATTTTCTGGATATATACTTAAAACATTCGAAAAGTGAGTTATTTTGTAGCAAAAAAATTATGTCCGTGTTCAAACATTCACGGCACATCCGAAAATAGATTTCCCGTTGTAATAGTGGGCCAGTTGACGTTTCGGTGGGCGTATGAATTGTAAAAATTCCACCGGAATGTTAAGTACAGGATAAGATGATGATTTTTCAATACGTTCCGTATATTCACTAATTTGGAAACGACTTAGCTGAATCAGCCAATGGCTCCGCATTAAAAACGTAGGCCGGAGAAAATGATTAAAGATTTAGTCACCGGAGTTAATTACTGACTTAACGGCGACAGAAATTCGTCTAAACAATTGCGGGAAACCCGGTACTGTTTGCCTGCAATGAAATCTGTAACGTGAATCAGTGGTTATTAATACATAAGGAATTTATCTCGGATCATACGTGAAATGGTTAAATTCAAACTACGTTAAGCGCTATATTTGGAATTCATTAAAATAAACTACAAAAATTAGTTTTTTTATAATTAGGGTTCTTACAAATGTTGCATGCTTTTTATACTTGCATAATTATAAAGCAGTGAAAGTGAAATCTAAAATATCTATACATGCACTATCCATTAGTATGGATATGTATAATAATTAATATAATTATTAATTATTATAATAATTAATAATAATTAAAGAGGGATTTAGCTTGTGTCTGCTTTTGTTCCTGAAAGAAAGGAAAACGAAGCACTTAATGAAAAATTCCACGATGTACTCGTGTCTTGCAAGGTGGATTTCGCACGGAGCTCCACCAATATGATTGGTGCCAATAGAAAAAGGGCGGAAAAACCCAAATTATTTACCCAAAATTAAGTACACACGACGATTCGACCATATGGCAGCCCTAAGAAGCATTCATGGGATGTTCAAAACGATCAGAAGCATGTTCCATAACAACAGAAGCATGACAACATGATGAACAAGATCTGTACTGAAGGAGGATGGCGAGATATAATATGCAACATATTTTGAATAAAAAAAGTTTAATTGCTTAAAGTTTTTCTATAGGAGAAAACGAAGTATTACATTTGATGTTTTTTAGACGCTCTACTAAAAAAGTTCAAACAGTAATAAATTTGAAAGATATACGAGTTATTTTGGCACATGAGAAATCCCAAAATATTTCCATAAGTACTTTGTTTAGAAGAGGGAAAATTAGGGATGGAAGCACTTCAATTCTTTCCCAATTAAAAGTTCCTTTAAGGGTGCTGCTGAAGCTATGGGTAACAAACCGAAAAACAAAGCAGAACATGCAGTAGGTGCAAGAATCTCGAATTATTAGTCCCGTGTAAAGAGTCGGTAAAGATTTTAAGGAGCAGATGGAGTTCAGTACTGAAAAAGTAACAGTAGTGTACATTGACACTGTAGACTTACTTTTGTCAGATAGAACACAAAAAGAAAATATATTCTTTTACACATGTTCCTATCCGCTTTTTATGAATAATAAGATCTGCCGAATGCACCACCGATTAAGCCACCGTCAGGCCTAACGGTAATAACAGTACACAAATCAAGCGATCAAACAGGAGTACCCTTTGAGGTGTTAATTATGACCGCAGATTTCCATTAGGAAGTAACAATAATTATTAATGAAAAGTTTCATGCCGCGACCGCAGAAGCAGTTCTCTAATTAATTGGTTTTTTAATCTTTGTTTATGTTAAATGGAATAAAACCGAGTGGGGTTGGCGGAGGGAATAATTACAACAGAAAGAGCGAGTGCGTAACGCCGCAGAACAAATTTCCATTGACACAATTCGAAATAACAATCTAATACAGCCCGAGTTCAAAAGGTTTGACAAGTTATTTAAACAAATCAAACTTAGTCGTATTTATTGGTTTTATCGTCAGGATATCCATGTTTCAAGAAATATGATTTTTCATAATGAAACTTATAGTTGTGTCGAACAGCTGGTCCACGACTATAAGCGAATCAAAAAGAATCCATCATCACTCAAAAATGTCGGACAATCAACATTCAAAAATAGTAAAAACATATAAGTTTACGATAAAATGTAAGCCAATTTCCTGGTTATTGGACAATTTCATTACTTTGTAAGCTAAGATTTGCCTTACATGTATGTTGTGGATAAATATTCCAATATATCCATAAAAACACCAATAATATGCATATATATATATATATATATATATATATATATATATATATATATACAAACAATATAAAAGTTCTTCTAAACCTTACAACAAAGAAATTACCTTAAAATCAAAGCTAGAAGGTTTACAAAAGTTACAGAAATTTAATTTTAATTCTAACTGTTAAAACGATATAAAATAAAAATTTCAGATGCTTGTGTAGAATTTTAAATAACCTAAAAATCTTTAAAATGGAATTTAGGAGGTTCATGTAAGTTTTCAATTGTATCATCTCCGAGGACCAGAGAAAAAAATCTAGATTTTTCTAAATAGTTTCAGATGGGTTCAAGAAGTATTTTCGTTATGATCTCAAGCAAGAGCAAGTGTAAATAATGCTGAAAAAGAACTTTGTCGGTTCTTTTAGAATGCCAGAATGGGTTTAATAGTAATATTTTCCTTTATAGACAAATAGTTTCAATTTTAGTTCTAAACGTAAGAAAGTTCAAAAATTTGAAAGAAAGATTCGAGAAGTTATTCTGAAACTTTCAACATCCAAAATTTCCATTAAAGGAAATCTAGATGATTTAAAATTTGGTGTCATACAATTTTCAATATTAGAACAAATCTAAAAAAAGTTCCAGACGTTCTTTTACAATATTAGAGTACCGACGTTTCCAAAATATCGATTCCTGAGGTTTAAGGAACTTTCAAATTATTGCATTCTCTAAGGATCACAGAGAAACAATATAGATTTTCCTCAGTGGTTTCAAATGTTTTAGAAGCTTTCTCATTATAATTTCAAATATTATAAGGTTTGAGTCATGCTGAAGAAAAATTCTACAAGTGCTTTTAGAATTTTGGAACGCCAGAACGTTTAAAATTTAATCTAGAAAGTTTATGAAGATTTCAAATGTTTCAATTCGAATTATAAACCATAGAAAACTTTATGAATCTATAAGGAGTTTCTACTGGAACCTGAACATTCAAAACTGCATCCAAAGGAAATCCAAATGATTTCTAAAGGTTCCAAACGATAAAATTTTAATTCTGAACGTTTGAATAAAGATTTTATATCAGACATTTTTCTGGAATTTCATTTTACCGAATTTGCCTAAAAATCAAATTTAGAAGTTTTATGCAGACTTACAATTGTTCCATTCTTCGACGACCACAAAAAAATAAAATATCTAGTAGAATTAGACGATTGTTCGTTTTGATTTCAACTTCTAGAATGCCTGAATTTTACTGAAGGAAATATCTACAAGTTACTTTCAGTGGCGCAACAACGTGCCTGTGTCTGAAAATTTTGCTGGGCTCCAAATAATAAACATTAACTTACCGTGTGCTTTTTTCGGGATCGGGGCCCTTGCGCTACGCACACATGGAACACCGGTAAATCTGGTCCCTCTTTCCCCCTGACTGACTGACCCCTGACTGATCCTTTTTATTTCTTCCGATCACATTTTTAAGCGCTCTCATTTTATCTACCCACACAACTCTTAGCAACTTTCTGAATCACCTAATGAACTTTTTGTGCAAACTTTCGAAACCGGTATTTATGTGTTTTCCTAATACAGGGATGATTATTTGATTTTTCCTCTCATACAATATTACTATGCTAATTCTTGTAGATTATACTTAATTTGGGGAATAAGTCACTTTTGGACAATGTAAGATACATTTGGTACAAGGCAATCAAAGGTTAAACCTTCCAGTTTACTGTTTTAATGAGCTTCCCGGATTATTATTCGAGCGTTAGGCGGTCACGTGAATGAAAAAAGATTCACTTTTATAATGATTGTAAATAACAAGTACGATATAAGTAAGGAGAAAAAAAATGAAGTCAATAATAATAATAATAATGAGACAAATTCGAAATTCAATGAAATTACTTCTTCGGGCGGTACGTTTAAGTTATACGTCGCATTCCGGTTTGGTTCTTTAATTGCGACACTAAACATTAATTTTCCTATAGGTAACTCATTAGTGCAGCATATAAATACATTAATGACACTATTAAAATATCCATGTCTCAATTATCCGAATGCGGTGACAGTGTGTTTGCGGCAATTATCGGCATGCAAAGCTGTTTTTAGAATTTTTGTTACCCCGGCCATCAACGAAGGAGATAATATATTAACACATCGACAAAATATTTAAAATATTTTTCATAATCAACGCGGTAATCACTAATGAAATTCACTACTCTATACCATGTGATTGTTCAAATTCGAATTTTAGGTTTGGTAAAAAAATGATAACTTGGTTAACTGGGGACGGTTAGAATTTACCTAAGGCTGTTTTAGCCTGTCCAAAGGTATTTGTAACGTTCAGTAAATAAATTTACCTTCCAAGTCTGAACTTACCTTTGATGCCCCGAGTACAAAAACCTCGACTAACACTAATGGCTAATAAATTAGGACAATCGACCGTTAAACATTACTAAAAAGCGCGTGTAGGAGGCCGCTTTTTGTGCAATGCTTTTTTTGTATTACAATTTTACAGGTAAAGGTTTTTGACATTTACACAACTGCTCCGGTATCTCGTGTTACGAAATGAATATGCATCGGCTAATTTCTCACAACGTTCATTAATCGGAATGAACGCTTTGTTTATTCCGTTGTGGATATTTCAAGGTACGTAGGTAATAGGAATTTCCCTAATACACGCGTTACATAAACTGTTTTCGTATTTTTAATAGTTCCGCAATATCAAGTACACGTACCTACCAAAAAGAGAGAACAAGAGAGAGGGAGAATGAGTGAGAGTTATTTTAGAAGGCATTTACGATTTGTTTGTACAACTATAATAGTTTCAGTAAATTTCGTTTTGTTTAATGTTGCTTCACTTCATTTCATAAATCATTACTCTAAAATCAGATAGTAAATAATATGTTAATGTATTGCTAATGAGCCCAGCCGTGACTCACTGGCGTAACTAGCGTGATTTTACACAAGGTTAGATAATTGCTTAAAATTAACAACTAACAGGATCATGAAACGTCAATATCCCCCTGTGGATTTTATAATACTACCGACAACAGCTCCAAAGCAATTTAAAGGTTGGGATGCACATAATCAGCTTGCGGTTTTTCAATTCTTATCAAGCGGAAAATACCGGAAGAATTAATTCTTGTGAAGCTAATATTAATAATAACAGCAAATCGATTTTATTACGATCTTAATTATAACCTGTGTGATGACATAAACAACCTCATTTCTCACAATTGAATAAGTAGGTAGTTTGGATTAACACTTTTATTAATTTTGTTGGGGAATTTCCCGGTTTTCTTGTATGTTGACGTTACAACTCCCAAATTCAATGCAAAGCGAAGAAGATTTTACGACGAACTGGCGTTAGTGGAAAACGTCCAGGTTGCTTTTTCGTCGAAGTACAATTTAGAAGAGAAGAAAATATATTCTAGCAAGGCCATAACTCCTAATTGAAATTTGATAAATTCTAATCTGACTCGATTAAAAGATATATGTTTTTGAATGCAGAGGAACCAAAAATCAAAATTAGATTCGTCTATGCTCTCCATTTTTTCTTTCTGAAATTTCACATGGTGGAGCAAATGGTGAAAGTATTTAGGAAACTATTTATAAGTTCAAAGCTAGCTGAATCTAGAAGCCCTTATAGCTCTTAATTAGTCCAATAATACCGAAAATCTAGTCAGTTGAGTGTAAAAAGTATAAACATCAACATTCAGTTTCCGCTTTTAATATTCTGAATAATATTCTTTGAATATAGTCAAACATCTGACGCAATTTAGGAATCTGAAATCACAGAGTCAGATGATGAAATCTGGAGTTTTAACGAAGAAAATAGCTTCGTTTCACGTGAAATTTATATGGAAAATGGTATTTTCAACTTCAAAGAAGGATTCGAAATCGAAATGCTATATAGATGTACGGATTAATGATATATTTCTGTACCTAATTTTTTCTCTTGTACGTATTAAACCATCATTATTTTGCTTATATCTGATTATGTTCCGAGAGTTCCGCTTTTGAATCTTTTTGCAGGGGCAAACGCCATTTTGCTTATAAATTTTCTTATCATATTTTACTCCATGCTTAAAGACGAGAACTTTAAATATGAATCATTCCGTGTATTCAATGCCTTTGGTGGTATTAGCCATAGCACAGTATAGTAGTTGGTTAGGGATGGTTCATATTTATAATTTCAATCAATTATATTTTCATTTCGTTTTACTATAGAAAAGTAATATTTTAAGTATCATTCTTTTTTTACTTCGTTAAGTTACTTTTTCATTTCTGTATAATTTTTAAGTTTTGATTATGGTCTAATTGTTGAATTGTATTTTAAATTATTTTTCAGTGATTACAAAAACCCTTATGGACTGTATATTCCTATGAGTTAGATTTGTGACGTTCACTGTTAGTTTTTGCAGAAACGACTGTTTACCTGGCAATTATATTTGTGGCATTCTGTTGTTTGTGACTTCAATAATTTTACCAATTACTAGCCCAAATTTAATCAGAATTCTTCTTGAATAGAGTCTATGAGTTGTATTTTATTGCTTGATAATTTGCTATTTCTGGGTTTCACATAGTCTAAGAATAAAGATTAGCAATACTAAAGTATACAACCTGGGATACAACCTGTGAGCTTTGGAAAACCTAGAAATAATTTTTAAACGGTAGAATTTCCATAATACAGTAAACTGATATTAATAGGTTTGAAAACGATAACACTTTTCCTCTTTGGTATTATAACCAATGCTCGTCAGATTTAACTATAGTCTAATCGAGATTTTATAATGACCAAAGTTTTTAAATCGTTTGATTTCCATAATCAGTAAGGTGAATTAAAAATATTAAAGGCCAACAATACTTTCCCGTTTGTCGGACTACAACTGATGTTTTTTTTTTGGTTTAATCAGTGACTAATATAGATTTAGTAAAAGTTTAAGAATCTAAAGTCTAAAGAAATTTTCAACAAAAAATCTAAAATTTCAAAGTTTACCTAGAAGCCCCCAAAGTTTTTAAATAGTTTGATTCCAAAATCTAATTTACGAAATTAAAACGTTTAATCAACCAAATTCTCCTCTCCTGTTTTTGTATTTTAATTAACGCTTTCTTGAGATAATCAGAGGCTAGCCTAGGTTTGATAGAATATATGAATCTAGAGTAAAATACGCCCTAGCGTATGCGGTGTAATCTGGAAGCTTTCAAGTAAAAACTTGTAATCTGAAAGCTAAGCCTAAAAGCCATAAACGTCCATTAATGGTAACCATTTCTCCCTTTCTTGCTCCACTTATATCTAACTTGTACTACTCATTTTTATGTCGTCTGACCATCTAGCAGGAGTCTGGAGAATAGGTGCGCCCTAGAGGGATTTCAGGTTCTAGGTATTTGCATGAATATATTTGTTCGATATATGTATTATCTATCTGTAGCCTTATAACCTCATAAACCTCATGTATGTAAACCTCATAACAAGATTCGTCATACTTTATGTTTTTAACAGATAGATCCTGAAGCCCACCTCTTGTGATATTCTGTTAGTTATTTGGAATATTTCAGCTGCATCATTTCGATTCGTTATGAGGACAAGATCATCCGCGAAACACCAATGGTTCAGTCTCTCACCATTGAGTTTACTCCCACTTTTCTTCTTAAACATAAATTATAGCAGGGTTGTAAACAGTTTTGGTAAGAAGGTATTTCCTTGGTGCATTCCTCATCCTATTTTAATTTTCCCGCTCTTCCGATGTGAACTTACAAATGGTGGAGCTTCTTTATTAATATGTTTTAATTAGCTCTGAGTATCTATGATTTATTCGTGCGTCGGCAGATTGACTGACATTTTATCTAGATTTATGGTATCGAAAGCTTTTTCGTAGTCGACAAAATTAATGTTAGCGGCTCATTATATTCAAAAACATTTTTCAATTAAGATTTTCAACACCTGCACATACTCATTTGTACTCAAGCTGAATGAAAGTCTTAATGAATGTGTATGTTCGCGTTGGTCATTCAATTCTTTCTGCCTTCTTCTCGACGTATTGGTTATCATTGTGTGCCTTTTGGCTCTCATGGTAACTACAATTTTTATACGGACTAGCCAACTGAAAATCTATTTAATTACACTATCTAATCTATCTAATCTATAGAAAATCTATTTAATTACACTCACATCTTGCAAGATCTCGTTACTCGTTTTTGTAAAACCGTCTGAACTTTTTTACACCTGTTTTTATCTTTTTCGAAAAAGGTATTCATAATGTACAACTTGCGTTGTAATTCAGATTCCAGTAGTCCAGTCCTCTGTCATTTTGTTCTCTATGTTTCATATCTATGTTCACCTACTGCGACCTCTTCTTTTCCTTTATGTACCAATTTTGGGTTGAAGTCGCCGATCTGTATCGTAAAATGAGTAGATGGATAGTCTACTGCATTAACGATGTTAAAGTTGATGCATACGCTTGTACTATTCTAACATTATATCTGTAGTTAAGCTTGAGAATTATTTTTAATACCTCTTGGTGATACGCTACTTACATTTATTAAGTTATTTATCTAATAAAAAAACCTATACCTCTGATGGACGTGTCCCCTCCTTTGTAGTATAGAATATTTCCAGACTGTTGTGTGACCTGGTTTTATCTAATTCGTCTTATTTTCCTTATAACAAGAGCATTCCGTTTAGTATGTTGAGGTTCTTCTTCTATTTCCAACATTTTATCGTCAGGTGACATTGTTCGTATATTATAGGTAGCCAAATGCAAGCGTCGTTTTCCATGGTAGCTAAATCCCTGCCGGATTCCCAACACTCTTGATTCTTGATCTTGTTCAATCGTTACCGTAATCGGAGACTACATACTGATCCGCTGCAAACTGAGGCATTTGTAGCTGTAACATTTTCATAATCATGAGGAGTTGATGACCATAAATCACCACATTGGTCAAGGGCAGAGGTGTCCACTAGGAAAAAGAGAGATAGTGAAGTGACAGATACAACCCACCATAAAGGGGTCCTATTGAGCTGATAGTCGGAATATTAATATGCATGCCGTTTCCGTACAACACGCAAAGGGTCGAACTCAGAAAGCGAGTTGAACTCTTGCCGAGGAGAAGCTATGAAAAGCAATTACCTAATACTTGTATAATTGTAAATATGTACTAATTTACAGATTTTCTAAATACTTAAATGATGACTAAATTAACTAGTAATTCTAACGTCTTTTATATATGAATGATTAATGAAAAGTATACGCAACGTCATGTATCAAAATAGATTCATTTCGTTAAATTAAAAAAAAAGCACTTGGTTGGGTCCATTTATGTCATTTACGTCATTACGTCATTTATGTCATGTTCATATATTTTGAAAACCTCAAATAAATCCCCCCATTTAGTATCGTATTGCCCCCCTTCTGTTTTCATTATGCACAGGTTATTGAAAAAATGAGGAAATGGAAATCGTTTCAAGTCATAATTGTCAAACAGGACTGGAATAAAACAAATACTCTGTAAATTCTTTTACCCATACAAAGCACACTAGTACAGTCACTCACAGACTACATATTATTAAACCTAAGGTGGCAATTTATAGATTTTTCTAAAGACTTTGTGGTAATCACTCAGTTACTGGCCCTATTTTTACCTGATCATAACGATGCATCGGGTACATTTTCCTTGAAAGGATGAAGGATAATACGTTAATTCTCAATCATCCTTACACTTACTAGTTACTGGGAACAATTACTTAACTACTTGTACACGATTTTGTGCACTAAATATTTAGAAACAGCTAAAAACATTTTTGCTATGCTCGTATATGTTTCATATATGAAATAATAAAATTCTAAAATCTCAAACACGTCTAACTAAAACCATATTAATTCAACCCTGGAACTCCTGATTGAAAATCCCCAAGAGACGAGCGGTAATAGCTTTATGGGTGCCATAAATTTCCGGTACCACTGATAAAGCGTTTGCTCCCGGGAGCTCGGGAAACACGGTTGGTGGACACACTTGGTCAATGGAGTTGACAAATCTGTACATATCACAAGTCTAAATGGAATTTTAATATTAATAATTCCCTATGAGCTTATAAACGTACCCAAAGCGCAAACCTCGTATGAGCTTACGAAAAACACAATACTAATTTTTTGGTACTTTAACCAACTCCCTAGATTTAGTCAGAGACTTCTCTAGATGTAATAGAGTTCAAAAATCTAGATGAAAGGTGGAGTAAAGTACATTCTGCAAGCTTCAACGTAAAGATCGTGAATTTCGAAGATAAACTTAGAAGCTTTCAAAATTTTAATTTGTTGATTTTCACAATTCAGTCTGCTGAGCTTAACAGATTTGGGTAAGCTGCTCTCCTTTTTTTTCTGGTATTTTAATCGATATACCGCTCTTTTTTTTTGGAACCTTGACGTAGGTTCCCATTAAGTGTCCTAATTTACAGATTAGAAATACTTAGACGAATACGCATTACATTGATTCGGCGTGGGCTTGGACAAACATGTCCTCCGATGTAGTAATTATTCTTCCTGAACACCTGTAACTGTCATACATAATTATTTATTTTTTGCCCGGTAATTAATCACCACATTAGATTTTTCCTCCTTATTTAATTAAGTATTGACGTGTCAGCGAAATTTCAGCATGCATGCAATTAAACTCATTAAAATATTATATCACTGTTGGGATATTAAAATACTTACTACGGCCGATGTGTAATTAGGTGGTGATTAAGGTTCATTGGATCAATCGTTTGGTATGTTCGATTTCTTGACACCTAACATCGCACTAATTGCAAATAAACAAATTCAGCGAGAGGGAGAGCTATAATTTCCGTCAACATCTCATTATTATTATAATTGATTTTCCTCGCATAATCGTCCGATACCTTTTCGCGAAGAACTAATAATTATTTTGACAGAATTTATTATTCCATTGTGAGTGTGAGAGGCTCCCAGTCGTTAACATCGTTTTTTGCGGTTGTAAAAAAAAAGGAAACTGAGCAGAGTGTAACAAAACCGAACTACGTTCACGTTATCGTCATCGATAAGTTTAGAAAATGTAAGAGCTGGCTTAATTGGTAATTAGTCCATTAGTTTTATTAGCATACCGAGAGCGCTCGGATTTAATTTATATCGCCCCGGGCGGGCGTAAAAAATTATCCGATTAAGATGGTTGGGGAAACTTTTTTTACGAAGCGAAATATGATTCCTTTAATTAATGAAATTAGAGAAGCTGTGTAAATTGCTTTGCATTTTACTTGTCGATACTACTTTCGATCCCTTAACCAAAATAACTGCGTTGTGCTCAAAAAGGGAGGTAAGGGGCTTGCGTTAACTTGTGTATTATTCAATGAATTAACGTGACGCTTATTTATTTTTGTGTTGAAATGGAAAAAATATAAAAACTATACATTGCAGCAAATAAAATAATAGCGTTATTTGCGTTGATTGAGGAATGTAAAACTGTTCTAGAAAACAAAAAGGCATATCTTGTTGGTGTATTTATACTTTTACTGATAAAAGACGTGTATGGAAAGCGATGACTGAATAATTTAATCAGATCCAAATAATAACGCAGTAAGTAAACGAATGGGAAATAATTTCTAACTGAACGTATTTCGCCATATTTATATCCCGTGGAAAACAACTGTAGAACTTGGTGGTATTTACCAACCACCTCCAGAAAACGATCCAGTGGATGCAATATTGAACGTGGACATTGAGTTCGGCGACACAATCGATAGCGACTGTATTAATACATAAACATGTTCAACAACGACCCTCCACTCCTTCCCACAGGAAGAGATCATAGCGAGAATAAAGGTAAAGGAGTATAACTTGGCTAAATATTAATACTAACAATAATTTATTGTAGTGGTATGTAAAATGAGTCAACGTCCCACAACTCAAGGAAGAGAAAACGAAAAAGAGAGAGTTATATCAAAATATATAGCTATTGAGCAGGAGTTACAACACAGCAAAAATTAGAAGATCACAACAGCAAGAGGTAGCAGGAGGCAGCAGGCAAAAACTGCAGCAACTGCGGCTCAAAGAGGAAAAATTAAAAAGTGAAACTAGAATTTGAGAGAGAAAAATATAACAATTAGAAAATTAGAATTATAAATAGTTTTGTATTTTGCAACCTTTCTGTTACTTTTATTTTCATTTACTTTTATTTCATATTATATTATTATTATAAAAAATATTATATGCTGAAGTAACTCTCGTTGTAAAGTAACGAACTGGAATATATGAAAATTCTGATTGGGCGTAACTGTTATCTTCCAATAACAACTCTTAAAGTTGCCTCCTTTCCAGTTCCATTTTAACAGCACTGTTATTGAAATTTCTGCTGTCATGAATTTGATTGTCGGTGCCAGCCACGACCTGGACATTTAGTGAAATCCACCCCTTTCTATTTCGAAAGATTTCAGCATTGGGCCAACCATGACTGCAAATTTCAATGTGTGTCCCATCTATACCTCCTATTACCCCTGTAATCAGCCCTAGCTACCGCCTGGATATTTAGTGAAATCGGTCCCTTTCTATTCATTTCATTTCCAAATGCTTTAATAACCCACTTCATAATATTAAGGAATAGGGATTGGCCCCTTCAATCTTCCTAGAACCTATCAACATTTCTAGGGAGATTGTAGAGTTAGCGGCGTTTGTAAATTTGCCCCGTAAGTACACACATACTTTTGCCTACTAACCACGTTCATCATCTTTTACCTCGACTTCGGTTACACCACTCTGACGAAGCCTATTAGCAAAAACAAGTGTCGGTGGTTACGTTCTTTTCCTGCATTCATAATATTTTTCTCTAGAGGTATATTTTTCTTACATCTTACATAAATTCCGGGAGTTGAGGTTTCGAATTCCTGCTCACAGCCATAAACACCTTTTCCTTATGAATTTTCTTGTGATATGAAACGGCTTAAGTATGCGCTAGTGTGCATTAGGTCTTTCTTTTTTATTTGTTATAAAAATCGAACCATTGTCTTGTAAAGTAGCAGTTTATTTTCATCCAATGGTTACAACTATAAATGGTGGAAATAAGCTTCATTTGAGCGGCAATATTTCAGCCACCTTGGATTTCAGAATGTGTATTAAGCTGCAGTAGTCATTTCACCTTCCTACCATCAGAATAGGGACTTGATTTGTAACTAACTGTTACCATCAGAATGGATTTTGTTGCTTTACTCGTTTCCGAAATACATATTAAACTCTTTCAGGTGGCAGATTTTGTAGCTATTTTAGAGCCTGCAAGTGGAATATTTTGACATTTTTCAAAAACCACGTAAGTATTAGTTTCAATTACAATTTTTCAAACGTTTAAACATTTTGTCTTAGGTGTTAGGAAAAAATGCCGAAAGAGATACAAAAAAAGCACATCTTACGCAAAAATACAAAAATGTTCAAAATCTAGAGAACAATGCAAAAAGTGCAATATTTTTTCCGGTTTATTCATAATATATCAAAACAGGATATTTGGTAACTAACACGTACTTCATTCGTTGTGACAAAATTGATTCAGTAGCTTTGCTCATTTTCAAGAAACAACGCATACGCCACCCTGTGTATCTGTGGAACCTTTTTTTACTAGGGAGTGGAAAAAGTTGCTAGTTTAGTTTGCACCAGAACTTTGCCATCGGGCCTTCATCAGGTACAGTACCCCGCCTACTATAATGAACTGTCGAGTTGGAACCGTGAGCCTTCGTAGGAGCCATGTCATTGAGGGTGTTATGACTACCGTGCCCTGGTACTGCCCACCTGAGTAATGTATAACCGGTGGAGAGCGCCCTTGGTCTTACAAACTCGAAGGTAAGGGAGGCCAATTCTACCGAAAAACATGTAGAGGCGGTATAATCTGCATACTCCCCGCAGCCTGTGAACCAATTAGAACACCACCCGCTAAAGAAAACAATAAGACTAGGAAAAGTTCTTGCGCCTTCAAGAGAGATGGACCAGTGACCCACTCATTACAAGGCTAACGAAACGTGGCTGCCATAGGGTTGGCTCTTTGAGGTTTTGAGTCCAAGCGGAAGTAAGAAGAGTAAGGGTATGATTTTGCCTATCAAGTTAGGATCTTTTTTATTGGTGACCATAGGGAAGGCTAGGATGGAAAAGAGAGGGAATCAAGAAGGAGGATCTGAGGAGATTGAAAATAAAATTTATCCCAAAAATGGTCCAAGATCGAATTTTCGATTCTTTGGTGTTAAACGAAATATACGATGAGAAAGAGACGAGAGAGACAAAACTCCTCGTTCCAGAAGTGCAAGAACTTTCGTCAAAGGGTACTTATTTTTCTAGTTACTAATTATTGAAAACTGTTTTTGTTTTTGAAAAAAACCTGGATATCTCAAAAACCATTGGGCCTAACAAGAATCAATCATTTGACTTAATTGAAATTTGCTGTTTGGGAAGGGCATAGCGATTTGTTCAAAAACATTTCAGACCTGAATTTTAGATCCGTCAATGACGGACAAAAGGGGATAACGCCAAAAATACCAGAATTATATTCGAAGAACACTTACTTTCCAAAATATTAAGTGTTGAAAGTTTGTTTTTGGACGGAAATCTAGCTTGTCTTCGAATTTGTGTTTATGTACATCCACAGTCTTTCTTGTTCCATGTTACAAAAGTGATACCTAATGGCATTAGTAATTAATCAGTTTTCAGTGTGCCATCTTCAGAAATGGGATAAGGTTGATATCTATTTTAGGGCATTAGGCATTAGACGGCGCAATTTTGGCGCACAAGTGGTTTCATGTACGCCATTTGTTCTACTAAACATTAGCAGCACTGGTACTCGTTAATCGAGGTTTTACACTCAAAAGCGGTTTAAATAGTTTTGTCAACGCATCGATTGCATCAAAACTATTGGTCTATTTTACGGTTTTTTGATAGATTTGCTTAATAAACGCCAGGACTTCGATCCGTATCATTTGCCACATACGCCCAGGATACGAAAAGAGAATATTTTCCTGAATACGCAGCACCTGCGGCATAGTAATAGCTCTCACATTCGCAAGTATGCGTAACCCGAGCCGTAGTAAAAACAACCTCTCTCCAATTCTTCGCCTACTCATGAATGGCACTGCATTCTCGCACCTGATGTCTAATTTACATAGTTCTGAATATTACTCACGGTAATAAGGCATATTCATCATAAAGCAACTCTTAAATCAATGGAATCCGATGAGATAGGCACATAGGCATAGAGAGCGGTCGCTCGGTTATTGTTATTATATTCCACAAGTTTATAAATAGAGGAGAAATCGTGAGATTTCTTTTCTAGAACAATGTCCGCTATGTTATTGCATATTTGACATAAAAAAAGTTCTTTGTTTAACAAATCAAACGGTCACAGAGGAATTTTTAGACCTGCGAAATCGCCAAAAAATGTTCTCTTTACCTGCCTTACGGCATAGGATAAGTAAACTTAATTAGTGATACAAAATTAGAAAGATATTTTTTCTCCAGCGTTTCAAAATTAAACTTACAGGCGACATAAGCTCAATCATGTACTTTTCCTTATCTCGCAGTGTATCTTCATCAAATAATCCGGTCGCTCGATACATAAACTCAAACCTCGCGCTCATTTAAGAACCGAAGATTCTGTAACAAAATAAAATTTCTTTTCACCTGTTTTATCTCTCTCGTACATTTCGCATCCCCTTACCTGCCTTCGGGTATCGCGTGACACGTCCGCCGTACGTATAATCGTCCGATAATTGGGCATTACATGTATGTATGAGAAGAGATAATCATGTCATATTAGTCGCGGTAATACGACAAATAATGGCGCACTTACACGCACCTCCGACGTCTGGAGAGTTCATTCATAGCGCCTTTCCATCACTGAAAACTTTCTAAGAGACGTCATTATAAGGATGAAATTAATTACATTGTAGTGTAATATGACCTAACAATGAATATAACTAACACGGTAAGGTACAACACTGTAGCGTTATAACAGAACGGGAAAAAGAGGGAAGAGAGAAAGACAGTTAGATAAAATAAAAAATTATTTCGAAACGCTGAAACATCTTTCGATTAATCTAGTCTCCATCATCAGGGTTAGAAATTTGTATAGTGCACACTTTTGTCCTAATTAAGAAATTGAGAAGAATGGGAAACTTTAAAAGACTGGAAGTACGGAGAAATTATAATTGCATAAAAAAAATAGAGTGCTTGTGAATAAAACACAACAACAATCAAGGGAGAAAATAAACTGTTTACAATAATGAAATCTACAACGTTTGACCTTTTAGAATCTACTGGCTTTCATATTACTCTACGAGTAAATGTCGTAAGGATTCCAAAATGTGAACAATTCCCACTAGATCACAATGTGTATGGAAATTACTACAATATCTAATGCAAGTTACGTATTTTCTGAACTTCTAGACCTTATTAACAAGTTTTTAAACAGTAAACCACTTTCATATTCTTACAGATTCTAAATCTGCTTTGCATCCGTGAACTATGAACATCAAAAAACAGTTGGCCATAAAGGTTTTTATTTGAGGCTAACGATTTCAAATTTAAATAATTTTTAAACGCAATCACCTCCATTTCTATTGAGCGATGTCTTCCCCAAAGTTTTACATAACACAAGTGACAACCTGTTAAGATATCAATTTCCATGAAGGGTAAAAAACAAATATATAAAGTTTTTGTTTTCTGATAGTAGATTTTAATGGAAATGATTCTTCAAATTTCAAAGGTTGTGTTTTATGATACCTCTCAATATCTCCTTTAAATCTTATTTAATGTTACTTCTGTTATATAAAGTATAGTAAGCAAAGTTATATAAAGTAGTATAGTTGTCAAATAGTCTAATGGAAATTAACAAATGTATTAGAACATTCTGAACTAACAACCAAAAAAATCAAAGTCAAACCAAAGGAACTAATAGTTTAACTTAACTAATAACTTTAATAATTTATTATATAATATTATTAATTATATATTAGTTATTAATATTATTATATATATATATATTATACTATATTATATATTATGGTATATTAGTATAATATAAGATGCAAGGAAAATGACAATGGTTCAATAATAACATAGAAAACAAATCACGACACATCCGTCTGAAGTGAGAGAAACGGTAACCACCGACATGTGTTTCTGATTATTTGCTTTATCATTATTTGTTTGCTGCCTACTGTTTGCATCCCTTTTGTCTCTACCATCGTCTACCTTCACATGGTTATACCACCCTGATGAAGTAAATAAGCAGAAACACGTGTCGGTGGTTACCGTTTCTAGCAGTTCAGACGGCTGTGTCACATGATTTGTTTTCTATGTTAGTATTAAACCGTCGCTATTCTCCTTGCATCTAACATTATATTCCTTGACAAGGTGATGGTGACAGTTGGCTTTCGGAAGCCTCCCTGTCACAATTTGGACAGTCGCTCCAAAAATTGGGGTCTTTTTATTTGTAGGCACAAATGTGCTTACTGCCAATAATTCATTTGAATTATTTCGATTTACGTTTTTTTCTTGTTATTTTGTTTTGTGGCAGTATGTAATTTTGAGTACTATTATAATTTTTATTTCTTAGTTCGCAGTGTTCTGATAAATTTACAACCATTTCCATATCCTAAACATGCTAAATCTGATTAAAATTAAGACTAAGCACTTCATCTATAATTTATGAATTTGAAAACTGAGGTGGCTACATAGTGTAAAACCTACATCGTTTAATCATTCATGATATGAAAGTGTTTCATATTCTTGTTTAACATTTTATGCAATCTAAAAATTGCTTGGATTCAGAAATGTGTGCAATTTAATAACCAATTTACAAACAATTGTTTTTTTTTTCTAAATTTCAGTGAGTATCAAATTTTTTGCATTATCTAAAATTTACGTAATCTTTTTGACAGTTTCTAGATTATAAATTTTCGCTTTTCGCATTTCGCTTTTCAGAATCCGAACATCTTTTATATCTTTTTAAATTTGGTGCCATCTAAAAGTTGCTTGGATTTAGAAATGTGCACTATTCAATGACTAATGTAAAAATTATTGTTACTTTTGTAATTTTCAGTGGTATGAATGTTATTACAATACTTACAATGTACCCAATGTGTCATTGCTTAGTCCATTAAAAAAATATAGATAAGGTATAAACGGATTAAAAGCAGAAATGGGACTTGGTAAAACTAACTACCCATCCTGGTAGCAAAAATCACGTACACACATCCAGATGCAAGAGGAATTATATATTATCCACTTATAGATGTTTAACAAATCATAAATAAACCCGTTGAAATATTCCAGCTACAGCTAGTCGAACTACAGTCATTAACACTTTTCAAAAATATCAATTTCATTATATTTTTACACTTGAAGTGAATGTAAAAAATAAACACCAAGGAAACCATGAGATGCACGCAGCAACTTTACGATTGCGAGAAGTCACAAATTGACTTTGTTTAAATAAATATTTAATAGCATAATAACACGTTTCAAGATAATCAAACTTATTACCTTTACATCGATTCAAATATAGTTAGATTTGAAACGTGGGTTCCCGTTAATAAAGTTGTAAATCAAGGGGGTCCAATTTGGGCACCAAAGAAGGCGAAGGCAATAAAGTGCAAAGCGACTCGAATATCTGGATGACCTGTGCCTAATAATAAATGGCGAAATTAATTCGTTTGCATGCCGTTTTCCCTCTCCTACCTGGGCATCTCTCTTCTCCTCTGTTATTATCGGTTCGCCCGACCGATTCTGATTCATGAAAAACGTTGTCAAACCCTCTTTACGTGGATTCATTCAGATTTTCGTCGGGGGAGAGATCGTATCTCTTGTTTTAAAAAATTGTTCTCGGAATTCGTGAGCGCTTCGGGCGGGAAATATTTCCGAAAGAGTTAAAGAATGGACGTCTAATGTTAGAGGGATTAATAGTGAAAGGGATCGTATGGCGCCAGACGTACTAATCGCCTTTCCCGATCACTGTATTATTTATTGGCGCTACTCGAGATTCTCCTTGAATTTATTTTGAGTGATTCCCAAAATTTTCAAAGCGCGAATTTCCAAATTAACTAGAATGCAAATGCATGAAAAAAATTGAAACCGCCCATTATTTCGAAGTGACACAAAAATGAAAAATTCAGGCAAACATAAAATGCCTACTGTCATATTAACCCCCTAATAATTTTTTAAGATTTTGATGCTGATTCACAGAACGATTTTAATGGCGGCATTACCAAAGTGTGTGCTTCCCATTTGATAAGCTATTAAATAGACAAAGGTATTTTTCCTGAACAGCTTATGGTTGTTAGGTGTGAATTATCGGTATTTATTTATTTATTTATTAAAGTAAAGTAAAATAAATTTAGTAAAGTACCTTTATTTTGGAAAACGCTACACATTCTTATCGAATCAGTAATCATTTAACTACTCAAATGTACACATAGACACATACCGTGTTTCCCCGAAAATAAGACCGGGTCTTCTCATACCTATAAGGGTATAAAATCATAATTTATTCAAGTACAAATGTATATATTACATGCCATAATCTCCATATACTAATACAGTCATATCATATTCTACAACAGTGTCATAAATCTCCAAGTCCTGAATTTCGATTTGATTTTCAGATAACGCTGTTTTCCATTTGATTAATGATCCCAATCTCTCATGTGTAGCAATATAGTTCTCCTGGAATGAACAATTTCTGTCCATATATCCCGCTCGTAGTGCATTAGCAACACAACTGTCGGTAATTTTCTCCCAAGAATTCTTTACCCAGGTCACGACTTCAAGCAGGTTAGGCTTCACAAAGTTTCCACGCTGATTTCTTTCCATTCTGTTGGCAACGTAGTCATTGAATTCTCTGCGTAAATGGTCTTTAAATGGCTTGTTAATTGCAATGTCAAGAGTATGAAGATAACCGGGTATTCCGGTTGCAATCATTATTTGGTCTATTTTTCTCTTTGTAAGAAAGTTCTTCATGTCTTTAGCGCGATGAGTGCTGACTGAATCCCAGACCAGTAGACCTCTTTGGTTACCCTTCAGAATAAGAGGAAACATTAAATGGATCCACTTCCTTATAACCAGGCTTTTTCGAAGTGAAGAAGATAAACCCCTGAAATACGTTAATTTCTATCTTTCTTCCCCTTACGGATGATTAGAGGTGGAGCTTTAGTCACATCCAGACGCATTGCCAATATACAGGCTATCCGGGTACTTTCGTATCCAGTCGAGGGAACGTAGATGGGCGAGGTACCGATTTGTTCAGTTGTCGTTTGAGTTCCTTGGCCCATATACACTGCAGTTTCATCCATAGTAATCATATTGCAGAGTTGGTATTTTGAAAAATCGATACCATCAACAAAGAATTTAAATGCAAGTGCACATTTAATTACCTCGGGATCTTCCAGTTCGAACAGAATTATAGATCTTCTCAATAATAGTTCGTATCGCCGAGGAAAGTTATCTAGCCAATGCTGAGATGCCTTGAATTGTCAGTTTTAATACTGATTTGCAATAGGGCTTATATTCGGTGTAGGGCTTTTATTACTATCGTCCATAACAATCGTACTAGGGCTTATTTTCGGTGTAGGTCGTATTTTCAGGGAAACACGGTACGTGCGTGCGCAAGCACGCACGCACAGAAAAAAATTAAACCGAAAATAAAACTTAACGTAGCAGTATGCAAAAAAATATAGTTTTGTAGGTTTGCCAAATAGATATAAGGAGAGTGAATTCAGCACATTTGCAATTTTATTGTGTGTAACTACAGCGTTTAAGTAAATAAAACATGAAAATAGATGAACGAAATTGGTAAAGATTTCCTAATATGTGTGCAAGTTATTAAAAAAATGTTAAAATTTAAACCATCACTTTTCTCCTAGTTGTCCTTATATCAAACTTATATCTCGCCCTTTTCCTTTTATTTCAAAATCTCCATTATTTTGTGACATTCTCTGCATTTCGCCAATTCACGCCGATGACACAATTCCGCTTAAATAATGACTGATAGCGTGTGTCAACATGAGACTCATCATGCAAGCGGGAATCCGTACAATCATTATTATTAAAGTCAGTAATTAATTAAACAATTCAAGTTCACTGCCAATTGAAACATCTGCCATAGGAAACTCCTATTCGTTTTCCTCTCCGAGCGAGTGTGTATATTGACCTCATATGCCCAACGGGATACTAAATATCGTATATTATCCGAACGGTTAACGGAATTTTATTAAAAGTATAACACATTCCTGGGACCCATTTAAAGTATGATTGCCGGCAGCCCACTCAGTGATTTACTTATTAAAAATTTCGGTGAGTCAGAAGAAAAGGTCGGATAGGAGACTGATTTCGGCTCCGATGAGGATATGATCAGCGACAAAATCGTTTTCCAAATTACGTAAAAGACACAAGATGCACAAATCGTGAAACCGATTACAGTCAAACAACTCTGAAACCCATTAGATTAGACGAAATTGTATTACATCAACATTTCAGGTTCTACACTTGTACTACTTTAGAGATGTTATTTTTATATCCGAAGAAAGTCGTCATTCATTTGTTTTAATTCAAAGTGGGAAATAATAACGTAACATGAGGCAACATTTCGATACCGCTTATGCATAATTTAGAACCTCAAGTTCAATGTTTTCTGGCAGCGAAATACTCCGGCAAAGGTCGTGTAAACGGCGATTCTCTCGCCCACGTCGAAAATCGGCCGAAATCACATCTCTTCACTTTTTCGTAGATGCAATTTTTACTTTCACTTCGCGCCTTTCACCCGTCGTGGCGTTCTATTTAAATAAATCGCCAATGAGGAGGGACAAAAAAAAATTACACGAATAATAAAAGTAATTGGAAATTTCACTAAGATGTGTCCGACGGATTAGTCCTGGGCGATTTCCCCGTCTAGACGATTTTGAACGTGGCGTTTGTGCGGTCGTAAAGCATATTTTTACGGTGGTCACATGCACACGTAACGATATATGCCTAGTTTTCAGAGCTGACTTCATCCGTTGGGTCAACTCAGAACAAAACTTTTTACTCAAGATCCCAATTTATGGCGGAAAATGCAAATGATCAATAATTACAAGTTAAGAGCGAACGAAAAACGTTAGCGTGTAATTTACCTCTGGTGACTTGATTATGAACGGTGTTTAAAGTGATTTCCAAGCTGCGAGCTCGCAACGTATTTCGTAGCTAATACCATACAATGAAACTAATCGAGGCTAAAACTCATTTGAAAGTATGCTCGGTTACTTAGTTGATTTTTAATTATGAAATAAGGTTTGGGCATAACTTGCCCTCCAATTTTTAAAATATAATAATTTTTGTAAAAAATTGGGTCGTAACTTTGATTGTCTAAAATCAACTTTTGAAGAAGCACAAATGGCTATCAGAGTACTAACTGCTGCATTGCCACGTAAGCCATGAATATATATTCAATTAACGCAATTTAAAATTTTCAAACTATAACAAATTTGGACAGCAGTAAGTCATTACAATTTGTCCGCCACAATTCAATATTTGGTTCGTCTAGATAGCCGTCAGAACATTAGATATTGTTTTTTACTTAGACATTGGATATTTCACGGTCTTATTTTCGAAATGTTAATAATATGAATAAAAATTTATCATGATGTTTTATATGTTCAAGTCAATCTTTTGTAAAATTCAAACAGCTCTCAATTTTCGCAATATTAATTGCCGCATTCTTACTAAAGTATGCAATTATCGCACTTTCACAATTTCACAGCATCAAAATTGTGCGCCAGTGTTAAGTAATGACACTCAACATCAATTTTTGATGGCGTCCAAATGCCTGTCAGAACGCTAATAACCAGTTGTCATGCAGACATTGGAGATAAAACATACTACCATATTTTATAATCTTCAACATATAAAAAAACTATCAGAATTTGTTAAAATATTCTATACTCCATTTAAAAATGCTTGAGAGCACAGAAAACGGGGACTCGTCATTAGGTCATATTAAAATATTATATACCAGTGACGGGTACTTTTCGAGGTCATTATTAGCTATTTTATTGGATGAAGCAAAAGGGATTTTTTATATTTTCCTGAACATTTAAACAGCAGTTCCTGAAGCTTAGGTATTTGTTAACATCCAAATAAGTAATTATTATGGTAGCTTCGTATAATAATAACGCGATAAAGGATGTCAGGTATAATACCAGAGTCCATTAATTCCTGCATGGGTTGCGAACAATGGTCAGTTCTTGAACAGGTAAAGAATTATCTGGCTATTTTGCAAATAGACACTTGCAAGAAATAAATTCATTGTTGTATCGGCAATAACGTTATCATTTTATCTGCACACTTTTTGCAGGTCTAAGGTTGACAGAAAAGCACAATATTGTACTTAGCTGAAGTGTTTAAAAAAGTATTGCTTTGAAAACAGCTCGTCAAATAAGTGTTATATGTATTAGAGAAAAATATATACAGAAACATTACTGAAACTTATACAAGAAAGGCTTATGTCTGAAGAAAATATTTACAGATTTCCCAAAGTGTACGTATGTATGTCTTTATGTATTATTTTACTATTATATGTCGTTATACAAATTTCTACCGCATTTTATTTGCATGAATCTGTCTATTCGTCTAACTCAAAAAAAATGTAATATAAACGCACGTTCATGAATACGCAGTCTCGACCCGAACCTATTTATTTACATTTTATGACCTATTGTATCCGGAGAATTTTAGGGTGTATGCATTAAGGTTAATAGTGAAGACAAGTTTTCTTATACCTACCGATGGAATATTTAACACTGTTTGATTCGTTGTTCACCCTGTTAAAAGCCGTCTTAAATACCAATGTCATAAATGCGTACTCTCAAGCATTTTCAAAGGGAGTATATATGGCTGTCATATCAGGAGTAGAATGGCTCCGTTGTCACTAAAGTATTGGACATGTATTCAATTATGGCACATATAAATTCCGACAATATCAAATACATGGCATGACACTTTTTATGCCCTATTAGCTGTCAGAAAACTTATTAGTTTTCATTTAAACGTTGGACATACGTTACACTACGGTACATTCAGAGTTTTAACCTATCAAAAGTAAGCAAGAATTTAACAACAACAATTTATATGTCCAACTCAATCGTTTGTGAAATATAAATGGCTGTGAGAACACTAATTACTGCATTGTCCTGCGTTGTTGCTGTACTTTGAACTTACCACAATATCAAAAATTTGGGCCAATACTAGGATTGGCTCCTTTGTACATCTAAAATAATTTTGGTGGCTTCCAAATGGCTGTCATAACATCATAGTTCAAAAGATCTTTTGTCACAAATCAATTGTGCATATTCGAATGGCTGCTTCAACTAAAGCAGTTTCAATCTTCCACAGTATCAATAATTTAAATCAGTATAAAGTCATGCCACATTCTACGCCGAAATCAATATTTAGTGAGGCCCAAATAGCTGTCAGATTATTAACTACTGTTTATGATAAAATCAAATTTTGGAGCAACATTAAGTCATGACACTTTGAATGGCTATTCAAATTTTTGACGACCTCCAAATAACTGCCAGAAAACTAATTACTGTTTTTGTTTATTTAAACGGTGGACATAGTGTACTTTCAAATTTTAAAAATATCAAAAATATTGGTCAAAATTTAAGTCATAACACTTTATATGTCCAGATAAATCTTCAGTGGATTTCAAATGGATCTCAGAATACTAAATACGGAATTGTCATTAAAGCATTGGATATATTTTCAACTATTGCACATTGAAACTTACACATCATCAAATATGTTGGTTAATATAAAGTCGTGAGATTTATATGAGAATACTAATTACCTTTTTCACTCGAACATTGGATGTATTGACATTGTGGTACATTTCAATTTTCAAAATACCAAAATAGTCACAATTTTACTATTACATGTTGCACCTGACATTTTATAGCTTTCAGAATGCTAGGTCAAATTTTTCGTTTAGACATTGGGCGTAAATCCCCCTAATATACTTTTAAATTTCCGTAGTATCACAAATATGAATAAGAATTTAAGTAGTAATATTACGTCTAGTCAAATCAATTTTTGGTGCATTCAAAATGGCCGAGAGTGCACCAAATATTGCTTTGTTATTGTCAGCGCTGAACCGTACTACATTTTTAGAGTATTAAAAATTTAAGTCGTAACATTTGGTCCGTCACTAAATCATTTTTCTAGTGCAGGTCAAGTGGCTGCTAGACTATTAATTGCTACACTATTGTTTAAACATTGGCTGGATCCTCCACTATCGTACCTTCAAATTTACACAATACCAAAAATTTGGGGGTGTACAAAATTAACTGAAATTAATTTTTGGCAGAATCCAACCGACTTAGAATGTTACTATACTTTGTCAAAGGATTAGCTACTGGTCTGTTGTTTTTTAGTGCCTAAAAGACTAAAAGTATTAAGAACACAATATGGTTGTCATCGATGACAAATCTGAAAAATCCCTTTCGAAAAAGGATGAGCAAAATCAACCTGGTTCTTCCAACAAATTATACAAGACAGGATAAATACACTTGCTCGCACAACCGCTGATGTCGATGATTGATGACGTTAAGAGAACATCGCAGCATAAATAATTCATGTTGGTAAAATTTTGATTTGTCACATTTAACGTTGTACGACAATGTATAACGTTATAATAACTCAGGGCGCCTCTAAACGATGTTTGCATGTGCTTTGAATCAAAATATGCCGAAATAACTAACTGAAACTTTTGCAAAAGTTCATTGGAGTCATCTGAGAAGTAACAGATTTAAATTGGTATAATTTTAAAACAGCCTATGAGCATTTGATCCTATTTAGACTGCACAGTTAGATTTAGATTTAATAACTGGTTTAATATAAGTTTGTGTGGTGTTATTCGATCCCGGTGAGGAACATTGTATTATGTACTGAAAAAAGTGGGGCAAGTGTGGTCGTGCGCGAGCGACAACAAAGAGGTAACCATACACTCTTAGCCGTCGTTGAGTAATAACCTTTTTTCAATGTCAAGGTCCTAAAGAAAGTGTGATCTTCTGTTAAACGTCCTCTATGCAAATTAGTTTTTAGGCAAGACCGTCAGCGATGCAAAGTAGTTGTGTGTTAGCTCCATGGTGTGCAGCAGTAAAAAACGAGCTCACTAACTCGAATATGATTAACTTTTTTCACCTCCTTCTCCCCTTCTTCTTCGATATTCCCCATCAAATATTGGCCCCAGGTCTCGATCTGGTTAATCACAGCAACATGCGTCAGTTACCACTCCGTCACTATTTACAATGTGAAATCGGAGTAAAGAGTTTGTTTTCACAGGTTAATAATAGGGTTTAAGACGAAATGTACGCGGAGCAGATATAAATTAGGCCAGAAAGTGTTTTGGGCGAATGTCTTTAAGTAGGTGGCGCGGAGCGAATTTAATTCATTCGGGGTATCTGAAAACGTCTCATTGTATTTAAATCATCATATTCATAAATCACCATATTTTGATTTAAAAATCAAAATAATATTTGAAGCGAGCCATGGCGGGGGTTTGTAAGAAAGAAATTAATAATGACAAAGTCAAGCGTCACCAAATACATTATTCGAAATTATACGACTTCGGATTGAATCGTTTTGAATTTTAGAATGCTCCAAATGATAATCTGGAGCTATTAGAACACATAAATTTTCAGAAATCTATAAAATTTCACTTTCCCAACGAACCAAAACTGTTTTTCATTCAATATGTTTACTAAAATTAATTCCCATGTTTTAGCATACAAAATACATTGTTTAAGAAACACGATTGTATAAATTTTGACGTTGTTTCTAACGCCATTGTTTTAATGGCAATGATAATGTAAAATTTTAAACTCACCTGCATGAATACCATATTTTTGATGACGAAAATGTTGTAAAATCTTCCCGAAACATTTAATTCAACTGAAGAATACAATTTCCATTTTATGCTTTGATACAAACTTTAGTTAACGTTCCTAGTGAGTTGACTATGATGAAGTTAATGCCTTTTTGTCATTTCCAAATAATGGTAACAAACTGGGTCACTTTTTTGTTGGACTGATCAATTGCCCAATTAGTAAAATTGGCTCTTTTGGAGCTGGACTTCCGACGTTCGAAAGGAAATCGCTGTGAGAAAATACGCGAGTGTGTGTGTATGTGTGTGTGTCTGTTTGCGGCGGAACACAAATATAATCTTAGTCATGTTAAGATATGTCGTTGTGGTTTTGTATAGTTAAACACACAGCCGGCATTTTATGGTCAAGAATATCTTCTCTTTCTCTTTCTTCCTCGACACACAGAAGAGATGAATGACTCGACCATTGGCGTCTCCGGTGCCCCCTTAATCTGAGTCACATTTTTTCCGGGACAGGCGTCCTTTAAATTCCACCAAATACCTACTAAACCGAATGACATGTCTGTATTCCTGAGACGATTAATTGGTCTATTGCGTCACACAGTCTTGCCAAATTGAATGATATGCGATGTGTATAACAATGTGATTATGGGCGGGAAGGATGATAAAGCAGAAAAAGAGGACAGCGAAATTCGAACAGATATTGTGTATGAGCTCATGTTGAGTAAATGACCGGGATAGGATGTAAACGTCGATGTCATAAAATGTGGTACGAGTTTAGATGGGCAGAAGATAGCGTGAGGATACATCCCATTGTCTATTTTTTTTTTCGAAGCAATCGAAACGTGTGATTTCTTGAGGTTAGAATCTTGAGAAAAACTCGCAGTGTTTCTATAATTGGAACATGAGAGGTACCAAGAGAAGACTAAAATTATTATTTACGTAGGGGTTTAATTACGAAATTAATTCAACTAATGGGTTTTCAATGAGTTTACAGAAATTCTGCCTTAAGTACCATAAGAAATTTTGGCATCATTCACGCTAATACGCAATAAGTAACTGCGTCCTTCTAGTACGGACTTGACTGGAAGTAAACTGTATAAGTAATAATGAAGCGATCCTGTAAGGAACACTGTAATTTCGAATTGCAAGAAAATTTGAATTTCCAAAATATTTGAAAATTGAATCGCCACAAATTTCCATCTTACCATCAGAATCATTTCATCGCAAAGTTATTTCCAAAAAGTAACACTAGAGAATAATTGAAGAGTAAAACAATGACCTTTGAAATAGCTTTTACTGGGTTAGTTTTTGTATAAAGTTTGGTAAGGTGTATGGTGTACCTTGATAACTGATACAAGAATACTTCATTCCCTACACTCCTTATTATCTGTTGCATGCATCCCACATTTTCTTTTTAACACTTGCAAGTACTTTCACAGCTACCAAAAAATCACAATTACAATTTTTCAGGACACTCCGTATAGAATTAGGACCCCTGTAAACCGCTGTATGAGGTACAAATCTCTATTGGACTATGAGAAATTCGTTTATTATTTATTTAATTTATTAGTGTGTTTTAAAGGTGTATTATATTATTTGTTATATTTACCTTATTTAACAAATGGCGGGCATTAATTAGAAAAACAGCTAAACCAATGGATTTGTTCAAGGAGTGCTATACTTCTAAAACTCTATATATTATAATGTCGATATAAACTTCCGTTATTTCGACCACCATGCAATATCCTGATACCTTTTCTTTTGAACTTTTGAAAACTGAATTGTGACCAAAGTGTACGGGCAACAATTACAACCAAATGATGACAAAATGTTGAAAGTTGCTTTGTCTGAAAAGTTTCAAATTTTTGCCCAATGGGGTAAAAAATAAGAGTTATTTAATAATGTTAGAATAGCTCAAAACTTGGCATGCATATAGCTTAAGCTGAAATGACTAAGAAAAATACTAGAACTTTGAATTTTCCTTTCCGAAGGCGTATAAGATAGGAGTGAAATTTATTCAATACTTTAAAAAATTCCGGCACCATAACAAAACTATATTAGTCCGAAGAAAATTCCAAATATTTAATTGTACCTTATAATGAGTAAATTGATCAAAATGGTCCAATAGATATCAAATAAAATTAATCATGGACTGCGGAGGTGAATATGTCAAAGTGGAATATTACAAGAAAATACATTTTTTTAATTAAATTTCATCGAAAGAATCACAATGAAATTTTAGGACAAACAGAAATTTTTTCTACAAAACTTATAAATACTTATTCGGGATTCAGATAGGTGTAACTCCTTGTTACCCTAAACCTATGGAAGATAAAAGACGTGTGACAAATCTGTGTTCAGACAAAAGGTAGATTTGGTATTTACAAATCACCTCATGGTTGCCACACAATCACTGACAAGAATTAAAAGAAGGTTGAAGTATTTGTCCAGATATTTGCAACAAATTAGAAACAACATTACAAACTTTTACAACAGAGTAGGATTTTGTAAACTTAATCGATCATTACTGAACTTATTTTGTGAAATTACTTTCATTATAAAAATTATAATAACAATACACACGACTATTGCAGAATAGTCTACTTTGAAGAGACTAAAATCATATTTAAGTAATAATATTAACCAAAACGGCAGTGTGATTTTAACTGAGAAAAAGAATGTATAATTATACAAATGTCTAATTTTCATGAGAAGGTAACTCTTGGTAAGGAAAAAAGGTAAACTATTGATTTAGATAGTAAAGGAGATATGTGAGTCAGAGTTTTGGTTAAAACGTAAGTTTATGGAAAAGTTACTCAAATTCCTCAGATTTTTCGGAAAGTTCGTGAATTTAATAGAAGTTAGATGGGTTCCGGACAGTTTTTCCGAATCTACCCTTTCAAAAGTTATTTATCCCAGTAGATTTTCCTAAACGAACTTTTTTCGAATAACGAATCATTTTTCCCGAATGGACATTTTCCCGACGGACAATTTTTTCCGAGTATCATTTTTGAAAATTTTTGATTTGAAAGAAAACGAAGACATGCTTTCAATGTTCACTTCGAGATGGAACTCAAAACCATTGTTTCCCAGTTTTACAAGGTTTCTGGTTGGAACATTGAAGATTTCATCCGCAATAGTTACGCAAGTGTTTACCAATCTTGGAGTCATTAGACACGGTGCAAAGAAACCTGTCATTGACGAAGATGTAGTTCTATCACTTACACGTACTTGTAGTAACTTTATACTGTTCAAGAAAAAGTGAATAATATTCTATGGTCTAATGTATAACTCTATCTTTATGACTATAAGCAGAAAAATAATGGTTTCGACTGCGTTCTAAATGGTTATTACCAATTTATTTGCCGAAGTATTCCCTAGTGCAACGATTACGTGCTTCTTCTTTCAGATTGATTTAAGAATTGATATATCGCTGGTTCCAAGTTAAAGGCCTGTAACAGGCCTATAATTATTTGCTTAACTGTGACCAAATTTATACAAATACGATAGTGGCAGTGGCTTTGGTGGCCCCCGAAAACGTACAGAGTGCCTTTCAATTGCTCCAGATTGATGTGCCAGACGCCCTTCTTCCCATCACAGATCATTTTGGCGAAAACTGTATCATAGGGTGACTAACATGATGGAGAACTGTGCCGAATTTTTTCATGCAACATGAAAACTGTGACAAATTCTGGTTCTCACAAAGCTATAACGTTAGTGAAGGATGGTAGAATCCAGTTCATCTTGTAATTAGCAGACATCACCTAGACCTATACCATCTTCTTAAAGAATTTTCAAAAGAATAAGCCGATAGTGAAGTTATTATTACTGAAATTGTTTAGAGAAAACTGTTAAGCTTGCATCAAGGAAAGAAATGAATAACTCTCGTAAATAGAATTAAAAAGATTAAAAGAAATTAAAAATTATAAACGTGACGATAATGTAAGTTGCATATATTAGTTCCTTGGTATAATCTCAATTTACAGTGAATTGACAAGAGTATTTGTTTTTTTAAAAAAATGCCATATGACTATTTTTGTTACTTCCTTTGGCTCCACGATTTTTGGTGAAATATTTAAAATTTCGTTCAAAAGATAGATTTATGGATTAAGGTTTTGATAAAAATCGGGTGAATTTTGAGAAAAACGAAGAGATAGAAATTCAAAATCTTGAAAATTCTACAAGGAGGAAAAATGTTCCTAATCATAAGAATTTAAAGAAGATGTGAAAGGTTCTAAATTTATCGGGAGAACATATTAAACTGTCAGAAACATATCAGAACATATTTAACTGTCAAGCATTTAGATTGCACTGAGGGTACTTGGAAATCTGTGTAGATTTTAGGATTGATAAACTCTTATTTAAAACTAATGTAAGTAAGAGCAAGTGATCTAATTTTTAAATCCTGCCATATTCCAGGTTGTCTCCGGCTCCTGTCTGTGCCGATACGACGGGAGGACATCTACGTTTAGGGTTAAATTTTTTCGGAAAATACGTTAGATTTTTTTTCTTTGCCCTTTCCAGACGTTTCAAATAACGTTATTACAGATATAGTTAACGTCAAGTACCAGTTAATCAACATACTAATGATACTAAGATTCCGATAATCGAAATACGAAGGAATCTCTTTATGAATTATTCCATCACAAGTATGTACGGCTCTAAGACTTTACCGTACCATTTACAGAGCAAAGAATCAAAGCGAGATTAGCACATGTCACACAGACTACAATTTCATAATTAAGTAACATAAAACAATGGCTGCCTAGAGGAAATGCTGAAGATAGTGATGATTAAAACGCTTCTCAATTTGATAGAACAAGTATTATTATATATAACAAGTAAAATTAGAATAATGAACTTTATGATAACTTTTGTAACGTAAAGGTTCCCAATCATCCCAAAAGCAATCATTACGGCATGTACACTACACATGAAAGCCGTTAAATATGACTAAAGGAGTAAATACTCTATGCAGTTTACTTAAAATTCGAGCCTTTGAATAATAATTCCACGATAAATTAAAAGTGCCCGCAATATAGAGGTGGAGGTACCAGAAAAAAAGTTGTTGGATTAGAGGTTCCACCAGAATAGCTACCTTCTATGAGGGACGTGATTGGAAACTAAGATGTGTTCGTCACAATAAGAAAATTTGAAATTTCCAAATGTCAAATTCCCAAATGAAAAATTCGCAGTCTCAGTTCAGTGAAACGTGAATTGCATCAAATTTTCATTTTATTGACAGAACTAGTTCACTGCAGAAATATATTCCGAAACAAAACTTTAAAAACTTTTAGTAAAATTGAAGCCCATTGTATTAACTTTTATTAAGTAAGCGTTCACAGCGATCGTAATAGCAATAATTAAGATTCGCGTTATTTGCATAAAATAACAATAATTTCAAGATAAATTGAAATTTCCTGTATTAGTGGCGTACTAGGGAGATGAACCTCAGGTAGACGTCAAGACGTTTCAAGTTCCATCATATAACACTACTATTGTCTAAAGTACAAGTATAAAGTACACGTATGTGCGTACACAGAAGTATCCTTATCGGAGAGGTTCAACTGTATTTGGGACAAAATCGTCGTGCGAACCGGACCCGTCGATTGAATGACGCGCGACAACAATTGACTTGAAAAAAATCAACGCTAATTTCCCTCAGTCCCGGACTTAGCAGCCTGCTTGCTTTTCACCAATTTTCAACGCCTGCTCTACTATTAACTGTTAATTACATAAATAAAACAACTGATTCGAACAATGAAGACGTCATTGTACCCCAGTATGACGATAAAACTAGGGAAAATCTGCGCTCGCTACGATTATTTGTTTACAGTCTGGGAGCGTCATTTGCACACATGGAGCGGCGTCCAATTATTATTAATGGACGAGAAAAATGGTTAAAATTTCGGAAAGTACAGATATATGGAGGGAGGGTCAATTAGTGTGCTCACCTGACGTCAATTTGCCTGCACCGTAGAAAGTTTATGTGTAAAACAGGAAATTTTAGGTTTTCTTTGAATATTTCATTTTCACCAATCGTTTTAGGTGAAGATTGTGTATACGACTCAAGTTTAGAAGTAGCAAGTGCCATCGTCGGCGATTAAAAGATTTTTGAAACACAGTCAATTATATTTCGGCGACATGTTTCTAAGCGCCTAACCACAGAAGGCCGCAGAATTGTTTAGACTTCTATAATAAGTAATATCGTATTTCAAAGGAAGAAATACGAGATAGTTTAAAACAATCGGTAAATTTAAAACCAAATTGATGATACCGCAGATCAGCAGAAGGTAAATGTGCCTTTCATGTGTGACGAAATATAAAACACAAAACGCCAACCTAGTTAATCACGATAAATACAAACGTAGTTTAAAAATAACGTCACGAGCAAATGTTACATTTAAGATGAAAAGATAATACCATAATGTAGACTAGTTATACAAGTGAATATTAATTGTCCTCAAATCTAACTTACTCAGTACCAGAACGTGTTTCCCGAGTCCGAGTCAATGCTTTCGCTAAATGAAAGAGACCAGTACAAAAAACATAGGTATAAAAAAACGGCCGATGGTTACGTTTGCGACTGGAATTATCACGTGAAAAAAGCAGAATCAGCAACTCATAAATAGGAAGGCTCCAGGACAAAATTTAATAGGGACTAGGTAATCTTTAAGAAGTGCTATACATTCTAGAATATCCTAGTGGAAGGTAGTGAGTCACTAGAATGTGTCAAGGTATAGCATTCAATAAGGCTTAGAATATTTACATTATCAACACAACAAGGTTCTTCCTGATACGACTTCTATTAGGCAATAAGCCTATCTTAAATGTGCTATATGGTAAAATATCTTAGTGTAAAGATCTGCAATCTGTATATAAGATTAGCATACAAGTGGAAGTATCTGGAATGTAGTCAGTTACTAGCATTTGCTTTGGTATGAAATATAACTGGGCCTGGAATATTCACAGCGTTGAAACAACAACAGACTACTTTCTGATGCGAAGCTTATTAGAAATTGGACATATTTTAAACAATGAGGTATTCTAAAATTTTTCATTGAAAAAAGCTGTAATGTAATCAGTAGGCTCCGGACTGTTATGCATTAGCATAATTATATATGCAAATGCATATTTTGAAGCAATCCATATAAAAATGCATATTGAAATCGTTTTTGTATATAACGATTAAATGCATTTTTTCAACAATGCGCCGAAATTTGAATTTTTCTTTTGGGTATTACATTTTTGTAGAATTTCATATGGTATTTTGTTTGTTACCCTGTAAATAAGGCGTAAGTGGGTAAGTTAATATTAAAAACGCACTATTCATGGAATCCTTGAAGAGGAGAGGTTTAAAGAAGATTTTTAAGAGGCTTACCTGCACTTTAATGCGATCATGGATAATCCGATGTGTTCATTTTTAACACTCTTGAGCATTGGAAATTTGTCAGTTATGATCTTCCATTCGTTGTAGAGATGTTAAGTTCATTGTTAATTTACGACGTAAATGAGTTTTCATGTATGATTTCATATTTTCAAGTGTTCAGTGAATGAAATTTCATGTACGACAGAAACATTTCCTTTTGCAAATATTGTGAAGTGAAGTATGGTCATTCAGCGAAGAATATTTGTCCCAAGTATCTTTTAAAGAACTCAGAACTTATTATAAACTAGCATTTAAAGATGTGCTGTATTTTGTACTACTGAAAGAGCCTAGAGTGTAATCGGTTTCTAGTATCTACCACAATATAAATTTCAATAGGGTTTGGTGAATCCAAAATATGTCAAAACAACAAGTTACTGACTGATATTAATGAAAAGGTCTGTAATGTAGTCAGCAATAAGAATTTGGCAGGATATAGCTGAATGATGCTTGGAATGACCACATTATTGGCACAGAAATAAGCCACTTGCTGTGCCACTGCTGCCACTGCTGCCATGTGCTGCCTTCTAGAACGTCCTAGTAAAAGGATCTAAAATGTAGTCAGCATTAGATTATTCCAGGATGTAAAATTCAATTGAGCCTGGAGTATCCACAAGGGGGAATTATAAACTACATTAATAATTTCACGATGTGCTGTATTTTAAAATTTAGTAATGGAAATATCTAAAATGTCGTGAGTAACTTAAATGTACTTGGATGTACAACTTGAATAGGCCTAGAGTATCCAGATTATTGTCACCACAAGTTTTTTTTCTGATGCGATATTTATTGGAAACTAAACATATTTTAAGACGTGCTTGTTGTAGAATATCCTAGTGAAACTATTTGGAAGGAAGGCAGTTATTATAATGTGTTAGGATGCATATCGCTTTGTTCTGGAAAACGGTAAAATGTAGATACTGATACGTAGATACTGCTGATTTTAAAGTTAGAAATTTTATATTCTGTATTCCTGTGGTAGTTTCTAGACATTTATTAGTAGTAAAGTAAACCATCAACACAAAAATTAGCATATATAGAAACTAGCATATTTTATTACAGCAATTGCTGTATGCAAGGATATCCTAGTGCATATCTGGTCAGGAATATTTTAGAATGTATGTCGGACAGAAGAGCATTTAACCTAACAAAATATATATAATGCACAATAAACTAGTTATTAGCATATTTTATGGTTGGAATATTATTATGATTAGCGGAAGAATTTAGATACTAGTCAGTAGCTAGAGTATGCTGGAATCCAGGATTAATTTAAACTAGGCATATGTTTATATGTGATATATTCTAAAGTGTACTAGTGGAAATATTTGATGCAAATTTTATTTATTTATTATAATGTATTTAACTAAAATTTGACAGAATATAAAATCTAATCCGGTGTAGAGTATCCTGTTACTATCTGAAAACGTCTTTTTGTTGTGACATCTTTTAGAAACCAAGTATCTTTTAAGTGATTCATTATAGAATATCATAATCTGAATCTGGAATGTAGTCAGAGACTAAAATCGAACAAGTCACATAATTCAACCGGGCCTGCAATATTCACATTATTGAAACGAAGACAATCTAATACTTGGTCTACAAGACAATAGAATTGGTCAATATTGGTATATTGGACAATATAATTGGTCTTGAAGACAATGTCTGAGGTGACACCTATTAAAAACTAGGTATATTTTGAGATATGCCGCCTTATGAAATAATGTAGTAAAAAGATCTGATATGCAGACAGTAACTAAAATATGTGCGCATACACAACTCAAATGGACCTAGAATTTCCATATTACTGCTACAACAACAAACTACTTCCTGATGCACCCCTTAGTAGACACTAGGATTTTAAGAAATGCTGTATTCTAAAATGTACTATTGGATGATCCAGAGTTTAGTCAATTACTAGAATATGCAAGAATATAGCATCCCATCGAAAATGGAAGTTTTACAATATTGCCACAACAACAAGTTATTTCCTGATGTGGCCTATATGCTAGGCATATTTGAAAAGTGCTATATATAGAATATTCTAGTAAAAGGATATGGAATGAAATCAGCAATTAGAATGTGCTAGAATGAAAATCACTTTGGCCTGGAATACGTTAAAACACATTTTTAGACACGGACACATTTTAGGAAATCCAGATATGTTAAGATTTCCAGAATATCGTGGTAGAGAGGAGTGAAATGAATCACTTCATGAATGAAGACTTCGGTCTGTAATATGCTAAACTGAAACTTTGACAGAAACTCTTATTTTTGAGTATCCTAGTAAAATAATCTACATACTGTTAGTAGATGGGATGCGGCAAATTCCAGAAATTATGTGTGCCTGATGGGATATGGGTTCTTACGAGACAGTACTGTAGGCTAGAAATAACTGAGATGCGTCTTCAATTCTAATATCCCAAGATGGAAAGTGTGTTCCATTCTAGAATTCACTTGATCTAAAAGGTCATCGAATGTCGTCAATTCATGAAAATAAAAATAGATAGCGAACACTTTTGAAAACTAAATGATACATGTTTTGATTATGATGCGTTAGTTTGTGTTTCTGAAGAAGGCGAATACTGGTGGTGCAACAAAAACCTGATGTAATAAAAGTTGTTACAACACAATTCTAGCCGAACACCTTATTTTGCAAATACATCAAAACGAGGGATTTTTCTTAAGACTAACATAAATCTAAACTCTTATCATCATCACCTTTGATCTAAGGAATTCTACCTTATAAGGAAAAATTAATTTTTCTCCAAAATGATTCACAATCGATTGCTTCCGTTTCCCGTCTTTAGATACGATTATCAAGTGTAAATAAAATCCATATAAGGAGTTTTTCTTGATATCGGCCCTCATTCTATTCTCGGTGATTCAATGAAAATTTCAATTCGATCGGATTCCCGTGATAATTTTCGGATATTACTTAACGCAATTGAGAAGTATAGGAAGCGTGATAAGATAAGGTAGAACTTGCGGTTTACAGGTATTAAATCACAATTTTGAGGTAAGCACCGAAATACGCTGATAAGAAAGTAGTATCAACTAATACTGCAAACAAATACAAATAATTAACATACGGTTACATCATTGACAAAACAAAAGCAATTATTAATTGTAATACGATATTTAGTACCAATGTTAATGAGACCAGCATTGGTAAAATTAAGTGATGGTCTATTTAAATATCAATTACTTACTCTTAAACAGTCCATTCGATTATTTCAAAACTACATTTATTTATTAACACTTCAGCCTTTAAATCTTTCAATAGAAGTTTTCTTGTTTTGTTTATTCTCACCGCTGAACCTGCTATGCATCGACATGATTTAAAGTCCCCTAATACAATATATTCCGAATTCAAGGGAGTTATTTGATATATTACGAGCGTATCCAAATATTTTGATTTTATAGGTAAAAATATGCTTATAACGTTCAAAGGTAGCATCTTTGTCAGTAAATACATGTGTGTAAATGTTAGTGACGTTGAACAGGGGGGAGAAATTGTGACTAAACTGCGCTGTAAATCAATATATCAATAGGCGGAAATCGTAAATGAATCATGATAAGTTAAACGTTAACAAATTATTAGTTTAGAATCGTAATGACTGAAATCGGGTTGGTATTCGGTAATTTGATTTAAATTAAAGAAAATGAGTTGGTTGTAATTTTGAATGTTTTTTGTGAATTTCCACTTTGTACTTTGTACTTTGTTTCCTGTATTCAATTAGTTATTTAAGAATATTCTTCATATTCCGAGTTTAAATTAAACGAGTAAGTAAAAGAGATTAGTTTAAATCACATAAAAAAAGGAAATATGCATTAAATTATGTACTTGCCATAACAAAGTATATATTGTATTTAATGATTGAAATTGGCTGAAATTTACTTAAATGAAGGTGGTGAAACAAGATAGAAAAATTGTCTGTTTAACGAATTTTCTTTGTTTTCAGATTAATTCTAATTTTTAATTAACAATCCATTAAACATTTAAATAATTTTAATAACTAATTAATCAATGATAGGTATTGTAGAAATATGTTACGAACTATTTTAAATTTTTTATCGTTCCCCCATTTTATTTTAATTGTAATTTCGAAACGCAATATTTAAACTAACAAACCACAATTCAGTAATGAATAAATATATGAAAAGAATGATAGAAATTAGTTGATTATTGGGCGCGAAAATTGAACGGGACTGAAGACGTAATTTGATTAATTCTGAGTAATTGAAAAGTCCCCAGTTTATGATTCTGGAAAAGAAATTTAATCTTAGAATAAAATTATTAATCACTTTATGATTGAAATTAATTCGAAACTGATAAATGCTTTACTTTTAATTCCATAAAGGTGGAAAATTGTTGTTTCACAGTTTGTTGCTGTTTTCATATTAACCATTTAACTGCTACTTTTAACCATTAATACGAAAATAGATAATGACTAATCGATTAATAATCGAATTTGGAAGAACACTTAGTTAATTGATTTAGAATAGCATTGCATAGGTAAGCACTTTTTAGTTTATTTAGTTTAGTCCTTTGAAAAATTAATTTAATCCTGAAATTAAAGTGTATAATAATTTACTTCATTATTAAAATTAACTCGATATAGGTTATTAGTTCATATTTATTGCGTGTAATTAACAAAGATGGAGGACGTGACGATTTTTTACTGCTGACATATTACATTTTTCTTACTACTTTTAATCAATATTACGAAAACAGTTGATAAATTTAATCAAAGGATGGCAATTAGAAAATGTCTCGGGAACTGCTTATGAATAATATAATGTAATGTTTGACTATTCGCATTTCTCTTATTTATTAGTTATTATTTTGAAGCAAAAAATTAAATTTAACGAACAAGAATTTAGCCAGTCAATTAATAAAAACTTAATGATTATTAATCGAATTTTGAAAGGCACTGAATATGTCATTTGATTGATTTTGAACATTTCAACAATTTTCAGTTTATATTTCTGCAAAAGCAATTTAATCCAAAAATTGATATTAAATTAATTAATGTCAATTATCTATGTAATAAAATTCAAACTATCAGAATTGGTAATGTTTCTAGTCAACTAATTAAAATTGACATTGGTATTCCACAAGGAATAATACTTGGCCCTCTTTTGCTCCTTGTATAAATGCATAAATAAATTGTACTGTTGATAACTCTCCTGATTTGTCTGTAATCGCTGGTGATACAGAAGTAATGAGTATAGAGGAAAGTTGGATATTAGCTAAGTTTAAAATGAGTAAATTATTTATCTGAGCTAAGTACCTGGTTAATAAGCAATAAAATAATCCTAATGTTAATAAGACTTAAGTTTGGATATTGTGTCGATAGTGTACCATCTCAATTAAATATTAAAAGAGTAATCTAGCTATTAAGGGAACAAATTATGTCACTTAAATGGAATTTGTGTATAAAAAAAGTATAATTAATAAAGGTAGATATTTTTATACATAACTTATAAACTAATGCATCTTCCACTGAAGGCTCTTAATACTATGTATACGTGTATAGTATATAAATATGGATTAAATATTTAGGGTGTAGCATATGATTTTGATATAAATCCCCGAGAAAACTGCTAAAATTACAAAATTACTTCAATTAGAAAAAAAAAAGGTTAAGTACTGAACATCTGTATAAAATCTGTAAAAATGTATTCTGTACTACTTTGAAAATCTAAGTCTGAAATATAACTCATCTACACAACTAGAAATAACAGAATTAATCTACCGTTTTATAAAAATCAGTCACTAATAATAGTTGTGTATATACTATTATTAAATAATTCAGCATGTTGCCAAATAATTTGAAAACTTTAAATACAAGCAATATGAATCAATTTAATAAATAATAACTTGTAAATTAGGTAATTTAAACAAGGGGGTTATTTAAACCAATAAGCTTCACAATTACTGCACTAGGCGTTACATTATAATATAGCATTTTTGTATTTTGGAATTACATATAAGTCGAGCTTTAAGTAGTCCTCTATGATTACTTTGAGTTTATAGTTTTACATTTAAGTGATCAATATATTTTGTATGATACAACTTTTAATAGCACCTACGCAGCTTGTTCTTACAAAGCCATTTTCTATATCTCCTATGGAATATTGCAGATGTAAATTGCTCGTTATAAATAAGTAAGTAAATAAATAAATAAATAAATAAATAAAATTTATATATAATATATTATATATATTATATATAATATATATATATATATATATATATATATATATATATATATAATAATCGCTTATTGGGCGAAATTACCTCAACATAATTGATTGGTAATAATGGATTAATGAAGATTGAAAACTTTTCTTTAAATTATTAATACCAAACCTATTAACAAAAAGAGCAATTAATGATCGAATATGAAGAAAAATTCGGCGAAATTTTTAAAACAATATGTAATTTTTAATTGTCCGTATATATCATTTCCTTAACTTATTATTTCGAAGAAAAAATCAAATTTGACAAAGAATCGTCCATTTAATCAATGATAAACATCAAATTGTTTTTAAGCGAATTGTGAAACGAACTGAAGATGTTATTTGGTTAAATTTGGACAATTGAGCAGTTTTGAATTTACAACAAATTTTAATCTTGAAATTAATGTCAGATAACTTACTTATTCACCCATAAATCGAATTAATGGAATTAACGGGACAGAAATCAATTTACAATAATAAGTACACCTGACGAAGACAGGAAAATTGCGGTTTTACTGATCTCTAACCATTTGCGTCTTAGATCGTACCTGCTACTTTTAAATATAGTTACTAAATCATTTAACGCTCGAATTTAGAGTATAATTGAGCGAAACGTAATTAATCAGCTTATAGTTATTTGTCTATTTTTACGTTTTAATACCTGCCAAATACTTTAACTGTCATTATTAATTATGTAATTCGAAATAAGAATGTAATTTTAGGAGACGAGGATCGAATTAATCAAATTAATTATAGCAACCAGATAGATATGCGAATGGTGTTATGCGATGAATGAGGTTCATTGTGATTGTATCAGTCTTTGATATATTTACGCCACTATTGTTATTACATAGAATTTAAAAAACCCAATTTTAATAACATATAAATTCTCAATAAATTCTGACAAATAACTCGTCAGAATCGAAAAATGCTTGACGTGAGAGAAAATTGAAATTGAGAGAAGATGACCCAAAAAGCGAATCGCTGTAAATCACGTTTCGTCTGTGACGTACCCGTCCGAAATGCGGATCTAATCTACCCACTTAAAACGACAATATTATCTAAAACGAAACTGCAGTGGATTATCGTACAGTAACAATTACCTAAATCTAAAAAAAGCTTTAAATTGTTTATTATTATTGCGGTTCGTATCACCGTCCTTCGTTGCGTTCGTACACACATAATTACGTTAAATATTATTTGTTTATAAAATCAAAGTGAGAAGTGAGAGAGAGGCTCGATCCCGAATCAAACCGGGGGTGTATATGATACGTAGGGATTGACGAATTTTTTGGCGTACGTAACGAAAACGCGTCTCAGAGTGGGGATCTATAAAATAAGATGTCATATGGCTCCAAGCTAGATACTGAATGAACATACAGCACACAAACAATCCGTGGTGATTCATTAGAGAGATAAGCTTCTAGTCCGATACATACATAAGTGAGAGTGTACACCGACAGGTCCGCATAAACGATACAAGTCAAGATCAATCAATGGCAGTCTGCTCGCGGTCTAATACCACAGGTAAATAGTCCCCAAGTTCCCCGCGGAACGTTCTCCTCTAGTGTTATTACTGTTACTGATGTGCTTGTCGATTTTCGGGAATTTTCCCGGAAGAAGGTGGACGTGTTCTTACCTGTGTCTGGATACCTGTTCCTACTAGTACTCACGTTAAATTCGTAAGTAGAAATCCTCGAGAAACCTTAATACAAATACTTTAAAAGAACGTTCGATTACACAATAACGAATATTAATTCTTCCGAGAAGGCATAGAAAAACCGCGATAGGAAATTCTATCGGTGGAATACCCCCAGTTAACGACACTAGATTTATACTATATCGTAAATAAATAATCTACCTCGCCTATTGACTAATAATTAATATCTCATGGGTAATTGCGGCAAAAATAATTAAAATCGACGACGTTGATAACTGATCGGACAGTTTAATGCGATAATTTTTCAGTAGGTCAAAACGGTGTAAGGGAATAATTTCTTTCGTAGATATTGATGCACAATTGATTACCGAATAATTAAAACTGTAATGTTTTATACATCGTGAAGAAATAATATTTTTTTGTTGATGTCCCCATATGTACGTTTAAATTAAAGCAATAAATAACTAAAAATGAATACCTGAATTGATGATTGAATTAAACATTTAATAGTGCCAAAAAATACGTTAAAATTATTCAAGTGAATTTTTTGTATCGATGTCGTTGCTAAAACTCAAACTTAAAGCAACAATTGAAACGGAAAATTGTGATAGTGACAAAAGATACCCTTGCATATTCACCGATGACAATTGATATCATATCGCCAATCGTAATTAATGTCTTATCGATGTAGTAGCTACTACAATAAATTAATTCACGTGCCTTCCAGAATAAAATAGAAACTTAAAATAAATTGCGATTGTGCAGATATTAAATGATTTGAAGGACCTTGAAAAGCGTTGATAGGGATTAGTGTGTCGCCTCGCACTTGATAAATTATTATAAAAGTGATTGCTGTTTGATGCGCCAAAATCCACCAGGGGGTTCCGCCATCCCCCTTTCTATCCACTTCTCGCGCTCCCCTCTTCTGTTTCTTTCTCCGTCTCTTTCTTTTTCTAAACAATTAATCGCAGCTACTTACTACCTATAGCGAACAACAAAAGACAATAGCAGGAGTGTTTAACGCAGCATCTCGATGACTGATCCATCCGAAACAATGTATTACGTCTTGGGGGGCTGGACCCGAGTCTTGCCCACTGGTCAGCACTGTTATGGTTCAGTCTTAGTCAGACTGTTGTTTGAACGCGAACTCGACCTTACCAGCAGCACCAGCGGTAGTATATCATAGTATATATCAGTTGAAAGTTCGCTTACGCCGAGTTGTTATGGTTTGGGTTCGGTTTTGACGTTTCGTTCGGGATGTGGGTGAATTCGGCGAGGCTTGTGGAGACATGCGCCCCCGGACGGCTTAGCAGTAAGTCCCTGTGCATTTTGTCTTTGAAAATTTTACTTTTGGATCCGGTGCGCCCCTGGACCGCGTTTTTTTTTTAAATATTTTGGTTTTGTTCTCGAGAAAATACCTGGGACGTGTTTATGCGGGTTTGCGGGGACGTAAACACGTCTCGCCGAAAGAGCGCCGCCAACTTTATTGGAAGGATTGATTTTCTTGTAATTTATTGCATTATGCAAATCTTGCATTTGGAAAACTAGCCTCAACTGTATTAGGTTGACATAATTGAATTATAAAAGGCGCTTGCCATTAGTTGAAACGTTCTTCACTCAAATAATTTAAAGTTAGCACATACAAATCATTGTTCTCGTCTTTAGGTTGTTGAGGCAACTTAGTTTTTGAAACACATTTAAAAATTTGTAAAAACATAAATGTTTTAAAAACATTTCACTGCATACACCGCGACACTTGCAATTTCAGGCACAAAAATACCATTTTTGTCAATTTGGAAATTACTGCAGTTTTTCAAAACATTTTTCAAATTAATAATTATGTAAAACATGTTATAAATAGTTTACTTAATAATTTATATTTTTAAGTTTTGACAAAGGTATAAAATATGAACCAGTCAAAATATCAGGAATATTTGGGTTAAACTGCCATTATTTGCCAATTTGGAATTTACAGTAATTATTGACAATCACTCCAAACACCTTCCGAATTAAACACTAGCTAAAATATTTTACTAAAAGATTTAGCTAAATATATAGGTAAATAAAAGAATGTAGGTTTGACAAACCTATACATATGATCCTGCCTAAATGCCTCCAATTTTTTGCATCTAACCACTATTCTTATCCGATTTGGAAATTATTGCAATTTGGAAAATTTCTTAAATCTCACTATACACATTTCAATAGAAAAAATACCTATATATTTTTACACAAACAATTCAGTTTTAAATAACTCTAAAACGCATAAAGTATCGTTTATAAATACAAGTACCCTCCTATGACAGAGGTGAATATCGAGTATAAATACATCTTAAAGGGTCGTAGACCCAATTTACCACCAGAAAAATTGTTTTCACGTGTCTCTAAAGATTTACAACAATCCTACCTACGAATTTAAATGAGTACGAACAGGTAACATAGTTTGTGACCTCCACCAAATCTTCACTTGTTCTCCTTTAGAGTAGAGGATCGAAAAAGACGACCACAGACGCATATTTATATCCCACCGGCATTCGTACTACCCATCTCATCCATCTATACCCACAATAATACGAAACATTTGTGCTGGCAATATTCCCAAATAAAATCCTTTATTGACGACTCTTCACTTACCCTTGTCCCCCTTTTGCTTTTCAGACACTTCCTCAGTGATCTTCTGCATAGTCATCTTCTATGTCCTTATCCAGGCGACGGCGGCGGCGCCCTGCGAGAGCGAGGACGAATGGTGGTTGGATCCATGCTCAAGAAAGTTTCAAATCAGGCACGGCAGGAGTCCCCAGAAGGATCGTTTCTGGATAATGCTCGTCGAATTGGAAAAGTTCTACGAGAACGTGAGGCAGCTCTATAAAAACGTAAGTATTGTGTCGGGAAGGGATTTTGGAACGAGATGGGGGGAGATATCAGTGGGATTATTCATTTTGTATGTTTTTTGAAGGAGTTATTCATTTTGGTTGTTTTTTGTTTTGCAGGAGCACAAGCAGAAGCCGAAGAAGGACAAGTCACTGCTTAAGGTCGGGAAGCTTTTAAAGCCTGTCAGACAAGCTAAGACTTACAAGGAGGTTAGTACAGAATTTACTAGTGCAGGCGTTAGAAAGATTTTAATTACAATTTTCATTAAGTTGTATAGATAGCTGGGCATTCCATTTAATGGACTTTATTTATTGTTAGTATTTAAATGCAGTTAATAATTTCAATTAGTAACATTTAAGTTTAATAATAAACAAAATTTTAATGGTGAGATGTGAGGGTGATAAAGAATAAGACAGGTATGGTGCTGTCAAGTTTATTTCAAATTGGCCCACAATGTATAGATAAATAAATGATTGAAATTTAAACTGTCTTAATTCGATGATTAAACAGATTTCATACGGATTGTAAAGTGAAATTTTCAATTCATGTATGAACGCTTGTTCTTTATTATTTAATAGAATTTGAAAGGGAATAAAATAGTTTTGTTTTCATGTAGTGGGCGATTTGTTGGAGTAATAATACAAACATATAAAAAGTTGAACATACAACCAGTTGTACATGTAAATTAAATTTTGATATTATCTTTTTTCATAACTTGCTAAGTCGAAAAAATAGAAACGATTTATGTTTCAATCAACAATACTTGAGATTATCTAGAAAGTTTGGTGAAGACAGGATCGACAGTTTTTCCTTATCCAAGTCAAAAATTTGTATTAATCTACTCATATCATTATGAAATAAATTAAAAACTATGCAATCAAGAAATTGCAGATCATTATACAATTTTAATTGAAAGAGAGTATGAATAGTTGTTTCTTATATTTAGTGGAAATCGGGAAGAAATTAATCATTCTTGTTTTAATTTGCTAAGCGAAAAAACGTAAATTGTAAAAATTCAAACACAATAAATGAGGTTCTTAAAAATGTTCTTAAACAAAATCAAAAGTAATTAAATTAATTTCATTAAAAACTGCAATTTCACTGCAGTACCACATTTTAACATTAGAATTCAAAAAATGATTGAACGTTTCTTCTTTATTTATTTAATGGAAATCGAAAGAATTTGAAGTATTGGAAATGTTTATTTGGCGAGCGGAATATTCAAATAATAATTAAAAAATCGCATATTATGTATTTTAAATTATTATTTGCCTTTTTTTAAATTCAATGCAATTGTTAAACATTTGAAATCTGCGGTTCAATCAACAAAACTGGAGAATATTTCGAAATTTCAGTTTAAAAAGAGGATCGACAATTTTTCCTGGTCTAACTCATCCATATTTTGAAAATCTATTTTCTTGTAAGCGTCTTTCATCTTACTTTATCATCTTTTATCAGCTTTAGCATGTTTCTTTTGCTGTTAGCAAGAAGCTGGTAATAACCAGCCTATTTCTAAATTTTAGTACATCAAGCTGTCAAACTTTTTTTATTTTAAAAATTAACACTCCTTTGACGTGAGAGTTGCTTTTTTTGATTCGTATAAATTTCAAAAGCAAAATCGGTTTTCGGGAAACTTCATGAACCTTGAGATTTTCGAACTTATTTTGTTTCTTCTAGGTTTACCTAACTAACGTTTTTCCTATGCAAGTTTTAAACCTGTGACACATCAAAGTCTATAGATTCCATTATTTACATTAAATTATTTGAAATTCTTGAAATTATTTTATTAAACATAACAAAACCACTCATTCGGCAAATGTCAAAAGTACTCAGTTTTGGAGGATTGCCCAGTTTCTTTTTATAGTACAGTAATTCCGACTGGTTCCGCCCAATAAAGCATTCATCATTCACCACATTCACCATTTTTACTAGACCCTTCCTTCTATTCCAGGGAGTGAAACACTTCTACCTTTCGACGGTCGAAATCGGCAAGTACATGAACGGCCTCGAGGCGACTCGCGTCGAGACGCAGTCGAACTTCAACACCTTGGCGAGGCGACAGATCTTCTACGACGCCCGGGACCACATCAAGGCCGTCCTCTGCGAGTTCGCCGATAACGAGTTCAACGGCAAGATCCAGCAGATCAAGAATTGGATCGACAAGAAGGCGAAGAAGAGAAACCCGAGGTGCGCCTCCAAGTCGCTCGAACTCACCTTCCTGCAGATACGTGATTTGGACTTCTTCTACAAGATCAGGAAGTTTTTCAACCGCAGCTACAAGACACTGATGAGACTCCACAAGAAAAACAAGAAGAAGACCAGGGGAGGGAAGAAGAACGGCGACAAGAAGGTTTGAGGTGCGACGCACCCTCGTCTCTGTTGATCTGTGATATGCCGAAGACTCGATGCGGAGTTGAAGTGCTTTAACTGTGATAGTAACTCTTTAGTTAGTTAATTTATTTTATTTATTTCGAAGCTTTTTGAGATGAGGCTCTCTTTCTTATCAGACAGTTACTTAAGGCGTTATCCTACTTGGGAAGATCATTCCAATTTTGACTTCATTGTATTATACGTTGTGATATATTTAAAGTAGGGACTTATTTATTAGTATTTATTGAAAAACTGTTGGTTCATTTTTTTAATTTATTCTTTATTTATTAAAATTGTGATGTATTTTTTGAAGGACAGGCAGCAAGCGCAAGTGCAATTCCTTGCGGAATTATAAGTATTAATTACAGTATTAATGTACAGTCCTGGTAATCAAAACCATGTGATTATTACCTTTTGTAAATATACTTTTTATACAAAACATTTCATTTTATTTCAACACTTCCTATATGGTTTTGTTGAGTCATCCTTATTTAGAAAGTCCCTGCTATAACCGCCTGATAGTATTTCTTTACTCTCATTTTGTGGGTTTCCCTGAAAAAAATTCGACTAGACGACGAAATTTTCTATGATTCAGAACACTGCGGAAATTTATTGCGTTACTTGACTCACTCGTCCTGGCGTCTGTCTATACGTACTCCAGCGCCGTACGAGAGCTGTTTTGGCGAAAACTCTCTTTTATAACGTTTGGCGAATATTAAATGGGCACAGCTCACTACCCAATTAGAAATTTTTACATCATTTCGGGGATCGTCATTCCTTCAACACTTCACAAAGATTACATCATGAAACGACAACTTACTAAAATTATTTTAACCGCAATGATGCAATGGAAATGTGAGGATCATTAGAATATTCTAGAAGCATAATTAAAATTATTTTTACCTCCATTTCAATGAAATATTCATATTCAATATTGAATTCAACATTCAATATTCCTATTCATCAATTCAATATTCATATTCAATTATATGTTTAGCATTTCGAAGGAAGCCTATCAAAACATTATTTTTTTCTAATAATTTTAATTGAGTATTATTAGACGAGTATTTTTAAAAAAATTGTATCGATTTTTATTTTTTGTCAGGCAAGTAGGCTTTTAACCCTAAGTAAGTGAAAACTGTGATCGATAGCTGTTGTTATATAAACTGGTGTAAAACCCTAAGGTTGTATTTGAAACTATTATTCTCAGGTGAACATAACAAAATAGCTACGCGTTGCTTATCGTTTTAATTATTCCAATCAAAAACAAGTAGGTACTTAGATACTTACAATTTTTCGACGATATTCGATTTGTTCCTAAATAAACTGACTCCAACTAATCACGATAATAATGTTGCTTGATTGATTTGTTAGATTAAAAATATATTTTACCTGAATCATACTTTGTGAAGTTGATAACGGATCGAATTTTATATTTAAAAAATATATATCAAGTGTCATCAAATGCGGTTTGCAGGCAAACAATCAATTAACAAAAGCGTGCCGGATTCCATTAGATCGTCCTGATAAGTATCAGTGACGTTTCAGTTACATCATCAGTAAATATGTAACAGACGCTTTTCCATAAATCGCATTGTATTTTCTAGAAGTTTTGATAACGGGAATGATAACAAAAGTTAAGATGCATCAACAAAAATCAGGAAATATTTTTAAGAATCACTAGAAATATAAAACGAAATTCCTCTTTTCTTTAGTGTGTTGGGACTTTTCTCTTGTAAAGTTTTTTCCTCGCGTCAAAAATACCACGATGGCAAAATTGAAAAGCATAGTAAATCGCACAAGAAACGTACTCTGTCGACTTTCCAGGTACAAAACTTTCGTTATCAATGGAAAACACTCGACAGCTACTAGAAACTATAAAAGTCCTATTGATTTACACTCACTATAATTTTTTACTACACAGGTATTGTGATTGATATTTATTGGATAGCTAATTGGCGATGTCTCGATAGTTTGTCGTACGGCTATCAAGTCACAATCGATTTTATTGTAGGCGACCATTAAATCCATTTGAAATAAATTACTATTTCGATTCTGTTTCTAATTTGGTACCGACAAACTTTTCCGCGTACATCACCAAAAGTGAATCCCCCTTTCAGGAAAAATAGAACGAAATTATAGAAAGCAAACAATGGATGAATTAACATCCGCGTTGGTATTTCGGCGTACAGGATCTGATGTTACTCACCGATTGCGTCAATTGCCCACGAAACAAAAGGAGATTTTACAGTTGGGAAATTGATTCAAATTATTGCATTTTGAGGCGGCAAACTTAGACTGGATGAAACATTAATTATTCAATCATAGGTGATCAATCGACCATAATAGGTGATTAATAGGAGTTTATCAGGGATATCAAAAAAGAGAAAGATTCACAAATTAGGGATGTTGTGGGGAAGTTGTTTTCAGTTTGTGACGGGAAATATTAATTAAAAAACCACGTCTGAAATTTGGGTAGAAGTTTTATAATACACACATATTTTTTATACACACATAGTACTAAGACCAGAGGCGACACTTGGCCTTCTCTTCCGACCCAAATTTTTAGGGTGCATATTCGAAGGAGCTATAATTTTCGGCTATAGATCGGCTATAGGTTACATTTTTAAATTGTGCTCATTTCCTGTTTTTCAGATTTTATTGTTAATTAATGCTGTTTTGCGATAAAAACAACTACTTTTTGAAACAAACTTTGCAATTATGCTTATGGTGACTTGCCTGTGTTTGACAGTTGTTTTCATTAAACAGCAGCCATTAATCTGTAAAATAACTCAAAATTGAACGGTTATCAATCAAAAATTCTTTTACCTAATACTAGCGCTGGCCGAATGGTCTCATTCCTCATAGCCTCATAAAAGAGAGATATTTTCAGCACTACGCAATTAAACATTAATCTAAAATATAGCCAGAAATATGACCTTTGCAATACACTTCTAGCTATCATATGCAGATCGATACGTTTAGAAGGTACACCTTATCTAGCAAAAGATGAAATGGGTTATGTAGATATCGTTAAGAATATTTGTGTAAGTAAGTACCATAAAAGAATTTACTTGTTTCGAACGGAACCAATTATCTTTACGGGCCATGATCGATAGCTGGGATTTGTGGCAATTTGTTGACATCATTTACGACCCTCTTCGCTGATAATGAATTATGGCTCGACATTTCATCAAATTTAATTTCATATTTCGTTAAATTAAGACATAAATTTAAATTTCAGAACAGAAACTTATACAGTAAAATTTAAACCAATCTCCCTTAAGCAACAACGTCTGTTTATGTACTAACTACTTACTTCAATTTATCAAAGTAGCAACTTATCTTGACGGCCACACTTTTGGTTCATATAACATCCCATTGATTTTAAATATATTGACATCACATCGAAGTAATTTACAGCCTTATAGTATCGCTTAATTTCATTGCCTTATAAGTAGAGTACGCTTGGTATATCAATGCTCTTATGTCTGATTCTACTGCATGAAGTTCCTATTTTGTATTTTAGAACTTTATTTAGAACATTTTAAAAAATTTTGTTTCTCATTGTAACTAGAGATATAATCTTACATAAAACTTCAAACTATCGGTACTGGTCATCTAAACAAAATTGGTTTTACATAACGTAGCGACGCCAACTGTAGCGGGCAGCGGCACACATTTTTATATGTTATATATTTGTTATGTTATATGTTATATGTAACATTATAAGATTCAAATTTGGAAGATTATTTTAAATTGACCACAGTGAGCAATGTTATCACCCCCACTCTGCGATTTTAAATATCTGTTTACGTTACATTTCGTCAATTTCTGCTTCACTACTTGTAAAACAAATGATACTTTGCAAAGGTATAGTTTTAACAGGCTTGTTTTAATTAATAAACTTGTGTTAAATATAAAGAATGAAGACAACGGGATTTTAAGTATGGGACGTACCAAATTGAAAATTTCCATTGCCATAATCATAGTAGCATAAAAGGTTTAATAATAGTAGCATTTAATTTAGCACTTACCTTGTACAACAGATTTAGTTCTATACTCAACGCTTCGCGCCAAGGATTAAACTTTACTCACTACTCTTAGCAAGAAACGCTAAGAGTATCTTGACCCACCCCAGAGGGAAAAAATTCTCCTTTTCTACAACTGAATAGAAGCTACGGAGGAATGGAATTCCTCCCGACTTCTTGTAAAGCCAGATAAAAGCCTTAGGCTCTGTTGGTTTTCCAAGCCTTTCCGTGCGGCGTTTTTCCCGGATCCCATCGGGCGCCTCTCCAGGTAGTGGATAGGGGAACACCTTCCAGAAATGGAGAGGGCCGGGCAATCGGGGAGGCCCAAAAGAGGAGGGCGGGCTTCACCTGCCCCACAGGGATGGAACTCTCGGTCCTTGGGCGCGCCCCGTGGAACCTCGCATATGACGGGGTTCTAAGGACTAAGCAACCGATTGTCGTAACCACCATCGACTATGCGGACGACTTGGCGGTGGTGGTTACGGATAGGACAATGGAGGACTTGGAGGTAAAGACCAATACAGTTATGAAACGTGGACGTGTGGTTGGAAAAGTGCGGGTTAGAGTTGACTCCGGTGAAGTCGGAGGCATTACTCCTGGTGGCTAAGAGGAAGATGAGGGACACGGAGTTAACTACGAAAAGGTCGAAATGAAAAAAGAGGTTAAATACCTAGGTACATGGTTAGACACTAGGATGTCGTTCAGTGTGCACGTAAAGAAGGCCGCCGACAAGGCGCAGATATATATATACATTATATGTTAGAATTACGTATGCAAAGTCCACACGCCTAGTTGAAGTTACATATAAGCTGAACAATTTGTTTTTCACCTATTTCATCACCTAGTATTACTCTACTGCTCTTTTTCTTTAAAATGAGATCTCAAATGTTACCGTACGATACCGTACCATCTTTCAAAAGGTATAGTCAGTTTAAATCACACATCCGCCATATTCGTCGACAACAAGGTTTTCAGAAATCTATCAAATTATGCCACGTTTGGTATATAGAGGTTTTTGAAGTGGCTGATTACGAACCTGAGGTTAGATTTCAAAATTTAAACATGACCGTTCCAGTATACCAGATGAGTACATCTGCAGTTTGAATTCTGGAATTCTATACACTCAAGTAGTAGTAAAGTAGGTTAGAGAGCCTGGGGTGAGTAAACTTAATAACCCCCTAACCGTAGACAGAAAACCTTCAATCATGTCCAGAGGAGGGCAAACCGCACACAGTTGACCCGAAAGTTAATAACCCGAGGAAAAGCAAATTTCATTACCCCCAAACTGCCGACAGGTAAACTCTAAAAGTAAAAACCAGAGGGAAAGTAAATTTCTTTACCCACAAACCGTAGAGAGTTGACTTTAAAGCCGAAAGCTTGAGGGAAATAAAATTTCAACATGCCTAAATCATAAGTAACCCTAACACCAAAAGGGAAGGCAAATTGCAGGCAGATAAGGCAGTTTATCTTAAGAATACGACAGAAAGCAAGTTCTATCACTCCAAAACCGTAGATGTTAGAAGAGTTACTCTAAACCCTTGAACGATTTACGGTTTGGGGGAATGAAAATTGCATTCCCTCGGTCTATTGAATTTAGTGTTACCTACCTATGATTACTACTATGGTAACTACTTATCTACTGTTTTTGACCATACAGAATTTAAGAATTACAATTGTAGATGTACTGGTCTGCCATGTTGGATCGGCAATCTTGAGTTCTGCAAATTGGCCTCCAGATTCGTGTTCAGTAACACCAAAAATTCCAGTATACCATGAAATTTCCCGTAAATCTGCCGATTTTCGAAAATCTCTTCCAATATATCGGATCTGCCATATTGAACTTTAAACTCTCACCATAGATTAGTAATCAGCAACTCCGAAAACCTCCTACTTACAAATTTGACATTAAAAAAATGTTGACAAGAGAAAGTTTGTCTAGCTCAGCATTTGCTTTCCATATTATGACCTCATCTTAAAATTTCCATAATTCTTACAAGAAACGTCGCGCGGTACCATTCAGTAGGTTATTTTTAATAAGAAGAAGAAGAAGAATCCTAAGCAGGCGAAGAGAAAGAAGAAGCCGAAATGACGAAATAAACAGAAAAAAATTGTATAAATTCTGTATATACCATCATCTACTCAGAAAACTACTTCAGAAATAACCCACTGCTGCCCAACGACAATCACAATCGCTTTGTTTGCAGATCTGTATTATTCATCTACATTGATAGATTGTTCTGATGGTGCTTGTATGTAATTCAGTAACATGAATTAAGTCTACACGCTCTGGGTTATATGCACCAAAATGCACCAAAATCTTTACATTAAAAAAAAAACAATCTATTGTTTAACCACTTCGATAGACTTTTATATTAGTACATGTATGTTATAAGTAGGCAGGCGAAGGCAGGGTATCCAAAACTCAGTTTTGAGGTCTGCACCAAATCATTCCAGTTTCGTAGTTGTGAAAATTGTAAAAGCAAACACTCTCGATAAAAGGCGTTTTACTCCTTATGAGTAAATAAGTAAACAGCTTATAGAAACTTTGCTTTTATTTACACACGCGGAATCTACAGTTATCGTACGTATCCGGATGTTGGGCTAATTTCCGATATGGTGACTCACTTGAATCATTCGGATCATATGAAAGACAGCTAGTAAATCACTAGACCAAACATCTTGAAAATCGACAAGTCAGATTAGATAAGAGTTATTATTGTTTTATCGAAGAATAGTTACTTGTTAACTTCCTTTGAATAAAACAAAGTTTATTCGACACGAATATCGAACAATTTGAGCACGATTTATTAGGGTTAATTTAGGGAAATTAGGAGGCACTACTGTACAGGTGTAGTTTTGGAGAACGTTAGCACAGATTTTAATTTTGAAAGGTCAACGTCTACAGGTTTTTGAGCCGGTACGGTAGACTCCACAATTCCGTTATGGGCACACACACACAATGGGCGGATTCAGTAGGAAATTTGCAGAAAGTCTGGAAATGACAGTTAATAACCTCGCCGCTCTGCTAATCAGTGATAATTTATTTTCACGCTCAGACTTGATTTTACACCGTGAACATCAAATCAATTTTTCAGAAATTCACCGAACACCTCGTGCATGAGTAAAATATGAAAAATTTAATTAAAAGCATTGCAAATAAAAAGTTATACTTATTTGTCATCCATTATTTACTTTACGACGAGGTTATTAACTCGTTCGTGGATTTAATGATGCATACAAAAAAAATTGCACAATCGAACTGAGCGAAGGAATTTTCTATAAACAAACAGGTAGAGTGAGATAACCTTTGATATAGTTTGAAAAATTTACCGCCTAGTTCGCAGCGCTATCTCTTAACAAACTACAGAAGCGATAGCAAACACTTACGATGTCCACTGCAAATTGTTACCGTGTTGGACATTTGTGTCGAAAGATGGGGCAAACGGTATGATTTGATATTAGAAGAAATTTATTAACAGGCAAATTTATAATCCCCCTTTGAGGATTCCTCAAACCTCAAGGCGTACTTACTGTGCCACATGTATTTTACAGTCAACTAAGTGCACCTTAAGGATGAGATGAGGCCTAGGTCGATTTCGTCTTACCTTAAGTATCCCTCAGAAAATATTAAAAGTTAAGTTCGTCTTGAAGGCGTAGATTCAAAATGAATGACGATTATTATGAGTATGTCAGTCGAATTATTAATAATATGAATCGATCACCTAAACGATATTTGAGAGACGGGCAAAATCCGTTAGATTTATATAGTGAACGTGAGTTTCTAAGGAGGTATCACTTTTCTAAAAATACAACTGTATATATTATTTTGCAACTGATTAATGATGCTCTACATAAACCCAAGAATAGAAGTTGGCCAGTGATTCTACTGATCCAATTATTAATCAACTGACGAATCTATGGTATAGGAATATTTCCAGGCAAATTGCATTTTTATATATGTATTTATATCTAGAAAAATATTGATTGCTTATGCTTTATTCAGGTTTTTAAACTTTATTTATCTATTCTACTATTTCATATTTATTTTCGACTGTTGTTGGTGATCTTATGGAAATTTCATTAGCAGAAAAAATGAGGAATGTCGTAAAATTCTCATAAGACCCTTTCCATAATCAAGTTTTTATGAATGAATTTAATCAAATTGCCAACTTTACTGGTGTAACATCTTCTATAGACGGTACCCACATCCCAATAAAAAATCCTGGGGGTGCTGTAGGTGAAATATATAGAAATAGAAAGAGAATTTTCTTCATTAATTTACAAATACTTATATTATCTCAATAAAGACTGATAAAATTGTTTAAAAAGTGTTATTTACAGATGGTATATGGCCCAAGAATGCAAATATTAGATATTGCCGCTAGGTATCCAGGGTCCACTGATGATAACACAATATTTCAGAGAAGTGGGGTTCGTGTCAAATATGAAAATAGTGAAGTTTTGCGAATTTCAACCCCTTGCGGGGGGTTGCTCCGATTGAAACCGACAAATTTGGAATCCTGAGGGTCGAAAACATATTTTCGCCCAGGTTTGATCGGCAGAGGAAAAAATCGAGGCTCGAGTCTCCATTCAGTGGCCTATTAAATGTTCGTGTAATACAAAAAGAAATGGAGCGATGATATTATTTTCTGAACGAAATTTTGAAAATCAATTTTGGTGAGAAATTTATTACGGCTTGTGGTATGGAAGAGAAGACGAAAGGAAGAGAATATAAATTGAATTTATTATTTGTTCATCATTTATTGGACGTTGCTATAATTGATCACTGGTTTTATGTATGTATTCTTTTATTTTTATTTTTTAAAAACCAACTCAGAGAACCTGAATATTAGAAAAAAATTTGAAACGTTTATAATCTAAAATGTCAGTAGGTATCCTCAAATAGAAGGGTTCCCATCGTCCCAAAAAAATTCACATTTACAGCAAAATATTCAGCATTTAAACGTTATTAATATGCCAAGTTTTAAAATTGTTCAACGTGTTTTTTACAAGATATACGTTTGAAACAAAATCAAGTAAGGATATTATCTTCAAAGAGCGCCCTTAAGAGACCTCCCATTGAAATGATTTTGAATAAACCCGGACAAAATCACCATCCGCGTTTGCGTTACTTGGTCAGTGGATATTCCAAACACCTTATATATATGACCAAAAAAATCTTGTACCACCTTGTCAAACGCCTTTTTTAAGAGTGAAATAGAACAGTTTAAATATTATTAACAAATTAAACTCATATAAAAATTCTCCCACAACTCCCGTTTGCATCAAAAGACAAATCTTCTGTATCTCCGTTAGGTAACTATTTTTCTTATTGGGAAATTTTCAATTATTAGTCGCGGTTTTGGAAGCGTTTGGGCATCCTGGTCGGATTTCGTACTACCTTAGTTGCAATTGCAAGGTTTTGTAATTTTTTTTAAAGAAATCAACCGGCCGGTTACGACACCGGTGATGGTGTAAAAAGAACAATTAGAGACGAAACGAGCGTTGAAATCGAACCGATGGAAATCGCCGTTGGGTAATGGCTAAATCGGATCGATCCTCGTGTGAAAAATTAATACCTCTTTAATAGAATAAACTCGCTCTCACGTTCGTTTAGCTACTTATTCTTTGTTGCTTATGCGATATCGTAATATTTATTTACCTGTCGCATCGTTTCAAAACAAGTGTACATTCTTCCTATAAACATGTCGAATGTATCGAATGTCGGATCAAATGAAAAATTAGTACGCATCATATCGGTTTCGAGGTTAAAAGAGAGCGGACTTTTATGTTATATATCAGGAAAATGCATTAATAAACTTTATAAATAAATGTAATTAATTGCTAGTTAAAGTTACGTGATGGCGTGAAATCGGGTCTCTCTAATAACTCTCGGGATGTATCTACCGAATTTCCATAACGCGAGGAACAACTATAAAAAGCGCAGTTTATGGAAGCCCATGTGGAAAGTCTCCACTGACGTGGTAATAGGGTTTTTATTGTTTCCTAAAGTCAGGAACTATAAGTTTGTGGATATATAAATTTTCATAACAAAACAGGCGATTTCCGCACCGTGCGTCTCGAGATGATGGAACTTTGAAAGGCACAGAGGACGACGAAAAATGCCATAATTTTATCGGATGCAGAAACTGATGGTGTTAATTACTTCAATTCAACTCCGCTTTTAGGATTAGCTACCAATTACCTTTTTTGGCGGCGCCAATGTGCCGCCAACTTACTCTTCGTCTTCGAAGTGAGTTATAGTGTTTAACCTCTGACCTAGGTTAGTTACGTGCTTTCTCCGAATGGAAAAACATAATGGTTCAGCTTACGCAACACCCGTAACATCGATAAGGTAATTATCGAAACGTACATTTATGTAAGAGGCGCATCTATACCAATACGGTGGACATTTCCGAAAAGTTATGAAATTATTTTCTTTACGAGCTATTGTTCTGTGGGTATATAGAAAATAGAAAGCGGCTAAAGGATGAGAGAAAAACGCGGAAGGAATTTCGGAAATAAAACTGGGTCAGATTGGATTAGGCTTCAGAAGCTTGAAAATATAGGACAGGCTTATCGTCTGCGCAAAAAACTTTGATTCATATATCTTACACATACAGAACGTGGACACAGTACAGCAAAGTTCGAATAATCAGGGTAAGCACCTACTTCAATTCTCATTGATTCTAAAGAGAAATGGCACAGCCCCAGCCTATCAATAACATTCATAACATTCGGCTGCATAATATTGTAACGAACGAACGCCTCGTATAGCATAGTTTCCATGTTGTTTTGTTGTTGTTTATGTGAAAAACAGTTAATGTTAATAGTAGAATAAAACGTTTGTATGTCACTCCGTGAGAAATCGTTACAATTTGGGGGCCATCCGTCGATTTGGTGTTTTTTGGTAACATGAGCGGCAATTGGCGTCACTCGAGACACCACAAAACCCGCAATTAAGTACAGCCACATGCATACATACCACTATAACACCTAAGTTAGATTTAGGATAACACTCGAATGAATTGACTGCGTGCTGCTGGAGCGTGTAGTCGGTTTGAGTACTACACTCACATTCATACAACACATTATAGGAGACGGGCGTTGTTCATCTTAATACAAGGACTGGTGATGGTTGACTACAGGGTTGTGCATCTGGAGCCATGAAGCAGTTGCTGATGAAACAATAACTGCAAGAGCAGCGGAGGTTTTCAAGAGACAGTCTTTTCAAGAGTCTCTCTTCTACCTGCAGCATTAGTTGGGATTGATCAAACTGGAGTCTTTGTTGGTCAGAAGGAGGATTGGTCTGTCTTTTTATCGATTTACTGCTGATGAATTTTGCACATTATTTGCAATCCAATCCGCTCAATGGAGTTGATCACACACATACACAAGCACACATGCACTCTTGTTCACATTGGTGTTCCAATCCAATTTCAAAGGTCAGGAAACTTTAAATCTCGTTCTCCTAAGAAAATTATCTTGTTTATCGTGACACCAGTTTTCATATTCAGAAATCTGATACGCATAAAAATTCGCTTCTCTGAATACGAGCAATTCCTGAAACAGCAGAAATAGCAAGACAAGATTTTAAAATTCAATTACCATTTACAAGGTAACGTTAGAAATGGAAAATGTTGCTTGGTCTCTCCAGAAATTTCCGAAAATACTTTGAACATTTAATCTTCTCTTGTCTTTATTTCCTAGTTAAAGGAAACTTGTATTAAGTTTTGTCTATCTATAGATTTTTCCGAATGGTGGGATTAGCAGGAAACGACGATATTTAATATTTTCACCGTCAACAAAGCATGACCAGAACTTGGAAAATATTTTGTCGTGTGTCGATAAATCCTTGAAGAATTGAATTCCATCCCGTTTTGATTGCAGTTTTCAATTCGTGGAAACTTATTAACTTCAAATCTCGTTGTCTTATACAGTCACAGGAAAATCCGGCCATAGAAATTGATACGATTTAAACATTCCATCACGACATGACAAGAAGAATTGAGATGGTATGGTCTCGTTATTTGTTGAAAAATATCAAGGTCCAATTTTGATTTCAGTTTTCAAATTCAGGGAGTTCAGGCAGAAAATATAAATAGTTCCAGAAATAGCAGAAGTAGTACGAATTTACAAGATTTCAAATTTACATCATCGTCAAGGCTAGAAATGAAAGATGCCTCTGAAAAATCTCCAAAGATACCTTGCTAGTCTTGATTTCAGTATCCAAATTCAGGAAAATTTAACTCTGAAGTTTCGTTTTCATAAATAGTTTTACAAAATGAGTCGTTTTACTACTTGCAGTAGTAGCAGGAATTAGCGAGATTAAAAATTTCCTTCATCGACAAGGCAGGATCAGAATTAGGATGCAAAGAAAAGTCCCTGAAAAATTAAATCTTGTCCTATTCTGATTCTAACTGTTGTTGTTAGAGATTGAAGAATTAATAATTATTCATGGAAATGGCATGGTGGCATGATCCATTCATTAATACGTAAGAATCCCAAGAAGGAGCGGTGTGTTTAAAATATCTCTATATAACTTAATCTATGATTGATCTATGATTGATCTATGATCACGGAAAAAGTAAAAGCCGCTCTTACTTTCATTCTCATTATTTTACAAGTCAGAATGTGCATTTTCTCATGTAGAGGGATGGATATTTGAGAGCGAAAGCGTTAGCAACTATGAGATCTATTTTTTTATGGTTAGAATATATTCTACTAGGTACCTCAATCTGTACTTAAAAAGTGCAGTATATTAATAATCCATTTCAGTTTTTACAATATTTATTTAACAAATACAAAATTTTATTATTCAAACAAAAGTATAATTCTAGTAATAGCAGTAAGGGAACAATTGAATAACGACACCTTAAAAGTAAATTTTCCTGGAATTTCAATAACAAAGAACTCATCTTAATACATATAAACGATGTTGAAAATTCTCGCTTATAAGGAATAAAATTTTTAATTGCTAATAGTAGCACTCGATGCATAATTGACCCCGAATTAACTAACAAGTTTTACAAACATCAAATTTTTAACGAAAATTTTAACAATAAAATGGCTCTATTACCTATCATCGAAAATCGAAAACCAATTTTTGAAATATTTAAAATAATCGGATATCAAAAATTGTGTATACCTTAACAATTTTTTAACAATATGTAACGTAACTTTTACATACAAAATATTTATTATTAGATTAACTTAGAAAGTCTCGTCAGTGTAATAAAATTAAATTTATTCTAGTCTACTTTTTTTATTCGACAGGTATATAAATATATTCTAATTTCAAATCAAAATCAAAATTTTCTAATGATTCGTCATTAATCCCCTGTACATTATGTCTGTAAATTTGAACAACACATCCGAGTTTTCTTTTAAATTCTCGTAAAAATGCGCGCTTTCCGAATATGAAAAAATATTTTATTTTCGAGCAATAGGGAAAAAGTTATTCTTAATGTTTATAATTAAAAATATTAATATTTCTGTACAATAATTCTGCAATAGAAAAACCGATTTTTTTTAAACTTTTTTATCCATGTTGATAGTTTAGTTCTCCTTCTCTGTAATGATATTTGTAGAATTGCTGTATTTTTATTATTTTCTGTTTTATGTTATTGCAAAGAAATGGTCTCAGGGATAAACAAATGGAATAAAATGTAAACTATTTGATGGATCGATCGGAAATTTGGAAGGTTCGTATAGTATCACAAGATTAACATTTTCGCGTTTTTAGCATAGTCGTAAATCAGTTTTTTTTTTTAATAATTTATTGTTATTTTTATTTTTTCCATATTTTGCAAATTTTTAAGCAACCAATTAATTTATTAATACTCATAAAATGCTTAATGCTTAATGCTTGTTTCATGTTTTAAATGGTGATTACTTTAAAATTTTTATTGGATATAAACTTTGGCAATGATAGATGAAAATAGCAAAAATTTGGATTTTTTGCACTTAATTGTTAATAAACAAAAACATTACCGAATCTCGTGTAGGAAAGTGGTATAATCTCTTCTTATAGGCCAATATTACATAAAACACTTTATAGGTACTTGGATATTTCACAGTCCTGTTAAATTTTTATTTCCCTGGAGTTATATGCATACATACTTTATATATATACATATATATTTTTTAGACTGTTTCAAGTCCAGTAGTTAACTACTTTACACAAAGAATTATTCGTTTATATTTTTCCCATGGGTTCCTTTCCTCACTTTAAAATTGCTTGAAATTTTAACATTAAATATAAAATGGATTTTCATATTACACTGAACATATGACACTAAATAGTCATTTATTTGTAATTATGTCAAGTTATCAGTTTTAGTGCAACTTATTCTTTTCCAAAGATATTTAATTATCTAGAAAAACAAGGTAACCTTGGGTAAGAAGGGGGAATTCAATTAGAATGAAGTGGTGTATAATTTTTCCCAAAAAGAGTTACATCAATTTTATATTTAAGAAACACATTGTTTAGTACTTGGCAGCTTTCCTGCTACCCTTGCCGCTCCGGAAACTAGGAAGACGAGATGAGGAGTTTCCAAGTATTCTGAACTTATGTAATCCTTCGCATAAACTAGCACATCTCGCTCTTTTTCCTCCTCTTAGGAATGCACGCACGATGCGCCCAACGTGATTGATGAGTCGGAGCGGGAAAGGTGGACGAACTCTTCGAATGGGGGAACACAGTACTGGGCAGGAGTTACTTAGCGCAGGTTACTCTGTCGCTTCATGCCGTCGTACTCCTGCTGCTCGGCTTTTGCCAATGCACACACACGCACACACAAACTACACATATACACGCCAGCTGTTGGGCAGAATAGTAGAAAGTGTTCTTCAGTCGCAAGAGGTCGGTCCTGTAAAACGCGTGCACGGACATGAGGTGGGCGTTAGTGATCGTATTCTTTATCTATTGTCATGGATTATCAATAGAACGGATCAGTAAGTGAAAACAATATAATACCGATAAATAAAAAACCACTTCAAAAATTCTTGTAGAACTAACAAAAAATATCTGTTATGTAGCTCATCCATTTACATGAATTATTTACATTCGATATATTTTTCTCTTCCTTCAGAAGCAGATGGAAACTCAAATATTACTGCTAAAAATTAGGCGTTTTAACCCTTACCAAAGTCGAGTAAATTTGACTTTATAACCATTTTTCAAATTTGCTGTATTTGATGTTTACAACCCAAGTTTCAAATTTGCTGTAAGTTACCAACAATTGTACTGAGAAAATATTTTGTACTTTTGAGTTCTTGTGCATTTGGGTCCTCGTATGTTGTCTTCTTAGATTAACATTTAATACTTATATATTTAATGTCACTTATAATGGCTATATTTGTTCTTGTAATTTATTCGTCAAATGCATTTAAATGTAAAAGCCCAACTTTCCGACGTGAATAAACGTGGGATTTTTTTTTAATGTAACAAAGAAACTCGCTCACGTTTTCTCTAACGCTGATTATTTTATCTTTTGTGAATTTATTAAAATACATATATTACGACGCTATCCTCATTAAAATTTTCTCACATTGTTTGCCAAAACAATCGCCAAAACAAAATCTTGAATCATCGCGTGAATCTTCTCCAACGTAAGTTTACCTTATATGCTAAATAAAATAAATTGTTCTTTTAGGTTGTAATGTAAATTTTAATTAGTAGGTAGTTTTATTCTGAGATCACGTAGGAGGACGACTATATTACCTCCAATAAAAAGGTTTATTGTTGCCTGAGATATTACAACACAAGGATAACCTTTCCTATAAGAATCTTACGGTTCATTGCGTGAAAAAATTTTGAAACACCGCCAATTGCATTAAAATTTAAATGATCAAAACGCTGTGTTTTCCCAAGATTTATTGGATCCTTATTGTATCATTCTACTTTTGATCGTTTTATTGATTTCTTTGATAGACAAACACCTGGTAACTTAACGAGGGAACTGTCGTGACTCCGATAGTTTTCGTAAGATAATTAAAACTCGTCATGCGCAATAATCGCAATTTCACAGCATGCCGACCCAAAAACTTAGCGATTCGTCACACAAATACCGTTTTCGCCATTGTCTCGTATCGATGAGGAACTGCCCCAAGAGTGCAGCCCAAGGTCATTTCCTGTACTTAATCCAGATCCGGCATATATGCTCAATGTAATCGAAAATTAGGTGGGGCTATTTTAATCTCTGATGTTTATGTTCTCGGTAACTTCCATGTTTGGATCTCTGATCTGCTTTCTAAATCCTATCGCAAAATTCATCAGGTCACATCCTTATTAGTTAGAAACGAACAAAAGCAGTTTTGCAGTTATAACTTGAATTATTGCCATAACAAATGTAGGTATCCTTCGGAATGATTTTAGACACCACCGACAGAAAAACGAAATTGTTCTATTGATTTAAGGCGACAATGATTCAGTGGCGTAGCGGTTAGAATGCTGGGGTCATGAGTAACTGAAACATGGTGTTTTGGGCATTTCTTCAAAGTTTATTCGATTTCCTAAAAAGAATTATTAAAATAATTTAACTTCTCGAGGTTGTCGATAAAATTTGATAAAACAATCATATGGATCCTTAAGATTTCCTGAGCTAAAGCTTAGGCAGCCCGAGGAAACTAGTTTGAACCAGATCTCATCCATCTATAAAAAAGTTGTAGGAACATTTCATTCCAATCTTCAGATTCTGGTACAGAAGTTTAAGTTTGAACCGAACAAGATATATAAAATGGACGAGACCGGCGCCACAACCGTACAAGCTAAATATCCAAAGGAGCAAAAGTTGTGGGTTCTGCTATCACTGTTGAAAGGGGAAGGACTGCAACGGGTGCCTTTTCTACTAGTGCGGCAGGGAATTACATTCTGCTTATTTATCCCCGGAAAGGAATGGCAGCAACTCTTCAACAATACAGATCAATTTTAGTTCCAGATAATCACTCAAGTCATTTTTCGATTCCGGCTTAAAACTTCTATATCCATAGATTCATATGGTGTCCCTTCCACTGCACACCTCAGACCATCGTCAAAACATTTTTAAGTCCCAAACACATTCACTGAATGAAATTTTGAATGAAATTTTTATGAACACCTTATGAAGTTCTTAACCATTGATCACTGAAACTTTAACAAATCGCCTTGAAAGCTCCAAATTGAACACAATCGGCCTGTGAGAATGAAATTACTGAAATTTTTTACATCAACATTTATACCTTAGTTTTAATATGCTAATATTAAAATGTTTATGAAACACATTGAGTTGTTGATAAAGTGATCATTTCAACGAAATGTCACTTTCTGAAAAACCGATATGAGAACTTCACAAAGTAGTTGAGTATAACATATAACAGTATTTGACTAAGTCATTAGGTGAAGTTGCAACGAAATTTAATCTTCAGAAAATTTCTTGCGAAGTTAAATTTAGTTCTGTTGAGGTGTTTTGGACATATTTTCCATTCAGTTACCAAAATTATCGAACTAAGACTTTTTTAGTAGTATTTTAAGAAATATTGTCATAAGTTTTATTAAAACTATTTTAGATCGTTTAGTTGGATTCGTGAAATCCAGTTAAGAACTTTTAGTAATTCTTTGTGAACTCTCTGTAACGTTACGACGCTGCTTCTAATTGCTGTGTGTTTTAAAATCCTTCACCTGTCGCCTGGCATGTAGGTTCTCCTCAACGTGACCATGCTAATGAAGCAATAAATGAATCAACGCAAAAGACGAATAAATAGTAAGCCTAATTACGCCTAAACGGAAAAGTTAATTAAGCGCAGAGTATTTTTAATCTTCCTGAACGGTTCGCTCCTACGAATCAAATCCGAAATGAGTGGCTTCAAGGGCCAAAATTTAATTTTCTTGTATATGATTACCTAATTTTGTTCTTACGTCAATTAAACGCTCCGTTAGTTTCGTCGAAATCGGGATAAACAAACCGCGCGATATTTTTGCGACATATGTTATTTAATATGAAGTAAGTAGTGGGAAGTAATACATTTGTTGAGACGGTTCATTTGCGGCTGGGCAGTGAAAAAATATACATAATCGGGAAATAGAGCGATACGAGCGACTCCATTTACATAATGATCTATTTTATATAAAAAAATACTGCGGCGCTAGCTTTACATACTAACAAAAGACGTCAAAAAATAATGAGTTTGAAAGCGTAATCGGGTTAAGTGTAATTTTCCAAAATTGGAGGAAGGATGTTGCAACTGTTGGACCGTTCGAAACTTCTTTTTTCGGTTTACCTGATGGATATGACAAGGAGCACCAGTGAACAGTGGCGCAGTTGGCGGGTTTAATTCGCGTTAATTCAATTTGATTTAAAACTTTACAAAAGCCTCTTAGAACTAACTATAAGTACTCGAAACTACAACTGCACATCTCACCACATCAGCTGTTCATTCATTCAGCGTTCCTTTGGCTCACTCTTTTCCTCATGCTCCTAGCATCGATTGCATTAAAAAGTACATCAATTTATTCGACCGTATTGTGAAAACAGACACTTTTACTTTTCACTGCCCGATAAGATAATTATCGTACAGCATCTTGCCACATGTCTCTCAGTTGAGAGTGAAATTCCTCTCGAATCACTTCCTCATTAGAAGCTTAGATTTTCGTCTTAATTGTAATGATAGGACTTCTGTTGCATAACGGATTAATAACAGTGTCACAAAATGGACCGAGAGAACAAAAAGAAATTTCAAGAGAAAGTCAGTCCAAAGTTTTTGTTTTAATAGTTTTGACTCGCCAAAACATTGAATGATTAATGAACTGCGTACTACTTACTACTAAATCGTTTTTGTTTCGATTTTAAGATATTTTCTGATATTACTTTTGCGTAATTCGTGTGGTTCTGATCGTTACATCACGACAATACAGTGTGATCTCCACAACGCCTTAATCGAAACAAAAAAAATCTAGAATTTATTTTAAGGGAAAGTGACGAAGATGAATTGTGGATTAAGAAAGAATCGATTTACATGTATGCCTGCGTTGATTTTCCTGTGACTTGTATCACTTGGAGATGCGATGTTCGTGCGGAGTACATAAGGGAAAGTGTGCGTGTAAAGAGATGCCGAAAGTAAAATATGACAACAAAATCTCTTCGATAGAATTTGCAAAACTCGTATCCTCGGGAGAAACTCGGAGACAAAATATTTGCTGCTATAACGTCAAGTCATGTTACCTGATTTATTCGAAAGTTGGAAGTTACGTTTTCCCAATCAAAATTTAAATTTTTTGTATTAAAAATAATGCGAGAGTGCAAATATAGAGTGCCTACTTAAGGTTCATGAACCTGTATGGGCTTGCCTTATACCTCAGTTCAGAGGAAAAAAAGCATTTTTTAACATAAAATTTAACGATGCGATTACATAAGATTTAACGATAATATATAGATGCTAAAAATTTAAATTGCAACTCGCTAGAACCTTTTGCAAATTTTATGAACAACAATTATTGTAACAATGTCCTTTTTTGGTTTTCTGCCTATTGTTTAAAAGATAATGAGCGAATCGTTTTACATCCAATAGAAAATTTCTATAGAATCGAAAAAGCTTTGCATGAGCTCTTATTATACAAGGTTGAAATAGTACTATTTAGGCTGATTTCAGATATAACTATCTATAATTGTAGGTCCTTTTGCTGCAACTACGGTTTTAGAAACGTCATCGTTATTACCATTACATTCATCGTTATACTCTATGTCACTTTCAATAATATCATCGAAGTAATCAATTCCGCTTGGCTTTCAAAGCGATTTCGTGCGCTCAAACCCATGTTCAGAAGCATTTTTTTATTATTCATTTTTTTCGACAGACGAATAAGGTAGACGCTATGTACTTTGTGATCTCAACTTTCATAATCCATTGGAAAAATTAAAATCGGTATCTTCATTCGGTATCATAACGGGCTTTGCCGGTAACATATATACATGTCTCCAGTGACTCAATGCTACTTTCGTCCCCATGGCCGTAGCGCTGTCCGTAACAGTAGGCCAGCTCTATCCATTTTACCATGGCCCCTGGTCCAAACACCCTATATGATGATGATCGCGGTTGATTGAAGTAACCTTGCTCGCCTTTCTCGTAATCAGTACGTCCTACGTGAGAGCTCAGCTGTGAGCACACAATGTCTGGGGTCAAAATTTTTTTCAAGAATGAATTATGCGTAATCAAAAACAGATCTAGTATATCCTAATATCTGTTATATATTATATTAATTTGAAAGTTCCCTACGAGTTGTTATCACCAAATATTAAATTGCTTGTAAAAGAAAGTCACTCCCAAGTTTTTCATTAGTTGTAACACTATATTATTTTATTGTATGTAATCCTACTGTAAATCTGAACTTTCTCTGTTTCTTTTAAATAATTACCATTGTCAGTGGTGTTGTCATTGCTTTTTGTTTTGGCCTGTGACCCACCATCAATTTTTTTACGCGGTTTCCTATTAAACAAGGTTGCCCACCTCTGCTCTGAAGGTTTCTTTATAATTTGGGAAGGCTAGAAGAGCTTCAAAATTGAATATAGAAGATTTACACAAGTTTCACACAATTTCAGTTTAGTTTGAAACCTTAGAGAGAATCTAAAATAAACATTCTAGTCTTTTTTCGAAAATCTCCATTGACTGAAAACGCCCTAAATTCGAATCTAGAATGTTTATGCAAGTTTCGAATTGTTTGACTCGCTGATGACCACAGAAAAAACCTCAATCTTCCAAAATGGTCTTAGATAGGTTATAGAAGCTTTCCCGTTATAGTTTCAAACAATAAAAAATCTGCTAATAATAAAACTACTAATAATTTTAAATGTAAAATCCAGTCTATTGTCTCTCGCCTCTCTCTCTCTCACTCACTCTAGTGAAATAAAAAATTACATTACGTAATGCTTAGAAAAGAGTTAGTGCGTGAAACTTTTCCTTTTTCTGCCAAAAGATGTGTTAATTACGATTTTGTGTCTATGAAACTTTGTGAAATGTTTAATTACACCTAACGAATTTCACAAGTAATCATTAACCTTTGCATTCCTTTTGCAGAAGTCGCTAGAGACCACGAAGTTGCTCAAGAAACCCAAAACTACTTCTACCCCTCCTTCCCCGAGAATAACTTTCAACCCCTAGGGCACTCCAGGCCCTTCTTCTTCAATAGCCAACAGGAGGGAGCCTATAGCCAGAGATCGGAACCCTTCCAGCAGATCTTCGACTCGCCGCCTGAAAAGTAAGATCGTAACTTTTGTATTGTTATTAATTGTGTATTATTAAAGTGCAAGAGTGAGATGTAAAATTATTTATTGGCACGAGATAAAGTCAAGGACTGTTCCATGACGATCACGAGGTGTAAAAGTGTGACGATATGAATCAAAATTTAACGGTATCGATGAACTTTAATGCAAGACGATAAATCAGGTAATGAATAAACCGACTTGATCATAAATTAAATTTAGTTTATGAGGAATTAGTATCGTTGGGTTGTATGAGGTGCTAACTGAATAAAATTAAACTAAAAATACACCACTCTTGTGAAATAATACATAAGTTATGTAACTAGTGTATATGTAGACCGCCATAACACCAGGATGAGGTATACTAAACTTATCTAGTGTGATTTTAAGTTAGCAACATTATTACTCATTGGTCGGACTTCTGCGGATCGGCATACCCTGGAAATTTCGAAATTCGAAAATTCGTTTCTGGGTCGAAGAACAGCTTTTATAAAAAAAAAACGGCAGAAATAGATTTACACAGTTTTGGGTAGAAACCCTTTTTTCAAAAGTCGCATGCCTGTTACCGCAACTATTCGTATGTGTGAGCTGAAGCTTGTTCAAAGAATATCGAATCAACTAATTGGCCGCTCCTTCAAGTTTTAAAATGAAATCAAATTTATTTTTTTCACCCATAGAAAAGGAGTTTTGGACCTCTTAAAATTTATAGCTCCTAAAATGCAACTGGTACACCCATTGGTTACACCAATGAAAGAATTGAAGTTTTGACTGAAATTTGAAGTTTTTATAAAGATCATGTACATGTACACAGTACATGGTGTATAACATCTTCTTACATCAAAAAGAGCGCAATTCAAAATACTAATCGACCTGTTCGAGCATATTTCCAACAAAAAAACTGTCTTTGATTTACTGACTTTATTCCAAGTTAGAGACGCACTGTATGTTTCATTAAGATTCATAGACTTCTTCCGTTTATGTCTAGATCCCTTGATATATTGAGTCAAGCTTTACATACAGATCAATGCAGTGATGTTAGAAAACATCTTCCAAAAGATAACGAGTTCAATTTCGATGAGGCGTGAGTCTTCCCTTACAGTTACATTGATTCGTTTGAAAAATTGAATGAAAATTACCTTCCAAAGAAATCTTTTTCGATACAGGGAATCAATTTCTCAAGAAAAATATGACCCGGCTCAAGAAGTATGGCACACTTTTAACTGTTCGACTTTAGGAGAATATTCAGATATTTACCTAATATATATAGTTAGTTAGTGTTTAAGTAGTTAGTGCTCATTACTTGACTGAGTTGAGATGCCATGTTATGCTTTATCCAAATTGAACTTCTTACTGACATACTGTAGATATGATACTTTTTTCAAGAACGGTGTTTGAGGTGATGAAAAAAATTATGAAAAATTACACAACAATACGATAAAAGACTACAATCCGTGAATGGGAATTTTTCTTGCCGAGAGTCTAAAGGGGTGAAATCGTCTCTCGAACTTGTTCGTGCAACCGTAAACCTTGGTATTATTAACGAACACTTTCTAAGGTAAAGGAAGAAAAGCCAGGGTGCCCTTTGGCACACATGCCAAATATACTTAATGCAAAAATGCCTATATACTAGAGTACTAGTATATATAGTATAATAGAGTACTATTGGTGCACTATTTAAACATAGATTTTTAAAATCATTTCCGAACGTAATACATTTTTTCTAAAAATTAATGCATAGAAATATGAGCTAAAGCTTATTTAAAACTGTATTCATAAAAAACTTATTGCGAGAATTGAAAATATTACGCAAAACATAATTGAACCAACAACTGAAATCTGTTAGGAAAGTCTATGCATAAAGAAAGAGCCACAGTTGCAACATTGAAGTTTGTGCCACAATTTTCACATTTATTTTCTATCTTTAGCCCATTGTAAATGCCGATATCGAAGTTTGTTTCAGTTATTATGCTCTCCCTTTCTCTCTCTCTCCCTTTCTCTTTGTTTCTCTCCCTCTCTCTCTCTCTCTCTCTCTCTCTCTCTCTCTCTCTCTCTCTCTCTCTCCCCCCTCTCTCTCTCTTTCTTTCCCTCACTCTAAATACAATAATGAAGATAATCTTCGGAGTTCGAAAGATATAAGCGTATATTAATTGCAGTCATGTACCACTGACATATTTCGAAACAATTACAATCTACTAACAAGATTCTACTATAGATAGTAAAAACCACGTTCGTTTCGAACCAACTACATATCTCAGTGCATACCTACATATTTATTTCTACATTTTCATATAAAATGCTAAGAAAATTGTCTTAAAGAATATTGCAATATTCTCTAGGTGTGCATTAGTTCTACCAAATATTATCTCATAAGGTGTATTGCACGTGAAATATAGTCAAATAAAATAAAAACTATGAATTCTCAAGACTTATAATACATAAAATACATACACATATTACACGTAATACATAGCTTATTACTTCCGACCTAAGGACAGTAGTATGCATCTCTTAGTGTTACTATAAATTTAATATTTTGTGTATGTTATTAATAGTATAAGGTGCATCAGCCTTCTCTCATACATTTCTTATTTAGAACTAAATTTATTTGTTGACGAAATGTTATGAGCTTTGGTATGGAGTCATAAAAAATTTTTTTTGCTTATTGGCTCACCTTTTTCGTATTAAATAATCAACTCCATCAAAAATTAAATTTCTTTTTTTTTTTTTGTTTTAATAAAATGTGGTATATGATCCGATGACGAAATATATTTTTCCTATTAGTATGTCGCAAACTCCATTAAAATCGATTTGATTTCAAGCGAGATATCCTAGAACGCGTTTTTAAAAAGGTATAAAGCGCTCTTAAAAAACGCCCTAGCGAATTCACTAAAAATAACTGCCTAATATTTTCAAAATTCCTATTTCTAAATGAAGAGGGATGACCCAGCGACTTCAAAGATCAAATCCCGTTTTCTGTTAAAAAATACTTCCTTTGTGGTTATTCCCGAAAACTAGAGAAAAAGAAATTCCCTGGGAAAAGCATTTCCAAAGATTTCTCTACCCTGTCAAATTCTGCTATTTACTGTGGTGATGTCTGAACACTGAATTTTCTTTCACAAAACATACACGTTACGTTGTACATACACATGCGCTTTCTTCTCATTAGTCACTTCTAGAGAAAAACCTAAACACCTCGTCATTCCCTCATGTTTTGTAAGAGAATATATGAGAGGATTATATTTAATACTAAATAAGAGAAATGGCAATTTATCAAAACTAGAGAAATGAAAATCATTTCTCATCATTATTCTACTCCCTTATATTCGAGAATAACCCTACTGAGACAATACATCTGGAGGAATTTGTAGTAGTTAAAAAATTTGTAATATTTCGAAAACCATTGAAATAATTAAATTTAAATTTGACCACCGGACTCAATATCTTTAGCTTAATTTGTCTGTAAAAAATTCAAATTTGAAAGGAAGAAAGTATAGAAGAAAGTATAGTCCTGTACCTAAATGTATAATATGGATAATGGGAATTAATGGGATGTGTCTCAGCAACGTCCAGTTATTGAAGCGGAAAATCAGGTGAAACCTCTCGTTTGTTTGAAACTGAACCGATTTGTCTGAAAATTTGGTTAAAGTCTTATTTTACCCTCCATATCAAAAGTGGCATGATACCGATTCATGTTTTTTATTTTTTAGGGGTGAAAACTGCCCCTTTGTGGAAAAAATTGAAAAATCAAGGTTTAAGCATTTTATTGATAAAAATCTTGCTTGAAATGTACAGTTAATCATGTTTCGTGTCCTCGAATACTGATTATCATATATTTTAACTTTCCAACCCTCAAAAACAATCGCTATGCTTGAAATATTATTAAAAATAAACTTTTTAAGAGCTTTTTAAAAGCTGTGAGCGTTTTATACATACAATATTTTAAATAGAAATTCATTAATTACTAATCAAGTAATCATTAATTATACCCGAAAAATTAAAGTTTAAGCAATATTTTCTCGCGTGAAATATAATGAAGAAAAAAATTTAAAAATACTATATGTATGTATATACACACTTTCAAGCACTTTAAAAGAGACGTTTGGCTCCGAAAATAAGAAATTTTTATTTTGCATCGAAAAAGGGTAAATTGTTTTTTTACATTAACTCGGTAAATTTTTTAAATATTTTAATAAAAAAAGGAATTTTAAAGGTTTTTTGAAGAGCTTAAAGATTGTGTATAAACTCTTTGAAATTTTACGTATCTATCGTCTTTTTTAAAGTTATTTCGAAAAAAAGAAATTTTTTTAGACATTAAAAAAACGTTAAAATTAAAATTGACGTATTTCAAAAAGTATGCATTTTAAACCGGTCAAACCTTTTGAGCATATAAATAACACTAAAATGAATGATATTATAGAGGGAAAATGATGCATTTCAGTTCTGGTGGTCGTGGTGTTCATTTTACTGCTCAGTTTTTCTTAAAAAATTTAAGTTTCAACTTTTTTGCACCGTATCTCGCTTAGTTTGAATGCAATCGACTTTCAGCACAGCTCATTTTAAAGATCTTTTCAATCACTACAAAAAGTGTTCTCAGCATTATACCCGTAAAATCGATCATTTTTCAGTTATTTCAAGTTGAATGCACCGATTCGAACATTCACGAAAAAAAATCTCCTTTCACCTACCATATCTCGCTTTGTATTGTACTTAGAATATTTCTAAAAAACGAATCCTGTTGTTTTTTCATTAGCTACAATTATATTGCCTACACTTTTCCGTTAGATGCATTGTTTTTAAGTTATTCGCAAAAAATCGTCCGAAAAAGTGTCATTTTTCAATGAAAATGGCACGTTTTCAATCATGAATAACTCAAAAAGTATTGAGTTTTCGAAAACACTTTATAGAACATGTTTTGCTTAGAATTAGGTCCTCTATCGACTTCCGGGGTTATTTTGGCCAAAAAGTTTTCACCCCCGAGAAGAGGTGGCAATCACCCCCGGGGTGAAAAGATAAATCGGCGCTGTATCGATTATCCTACCTCCGAGTCCGATTTCCTACCTCTATGCAAAGTTTCAAATCAATCGGTTCAGTTTTGTTTGTCTTATCATAAAGTGGACTATAAAGGGCGTTTCTACAGGATTTAAAATAGAAAAGTAATTTTTTAAAATAATTATTTATAAAAATCAAAACAGTGGTTTTTTGAGTTTATTGCCAAAACTAATATAAGGGTTTATTTTTGTAAGTCTCATTTTATACTTCTCTGAGACCAATAAGTTACTCATTTAACCTTTTTGTACAATCAACACCCGAGTAAATAGATGAAAAATCTCAAAAATGGTTAATTTTGAACTTTCAGCAGTTATTAGTAAAATTCTGTCACCTTTATGGCTCATACGGAGACGTGGAGGTTTAAAATTGTTTACTCATTATGATAAAGCTTTGCCCTAGCTTCTACAATATCCCGGACATTGTAAAAATTCTCCATTGGTTGGTCAAGTTTAGTACAAGAATTGAGAAGCAATACACTAAAAAAAAATCGATTTACAATTGACCCTCAATCGGCTTTCACTATCAATATTCATTCAGGTTCGGCAGCTACAAGGACAACCCACGGACCACCTCGCAGCCTCCTCCGCCCGAGTCTCTCGACCTTCTCGGCTCCGGCAACTTCGGCGTCATTCCAGGCGGCACCTTTTACACCGACAACGACAAGTCTGCCTCCTCCTCGTCTTCGAGCTACGGCGACGTCGGCGTCGACCCGTACGACCTCCGTAACGGCCACGGGAGGCCGTCGTACCGCTTCAGCGCCTCCGGCCGCAAGCCCCACGAGCAGTTCGCCGACTTCAGGGACTTCGCCGACATCAATACGCCAGCCGAGAGACAATACTCCGAGTACGTCGTCGTCTACGTGAACAGGAACAGTACCGGTGCCGCCGCCGGCGTCAGCACCGGCGCCGCGCCTAACAACATCATCGAGAGCCTCGCCATGCTCGACCTCGAGGCGGCGACGACGACTGAGGCAGCGCCCGCGAAGAAGGCGTCCAAGTCCAAGAGAAAACTGGCGAAAGCGCTGCCGGAAAAGAAACATCTCGTGAAGAACAAGCTGAAGTTGAAAGCGAGTAAGGATCTGAACGAGCCTCTCTTGGCTTTGAGTTAGTTAAATCATTGGTTGGTTAGTGAAAATGAAAAATGGCAATGACTGATCGCTGTCAGTATTTGTATGTGTTTTTTAAGATTTTCTGAGACTAGACTGTCTTTGTCACGACAGATTTATTATTATAATTGGTACCTCATCTTCGTGTGTTCAGTTGAACTGGTTATCAAATCGCTCATTTATTTTGCCTTTACTACCACGAACATAAGGAATCCTTTCACACAAGTTGATGCTTATTTATTTCAATACCTGATTGTTTCTTGTTAATACTTAGGTGTGGCTTCATAGAGACGAGGCTATCACTAGCATTATTGAATAATCATCAGTTACCATATATGTTTAACCAAATTGTGTTATGCGAATTCTCAAAAAGATCTGTGGCGTGTTTGATAACCATTTCAAAGGACCTCACGGACCTCACCTTGGCTTCCACGTAAAACTCAATTCGTTGCCAAAGTATGGAAGCTCTGGTTGGTAGTATTTAAAAATTCTAAACGTTTGTTTTCGTTTTATATGTACATTTTAAATTAGGATTTTAAATGAAGTATACTTTTGTAAATGGAGGTTTCAGTTGAAACTTACATAAATGTTTGTTAGGTATTGTTAACATGTATTGTAATTTTAAAAATAAAATTTATTTAAATTTATACCATCCAAGTGTTACACTTACAAAGATGATAGTGAGGGACACCATTGTTGCGATCTTCTGTACTGAATGTATAAAGTAGAACGATGAAATCGTTATAAAATAGTACTGGTTAAATAAATTTGTTAATCAATCTTAGTTTCGTAATGATAAAATAACTAAATGAAGAGAAATATCCATTGATAATTTAATTTTTTTTATCCAAGGTGGGAAAATTTCAGAACTGAAATGATTCTGCGTACAGCGGCTTAGAGGACAAGTGATTACAACAAACTTAGATTCCAAACGGTAGAACAATTAAAGGGCACGAGTCACAAAAGGTTAGAGTGGTGTCCATCACATAATTTTCTTATATGAAGCACGCACTCTATATTTCAGATAAAAATTGTTGAAACACAACGTCGTAGTTCAAATTTAAACCTCAGTAGGAATATGGAAGCCATTTTGGAGAAATGTGAGAAAACCTGAAAATTCACAAGGCAAAAGGCCCTTCAGGACTTACAATATGTATGTATATGTAAATGAGTTATTTTCCAACGTAAGTCCCTGATAAAACTCTGTAAATCAAAACGGAAATGAATTTGATGTTATCATAAAATTCAAACAATTACAATTAATAGTTCTCTGAGGCATATTAAAATTATCAAACTGGTTTTGCCTATAAACTTCATAGAAAATTCGCACGATTGATTTAACACGAAAAAGATGACCTGTATCTTGTTGAAAAATTTCGCTATATCGGGTACATACACATACCGAATGATTTTTTAAGAAGAACCAACTCTCTATAACTCGGTTGTATGTTTAACTAAAATTTTGGATGTATAACTCCATTTCTACCCTCAAAAATTATGATAGGGAACATGACTTGAGCGGTATCTGATGTTGAAAGAATTTTAATTCTCCGTGCAACAGTTGGAGATGAATCACTAATTTGGAAATGAAATCAATTTTATGTAATTTCAAAACTAAATAAAATTTTCGTAAGTTTGGACCTTCCTATTTAGAGGATTTTCAAACATTTATAGACGGTAAATGTAACCGTTTCTAATTAAGAAGATTCTAATTTTTCTTTAAGGCTTCGAACATTAGTGTCTACCAAACTGATTTTATTATTTAGGTCTGGTATAAAGTCCTGGTCAGAGGAAAGATCCCCATGTAGTACAGAGTCCTCCTTAAGTATGAACCACTTAGCCAAGCACGGATTTTGTGACATGTCGCTGTTAAGGGAAGGAGGACCACAATAAAATTTCTATGCTCAAACAAGGAGAACACGACTAATAACCGGGTTGCGTTACCAGCCCTTCACCATGAGGAGGTGGACACCGGAGTGATGAAGAAAGAGCAACATTAGGACAAACATCGACTGGAAGGGATACAAAGAAGAACTGCGGAAGGCTAGCAGGACGGGAGCGCTGGACATCAAGTACCAAATCAAAAAAGAAGCGGAGAACATGACCCGAGATATCAACGAAGCCGTCAGATATAGTACTAGGACAACCCACGAACCTATCAGAAAAGTAGACAGGATAATACAGGATGAACTACGACCCGGACATCGAGAGGACCTTCAACAGGAAGAACAAGGAAAAATGAGGAAATGAGGAAAGATCTTGCGGAACACAGGGGCAACAAATGGAAAAATTATTGAAAGCACTTGACGCGGACACCAGAGCGCACTGGAAAATATGAGGAGGCTAAAAACCAACACATTTTCGTCGATTGGTAACGCAATTCGCAGTAATTTTGGTTTATGTTTCGGGGACGAGGATAAGACAGAAGTTTTCGCAGATAACATGGAGCGCCAATTCAGGATGAATAAAGACCCGGAGGACGACATCGACTTCGAAGAAGACATCGGCAGGAGAGCGGCCAAGATCAGAAAGAGTAAATGTGAACACCTAGAACCTACGATGGAGGAAATCATCAGGACCTTACTGTAGCGATGCACGGAGTGATATACCCCCTTCCTTTTCAGTTTTGTCCTCGACAGTCTGGGCATATATGATCTTCCTCGACAGCACCGTGTGAGCGAAGGCCCGTCTCCAGAATTTGCCATTCGAAGTCCCTCATTGGAGAGAGTCTATTGAAGAGTATGTGTAAGTTGAAGAGTAAAAAAAGGCTTTTTTGTAATAAAACCTATCCGGAACCAAATTACGCAGGATTATAAAGCACGATCCATATATGAAAACATGTATGGTTGTAACTCACACTTATTCCCAAATAACACAAGTAGATTCAGTGGACAGTCACAATGAACATCCTGAATATCCAATGGACGTCAGTTATAGTCCAAGGCATATAAGAACTGTGTGATTTAATTCATATGACTTTTAGTACCAAAATTATACTTTACTATGCATCTGATCACTGTTACATATTATTAGTAAAAGTATGCTTCTACACTGGTTTAACCACTATTTAAAAATACTCTCCTAATTCATGGGTACACTTATTAGAGCATCTAAATGTTATAGATACTTTTCCGGTACTCGGTAAATTTGAAAAAAAAATTGTTATAGCAATAAGTGAATACCATGTTAGTTAGTTATGATTAGGAATTAAGTAGACATAATTAAAATCTTATATTCATCCTAAGTACCTTTACAATAAACATCCTATCAGCGTATATTACACACATGCATAATAAAATATTGCATGGATACACTACTAAAATAAAAATATAAAACAAGTATCAGTTGCATATTTGTCCTAGGTAAGGATTAAATCTATATATAAACAGAGAAATACATGTAATACAACTATCAAACATATCACTTGGAAACATAGTTACATAAGAGTAATTACATTTTCAGAAAAAATAACTAAGTAATTAACTGAGTGACAATAAAGAAGTAAATTATATCCTTTTGAAAATAAGGAAACTTACAATGCATGCATGCATATATATATCTATATATATATATATATATATACTTTGGTCTCGAATAACCCTATATAAAATCAGATCATCAATTACATTCATTTTGATCATGGACGGTGTTCATAAGAAATTTTTTACAATAATCAAAACTATCAAATAGAAGGTTAAGTACATAAAATACGAGAGCTATAAATTAAGCAATTGATAAATAATATCTTCACATTAATAGCGTGTTAAGTGAGTTAAGACAGATTCTTGATTTCATGGTAATTTTTGAAAGACAGGATCTGTATGTAAGAACTTCAAGCAATCTACCTTAACAAAATCAGTTTCATTTGAATATTTAAAATATGTGTATAAATTCGTTCCAAAAATATCTTTCTTCATCTTAAGTACATAAAAAACAGTTCTGAATAAATTAACAACAAAACAGAAAACTTTTTAGATGAGCCTTTCTTCAGGTGGCGGCTTAAGTACATGATCCAGCTCGACCCTCGGGTTGCAAAACTCTTGAGCGCTAGGGCTGTAAGTCCCTCTCGTGGCCCGTTTACTCCTAGCCACATTCACTAACACCATCAAACCGATCGCTAAACCTAGAACAATAACTAACACCACCGGAATAACAATGTAAAGTATGTTGATCCCATCATCTCCCCTAGCAGCAACCACCTGAAAATTCAAACCAACATTAAATGACAAATTCAGATGATGAATATTATTAAAATCCATCTTTGAGCATTGGTTGGAAGATGAACTTTTTCTTACCTTTAGTTCCGTACAATTCTTCCCGATGTAACTCTCCTCACATAAGCATATGTAGTCTGGCTTATCCGTACACTTGGAATGGCATATGCCATGAATGCATGGGTGCTCGACTTCACAAGGGTCGTCCAAGTCGCACTGATAGCCACACTTCCCTTTGATCGTGTCGCATATGCATCGGTACGACCCTGGCATATTCTCGCATGAACCGGCTCGTCCACAATCGATCTTCATCAATTCGCACTCATCTATGTCTATCTCGCACATAAGACCCATATAACCTGAAAATAGAGGGTCAAATATCAAATAGAGTGAACCCTCTGTACTTTTGTTCTAACAAGTATAAAATCAAATTTTGGACCATTAGGCAAAATTCAAGTATATTAGTACATGATACATAGGCATATCTGTATCACCTACGTGTATGTCATACATTATGCTATGACAGCTTTATTAATATTATTCCACTGTTGTCATATATCCTATGTCTGTGTTAACAATAAATTGAACAACTTGAAACTAATTGTTCAAAAATACAACCACACGTTATAATAACTATAAGACAAACATCAATAAAGAAGATATTGAAAAGCTTAAATACACATGTTCAAAAAAGGTATTACAATCAACCTTAATGCGTGACTTTTGATTAAACCCTTTTTAGTTCTTAATTTACATTAACAAATATATTACACTACGCTTATAATTTATAAAGTAAATAATTTGTGTAATTCTCTTACCCCTATTCCAACATTTTTAACTTTTAATTTGAATAAAACTCAGGTTCGAAAATATGGGAAACGTAAGTGTATATTAATATGTGAGATATGAAAATTTTAATATGAGGCGATGTAATTGTTGCACTTACAACTAATAAAAAATATACACTATAGTTAGAACGTAACAAACTACGTTTGTTAGTACACTGTGCATGTTTTTACCTGTAGTAAATTATTCAACTGGTCTTAGACAAAAACGACATGCGTCATTTTAGATATTAACATAATATGGTATAATTTAAAACTTATAATTACAGGTAAAAATGTGTTACAAGACACCAATTCACAAATATTCACGACACAAACCATTAGTTCTAATGGTGCATGTGTGTTAAGTATGCTTACTAACGAGTGACGTTAGTCACTGCAATGAAAGCGCTGTTCGGAGTCACGTGATTTTGAGCGTTTTTAAATTAACTTTTATAGGAAAACTTTCGGCTATCTTTTTAAAAACATCCTCCTTAAATCGTGTTGTCTCCAAATCTATGCAAAAAAGAACAATCCTAGTTGTATGAAACTGCATGCATGTCCCTTATTGTAACTATAACTGTTGCAGGAACAATATATTTCCTGCTTGATCGAATAAACTTGCTACTTCAGCTCACCGAAAGTGAACTTTGCTTCATAATCAGTTATCCTATTTTGTATAACAAAAAAACTCACGTACCTGATCCTGTACAGTTACAATCATATCTGTCAATTCCATCAATGCAAATGCCGCCATTCTGGCAGGGACTCCCTCCATCTTCCAATCGACACTCGTCTATGTTGTTCTCGCAAAACTTTCCATCAAATCCATTTTGACATTCACAAAATGGTATCTCTCCTGTGGTGTTGCAATGACCTTGCTCACAATGCTTCCTGAGACAGAAAGGGGTGTCGCAAAGGGATCCCTCCATGCCTTCAGTGCAGAAACAGGTGAAATTATTCCCAGTGATCTCGTTCGGACCAGTTTTGCAAGTGGAACCCTCCCTGCAGGGACGGTTATCGCAGGTTATCAATAGAGGGGCTTCGCACTGCTTTCCGACAAAATCTTCTGGGCAGTCACATTTGAAAGTACCTAGAATTATACTCATTTAATTTAAAACGATGAATCTAACTGCACCTGCATGAAAAAATACATGGGTAGAACAGTTTAAATTTATCAAGTAAACTTCAGATTACATGCAAAATTTGTATCAGTAGGTGTAACTCCATTACTTGGACCAACTGTGCCAATAATTTGAGATAAATGATTATTATGTTTCACAAAAACAAGGATAATATAACTTATTACTTTGCAGGTTTAAGAAAGTGTATCCATATTATGGATATAAATCCTAGGTGGCAAACTGACTCTCCTCAAATACATATAAAGAAAAGTTCAAATGACATATTAATGTTACATTACAACATTACTTAGTACAAACTATTTGTAATTACCTATTAGGTCATTGCAAGTTCCACCGTGTTTACAGGGATTACTGTTACACTCGTCTATATCGAATTCGCAGAAATTTCCTTCGTACCCTATGGAGCATTCGCATTCATACTTCGCCACTAAATCTTTACAGGTGGCGTTATTTTGACATTGGTTATTTTCACACTCGTTGATATCTATCGAGCAATCGTCCGCGCTATAACCAGGAGGGCAGCGGCACTTGTATGTTTCTGTGCTGTTGATGCAGTAACCCTCATGAAAGCAATCAGTATTGTAACATAACACACATTCGTGTGTTGCACTCGTGGAGTTATCGAGTTCGAACAGTTCGTCAGCGTAGGTTTTGTTTGGAAAAATCTCGTTCAAATGGAAATACGGGAGTAGCAGACCGCCTATACGGATTTCTCCCAAGCAACCCTGAAAAATTATCACCAAATGTATAGTAATCATTTCTTCCATGTAAGGTGGGAAGAGGAGCCATTCAATAGAATCAAAAATATTACAATGTTTGTGTTTTAGGGAGAAAATTTCTAAACAAAATTTTAATTTGAACTTGCTACAACCAACAGGATTAGCAGCTGCGTAGCACTGCTTTCAATTGCTTTCAAGTTCAGCAATGGTTTGGTAACGAATCATACCCACAAGACTGGGGTTGGGAATTTCAGCAATCGGGCTTGGAACCAATATATCAACTTTTATTTAATTTGGCATTTTAATTTGACACATGTGGTTTTTAGTGGGACAATTTGGATTATTAAGTTCGTTAAAACGCACACGCACGCACGGACGCAATTGTCATGTCATTATTCATTAATAAATGTAACATTGATAATAACAGGTTTATGAATAGTCCTCTATTTATGTTATTACTAACTGCTGCTAATAACACATTCTACTCTCATGAGTTCTTTTACCGTCTATGATCTTATTTCTTGGCGCGTTAGCTTAACTAGTTGGTTAGAAAGTTAAAGGCTGGTTACCTTAAAGTTATCCGTCTTCTTCCCCTGATCGACCTTGTAAAGCAACACATCTTCCGAGGAATATTCCAGGGAGTTGCTAATAACCGTTTCTGCTGTGGTCGTATCGCTGACTGGTACATACCCCGTCATGTTTAAGTCTGTATTCTCAATAATAGTTTTGTAATCGAAAGTGCTGCCATCACTACCGGCGATATAAATATTCCCCTCTTTGATTATATCAGTGAATATAGTATCGCTAAATTCATCAGTTTCGATATCGGGAAAATCATCGAGGACCAACTCCTTAAACCCTCCCTTCAATGTTTGCCCCTTGAAGATGAAATAGAGTGACATCCATTGCCCTTCAAAGCGAGTCTTCCGGAATCTTTTTTGGACGAGTTTACTATTAAAATTCCACTCGACGACGACCTCGTTGTGATAGATGAACACCACAAAGTAGTCCTCTTTGTACTTAGCGAATAGGACTGTACCCCAAGACCTTGTACGATAATTTAGCTCCATGGTGTCGAATACGACGTTCTTCATTGCGGTGGGTGAAACCATTGCGAAACGATACTTCAATGGCTCTTGGATGCCATCATAGGTGCTGTTCGATATACACTCATAGCCATCCTCAAGATTTTTGCATTCTGACTTATCTGGACATCCTTTGATCTCGCAGAATTGTAGCTCAGCGCAGGTTTTGCCTTTCAAGCCTGGAGGGCAAATGCATCTGAAAATATGAAAAGGGTGGAGATACTTAAGAGAAACTTTATTCAGAAAAGATTGGAATCAAGAATTATGAATAATTGCAGGGAATTGTACGGACAAAGGACCAATACATGCTTCTACTCTTCATTAACTGAATGCACTGAGTATCATCCTCAAATGCAAAAATTATCATTAAGATTTCATCAATCTTCAAAGTATTTTACACCTTTATAATCTTTTTGCTCTTCCTCACTTGCTGTTAATTTGGTATCCTCATACAACTCTACTAATTGATTTACTTGGCATGAACATACCAAGCATACCAAGCATACCTTCAGCATGAAATTATTCATCTCTGCTTCAAAATTGGTTTAACAATTGATTTATTTAACCATGGCTGTAGTCTCGCAATAACATAATTTAATATTTTCCCTTTTTCAATTTATTATGAGCTTTTATGTGGCTTTAAACTATGTTATAAATATTACTCTATTCTATTCCTTCTCACTTCCTCTCATTCATTTCTATTCTATTCAACAATAATTTGTATATAACAGAATTATTCTGTGAGGGTGTTGAGGTTTGGTGGGTTCAAGTCCCTTATACTGAAATACTTAAACATGGTTCAATAGTTGATAGCTACAAGGTATATTATATGCCACATGTAACACAGATTCAGCCGGTATACTTATTTTTAAAATAAGAATTCTGACAGCTTATTCAAATAAATAAAATTGTTAAAACCTTATGTGTCTACTAAAATTTAGTAAACTTAAAATGGATATATCATTAAAGTACATACAAAACCATAAGTCTTGGTTCATATCGATGAATCATATGCAAAACCGATGCTCTTGGGATATTTTTCATCCGGGATATTTCGTGATTGGAACGTAAAGCATCATGCAAAAAAACAATTCTTGCTCCATTAAAATCGGATATTCATCGGATCACACTCTGGAATTTTACCAAGAAAAAATTATGAAAATCGCTTGGCCACAATGTGAGCAAAACTGATAGTTAATCTTAAAATATTCGCATTAAATCGGCAACTTCTCATCTCTACCTCGTTTTGGCTGGTTGTTGTCAGCTACAGAAACTAGCTTTTTATCTATGGCAATAAAAATACATGGTCATATTTCTTAATATACGAGGGATACAAGATTTTGATGTGTGCATATTGGGTAGTTATGAATTTGTTTTGATGTCTAATACATTATTTGACAAGTTTGTAATTACATAACAACTATGCGATTGCTAAAGATTAATAGAATTTCTTTATGTATTACTGTTATATAAAATGACAAATTATTATTTCGGGTATACAGTAAATGGGACATATAGAAGTAGTAAACTCTCTTTACAACTTCTCGCTGCACCACTTGCGAGTCAAAAGCTGTGGCTTACCTATAATCGTTCCAAGTGTTCTCACATGGTATCCCATGCTGGCACGGGTTCGTTCGACAAGAATTATCAGATTTCACACCCTGCAGGACCGTCGACTTATCGAACGTTACTTCTCCAAATCGTTTTGGTATGTATAAATCGGGTGCCTGAAGCGGATAAAACTCGACTACCATGGTGAAGCTGCCATTGCTGATCTGCACGTCCTGTATAATACCTTTGAAGTGGACATTGCTGGGTATTGCGGTAATCGCCGCCGGAGCACTCGGAGGGGTTATATCCACCTTAATGGTCTCGCTAGTTTGCCTTACCGAACGGGACTGCGGTTGACCTCCAAGGTACAATACTTGGGCATCTAAGTTACCGCCAGAGGATATGGTCTTGCGGAAGTATTCCGTGCTGTTTATTTTTACTTGAACTAAGGTGTTGTTGCGAATCACCTGGAATTAACAAAAGAAATGACTGTTCTGAATATCAGGCTATTTATAACCTATTTTGCCTACTACCATCTATTCTAGAATTAACCTAAGAATTAGAAATTAATTCTATTAATCACTAATACACTGTCACTTTCCACATCTGACACTCACTTCCTGAGGAGTAACACTGCGCTCTCAAAAATATGTATTCTAGTTCTCATCACTCGAAAAGAATAATGGACATTACTACTACAATATCTCCAAAATGTGCACCTTCATACACAACAGAATGCTCGACAACATCCACTAAAACCTACAACTAATTTCAACCTACCAAATGTACAACAGTGTGAGAAACAAAAACAAATGTCAAATAATGCAATGGTGCACCAAAGTAATGATGAAAACTACAATGGGACAAAGAAGCATGATGTCGGAAAGAATAATTCTCTACTGAACAACTCGATGAAATTAACCTTGTGATGAAAAACATTATCAATCAAATACTGTGATAAACTCAGACAAACCTAAACTTCGTGAATGCAAATCGTAAACATGACTTCTACATTATTTCTGTATCTGAGTTATACAGGTTTTTACAGGAAGGCTTTCGAAATATCAGTATAAATGACGTCACCTTGCGAACCTTCCTCAATAGCATCAAAGACTTCCTTCGTGATACAAATTAGATTTGTGGATATTCACCCTCCTTAGAAAAAAAATTTGTTGACCATAGGTGACTTAACTTCTCACCCCCTTCTTCCCCCTTCCCCCTTCTTGTAAACGGGTACGATTTTTGATTCTTTCCGCAGTGTAGGAAAGGTGTTAGTTGTAAGACATAAATTGAATAATGCACCAAGGGAGTACACGAAGGCTACAGCGCAATCACGCAATACGACATTGTCAGGTCCGCTAATAAATTTAGGCATTAGTTTAGGTAGCCAGTCTTACCTTGCTCTTCAGTCATCTGATTTATTACCAGAGAAAAATTATTATTAAATGAATCTGGAAAAGTGATATCTTTGGGAGGTGCGTAAGACTGCTGAAAGAGTCGGGCAAAGGCATTAGAAGTATCTTGCGGCTCAAATAGGATTTGTTGGTTATAGTTGAAGCTTGACGGTGAAGCTGTATTCCTTCCCTTAAAGTTCATGTAATTTAATAATGTAGAGGAATTTGAAGTAATATTTTTCTATATCTAACGAACACGATCGCCATGGAGTTTTACAATGTTAGACTTGATATCTCACCTCAATCTTTTGAATTCAACTAGATCTCTTTCATTACTATATTTTTTAAACCTTTTTCCAATATCTATGCTCTTTACGAATACCTCTGATTAGAGCTGAATTACACCAAGGTGAATAACTACGAGCAGATCTGATCTTTTTTGGGACATTCTGTTCTACCACTTACCACAACATTTAAGTTACCGTTACCAAAACTATATAGGGCTACAACAATAACAAAAGTATAGCTTAAAATCATCTGCAAAAGAATATGAGAGACAGTTTGGTGCAAGGGTGCACCAATTCAAAGATACTTAGATTATAATCAAGATCTATATCAAAGCAGTATGAATGTGCATACCTCCTTCTAGTAACCTTACCTCTATTAGATGGTTGTACCCGTTATCCAGCTTAACCCCACCCACCGTGTACGCCTCCTGTGACCCACTGAAGTGTATCCTCACTAGCAGCTCTCCACCCTCCAATTCGGCAGATATGTAATTCTCGTCCGCATCGTTCGTAACAACTCCAGAACCCAAATAGAAAATCTGACCTCTTGACTGTCTCGTCCGTATAAACATGCTGATGTCGACAATGGAACGGATAGCTTTTCTAGCATAGTCATATACATCAACAGTAACCAGGGAATCTGTGATGTTTTCATAGCCGAAAGTAGCTGCTGTGTAGTTGTATTGGCAGGTATGGCCCAAATAGGGACGCTCACAGGTGCAACTGAACTCTCGCCACCTAGGTGATATTTTTTCCTTAGTAATTTTTTTGGATATGACGATATGACGCGTCAATTTAACAAGTATATTAGAAAATTTTGTAACGGATTGGGACGGGGGTAGTGTTATTCGAAAGTGTCATTTCCGCTAAGAGTAACAGGTAATTAACAGCTAAGGTTTGTTTGCTAACAGTTTGTCTGTTTTACAGGACAACAAAATGGACGACGAAACAAGTAAGGATAACAAAAATAACGAACGAAATGGACAAAAGAGGAATACAGACAAAACAGTAAGAATCATAATAAAAGGAGTGCCAGAAGTTTTGAAGGCCAGTGAACACTAAGAGGACATCAGAGGAAAGGATTTAAATCGAAGAAAATAACAAGCTTATAGAAATCATATCCATACACTTAAGAAAACCGCAAATGAGAAAAGAGCGTAAAAAAGTGTGCTGAGTGGGGTAACAACAGGGGAGATGTAAAAGTGTGTAGTAGTTATCAAATGTTAATCGAGAAGGCAACAGGCACGAAATGCTGCAACTGAAGAGGAAACACCCAGTGAGTTACAGAGGATGCGAAAAGAAATGCGAAAGACATACAGGAAGACGACATATGCGAAGATAAGCAAGAATGCAAGTATAAAGACGACACAAGCAGAAACAAAGCCACGACAACACGAAGTATTAAACGAACCGGGGGAGACCAATATGTGGATAGGATTATCACTAAACCGTGTTTCGAACTGAAATCATTTTATCTTTGGATTAATCAACATACATTGAATGACATTATGAATTTTAAAAAAAGATTATGGATCTGTGAAGTGTGAAAGTGGCAAATATTTTAACAAATTTATATGTTGCTTATAATTATATTTTGAAGGGCGGCCAATGAACAATGAGCATTTTATGGCAACGGCCACAGCGCCGGCGCTTTGACGTTGTCGGCCTGTCAAAGTGGAAGAAAGGTTATGAGTACGGTTATAAGGTTATCAAATATAAGCAAACCGTGGTTTTTGATAGCTACTGTTTCACGATCCTTCTTTATGTTTGCCATTTAACATATATAATAGCCAACAAAATGCCCTTGGGATTTTCCACCGTGTCTATGCATTCGCATAAAAATATCCACAGAACTGAGCAGACCTTTTTTCATGCAATCACCCACGGAAAAAATGCTTCGTGTCCGCCGGGCTTAACACTTTGTTTGAAACTCCATAGCAGAAAGAGGGCTTGGCGGAGCCATCCCTAGCATTAACTAGTGGAAAGAGGAATTCTACATTTTTCTATAGGAATTATGAAGTCCGGGACGCTACTGATGTTTTTACCGGAAATACGAGTCTCGAAACTAGACCGCGTCACCGAGTTGAAGTCATTTCAAATAGTACTTAGGCGTTATCATATCTACGTAGATGATGGTTTCAGGATTAACTGAAGTTTTCCGATATACTTAACTATTTTATGAAGCAATTAGCAACCATTTCTTGTAGGTCAGTGTCACCACGAACAATTTTAGTAATTTAATGTTATTTTTTTTTTAATTATAATGATTACAATAAATATGTTAATCAAAACACAATGTCCATTGTAATTTTATTTTTACTCCATGTTGCTAATCGCTTTACACCATCAATTTCTGTATGTTTAGTGAACTTTACTTCGTTAATGAATGATTAAAGGATAGAGGGTAAATTTCTTGATGCCAGTAAAAAAATTTTGCATACCTGTCAGTACAATGACCGCCAGAGTGACAAGGATTCGGATCACACTGCGGTTTCCTGGAACATCCATCTTCCACATTTTGGAAAGAAAGCCACAAGGCGCTCCGGATATCTGGAAGTACCCATTCTCCATTAATGACGATATCCTCTATGCAACCAACTAAGAACGGTTGACCATGGGTAAGTTTCCTCAGATTACTCGGTATCCCTGCAATGTAAGTGAGCGGAAAACTAGTAGAGGAAACATTGTTATTCTCGTTGTAGTTGATGGGAAAAATGGATTGCTCGTCGTTAGCGGAAAGGACCAAGTGGGATGAATTGATCGCGACGAAAACTTTCTGCCAGTTGCTATCGTTGAGGTTGGAACCAATGAACACCCCTTCCCATTTGTTCAATAGACTCGAGTGCAAGTTCAGCCTACCGCTGGATAGTTCGAGGATGTAGAAAGTTGTGCCCTTCCCCAGTGCTAACAATCCATCGCCTAGTGTAGTTTTAAACCGGAATTGAATGTCATAACCTTCCTCCCTGCTGGTATTGATAGTAATAGAAGAATTTCCATTTAACGACATAGTTGTAATTTGCTCGCATTTATGACCATGGAATCCATTTGGGCAAGAGCAGTTGAACCTATGTTCCGTTTCGTCCACCAAGTATGGATGACACTGACCATTGTTCAAACAAGGAGCGTTCAGACAGCTACAAATTAAAATATTAGTCCATTTATATCAGTAAAAATATATATTACAAATGTAAACTGACAATTTAGTGTCAAAACACAAATTTCACGTACCCAGTAAGTTCAACTGAACAATTCTTCCCTCCGTACCCACTGTTGCACTGGCAGAAATAATTCGCGACCCTATCTTGGCATTTCCCATGGACACAAGGGTTATACTTAAGGCACTCATCGATGTCGTTCTCACATCGGTCTCCATCATAACCTTCGTCGCACTCGCACTCGTAATCTCCGATTTTATCCGTGCAAGTACCATAGATGCATGGGTTGCTTTCGCATTCATTGATGTTGATCTCACAGTTTTGACCAGTGACGCCTGACACGCAGAGGCACTCGTAACCGGCCGCATCAGAATAGTTGAACAGTCGACTGAATGATTCAGGAACTATGATGTTCAGTTTTGAGGTGATGCTCGGGTTGTATAAGGTTATGTTTGATTTCTCCAGGCAAGTGCCATTATACTGGCATGGATTGCTCTCGCACTCGTTGATGTCAATTTCACAGTTTTTACCTGTAAGAGAAGTAAAAAGGTATTTAAGAAAAAAAAAAGAATACAAATGAATTGAAACAAAACTGTAAGACTTGTCAAACTTTATTGTAGAAACCGTATCAAGTATTTCTCACAATGTGCATCAACTTGTTAAATTATATTGCACATTACCTGCGTATCCTTTGTAACAGTCACATTCGTAATCCTTGACCCCATCAATGCACTCGGCTCCATTGTGGCAAGGGTTCCCCTTGCAATCGTCAATATTGTTCTCGCAATGGAAACCCTCATATCCAGTATCCGTACAATCACAGGTGTAACTGTTCAATCCATCGATGCACTGGGCGCCGTTCAAACATGGCGAGGATACGCAATCGTCTATGTTGATCTCGCATCTTTTCCCTGTTAGTCCCGGCTGGCAGACGCAGGTGTACTCGTTGATTCCGTCTATGCAAGTCGATCCTTTCACGCACGGTTTCGGAGCGCATTCGTCTATATTTAAGGAACAGTCCTTCCCTTCATAACCTAAAATGTAAATTATGTAAGTCTAGGTATACTCTTTAATTCAATTGAAATGATGAATTGCTAAAAAAGAAGATGAGTTTATAAACGAAATAAACATAACAACAAAGATCAATTCATCACCTTGTGGACAATGACACTCGTAATTGTTGATTAGATTTATGCAAGTAGCTTCATTACGACAAGGCATCGAGAGACATTCGTCGAAATCCAGATTGCAACGTTCGCCCGTGAATCCTGGTTTGCAGTAGCACTGGAAGCTCCCTTCGGTGTTGACGCAGATGCCCTGGTTACAGATTTTATCCTCGGACAGTTGACACTCATCAATGTCCTCATTACATAAAGTGCCTAAGATAAATACAAAGGTAATAGAAATCATTTGGATATATAAAAATGTTATAAATGTAATCAAGGTTATCAAAAAGGGCTTTCGCTCAAAGATAATGGTTACAATTACGATTCCTCCTGCAATGCATTTTTTTTACAAGGAACATAGATTAACGTTCCCTTATTTTCCATCCACTTTCCACCTCCATTCCATTCCATCCGCTCTTAATACCAAGATCGACTGCATTATCCATCCTAAGCTCGATGAATCTGGCGATTACACTTCGGAATAAATACATTTCATCAACTTTTTTCATGCATCCAACATCAGTTTCAACTTCTTAACGGTTTGTGGATTTTAAATGATTTGTATGCCACATAAAACAATATACGATCTAAAGTTCCCAATTCTTAACTGCGTAAATCTTTATTTTACATTTTTTACTGTGCAGTAACATGCTTTTAAGGGGCATGTTTACACCTCACATTCTTCCTACATGAATAACTTAAAAATTGATGAAATTTAACGCGGTTTTCAGTAAAGCATGTAGAACTTATAGAAGAATGTCGGATAACTTTGTCATTTGCAAACAGAAAAATGTGCCCCAAGAGTTGTTAGTACTCGCCATCTTTTCCTTATTCTTAAAGACAGGTAAAAATGTATTACAAATTATTAAAAACAGTGGTAAACTGTAATAAGAAAGTGCCCATGCTGTATAATCACGTCAGCGCTTTTCAAAGTAAACTTGAAAAATCTGTATTTCATATGACTTTACTCTTGAAAGTGAAAATAGCGCCAGCTCGAGTTCTTATTACGGATGCCACCTGCCCGGCGTACATTTCGAACAGAAAATAACCTCCAGGCCTCAAGAATTTATTCAAATTATATAAATATGTGATGTGTGCTACTGCACTGATGCTCCGCCATCTAATACACGCCAAACACGTTCATCATATTGTGTATAGTAAAAGAACACAAAGGGGTTTGACTGTAGCAAAATTGCTGTCCTTTGCACTTAAATTCTTGTATGTGCTGTCGTAATTGTTGCTTGTAACTGTCACAACTATAATTAGTTCCGAGAATTATTTTACCAAACGGATTAATAACTTTCAGTTAATAAATAAATAAATACCTGTATATCCTGGGTTGCAGTCACAGCTGAACCGATGAGTTACTTTGTCTAGAATACAGGTTCCATTTACACAAGGCTTTTTGGCACAGGGGTCCAGTTCTAATGAACAGTCCTTTCCAGCATATCCGGGAGGACAAACGCATTGGTAATTATTGATACCGTCAATGCAAATCTGAGAAGGTAGGCACTAAAAAGTAAATCAGACATTGTATAAATTAATTCTCACTGTGTGTTTAAAATACACGCCCAAACAATTTTTAGACTATAAATAAAAGTGATAATGTTGAATATATTGATGTAACTTCAATTTTTTGTTTTTGACTTACAATATGTTTTTGACAGTCATCAATGTTGGTTTCGCAAAACTCTCCCTCGAAGCCCGAGAGGCATTGGCAGGTGAAATCTCGTTTGTTTGGAGCAGCTATGCAGGTGCCATTATTCCTACAAGGATTTAATTCGCAGACTTCGAAAGGTTTTTCGCAAATCGCTCCCATCCAATATTCCGTACAGTTACATATGAAACCATTCATGGTTTCCCTACACACTCCTCCGTTCAAGCAAGGATTAGAAGCGCAATAATCCATCTTCATTTGACAGTATTTACCTTGAAAATATAATTTTTTGATATTATTTTAAGATAGGTTGGGTATAATCAAATATTGCAATCAAAATCAAACTAAATTAAAATTGTTAGTTAATTAAAACAAGCAAGAAATAAAAAGCTATTACTACCTACTTTCATAAAAATTGTTAAAAAAGAGGTCATGCTCAACTATATTTCCAACACAACTACTACCTTTGAACCCTGGTGCACACACACAATTAAAATCACCATTGACGTGATTTCTACATCTGCCATTGTTTCTACATGGCTCGGTGGAGCACCTGTTCACCTTCATATCGCAATTCTTGCCCATCCAACCTGATCGGCATGTGCATAAGTAGCCTCCAAGCTGTGAACGAATCAATTCGTAGATATTTGATTTAATCAATGTGATCACCAAAAGATAAGTTAACTTACATAATCACGACAAGAACGAGCATGCAGGCACGGTTTAGAGGAACAGTTCAGACTTGTCTCGGTACACAAGCAGGTGTCGGTAAAGGATTCGCATAAGGAGGTATTTATCTCGCATGCAAGACCTTCGGATTAGTAAGCGGAAGAAAAACGAGGAAACGTTAAATAGTTTAAACGAACGTAAAGCTGAAGCAAGAGTGTTGAAGCCATCACATTGGTTAGTTAGTTATGTTGAATAATTGGCGGCTGAATACATGTAAGAAGTAATATTAATTAGGAAGAAAGGTTTTAAGAGAAAAAAGATAAACTACGCAGCAGAACAACCAATAAATGAATATCAATGATAAGGAAACATTTTAAAATTCTCACATTAGTTTTGTACTTCGCAATTGCCCTACCAGACATAGGCATACTTTTTTTGTTACCCATTGCCGTACAAATATTGCTCATTTTGGTTTTATTCCAAGAGTCATGAGCAAATTGCCTCGATATTGATCTTTCCATGTCGCCCCTTACGAGAGGTATTTGTATCACATTAGTCCTTGGCCTAATTATTGTTCTTGTTTTATATCTAATTAATTCTCTTTTAGTGTACATTGATTAGTTAGTGTTTCTTTTAAAATTACTCATGTATATCATTACAAATTTTGTTGTATCTAAAAGGCCTTGCCCGTATTAGTAAATAAATAAATAAAAACTTCTCCAAGAAATTATTTTTCATACACCCGCCAGATACAGCTACATTGCCCATATTGAAATATTTCAGACTGAAAATTTGCTTTTCAGAAAAGACTATAAACAACAACAAACAACGATTCTGAACAATAAATTTAGGATTTCAGAACAGTTAGTTCCAACTGATCCATCTCCCAGTTAACCCATTGACGAGATAATATATATATATATATATATATATATATATATATATATATATATATATATATATATATATATATATATATATATATATATATATATATATATATATATATATATATATATATATATATATCATGTCAATTGACTGGAAGTAAGAGTTCTGAAACAGTTTTCGCGGACTGTTAACACAAATGTATTGAATAAAGGTAAATATATTAAGCAGATTCTGAATTCACGGTCTAATGTCATTTTCTAAGGGAAACTTTAAGGCTCCCATCAACTAATTGAAAAGTGTTTCAATTGTCATTTCATTTTATTTCTTCATTTCAAATAGAATTTTCAAATTCAAACTAGTGTTTAGATAGTAATTATGGGCGTTTTAAATAATGAAATGAGCGGTATGCTTTGTTTCAGATGAGCAACAGATTATATCATGATTTGAGCCCAATTAACATTAACCAGAAAACACCCATTACTTATTGATTTTACCTGTAAATCCAATGGGACAACTACAATTAACGGTTCCCTTGGAACCGCTGCATATACCCCCATTCTGACACTGGTTGTTTGTGCAAGCGCTCTCCGTGTAACAATTTGGGTACTCCCCCGGATACTCCCTCTTGCAAATGCAAGAGGGAATCCCTCCTTCTTCTATGCAGTCGGCGTATGGCGGACACGATTTTAGGTCACACTGTCTCTGCTGGCTTTGCTCCACTTCGCAATGGTCGCCAAGGAAGCCGGGAAGGCAATGACATTCATACGAGCCCGAATGGCTGACGCAGATGCCATTGTTGAAACAAGGTTGGGAGGCGCATTCATCTATATTCTGAAAGAGAAATTAGTAACGCTAAGAAAAATTAATGGTATTCATTTTATGTTCAATAAAGCTAAATTGGTTGATATATAAATTAAGAGTCCCTTACATTTTGGCAATTCTTGCCCCCGAAGCCCGGTAGACACTGGCAGAAATATGATCCATAGTTATCAAAGCATGTGCCTTGGTTCAGGCACGGGTTTGTAACGCACTCGTTGATGTTCACCTCGCAGACCCTTCCCCGGTAACCCGTGTGACCGCAATCGCAAGTGAAATTATTGTATCCATCCATGCACAAGCCGCCATTGAGGCATGGTCCGGACGCGCACTCATCCACGTTGACCTCACAGTTTGACCCGTCGTACCCCGGGTTGCACCTGCACTGGATCCTGTCGGTCTCATGGTTGTAATCGCATGTGCCGCCATTCAGGCATGGGCTGTTCTTGCACCTTGAGTGCACCTTGATCTCATGGTCGCACAGCCTGCCCGTGAAGCCAGGCGGGCAAAGGCAAGAGTAGTCGCCGACGCTATCTGGGATGCAGGTCGCTGAATTCTTGCACATCGCGGGCTTACGATCGCATGGATTGCCCAAATCGATTTCGCAGTTCTTACCCGTGTACCTCGGCAAGCACGCACATGTGTAGGTTAGCTGACCATTTAGGCACGTGCCGTGGCGCATGCACGGTTCGTTGTTGCAGAAATCGTGGTGAAGGGTTTTCTCCCTCGGTTCACCTTGAAAGAAAATTACAAAAACGTTATAAACAGTGATTGCCGACCTTCGAGGAGAACCGACATGTTTAGTAAGTTGAAATCAATTTTTACAGTCCAGGAGCTAATAATATATTAACATTAAATGACGAGTACAGTGAGATGGAGGTGAATGACTGTAGAGCTTGAAAAAAGGTCAGGCACAAAAGAAAATGAGACTCTGTATACCAAACATCAGAAGAACTCGAGAAGATTATAACAACTAATGAGGATACTCAAATAACCATTAAGGACTCCCTTACTAACTGCCATTCAACAAATCAACCAAATCAACAAAATAATGTGAACATAAAACAATTTAAATGAAAAACAAAGCAACCCAGCGCAGAATAAAAATATATTGGTCAACAATAGCAATGGTATCAATTTAATGATGGATGCGCCAAGGCAAAATTTCTCAGATAAAATAAAGGGAATAGTAAATAAACTATATGAAACATCTTTTACATTAAAGCCTTATGGTCTTATTCATAAAAACATATTAACGTTAAAATGGATTTAACGTAAAATGCGTTTAGAATGTATTTCTCGGATGTAACTATAGTTTTATTCCATGTATTCTTAACATGAAGATAGTTATAGAATATAGTTACATTAGTGAAGCACATTCGAAACGCATTTTAAGATAAAGTCCATTTTAGCCTTAAAATGCGTTTATGAATGAGAGGGTTAGTGTACACAACCTGTAAAACACAAGCAAATGTATGAGATTGTAAACATCCTTACACAGAAGATGTAATTATACCAACAAAGGTCGGTTTTCCACTGAAAACAAACGAAAACAAGACCTCTACAATAAACTCACTATGCAAGCTCATGATCAACAAATCCTGGACTATCAATAAACCATCATAAACCACCTGTAAATCAAACATTTCAGCCACAAATTCAAGTCCCTTACTTCAAGTCAAGTTACAACTAATGTAAAAAAGATGTGCAACAAGAACACTTCGAAGTTTGACATTTAAGAAAAAAGGAATAAATAAAAACATCGCAAAAAACATATATAGTTAATTATCAGAGTATTGCCATTCCAATATACAACAGCCAAGATACCTATCTTAAAAATGTTGAAAACTGCAAAAAACCACTGTATTGCGAGCTGTAAAAAACAGACATCCCTGCAATCCACTACACTATACACCAAATTATTATATCTTGTATATAATCTATTATACAAAATACCTGGGGTCAAGCTAATTAAAGAATGGATCAAAGAGTTGTTCAAAAAGTGTCCTTAACACAATTCCAACTCAGAGTGTGTATGAAGAGAAATCAACTTGTCAGATCACAAAGATAGTACCCATTGAATAACACTTGAAAGCAGATTAAAACCAAAGATTAATTAAAATTACGCTAATTATGGATCTCATCCATATTTGTGTATTTTTTCCTTTTCTTCAAAACATTGTAAACTTTTCTTGAAACCAATCACAATATAAATATAACCTTGTCACTTATATCAGGCTTAGGAACTTTCGTCGATAGACATTTGGTTTATGCCAGTAAAATATTTTATTACAGTGACTTGTTACAAACAGTAAAAGTTACCAAGATGGTTTTGTTACTTGTTAGTTTAAACACACACACATATGTGTTAAGGCTAATCATTCATATTATAATCAGATATCATATCCTTTTAAATAATTTTCAATATCTGAATATGTCCATTGAACCAAAATAACGTGTAAAGGTAATATCAGGTATAGTTAAAAGTGCTGGGATAGTATCATAAGTCAATTAAAGGAATCATTTTAATTCAACATCGAACATCTGATTCATTTGAGTAAGCTCACCAAATTCACATTATTTTTTATCACTATGTATTTTAAAAACAAGCTTATCAACTGTTAGTAGGAATTTGCTGATAACATTAAATTCAGTGCAAACCTAATGAAAACTTCAGGTAAACAATCAGGTACTTACAATTATCTAAAGGTATAGGACAAAGTTCAAAAACGACGTTGTGATTAAATTTTATCAACCCAGGATCAAAGACAATCGAAGGGCCCTCCAGTAAACAACCGTTGAACTGTTTACCAATGAGTAACACCGCAGCACCTTCGTTGTACAAACCAGGGCTAACTAACAGTTCATTTCGATAACTTGAGTTCGCTATTAACTGAAAATAAAAAATGAGTAAAAACGTTGAGACAATTTGATCTGCAATAGCCATACTTGCACTTCGCCATCAACGTCGATGGTTAAATTTCCTAATCGATATTGCAAATAAACAGTGTGCCACCTATTGTTCAAAAAGTTTCCCATCACTTTGTGCTCATACATTTTCCCAGCTGTTTTGGCAAGGAATACTACACCTTCCAAACTGACTGAGAGTTCAATCAAATCTTCATTCTGTGGTTGGGAAATGAGGATGCCACCTAAAATGAAACAAATGAAAATTATAATGAAAGATGAGTTGGATCTGCACTCACCATAACATGTTCTAAAACTCAATCCAGTTTGTTTTTTCAAAGAGATGGTCGAAAGCAGCCTTATGTATGATGATCCATTGAAGTAGGCTTCAGATTGAGTTGAAGGGCCATAACTCGAAACGCCGCTGTTTGTACATATTACCAGTAAATTTAAGATAACTGTAATGCAAAAAGGATAATTCAAGATCCTGGCTTATATATTTATTTTCAAATTGAAAACAGCCAAGAGTAATAAACGATCATATGTAACATGATGAGTATGCATATTTGGTTCATTATTTCTTGGTACAATACAATTGTGTAAGTTGTGAAATTCACTGTTATGTGCCAACATATTATGTATATGTAGTAATAGGTGGTATTGAGGCAATGTACAAAGAGTTGTACTATATTACCCAGATACAAATGGACCTCTAGACCTCAATGCAAATTGGACATGAGCTATATAATTAAGGAACCTTATATAAACACTGATATTTGTATAACTTACCTCAAGTTAAATTCGTAATTTTAAATATTAAAGTTTTACAAGTTTGTGAATGTTCAGTTGCTTTGCATGGGAAAAGCTTCTCCAGAAACATGCTTTTGTACACAGTATTTCAGGTTTTCATTCATAGGTAGTGGTGGAACTCAATTTTTGAACAAAATGCAATCAAGATAGCTTCTCAGTTGTTTTTTATTCAGCAAATACAAAATTTAACTGTAAAAATTTGTTTTTGTAAAACTGTTCTGCTATCCTGAAAACAGAATCTGCTCATAAATTTAGTATTTATTTATTTAAAAATATATTTTATTAACCAGAATAGTTGAAGGATATAACAATCTTCCATAATAAAATTATAAAATAACACCATACAGTACAGCCTAGCAAAGATAAGGAGTATAATTAAAATTACTGATACAAATACAAAACCACATTGACCTTTCCCCGCTTATGATTAATTTCTTGTTTAGTTATAATGACTCTGCAAAAACCCATAAACATTTCGCGAATCTCAATTATACAATATTTTTTGTTTACAATTTGGATCTCAAGACTGCAATCTTCTTGTCGGCAGACGTCAAGAGTTCTGTCAACCTCATGGCCAGTCCAATGTTACCCTGGACCTTAACTTTGCCTTGGAAGAACGCTTTCTGAGGTGGTATCTTTCCGGTCAGCAATTCCATGACATCACTCTCTTTTACAATAAAAGTAACATCAGGTTTAGCCTTGCCGTTAAATTCTATCTTCCCTTTACCAACTTTACAGTTTATAACCCAGTAACCCGTATCCCCATTGGCTTTAACTACTTTCAACCCGAAGACGGCCCTGTGCTTTTCAATAAGACCATCCTCGTCCTCATCCATAGCTTGCTGTAAAATTTTCAAGAAGGGAGTGACTATGAAATCTTTGTCGCTAGTCGCAGCTGCCGCCCCACGAGCCGTGATGGTACTGTTGTGGTATTGAGGGAATCCCAGTTGGTAAAGCGCGACCACGACGGCCCCTCCTAAGCCGATGTTGTGTTGCAGAGCCAGCTTAGCACCTGGTACTTGCCGCGGACCAGCCTCACCCCGAAGCTGCCAGCAAAGCTCGGCGCATTGGGCCAAACCTGTGGCGCCCAAGGGGTGACCCTTGGAAATGAGTCCACCACTAGGATTTATGACATATTTACCACCATAGGTGTTATCCCCACGGTCGATTAACTCACCGGCTTTGCCAGGGGGACACAACCCCAAAGCTTCATATGTAATGAGTTCGTTGGCAGAAAAGCAGTCATGGAGTTCGATAACTTGGACATCAGAGGGTTTCTTGCCAGTCTTTTGGAATAAACGATCGGCGGCGAGTTTGGTCATGTCATACCCGACGATTTTCATGTGACTCTTTTCTTGGAATGTGGATGGTAGATCTGTGGTCATTTCCATCCCAAGGATTTCCACGGCTTGGGCCTCAAGGCCGTGTCGCCGTACAAAGTTCTCAGATACGACGATGGCTGCTGCGGCTCCGTCACTGGTCGGACAGCACTGCAGCATGGTTAATGGACCAAACACCTTACGGGATCTCAGGATGTCTTCCAGGGAGTATTCATCCTGGAATTGGCTCCTAGGGTTCTTGACGGAGTGCTTGTGGTTCTTGTAGGCAATCTTTGCCAAGTGCTCAGGCTTTGTGCCATACTTCTTCATGTGCTCGATGGCAGCATTCCCAAACAATTGGGGGGTCATTGGGACCGGCTCGATGTCGACCAGCTCAGCCATCACCTCAATATGCTTCTCCATCGGGTTGGATCTGTCATTGAACTTCGCTCCCAGACTACCTCTCTCCATTTTCTCAAACCCAACGGCAAGGGCGCAGTCATACTTCCCAGACGCGACCATCTCCTTGGCCACCATGAGCGCCGTCGAACCGGTCGAGCAGTTATTGTTCACATTGACTATCGGAATGCCCGTCATACCGACTTGATAGATGACCCTCTGCCCGGAGGTAGAGTCTCCATAGACGTAACCCGCCGCGGCGAATTCCACCTCGTTTATTTTGATCCTAGCGTCGTCGAGGGCCTGGAGAATCGCCTCCTTGCCCCATTCTGGGTAGTCGTGTTCCTTCTTACCCGGTTTTTCGAACTTCGTCATCCCCACACCGACAACGAAAACTCGACCCATTTTTGGATAATTTCAAAAGACTCCGCACGTATCGCCGATCTGACCGCTTATAACTCGTTGGTAACAAGTATTTTCAGTATCGTTAGACTTTGAGACGAAGATAAAAGTTCGAGAGACAAACAATCGTGTTAACCTACGAACCAGTTTGTGACGTGTCGAAACGTCATCGTCGTACGTTTCGCTGGTGGGAAACAGTTCGCGACTAGCATTGAACGAATGACGGAACGGTGCCGATAGATAAGAGGTATTTCGTTACGCGCCAGTTTTGAGGGTCGTCTCAAATTGGGAATTAAATTCGAATGTTTTATTATTAAAGAAGTAAATGTACTTCTGTGAGACTTCAGTATTATAGATCCTTGAAAAATACAGGCGAAGAAATGTCAGTTGACATAAATAAATTGTGAAAGAAACAAACTTTTTTATGAATGAAGCTTTTTGAAGCAGAATTTTCGATGAAAAGTATTGTATTTCTTGGTCGAGTACGCTTATCCAATTAGACACTTTCAGTGATTGTTCAAATGACTCACCAGGTGTTCCAATAGTCCAAAATCTCATTGCAAAATTTCTACATTTAAAGATCAGTCACATATATATATATATATATATATATATATATATATATATATATATATATATATATATATATATATATATATATATATATATATATATATATATATATATATATATATATATATATATATAATCCTGCCACAATGGGTGTTAATTAGCCCAAGAAAATTAACTTTTTCAGTCAGCCGTAATTTGATAAATTTGATAATGAACTCTGCTCTGATTAGCGAAATTCTCCAAAATTTAGATCTGCGTCATATTTTTTGCCAATCAGAGACCGACCAATATTTTTCTATTGAGTACATATAGCCATAGCATTAACAAAACATGGCTTAAATAGCACATATATGTTGAACAGGCAAGTAAGTTACTGTTTTTAGTTATTTGTATTCGACGTAAGCGACATGAATTTTTTTGCCTAAATTAGCATTAATAATCAAACAAAGAGATTTCTTGTAAAATTTAAAGGTAGATTAGATTAGATAGGTGGTGTAAGATAATTCAAGTAATTTAATAACTTTATAATAAATCATGATAAGAATGTGCAGTCCTGCAAGAAGCAACATTGAAATTTCTGGAGATTGGAGGAGACTCATATTGTTTTGGCTTGGTACATGAAAAAAGGTTTTAAAACCTTGATAAGCGCTTTCATCTAAGCACATGTTTGATCTAGTATTGAAAATGTAAGAAGTGGATTACTTTAATTAACTTGGCAAATGCAAGCAGATTTAAAAACTGTTTTTTGTGCATCTCGTTTCTTCCCAATGCCTATTTCTAATTTCGTTTTCAGACAGTTTAACAATTTCAGACAATGAAATGTTAGTAATCAATATATTAAACACCCCACGTTTCACAGAGCACCGGCCCATATGTTATTTAATGCTAATGTTAACAAAGTGTGCTTTATTTTTCTTGTGTATGTACCCACTATTGTGCATGAACCATTGAAACATAAAACTCGGCACTTCTGCGATGTACCATCATCAACCTAACCCAACCTAAACTTGAGGAATTTCCACCAATCACATTATCAATCACCATTAAATTAAAGCACTGATTAACAATGAACAAAATTAATTTTACCTGAGCTAATTAATACCGTTGCTGCAAAATTTTTAGGCAATCTTATCATAATAATAATTAAAACTTGATCTATCATTTCAACTAGATTTTAACTAAATAACAGATGAACTTTGAAATCTTGCAGTAGGATCTCGGAAAACAAAGGCATCTCATATGTTTAATGGATTCAACCTTTGAACTTCATCTACTTCTTAAAAAACTAAATAGCGTTATCTAATGACTTTAATTTCAAAAAGAATAATACAATGTTTACCATAATTTTTCTGTTGTTGAAGGATTCAACATTAAAAATATTTGTAATATCACATAATTTCCTGTTTACCAATGACAATTACAAGAATGGCATTAGTGACATTACTTTTAACAAATTATGCACAAACTTAGTGAGGTCAACATACAAATCGAAAATTAAAATTAATTGTGTAATCGTCAAGGATAAAAATGACAACTAGAATTCTAATTACCTTCATCAGTTCTACAACATTTTTAATACTTTTAATATCAGTAATATTTGTAAAATATTTGAAGCAACAAATTCTCTAATCAGTGTCAGTGAAAGTATTAACAAAGGAAAATACGTAAAAATGGTATTGTTGTCACACATATAGATAGACATAAGTCAATTTAAAGGAATTATTGCCAGAGAAATCCTGGTGGATTTACGTAAGGACATGGATTATCCTTTGATGACATTACAAAAGGCTTCTTACTTGAACTTAATTTGCACCACGCAATGAATGAAAATATCTATAGATAAAAATTTTACAATCAAATGCATTAAAATAGCTTACCTCTGAAATTGTTATTTCCAAGCTGCAATGTATTATTTATGAATAGTTAGCTATACTATTAACAGTTACTAACATCATTATTAATACTGTGACAACTAGTACACCTTTAGTGAACTCAGCACTTTTGTTCATTGGTCAAAAAACCAAGACAACTTTTGTACACACACTCTTATGAAAGTCTTTAAACGGGACAATTAAAACCTGTCAGATAATAGTTCTTTTGTTTATGTTCAATTTACCACGGAAAAATAATACCAAAATTACCTTAAGATAGTTTTTTTTTTGAATGATGCCCATTCTCGAAGGTGGAGGTGGTTACAATCCTTGAGGATGGGTTCAAAGTCACACCACCAATGTAGAAAAAAATATTTGTTCAAAGTAAACCATCTTTAATAATTAAACTTGAACATGTTTCATATGACGAGCGTTCATCTTCAGCAAAACTATTCTATGTAAAAAGAAAAGAAAATAGTATGTGTTTGCAATGTACATAATAATAAAAATATTTACAATTATTTAGGACTTAAATAGGTTTAAAAAACAAATCCCGCTGTTAAAAATGTGTCAATGTATTATGACGTGATAGTGTACAGTCATATCATATAAAATAATATCAGTCATCTTCAAAATAACCCCAATGACGCCTATATTAAATACACTAAGCAGGTCCTTAAGATCACGCAGGACACCATCTCTTATTTTGGAGAAAACCCTCCTCTTTGATCCCCATGAACTCTCTTGTAACCGAGGTTATATGGCCTTCCTAAAATTCATAAATCCAGTATCCCAATTAAACTTGTTGTTTCATTCAGAAATTTACCTACTTCACTAATATTACGATGGTTGAATGACATCATAAGAACTGTTTCAGATTTTAGTAATCCTAGGACCATCAAAAAATTCCAAAGACTGTGTAGACCACATTGAAAATGTTTTTGTTCCTTCCGACTCCTTCCTTGCTTCCTTTGATGTGGAAAATCTATTCCCGAGTATTCCCCCTGAAGAATACATCAGTTTGGTTAGAAATCTTCTATTCATATGAAATTGTAACACACACTGAACCTTTTTCTCCTCCTCGACATGGCCCTTAAACAAAATTATTTTGTTTTTTATGAATAATTTTATTCGCAATTATTAGGCTTAGGTATGGGATCAAACATTTCCCCTCTATTAGCAGAGATTTTTATGCATAATATAGAGCTGAACCTAAACAAGAACCCCTTTATTTAATAAAGTGATCTCTTGGTACCATTATGTTGATGGCATCCTTGTGGTGTATGTTTAGCTACCATTATGGTAACTAAACATGGTACCCATTGTATGTTATGTTTGGTACCATTCTGTTCATGGCATTATTGTTTAATGGTAGCATGGTAGAATTACAGAACAAATTTTTTAAAATTTAAAATTTTACATTTTCATAACAAAAGAGGGAAACGAAATATTTTAGAAATTATGGAAATAGATAGATTAAAGAAAAAACCTTCATTTATCCCTATAATGAACAACTTATTTTTGATTGTGCTGACTTCTTCAGTTTGTTGAAATGAAATGTCTCGAGAATTAATCAGATATATTGAGGTGTTATCCAGCTAATATGTTTGTCCCTACACCTCTCCCCTATACATGTCTCTGCCTATGATCTTCCTTTTCCTTTCACATCATAACACATTAATTGTCACATTTTTGACAAAGATTTGTTTTTTAAACTTATACAAGGTTTAAATAAGTGTAAGTATTTTTATTATTATGTACATCTCGAACACATACTATTTTCTTTTCATTTTACATAAAATTGCTTTGCTGAAGATGAGCGCTCGTCACATGAAACATATTCAAGTTAAATTATTAAATAACATTTACTTTGAACAAATATTTTTTCCACATTGGTAGTGTGACTTTCAGCCCTTGCCCAAGAACTTAAGATAGTTACTGAACCATGACACACATTTCTTAAAAATTTTGAACACAAGTTGCCACTAATAGTTGTTTGACTAGGTTCAAAATGTTTTAAACAAAACTAAAAAACTGATTAATGATCAGTAGGGAGCAGGCACACTCATTATTTTGGAACGGACTAGGACTCTACAAAATTCTAATAAGAAATGTAAAGGCATATAGATGTAAACTTATGTGTCAAGTTATCTTTCCTACTCAATGCCCTGTAATTTGCATACACGATTTGTTTAGAGAAACTGAACGACTTACTATTACTTGAAGTTCCTATGGTGGGATACTTTTGAGCTTGTTAAAATTCAGATGAGTGTTCCAATTAATGCAACAAGAGCCTTTAGATTTTGGTTACTTTAATGGTTGTCTCGGTAATTAAACATTAACGGCTCTTTTCGGTACTTCCTGTTCCTGTTCAAGATATTTATGAGTAATGACTAACTGACGCGGTAGTTAACTAGATAGAACAAGAAATCGAAGTATCACTGCTGATTAATTAAACAAAGACTGAAAATTTACAGTTAAGAATCCTCTAAATGGACGTTAAAATATTAACATACGATGTCACTAGCAACCTATTCAAGTAAAACGAGGTACATAGTTATAACATACCTAAATATAGGAAGATATTTGCCTCCAAACACCTGATGTGATCCATCCTGAGTGTGTAATCCTTCCGTTTTGTATTAAACTGTATAACTCCGGTAACTTAAGACGCGCACTGAATACCATCATATCAAAATGAGGAGTTTAAAAAGCATTTTCATTACTTTGAAGATTATAAAAAAAACATAAACCACATAACCAGTGTTCACCTAACTAAAGTTGGCATACACGAAACATTGAAAAAGGGAAGACCACGCAACCTATCATGCAACAGACAAATCAAACTATAGATCTGTCTCACCACACCAGGATTGCGCGCGTACGAGGTGGGCAATCAGCGTTTAAAAATTGACCGCCGAAACTTCTTTTCTTGTTCTGTGAAACGTATAACATTAATATAACCTCTCTATCAGGCAATTTCTCAAATTCAACTTACCGTCTTAGTCTCATTCCTCCTTTTAAGTGCCTTCTCGATTGGGGTTAGCGGTTAACATGGCGTATGACTCTTTGTCCAGGGCTTGATGTATGAGAGTGTTTCCATCGGTGTGGGTCCAGTCTCTTATATTTCCTAGCCATGATTTCTTTTTTCCTCCTATGTTTCGTTTACCCTCGATTTTGCCTCCTATAATTAGCTGCAGTTGTTCATATTCCATATGCAACATTATGTGTCCAAGGTAAGCTGTTTTCCTTATTTTGAATGTGCCAGTTAGATGTGCATGAGTGTTCATTCTTGTTAAGACTTCGTGATTCGTGGTTCTGGAAGTCCAACTTATCCTAAGAATCTGATGGTACATCCACATTTCAAAGGCGTTAAGTTTATTTATGTCTTCTTGTTTCAATCTGTATAAAAGCAGGGACCATCAGTTTTATGATGGAAATTTTTGTTTAGTGAAAATTTGTGTTTCGAATAATGATGAGCTAACTCATTCCATTTATCATGGGTGTTATGTCATTTGAATTAGTTAATTTACAAACAAAACAGCTCTAGAGAGCAGAGTAATCACGTTACTATTTTTAAATGGTTGTAGCATCAGTACTATTACTTTTTAGAAAATTTAAAGTTAAAAAAGTATAAAGATGGTGGTAGGACATTGTTCATTTATGATTGTTTTTTTAGTTGTAGCTGTAAGATGTGGAGTAACGTCTTTGCCCCATTTAAAACTTTTTCCATTGATATATCTCTGGCATTTTTTAAATGCCGAGGTAAGACCCAACGGCAACACACTTAAGGATACAAGTTGTTTGTTAAGGGATATATTCATAAGTTTCCATATCTGAGCTCACTGTTCGAGGTCAGTGTTTTAGGAGCCAAAAGAAAATCTTAAAGGTCCATGAATTATCTATCACATATAAAGAGCCAAAACATGGATTATCAAAGGAGCTCGTTGCAATTGTGAGGCTGGGTAATATACAATTTATCACTCTTTGATGAAATACTTTAAATGTTTGTTTTTTGTTGTAGAAATGTTTGTTTTTTGTTGTATAAACTTTCTGTTGTGTAGTCATGTTGTTGCGCTCTCACACTATTTACAAGTTTTGGTGCATAAAGGATATGATGTTATCCCAGGGAATAAGTCTTGTCTAAAACCAATAGGAACGATTTCGTACCGTCGTATCATCGAACGTCGGATGCATGTAATGCCACCCTTATACATCACCCGCACATATATTTAGGCAACTTTAGACTCCTTGAAACTACACGAAAAAATCATTTTTATTATTTTAATTTGCTGTTTGGTTTCATAAAATGGAGAACACCCAAGTAAATGGAAGTAAAAAAGTGACAGTCGCTGGAACTGCCGAAAGAAGCTACGCTTCAACTATTAAAATTGTATGAATTTTATAAAAATTAAAATAGGTATTTGAAGGTGATGAATAAAAAAATTCATTTTTAAATCTTTATATTTTTAAATTTGTAAATTATCCAGCTCAATGTATCAAAAATATAATCTTTTATATGACTATTTTGCAATAATCGACAATATACGTATTTTCAGTATTGGACCTTTAAATTAAGTCTAAAATTGCAAATTAGAACGGGTTTTATATGTTTTCGAACTCAGAGTATCAAAGAGGTGTGCTTTTAATTAATTAGTTTGCAATAAAGGGCGACATATGTATTTTCAGTATTCGACTTACAATTTAAGTCTAAAATAATAATAAATTTTTCAGCTCAAAGTATCGAAAATATAAGCTTTTAAACCGTTATTTTGCGATAAATGACAAATAGGTATTTTCAGTATTTGGCCTGTAATTTAAGTTCAAAGTAACGAATTGGAACCGGTTTTGTAAATTTTCCAACTCAAGATCTCACTTTTACTTTAACGATAGTTTCTATATATTTTCATTTAATCTTTTACAACGCTATTTCTTAAACATAAACCAATAGCATTTAACAACCTTTTCGTATTTACAATTATATTTTTCTGAAAACCATGTCTGTCACTTAACACACCCTCGTTCAGTGAAGAGTTCCGCTTTAAGGGCTGGAAATTCCGAATGGGGAAAACCAGCAGATAGGTGCCTGATGGGAGATCAATTCTTGACCTGGCAATTTGGCGTTTTTCAGACACTTCATCTCACACGCGTTCCAGTACGGTCCCTCCTTAATTGATCTTTCTTTACATACTAATATTTTCTGGTCGGTAATTATTTCGTGTACATCTTTCTTCTCGTTCATCCCAGGTAAACAATTTACTTTTCATTTCATCCAAAAATTCTCAACACGTCATATTGCTAAAGTAGATAGATTTGGATTCGAGCAAAATGGCAATAAACAAATAAAAAATGAATACTTTACTTGATGACAAAATAATGTTACATTATTTGTTTTGTTATTATTATTATATAATTATTTGTTTTGTTTTCAGATTTTGATGACTAGACTTCGGGCTACAACATATTTTGTGATTCCTGTATGTATTTGTGAAAGGTTCTTTGATTAAAATAAAGTAAATTCAAAACAACACGAGTGACTCTTTTAGGAAGGAACAACTTCAAGTCTACGACATTTAAAGTAGTTTTAAATCTGCAAGTTATTTAACTAACTTGGGTTATGATGGTAATTGACTAATGTTTTTAACTAGGAAGTTTATCAAGAAGTAGGCTGTACTCATATTAAAAAAGTTTCAGGTTTCCAGAGTAAGTCTAATATATACAAAAAAAAATGATTTCCCCCCTTATAGTGGTATATATTATGAGACACAGCTACTTCATAACATGAGTATAGAATTCGCTCCGCCTACTGAAGTGAATATCTTATCTGTTATATGTAAAAATTAATTTGGGTAAACTTTACTACTAACTAGATTTTTTGACTACATTCTGATCCTGAATTCATAAGATTTAAAAGAGATTACAAAATCAACTGTACATTTTGTAAAAACTGTGCATTCATAATCATTTTCCCCTATAAAACCAAGTTGAAATTTATAATTTGATTTTCAAAGTAGTTTAATATGCCTTAGTGAACTACATTTACAGGAATTAATTATAATTATTTTCTGATGTTCAAATTAAATGATCAGTTTAAGATGTCAACTAAACTATAACTTGAAAATTCTCAAAGTAAATCAGAAATGCTTGATATATGTAAATGAAATTGTTAAAAACATATTTTCACCTTATTTTTATTACTGACATTATTACTACACATAGTAATAAATAGTTATAATAATTTAACAAGTGTTTGAACAAATAACTCATATTTTCATAACAATAGACAATTTATGACAAAATATAGATAATTTTAACAATACAAAATAATGATCATTATACATTGTTTTTTTGGAGTAAGGTAATTGGTCCCCAATAAAATATTGTTCTACCTAATAAGCCTTTTCAGCCAGTCTGACCCAATGGAACATAACATGGACGGATCTAAAGAAATCCCTCTAAGTGGAATTAAAGCTAAATAGCCTTCTCTTTCTCTGACCACAGCTTCACCGCCTCCTTCTGACCTTTCTCCCAAAGGGCATTGCAAAGCCTCCCGACAGTCGCTTCCGATGGCTCATTCTGGTACCAATCCAATAACAACTGATACATTGCCTCCTTGATTCCTGAATGTTTATGATCGATAATAAACTGCTGTACCTGACCATCAGAGAAGCCTAAACTCCTGGCGAAATCCTGCCAGGACTCATCTAGGTGGGCAGCGACGAATGAGAGATCGTCCTTCGACACTCTACTCGGGTTCGATTTGAGGGCTTTGACAGCCGGGGTCTCGTTGACGTCAGGTTTGGTGCTCTTCTCGGTTTTGTTGTTTAAGTTGTATATGACCGTATCACCGAAGTGAGTCCCCGGTGAGTTATTTATGTTGATTATAGTAGCTTGAGCAGTTGGTAGCTTGTTTCTTCTGATCTTGGCGAAGCCTTTTGGCAACGATTTCTTTAAGTTTTTTATGAATTCGGTATTGAAGGCTTCAGTTTTCTCGCCCCCATCTGGACCCTCCTCCCCGTTTACTTTCTGGGAAGACCTGCTCGGGCTCGGGGTGGCGTCTGTTGTTATATCGCCGTTCATTTTTCGGATTATCACAGCACTAGTTTGACGTTTCTATGATTTAATGAGGAAGAACCATTTGCTTTGTTGACTGTTCGATCGGATATATAATACACAATATACAGCCATAGAAAACCACAGACCACAGATATTGGCCACAGACCATCAAAGTTATTAAAAGTGTAAAACCTCATGTATTATGAGCACAGATATACAATGTTACCAGATAGCAAACTTCAACGAAAATACTATTATTAAAGTGAAGTCGTCTGAAGAGGGCGAAATCGTCGAACCGCCATTTGTTGGACAGGCAAAAAATGAATACTGGTCTTGGGAAATATAATTATTAGTATCAACAATTTGAAAACAATATGATTTTATTTCATTTCTTTGATTTATTTATTTCAACATAATTCTACTCTAAAATTTGCAGTATGATAATAATCGTACTTTTAAATACCTCTCTACAAGTAAAATGATTATTTTGGATTTGTGAGATCTTTCGGATATGTTTAAATCTGTTCAGAAGATCGTCGAATACATTCGAATTGAAGCAAAATTCAGTTAAGTTTTTCGAAATTATGAGTATAGAGTTACAATAATTTTTCCGCCCGCTCAATAGTTAAATAATTATTTAAATAATAATAATAAAATAAATAATTATATATCTAAATCTTAAGATTTAGAAATTTGACATAACCCTCCCCTGTTTTTAAAACGGATCAATTTGGCACAACGCAACGACAAGAAAACAAGAAATAATTATGCTCCTTGTGAGGAGCCAACAGAGACTCTCTAAACATGAACTGCATTTAATCAGCGTATCAAGCAATTCTGTTGGCATAATTAGTTCCTCGCCGTCTGTGTCATCTTCTATGAAACTGTCCCAAAGCTGCCAAAAGAAACGTAGGCAGTATCAAGAACTCCATTGTCAACATTAAGGGATATTGTAAATGTTGTGACAGTGATAGCGTTTAACTTTTTCGTATACCCTTGTTTGTAAAAAGTAATTTCTAATTAAAAAATACCTACATGTTGCTCCTAAAATTTTTATCAATCCAACCCTGTCCCTTCAAGGTGTATCTTCATATTTCTCTGAATTTTATTGGGATAACAAAATTTTATTGAATTAAAAGGATAGCAATATAAATTAGATCTATTTGGGAAGTCTTAAGTTGCTACGGTAAAAAAAGAAAATGGTGCATAGTACCCAAAAGTTACAAATTTGTCATTTCGGTATCACATCAACACAGGTGCCGTGGTACAATTTAATAGTCCCCTCTTTAGGCAGACCGTACCTGTAGCATTCGAAATAGTCATTGGTGGAGTTGGTTCCTTTAGTCGCATACCAACCTAACGGGACGCGCCTTACCTCACCTTTCAAGTCGACTCAGCGACAGCGGAGAGAGTGCACATATTTTACCTGTTGTCCTGCGGTGTGTGGTTTTTGTTCGTAGGAATTTGTGCTTGTGTATGTGTTTGTGCCGTCGAAGGAGGAGAGTGCAAGGAAAACCATTGCTCATACCAGGAAACTACCCTCTTGCAGGTAAATGTGACCCTCCTCGCCCCGGCCGTATGGCCACGCAAGATATGTACGTGGAGACTTTGACGGGCGATGAGAAAATAAACCTTTTGTCTCCTGGGAATGTTTTCGCCAGATTTTGTGGGAAAATGTGTTATTTTGATAGCACGCGATGCCTCATTAACATAGAAATCGGTTAACATTCATTTAAGTGTAAGTAGTATCTTTTTCTTTCCAGGATACGAGACAAGACTAGAATGAATAATAGGTTTATTTCTACTAAAAACTTTTAGTTTGTTTCAATATCAAGCACGACAGTGTATTTCAACACACAGGTACAATTTGTGAAAACAGACAGGTTCTGAATAATTCTAGACGTTGTACAGGGTGGCCCAAGATGTCAACATCTCAAAAATAATTTGTACTTTATTTTGGAAATGAGTGTTTTTAAACAATAGGAAGTTTTTCTATTGCTTTTACATTTCCGGTCACGTGACACGAACTTAGAAATGTTAGGTAGGAAACAACAACTTTATGAAGACCGTAGTGTCTACCAATTTGACAATAACAAATTTTACATGTTTAAACTAAGGTGAGTGATCATACAAACAATTAAAGGAAAAGCAAAATGATGAATTAATTAATGCTCTAAAAAAATCGAAAAATAAAGCAACGTAAGTATAACAATCATTACAGTTGATACGAGTGGCGGCTGGTACATACACGTTGAGGCAGTGCAACACCTCGAAAGTAAACAAAAAAAAAATTAAAATTTTAAACTTGTCACTAATATCGCACTTAGTAACTAACTGATTAGTAAAAGCTATCAATCAAGCGAAGCTAACATGACGTTCCCCTCCAAGCTGTTTAAATAGTCACACTAATTATTACATCACCCTCTTGTCGCTTTCTCTAGTCTCAACTTTGACCAGAGCTGGTCGGTATATTTTACTGGTCATTGTGACGAGTTAACAAAATAGTTTGTCAGGGGCTGAAGTGGTTGATCAGTTGCAATTTAGCATGTGTTATTAGTTAACCAGAAATAATCTAGTTAGTTAAAGCTAATCTGCTGGTAATTTAAGCTAAAATAGTCAACTTTCAGTTTGTTTGCCTAGTCACACTGGTTATTAAAGGATATCTATTTCTGTTCCTCTGTATTTTTTACTTTTAACCCAATCAAATAAAAAAAGCCTTAAAAAATCGATTCTGATTGGGACCGTTTTAAATCATTGTTTAGGTGAAATGAAATAATATTAACCAAAAAGTAGGGGTTTCCTAAGTAGCTGGAGAGTATTCCCGTACTAGTAATTAACTTATTAACAAGTTATTTCCAGTCGCCTATTTATATACTCGAATTAATCTTAATGATAATGGCGAAGGAAAAATGTGTGAGTGATTAAAAATAACTTGATTATAACACGATTTTCTGCTTGCTCAAACGAAACTTGTAAACAAATTTCACAGGTGTACTTCACTGAAAACCGCTGTAACTCTGAATACCAGAACATAGCATTTAAACGAACATTTCAAAGTTTAAAAGAATACTATAAGTTAGTGTGTAAGTTAGTAAGTAATAATAAAGTAAAATAAAATAAAAGTAAATATAAGTAAAAATAAAGTAGTAAAAATAAATAAAGTAAGTTAATAGTAATACAACTTTTCAAAATTATTCATTGCTATTTCAATTCACTTCAGGCATTTTTTCACCCGTATTTATAATACGTTAGCTCTGCTCGAGTAGAAATCCATTGTTTTAATACTATTTATTACAAGTAGGTAAATATTTTTCTTACAAGTGCGTTTCCTCAGCTTTTTCGAAACAGCCGTCCGTTGTGTCTTATTCAAACATGACCTAGAATCGATCAACTTATTTGTACAGCATCGTTTTTGTTGTATGGTCGCAGAGGCGTAAGATTTTCTCAAATGTGGGCGTGAAGAGCGTTTATTGATATAAGTGTAGATTATCGACCTTGCAAGTCGAAATTTCCGTCTTGGCCTTAAAAGTTTTCACGCCATTGTTTTTGATGTTACTAGCAAAACTAATCGCTCGCGAATAAATTAACTCGGAGTCTATGAGTAATGTGGTTAAACGGAATGCTTGGTACTCCGTTAAAATAATCACACACCAGGTCAACCTTGAATTTCTATTGCAAAACGAGTCACTCTATGTGATTTTCTTCGACTTGTGAAACAAAATTCTTGCATGAGGTTTGTGAGAGAGAGAGAGAGAGGGAAGGAGGAGAAGGTTTGGCCACAATAATCCCATTCATATCAGCCATGGCGTTAAAAAAATGTTTCTGTTTTCTTGCGAAATAAACATTCTTGTCGTTATAATCAACAAATTTAATTGTAAATGGAGAAAAACTGATTTCTCTCAGTTCCTGTTCCATGCTAAATTATTTATAACTATGGATATCTCATTTGCTTTGAATTAATTTTGCGCTCTATCATTAAGTTATACATCAACGCCAAACAGAAATTCCTTAACAGCTGATGACGTCGGGGTTTCGAAAAGATAATTCCAATGTAGCCAGTTACATTAGACGTACCCTTTTAAAAACAAACGAGTCGTGAAGAGTGAGCGCTTCACACACATAATTTTCGATAGAGCCCGGTTACGGGTTCTACCCCTACTGCCCTAGTGCCCCGACTACCCCTTACTACAGAATATTAAAAAATCATAGATTTTAGCATGCAATTGGTTGATATAAAGTTTAAATGAATTATTTGTAGATTTCTTAACATTCTCGAAGAAGTTTATGATTAATAAGACAAATGCAACCTCTCATGTAAATCATCCCCTGAGGGTAGCAATTTTCAAAACTAGTTTTAAATATTTTTTTTTGTTATTCTAAATGATTACATGTATATTTAAACTTATATATACACAGATTAGAAAAAAACCGTTATAATACTTTCACTGTATGCCAGATGTTGATCGCTTCTGACTTTGTACCTGTGCTCCAAAATTCGGGAACCGAAATAAAAAAAATTCAATTCTTGTTTCGACACCAATTCCCTTATTTTCCAAGCTAGAAATATTTTAAAAAATGCATTTTGTAGGGAATTCCAAGCGCTTTAAAATCAATTTAGTTAAAAGTTTTACAACTCGTAGTTTTGAAAAGGGATTGGATGAGCTATAATTAGTGCGAACAGTCATATCTCCTTCAATTTCTATGATACAAAGATAAACATAAAAAAAATCATAATTTTCAGTCAGACAAACCATGCAATTAACATTTGAAACATTTTTTCATATCTAGAATAGTTTTTGATTTATTTAAGAAAAATTCATTGTTTTTCCAAAATTACGAAAATGTAATTTTCATTTTAAACAATTATTAAAACCACATGGACAATATCAGTAATGCCTAGAGAAAGTTAATTACAAGTGGTAACTTTTAAATTTAAAAAAAAGAGAAAGGTGTTACTTTATTTTTGTTACAAATCAGTCAATTCCTATGCAAAAGAATTTTATCAGTGCTCATTTTAAAGGTTTTTTATGTACTTTAAAAAAAGGACTATTGAGTTTTTCCCAAAAATTTCACATCTTCAAGTTATGGAAGGTTGAAGATTTTCACCTTCAGGGTTCTCAAAAAAGTAACCATCTTTCAGCGAGCCATAACTCAGCCCTTATTGTGTTTACAGAGGTTATTCAAAAACGAATCTCTTTGTTTTCATATAAGCTATATTTTTGTTCTAAATGTTTTATCCGATAAAACGAAAACTTTTCAAATTATTCGTGGAAAACGGTTAAAAAACATTCGTTTTTTCAATGAAAAATGTGTCTTTTCAATCGTGAATAACTTGAAAAATATCAACTTTACAAAAAAAACTTTATTCAGCAAAAGTTGCTTAGAATTAGTCAATTTATCGATTTCCGGGTTTATTTTGATTAATGAATTTGTTACCCTTTAGAAAAATCCGATAGAAATACCAAATTTTGCGAGCTAAAGAACTATTATGGCAGTCATGGTGGGACATTTGGAGGTTTAAAAGTCCCTCCAAGTGATTTTATTAATTATTTAGTAGCGTTAGAAGAAATTTTTACATCCAAATTCAACGACCTCTGTATACATGAGGGCGTAGGGATGGCATTGCTAAATCTATTTAAAAATGTTAAATTTTCACACCCATGTCCCAATTTCCCTCACATTTATTCTATTTCTCTATACACAATATTAAGAATCTACTATACATTAAAGTTTGCGAATAGAGAAATAAAACATCAAAAAACAATAAGGAAAACTCTAAATTAAATGTATTAAAAACATGTAAAAACTGGAGTAAGTACTTGCAAATACACAATAAACTTGTACTTCATTATATTTATACCTAATACGGTCATTACGTACGTACTTATATGTTGGTTGCTATTATGTGTTATCTTAGCAATGAAATATATGTATCTCTAAGTACTTTGTCTGTTTAGGGTGTCCCTACTACGCGAACCTTTTTCAATTCCTGCAACTGATTTCAATCCTTATCCTTAACAATTCGCAAACAGCAATTACTTCAAGAAATACTGATAAATTCCTGATTACAATTGTTTATGTTGTACTTCGACCTTATACGTTTGTAAATAATCTTGCGCCGACAAAATTTTAACTAGTCTGTATCATAGAATATCTTTAAAATTCGTCCGCCTCCTGTATGTCGACGGTTTAATGAAATTATCGATTTCACAGTCGCTTCACCCCTGTTGTACATTGCAGTTTCGGATCCTTTACGGGGACTATAAAATGATTTATGATAGGTAACAAAAAATGCCGATTTTTCGAGGAGATCAAAGGAGTGACTCGACTAGTTGTATGTATAGACTATGCTAACACATCCGAAAAAAATTCTTGTCCGACCTGAATCCTTTATTTATTAATCGAGACAATTCCGAAGGTTGTCTCCGAGGAATGTTAACGAGAAGAAGCGGAGAACTTCCTTCCGGCCGGGCAGATCATCCAAGTAAAAGCGACGAACACCTGAGGTCAACGCGATTCTGTGACCGCCACTTTTTTCGTCTTCGCGATTCGAGTCCGGTTACCTTTTGATGCTTCCGGGCGTCTGTCGACGAGATTTTCTCTTTTTTCTTCTAACACTTTTAGTCCGGAGAAAGGAAACCGCGACCGGATTCGTATGTGAGGTAGCAGATAAACCGACAAGATTAGTCTGCAGATGCGATTGGAATGAAATTAAAAAATGGGAAAGTAAGGTTACCCATTTCTATTCGACATATTAAGGAATTCCCAATTATAGTGCATTGCATCTTTGTTAGTACAATATATAGACTCCAATAGAGCTATTAGTATTAAATCTTTATTAAACGTTAAAAATTCATAACAATAAAATATGGCACATGCCACACAGTTTAACCGAAGTAATTATTCGTTGGGAATTTTGTAAGATCTTCGTAATACAGGCTTTCTCTGCGGTCCTAGTTAGTTCTTATGATGATGAATCGAACGACAATCAGTATGCAGAAATCGTCATTTTGCAAATGAGACAATGTTGTAAAGTGGAACAAGTTTGTTTTTTATATATCTTGAAAGTTATGCACTATATCGCTCCACATAATTATTCCCACTAGTTATAGCGAAATCGATCCACTTTCAATATTAATTTTAATTTTTCCAAATCGGCTTAAATGTTTCCTGGAAAATTGTAACAAATTAGCTTGTTTTTGCCAAAATTTGTAAACATTAGTGACTTTTTAACAAAGAATAAATGCGATTACGTGTAGCATAACCGCAGTGATATTTAAATTGTTTTCAAAAACTAGAAGGCAAATGTGAATTTCCAATGAAACCTGATGCAACAATAGTAAGGAATCAGGGGCACAACGAGGTGAGTGCAATTAGGTTCAATGTTTTTCGGTGTCAAAATAGTGCTGCCACCAGGCTTAATGAAAACCAAAGACAAACGTCTTTATGTCCCGCAAATCCACTAAGACGTCTATGACGCAACTTAAAGTCGGCCGTTGTTATAACACTGGACGTCTATAAGACCTCTTTTTGGATGTTAAACAGACTACTTTAAGGCGTCTATTTGTCATCCTCAATGGAGTCAATAATTAACAAAAAGGGGCGTCTTTAAGACCTCCCGTAAATCGGCTAAATTAGGTTGAAAAGAGGTTAGAAACAGACATCTTTGAGACATTCGTTTAAACATTTCTTTCTCATTCACACTAACAAAGATCGATTAAGACATATTGAAAAGACAACATTTTATATTATTAATTATTATTACTATTAATCATCAACTGCACAAAATTAACTAAATCACATCAAAAGATATCACACAAAAACACAATATAAAAAAAATGAAAATAAAAGAATACAAAATCAAACAATACAAATATGTATAATGTTGAATAAGCACTTGATTAACTAAACCTACTTAATGTTTTCTTAAACATAAAACTATAACACAAACCATAAAAGGGATAAAAATATTAAAATAGTAGCAACAAGAAAAGAAATGAAAAAGCCTAATATAACAAAATATTTATATAAATATTATATACAAATATATATAATAAAATATATCATTGCATTTGCTGCATGAGAAGTAACCTGTGTACCCTTTTTACAAAAGATTTTGTATTACAAATGAAAGCTTTAATTTTAATTCCAAAAATGTTAATACTTATTAAAATTTCATTGTTAATTAACTTTATAGCATCATTAACAAAATCAGTTAGGTATTGTTTATCGTTTTGGAATTTTTCAAATTTTGGTTAACGTAATTGCATTTACCATAAATAATAGAAAATCACATCGATGTAGAAATGAAAGCACAGCACACTAATAATGTACACTTGGAGCAATCAATCAACGAGATTAGTTTACGGTCTTGTCTCTCGTGATGTTAATCCAATTTGTTAACACATTATTATTAGTTGCCGATTTTTCGAGTAGTCAAAAAATTTAAGTTGCGCGCTCAGATCAGGTCAATTTTCCGGGATATGATTTTCTTCCTACTTTGGCCTACAAATAACATCAAACTTCATCGCAATCAGAAATCCCCGGGTTCAAAGTGTATCAATTATATCTGTAGCTCAATTATATGGATTCACATATCAGCGAAGCAAATTGGATTAATATTATAAAACCAACAGTGGGTTCGAAAGTAAGATTGTTTCGTTTTGTATAATTACCTTAAATTAATTTAGAACAGCAACGGCACATTCCGCAGAGAAATATATAACCATAATAATAGTAATTGAAATTATTATAAAATGCAGTATTATATAGGACCATATGGTTCAATGCCTTTGGGTTACGATACGATGTACTTGATAAGTACAATCTTAATTTATTTCTTTTATAAAATATTATACTGGCATTTTCATTAGTAACACCTTAATATAATTTTCTTCTATTATAAATCTGTCGAGTCGGTCATAAAAATCAATTATATGTAGAGTGATTTCTATTAACTGTTGTAATAATTAATTCACAATACAGATTAGTCCAGAAAATCCTACTCCAAAATATTTACACGATTCCATATATAATAATAGTCTGCTATTCCCATTAAAAATTAAAAAAATCGGTAATGATTTCATGATAGGCTTTTAATTGTCACTCTTATACTTAGTCTCAGCGAGGAAATAATTTTGGTTCTTCTGAACACTTTGTTGACTAAAAAGGTTGTAACTTTTAACCTGGAAGAATTCTGAGGGCAATAAGGGAATACAATATTTCATTACAATAAAATTGTAAGGTAGTTATACAGTTGCAAGTTAACCTCAACACATCCTGTAATAAGGAGTAGAATAATTGATCGCGATAAAGAGGGCTTGTTAGATTTGATTTTCCTAATTGTGCCTGTAATTGTGCTTTTCCACTTTGGGGCACTTTTCACAAAGAATTTATATGTAATACAGTATATTAGAACAGAATATACTAACCGTCTTATTCATAACATTTAACGTTAAAATGAATTTTAGCTTAAAATATGTGTAGAATGTGTTTCACGGATGTAACTACAGTTTTGTTTAGTGTATTCTTAACATGGATGCAACTTGAGTTACCTTACTGAATTACATTCTAAACGCATTTCAAGCTAAAATTCATTCATGCGTTTATGAATAAGACCGTAAGTAACAGTATATAGAATTATAAACGGAACCTAAACTTGGTTTTGATACAGTTTTGATAGTTTTCATACGCAATGATAACAAATGAAATAAACTTGACGTTTTATTTTTGGAAACATATTACATGAGAAATAAGAAGTTTCTACAATACGTTTTACAGGTAGTAGTTACATCTGAAACTATCTGCTCAGGTAAATTATCGATTACGGAAGTTAAGCTGACACTAAGTTATACTTAAGCCGACACAAATCATGTGCTAAAATTTTATCTACTTGCCCCCATGTGGCACCATACATGAAGACAAGCAATTTGTTATCTGCTAATTGTGATATGTACAGAAAACAAAAAAGTAGAAATGAACTACATAATTTACCTACTACTGCAATAACTCATCCTAGCTTCAATGCAAATAGTATTTAAAAAATAGGAAAAATAGGGAAGTTCCAATTCGATTGCCAAAATTTCAAAGGTAATAATGTTAGATTTAATAATTTACGTCAAATAAACATTCACTGTAGCCCTCTTTCAACTGAACAACTTTTACTGGCACTATTTTATAAAATTGATCAAAGTACCTATAATTATACACCTCAAATGGACCGAGACCCTTTTCTACCTTCGCCTCAGGTGTTTTCTGGGTCACATTCTCAGGCTAGGTTCCATATTTTTATTATTCGGCCCAACTTGAAGTCATACTACTTTGTATTCGGTCATAGAGTTTGCAAACAGTTACCTCTAGACTAATTTAGACGTCCGTTCTTCAGTCGTTCACTGTAGACTTGCATAGCGATTAGGTATAAAATCCGGGGTACGTAATAATAATACGGTGGGTACTTTAAAAAAGATGTCGATCATCCTGCAATTTTAAACACTTAATTCAATCAGGAATACTTCCAATGCTTTACCTTTAGGCATCCTGCGAGGAACGGTTCAAAAATTATATATTTATATTTCCCGAAGCTTTTCTGTATTTGCTGCAGTGTACATCAGTAGTTTAAATTTATAATATATTTGTTAAATGAGCAGGAAAAAGTGGACTATAAAAAAGTTTATATAACATTAAGAACATAATTTTCTGGCGTTTTTTCCCAAAAATTTGTCAACAACTGTATTAATGAAACCATTTAGATTGTTAAAATTAAGTTGCTCTAAGCGCCAAATGGCTATACCATTGAAATGGCTCTCTATTATAATAGTATTCTTCTTAGTCAGCTTGTTATTCTTAGATTACCTAAACTATCTCTAGTGTACTTGTTAAGAACAAACATTTTTAGAAATTTTATCGGTTTGGTGAAGAATGGTTTCATTCCTTTTTGGAATATCAATAATATATGTACATTACTTGTAAATTTATACATGATGAAACATATCACGAAAGGGTAAAGAGCAATGTACTTTCAATACACCTCAAAACTGAGTAGATTCTCCAGTCTATAAATTTTCGGTTGAAACCTGTGGGGCTGTTCAAAAAGTTATGGAATCTTATTTCACTGCTCTGCTCACGAAGAAGCTGATACAAAAATTTTAAGTTATTTAAAATTAGTTTTACAGTAAAATAATGCGCTTCAAAGATGTATATTACTTTACATTTAGCTGATAATATCATGGCCATCAAAAATCTTCTAATAAATTATTTACCTCAAATAATGAAAATCTAGGGCTCGTAGAGCTAAAGAACATGTCCAATAGGCAATGGAAAGTGACTTAGCTAAAAATGAATCGATAGAAATGATGGCATCGCAAGTTCAATCTACAATATTATTTCACGTAAAGAATTCAAAGTATTTTGCAATCATAGCTGACTGTATTGAAACAAACCAGAAAGAGCAACTCTCCCTAACATTAAAGTACACTGATATAACCGACGATGCCGTAAGCGTTAAAGAAGATTTCATTACATTTTTGGAAATTGATGATACAACTGATGCAGGTCACACAGGTGCTCTTTTAAAAAATAGAGTGAACACACCCTCAATATCAGCATTTGCTAGAGATAGGGAAATTGAAGGAAAAAACAAGGGTCTGCAAAAAGAATTACCGACCTCAATCCGTTAGCTTCTTTTGTACCATAAGAGTGTCACAATTAAAATGTATTCCTGTGTGATGCCGCAAAATCATTGGTAACATCGGACACCCTATTTCGATATTCCGGATATATCCTTGTTCGGAAACTTGCGAAAAATATTTATTTTATTGGCAGCATCAGTAAATGGATAGAACATTTTAAAGGGGCATATGAAAACCTATAACCCGGGAGCCCAACCTTAAAAAAGGGGGTAATCTGTGTCAGGCCGAATCCGAGTCAGAACGATACTATTATATGATCGATTTACTTTGTACCAACTGCCGTCACTTTTCCTCAGTTCCGCTGATCTCAGCGGCCCGTGGAAATGACCATCCATACTCAGAACTTTGTACCAGACGGCATTCTGGCAGATCATGTAGCATACATCGTGAAAAAATAAGTGAGGTACAAAAACAGCAGTCCCAGAAGCTAAAAAAATATTAATAAATACTAGGACGAATTAAGTGCCCACCGGGTGAAGAGGCCCTTGATGAACTAATAAACGACCGCATAAAAATTTTTAAAGTACTATCCTTTAATAGTCTTCTAGACGCAGTAATTATATCTTTAAGAGAAAGATTTATACAACTTCAAGATTTTTCTGAAATTTGGCTTCTTTTTGACATGATAGAGAATTAAACTAAATAACAACTGTTGAAGCGTTGTCCTGTACTGCAAAAAAATTAACATTCAACTCTAAATAGAATATTATGGGATACTTGTTGTGCGACGAAATCGTGGATCTGCATTATCTTAAAGACAAACAGAAACCCCTATTAAAATTTTGAATTTTGTCAAGAGGTATTTACTTAGAGTTTTTCACTACATAGATAACTCTGAGTTTTCTGCTAACAAAGCTTGTAACAGTTGCAAGTGGAGAAAGCAGTTTTTCCAAACTAAAATTAATAAAAACCTACTTGCGTACAACATTATCCCAAATAGGGCTAGCTAGTCTCGCCAAATTGAATATAAAATTTCAGAAAATCTTGATTTCTCTACTTTAATTGAGGAATCTTACAATAGAAGAGCTGGAAAGGTTAAATTCTGTTTGCTGGTTATTACATCGGTATAAAAATCAATTTTTTTAATTTACCATAATATTACTACGTCATTCACAAAGTTTAGTTTTCATTCGTTTTATAATTAAAGAAAATTGTTTACACGGAACTATTGTAATTATGTAACATTTTATAAGTCAATGTTCATCACGGTTTGACATTATACATAATAAAATTCTACAACTCTGAATTTCTATTGGTTAAAAACACTGGCTTTACCTGCGAGTTCCAGTGTCCCAGACAAAATAATTGATAATGGTAATTTTTGGATATACATCAATCGTTGCCGTCCTGGTGACGCCCATGTGTTCGCCATACTTTTAGTCGTTGTAATTTAATTTTCCTCACGTGCTCAGGTAGTCGAATAATCGCACGTATGTTGAACGGCCCGGTTTGTTGACCGAAAAAGCTGAGAAAGAAATCGTTCGAATTTGTCGAAAAATTTTTATCCTAGCCGACGGAGGTGAAATTCTCTCTCTCTCTCTCTCTTTCTTCCTTCTAAAGAGTTCTAATGAATACCAAAGAAATACGAAGAGCAGAGGATATCCGGAGGAAGTATGAGACGAAGATGGAGATATATTTACTGGAATATAATGAATCAATTCTTATTACATTTTTTGTAAGGCTTCTAATAAGGACATCCGGAAATTCTAAACATTAGAAGGTTTAGTTAAAAGCAAAAATAAAATAAATACAATATTTTAGGAGCATAAAGATGCGTGGAAAAGTATACCTTATATAGTCTCATTAATGTACTTACGGAGGTTTGGTAAGTAGGTACCATAAAAGAATTTTCCTGCCAAGGTTTGTTGGTATTTGACTTAATTTTATGACCCCCCTACGATGACAATGGCTGCCAATCCTTTTTAGACATGTGGTATATATAAACCGTAACATCTCTTTTATAAAAGGAAATGTGTGCGGTAAAATTTAAAGAACAAAATTTATAGCTGTTTGTTAGCGCTCAGAATATATTGTACAACATCATGCGAATCAATTTGATGATATTCCTTTGGTAGTGGTAATTAGACATCAAGTTTCCTTTAAACGATGGGGCCTCTAGGTAATCTAGGGGCCTGTTGAATGATGGATTGGTCAGTTTCTTCCCAATGTACGACCAAGTGTTTCGAGTAGTGGATGCAACAATATGTTTCAAATGATTTCTATTTCGCCTGATGTTCTACACCTCAGTAATCAACTCTCAACTATTAGTAATTCAGGCGGGCTCTGTTTTGGTTTTAATGTTTCATATAGTCTCGCTAATTTTTGCTTAATCCGGAATAATTTTAGACATAATAATTTTAATATGTGCCAGCTTGAAAAGTTGAGCTAAATTTATTATTAAAATAACTGTGAAAAAACTGTAAAAATTTGGTTTTGTTTCCTTTTTCACTTATAGCTCATTACAAATACATGTTAGACGAAAAGGCGAGAGAGAATAAAAGGTGCGTAATTAAATTCTCTATAAGAAATGTCAAGCTGAAATTAAAAAAATACATTATTTTTGTTATAAAAATTGGACAAAATCAAGCGACTTTAAATTTTTTAACCTTTTAAATTATACGGCTCTCATATTGCGTCTCAAAAAATCTTTTATGACGACCCATCACCACACCCAATTTCATCCAAATCAATTGGATAGTTTTTGCACAATAATTTTACATTCCAGATTTGGTTTAACAAAGGGGAAAATTGAAAAACTTCATTGGAATAAAACTAAAGCCATATGACATTTTCGATTTTTTTACGTATACTAGAGCGTTCAAACTTTCGAATCCATTTTGAAAAATTCAAATCGGTCAATTTTGACTATCTAAGGAATTGTTTTTAACCGTTAACAAATTTTTTGCTTATAAACGAATTTAATGTCTCCGTTGATTTTTATCAATATTACTTTCAAAACATTTACACTAAAAGTACTCGGAAAGAAGCATTTTTTGAAAGCATTACACTTGAAACCATTTAGGAAAATAAGTGTTTTCTGTGGTCCTCAGAGACTGAAAATTTTTTTTTAACTAGATTTAGTATTAATGCACTAGTGGCGGTTTAACGTTCTAGAAGAACCAGTAATTTTTCAAATTATCTTGTAAAGATTAAAATGAAATTATTTGAAACATCTGTAAACTTTCTAAATTTGGTTTTGAGGATTTTTTTGTGTTTCAAGGTAGCAGAACATCTAGAATCTTTGTTGTATACATTTTAAGTTTTCAACGTTTAAAAAATAAAATTAAAAACTTTAAATATTTCAACAACCCTCTAGAGAAGCCAGTGGAACAACTACCGGTGTGCTGGCCTGAAGGTATAAAGATACAAATTTTTACTTTCCGTTTTTCAACCCCACTAATATGAAATTTGGAAAAGTTTATTACTTCAACTTATCAACCTCATTTACGCATTAACCTGAAGATATCTAAATTTCAATTGAATTTATCTCGTTCATATTTTTGAACATTAAAAGGACGAAGAATTTACACCTATTGGGCATTTTTTAGGAGCAAACACTTAATAGCATGTTTTCACTTTCGTCGCTTTTGCAGCGCACAGAGCGAGTAATGATGATTAATTGAAGAAGCTTTTAATACGTTATGACGACAGGTGAGGAAATAGCATATTGGTAGAGGAGATATAAGAAAGAATGGTAAAATTAAAAGTTTTTAGTGAGAGAAAACTTATTGCAAATAATTGTATTAAATTGTGCTTTTACAAAAATACAAAGAGAATTGTAATTATTTATAGATTTCTTCACCCTACACCAACTTTTTTAATTTTTGATGGTACAAAAGAAATGCTATAAACGTAAGAGGAAAAGTTGTTTGTATTAAAAGTACTTTTAACAGTAAAAACTTACCTCCGCTTTAACTGGGAAGGTCATCGAGTTTGTTATCTAAAAGTGTTACGTGCGCTACTTGAACAAAATAAGTAAAAAGTCACTTTTCCGACCGGCGATTAAAATCCCTTTTAAAAAGAATAATCGTTGGCCTCTTAAACATTCGATTATAATCTATATTTTTTGTTCCAGGTCATAACAATGCAAGATCATCAGTAACGGATCATCATGGAGTGGAACCACGGAGATCTGATTTGGTTTGATCCAGGGATAGGCCATTGGCTCCCGGGAGAAGTACTGGAGTGTCATAAGAGTGCCAATGTATTGACAGTCCAAGCTGTAATAAATGGCAAGGTAATTAACTTTTTGTGAACGTCTCATGTGCGAGTTATATAATACATTGTATCAAATTCAAATATCTGCGTTCACTTAATTAATTAGAATTTCAACATCTCACTTTTAATTGTCTCGGTTCTTATTATTCAATCGCGCAATATTCATATCAGTCTGAGATATATATTCACTTTAAATATCTTACGTAATAAACGTCAAATATTTGTTCGATAAAATGATGAATTCACAAATATACAGAAAACGGGGTAATTTAACACCTATTTTATATACACAAAACAATACAGAATAACAGGAAGCTAAAACTTTCTAATCTACGTGTGAGATTTGTCCGATGATATGATTGGAAACTATGTTAATGAGCAAAAAATGTTAGACTGCCATATGCAAGATGACTGATCCTGTGAATCGTCTTGAAAAATTGTTAATTTTTCTTGGAAAATAATATATATATATATATATATATAATTCGTCGCATTTTATTTGAGACTCGAATTGTGGTACGCGTTACCCGAACCCCGATTGTCAAAGATTATAAACGAAGAAGATGAAGAGGCTTAAAAATTGTTATCTGCTCTAAGTGACAGGGTATTTACATATATTAAATGGACCGTACTTAGAATACCTAGACAACAACAGGGGCTTCAAGAACTTATAAACTTAGAAAGAACTTATTGATGGTAAAATTGATGGAACCCAGGTTTATACACCTTAAATTTTAATACATCGACTTACTCACCTTCAGCATTAATTTATTGATTTTGGCAACATGGGGTAGTTTTCATCCCTAAAAAAAATGAAAAGCGCCCATCGGCATAATATACATTTTGAAGTGGATGGTAAATTTAGCTTGATTCCAAATTTTCATGCAAATCGAAGCTGATTTAAAAAATTGCAAGCTTTTGCCGCATTTTAAGCTTTGTTTCCTGATGTACATCTGAATCTTTTTGCATAGCTTAAAACGTTCTATAACTTTTGAATTTAACATTGTTATATATATAGCTCACGCTAAAAAATTATCTGAAAATTTCAAATGTTTTCTGTGTTATATTAATATATAGCAGAACTAAATAGCTAATATAGGTGCCATTGGTTGAATTTATGTTTTGAGAAGTTCGTATGAGAAAAGTCTCTCCGATGGGGCATGCCATCGGAATTTTTTCCTCTTGGGTTAAAGCTGATGTAGTAAATAAAACAATCTTAATAATGCGTGAATACATATTTGTTAGTACATACCTGCGATGAACATGACATTTTAAGATGCTTGGAGATCCGGTTGCGTTTGTCACGTTTTATGAAACAATATTTGTTAGTGACATCATTGTTTTCACAAATAGCCTATAAATAAAAAACTGGCACCATGAGAATATTGCGATTTAAACGCTATAAACGCATGGGAATTAAAGTGGATTTGCGTACAAAAGTGAAAAAATGATATTTGCAAGTGGTACTTGTGTTAGGTCTGTACTTAGCTGCTTAAAAATCAATAGCAATAGGTAATAGAAATTTCTGAAAGTATCGTTGTAATTGTAGTTACGGTACTTTAGAACACTAAATTTGATTAGGTTTCACGTAAATCTTTGGTCAACACCCCATAATGTTGATTAAATTAAGTACAGTTGAGTGCGTTCAAAAATAAATGCCTTAAATATATTACATCAATAGAATTCTTGTATCTGTATAGACACGTTAGTTTATTGTTTTTTTTTTAGTTTTAATTTTAACAAAAACGCAGTCAAATTACCAATCGTCCACCGGAAGTTCTTTCTTATTTAATTTAATTATATGTTTTTTTTTAATTAGATGTGACATTTGTAGTAACATTGAGATTATTTTCAGTTTTCACTTCTCTCTTGTCTAAAGGTACCAACAAACTCTAAAAATATGTGTGAGAAGCGTCTACTCGTCAAAACATGTTGTTGTTTTTAAACTTCTTTTCTTTCAATATCGTTAATATTATTTTATTCAAAGATTAAAATTTTCCAGCCGCAAACCTTCGCCTTGGCCGACGGAGAAGGCCAGGTGCGATCCAGGCAGGACCTTGGCACCCAGGGAGTCGAGGACATGATCCAGCTGACGGACCTCCACGAGGCTGCACTCCTGTGGAACCTCAAACTTCGCTACGACAGGAACCTCATCTATACTTACGCTGGTAGCATCCTCATTGCGATCAATCCCTACAAGACCGTTGACGGTAGCTACGGGGTGGAGATAGCCCAGAGGTACAAGGGTAGGATGATAGGCGAGCTGCCGCCTCACTTGTTCGCACTGGGAGCTGTCGCATATTCCAGACTGCCCGCACCACAGGTAAGAGGAATTTGGCGCGAGATATCTTTATGTTCTGGCACATTTTATTACTTAAAATGGTGACGCTTCAAGGGAGACATAGCAAAATCTAGACCTGGCATGTTGTTTGTAAATCTATGATCAAAACGGTAAAGGAAGGTTTTTATAAGTCTAATATCGTACAGAGTGAGAGCAAAGCCCCAATCCCCAGTGTATACACAGTACTGGTGTATTTTGGTCCATTTCATACAAATCAAGTGGTCTGTCGAATTTTCCTATTTTTTATTTCATGCAGCTCTACTAATAGAGCCGAACCGTGAACCCGAAACAATAGTGAAAAAAAGGTATATTATGTTCATATCGAGATTTTACAGTAAGGTCCTTCCAGTGTGAATTGGTCTGACAATGACTGACAATAACAACTTTTCACTCGCTATTTGCAGAAAACTTACCCATGCACATACGGTGGTTTCTTTCTTTCTTTCTTTCCTTTCGCAACTTTCTATTTCACATAAAATGGCTCTCTGGATGGAGAGTAAACTTTTGTAAAGAAAAAGCTCATATAAGTTGAGTTTTTAAAACGTTAAAGTGTTAAAATCGAAATTAAATAGCAACATCTTCGGTTTTTAAATCTACAAGGACCGCTCAAAAAGCGAAAATCTAAAAATCCCCAATTTAATTCGTTCACCTGGCACTGAAGGGTGTTATTGTATCATATTAATTGTTTAAGAGTAACGCGAGGTAATCTAAAATTGTTTTTAGTACTGTATGTAAGTCCCTAGGAACCTTAGACATTAGGATACTGACTGACGGTTAATGTGGCGTAAGTTGTTCCTATTTGGAACAAAAAGGGTTCGGTTACAATGTTGCAAATCACAAGGTTTAAAACGAAAACCGGCCTCGTAAGACAATAGCAACGTAACGATAAGGAAGATACATGTTAATGGTATATGGTAAAAGCTTGGCGAAGAATTACTATAGATACAATACAAAACTATTTTCATAATTCACAATTAACGAATCATTAATGTGTAGCTTTAAATGACCCCGATGAATATTTTCCGCTTTCGAACCTAATTCAAAATTCAAAATATCCCAAATCAATGATTGTCTCCTTAATAATGACGTTAATGAATACGTTCCAACCTTATGCCGAGGCCGATACTGTAGATCAATTTGAGACCCAAAATGACGATGATGAAAAGTCGAATACAATGGAGAACCAATTGTTACAGTAACAACAAATGCAGACACAACAATACAAAAAAAACCATTATAAATTCATTATACAAATCGGGATATTTCAACCGATATAAGGTAATGAGTAAAATTTATGAACCAGAAAACGATACAGGCAATTCTCGCATTCATATGCCACATTCCCTTATGTGAGAATATACTATGCATACATGATTTGCATTCTTTTATTTGACGACATAATATGTATATATTTTTAATTAAATTTATGTACCTATAACTTTCCACGTTATCACAATAAATTTCACGAAAATCCAACGATGTATATATTTTCTTAGTACTCTAAAAACAAAAAACCGATAGCAACGTCAAACCGATTTAAAATATGTTTGGTCCCCTCAGTGTTGTCTCAATTGGTTTTGACTGCATCGAGTGATTTTATTAAAACATATTTTATCGTCAAATATATCCTCGGCTGAGGCTCCACCTTGAAAACCTGTAGCATCCAGTTCTCCCTATTTCTTTCCCGAATAGTGCAAGATTATTTTCTTTCAGGTCGTCGTGATCAACGGCGAGAGCGGCTCGGGCAAGACCGAATCTACGAAGCTGGTAATGCAATATCTCGCTGCCGTCGCCCCCTCGGCCCCCAGGGGCCAGGCCCTCGTCACCGAGCAGATCCTGGAAGCTACGCCGCTACTGGAGGCGTTCGGTAACGCCAGGACCGTCAGGAACGACAACAGTTCGAGGTTCGGGAAGTACCTCGAAGTGTACTTCAAGCACGGCGCGATAATCGGGGCGAAGGTGACGCAGTACCTCCTCGAGAAGTCGAGGATAGTGACGCAGGTGCCGGGAGAGAGGAACTATCACGTGTTTTACGAACTTCTGGGCGGGATCAGTAACGCCGAGAAGCAGAAGTACGGACTGGTCGATGCCGACAAGTATTTTTACTTGAATCAAGGTGAGAATCATTGTTCACAAACAAGGTTTTGATTCTTCTTCATGCCCTACTTGGTGTCTCTATAAAAGTCTCACAAATGATTTATATTTTAATGTCTGCTTGCGATGCCTTATACGACCTCAAATTCCTGCCTTTAAACGAACGCCCAGCCAGCAGAGACCTATCTCTTTTAAGGGTCGTAGTGGAAAAAGTAGATAACTAAAATTTAAGTTCACGTGATTATATTACTGAATTTTATATGTGAACATAAAATAATCTATACCAATAGACGCATACTAAAACTGCAAAATACTTATTCCTCCAATACGGATATATTTTGCTCAATTACAAAGTCTAGAGGCCCCTTGTTACATTTCAATAAGTCGACTTATTAAGTTGGGTCCTACCTTATTACCAAACTAATTCGTCACACACGAGACACACCAGACTCTTTATGAAGAGGTTCCTTCTTGCTGTTCGATTGCCATTCAAGCTGGATGGAAGACGTAACGAAAGTCTCTCGTCTCGCTCCGACGCCAAGCTTTTCGCTCAGGAAAGACCTCTACTTCGCACCTCGATTGAAAATCGACTGCTCCGCAAAACTGTTTGTTACATATTTGTAATTCCTTGTACTCGATTGTTTTTTCGATGGATTCGATTTGTCTTACAATTCCATATCCTATTTTTAGGCGGAGGAGACTGTGCACCTGGACATTCAGGATCTGGTGCAGACTGGGGAGCATTAACCAGAGCTATGGAAGTCTTGGGAGTTGGCGAATCAGAGCAGGAAGCTATAATTAAGATTCTGGCTTCCGTATTGCACCTGGGAAACGTTTATTTTCATAGGAGACAGTTGCGGTAAATTACCAATTACCTTATTAATTTTATGGCATTCGATTATAGCCGGAATTGATTTGTACATTCCAAAACGCGGAATGAACCTAGCGGCAGTTTATATAAGCGTTAGTAAAACCTACACAACACAAAAATTGCATTTTACAATTCAAAAAAATTTCAAGCAAGGTAAACGACAACGAATTCCTCCGCATCTCATAACTAATCATTCTTTTGTCGTAGTAAATATTTATAAAGTTCTCGCCGACATTTCGATTGACTAACGTCTTTTTTTGACGAACGTAGGCATGGCCAGGAAGGTGTGGAAATAGGCTCCGATGTGGAAATTAAGTGGGCAGCTCATCTCTTGCAAATTTCGCACAGTGGATTACAACGAGCATTAACATCGAGGATAACGGAGGCGAGGGCCGAAAAAGTTTATTCGCCTCTTAGTATAGATCAAGCGTTGGACGCCAGGGATGCGTTCGCAAAGGCACTTTATTCGGCACTTTTTAACTGGTAAGCTACATCCTATCAATAATCCGGTTTGAATTACCGTTTTTGCGTTTCAGGCTGGTGACAAGGATAAATTCAATAGTTCAAAAGGGAGGTCTTCACGACGCGGCCAGAATTTCCTTACTGGATATATTTGGCTTCGAAAATTTCAACGAGAATTCGTTCGAGCAACTCTGCATCAATTTTGCATCGGAGTCGTTACAGATTCATTTCAATAGGCATATCTTCAAATTAGGTAAAATAATTCATTCAATCGTTCTGGGCAATTTATGGTATACAATTTTTCTTAACCATTTTTAATAAGTGCTGCTTACTAACAGTGGACGAGAATTCCAATCGCCGAGAATCTTAATTATAACATGTCATCAAATTAAGATGCGCTTTGCAATTCTCAATTTTTAGTTCGTCAGTTTGAAATTAAGTTCAGGACTGAAGTATCGTTCCATACCAATGTATCCAAAGCAGCTTGTATCAAGGGCTTAGGTACTAAATTATTTTATGCGAGCTGCACTGTAAAAATGTATAATGTCAAATTATCACCTACAAAAATGGGTTATGTATTGCTGCAGAATGCTATCAGATTATTAAAGCAGAATAAATGCAAAATGCATCGAGTTTGGATATTGCCATTAGGGCTAGTTACGGTATAAGATCATTTGAAAAGTGATTGTAACTTCAAAACTTCGCAAATGTGAATGAAACTTATCCAACCTTTTAAAAACGCTTTGCTGATAATTTTAAATGAATCATTTTAAATGTGTGATTTGTAAATATGGTAATAAATGCGCCAGGTTACCGCAAAATCAGTCACAACTCCGAAACTTTCAAACTTATAAACTTCAAACATTTTGAACTCTTAACGTGGGTTTCCATTAAACATCTTGCTGAGTTTCAACAAAATTGGAGTTGAAATACGCTTTTTAAATTTCCGAAATCTGCGATTGGTAGAACCTACATTAAATGCAACTTATTGCCATATAATCAGATCCGATTTCGAATCCCCTTTAGTTAGACAGCTACAACTATTTCAACTCGAAAAGCATATTCCAGTTACCAATTGTGTGAAGTTTGAATTAAATTCGAGATGAGATAATTTTTTGAAGAATTATTTAAAATATGAGATTGGTAAATATTTCAATCATTGTGCCAGGTTGCCGTGCAGCCAATTTTAACTCTCAAACTCCGTCATTTAGAAGGCTCAACGCATTCAAACGCCGAATGTACATTTCAGTTTCATAATAATAATAAAAATAATGCCATGGTATATCGGTCGAATATCCTGAAGAACTCCCTGCAAGATCACTTGCGGCGATGATCACAGTCCGATCACAGTTCCACAGTCCGATCAATCATATGGTCCAACTTCCAGCATCTGTTTTCCTCTTTTATGAAATGTTCGATGCATTTCTGCCAGTATTCCTCTAAAAAAATTTTAATAGACGCCTCAAAAAGAATTTTGATTTCATCTAACTTAAAAGTGGTGTTGTTGCGGGCCGCATCGCTTTTCACCTGAGCCCATATAAGTTCAATGGGGTTTAACTCGCAATGGTAGGGCGGAAGACGAAGAACAGTTATATTTCGACTATTTGCCATTTCATCGACTACATTATTCTTATTTGGCGACTTGTTGTGTTTCACAAGGGAAAGCAGTTGAGCTTTTACCATACCGTGCTGATAGCTGATACGTCGTTCCCTCGGGATTCAATTATTTCACCTTTCCTAAGAACTAACTGGACGTATTCTACTTGTCTGGTGTGGTATCTTGCATTGCCCGTTTCGATTACAGATCCAGGGGGTATAAGGTCCAACATTTGAACAAAATATACCTCAAAAACATTGCCTTCCTGTTTTCATGATAGTCTTCCGTTTTCTTGGATTCGAACAAAAGCAAACCACCATCGACGAAACCATTAACACTACCGATATGTGTAATGATTAATTTTCTCCCTTTTCCGGGAGGTGCTTTAAGACCCAATGACAATCCTTCTAAAAAGGCTTGCCGAGTATTGGACACACTTTTGGCCTGCCTTAATTTTGATGCGGTGTGTTTCTGGTTAATCCATGTTTCATCGAAGTAAAATATTTGTCGTCTTCTAGGAATTGTCTAATTGTCCATAGTTAAGTTCTTCTTCAACAAATAATATCACCTATCTAGTGAAAAGGTGAAGTTTTCCCACAAAAAATTCAATTTTCTCAATATTATCCACATTGCAGCCTTTTAACTTCAGTCTTCATTCGATAGCATCTTCAATAGTTTGTCTAATATTGGTATTTCCCGATTAAAATTAAAATAAAAATGCACTTTTTTCCGAATAATCCTCTTGTTACCTTCATCTAGAGAAACTTGCGGACGTTTTGAAGAAGTTCTTGGATCACTCACTGCAGTATTAACATGCCGTTTAATCACTCGGTACACAGTTGCCTTTCCAAATCCCGTCATTTTTCAGTACAGAGAAACACGATCGTCTACACTGGTTGTTGGATGTTGGTGTTTAATCGCTTGTGGAAGTTTTAAACTATGAGTTTTCGCGTTGTGACAATGCTTGCAATTTCGAAAATTTGACCGGAGTAAAATTCTGGGGACTTTCCATTTTTATATATGCACTTAACTCGAACAAGAACTCAAATGCAATGAAATGTGTAACTTTTCATCCCCCTTTTAAATCCTTTACCTACCTACCTGAATTGAGTATTATCGTATTTTATTACTTGTATTTTTTAACGTTTAGAGTTTTAATCGTATCATATAAGGATGTTTAAATTTTGTTTAATAGTTTTGAACACTTTATTTGCTATCTGATCAATATTTTTGCCAAAATTGTACTGGCGAAAATTTGTTGTCAAAATTACATGTAACGTTTTTCCCACTTAATGTTTCTGTGTAAAGGAATCATTTAATTACTCCAAGTAAGTGACCAATTCAATTATTATTCCAGAGCAACAAGAATATGCTAAAGAACGGCTGGAATGGACACCTGTGAGCTGGGTCGATAACACTTCTGTAATCCACCTCTTGGGGAAGAAGCCTGTAGGAATCCTACATCTCTTAGACGACGAAAGCAACTTCCCAAAAGCATCCGACTCGTCTTTCCTCGAGAAATGCCATTACAATCACGCCTTGAACGAGAACTACTGCAGACCGAGAGTCGGTGGAAGGGAATTCGGGGTAATTTGTAGAAAATAGAAAATATTCCAACTTATATTTCACCGTTTTTCAGATTAAACACTTCGCCGGTCAAGTCTGGTACTCCGTCGATGGATTCTTGGATAAAAATCGCGACGCTTTGAGATTAGACGTAGTCGAACTCATAGCATCCAGTAAAGACCCTTTAATTAGTTCGATAGCGAAACCTTTGCTGAATCATGCTCAGACTAGGACGTTGCCGAGAGGGACGGATGGAAGGTTTGTTACTATGAAACCCCGAACCCCCACTGGTAAGGCTTGAAAACTTCTAAGCTGACAAATGTTATGTGTATTAGTCACAATTGCTATGGTTTTCAATTCCCTATTAACTTTCAGTGGCTGCGAGATTTACTGATAGCTTACACCAACTATTGGAATCGATGTCAAAGTGCAACCCTTGGTTCATACGGTGTATCAAACCGAACAACGACAAAGCCCCGATGAAATTTGATATGCCAGTGGTCCTCGAACAGTTGAGATATACAGGCATGCTAGATACGATTAGAATCAGGCAGTCGGGGTACCCCGTCAGAATGAAGTTCCACCACTTTGTCGACAGATACAGGTATGAGGTGACACTGTAATTAAACTTAGCTAGATAAATTATAGCTACGCTAGGCTACAAATTGAAGCAATACAAAGTATCCCTAATAGATTAGATTTACAGTATTTTATCACCAGACTTATTAAATCCCTTATATTATTTTTTAGATATTTGCTGTCTGGTATTCCTCGGGGGGTGCCCTACCGAGATCTATGTAGAGCCATATTAGAAAAAATGCCAGCAACCGGGACAGGTAAACTTACAATATGCAATCATCAAAATATTCATATTACTCATCACAATTTTTATTGGCAGAAGGTCCAGATTACCAATTAGGGGCCACTAGAGTATTCTTGCGAGAACGCCTCGAAAGGCAGCTAGAAAATAGACGCGCCGATTCACTAAAAGGAGCAGCAGTTCTCATACAGAAACACATAAGAGGTTACTTAACTCGGAAACATTACAGGAAGATGAAACGCGACGCCATTACCATACAAAAGTACTGGCGCGGATACAAACAACGAGAAAAATATCAAAAAATGAAAAACGGTATAATCAAAATGCAAGCTCTGTACAGAGGAAGATTGGAACGTAAGCGATTCGCCAAGAGGAAAGCAGAGTTCAGGAGAAGGGTCGAAGCTGAGAAGGTCGCCAAAGAGAGGGCAAAACAACGAGCGGAAAGGGAAGCGCAGCTTCAAGCCCAGGCTCAAAAATCCACTACCAAGGCCGCCGCTAAACCAAACAGTGTGCATCATCTGGAAATACCGGCGGAGTTAGCATTCATTTTTTCGAAACTAAACGGTTACAACCCGGTCCACACAGAAAAGAACCTTATGAAAGTCTTAGGTGGAGTGACTGGTTCTCCCTCACAACTGGTTTTACCTCATGACATCAACCAGTTTGAATTCTCAAAGTTCTCGTCGGTTTATTTCAAAGGCGCCGAACTGCATATGAAGAAAGAACCAATAACGGCGCCGTTCTTATCCAAAGCTGCGGCTAGGGATCAAGATTTCCAAGATGCTGTGGCCTTGTTCAAGTTGATCTTGCGCTGGTCGAACGACCTTCAACTTACTGGGAACAGAGAAAGAGCTCTGGCCGACTATATCATCCACAAGGGACTCAGCTCAAAGGGTCTGAGGGACGAGCTATTAGTGCAGCTGTGCAATCAAACATGGAAGAACGAGAACTCTGAGAGGGTATGGCAACTCATGGCGCTTTGCCTGAGTTGTTTCCAACCTAGCCCACCTCTTTACAAGTACGCTTAAATTTCAGAAGTCAGATAATCTTTATTTTGTTTCTTTGCCATTTTAGATATCTCCTGAAGTTCGTTACGGATCACTCCCCTTCGAACCTAAAGGAAACACTCCAGAAGAAACTCACAAGGAGTGTACAGAAAGCTCCACACGCTAGAGAATCTCCGCCTACGCTGCTGGAGTGGAGGAGCATCAGACAAAGATGTAACACAGCTTTGACGCTTAATTTGCCCGACAAAACTTTATCGACTGTCAACGTAGATTCCTGGACTACTTGCGAAGAGGTGCGTTGCTGGTAAATTTTTCCTCGAAAGAATTTACACTGAAATCTGGTTCTTCCAATGTTGCTTTGTTTGAAAACTCAAAATTCAAATTCTACGAGAAGCTCGATTATTACTCGTTCAAATTTAGTACCTATTACTATATAATTCCACAACAGATCTCCAGGTTTAATATTCTCCTCCCTTATAATCTCATGATTATTAGTTCATGTGAGCGTTAGAGGGCCTTACCTTCTAAAAATCCCAGAAATTTGCATGTACTTATGGTATACATTAAAAGAATCCCACAAAAATGTTCACACACTTCCCGACAACCTGAAATAACCATGAAAATCTTAACTTTGGCCCGTTTGTAACTTGGACCCCAACATGGTTCAAAAAACTGATATAACTCCGAACTTCTTTTTCCAACCGACGGAGGAGGAGAGAGGTACACATCTACATTTATGTGTGTCTCGGTGTTTCACGCCTACTTTCAAAGCATAATAAAATTATAATATATCTGTATATATTTAAAATAATTAGTGGTACTATTGACGCAAACTTTTATAATATTGCTGCAATGTTCAATGTTGATTTACTATGTATCATTCATTTGAATTTTAATTAAATAAATACGTAATTTAACATTAATATATTTATATCACTTTTAATATAAAATTTCACTCCAACATTGAAACAATATTATTTAACGTTGCAATCCAATACTCCAGAAAAATATTCCCGCATTGCATTTTGATTATTATTATTTCTACAACATTGGTAAGCGTAGACAAGTTTGAAATATTACAGAAATCGGCTGTATAGTGAAATCGGGATGTGTAGTTGGGGTCGTTCTTTCCCTTTCATCCATTTCTCCTTAGTATCCTATTTGTCCTGTTGTATTTCTCTTACATTTTTTTGTTGTGCTTGTCCGTATTTCTGTGTGTCTCTTTTGGTAGTCTTCTCCGCTCCATTAAACTAAATATCACCTCTGCCATCCACGATTACCTACTAATTGCTTTGTGGTCTTAATTATATTAGTCTATTATTTTTTTTATTCATTTATGATTGTTCTATACGTCTTCAGAACGTTGTCCATTTTCTAAAATATTGGTTAAATTATTGTTCAGTATCTTTATTTTCGGTTCTTTGTTGTAAGTATAGTCCATGAGCCCACCCCTTGGAAAATATTTTTGATTTCCTGACGGTTCATACGTACAAAATATTATTTTATAATTATAAACAATGTTTTGGAATTAAGAAATTGTGTTTTTTTAATATCTCGAAACTACTCACTTTACGTGTTTACTGAAGCTCGGGAATTATTCACTCAAAAACCCTAAAATATATACCAAAAACAGTTGAAATATGCACCGAAAATATGTTTTTATGCGTGTTTTATATAGTTCAACCAATTGGTTTTGTTACTACATACTTTCACTCCAACACAATATTTCCGAACAACTGGTGCCGAGCTGTATGTTTTCGAAAAATCTAGAATCTAGTATATAAACCATTCGTACGTTTAACATCTGTTTATACGCGCAGTAAAGGCAATTCTTTTATTTTAGGCTGCTGCTCTGGCACTATCTTCACTTGGCCTTCCATCCGAAGGTTGGACTTTGGTGATGGACGACACAGGAGTGATATCGGAAGGAAGCGGATTTGACTACGTGTTCGATTTGATCTCCGAGTTGGAATTGTGTCCCGCCTTCCCGAACACAAAGTCTTCCCTCCTCAAAGTCGGGAACAAGAAATCGTTAGTCGCTGAGACCGAACATTACACCGCTTCTCCATCCAGGCCTCAAGTCCCTCCCCCAGAGCCTCCGATCAATATTACTAGGAAAGTCTCTAGAGATCTGATAAGAGAGAGAGAACTAAGGCAGTCGCCTCCAGTACAACAATCATCTCACCAAAGTTCCAGAAAGTCTTCTAGAGACACTAGAGAGTATCACAGATCGTCTAGAGATAGGAGTTCTCCGATAGCTGCAAGTTCGCCTACAGCTAGGAAAACGTCGCACGACGCCTTGTCGAGAAACTCCGCATTAAACGAAAGATATTTCGACATTGAAAAAGCTCGATCCAGAAGTCTAGATAATTTATTGAGCGAGCCAGAACCGACTCCGTTAGCCGACTTAGGGTTGAGCCAGTCCAAACTTAACGAAAGATACCATTCGGTCGAGCAATTGGCTCCAATTAAACCGGTTATAGCTAACCAGAACTACATGTCGAAACAGGAGATGGAGTTCGAATATCCAGACGTTTCCAGCGTCGGTACATCTCACAGAGGTGGCCAGAGGTACATCAAGTCTTCGTATACCGGAAAGAAAGCACCCCCCGGATCTCATTCCAGTAGGGCCCAAATTGAGAAATCTGACTTTGGGGGTGTGAGAAGTTCTGCTATGTCAGATACGAGCGAAGCGCCGAGCTTGGCGAGCCACGTTAGAAGGGTACGAGTTCCCAGTCAAGCATCCGACGTCGATCAGTTCTTGGATGAATTGTTCAGTCCTGTGTTAGATGGAAACTTGGACGAGCTCAGTGACGCCAGATCTTTAGCAGCTAGTATAAAGGGCGGAGCCGAGAACGGGAAGCAAACATTGAACGATTTTCTCGACGAATTACTAGATGGTTTGGAAGATACAACTGTAGATATGAAAAATGCAGAGGAAATCGTGCCTTACATTAAAGGTGGAGGCCACAGACCGAGAACGGAGAGCCAGGGCAGTACCGTATTGGATCAAGAAGTGGAAAACCTCACATCGAATCAAAACAACTCACAGAATTCCAACGCTAATGGTAACGTTGACGATTATATTAGCGATTTGTTTAGGCCAATTTTCATCAACGATAGTTTGAAGAACTTAACAGAGAAACACAATCTGGTCGATAGTATTAAAGGTGGCGGGACAACCCAAAACGGAGCCAGTACTTCAAGTTTTAATTACCCGTCAATTCAGACGCCGCTGATTAGCCCGGCACCTTTGATGATGCCTATTTTGAGTCCCACTCAAGACGGTTTCATGCCAATGTTTAACGTATCAGGAGTGGGGCCTTCTTCCATGCCTTCGAACGGCACCGATATAGCCGCCTACCAGCAAAATCTTCAACGAGCTTTCTTGCAATCAGCTATGGCTCAGAACATTCAAATCCAGCAGCAGTTATTAGCTCAGAACCAGGCTTTGCAGCAATTATTAACGCAGCAACACAATTCTCTAACTGCTGATGTAAAAGTCACGGAAACTATACAAACGACGGTCAAGGCACAGGTCCACCAGCCTAGCGCGCAGCCGAACAGAAAGTCTAGCTTCAAAATAACTGCGAATAGGAAAAGTAGCTCGCCGAGTTCCGGAGAGTACAAATCCCGTAAGGCCAGTTCGGAATCTAACATTAGTATGATAAGCCGAAACGGAATTCCTCCACCTCCACCTCCACCTATGCCACCACCAATAGATGGCACCGATCCGAGCGAAACGAGACCCTTCCTAGACCCCTACGGTAGAGCAAAAACTGTCCGAATAGGGAAATGGAGGTGGCCGCCACCGAAAGACGGGATCAGCCAAGACAGCGAAGAAGACTTCTTGCAGTTCAAGTTACGCCAGAATCACAGAAAGGTTACTCCAAGCAAGGATCATCTCTTAGCCAATGGACATGGAAGAAACGAGCATACTTCCTCTGAATGGGAAGAAATAGATTTCGAACCGATGCTTAGGGAAGCCGAGAGGTCTAGCAAGAAGAACCCCAAGAAGGTGTTTGAAATAGGAGCATCGAGACCCTCACCCGGAAGCGTGGGGAAGCTGAAGCTTAGCTCAGAGATGAGACAACGACTGGAACTAGTAACGGCCAATCACTCGGTCAGATCAACAAGCAGTAAGATGGACAAACCGACAAAGGCTATTAACAAACTAGAAGATACCAGGAAGATGATGCTGGAACAGCAGCTGACAGGCAGATGGGACGATTCGCAAAATACCAGTGGGAAGTCTAGTCCAGATTTACCGCATGTAAGTTACCATTGAGAACACAACAATGACTCATAAATTTTGTAAATAACATACATTTTGTTGAACTGAACGACCGTGGCAATTTCAGAATAAGCAACCTCACACTAGGCATTTGACGCTTTAATAGTTATATGAGGCCTTAGCGGTGTCCGCTATAAAAGCAGTATCTTGGACTGAGGTGGAACAGGACTGAACTGGAAATTATTTTATTGCTTTTCTTGTTGACGGTAAATAAAACATAATGACAAAATAAATCTATACAGTTATTTACCGGATAAATTACATTCACATGTATACATAAACTACACCAATATAATAAATTTCAGTTACTAATAAGATGCATGAGAATAACGAAGGTTTTAGCCTGCCAGTTTTAATTGACTTTACGAATTTGTCAAGACACAATCTTTGACTTTCTGATTAACAAATAAGTTGTTTATATCTTAATATTACTATATGACATATTATTTACTTATAGTGGAATCTACGTATACCAATGGCAAACACATATATTATACATCTACAAATATCCGTTATATTTCAAAAGTAATATTCTTGGTAGAGACCAAAGACAACTTCGGATTATTAGGAGATACCATTATCTTTTTAAATTTTTAAAGTTCTATATTGTTTTCGTCGCTAGTTCCGACGACATTTACGAATCAATAATTAATTCAGATACTACTTTGTTCTGACATGTTTCTTCATTCATAACATGGTTAACACAATTATACAAACACTTTTCGCCTAGTTTGGAAACATCTTCTTTATTTATTTGGAAAATTCCATCACTAAATTTAGGAATCATATTGCACATATTGCATGTGTGCTAGGTACACAGGCATTTTTGCAATTTCGTTGCATCAACTAATACATTATACTCATTTTTGTCATTTACAACTTAATTTCTGTTATTTTTTTTACATGGTGTGATACTATTTTCTCAGATCTCTCACACCGGAAACAAATCTCCGACGACTCAAAGTTGGGCGAGTTCCAATTGGAAACCGGGTCCTCCACCGCCTCCAATAGGGCCGAACTCGCTGCCTCCCGCACCGAACAGTCCCGCTCCCGCTCCGCCCGTGGTAAGACCGAACCACCCGCCGCCCCCCATCGAATCGATCCGGGAATCATCCTTCATCGCCCAGAGACAGGACAGGGACACCTTCGGCGTGCACCAAAACAGAGTTACCCAAAACAACTCCAAGAGGAACTCATTCAGCGCCAATTGGGACGTCCAGTCAAACTTAACCCAGGGAACGACGGACGACGCTTGGGGGAAAGACACTAGCGCGGACGCAGATAAGATGAATGGCAGGAGAGACAGTTGGGACCTGGGAGAGACTACAACCAATACGTCGCTTGAGCCGAGGCACCTGGTCGAAGCCTGGGATAGGGAGGAAAAGAAGTACGAAAAGGGTAGGAAAAAGGAAGCCAGTCACGAACCAGCGGAGCGACCAACTTTTAAGACTCACATGTTTAATAAGAGCGCGCAGGAAAGGGAGAAGAAACATTCCGTGGCCTCTACACAAATGACAGATAAAACTGAACGAACGGAAGGTAATTTATTCTTAGGATGTATTTGCATATTGGTATTTTTTTTAAGTTAATTAGTGGTGTGATTCTGAACAATTTTGTCTCTTGTTTTTGACAAACCTGCTAATAGCTAAAAATTTCTTTCAAAGTATAAAATCAACAACTACTTTTGCAGTGCAAGAATGGCCGGAATTCATGAGACCGATCCAGACTCCCCCGCCAAGGTCTCCGATAACCGCGCGGCTCACCCAGGATAAATCCGAATCGCCGAAAGCGACCTCTAGGCTACTGCCTCCCGGGGCGCTCCCTTACGTCACGTACACCAGAGTATCATGGTTACTCAGGGTACGAAAAGAAGTCTTCTCTCCATCGGAGACATTAGGCCCGCCGACTACAATCAATCTGATCTTCTGCCAGATAGTCGCCGACGTTTACGGGATCACACCTTGTCTGAGGCTGTCACAAAGCGAAAAACGAGCAGGAGTCAACATGCTCTCGGGTTATGGGGTGACTGCGCAAAATTTCACGTCTTCCCACAGAGCTAACATAAAGAGGAACGTCATAGAATTGGCCAGGACGTGGCCGTTGTATTTCGCGAGGATGTTCACCGTCTCGGGGGCAGCACAGGTAAAATATACTCTAATATATAGCGGCTTGACTTGACAGGATAGTCGAAACGGGAAACGCTTTGGTGCATCGGCACAACGCGAACTTTACATGTAGTCCAGTGTCTATAAACGGAAAATGGCCGAAATTTAATATAATTTGAGTAAACCCCGTTATACTTTTCGGAGGGAAACATTGTCCAAATAACAATTTATTGAGCAAAAATCTGAAGAAGTTTATTATTCGCATCTAATTCATGGGGAGAGTCGATTATTTTGCGACATTCAATTTTATAATTGTATAGAATTTCAAGTTTCAAATTTCATGTACAGAAACGGTCGATTGTTTCTTAAAGTAAGATAACTGAAGAAAAATGTTCAGAATATACAGAAGTTTTAAGACTTTTAAAATATATTTCAATGAGGAGAAATTACATATGGACTCAAGAAATTAGAACATAATGCGCAGGTAGAGAGGTGAGAAGAATAAAATGAATGATCTATTTCTAATAAGAGAATATGTAATAAGAGAATTCTCTAATAAGAGAATCCATTTAAAACAAGCCGTCGAGAATGTGTCCTGGGCACACGCAATTCTAGGGTCCGTTGGTATGTCTATGTTTGAATTGTTAATAATAAATGATAAAAAGAAGCCCTCCATCTTAAATCGAATGAGTTATTAAAAACTTACATAACAGCTATAGTACGATGCATCAAATTGCCAAGTATTTTAACAACCAATGGTAATACATTTGTAGCTGTAAGCACACTCATAATTTAAGTCACTAAAGAACAAGAAAGACGAATAGGGCCCTATTTTGGGAAAAGTATGTAAACGTTTTAGTTAACGAAGCGGACCAAGTAAGAAACAGTAGTTTTTGCCAAGTTTGTTCCAAATTTAACACTTTACACGGTTTATTTTGGGTCATCTAAATAGTTGTATGCTTATAGCAAAAAAGGTATTATTACGTTTTTCTTAGTATTACATACATAACTATTACAACATACTACTATTTACACATATATTGTTTTAATTCGGAATAACTTATTTGATCTAATTCAAAGTGCTTTTCTCTCTTATTTATTGTATATATACAAAGGCAGTAAAATCCCATCGTATTCTATTTTATATAAATAGGTAAAAAACTTTAGAATTATAGGGAAGGAACCATATATATTACACCGATGTATACTAATGATGCTCATTAGAATATGTTTATTTTCCAATTTCCATTATCATTCAAATGATACCACTCTTGTTCGAATCCATTTCGAAAACTTTTCAAATTTTGGGAGGATTGACAGACAGAGACCACAGATTTCAACATAAGGGTTCGTTAAGCCAATGCTGTCAACGAACCCTAAAAACTAACTATACATCTTCGAACTGAAAAAATATCCTTTATAATATCTCAATTTCATCAATTCAAAGCATAAATTATCTTTGTCGAGCGACGAAATCCTCTTACCTTTCGATTTTTTTTCAGTTATCGGAAGTTCAACTTTTGGCGTTGTCGCACTGGGGAGTTCACTTGGTGAAGAAGGACCAAAACCAATTGCACGTGATCAAGTCCTTCGCTCTGGCGGAGATCAACTCCTGCTCTTCCCCTAGACCAACCAGCGTCACAATAGACAGTCCTCAAGGTAGGATCACCTTGCACACGCCGAGGGCCCAACTACTGAGCCACATGGTGACCAAGTTTTACACGGAAAACAAGAAGGTAAGTGCGATTTAATATATAGAATGGATAAAAGATGTGGTCAAAGTTTTGCGAACCCAAGGGAAAAATTCAAATAGATGAAACGGCCTTGTGTTAAAATTCAATGCTTTTATTGAGGCCAAAAGTTTAATCGAAGGAAAAATTACAACGAACAAAATTTGAAAATTCTAGTCATATCTGAAATAAAATCTCTTAACGAAAATTAGTAATAAACAAATAAAGATTATTTTTAAGTTATTAACAGTAAAAGATTGAAGAGGAAAAATTATTTCTGTTTGATACTATAAATAAATATACCAGTACTACACAATTGTCCGTAATATTGTTATAACAAACGGCAAATGAACCAAATTTGAAAAAAATCTGTAATAAAGGGGCTTCAACAATTATTTCCCCTTAAACAAAATTTAAAAAAACATATTTCAGAAATTCTGTTACAAGCTCCTAATAACGAAGTGTCGAAACATACTCAAAAACAAAATACTAATGCTTCAAACATAGTTAGCCAAAGAAAGGGAAAATATGTGCACAGGAAAGGGATAGAAAACGGGTTGGCAAAATGTACAAAAGACAATGAAGGCAGAATTAAAAAAGTTACATAAAGAACTGAACATGAGAGCGGGGAAGCATGAAAAACTACACCAAAATCTAAACCCGAATGACCCTCACAAGACCTTTGATAAATACATTCTGAAAGCTTGATAAAATAGAGAAAATTTATTACATTTACCTGGATTCGACCTGATAGTTATGAACGAAATCGAGTTCAACCAGCTTAAAAGTCATCCAAACAAACCCATAATTCTTTAAAAAATGTTCAGTTTTCCTCCAGATACGAATCTAAAACATTTTACGCTTTCTCCATAACAATCCACTGTGAAGGAAACTGACACAACGGTATCTACTAGAAGTACAACTGCGTTTATATAACATATCTATTAATATAGACACATTTTGTTTTTAATTGCCCATACGCATTGGAGGAATCGGGGACCATGACTAATTCGAAACATAGTTATTCCTTTTATAGTCTAGTTATTAATAGATTAGTTGATCGCATGTTAAAACACGTATTTACATTTTTTCTTCTTCATTCTCCTTATTAACCGGGATATTGGTGCGAAGAAATAATTTTATATGTGGTTACGTGACCTTTTCGCAGAGATGCATTTACTGGACCTTACTCGGTCTAATTGGCGAAGAAAGCTTCCAGAAGCACGCGAGATGTACGTGAAAAATTGACAGTTCAAAGAAAAGAGGGATAGATTCATAGATATAAATGACTTGACGGATAACTCACCGGGTACACGTGTTATATAGAAATCATTGCCAAAAAATTTATTTATGTTTTAAAGGTAGTTGTAAATTCTAGTACTGTCCTCGTTTAAATCGTCATAACGACATTCCATGACACCTATTTTAGATCCAATTTTATTGCTTAATTAATATTTTATTGATCTCAAAACACTACAAAGCAAGTAGTATTGGCAACTTGATGGTTTTTCCTTTTGATATTAATAACTAATAGTAACAAAAATTCAATAACAACACATTATCACGTTGACACGTTGAATTTCAATTTTTTTGTTATTCTCCATCAGCTGGAAAAGATAGACTTTCCTGAAGCCGACACGTAGAATCTATAAGTATTTTTGTTTTGATTTCAAAAACTAGGAAGTCTAAATCATACCAATAAGGCGCCAGAAAAAGACTCTAGAGGTTCCTTTAGAAGTTTGAAAGAATAAAATGGCTTTAAATTTGAATCCAGAAGATTTACCTGTTTCAAACACTTTGATTTTTATTTTAATCATTAGAAACGATTTCAAATAAAGATTTCAGGGGCATTTATATAACGGGTTAGAGGGTGTTTAAAATGGAATGTAGGAGGTTTATACAAATTTCACATTGTTCCACTCCCCGAGGACCAGAGAAAAATAACCAAATGATTTCATATAGGCAATGGAAGTTTTCTCGTTACAATTTTAAACATTGGAATGTCTAAGTTGGACTAAACAACTATTTATAGGTCCTCTACTATTTCGGAAAGTCAGATTGGGTTGAAAATAGAAATTTGAATTTGTTAAAATTTCGAACTATCCAATTTAAATTCCAATCGTTAGAAAACTTTAAAAATCTAAATGATAGATCGAACAATTTCATTTTATATTTTATAATATTAGAAAGAATCAAGAATACAAACCCCAGAGACAAATTCCGTGACCTCAAATGTCCGAAAGTCTGAATCGAATTTAGAAGTTTTCAGAAAGTTTTAAAAATTTTTAATTTTCCGAGAGCACTCGAAACATTTAAATTTTCCTACGCGGTCTCAAATAGAATCTCGAAGCAGTATGGTTTTGCTTTCAAATATTAGAATATATCAATCACGTTAGACAAATATGTTCAAAAAAGTGAAAAGGTTTCCTTCAATAACGTAACAATGCAGCAACGGGCTCGATTCTTTTCAGGATCGGTAGCTCTGCACACTTGTAGAGACCCCACTGAGTTTTGGGTTTAGATTAGTACATATTGAGATTCGAAAATTAACTGATACATTCATTATTCTCAGATCTTCGTAAAAGAAAATTGGTATATTTGGTATATTACAACACCTACTAATATAAAATGGGAACGGCATAATACTCGGTGTAACGAACTGTATAATTTTATTGTTATTCAATTGACTAGGTCATCATAATCGCATAAAAACAACCTGCTGATTATGAATTCCTCAAATAACAATTATAACGAAATCGATAGAAAATTTATTGAAGAGCGAAAACGACCTTGTCCCAAAGACCATAATTCAAAATGGATATGATGTGTATAGACACGAAGAGAAATCCTAGGCATGAATACGGTTTCCTGCAGATATCGATAATATTCGTTTACAGGCTCAACCGATCCGATTAAATTTAATGTGATACTTGCTATCGTAATTATTATTGGTAATAAGATAATATTGCTGTGATTGAATGGAAAGTGTGTCAAAATTGATGAAGATGCTTAAGTTGTTGTAAATATAATGAATTTCAACTAAACGTTATATTGCTAGCGTGGAAAATTTGACAACAACATTTTAAAGATTGACTCGGGTTAACATGAGACAAAGGTTACAAGATCTGTATCAAACAATGTACTTTCTAAAATAAATATAAAATTTTGTACTCATTGGTTCAAATAGAATGAAACAATTTGTTAATTGTGGAAAACCAAGAAATTTAGCAAACTACGGCATTGTTTTTATCATTTAGGAAAATATTGATTGCGAATTTTGATAGTAATGGTATTAATAGTTTCATTAATTGAATAATAAATACAGTTTGATTGCTTACTTACTCACCCACAAACTTCTTGCACCTTAAGTGTAGAGATAATTATTTTTCTCCATTTATCGATCGCTACTTGGGTGCAGCTTACTGTAGGGAAATGTCCTTTCAGTTTCTTCCTATCGTCTTCTTCATCGTTTCTAGCTCTCATATCACCTTTACTATCCCTCCTTCCTTTTTACTATGTACCCATCTTTCCTGCAATTGTTATCTTTAACCCTTTTATAATTTCATACTCTCTGTCTATCGTTCCCATTAATATGCACAAAATCTTCAACCTGCACTTTATCATTTGTTTTAGTCTGTCGGTTAAGACCAATATTTGTATACCATACCATATATAATACCATATATATGCTGAATATGTATATAATGAAATTTTTTTTAAATATTTCATATTGTAATCTTTACACCCACAATACGCGATTTTTCGTATGAGATATTTGTAGAAATAATACTATTTCTCATTCCTGTTCTCATTGTAATCAAAAATTTAATTTTCTTTGGCCAAGCTCTAACGATATTGTGTCATAGCCCTTGCTACCCTAAGTTAAGTTAAGTTCTCTTAATCGGAAATATTTGACCTAACTCTGGTCAGCCACACTACATAACGGGACGCTTTGACTCGTCTGCACGATGGATATGTTGTAAAGCGCCTTAAAGTTTATTGGTAAATAAGTCGTAAACTAATTCGCTCCGCCCGCTCTTCTTTCTTGTCACTAACTATATATATAAATGATAGGTAGTTATTGATAAAATACTCGACGTAATATCGACTATCGGGATATCCTGTTTTAAGTCCTGGTCGTAGTTAAGATAACTTTTTGCAAACATTTATTTTATTGAAATTTTGCCCAAAGTTCAAGGGTCTAAGTAGAACCAAATATATATCAGTGCACCCTACCGGTTCTCTTCTGAAGCAAGGATTAACAACAAGCGTGGTCTAGTTAGCACACGTTTAAAATGTATAACAGGATGAAAGCAACTTTTCACGCTTGTAATTATACTTATATACAATATGAGATATACATATATACGTTTCTAGGCGTGCTGTTTAAATTTATTTTAGACGAATTTTAAATATTTTAAAAATTCATGTACTCTCTTAGTCAATGAAATTTTAAATAAGTTTATTGCGTTAAAGAGAGATCACACAAACACTGTGTTTTAACCTATTTTTTGCACCTTTCTAGCAACCTGGGGAAAAACCTAAAAATATTTTACAAGTAACAAATTACTCATAGAAAATCAAAGTCAGCATCGCTTTTCATTTTTTGTAAATTTCAAAAACATACCACTGTTTAAGGTTTGCAAACAATCCCAAATATCAAGAAATTTGTAACAAATTTAAAATTTGCTGAATTTTAAAATTTCAAAGGGATTTCGTGATTTTTAGTGATGCTTCACTATCGGCACTTCTGGTTTTGATGCTTCACTTCTGCCGTGGCGATATATATAAATATTATTTTGTTTCATTTGACTGAATGGTATTGAAATAAACTAATACTAGTTTTCCCTTGGGAGAATACCTAAAAACATTTAAGTAAAAAATTTCACAATTGAATATTAATTTCAATTTTAATTATCGATATCTAGACCAAAAACCTATTCTTAGGTTTGCCATCATTCACTTAGATATTTTTCGTGACAATATGCTGATATTTGTTATGTTAAAATGAAACATTCGCTTCACAAAATCTTCATAAACGACAATTTAATAATATAGTTAATGAAGTTATTTTTTGTAATTCTTTATGTATTATATTTTAAATTGTGTTAATTATACTTAGAAACATTATCCTGCTACTTGAAAAAAATTAAAAGTGATAAATTTATATATCTTGGGTTAAAATTATATGCTCGCATTGAAATTCATAGAAAGAACATGTGAGTTTTTTATAGAATTATTTCAGCTATCTTTATGTCTTCGCAAACATTTATTCGTCTTTATTGATAATCAAGTTTCGACGTACAACTTCCTAGGTCAACATCCACTAATCCCAGTCTTTCATAGTAACGGATATATGATATAATTAATTTTCTTAATTTCGATGATTAGTTTTCAGCTAAAACTAACAACTTCACGTTCATTCTGACATATCTGAAACAGTTCTCTGAGTTGGCTTGAATACAAACAGATATATTTTGTTTTTACAGAATATTAAATATGAATAGAAACGTTAGAACAGAAGTATAGGTGAAAAAAAATATTTCTAAATGTTCAGACAAAAAAGTTATTCAATTTATTTATCAGCAAAAAAAAACACCGTTTTGCAATTGTTTTAACTAAATTTAACGTGATTTAACGATGTAAAATGATTTAGCAACCCTTCTTCTTCAATTACAATTCACCCCGTAGAGTTGCTCTATATTTACCATTTTACGACTAATGTTATCGCAAAATTAATGAATATGGGATAAACAAATTCATTTATGCAAAAAATATTTGATGAATCGTTTTGAAAATTTTACCACATATTGTGCACCACAAGCCCCTACTTTTAATAGGACAACTTTAATCCTTTACTTTTTTAATACTTTTAATACTATACAATTTTAATACAACTCTACGGAATTAAAATTGTAAAGCTATATTTCTAAAGTTATTAATAATTGAATTTCAACGAAATTTTACCTGTGTAACAATTAAATGAAATAACCTTTATCATGGCTCATTTTGAAGGTTTTTATGCCCTATAAGATGGTTATTTCCACTTTTTAAGAGTATAACAATTTGATTCAATTATTAAAAAATCGTTAAAATAGTATATTTCTGACATTTAATCGTAAATAAATAAATAAATAAATAAATACAAAAGTTTCTTGGATGATTTCATATAACGTCTCTACACCTAAAAGTATCAAAAAAACTCCCCAAACTTCTGTCACAGCCACAGTCCTGAGAGAAAATTATTTCTCTGGATTATATTCCCTACAACACAACGTTCGTTCATCCTATAATTTTTCAACGGCATCTTTATATAATATTTTATTAGATTGTCAGAGCTACATTTCTAAATACTTTTAGACTCTGTCACAGCCACAGTCCTGGGAGAAAATTATTTCCCTGGATTATATTCCCTACAACAAAAAGTTCGTTCATCCTATAATTTTTCAACGGCATCTTTATATATTATTTTATTGGATCGTCCGAGCTACATTTCGAAATACTTTTAGACTCTGTCACAGCCACAGTCCTGGGAGAAAATTATTTCCCTGGATTATATTCCCTACAACAAAAAGTTCGTTCATCCTATAATTTTTCAACGGCATCTTTATATAATATTTTATTGGATTGTCAGAGCTATATTTCTAAAGACTTTTAGACTCTGTCACAGCCACAGTCCTGGGAGAAAATCATTTCCCTGGATTATATTCCCTACAACAAAAAGTTCGTTCATCCTATAATTTTTCAACGGCATCTTTATAGAATATTTTATTGGATTGTCAGAGCTATATTTCTAAAGACTTTTAGACTCTGTCACAGCCACAGTCCTGGGAGAAAATTATTTCCCTGGATTATATTCCCTACAACAAAAAGTTCGTTCATCCTATAATTTTTCAACGGCATCTTTATAGAATATTTTATTGGATTGTCAGAGCTATATTTCTAAAGACTTTTAGACTCTGTCACAGCCACAGTCCTGGGAGAAAATTATTTCCCTGGATTATATTCCCTACAACAAAAAGTTCGTTCATCCTATAATTTTTCAACGGCATCTTTATATATTATTTTATTGGATCGTCCGAGCTACATTTCGAAATACTTTTAGACTCTGTCACAGCCACAGTCCTGGGAGAAAATTATTTCCCTGGATTATATTCCCTACAACAAAAAGTTCGTTCATCCTATAATTTTTCAACGGCATCTTTATATAATATTTTATTGGATTGTCAGAGCTATATTTCTAAAGACTTTTAGACTCTGTCACAGCCACAGTCCTGGGAGAAAATTATTTCCCTGGATTATATTCCCTACAACAAAAAGTTCGTTCATCCTATAATTTTTCAACGGCATCTTTATATATTATTTTATTGGATCGTCCGAGCTACATTTCGAAATACTTTTAGACTCTGTCACAGCCACAGTCCTGGGAGAAAATTATTTCCCTGGATTATATTCCCTACAACAAAAAGTTCGTTCATCCTATAATTTTTCAACGGCATCTTTATATAATATTTTATTGGATTGTCAGAGCTATATTTCTAAAGACTTTTAGACTCTGTCACAGCCACAGTCCTGGGAGAAAATTATTTCCCTGGATTATATTCCCTACAACAAAAAGTTCGTTCATCCTATAATTTTTCAACGGCATCTTTATATATTATTTTATTGGATCGTCCGAGCTACATTTCGAAATACTTTTAGACTCTGTCACAGCCACAGTCCTGGGAGAAAATTATTTCCCTGGATTATATTCCCTACAACAAAAAGTTCGTTCATCCTATAATTTTTCAACGCCATCTTTATATAATATTTTATTGGATTGTCAGAGCTATATTTCTAAAGACTTTTAGACTCTGTCACAGCCACAGTCCTGGGAGAAAATTATTTCCCTGGATTATATTCCCTACAACAAAAAGTTCGTTCATCCTATAATTTTTCAACGGCATCTTTATATATTATTTTATTGGATCGTCCGAGCTACATTTCGAAATACTTTTAGACTCTGTCACAGCCACAGTCCTGGGAGAAAATTATTTCCCTGGATTATATTCCCTACAACAAAAAGTTCGTTCATCCTATAATTTTTCAACGGCATCTTTATATAATATTTTATTGGATTGTCAGAGCTATATTTCTAAAGACTTTTAGACTCTGTCACAGCCACAGTCCTGGGAGAAAATCATTTCCCTGGATTATATTCCCTACAACAAAAAGTTCGTTCATCCTATAATTTTTCAACGGCATCTTTATATAATATTTTATTGGATTGTCAGAGCTATATTTCTAAAGACTTTTAGACTCTGTCACAGCCACAGTCCTGGGAGAAAATTATTTCCCTGGATTATATTCCCTACAACAAAAAGTTCGTTCATCCTATAATTTTTCAACGGCATCTTTATATAATATTTTATTGGATTGTCAGAGCTATATTTCTAAAGACTTTTAGACTCTGTCACAGCCACAGTCCTGGGAGAAAATTATTTCCCTGGATTATATTCCCTACAACAAAAAGTTCGTTCATCCTATAATTTTTCAACGGCATCTTTATATAATATTTTATTGGATTGTCAGAGCTATATTTCTAAAGACTTTTAGACTCTGTCACAGCCACAGTCCTGGGAGAAAATCATTTCCCTGGATTATATTCCCTACAACACAACGTTCGTTATCCTATCATTTTTCAACGGCATCTTTATATAATATTTTATTGGATTGTCAGAGCTATATTTCTAAAGACTTTTAGACTCTGTCACAGCCACAGTCCTGGGAGAAAATTATTTCCCTGGATTATATTCCCTACAACAAAAAGTTCGTTCATCCTATAATTTTTCAACGGCATCTTTATATATTATTTTATTGGATCGTCCGAGCTACATTTCGAAATACTTTTAGACTCTGTCACAGCCACAGTCCTGGGAGAAAATTATTTCCCTGGATTATATTCCCTACAACAAAAAGTTCGTTCATCCTATAATTTTTCAACGGCATCTTTATATATTATTTTATTGGATCGTCCGAGCTACATTTCGAAATACTTTTAGACTCTGTCACAGCCACAGTCCTGGGAGAAAATTATTTCCCTGGATTATATTCCCTACAACAAAAAGTTCGTTCATCCTATAATTTTTCAACGGCATCTTTATATAATATTTTATTGGATTGTCAGAGCTATATTTCTAAAGACTTTTAGACTCTGTCACAGCCACAGTCCTGGGAGAAAATTATTTCCCTGGATTATATTCCCTACAACAAAAAGTTCGTTCATCCTATAATTTTTCAACGGCATCTTTATATATTATTTTATTGGATCGTCCGAGCTACATTTCGAAATACTTTTAGACTCTGTCACAGCCACAGTCCTGGGAGAAAATTATTTCCCTGGATTATATTCCCTACAACAAAAAGTTCGTTCATCCTATAATTTTTCAACGCCATCTTTATATAATATTTTATTGGATTGTCAGAGCTATATTTCTAAAGACTTTTAGACTCTGTCACAGCCACAGTCCTGGGAGAAAATTATTTCCCTGGATTATATTCCCTACAACAAAAAGTTCGTTCATCCTATAATTTTTCAACGGCATCTTTATATATTATTTTATTGGATCGTCCGAGCTACATTTCGAAATACTTTTAGACTCTGTCACAGCCACAGTCCTGGGAGAAAATTATTTCCCTGGATTATATTCCCTACAACAAAAAGTTCGTTCATCCTATAATTTTTCAACGGCATCTTTATATAATATTTTATTGGATTGTCAGAGCTATATTTCTAAAGACTTTTAGACTCTGTCACAGCCACAGTCCTGGGAGAAAATCATTTCCCTGGATTATATTCCCTACAACAAAAAGTTCGTTCATCCTATAATTTTTCAACGGCATCTTTATATAATATTTTATTGGATTGTCAGAGCTATATTTCTAAAGACTTTTAGACTCTGTCACAGCCACAGTCCTGGGAGAAAATTATTTCCCTGGATTATATTCCCTACAACAAAAAGTTCGTTCATCCTATAATTTTTCAACGGCATCTTTATATAATATTTTATTGGATTGTCAGAGCTATATTTCTAAAGACTTTTAGACTCTGTCACAGCCACAGTCCTGGGAGAAAATTATTTCCCTGGATTATATTCCCTACAACAAAAAGTTCGTTCATCCTATAATTTTTCAACGGCATCTTTATATAATATTTTATTGGATTGTCAGAGCTATATTTCTAAAGACTTTTAGACTCTGTCACAGCCACAGTCCTGGGAGAAAATCATTTCCCTGGATTATATTCCCTACAACACAACGTTCGTTATCCTATCATTTTTCAACGGCATCTTTATATAATATTTTATTGGATTGTCAGAGCTATATTTCTAAAGACTTTTAGACTCTGTCACAGCCACAGTCCTGGGAGAAAATTATTTCCCTGGATTATATTCCCTACAACAAAAAGTTCGTTCATCCTATAATTTTTCAACGGCATCTTTATATATTATTTTATTGGATCGTCCGAGCTACATTTCGAAATACTTTTAGACTCTGTCACAGCCACAGTCCTGGGAGAAAATTATTTCCCTGGATTATATTCCCTACAACAAAAAGTTCGTTCATCCTATAATTTTTCAACGGCATCTTTATATATTATTTTATTGGATCGTCCGAGCTACATTTCGAAATACTTTTAGACTCTGTCACAGCCACAGTCCTGGGAGAAAATTATTTCCCTGGATTATATTCCCTACAACAAAAAGTTCGTTCATCCTATAATTTTTCAACGGCATCTTTATATAATATTTTATTGGATTGTCAGAGCTATATTTCTAAAGACTTTTAGACTCTGTCACAGCCACAGTCCTGGGAGAAAATCATTTCCCTGGATTATATTCCCTACAACAAAAAGTTCGTTCATCCTATAATTTTTCAACGGCATCTTTATATAATATTTTATTGGATTGTCAGAGCTATATTTCTAAAGACTTTTAGACTCTGTCACAGCCACAGTCCTGGGAGAAAATTATTTCCCTGGATTATATTCCCTACAACAAAAAGTTCGTTCATCCTATAATTTTTCAACGGCATCTTTATATATTATTTTATTGGATCGTCCGAGCTACATTTCGAAATACTTTTAGACTCTGTCACAGCCACAGTCCTGGGAGAAAATTATTTCTCTGGATTATATTCCCTACGACATAACGTTCGTTAATCCTATATTTTTTCAACCGCATTTTTATATATTATTTTATTGGAGTGTCAGAGCTGCATGTCTAAAGACTTTTTTTCTAAAAATTTTACGTTGAAGTGGTCTAGGGGTTCAGTTAACAGATTAATATGTAAGCAACTCGTGGTTACGTACGAATAATGACGATCCATAACAAATGCGCTAAAACAGTAAACTTCGATACAGGTATCGAATCCGGCAAAATTAAAATCGCACACGTATTACCACCACCTGTTACCATCCGAATGTCCCACATCAGAGAACTCTTCTTCTCCTCGAGTGGGTCACCGTGAGCACCGGAGCTCATCACCGTTCTATTCGATCGCGAGCCGCGTTATCGACCATACGAGCCTGACTATGGTCGGGTGAAACCCGAAACGTACTGTCGACGATAGAAAGCGAGAAAGGATGTTGCACAGGAGTCGGTGGACGCAGAGCGTCTTCGAGAAGCCGCCGCCCGAGCACCGATCGAGCTCCGTCGACGGCTCCCTGAGGAAGGACTCCCTGGACAGCCTCGCCGGCTCCTCGACCCGCTCGGAGAGCCTTAGCGACGAGTCGCACGACTCCGACTCGGGCGCGGAGACGAAGTCGAAGGGCGGAGATAACTCGTTCGCCGTTAAGTGCGAGGTGTACGCGCAGAGCTCCTGTGGGAGCATCAAGTCCTGGGGCAGGACGGAGAGCACAAACTCCGAGAGGTCGTTCAAGGGAGACGCAGAGAAGGTGCGCAAGGACCTGGAGACCATCCCCGAGGAAGGGGAGCCGAAAATCTCAGTCAAGGCGATACTCGCTCGGTTCGAAAACCTTAACGATAAGAAGAGCACGGACAGCAGGGACCTGAACAACAATTATAGTGTGCCTATCGTCAAGACTGCTAAAAACTCTAGTGATAGTTTCGGCGTCGTGACGTCTTCGCATTCTTCGTCGTCTTCCACTTCCTCCGCCTGCGATGATATTAAGAAGACGCTGCCACACTGTGACAGCGTTAACATCCAACATACGGACGATAATAAAGAAGTTAAGGTAAGAATTTACATCGATAACTCTCAGTGGCAGATGGCAACTGCACGTATAGAGTCGGTAATACATTTGTGGCAGGATGGAATTCGTTAGGTTTCAGTTCGACAGCTTAACGTTCTGCATCACAAGAATTAAGTGGAATGTAGTAATATAAAAAATAAATAACTATAACCGTGTATTTGGGACACACCGATATTTCGAAAAAATGAGAACGTTAATATTTATTTGGTAGTTATGGTAGTTCACCGATAGATAAGTGATTTGCCTTAAGTTAAATAGACTACAAATTAAATTCGTCAAATGTGTTATACCTAGTCACTAGTGTTACTTAAGTTTTTACTAGATATTTACAAATATTACTATTCGTGCTGCTGGTATAGAAGTTACTTTTGTTAATTGATATTACCAAATAATTGGTGTCATGCTACCTTCCTATCAATATATTTCCTACTTCTAATGCCTCAGCTACAGCATTTTGTCCAATTATTACTTGGTATCAAATTAACTTGCTTGATAGTGAGCTCTAATATTGAATGCAACAGTGTGTAATTTGATTATGTCCTCGTATTTGTTCAATTGGATTCAATCCACAGGTATTTTTTAGAATACGTATCTAATTAGAATAAAATGCATATCACTATTTGTAAGATTTTTTTATTTTGTATTTGTTACTTTCTCCATTCTGGTCTTTTTTAGATAGCCTGCAATGATAACTGGCCCTCTTTAAAGCTATAATATTATTAGGGAGAAATTTTGGTAAGAGGATATTTTAAAATCATTTTTCGACTCTGTACCTTTGTGCCACTCTCGTGAGTTAATTTGGGTTTTAATTTATTTCGGATCCCTCCGGGTTCTAAGCTAAAACGGTAGCGAGTTTAAAGTTTCTATTTGTTTGTCAACTATTCTGGAATTAAAACCATAGGGATAAATTTCGCGTCTATTTCAACCACTTCAGAATAACAATTTTGGTTATTGGATTTGCTACGGAGTCCATGTTATACCACTTTTAACTTTCCAGTTACTAACTATTTGTCTTAACTGACATTTAATGTCAATTTTTTCGAGAGACTCCAGTTCGTCAATTACAACTAAAAAGTGAAAGAAATGAATTACAATTGCTTATAAATTGCGCATCTTACATAATGCTCCCTGTTTCTATTAATATCGCAAGATATTTTTTAAAATGCTATGAAATATGCAAGTTTGATATGTGAAATTAGTTTATAGTATTGATTACACTAAAACAATTCTAAAAGGTCCACAATTTTATACAATATTAAAAATAAAATAATTACTACAATAATACTTCATAACTATACAATAAGACACTGTCTAACATTTAGAGTTAAAGAATTACATTAACAAAAGGAACAAATATTTTGAATACAAATATTTGTTACTTAAATTCTCCTAACAGGAATTAGAACTCAAATTATAACTAAATGTTACTCAAAATTTTTAACACCAGATTATTTCATTCTATCTGTTAACATGTGTTTGAATAATACAAAGCTTCTTTGCATCATTCAGCGGAAATAACGAAGGCAAATTTAATATTGAAATCAATTTTTCTTGGATTTTTGTGAGGATATTTAACATGCGAAATGAGAATGAACTGAACATTATTTTTAATTATGCTATGAAATTTTTACAAATAAGTACAAATTTTTAAGAAATTTTTGTACCTCTTTAACCCATAATAACTTTACCATTTTCTAAAGTCTGTTTAAACTAATAATTCCGTATTTTTCCACTAATTTTTAATTACTTACCCTTACAAATACTATTAATAGTCTCGTACTATGTAAACCAGAGGTGTCCACTAACCGTGGTTCCCGAGCTCCCGAGAGCAAACGCTTTATCAGTGGTACTGGTAATTTATGGCACCCATAAAGCTATTACCGCCTGTCTTTTGGGGCCTTTTCAGTCAGGAAATTCAGGGTTGATTTAATATGATTTTAGTTAGACGTGTTTGAGATTTTAGAATTCTATTATTTCATATATGAAACATATACGAGCATACCAAAAATGTTTTTAGCCGTTTATAAATTTTTAGTACACAAAATCGTATACGAGTAGTTAAGTAATTGTTCCCAGTAACTAGTAAGTGTAAGGATGATTGCGAATTAAGGTATTATTCTTCATCCTTTCAAGAAAAATGTACTCGATGCGTCGTTATGATCAGGTAAAAATAGGGCCAGTAACTGAGTGATTACTACAAAATCTTGACGTCACTTTAGAAAAATCTATAAACTGCCACCTTAAGGTTAATAATATGTAGTCTGTGAGTGACTATACTAGTGTGCATTGTATGGGTAAAAGATTTTACAGAGTATTTGTTTTATACCAGTTCTGTTTGTCAATTTTGACTTGAAACGATTTCAGTTCCTCATTTTTTTAATAACCTGTGCGTAATGGAATTAGAAGGGGGGCAAGATTACGATACTAAATGGAGCGATTTATTGGCGTTTTCAAAATTTATAACACCATTTTATGCGTCATATGTGAGCAAAGATTGTAAAATTCAAAAAATATGACATTGAGCGGCATTATCAAAAAAGTATCAGGATTTTTATAGAGATTTTCCATTAGATAGTGCGTCATGTGACTATGAAGCCTGGATTGCAGAGAGCCTGGAAAAGTTTGAAGGGAAAATGACATAAATGGACCCAACCCAGTGCTTCTTCTTTTAATTTAACGAAATAAATTTATTTTGAAACATAACATACGTATACTTTTCATTAACCATTCATATATAAAAGACGTTAGAATTACTAGTTAATACAGTAGTCATTTTAGTATTTACAAAATCTGTAAATTAGTACTTATTTACAATTATACAAGTATTAGGTAATTGCTTTTCGTAGCTTCTCCTCGGCAAGAGTTCAACTCGCTTTCTGAGTCCGACCCTTTGCGTGATGTACGGAAACGCCATGCATATTAATATTCCGACTATCAGCTCATTAGGGCTCGTTTATGATGGGTTGTATCTGTCATTTCGCAAAATCTTTTAATCTTAGTGGACACCTCTGATGTAAACGCATAGGAAGAGAAAAAAAATCGTAATTATACTCTTCCGCACGATATTCCAAACAAGATTATTTTCTCCGCACTTCCTTCGTAGAGGCCGTTTGTATGGTTGTTAATAAAATAGTTTTACACTTCACCGGATTTGTGGGGCGATCATCTGCGTTTAATATTTACTTACCAAGGTGGAACGGACGGAATTAATTATATATTGCCATATCGTAAAATTCACGAAATAATTGAGAAGTTTGACATTCGGTTAAAAATTTTCAAGCTCCATTATTCAGGATTTTATACTTACAAAGATGCTTACATAAACCGTCCCATTGTGTACTTAAGATAATTATTTTAAATTACTTCATGGAGTTACCACATAACTTCGACATATTCCTGATGATCCCTGAATCGTTGTTTTTGAAAGGCTGTGATGCTCAGACATTAAACATCCGGTTGAAACGAACCTTGTGGAACAGGAATTATATTGTTGTTTATTGCATTTATTATTGCTTTACACGTAATCGTTATCGTGATGTACAATGGAAGAATACCTGACCGCACAACTACCATTAATTTGTAGTCATGTAAGCGCGACTCCTGTTTTTCTAAAATACACCATGACGTGTACCTTACAGTGATCGGAGAATTAAGGTATTATACGTCGCATTTTATTTGAGACAAGTTTACAGTGAACTTGGTACAAGACACCCTAATAAAAGGTCATAAATGATTTGTGTGAGAGAGAGAGAGAGAAAGGTGAAGTGCTTGATTGCCGATTAGGATGTGGTTTCATATGGTCGTCTGGAATATTTGGATCCTACCAGAATTTTTAAATGATCATAGACATATTGATCTTTTGTGTTATCGTGTTTAAAAAAATACATTTTTTTAAATAGGAAATTCATCGTTTATCAGATATACGATGCTCGCGAAACGAGTGGAAATTAATTTACAAAATGAGAACTAACAATTTAAGAAAATCGACAAACGATAACTTTTAACATAGTGAAAAAATTGAAACAAAAACATCTTTCACATATCGTGTTTTTTTATTGTATTTTCTGTTTTTTTTTTCATTTTTCATATAGTGAATTACGATGCAGATTCTATGTCGTCGACTCTGCACCTAAGTCTTGATTTATTTCAAGTTCTCTGTTTAATCAAGGCCGCCACATTTTAAAAATTATGAAACCAATAATTATGGAGATCAGAGTAAAATGAATTTATTTTAATACACCATTTAAATATATTTTCAGTCCCTGTCTTACCCACCGTTAAGACAATTTTACCTCGTTATTATTTAATTTAAACTTACCCCACGATTCACCAATAAGAATAAGTTCTTTCTAAGTTTATAAGTTCTTGAAGCCCCTGTTGTTGTCTAAGTACTCTAAGTACGGTCCATTTGATATTTGTAAATACCACGTCATAACGAGCGGATAACAATTTTTAAGCCTCTTCATCTTCTTCGTTTATAATCTTTTACAATCGGGGTCCGGGTAACACTTACCACAATTCGAGTCTCAAATAAACTGCAACGAATTATAAGCGTCCACATGTTCGCATCGTAGGCATCAGTGAACGATACTACCACAAACTAATTTATTTCATACTATCCCTACGATGCGAACATGTGAACGCTTACCTTTAAAATACAATCTAGGTCGTAAAGAAATAATACTGCATTAGAAAAGTTATGTTCAATATAAGTTCGGTGAAAAGTATTGTTAGCTAAAAGAGTTAGTTAAAAGAGAGTTAGCTAAAATTTAAATTAGAGTTTTTGATTGGTAAAAGAAAAATCTATAGAGTGAACATAAATAAGTTGCTTAAACCGAAGTTGGAAATAAATTTATGGTACGTTACTGAAAAGTAAGACGAAATGGTCTGTTACATTTATTGCATTAGCGTCATACTTTAATTTAAACGCAAACATATGTAATTTTATTAACAGACTTAAAATGCACGTACCTGTGCGGTTTTCTACATTGGCAAAACCATTACCGCGTACATTTTTCTCAATACTTTTACAGCGTTAAATTTTCACTGCACTCTTAAAAGAAAGTGCAGGAGTTATCTTACATACGAAACGCTTAAAGAGAAAATCTCTTTCGCATGTTCTGCTTGTTTAATTATGGGAAAGAGCCTACTAATTAAAGCGTGTTATGATAAATCAGAACGGAGGCTCGTTCACATTGTCGCGCAACTTCGTGGAAATATTTTTGAAATGAAACGATTGTGATGTTAACTGGGCGTTTTGATCGGCCATGTAATACATTAGATAGGTTATACAATATACATGAAAGCTTTTTAATTAGGTAAGTTTGGCGATCATTAAAAATATCTCAGCAGAATTGAAATTCGTGTCAATAACCACATTTTTGTTCTTAACGTGGTTGATTTCGAATTTGGGAAATAAGTACTGGTAGATTTATGCTGTTTAATATGAAATATATGTCCAATCACCTTTTGCCATTTCAACAACGAAACCCCAAACCCCATAACCTTATTTAAGGTTTTCGCCATATCAGATTAGCCAAGAATTTCATTTGAATGAATTACCCTAGTTTTACAGATGTTAAAAACCAAAATCAAATAACCTAACAGAATCCTGTAACCACGTCTCCTGTTATCCTACGTGATTTCTTCTAGGTAATTATTTCCTTCAAATCTCTCTCTCTCTCTCTTTCTCTCTCTCAGACTTTAATTCTCTCTGGTGAATATTTAAAAAACTCTTTTAATATTTTTAAACGATTAAAACCGTTTATAGATTAATTTTTCTCTGCCTTTCGAAGGTACGGAACAGATGTTTAAAAATTCCATTCCTGACCATATACAGATTATTTTTCTCGATCCTTCCAGATACTTAAAAAACTTTCGAAGATTTCAGATCGGAGAAATTAAGCCGTTGTTGGAACTTTATTTATTGGTATTTGGAATTAGAGATTACAGCGAAACGACGTTGTTAATTAAAGATTGGTTGGTTTTGTCCCCATATTTGATTAATCGAAGAAAGTGAAAGGGATTTTTTAATTAACTTAAATTGGTGTAATTTGAACTAACATGATTGTTTTATGTGTTGTTGTGTTGCTTGAAATAATTGTATTTATTAGGGAGTTTTTTTATTGCTGATAGATAACTCTACAAGATTCCCATTCAGAGGCATAAGAGTTGTGAATTTATTTCTTCCTTTAGTGGAAGATTTCATGTCTATTGTTACCATCAATTTAGTGATAATGATCCGGTCCAACTAACTTAATAGAACTTGATCCATTCCTCTCATTACAGGTCATGGTAGAGAAAGTAAACAATTTAATTCGTTCACGTGATTTAATCGGTTCACTACTAGTGAACCGAGTAGTCGGTTCACCCTTCAAAGTTCACACAAATAATCCTATCTAAACAAAACCGACAAGGCCTTAATTAATCCCAGAAAATGTTTATACATAAATCATTACACATAACTTCAAATATATCCAAATGTTACGAAGTCGCAACCAATCACCAACAAAATATTTACGCTCAGATTATTTCCTTCAAGTTCAAATCAGTTAATGCCACGGAATCGCAATTGCATTGACTTGTCAACAAGAAATTAAAAAAAAACTCATATCTTTTAATGTCACTAATACTCTAATTGTCTCATTCATAAACGCATATTAGCGTTAAAATGGTTTTTAGCTTAAAATGCGTATTCTGATCCTCGAGGCTCCAAAATATAGTTGCTTGGATTTTTTTCGGGTTGAAACGAATACTAAATCAACTCAGATTCCCAATATTCTATTCGACTCGCCGGAAAATATTTTCCTTAGATCCTTTTTTCGGCTTGAGGGTGTTGGCCGAATTACTCACCAAGCTAGCCAGTATCCTAGTGATGAGATAGGATGGGTATGGGCTAGGATAAATAAATAGAAATTGGTGGAAGGAAAAGGTTTAGGTCCCTCCTGACCCGGGAAAGGGATCAATGGCATAAGTAGGGCCCAAGGTTCGCCAAACGTTGAAAGTAGCCTATTTCCTACTGGTATCGTAGGAAATTGCTACTGGCTACCACAATCGCATAGCGTGTACGTCACCTAGATTACTTTAACATCTAAAAGGACATCTGGATCTGACTTCTCTATGTTCCCTTTTCCAGATGCAAAATAAGGCTTCGAGGGAGGCGTCATCCCCCCAGAGGGCCCGCTCTCCACCGATAGAACGTCTCGACATGATCACGAATAATTTAAAGCTGTCGCCGATGCAACAAGAGAGCTCCCGCAGGAGTCCAGTGAGGGATGAGGGGACGATCTCCCCCAGTAGTCCCCTGCCATCTAATGGAAAGTATTCGTACATGCAGTTCGCGTTACAGCACTTCAGACAGATCGCAGAGTAAGTAACAACAAAATATATAATTTCCAGTCAAACTTGGGAGAACTGAATAACCCCATATGAGCTCACCAAGATAATGCCGTTTCGGTCCGAGGCAAACGATCCTAACTATAATCCTCACCCGTCAACGAGGATCTGTTGCACGAAGTATCGTGGATAAATGCTGTGTTGTAGGGTGGTATTCAGAAGCAATGCTCAAATATTTCTTAAATTTTTCTTACCTAAGTAAAGATTTTCCTAACTATGAAGTTGAGGAACGATTTTCATTCAAAGATCCGACTGAGAAAAATCTTAGCAAAGAAATATTTAAGATAAGATTTTCTTAGCTAAGAAATATTTGAGATGAAATTATTCCTAAGAACATTCCTTTCATCTAATACTGTCGAAAACATAACTTCCAATAACCTATAATTTTTATTGTTTATATTTGTTATGATCCACAAATTTCATAATTATGTAGAAGTGGTACTCCTCTCCTTAAATTATTACTTCCTGTAACAAATTATTTGAGGATAATTAAAAGTAGTGCCAATGGAGTCAGGGGCATTCCTCGTTGAAGGACCATTTCTTCCCCTTTTGTAGTTAAAGGGAGAGTAATATTGACGACATGCTGCATGGTAAACCTATGGCGCTTTTGAAATTCGATATCGCCCAATTCGTACAACGGCGTTTCCATTTTCCCAAAAACTCTTCGAAAATATTGTCGTAATATTGCTCTATTCTGCGATATTCATCAAAAGCATCGTTCTCTTCAAACAATTTTTAAACTACGTATAACCTCAACTATTATGAACATAACCTCGATATTTCTTAAATAATTTTTAAATGTAACAAATAACTTTACTGAGGAGAGTTTATGAATGCTAATAAATTAGGAAAATTTTTACTTAAAAAATACCTAAGAATTATTTTAAGTTAAGATTTATTCATCCTAAGGAACGTTTCTGAATATGAAATGTACTCAGATAAGTCTCTATAGAGGTTCTCGTGTTATGTCCTCCTACTGGTATGTACTCCTAATAGTACTCTTGCTACTACGGTCGCCCTCGTTGATGTCACTTCTTCTGTTCTGATGATGAATGTCCTATACCATAGGTTCTCTTGGATTATTTTGATTATGGG